>CP136056.1:571974770-573231294 GCA_032464435.1 Aegilops umbellulata
ACGCTGGTTCAGGTGCTACTGGTGCATTAATACGAGACTGTACAGGTGCGTTTATTGCTGCTTCCTGCTCATACAAGATACACGCCATGGATGCCGCCACGATGGAAGCGCAAGCGAGCCGATGATATTGGGATTTTTTTCTGTTGCTGTCGAATGTGATTGTTTGGAGATTGTTCAAGCTATATTGTACCCGTCATAGTACCGTGCTTCCGCAGCGGTGGTTACATATGACTATCGAAAGTTGATGAGTTCTTTTGGCAGGGCGACGACAGTGCACTGTGCTCCAGAAAGCAAAACTGCTGCGCATTGTCTGACTCGAGCGAGTTACATGGGGAGACGTACTTAATATCCTCTCTTGTAACATATATGGTTATTGTTTAATAAAGGTCGCCAAAGATAAAGAAAAAAACAAAGAGGATAGGTCCCCACTCCCCTGCCATCGATGTGGCCACCGAAGGGAAGAGTGGAGGGACCCTGAGATGGAGGTGTGGAAGAGACTCTATGCGGCGTTGGCTTGTGGGGGCTACGGTTACTGCCCAGATTTCTTTATAACACTAGATACAAGGTAGAAGTACAAAGCATCAAATGGGGTTTGATATGGGACACAACCACCCTTCTATCCATCAAACCAACCAGAGGTTAAACAAGAATAGAGCTTTTCGCGAAAAGGATCAATATCTACTATACTACCAGAAGTACAAAGCACCCCCAAAGATGGTAAAAATTACATCATTGTCCCTGGACTTTCAAACGACAATTGCCACCACTAGGATGAGCCAAGGACGTGGTGTTGTGGCTCCCATATACCGAAGCTAGGTTGACCTTGTCAATGACAACCGAGAAGTCTTCCTGCACATGCCACTAAGGGCCAAAGACCGTTGAACCCTTGGTTGATCTGAAGAATAGAGTCGACAAAAGAGATGTGTCTATTGTCTCTAGTTATTGCTGAAACTATTAGAGCAATTTGTCTAAAACGACATTTTGAAGTGCACATGAAAAGTGTTTCTTTTTTTTCTCAGCTATATATTGACCCGTAAAATATCAAAATCGACTATTTCTTTTTTCCCCATCAAGTACTACCACCCTCAACTGTATACATCATATATTTTATCCCCATTGAAATAGCCTGCTTGGCCCTATCCGAAAGTAATTTTAAGAATATAATATAAAAACAATCTTTCCCATGTGGTAATGTAGTCACAAGAACCATATTAAAACCAAGAAACAAAAAATACCATTATGGAAGACTTCTTTCTTTTCTTTAGAACACGCAATATTCCAAAGAATACGAGTTTACAAATTTCAATAACTTTGGGCCAATATGGAATGCTTGTAATAAGGACACTAGAGTTCATGTGAACACAATTTCTTCTAAACTAAAGACTTTGAAGTAAAGAAAAATACATAATATGAATAAATTGTAAAAACATACGAATATTTCCAACAAAGTATTTAAGCTAAGTTTCTTAAATGAATAATTTTTAACAAAATTCTATAAATAAATTTCTGAATAGGAATGTTTATGTTACTTCTAGAATGTTTATGCAAGTGCCCATAGAATCACCACAAACTTTTGTAGTTTTCTATCTTTTGTCATTTTTTGTGTGCTGCATGTCAATTGCCATGAATATATTGTCCAACATAAGTCATTGCTAAGACTGGTCGTAATGAGAGTACCATAAGTAGTGCCATGCATGTCAAATTGTCAACTAGGCCTTTTTGATGATGTGTCACACAATTAAATAGAAAAGAGAGAATGTGGTATCATATCACGATATCGTATCATATTAAATGTTATACTACTTTGTGTCATTCATGACAATTAAAATAATAATCTAAGATACTAACTTACGATAGTACTATGCATTACGAAATTAATATCATACAGTACTATCATATGCACAATGCTAGTAAATAATATTTCCAATTACGGCAGCCTAAGTAATGGTAGGAAATTCTCGTGATCTCAAGATTGCTGCTCTTAGTAATTAACGTCTCCCGTGGGCATCACCTCCTAGTTGCTTATTAGCAAGCCGACAAAGGAAGAACGCCGACCAATCCATCTGCAATGGCACGACCTCCCAGAGGTTAGGATCGAATAAAGGCCAGTCTACCAGCTCCTCCACCGTCCCAGTTTCAAGGTCAAAGATGCGCATGAATCCGTCGTGGTGGTAGAAAATCATCATGTTGCGCTTCTCCTCTAACATGTACGGGCTCATCATTCGTGGAGTGTCTGAATCCGCCACCACCATGATCCTACAAATGCAGGACCACTCTGAACTACCATTCACAGTCTTCCAGATCACTAACCTTGGCATATCCCATTGCATGTAGATCAAGGAAAGCAACCCATCGATGTCCAACATGAGGCGCGGGTTACAGCTCCTTAGGCAGCCCATCTGGATGAGTGTCCTCGTCAAGGAGACATGGCCATCCTTGATAAACATGTCAACTGTGCATAAACATGACATGACCAAATCATAAAAGAGCCAGTGTGCCGTGTTGTGGGATACGACGGCGGGACCGCGACAAATCGGGGCATAGTTGGCGGTAGATGCATCGCCGAAGCACTTGCTGGGCTTGCTCCAGCTCGCTTCATTGAATGAGAATGTGTGGAGATTGTATTCCGAGTCGATTATTACCACCTTGAAGAATGATGAGTTGCACTCCTCGCTGTTCGAGTGACAGTCTGCGCCACTCAAAACAGCGAATCCGCTCCAGCAGTAATGTGAGGGGTCGGGATGGATCTGGCCGAAGTTTAGAGGTGGGAGCACGTGGTACTCGCCGAGGAGCAGGTTGCACACCGCCAGGTTGACGGCCGTTGTGTCCGGGTCAATGCCGGCGCCATGAGGGGAGAGGCGCACCAGGAGGAGGCCGTGGCGGGAGACGAGCGGCTCCGCGTAGATGAGGAGCTCCGATGCAGCCGGCACAAAGGTGCTAAGGGCTCGGCGACCACATCCCATCGCCGAGCTTGGACGGGAGACCAAGTAAGGCCGGGCACACCCGTTGTCCCTGACGAAGAAGCCGACGAGGGAGGGGCACGCCTCCTCCGGCCAGCAGCGCCGGAGGAAGGATGGGTCGGCCACGAGGCGGCGCCACAGCTTGCACGATGTGGCGCATCGGAAGAGCGCCGCCGCGTCGTCCTTGACGCGGAGGAGGATCTCGAGGACCACGTCGTGTGGAAGGAAACGCGAAGCCGCCGCCCGTTCCATTGGCGTAGGCAGTTAGGCTAGGGTTACGCCGTCCACGCTAACAAACTTTTCTGCGATTCCTCAGGTCATCCGATAGATGGAATCGCGTTGGATATAGTTGATCTACAGCCCAAATTGCATGCGTCCGGATACTGTACGTCTGTACGTACGCCCGGCCCGGGTTTGTTTTTTTGAAACAGTGCTGCTAAATCTCCTTTTGAAATTCACGGAACCTCGAACAAATTATCTGCATCATTTTCTTTTCTTTTTTTTTTTGAGCATCAGTACAGACACAAGCGCTCATATACACGCGCATACACTCACCCCTATGAACGCACACACGCACACCCTACCCCTATGAGCACCTCCGAGAGACTGAGCCGGCATATCATCTTGAGATTTACGAAGTCACCGTAGGCGCCTCGTCGTCGACGGGAACGTCTCCTCCCACTGAAAGCGCATCGCCGGAAATCCTGAAATAAATCCAGGAATAATGCGAGCACCAGGATTTGAATCCTGATGGGTTGGGGATACCACTGTCCACCTAACCAACTCAACCACAGGTTGATTCGCCCATTTTCTTTTTCTTTTTTTTGTTGTATTTTGTGCTAGCTCGACTGCCACGTACCTTTGCTAGTTAGGTCAGGGCTACGCCGTAATGCCGGCCGAGCCACGTCATTGTCCCGGAGGTATATCGAAAGGATTTATATAGGGTATATCTATATGTGCTATAATTATTGCACATCTAAGTGACTCAATGAAATATAAAAAAATAAAATAAAATAAAATAAAATACATACATAAATCTTCGCGGAAGATCAATAACATAGAATTTACATGTGCAGTACTTAGCCATACACTTTGAGTTAGTAACTTATATCGAAACTACCGCCTATTTCATCTATTTTTCTCGAATACATCGGTTTTTAGAAATGTGGTTACAACTTGGTGATACACTTTGAGATAGTAACACGATCAGTGCTTTTTACTAATGCACCGTGAGCTTTTCTTTTCTGATTTTCATAGTAAGCTTTGACATAGAAAAACACATCCTAATATTACCACCATGTGGAGCTGGTTATACCGTTTCCTTCATCTTTTGCTTCGCCGTGGCTGCGAGTCTTCCTGCGGCCTCTTCCCCGGCGTCGCCTTCTCCTTCTTGGAGCTGCCTCTCCACTGGGAGATGGGACAGAAGGCCGGATTCGCTAATCAAACAACAGAAGCACAAGCCATCAAGATCGTCAAATATACCTTTTGTGTGTGCGAGGATGACATCAAACTTATGAGCATGGTAATTAAAATAATCAACGCTGATGTGACACAGACAATTAGTCAATCGTGTAAAGCAGTGGAAGCAACAGTTAACTAATCAGTTCTTGCTAATTGACGGTTCAATAAATTTGCAAATCAATCCAAGTATACATACCTTGCAGTACCAAGACGAGAAATGAAGAACGCCGGCCAGTCAATCTCCAGAGGCACGACATCTAGAGGGATGTTAGGGGGTAAGCCGCGCCAGTCTGCCACTGCCTCCACTATCCCAGTCTCTAGGTCGGCTGAGTACACGCGCCGACGCCCGTCGCCGACAAGTAATTTGCCGCACTTCTCACCTAGTACGTAAAGCATGTCTCTTTCTTGAATCACCTTCCTCCTAGGTTGTATTAATTCTACTGTATCAGTGCAGAGCCATTGCGAGGTACCGTGTGCACTCTGGTGGTCCTCTTGCTGTCTCCATATCTCTAGCTTGCGACTTGCTGCCTCTTGCATCCTTAGCACCGAGAGGGCGCCATCAGTCGTGGCCAGGCCAAGGCACGCACGATCGTCAATATACTCTGCCGGGACGGGTAGCCTTGTGAATGAGATGTCGCCGCTCCGGGCATCTAGCTTAACAAGGCAGAAACATTGCGCAATCCAACTATTAAATAGCCAGTGGACGGCGCCGTGGTGCACGATGGCGTGGCTTTGACACAGTGAGCCGAAGGTGTTGGAATCTTCTATGGTGTCACTGAAGCACTTTGTATGCTTACTCCAACTCTCATTGCCGGACGAGAAGGTGTGCACATCAAACTTGAAGCCCATCCGGGGCTCGTGACCAGCAGTGATGATTATCACTTTGTAGAAGGACGAGTTGCCGGGAGGTGGCTGCTCGACGTCGCCGGAGCCACAGTCATCACCGGATAGGACGGCACAGCCGTGATGCTTGTACTCACACAAGTCCATAGAGTTGTCCATTATAGGAGGGAGAATGTCGCACGTGCCGACGAGCATGTTGCACACGGCCAGGCGATCGACCCACCAATCGTCCGTGCCGCGGGAGCGGGATGGGAGGAGGTGCACAAGGAGGAGGCCACGATGCGAGACGAGAGGCACCGCGTGGTTCAAAACGCTTGCCGGGACGTCGTGCACGAAGGAGCTGATGGCACGGCGCCCACGGCCCAGCGCCGACCAAGGCGTTGGCACGAGCACCTTGGCCCCTTGATGACGATGCCGCTGCTTGTTAAAAAACCCGATGAAGGATGCGCATGGGTGGTCCGGCCACCGACGCCGTAGGAAGGTGGGGTCGGTGATAAGGTGGCGCCAGCGCCTGCATGCCGCGGCGCAGCGGAAGAGGGTGCCCGCGTCATGAAGGCGAACCAGGATCTCAAGGAGGATGTCGTCCGGGAGCGAGACCGCCATGGCTGAGTACCTTGCGTCGATGCGGTGATGAGTAATTGGCGTACGTACGTATATATTTGGTGGTCGTCGATGTCCATCGTCAGAGTCAGACTCGATCTCCAATCCAACTGCATGCCGGTCTTATGTTTCCGGGACACCCGTATCCATATCGTATGCTTATTTATTTTTTTACTTTTATTAGTACTAGACGTTAGTTTCTTTCTAGTACTTATCTAGCTGCGATTGAACTCATGACAACATAATTTTCCGGGACACCCGTATCCATATCGTATGCTTATTTTTTTTTTACTTTTATTAGTACTAGACGTTAGTTTCTTTCTAGTACTTATCTAGCTGCGATTGAACTCATGACAACATAATATTCTAACTAAGAGCCTGTTTGGTTCCAATAAGTCACCTGACTTATAAGTCAGGTGACTTAAAACCAGTGACTTATAAGTCACACCTGTTTGGTTGCCACCTGACTTATAAGTCATCTGAGCACATCTTTCCACCTTGTTTTTTTATGTAAAGGTGGTGAGACCCATGCAAAAGGGGGTGACTTATAAGTTTTAAGTTGGGGTGAAGTAACTTATGACTTATAAGTTGGGGTAACTTATAAGTTGGGTCCATTTGGTAAAATAAGTCACTTTTTGCACTTTTTGACTTATAAGTTGGTGACTTATTTGGAACCAAACATGGCCTAAACTGAAAGATAAAGCAAAAGAAAGAATTTTATTTTTGAGAATAAAATTAGTTTTACTCCACTTTAATTTTGGCTTTTTTACCAGGAAATCCTTATAACTAAATGGTTGATTTCCACCATCCGAAGTTCTCTCAACATCCGGTCTACCACCTCACCAAGCCCAGCATGTCTATCACATCATAATTAAGAGTGAAATGCATAAAATCATCACGATACTGTCCTAATTGTCAAAAAACTACCACAATAGAAATTGTGACAAAATGCACCCCGCACAACCGTTGACAGCGGCTAGAAAAACATTGACCAAAATTTGAAACTCGTTTTGACATGACAAAGTGCACACATGGCGAGAGAAGGTGACGGTTTGCGGCTAACGGCTGTTTACGGCGCGATCAGGACAACGCCCAAATCAGAGGCTAGCGTTGACACAGACCAAATCAGTCGAAGCGACCCAGTCATTCTCCCCTTTGCTCCTCTCCCTCACGCTCCTCTGCTACTACTTCTCTCTCGACCGCCGTTGTACGAGCTCATGAACACCTAGCTGTCGGCCGCCATGGTCTCCTGGAACAGTAGGGAGAGCAACGATGACTCGATGGCGGAGATGGACTCAAACGTAAACTCCTCGCTCCTCTGTCTCGAACGTTAGGCTTAGGGTTCTTAGGGATATGGGAATTTATTTGATTTGGATCTTGATTTGAACTGAATCCAGTCGATTTGGCTTGCTCCCTCCAATTTGAACTCAATCCAAGCCTCTCTCACCATTGAAGACTCGGACGATCATGGCGTTCTGGACTTTGAGTGCTACAAGAAGAAAAATGCGAAGAAATCTGTACCTTTCGAAGCACCCTCCCTAGAAGGAGGTTTTATGGCTATGCACAGAATGTAAGCCATATATCCCTTTGTACATGACAGGTCTTTCCTTGTCTCTCCATGCCTTCTTTACATTTTGATGCACGTGAATGTGCTAGGTGTGTTATGGTTGCTCTGAATTGTGCTAAATGTATTTTGTAGCTTTAAGCAATTTAATGTAGTGACTTCGATGATGGAATTTAGGTTTTTTGTAACTTTAATCCTCTACGAACATGATAGACTGTAAGTTGGGTGCATTGATCTGTCACCATTGTTGCTTGGTGATGTACATTTTGCTAGGTGACCATTGTTGCTCTGAATTGCTCTGTTTAAGCGGTGCATTGTGTAAAACTATAGTGTGTACGTAGTAACTTCAAATTGCAAAGTGTTTGTATTATCTGCCAAGTGCTTTATGTTCATTGGAGACTGATTTCTATCCCTGTATTAGTTGTAGAATTTGTTGACAATTGTTAAAATCGTGCAATTTTTTGGCCTTGCAGTTAGACAACTGTGCCTTTGTCGAATGGGTTGAGAAAGAGTGGTCTGAAGCAATGAAGAAGGCATTTTACAAGGCCTGGTATCAGTATGAAGAATAGAGAGGTGCTCGAATCCAGGAAGGACGACCGAGGACATAGAAGCCATGCTGAGCGGCTAGAGAAGAAGCAGTATGCCATCAGTAGTATGAAGGTCATTCATGTTGTTCAAGAAGAAGTGATGAGGAGCATGATAAAGGAGAAGAATGAGTTGAAGGAGGATAGGGATGGGCTGAAGAAGGAGATCCATGTGGTCAAGAGGTAGATCTATGACTTCAAGAAGTATAAGAGTCAGCTAGCTTTTGCCAGTGATGAAGCATATGGATGAGCTGAAGAAGGAAGTAGATCAAGAATGAGACATGACCTATTAGGCCGACCATATATAGAGATCCAAATAGTATTCCGGCAAGTCAAAAAGTAACAATTAGATAGCATAAAGATTAGATGATAGTAATTGATAACCGAAATGTGTTATGCGTTAATGCGCATTGTAGTTCATTAAAAGGAATCCTGCAAAAGAATACAGTAAACACATACCGAGATTTTGGTTGCACAACATGGAAGATTTTCCTTTCCAAACATTCCTATACAGTTCTGACATGATAATCTAAATATGCTCACCTGATGAGAGTGAAGAGACATGTCAGCTTACTAATAAAAACAATACAAATAAGCGTTGAAAAAGTATTACTATTTCCGACTTCCCGCTGGACATAAACTTAAGTCCAAAATTAATCTTTAACAGGCAAAAATAGAACAAAGAATGCATAACTAATTCACCACACATCCAGCCATCACCCATCAGCCACCCTCCTTCATGAAGAACGGGGTTGCGACGTGCACATCTGCCCAAGTTTTTTCCCTGGTCATCAAGTGCGAGAGAGCACAGAGCAGCCATTCACCGCGCCCATGGGGAAAGACCTGGTAGTAGGCACGAGTGCGGAAGAACACTTGATCGGGAGCAGGCGAGACCCAAACGTGGTGGCTCGAAGGAACAACAATTGCTCTGCGGCCGTCCTCTGTGCGTCCTACCCAGCCAAGGAGGTGAGATGCATCATCTTCTTCTTTATTTTGGATCAATTTTCATCTGCTCTTGGCGGAGTGCTGAGAGTGGTGAGGATGACGAACTGCACGTGAGATTCATCTTCCTTCTTAATTTTTTTGGGTTGAGAGTGCAGGTGATTTGGCCTGGTGATAAGGAGTGGATCGACAATTGAAGGGGCTCACGGGAGGGCATTAAATTTGTGGAAACTGACGGAGAAGCTGAGAAGGAAGAGGCGAGGCCATCTTCAATGCAAACTCCTGTTTGGGCGCTTGCACCATAATATAATAAACAAAAAATTAATAAAGAAGCACCGGTGCAGTGCCTTTCCAACGCAGGAGTGCCTCCGTTATGTTTGCTGGTCAGGTGGTAACGGAAGCTGACGTGGCAGGGATGTTGTGGTAGTCGGGCCCATCCGTAAGCCCGTAATGTAATGTTGACGTGGCAGGCCTGCTGATGTGGATAGGTTGCATATCAAGAGAAATAAGATAGTGGGGATGAACTATTTAAGTATTATAGATACAATATACAACTATGGCAACCCTTGTAACAGAGGAGGAGCACTTCGTGTTGCAGAGAGATACCAAAACAAGTTGAAGTTTCACTCCCTAGAGCCGCACTCAGAGTCCATGTTCACTTTCATGTTGTGAGGTTCACATGCATTATGGATGTACATAGTCCGCCCTTCTTCTTTTAGGCCATCTCTAAGGTAGACCCACAAACCGCCTGCATCCATCTGAATCGCGCTGTCCGGACCAAGCAAGCCATCCAACACGGTTTTGTATCGGTGCGCGGCGCGGTTCGGACGTAATTTCTCCCGTAAATCGAACACAAAAGTGGTGGAGGTTTGCCAGATTCCGGACCGATCCCAAGCCCTCTTTTGACCACCCTGGCCTACCAAAAACTCCTCATCCTCCCCTGCCGCGCTTTCCCTTCCGATGCACACCCCGTTTACCAAGCCGCATTCATGCCGGCCCAGAGCACGCGGAGGTCGGCATCGACGCCCTGATTTAACCGGAGGGAGGGCGGCCATGACCGACGCGACCTCTCGGCAGCCGCCGCTTCAATGCAGACGCAGGTTCCAGAGGAACCAACTCCGGCCGCTGCGTCGTATTGAAGCGGCTCACCAGCTGTTCGCATGGCCAAGCCACGACTATTTAAGCCGCACTCCGGCACTGTCCATATCGCATCCTCCTCCTTCTGCTCCTCCCCCCCTCGCCCATCTCCCTCCACATCTCCGACGATGGGCAAGTTTTAGGCGTGGGCGTCGACACGTGGTTTCGGGGCGGGATCTAGCGGATCATGGCGACGGCCCTGATGCTAACTATAAAGCTGAGAAAGGACTAGTGCAAACCAATCCACCATCAAGCATATTATCTTGGTGTCCAATGAGGTGGCCATGAGGCCAACCTACCAGCTCCAGCATTGTGCTGGATTCAAGGTCTGCGACATGCAAGCGCATGTCATTGATGTGGTGGACTCTCATCATACCTTACTCTAAAGTCAATAATTGTGTGTTTCTTGTCAGGACGTTTTAGCTGAGGTGTCTGAGTGCAGAGCTACTCTCAAGAACCGTCCACATTATTTCCAAATCATTAGCTCGGGCCCTTTCCTTTGCATACAAAGCAGTAAAAAGGTCTCATCGGTTGCGAGGGCAAGGTATGGTGGCACACGGTGCCTTCGACCAGGAAGGGTATCCTCCTCAAGGAGACATTGGCAGCCTTTGAGTTCACAGCAACGAAACACATCGTACCTAAATCATAACCAATGCGCACATGCCTTCCCTATCTACGAAAACGGAGGGCAGCATAAATAGCAATTTCTTAAATAACAGGGAATAGAAATCCCCCCAAATGATAATGCTCTTACATAAGATGAATGAGAAATCTGTGTGATGCAACTGGGTTATCTAAGAAATACTCTGCTGGTCAAAACTCTGGTGGCAGAAGCCACAAGCAATCTCGCACATCAATGTAGTGATGATATCCTCTTGATGTGATCCTCTCTGAGGAGGGTGGATGCACACCATCGTCCTTCTCGCAGTGGTACACGTGGCAATTACCGAGGTCCAACCTTTTCAAGAACTGGCGGGTGAACCCCGGCACACCTTCATTTTTACAATGGTTGTCAAGGTGGCGTTGCTTGGAGTGGTAGATGTGGTTCTTCTCCACTGTGCCGCGCGGTGCCGACACATGTACCACCCTGCAACACAGTTCTCCTACAAATAAGGCGCAGTCTCCCAAGCTCGTCACCTCTACTCACACAGAGCGATGCGGTGCTTCATGGACAAGCTGGTACACCCTAACAAAATGTGTTTCCTTATCGTTGCAGTATGAATTGAACTCGACCGCCATCGCTAGCTTGCTGTGCAGCTCGAAGATGTGGCCGGCCAAGTAGTACTCGCCATGCTCCAGACACCGGATACTCATGTCGATGTTGGCTAGCCGGTGGACGGAGGTGACCTTCAGAGCCCCATCCTTGTTCAGGCCGGTGTCGAACTTGAGCAGCCGCTTGTAGCCGAGGGAACATTTGAGGCCATATAGCTCGCCGTTGTAGAACAAGATGTCGTCGAGGTCGTCGTCATCATGCCCGTCCGGATAATCTGCTATTGTCGAGCCATCCACCCAAGCTCCGGGCAGTCAATTGTACATAGGCCGACTGCGCAGTCGCCGATGATGGCGGCAGCGATGCATCCGCTCGAAGTGGGGTCGTCCGAGAAGATGATTTTCCGAATATCTGTGGATTCATCCGTTATGGGGAGGGGGAGCCGAACCTGGGCGTCGGAGAAAGGGTTCACGATCAGGATCTCGCAGTCGACCCTGCTGGCAGCGATGATCCAGCCGCCGTCGTGGGATCCAAGGAGCTTCCAGGGGCTGTCCAGTGCGAACAACCGCGGCAGCGGCACGCGCAGCGCCCTGCCGTCCTCGGTGCAGGCTGTACGCCCGCGCCTCCCGGTCTCGGTCGCCGTTGCCCGTGAACGGGAGAAGTAGCGGCAGAGCCGGCAGCGGCGGGTGCCATGACGCGACGGCCCGCCAGGAAGCGCAGACGGCAGCGAAGCGCGCGCGGTCGTACGCCGTGAAACAGCTGAGGTACACCGTGTCCAGGAGGTCGTCGGGGAGGTCGGACCACCCGCGCGGGACGCCGCCGTCGCTGGCCATCGCTTCTCGTTGTAACTGAATCGTAGCGTCGTCGGGACTCGGGATGATCGGATCGGACCGGCGGTATTGTGTATATACTACTATATAAAGGCAACAAACGAGCGGGTTGCGCATTGCCACGGCACAACACGTATACGTAAAGAAAAACAGAAAGGGATGATCTTATTTTATCCAGAACGAAACATACTTAGTAGTACTACTAATAGTTTTACCCTAAAAATAGTACTGTACTATCTATCTACTTATTTTCCAAGTATTTTTCAACTAAAACACCTACCCAATATATACTTTCCATATACTCATTTTATTACCATTCATTTTCTCTGAACTTACTTTTCTATTTTCTTTGTTTGATTATAAAAAATAAGGAAACTCTTCCCCTCAGCCGGTAAAACCGTGGTGGACATCCGCATCGTCGGATCGGATTCAATCGCATGGCTGTCTGGTGTTCTCTCTTGGTCCCACGTCCTCTCTCTAGAAACATCGGCAAGCAACAGTGCATCCTTATCCTCACAAGCGCTGACTGCTCATCCTTTCTCCTTTCCTCCACCACGTGCTATCCATCTCAAGCTCCTAGCCATGGCAATATACGATTGCTCCCCCAGCCAGAAACCACATGTTGCCTAAAGATTGAAACTGCGCTAGTAAGCAGGCCCACTACGGGCAGCTCCTGCTACCATTCATTACTCCCGCTAGTAAAAACCAAAGCTTGTTGTTGCAGGGCCAACACTGCTCGTCGCCGACTGTAGGGGGCTCAGCATGGGAGCTTAGGGGGTGGGTTGCGGTGGCGAAACAACGGCGATGCTGCAACAATGGTGGCCGCCGCCCACCACCGATGCTACGGGCTCTGCTGTTGCAAAAGAGCCGATCGATGAAGTCTCGGATTGCAACAATCTAAGTAGTTTGTCCCTCGAAAAAATAACTATCTAAGTAGTATTTTTTTTTGTGAATAAACTATCTAAGTAGTATTTTTTAGCTAAAAAAACTACCCAATATATACTTTCCATATACTCATTTTATTACCATAATTTTTTCTCTTAATTTACTTTTCTAGTGTCTTCGTTTGATTAAAAAAATATGCCAAACGATGCACACATCTGGGAAAACACAATTATGTGCAACGTGTCTCGGTTTTTGGAAAACTATGTTCGGTGTCATGTGCCATTGCTCAGGCTGGACAGAACGAGGGGCCTTTTCGGCACACTTTTTGTTTGAAATACTTTTCGGCACACTTGTTGCCCGCTCACGAGCGTACGAGTCGGTCCAGCCCCGCTAAGTACTAGGCGCCGTTCATCACGCATCCATCTGATTAGACATTTTTTTCCCACTGGACGTCTCTAAAAAAAGAGAAAATGTGGCGTTGACCAGCTATATATTGCATCCATCTGATTCATCACGCCCCATCTATGTCCAACATGAGGCACGGGTTACAACTCCTTAGGCAGTCCATCTGGAAGGGGGTCTTCGTCAAGCAGACATGGCCATCCTTGATATACATGTCAACTGGGCACAAACATGACATGAGAAAATCATAAAAGAGCTTGTGTGTCGTGTCGTGGGAAACAACGGCGAGACCGCAAAAAGTAGGCATATAGTTGGCGGTAGATGCATCATTGAAGCACTTGCTGGGCTTGCTCTAGCTCCCTTCGTCAAACGAGAACGTGTGGAGATTGCATTCCGAGTTGATGATTACCACCTTGAAGAACCGTCGGGGGGATGACCCCCGGGTAGGCATCAGAGCCCGGAATGGGACCAAAAAAACTTTTCAAAACATCAGGCCGGCTAGCACCCCTCAGTGTGGCTGGCCCCCCATCCGGCTTCCCGATACGGGTTAGCTGGCCGCACGCCGGCTAGAGACGAGTCAGCGGTCGTCCCATACAGCCGTATGACAAGACCCACCACCACCACCACCACCACCACGACGGGAGCGCGTGACTACAGTGCGGCCATACCCGCGGACCTAGGCGACCGACGTCAGCGCCCCACTTTTAGCCATCTCCATGACGCTAACCACTCCATGACGCGGGATGAGATGGGCAACAGTGTTGCGCAGCCGGCGTGACCCGCGCCCGGTGGATCCTGGCTCCCAGCGGGTCCTGCGACTGGCTCCAGATGATGACACAAGGGCCCCGCGCCCATGTATCTTTACCATTGCATCCGTGGGCGGCGGGGGGGGGGGAGAGGAGACTATAAGACCCCCAAGGTGCCCTCCATGTAGAAGGGCTACTCTCTCTCAGATTACTAGAACACACACAAGAGAGGCAAGAATGGAGAGCTAGCTCCTTCTTCCTCCTCCACCAAATAGCTCCAGTAGCATCATTGTAACCCATGTGTGTATCCTACCATTTCGGCAGGACTAGGGGTGATACCTCCCCCGGAGGGCCTCGAACCTGGGTATGTTTTGTGTCTCACACTCGCGCGTGCCGACCTCACCTCCGGAACCCACCGGCATCCTCACGCAGCCCCCCACTTTCAGCCATCTCATGGCATCTGCCGTGATTTTACCATGACAAGAATGACGAGTTACACTTCTCGTTGTCAGAGTGTCAGTCTGCGCCGCTCAGGACAGTGAATCCGCTGCAGTAGTAGTGTGAGGGGCCAGGATTGACCTGACCATTGTTTAGGGGTGGGAGAGCTTGTTACTCGCCGAGGAGTAGGTTGCACACCGCCAGGTGGACGACCATTGTGTCCGATCAGCGTCGGCGCCATGAGGGGCAAGGCGCGGGAGGAGGAGGTCGTGGCGGGAGACGAGTGTCTCTGCGTAGATCAGGAGCCCGGATGCGCCCGGCACAAAGGTGCTAAGGGCACGGCAACCACGTCAAATCGCCGACCGTGGACGGGGGACCAAGTAAGGACGGGCAAACCTATTGTCCCTGACGAAGAAGCCGGCGAGGGAGGGGCACGTGTCCACCGGCCAGAAGCGCCAGGGGAAGGAGGGGCCAAACATGAGGAGGCGCCACAGCTTGTGCGACGTGGCGCATCGGAAGAGGGCCGCTGCGTCGTCGTTGACGTGTACGAGGATCTTGAGGACCACATCGTCTGGAAGGAAATGCGAAGGCACTGCCCGTATCATTGCCCGTATCATCCGATAGATATTTATTTTAGACATTCTCGCCAAGCTTTATTCAGACTCCAGAATGTTTAGAGGTAAAAAGTGCAAACCAACGGGTCAAAACATGCTATGCGAGCCTCGAAATTCGAGCTCCTGAACTCATGAACTATGTTACAAGAAATGAAACATCTAGTTCTTTGTATTATTTCATGTGCTTCTCAATATCTCTTACTACCATCGTGCAATCCGAAGCAATATGAATCTAATTGACATGCAGACCTCTACCAAAGCTTGTCCTTCTCGGATGGCCAAAGCCTCCAAAGTATTTGCTTCTGTTATGAACTTGAATTTTATCGCTGAAGCTCCCACAAAATTACCTCCCTGGTCACGGCATACCAACGCTGCTGCACTATAAGGTCCTGCACTAGCTGCTGCCGCATCTGTATTCATTTCAACGAAACCCACTGGCGGAGGCTGCCAAGTAGCAGGCCGTACCATAGTAGTCCTACGCAGTACCGGTGTATCTTTGCCACAAATCTTAAGATCCCTGAGATAAGAATTGACAAAGGAAATGGTTGCGAAGGGACTTTCGAAAATATCTACATGATAGCTCTTCTCATTGCTCGCCAAATTGCCCATAAAGTCACCACCACACGGGTGAAATCTGCATGCGGTAATGTATGATGAATAGTAAACAGCCAATTCTTTGCATTCATAGACAGATTGTCCACCGCAATTTCCACAGATAGATTGGATCGTGTTGGGTAATTGATCTACAGGCTACAGCCCAAATTGCATGTGTCCGGGTGCTGCACGTCTGTACGTACGCCCGGCCGGGGTGTTTTTTTTGAACCAGTGTTGTCCGTTTGAAATTCACAGTACCTCAAACAATTTATCTGCAGCATTTTCTTTTCCTTTTTTTCTGTTCTATTATGTGCTAGCTCGATTGCCACATAGTTTTGCTAGTTAGGGCAGGGCTAAGTGGGCCGGATCACGTCGTCGTCCCAGAGGAAAATTGAATCTGCTGCCCCTTTTCATCCATACGCCTGTTTTAAGAAATGCGGTTACAACTTGGTGATACACGATCAGTGTTTTTTTTACTAATGCAACATGAGTTTTTATATTACAATATCCATAATAAAACTTCACATAGAAACACCCATCCTAATATTATCACCACGTGGAGCTGGTTATCTCCTTTCCTTCATCTGTTGCTTCCCCACGGCTGCCAGTCTTCTTGCGGCCTCTTCCCCGGTGCCGCCTTCTCCTTCTTGGAGCTGCCTCTCCACTTGGAGTTGGAACCGGAAGGCTGGATCTGCTAATTAACCATAAAACAGAAGCACGAGCAATCAAGATCGTCCAATATATATTTTGTGTGTGTGAGGAAGACACCAAATTTAGAGCACGGTAATCAAAATAATCGACATTAACGTGACACAGACAATCAATCAATCGTGTAAAGCAGTGGAAGCAACACTTAATCAGTCTAGCTAATTGACAGTTCATTACTTCCGCATATCAAACCAAGTATATATACCTGGTAGTACCAAGACGAGAAATGAAGAACGCCGCCCAGTCCATCTCCAGGGGCACGACATCTAAAGGGATGTTAGGGTGTAAGCCGCGCCAGTCCGCCACTGCCTCCACTGTCCCAGTCTCCAGGTCGGCCGAGTACACGCGCCGACACCTGTCATTGACAAGTAATTTGCCGCACTTCTCACCTAGTATGTAAAGCATGTCTCTTTCTTGACTCTCCGTCCTCCTAGGTTGTACTAATTCCACCGTCTCAGTGCAGAGCCATTGCGAGGTACCGTGTGCACCCTGGCGGTCCTCTTGCTGTCTCCATATCTCTAGCTTGGGACTCGCTGCCTCTTGCATCCTTAGTACCGATAGGGTGCCATCGGTCGTGGCCAGGCCAAGGCACGCATGATCTGCATGATACATCGCCGGGATGGGGAGCTTTGTCAAGGAGACATCGCCGCTCTGGGCGTCTAGTTTAACAAGGCAGAAACCACCCGTTGTATAATTATGAAATAGCCAGTGGACGGCGCCATGGCCCAGGATGGGGTCACTTTGACACAGAAACCCCAGGGAGTTGGAATCTGCGGTGCCACTGAAGCACTTTGTATGTCTACTCCAACTCTGAGTGCCGAACGAGAACGTGTGGACATCCAACTTGAGGCCAATCAGGCGACCGTGACCAATGGTGACGATTAGCACTTTGTAGAAGGATGAGTTGCCCGGTGTCTGCTCATCGTCGCCGGAGCTGGAGCGACAGTCATCACCGGATAGGACGACACAACCGTTACACTCATATTCACCCGAGCCGATGGAGGCACATATTAGAGGAGGGAGCATCTCGCACCTCCCGACGAGCAGGTTGCACACGGCCAGACGAACGACCCACCAATTGTTATCGATCACGCCACGGGGTGGGACGAGGCGCACAAGGAGGAGGCCACGACGCGAGACGAGCGGCACCGCGCGGTACAAGAGGCTTGCCGGGACGTCGTGCACGAAGGAGCTGATGGCACGGCGCCCACGACCAAGCGGCGACCATGGCGTCGGGACGAGCACCTTGGCCCCTTGATCACTATGCCGCTGCTTGTTGAAGAACCCGGCGAAGGAGGCGCGTGAGTGGTCCGGCCACCGGCGCCGTAGGAAGGTGGGATCGGCGACGAGGTGTCGCCAGCGTCTGCATGCCGCGGCGCAACGGAAGAGGTCGGCCGCGTCATCAAGGCGAACTAGGATCTCACGGAGGATGTCATCCGGGAGCGAGGCCGCCATGGCTGAGTAGCTTGCGTGGATTTGGAGATGAATATAATTGGCGTACGTACCTATTTTGGTGGCCGTCGACGTCCATTGTTAGAGTTAGACTCGATCTCCAATCCCCAATGCAAAAAAAAAAAAGATTTCCAATCCAACTACATGATTATCTTACGTCTGCAGGACACCGTATCCATATCTTATTCCCGTTTCTTTATTTTATAATACAATACTAGTAGACGTTAACTTCCTTTCCACTTTTATCTAGTTGCATGTAGGCAGGCAGGTAAGTGATTGAACCCGTGACAACATAATTTTCTCATCTCCAGATAGTTGCTCTCAGTAATGTCTCCCAAGCTCTCACCGTAGATCCTATACTGACTACCAAGCCAAGCAAGGAAGAGAGTGAACCGATCCGTCAGCAAGACCACGACGTCCCCACCACTAGTGAGGCTCATTGAGGCCAGTTTACAGCCTCTTCTATTGTGCCAGTTTGAAGGTCCACGACATAAACACGGAGGGGAACTTTTGGTCTATGGGGACATATGCATCTTATATGAATTTTTTTTAGTAATTCAACAAAAAGTCAAAAATTCCTGAAAATATTTTTGAAATAAACTTGACCTTCTATTGTACTCGTGAAAAATAAAATCCACAAAAAAAATATCCTTTTGACTTCTTTTCAAAAAAGACAAATTTCCGGTTAAAATAGCGTGAATAGTGACCTATAATAGCAAATAAATTTTGTCTTTTACGCTGTGAAGTCAACATATTTTTCTTTTTTGTGAAAATTGTGTATACTAGTGCGTAAGTAAGTCAACTTTATTCTAAAAATAGTTTCTTAACTATTTTGACTTTTTGTTTAACTATTAAAAATAAATCCCCATATAGGGTACATATGTACCCAGGAACCATTGGGTATTTCCCACGTAAACACACGCTTTGTTGTCGTGGACCTTCACGTACCTTACTTCTATCATGACATATATATATCTCCCCTAATAATAAAGCACGGAGTGCTTCTGGTCGTCCGTCGTCAGCAGTTTTGCAAAAAAGTCCCTGCAGTTTCCGATAATTAAACCCGCCGTCCCTACGTAAGTGGATCCGGGAAAACGTTTCGATTTTATAAATTAACCCTTGCGTTTTGTAATAATTCCGCCCGCACTCCTTTCTTCATCTTGTCCACATGCTGGAAGGGCCCAACTCCGACCTGTCGTGCACGCTCACCGACTGCAGCCGCCGCGCACTACCGGACTCGCGGGCTATGCCTACGGCCACGGGCCGTCGGCATAGGGCCCCAGGCCGTCGGCATAGATCTATGCCTACGGCGGCCGTCGGCATAGGGCCGTCGGCGTAGATATCGTCAGCGTAGTCTTGCCAGACCGTCGGCATAGTATAGCCGTCGGCATAGGGGCCTATGCCGACGGCCGTGCGTCAGCCGTCGGCATAGATTAGCCGTCGGCAGTGTTTTCCGTCTGACGGCAACGGACGGCGCCGTCAAAAGCGGTAACGAATCACGCAATGCCACGTGGCAGAGCTATGCCGACGGCTTGGCCGTCGGCATAGATGGAAACCTATGCCGACGGCCAAGCCGTCGGCATAGCTCTGCCACGTGGCGTCCTGTGGTGCTCTTTGTGGCATGGCTATGCCTACGGCAAAGCCGTAGGCATAGATGTGCCACGTGCCGCTCCCTGGTTCCTCCTGGCGACAGGGCTGTGCCTACGGCATAGCCGTCGGCATAGGTTTCCATCTATGCCTACGGCAAAGCCGTCGGCATAGATCTGCCACGTGGCCAGCCCTGGTAACTCCTGGGCTTATATATGCCGACGGCTTTGCCGTAGGCATAGTTTTTTTTTTCCTGTTTTCTCTTTTCCAGTTCATTTGACAGCATTTCAAAGCAGAATAATATGAAATAATGCAGAAATATGACAGTTCATCATCTAAACATACTCAAGTTCATCTAAACATACTCGAGTTCATCATCATCATCTAAACATACTCAAGTTCATCATCATCACCGCCGGAAGTTCATGAACATAAAAATAGTGCAAGACATGGAACATCGTAAAAGTAGGAACATGAAAGGCATGTCACGACGGCCACATGCACGGAATCATCATCGACATCAGGCAAGACCACCTCCGCCAAAACCACCACCGCCAAGACCACCTCCGCCAAAACCACCACCAGCATCACTCTGCCAGATCGGAGTGACTGGGGTCGACGAAGCAGGAGTCGAGCCACTGGTCCCCTACATGTTTCATAGACGATTCTAACGGTAAATATGATATGATAGTGTTGAATGAACGAGAACTAGTTTGCTAGTAGTTAGGCAAATGTACTAACCGGACTATTACCGCCTAGTGCCACCCATTCATCGAACGTGGGCACGTGTGGGGGGTCTCCCGCAGGTGGTGGTGGGGGTCCCATTTGTGGTGGATCCGTGCGGTTACTCCAAGACGCCAACATAGCCTGGATGTTAGTTAAACAAGCAAACTAAAAGGTCAGAAGGAATGAAACTACAAAAATGTAGCTTGGTTTTAAGAGGGCAAAACTAACCGTCATCATCTGACGGTTGTAATCATCGTTTGCCTTCACTCGTTTCAAGTACTCCCGCACCTCGAGATTCCTAAGCTCGACAAACTCCTTATATGCCTACATAAATTAGGTTGTTTCTAAGTGAGCAATGCTAAAAATAAACTGAGAATGCTAGAGAGAAAAAGATAAAGGGGAAGTACTTACAGCATGCTGGCGGGCTAAGGGAGTCTGTGAACGCCCCGTACTCTCTAACTGGCTCGAGTGTGTAGCCCGAAGCTGTGTGTACGAGATCGAAGGAGTGATCAACCCATCGAAACACGGATACCGGCCATGTGACTTCCCCTGGATGGCCACCACCGCCGTGTCGTCGATCTGAGACTGGGCGATCTCAGCAACAGGAACATCCGGATGCAACTCCTGATAGTGATGAGTGTAAGACCCCAGGTGCTCCTCGGTCTTGCCGTAGTACTTGCTCTCGCCCTCCTTGGGATGACTCCGCTCGCGGGCCATCATCCACGACTCCATGTCTGAGAGCGGCCTCTTCAACTTGTCCTCCTGCAACGTCAAACAGAAGTTAGCCATACATAAGAACATGACGGTAAAGAAGAACAAAAATGCATCATGCACATAGATATACCTTCATGGCCCTGAAGCCCCAGTGGTTCCTGTTTCCTTGGCCGTGTGTCCCGTCGTCTCCACGGTTAGCCCGGGCCTTGATGCTCTTGGCAGCAAACTCTGCATCGCCGCCGAGCCACCTATCCACCAAACTCGCCCATCCGTCATGCCTTCCATAGCACCAACGAGGAACAACCTATGCAAATTTTGGAAGCATGACATGTGAGCACGAAACATATAGTTGACTGCTTGAAACAATGAAAAGTTAGTAATAGTCACCATCATGAACTGCTCCTTGTTCAAGGTAAGTCGTTGCTTCTGTGCTTGAGTTTTGGTCATCTTTTGGTGCAGGTAGTAGTGGTAGTACTGCGAGACGGCAACCCAGCGCACCTCGTACTGCAACTGACGAGCTTTCTTCTTCGCAGCCGCAAGCAGGACCACGTCGGCTCTGGCCTTGTGCTCGTCAAGAACTCTATAGAGTTGCTGCAATCATGCATAAACCAGAAGCAAACAAGGCATGAGTTGAGTGATTCAATGATAAACCATGAACGGAACTGAAGACAAGTGATTCAGAAGAGAACTTACCCAAAATTTGGTGATCACGGCCTTAGCGGCCGTCCCATACTCCGCGTTGCTGCAAGCCTCGTAGTGGGCCCAGCTCATGGCCAAAACCCGCTGCTGTGGGTCCTTGTCTGGCCGCGGGCAGAATAGGCCAGGCCAAAACTCCTTCAACAGGACAGTGAGAAGGCCGTTCGGTTTACGGCCCTTTCCGCGAAGGATCCAGTTTCTTCAAAAGAATCAAATGATTGGCATGTGTACAATAAGAAAATATTGTCATGTGTTGAAAATATGATTGAGAGGCACTTACTCTGTCCCCACAGGTTGAATGAGCCACTTGTGCTCCTCGATAGAAGGTGGTGTAGGTAGTCCGGCATTACCACGCAGCCACCCCTGCGGAGCACCCGGTGGCAAGTCACCCCACAATGCGGGATCAACCTCCCCTCCACCCTCCTCGCCCTCCTCCTCACCCTCCTCCTCGGCCTCCTCCTCCTCACCCTCCTCCTCACCCTCCTCCTCGGCCTCCTCCTCCTCGCCATCAGAAACATACTCCTCCTCCTCAGACTCAGAAGGTGCCTCTGTATAGGAGGGCATCGAAGAAGACCCTCCTATTTCGGACACGGCCCGGAGTTTTTTGCACCGGTTGCCTCTCCCCCTACCTCCTCCTCCTCTAGGGGCTCTCCCCCCACCGCCTCCTCCTCTAGGGTCTCCTCCCCCGACCCCTCCACCTCCCTGTGAGGTGTCATCCTCTCGTAGTCGGGAGGGAACCTTGTGGGCTCGTCCACTCCGAGTAAGTCCTTTAAATTTACTGAGGAAACTAGCGCCGCTGGACTTGCCCATGATTAGCAAACCTGCATTGAGAAGAGAATAAACAATTAGTAAGGATATCAATTAAACAAGCATACAGGAAAAACATTAATACCAGAAGAGCACATTAAGCATACTATTGTAATAATCATTAAAAGAACTTACATTTTCTAGAACCCATATGAATCATCACTATTGTAATCTATTTGTGGACCGGTCTCATCATCACTATCACGCATATCTTCTTCGTTGTCTGACGGAGGTGGAGGCTCTTCCTCATCGTCAGCGTGTTCATTTAACTTTTCAAGCATAATTATGTCTCTTTGATTCACAACTGCCTCACCATCAATCCGTGCGTCGTCGTCGTTTGGGTCCAGGTCAACATAACCCAAGTCATCATCCTCGTTGTTTCGGACCACGTCATCATGTTCCTCTTGATAGAACACTCCATCGTATGTCATGGGGTTTATGTTGTAGTAATCATCATCGTTCGGGTCCGGTAGCTTACCATGCGGCGACACCTTGAACACAACTTCCCAACCCTTTAGGTACTCTTTCTGGCATGGGTAAGGCAGATAATATACTTGTGTGGCCTGGGTAGCGGCGATAAAGAGATCAGCTCCGGCATAGACGGTTGATGGTTTAACTTCAACTAAACCAACAGAAGGCGTATGTCTCAGACCCTTTTTGGGGTCGAACCATCGGCATTTGAACACAGTGAGACTTAGGTGTTCGCGGCCACGTTTGAATGTAAGCTCGTATATTTTTCCTACCCTTCCGTAGTAATCTACTTTATTATCTCCTTCAGTGAAGACTCCGGTATTTATGGTTTTGGGATCAGGCCGACTGTTCTGGTGCTCCTCTGTATGGAAGCGATACCCATTCACATCATACTTTTCGCATGTCATGACGAAAGGATCAAAACCCATGGAAACCCATCTCAATTCTTCATCCATTGATTCGGTCGGATCATTTCCCTACAAGTTTAATTGAAATTATAGGGTGCTTGAGTTTAATTGAAATTATAGGGTGCATGAGTTTAATTCAAAGTGTGAAAAATTACTTTCTCCATGAACCACGCAACGAAATTTTTCCTTCCATCAGCACCCTTTCGGAGAAGAGCAAGTGCCTCCGCTTCAGAAGGAGGCAGCATTCCCGTCCATTCTTCTTCAACGAATCGACTACAATAAGAAAAGCGGTATAAGAACTAGGCAAAGTGAACATAACGAATTGACTAAAAGAATGGTGCAAAGGTATTACCTCATCCACTCATCCTCAACTTCCTTGATGTTGTGCAAGATATAAAACATGACATCCTCCCACTCATCTCGTGGCATGAGATAAGGTTTCGGGGATCCAGCCCTACCACCTTGCCCGATGAATAGAGGCAACTTGGGTTTATACTTGGGTTCTTCTGTATTGTATCGAGACACCTTATTGTGCAACGTGGGAACATGGTCTGGATAGTAGGCTGTCCTGAGGTCTGCCACCTCCTCTAGGATAACTGCCTCAGCTATGGAAGCTTCAATCTTAGCTTTGTTTCCACATTTCTGTCTCAGATGCTTGTTCTGTCTCTCAGGGCCGTACTGCCAACGATTCTGCACAGGGCCCCCCAACAATACCTCGTTCGGGAGGTGCAAAAGGAGATGTGTCATCGGAGTAAAGAAGCCTGGCGGGAAGATCTTCTCTAGCTTGCATATCAACTCCGGCGCCTTCTTATGCATTTCTTTTATCTTCTCAGGACATACTTCTTTAGCACAAAGCGTGCGGAAGAAATGGCTTAACTCCGCAAGCACACGCCAGACACGCTCGGGAACATAGCCCCGAACCATCACCGGCATAATCCGCTCAATCCATACGTGATAGTCATGACTCTTGAGCCCGGTCACTCTGCCCGTTGAAAGATTGACCCCCTTACTTATATTCGACGCATAACCATCAGTGAACTTCACGACGTGTTTCAGCCACTTAAATGTCTCCATCTTATGGTCCTTTTTAAGTACGAAATCAGCATCTGGCTTGAACCAAGATTTTCGACTGCCGATGGGAGGTTGCATGTGTAGACGTGGTCTATCACAAATATTCTGTTGATCAACTCTAGCATTAACATTATCCTTTGTCTTATCAGGAATGTTGAGGATCGTGTGAAAAAGGGACTCTGCGACATTCTTTTCGGTGTGCATCACGTCTATGTTGTATGGAAGTTTGAGGTCCTTAAAATAGGGAAGCTGCGTGAAGGGGGTAATGTGAGTCCAGTTGTGCGTCTCACCATAATTTTCAAAATTCTTTTTCCCTTTACCTTTTCCTTTGCCTTTGTCTTTGCCTTTCCCTTCACCGGCAGGCTTAAGAGCTTTCAGCTGAGCAAGCACATCCGCACCAGAAAACGTTGAAATCTCGTTCACTTCATGGACAACTTTGCCTTTTGTGAAGTTCTTCTTGTCTTCCCTATCAGGATGGTCTGGAGGGAGGAACTGTCGATGCAGGTCAAATGCAACATACTTGCCACCCTTCTTCAGCCAAATGAAAATCAAGGCCTGCATGCACACTGGGCAAGGCATCTTTCCACTTGTACACCATCCGCAGAACAGGGCATAACCGGGAAAGTCATGCATGCAATATTGTAGCCAAACTTTCATCAAGAAATTTTTCTGCAGATGTCGGTCGTATGTCAACCTCGGGAAGTACCAAGAATGGTGCAAATCATCCACCAACGGCTGCATAAACACACCCAAATTCTTCCCCGGATATTCAGGCCCCGGAATTATAAGCGACAGGAACATGGTCTTCCGTTGCATTATGGCGCCGGGAGGGAGATTGAGTGGAATAACAAATACGGGCCAACAGCTGTATGGATTAGACGACATACCATATGGATTGAACCCATCACCTGTTATAGCAATTCGGACATTCCCAGCCTCGGCTGCTTCCTCCGGGTACTCTATATCGAATAACTTCCATGCTTCACCTCCTGATGGATGTACAATTTTTTTTGGATTGTACCTTTTCCCTTCCTTGTGCCACTTCATCATTTTGGCAGACTCCTCGGTGATGAAAAGGCGCTGCAGTCTTTTGATAAAATCAAGATACCGAAGAACCTTCACAGGGATTTTTAGCTGCTGCTTCTGACCATGTTTATCGACCACCTCAATATACCGAGAGGAACCGCACTTCCTACAGTACTTGTCATCCGCATACTCATGCCTAAACAAAAGGCAATTCTTTGGACAAACATGAATTTTCTCATAGTCCATGGAGAGCGCCTTCATGATTTTCTTCGTAGCGTACATGGTTTTCGGCAGTTCATGGCCCTCAGGCAGGCTGTTAGCCCATACTCCCAGAAATGCTTCGAAGCAACCTCGGCTACAGCCGTACTCAGCCTTGACTGCCATCAGTTGCGAGATGGCATCCAGCACAGACAGCTTGGCACCCTCATAGAGAGGTTTCTTTGACGAGGCCAAGATTTCCAGGAAGGCCTTTGCGGTTTCCTCCGGTTCCTCCGGTTCATTCGCTGAATGTGACGAAGGTGTCCGCTGTGCAGCAAAGACATCATCTAGCATGTCTCTAACCCCATCGTCCTCATAACCAGCGACGCGTTGTCGTATCACATCCTCTCTACCACGGTCCTGCTCGGCAAAGTTTATCGGCATATTAAAGTTGGGCATAAAACCATGCGTGCGAAGGTGCTTAGTCATCTCACTCTTATCTCTGCGGATACGTCTCTTACACTTGGCACACGGGCATTCTGGCACCATCCTCATTGGACTACGGAATATCTCTTTCAAAAACACATCAGTTTTCTCGACCCACTCTGTTGTTACTTGATTCCGACGGAAAAACCCACTATACATCCACTGATTATCTGCCATCTCTGCTTTTTTGGAAGCCACACAACAAAATTAAGGATTCATTTAAATTACTCACATCAATATTTTATTTTTTACAAGGTTGAAGAAAAACGACATTTAATCCACCGACATCTCTAATAGGTAAAGATGGGTCCTAATCCCACCCGAGAATGTGTAGATTGAGTACGTTGTCCATGCTCTACCCCATTCCGAGACAAAATTTCGGCAGCACCTCCCCGCTGTTCTCCAAATACACGTCTCGGCAAAATGCTGAGAGAATGTGCATCCGGAGAACAACAGGGAGGCGCCGCCGAAATCGTGTCTCGGAACGGGGTAGAGCATGAACAACGTACCCAATCTACACATCCTCGGGCTGTCCGTGGAAAGCGCTGGACAATCCGAAAGAGCTGCGGTGATAAATATGCAATTGAATGCATATTTATCGATGCAACCCTTTCGGACGGGAGACCTAGGTTACGCGACTTGATGTGAAAATTTAATCTAGTGACATGGAAAAAAAGTGGACGAGGTCATGTAATTGTTGCTCACCCTCCGATGTAGTCGATCAAAGGAGAGGGGCGATCGTGGACCAAGACCTCCAACGTCGACAATCACTCCACGAAGACGGAACACCACAAATCCTGTTAATTACACCGATTGAAAAAAAATTAGTCATCGCCTCACATTAAGCATTGATACTTTTAACTATGAAAAAAAATCATGTTTCGTCAAGTGTCAAATTTTGTCCTTCAATTTTTTTAGCAAGATCATCATGATTAAATAACCACTCATCATATCATAATTTTGGAGCACATCTCACATAGCTACTTAACATTAAGCATTGACACTTAAAACTATGAAAAAAAATCATATTTTGTCAAGTGTCAAATTTTGTCCGGTTCAATTTTTTCGACGAGATCATCATGATAAAAATAATCACCCATCTTATACCAATTTTGGAGCACATCTCAAATGACAAGATCATCATGATAAAAATCTAACATCCAACATCCAACATCTAACATCCAACATCCATCTAACATCCAAATGACAAGATCTCAAATGACAAGATCATCATCTAACCTAACATCCAACATTCATCCATGCATTCATTCATCCATCCTACAGTAGCAAAAAATGCAAAAAAAATGTAGCTCACTGAGAGGGGCGTGGCAGGGGGCGCGGCGGTGGAGGGGATGGTGAGGCAGGGGCGGTTGGGGACGGGAGGGATGGGGCCGGATGGAGCCGCGGCCGGCTGCAGGAGTAGCGGCGGGGTCGGGGGAGGCCGGGGCAGCGTGAGGTCGGGGGAGGCCGGGGCAGCAGCGGGGTCGGGAGAAGGCCGGGGCGACGGCGGGTGGAGACGGCGGCTACGGCGAGTGTGGAGGCGGGGGCGACGACGTGGGTGGAGTGGGAGGTGCGGCGGCGGAAGGGGAGGGGTGTGCAGGGGAGTGGGAGGTGCGGCGGCGGCAGGGGGCGTGGTGGAGTGGGAGGTGCGGCGACAGCGGAGGGGTGTGCGGCGGCGGCGGCAGGTCGGGGTGGGGTGTGCGGCGGCGGCGCAGGTCGGGGTCGGGGGTGCGGCGGAGGCGCAGCTCGGGGTCGACGGGGGAGAGCCGCCGCAGCTCGGGGTCGACGGGGGAGAGATGGAATGGGTGGAGGGGGTCGACCGTGAATGGATAAGGTGGATCTATGCCGACGGCTAAGCCGTCGGCATAGGAAAGGACGCCACGTGGCACCTATGCCGACGGCTTAGCCGTAGGCATATATATATATATATATATATATTTTCTTTTTTATTTTTATTTCTTTTTATATATTTTTTTAATGTTTTCTTATAGTTATATCTATCCTTTTTTATTTCATATAGATTTTAAATTTTTTATAGTTATATTTTTCATTTTTAATTTTTTTATGTATTATAATTACATATAGATTTTTTATTTTTTTTAGCCGCTCGGCCCTCTCCTCTCCCGAAACCACACACAGGGGAGGAATGAGTGGTGGAGGGCGCGACCGGATGGATAAGGGCAACTATGCCGACGGCCCTCTCCCCTCCGTGTAGACCCGACGCGTCCGTTTCCCCCTCCAGGTGCCGGCGGTGGCGCCGTCAGTGAGGGGGGCCAAACCCCGGAGACGCGTGCCGCCTCTTCGGACATGCCACCACACCACCCCGCATGTATGAGGGGCCGGTGCGACGCTCCGGTGGCATTGCTACCCCCCAGGGCCCCGTCCCGCCTAACCCTGGAGCGGTTGACCACGAGATCTAGCCCTTTGACTTTCGACGGATGGGCTTTGAACTGTGGACCTCTCCACTTGGTTGTGTCAGGTCAGCTCAGAGGGACACCTGGGAGCAACATCCGGGCCAAACCGACTGCTACATCCCCTCCGTGTAGACACGGCGCATCCGTTTCCCCCCTCCAGGTGCCGGCGGCGGCGCCGTCCGTGAGGGGGGCAACGCACCGGAGACACGTGCCGCCTCTTCGGACATGCCACAACACCACCCCACATGTATGAGGCGCGGTACGATGCTCCGGTGGCATTGCAAACCCCCCAGGGCCCCCGTCCCGCCTAACCCTGTAGCGTTTGACCACGGGATCTAGCCCTTTGACTTTGCACGGACGGGCTTCGACCAGCGGACCTCCCCACCCGGTTGTGTTAGGTTAGCCCATAGGAACACTTTGGAGCAACAACCGGGCCAGACCCACAGCAAGATCCTCTCCGTGTAGACCCGGCGCGTCCGTTTCCCCCCTCCAGGTGCCGGCGGCGGCGCCGTCCATGAGGGGGGGCACAGCCCGGAGACGTGTGCCGCCTCTTCGGACATGCCACAACACCACCCCGCATGTATGAGGGCCCGGTGCGACGCTCCGTTGGCATTGCTACCCCCAGGGTCCCAGTCCCACCTAACCCTGTAGCGTTTGACCACGGGATCTAGCCCTTTGACTTTGCACGGACGGGCTTTGACCAGCGGACCTCCCCACCCGGTTGTGTTAGGTCAGCTCATAGGAACACTTTGGAGCAACATCCGGGCCAGACCCACAGCAAGATCCCCTCCGTGTAGACCCGGCGCGTCCGTTTCCCCCCTCCAGGTGCCGGCAGCGGCGCCGTCCGTGAGGGGGGCACAGCCCGGAGACGGGTGCCGCCTCTTCGGACATGCCACCACACCACCCCGCATGTATGAGGGCCCGGTGCGACGCTCCGGTGGCATTGCTACCCCCAGGGTCCCCGTCCCGCCTAACCCTGTAGCGTTTGACCACGGGATCTAGCCCTTTGACTTTGCAGGAACGGGCTTTGACCAGTGGACCTCTCCACCCGGTTGTGTCAGGTCCGCCCATAGGGACACCCGGGAGCAACATCCGGCCAAACCCACAGATACATCCACTCCATGTAGACCCGGCGTGTCCGTCCCCCCCCCCCTCCAGGTGCCGGCGGCGGCGCCGTCCGTGACGGGGCCACACCCCGGAGATGTGTGCCGCCTCTTCGGACATGGCATAACACCATCCGGTTGTGGTAGGTCATCCGATATATATGAACACTTGGAGCAAAGTCCCCTTCGTATAGACCCGATGCGGCTGTTCCCCATTCCAGTTGCCGGCTGGCGGCGGCACCGTTTGTGAGGGGGGTCACACCGCTCTGTACAGAACCGAAAAATAATGTATGTATACTTATTAACACATACTGTATGTAAGTTAGTTAAATAATAATAATAAAGAAAACAGTGAAGAAAAATAAAAAAACTATATGTATGCTTATTAACACATACTATATGCTTATTAACATATACTATATGCTTATTAACACATACTGTATGCTTAATAATAATAATAATAATAATAATAATAATAATAATATATGGAAAAAAAAGAAAAAAAGGAAAACAAACTATGCCGACGGCGAAGCCGTCGGCATAGCTGCGGCCAGGGCAGATGGACAGCGCCGCGGATCGATGACGTGTAACCTATGCCGACGGCTGCCGTCGGCATAGGCCCTGGTCGGTGCGCTCTGGATCGGTGACGTGTCATCCGTACCTATGCCGACGGCTAAGCCGTAGGCATAGGTATATTATTTTTTTCCAATACACGTTCTTGAATTTTGTTTGAATGATACATGGTATATAATTATATTAAAAATGATTCATGGTCAGCAACATTTCTTTATGATATAACTATTTGCTAAATTGTACTAACAAAAAATGTACATTGTGTTAAAATATTTCATATGCATTTTTAATGTTTTCTTAATGCATTTTTAATATATTTTTTTGCAACAACTTTTATACATGTTTAACATTTTTATAAAAATATTATTAACTGTATTCAAATATATTTTTAGTGTAGATTATTTTCATACGCATTGAAAAGTTTCGTTTACATATAAAATGAGGGACCGACGCGTTCGCTTCCCCCCTCCAGGTGCCGGCGGCGGCGCCGCCCGTGAGGGGGGCCACGCACCGGAGACGCGTGCCGCCTCTTCGGACATGCCACAACACCACCCCACATGTATGAGGCGCGGTACGACGCTCCGGTGGCATTGCTAACCCCCAGGGCCCCCGTCCCGCCTAACCCTGTAGCGTTTGACCACGGGATCTAGCCCTTTGACTTTGCACGGACGGGCTTCGACCAGCGGACCTCCCCACCCGGTTGTGTTAGGTCAGCCCATAGGAACACTTTGGAGCAACAACCGGGCCATACCCACAGCAAGATCCCCTCCGTGTAGACCCGGCGCATCCGTTTCCCCCCTCCAGGTGCCGACGGCGGCGCCGTCCGTGAGGGGGGGCACACTCCGGACTCGCGTGCCGCCTCTTCGAACATGCCACAACACCACCCCGCATGTATGAGGGGCCGGTGCGACGCTCCGGTGGCATTTCTACCCCCAGGGCCCCCGTTCCGCCTAACCCTGGAGCGGTTGACCAAGAGATCTAGCCCTTTAACTTTCCACGGACCGGCTTTAAACAGTGGACCTCTCCACCCAGTTGTGTCAGGTCAGCCCAGAGGGACACCTGGGAGCAACATCCGGGGCCAAAACGACAGCTATACATCCCCTCCGTGTAGACCCGATGCGTCCGTTTTTTCCCCTCCCGGTGCAGGCGGCGGCGCCGTCCGTTAGGGGGGCCACGACCCGGAGATGCGTGCCGCCTCTTCGAACATGCCACAACACCATCGGGTTGTGGTAGGTCATCCCATAGAAACACTTCGGAGCAACGTCCCCTCCGTATAGACCCGATGCGGCTGTTTCCGCACTCCAGATGCTGGCGGCGGCGCCGGCCGTGAGGTGGGCACACTACGGACGTGAGGGGTCACACTCCGGAGACGGGTGCCGGGCGTTTGCAATCGCCACTCAACTTATGTCGCATAGCTGTTTTTGATTTTAATAAAATTTAAGGACCTATATTCAAAAGAACATGACAGCATATTATTAATGTACTCGAAAAAAATACAAACTATATATATATATATATTTATAATCTATGGAAAAAATTACAAACTACATATATATTCATATAATACATAAAAAAGCATGAAAACATATTTTTTAATAAGCATAAAAACATATGCAAAATAAAAGTATGTAAAAAAATATCTATGCCGACGGCAAAGCCGTCGGCATAGATACCGCAGGGTTCTGGTGCCGGCGCCGTGTCGCGGATCGGTGACGTGGCAGCTATGCCGACGGCTGCCGTCGGCATACCTACGCCGCGGATCGGTGACGTGGCATGCGGAGATATGCCGACGGCCGCCCGTCCCGACCGTCGGCATAGGTTTGACGGCGTTAGCCGGTGGCCACGGGCGGGGTCGCCGGGCCCACAGTTATACCGACGGCGGATTTATGCCGACGGCTGGTGTCGGCATGTCTGCGCCTAGGTCGACGGCTATTCTATGTCGACGGCGGCCGTCGGCGTAGATCCACGTAACCCGACGGCCAGTGTAAGCCGACGGCCAGGATTGGGCTGTCGGCATATCTCAAACTAGGCCGACGGCAGCCGTAGGCATAGGTTCGGCCGTCGGCGTATGCCCGTTTTCCGGTAGTGGCGGCCGCCATGGCCGCCTTTGACGCGGCCGTCTCCGGCCTGGACACGGCGCCCGACCTCCGCCTCGTCCGACCTCCGCCTCGCCGCGCTCCAGTACGAGCAGCTCCTCCACTTGCTTGCCTCCACGGACGCGCGCCGCGTTCCCCGTCCACCCGGCCGCCGCCGCGCGCCGCGTGTTCGCCCACATGCTGGACGCCGGGGCGCCCCCGTCTGAGGCCACCACCCAGCATCACCTCGCTCGGCCGCGTCGTAGCCGCAGACACCGAGGGCGCGACGAGGCCTTCGGGCTCGTCTCCACCATGCGGCAGAAGTACGGCCTCACGCCGCGCCTCCGGTCCTACAGCCCCGTGCTTGCCACGTTCCGGCGCGCCGGGGAGGCTGGAAAGGCCTACGCAGTTGAGGCCCACATGGCTTCCTCCGCTGTATCGCCGGAAGAGCCCGAGTTCGCCGCACTCCATGAGGTCAGCGCAACGGTTTTGGACGCAGACAAGGTGTATGAGTATATGCACAAGCTGTGGCGAGCTGTCGGCTGTGTGATAGAGGAGACCACCGAGGTCTTGGAGGGGCGGTTCCGGTGCGAGAAGGCGGCAACTGCTGGTAAGGCTGAGTGGGATGTGTGTCAGGTGAAGGACGCCCTTGCGGCGAACGACGGTGGGTGCTATCAACTGGGGTGGCTTTGGACCAGACCATGGATGGTGCAGCGAGTGAGAGTTGGGGCAGATGGCGAGTGCGGTGGATGCAGATGCTGCCTAGGTTCTGTTGATATCGACAATGGAGGATACACAAAAGTTTGCTGACTCTATTTCTGGGTTGGCTCTTGAGAGGGAAACCAAAGCAAATTTCAGCCAATTTCAGGTTCATATATATCTATCCCTTAGGTTTGAGTCCCTAGCTAACTTGGAGCATTGCACGTTTTGTTAAATATAGTTAGTTTATTTAGTTTACTGGCAATTGTGATAAGCAGAGCCGATATGTGCTTGGTTTTATTTCGATTAGTAGCTGGCATGATGTGATTTACTAAGAATTAATTTGGAAAAACTAGGCCTGGAGATAAACCCCATCACAGCACCCGCTTGTCGGCCAGCAGACGCGATGAGGGGCTCGTCGGCACACCCATGGTGCCGCTGCGGAGCTATCTTCCTCTTCCTCGCATCGGCTCGAGGTGGGTGGAGCAGCTCGGCGCCCATGACCTCCACAACGGCTCCGTCGACGCGCTCCACTGTCTTCTCGCGGGCGCCGGTCTTCGCCTGCCCCCGCACCCGGACGCCGTCGAGTTCACGGCAAGGAGCAATGGCAAGCAGCAGCAGCGGTGGCAAGTAGAAGCAGTGGGCAGCAGCAGCAGAGGGCAGAAGCGGCAGGCAGAAACGGAGGGCTGCTGCCGTGTCGTGATTTGGATGGAAGATTGGACACCGTGTCCTCCAACACAATCAATGGAGTGCCCGACCCGGATTTTACTTGAAGGGTTCTCGGTCGGATTCTCCGTCAGGTTGCCTCCTTGGACCATAATCTTCATCAAATCCCGTCGAAAATGTCATGAAACGTCCAATGTCGCCGCCGAGTTCGCCGGAGGAAGAAGCGCCGAGTTCGCCGGAGGAACAAAATCATCTATTTAGCCGTCCAATGTCACCCACGGCGGCTGCAACAGAGGTATGTATCCCCTTTAAAGCAGCAAGCAGCAGCCTTCTGTCCTTTGCGTTCTCTATATAGATGTGTAGTAGTGACCAAGAAGTAGCATGAACAAAATCGCAGCAGCAGGCTGCTGCTCTCCTCCCTGATCTCCCTCTATATGAAATAGCAGTAGCGCATGAATGAAGCATGAATTTCTGAATTACAAACAACGTACATATTTTCTGAATCCAAACCAAAATCAAGTATATACTGTAGGTCGTTGTATTGTTGATCCAACCACATGCTCTGTTTCTGCATGCCATGGAAGCTTTACTTTCAAATCCTCTTTTTCTGCACGACAATTGAAAATAATGCAGGAGTCGGAGAATGAACTAAATTGCTTTGAACTTCACAGCAGACTAAATTCCTAAAGGCAAAACTTTTTAGTACTACAGGATATACCTTCAGAGATTATGACAGTTCTAATAAACATATCATGTTTATTGGTTAGCTGAGTTAGAAGTAGAGCTATTCAAAAATATTTACTCTGATGAGTGCACAAAATCCTTATACTCCTAGCTCTATGATTATCCTATATCTACTTCTCACATTATACATATGCTCCACTACAAAGGGGTCTAAATAATAGCATGATTGTTTTTCACTTAAAGTTCTAAGCAACTTTACTGTGTGAATCTGAGAATCTCACTGAAACCTGTTTTTCATTGTGTATATTCAGCCTATCGAGTAGAGTTTCAGACTGATCATAAACAGACCTCAGTTTAAGCTGTGATGCTGATTTGATTTGTGCTGCACCATCGTCCATATCTTCGATTTCAAGCAGTTCCATGGAAAATCAAATACATGTTTTCTTTGTTTATGACAGTACATGGTTCAGTCATCCACATATTCTAGAAACAGCAGATCAGATTTAACAACTATCTTAGGAGTAGCAGACACATATATATAATTTAGAAAAGAAAGTAGAGAAAGAAAATGACCAAAATTGAAACTATATAACTGGAGGCATTAGACCAACTATTTCTCTGTTTTTTTTATGTATTTTGCATTATATTTCAGCTAATCAGCGATACGTGCCCCTGTGTCGGTTTATTTTTTCTGAAAAAATGGTAATCCTGGAGAACATACTGAAAGCTGATTTGTAACATTGCAGTGCTAATTTTTTTCTGCTTTTTCTTCAGTTATCAATTAGCTTAATTGCATACACATGAATAGATATGCTAAATGCATCTAGCAAAATAGGATTAGGAGGTGTATTCAGTAGAGTGGATTATTTCGTCAGTTTACTGTAGCAAATATAGCTGTTGCTGACAGTAGACATTTGTTACATATACCTGTATAATTTTGTCTTGCTGCTCAAAACAGTTCAACGGAAAACAAGCCAGAATCCGAAAGTGCTCCGTAGTTAGTTCGCCAGAATTTCGTCGGTCGGTTCTCCGCTTCAAATATGTGGACGAGGAGGCTTGAAATCATGGTCTTTGGTTAACTCTTATTGAAATTAACTCTATTGTTGAGAGAGTCGTTACTGGAAGTAATCAGGAGTTCATTGGTGACATATTGTTTTTTCTTGCAATGGTTGCTAAATCCTACGAGGGCTTACAGGTTAACTCTTGTAATTTTCTTCTACCAAGCGTGGATCAGCTCCTGTAGTAGCTATCTTTAATTTGCAACAGGTGGCATATGGCGATGAGATGGGCTTCTTCAGCTCTTTATTTGGCAGCTCTCTTCTGTAATCCCCTCTATGTTGTCATGAAATTTCAGCAACACAAATTTGTGATCCTGCCAGGTAATCATGATGATTTAGAAAGAAATGTTACCCAGGACTATGTACTGTACTAATATTTGAAAAAATGTATGCTTGTATCTCTTTCAGGTCCGTGCTAGCTATTTATTTGAACGACATTCCGACAATATGTGCAAAAGGATGATGCCCATATTGACTAATTTTCTCTCTTTTGTAGGTCAAAAAAATGGTCTTGTGTGGGTTACAAACCAATGCTTGCTTGCGTACACTCTGGTGCTCCAGTTAAAGATCCAAAGCTATAATGTACTCCTTCCGTTTCCTTTTAGTCTGCATATAACTTTTGTCTGAAATCAAGGTATCTTTATTTTGACCAAACTTATAGAAAAAACATATCAACATTTACAAGGCCAAAAAATATCTTTAGATTCATTATGGAATTTAGTTTCATATTATGTATATTTTTGTATTGTAGATGATGATATTTTTTTATATAAATTTGGTCAAAGTTTGTAAAGCTTGACTCAACACAAAACTTATATGCGGAGTAAAAAGATGGAGGGAGTATTGTGATGAGTAACCATCAGTTGGTGAATCAATTCTCTTATGAATACTACTGTATCTCTCTCATCTCTTTTATTGAGTGAGCACTTGCGACGGGACATGCAGGAACAAAAACCACAAGAAGTGTACAAATGAAGTCACAACTAGCTGAGCAGAGTAGCTGGCGATCAAATGATTTCGGGTCCTTGCTAGCTATTTCTGATCTTGAAGCTATTCTTTCAGGACACATGATTACACTACATTACAAGTTGAAAAAGTGTGTAAAGTGGAAGTTAGTACTAAAGCGGATTGCTCTTTTTTGATCCGCCAACAAATTTTAGTCATAATATGTGCCATTTAAGTAGAGACACAAACTAGGACGTGCAAAAAAATTCCCCGTTGCAACGCACGGGCCCTCTTACTAGTATAAGTAAGTTATTAGTTGGATTTGTTTCTTATTCGCAAAAAAAATTGATTTTGTTTCTTGTCGTGATGTTTTAGGTCAACCGTTTGAGTGCAGAGCCACTTTGAAGCCCCGTCTGATTTTTTTTATCAGATCGGTGTTAGTCTGGAAGGGTAAAAGGGTCCCATCGATGGCAAGGGAAATGCAAGGGGAACACTTGGTACAGTTAGTTTGGAAGGGTGTCCTCGTCAAGGAGAGACATTGCCGATCCCCGAGTTCACAACCACAAAGCAAGCGTACCAAAATCATAAACGATGCACACATGCCTTCTCTACAGAAACTGTGTTTCTCAAATTACAAGGAACAAAAATTCCAAAATAACAATGCTCTTACATAAGATTGATAAGAAATCAGTGCTATGATACTTATGCAATGGGCTAATCAAACAAGTAATCTGATGGTTAAAATTCTGGTGGTAGAAGCCACATGCAATTTTCCACATCAGTGTTGTAATGATATCCAGTCGACATGATCCTCTCCGAGGGTGGATACACGCCCTCCTTTTCCCAGCGGTACACCTTGCAACTACCAAGGTCTAACCTTCTCGAGAACTGGCGGGTCAACTCTGCGTGGTCAAGGCAGTGTTGCTTGGAGTGGTAGACGTGATTCTTCTCCACACCTCCACGCCTTGTTGACACGTGCACTGCCTTGCGACACCCTTGTCCCATGAACAAGACACGGTCTCCCAAGCTCGTCACCTCTACCTACCCACATGGAGTCATGTGGTGCTTTGTCGATAAGCTGGAACACCCTAACAAAGTGTATTACCTGATGGTCATGGTGTGAAGAGACCTCGATCGCCATTGCTAGCCTACCATGCAGCTCGAAGATGTGACCATTGCAGTAGTACTCGCCCCGCGGGACACGGGAGAGGACTTTTGATGGTGGATAGCCGGTGGATTGCGGTGACCTCCGGAGACCCGTCCTTGTTCAGGACAATGTCGAACTTGAGCAGTTGTTTGGTGTACCGCGTGAGGCCATAGAGCTTGCCGTTGCAAAAGACAATGTCGTCGAGGCACCACTTGTTAATGATTAACTACTAGACTAGTCTACCATTACATAGACAAAACACTGTGTCCCTAGTAGGCCTCTAGTAAGCCTCTACTAGACTAACTCGTTAATCAAAGTTGGTTGAGTTTCCTAGGCATAGACAGGTGTTGTCATTTGATGAACGGGATCACATCATTAGGAGAATGATGTGATGGACATGACCCATCCGTTAGCTTAGCATAATGATCGTTTCAGTTTTAGTGCTACCGCTTTCTTCATGTCAAATACATTCCTTCGACTATGAGATTATGCAACTCCCGGACACCAGAGGAATACCTTATGTGCTATCAAACGTCACAACGTAACTGGGTGATTATAAAGATGCCGATGACAAAGGGAACAACGTATGTTGTCATTACGGTTTGACCGATAAAGATCTTCGTAGAATATGTAAGAACCAATATGAGCATCCAGGTTCCACTGTTGGTTATTGACCGGAGATGTGTCTCGGTCATGTCTACATAGTTCTCGAACCCGTAGGGTCCGCACGCTTAACGTTCGATGACGATTTGTATTATGAGTTATGTGTTTTTGGTGACCGAAGATTGTACGGATTCCCAGATGAGATCATGGACATGACTAGGAGTCTCGAAATGGTCGGGAGGTAAAGATTGATATATTGGACGGTGATATTCGGACACCGGAATGGCTCCGGATCGTTTCGGGTATTTTTCGGAGTACCGGGAAGTAATGGGCCAACATGAACCATATGGGAGAGACAGGACATCCCACAAGGGGAGGCGCCCCCTCACGGTGTCCTGGGCTAGGGGGTACTCACCACAAGGGTTTTGGGTACTGTCGTGGTTCTAACTCTGACAGTAATGTAGGGGTTTATGAATGGAGAGGCTAGATCTTAGCTATGGAGGAGTTGTAAGCACACGTGGTTTACGAGTTCAGGCCCTTCTCGAAGGAAGTACCAGCCCTACGTCACGGTGCCCGGAGGCGGTCGATTGAATTATGTGCGTATGAGTAACAGGGATGCGAACCCTTGACACTGAGGAGGGGGGTGGCCTATATAGAGTTCGCCAGGCTCCTCCAGCCCTCAGTAATGCAGGGTTTAAAGTACATTAAGGCTGGGCGTTACTGGTAACGCCCCTAATAAAGTGCTATGATGACCATAAGAGCTACTTAATGACCGACTGTTTGTGAGCGGAGTGACTTTAGATCTCCTATCAGTCGAGTGGTTGGCTTCATGGTCGAGTGATAGCTCCGTGGTCGAGTGTCTTGAATCCGTCGAGTGGGATACCTCCAAGTCGATTGAAAGGTGACTTCTTCTAGGGATGTCCTTGGGTAGGGCACTTAGGACAGGTCCATGCCCCTACCCTAGGTACATACCTTCATCATTAGCCCCCGAATGGATCGAGGTTTGAGTGGGGAAGGAGTTGGGGATCCTTCCGATCGACCGGTTCTTCGTATTATATGAACGCCTTGTTCTGGATCTATTATCATGGATGACGTCATCAACTTCTTTCAGTCGCCTTGATCCATTCTTGGTTTCTTGTCGAGTGAATTTCTTTACTTGAAGAATTCCGAGTGATGGTGTGAAGGAGATCTTTCGTCCGATGAGTTGTTCTGCAGCCCGCGGATTTTGCGGGATTCGAATTTCGGGAAGCGCGCGGGACGGGGGCGGCCGCAGTAATCGGATGGGATAGAACAGAGCCTCCTCGATCTTCGTGCCACCTTTTTCGCCACGTATAGCGCGAGCGCCTGTTGCGGGATCCGGCAGGATTGCCTGGGCCTACCGGTCGGTCACTCGGAAGCGACCCCTTATAAGCTGTCGGCCCAGGGCTTCTGAACAGTGCGCCTTCGCTTTTTCCCCTTCCTTCACGAAATCCTCCGCCATCTCCGCTCTCGCCATGGTGCAGCGGCCTATTCGAGCTTCGTCAACGACGATGGTGAAGGAGAAGACGTCGGCTCTGGAGCGCGCGAAGAAGGCGGCGGTGCAGGGGAAGGCGAAGAAGTCCGGTCGGGGCGGATCTTCTTCGAGGTCCGCTCTGCCCAGGGACTGGATCCAGGGCGATTGGATGCCATCGGCGATTCGACAAGATGATCTTGATGATCTGGTTGAGGGGGGATTCATTCCCCACGAATCTGCGTGTCTCCTAGGGAAAGAAATCGAACCCCAGCCTCTTGAGGGTGAGTGCGTCCTCCTCACCACCAATATTGATCGTAGATTTTATCTTCCTCCTCATCCTTTTTTCCGGAGTTTCCTGAACTTCTTCGGAGCGCAGCTCCATCATTTCACTCCCAATTCCATTGTCTACCTTGCTGCCTTTGTTTCCTTGTGTGAGAACTTCTTGGGTTGCCGCCCCCAATGGGTGCTCTTCAAGCACATCTTCACTTGTCGTTCTCAGTCGGTTAAGAAAGCCAAGTCGAGTGATGAGAGGACGCAGGTGATCCAGTTGTGCGGGGGCCTAGCGATCCAAATGAGGGGAAAAAGCTCTTTTCCGTCCATTACCTTTCCTGAGTCGGTCCGCGGGTGGCAGTCGACCTGGTTTTACTGTAAAGACCAGGTGACTCCAGGACAGGCGACTGGGCTTCCCCCTTTCTCCTTGAACCGAGCGGAAAAACCTGCCTCTCTGAAAGTGACGCCAGAAGAAAGGGCGCAAGTCAAGGTGCTGGTCGGTCGAGTGGTTCAGCTTGTCCGCGAGGGCGTGACTCGCATGGACTTGTTGGAGGTCTTCCTTCGGAGGCGCATCCAACCGCTTCAGGCTCGTGACCACCCGATGTGGATGTACTCGGGTCTCAATGACACCACTCGGATTTATCCGGAGGAGGCCACTAACGAGATGCTGGAAGGGTGGCTGTCGAGTATCACAGGGAACAAGGACAACCCCCGAGGAGCCAGGAGGATTCCTCCACTCGACCAATCATACAAAGTGGACAAGGTCTGACCTTGCGTTTCCGACTGTAATCTTGCTTTTTGATTTGTTCTCATTGAATCAGTTGATTGACTTTTTTCTCGTTTGCTGTCCTACAGGCTATTACTGAGATGTACTCGATGCCCAATGGGGCGCAGGAGCAGGCCGAGGAGGGGGAGGCGAGTGGAGGCGAAAGTGGAGAGGAGTGGGAATCTGACGGCGAAGGAGAGGGGGATGACGACGACGACTCCAGTGAAGAGTAGGAGGAAGAAGTCGAACCTCCCCGCTCGGAAAGGCGATCCAAGCTTACCCATGACCCTGTGCGGGAATGTGGTAAGGCCACCATCCCTGTTGGGCAGTCGTCGAAGCGCCCTCGAACCTCTTCTCCAGCGCCGACAGAAAAAGCTCCCAAGCTCCCATGTGCGACGCCGTCCAAGCCGCCCAAGGCTCTGCCTAAGATGAAGATGATTGTCCCCACCATTTCCGGGTAATAATAGAACTTGTTTTCCTTTGTTGAACGTGACGGACTCTTGGTCGACTCATCGAATGAACCGACTGATTTTTGAAATTTGCTGTGCTGCTACCTCTGAGATCTCGGCCAAGGATGATGATCAAGAGATGGAAGATGCTGTTACCTCCAACCCCAGTATGATTTCTGATGCTCTGCTTTTAGTCGACTGATGATTTCTTATAGCTCCGGTCGATTGGAATTTTCGTCTTTAACTTTGGATTTTTCTTGTAGCTCCTCCTCATGTCATTGACCTCCCTGATGATGACGACGAAGTGCCTCTGAGGGCGAGAAGGAACAGGAAGGCACCGGCTGGCAAGACCCCACAAACTACCTCGGCGCCTGAGGCCGTAGTTCGGGAGGGTGGTAATGCCACTCAGACTTCCGTGACCATCGTTGTGCCTCTGACGAGTGCCCAACCTTCATCGTCGACTGCAGATCAACCTTCGCTTTTTGCCATACACCACGTCCCTGAGTATCAGGTGGGCGCCGCTAAAGAGGCCATACGCCAGGCGGGAATCATGATGGAGCAAGTGAAGGTGGTCTGGGAAGCTAGCCAAGCGGCTTATGACGCAATTCAGCTCTTCAGAGCAATGTCTAGGTCAGTCGATCGCTACTTGTTTCGTTAAGATATGCTTATCTGAAGACTCTCTTTTCCGAAGATCTTTGTATCTGTACACCCACTGGGTGTGTCGATTGAATTTTTGGACTAGTGGGGGCACGCTGAGTGCACCCACTGGGTGTAGTCCCCGAGACTACGGTGGACTACTGGCAGTCGACTGTAGTCTTTATATTGTGTTGTTTTATTCGAACTTCTTCACTCGGTCTGGTCAGGCCATGTCGAATGGAATCTTGGATCTAGTGGGGGTACGCTGAGAGCACCCACTATACATGGTCGACTGGGGGCAGTCGATTTTTTTGTCGAACCAGTGGGGGCACGCTGAGTGCACCCACTGGGTGTAGTCCCCGAGACTACTGTCGAATGTTTTTGATTCGGATGTAGTCTTAGAAACGCCACCATTTTCTCTTAGTTACTCGGAAGTAACCTATCCTTGATATCTGTCGACTGATTATTCGCAGAAATCCTGCGAGCTTGTGGCTCGCTACACTGAGTTGGAAAACAAACAGATCCAGCTCAACCTTGACTTGAAGCTTGCTCAGGAGAACTTACAGAAGGCGAGAGACGAATCAAGAGGTATGGCTAGTGAGCTTTTGACGACTGTCCTTTCTTTCTGGCCATTCTCGATGTTGATCTCACTTGTCGTTCCACAGATAAAATGGAGGAGGCTTTGAAGAAGAAGGACCATGACCTTGCCGAAGCGCAGAAGGAAGCCTTGAGCAAAACGAAGCTTGCTGAAGAAAAACTGGCTTCAGTCGGTACCCTTGAATAGGAAAATTCCAGACTGAAAACTGCTCTCGACGCGGCTAACCAAGAGGTCAGCCGTCTGAAGAATGACAAGATAGCTCTGGGTGACAAGACAAGTGAACTGGTAGGGAAGAAGAACGATCTGGAGGCTTATCTCGGTGGACTCGCCAAGAAGCTGTTCGTCATGCTTGAGGGTAACCACTTCTACCCGATTGACTTGTTGTCACAAAGCTCATGCAGAGTCGCTGTCTTATCTTTGAATTGTGTTTACAGAATTCTGCGAGAACTTCGAGGAGGAGACCAGTCGAGTGGAGTGAAGTTTGGACCCCATTAACTCCCCGGTGAAGGACGAAGCTGCTATGAACGTGCTCCGACTGGAGTCTCGTGTTGCAGGCGTGGTTGATTATCTGGCTCGACTGAAGGTTGCGGTGTCGCGGATTGATACGTCGCTCTGGCCCAGGGTGACGCTTCCAAATGACCTCGAGTCTCTGATGACTCGACTGAATGAAGTTCCTGGTCGAGTGACGGAATGAAAGAAATCTTCTGCTAGGTGTGGCGCTGATGTCGCTCTGTCCCTGGTCCGCGTCCACTACAAGGAGGCGCGAGAGAAAAAGTTGGCTGCTATCCAAGTTGCCAATACCAGGAAGCACAACTTTCAAGACTTCATGGAGACTTTCATTGCTGCTACCACTCGCATTGCAGACGGGATCGACTTGGATGAGTTCGTCGCCCCTTCCAGTCCTCCGCCTGAGGAATAAGACTTTTATGCTTCACTTTAAATTTGCCTCAGAATGCCGAGTGGATTTTGTAACCGTTAAACTCTGTCGAGCTGAAGGCTCGAGTACTTTGATCTGAGGTCTGGGACCTTTGGGTCTTATTCGAACTTGATTTATCGTTGAATATCTTCATGGATTATCTGTCGAGTGGAAACCGTTCTTCACTCGAAATAATTTTGCATCCGTGGTGCAGCTCCGAAGGAGAAGGTAACAGTCGACTTGCACCTCGTCGTCCGTGCGAATTAGGATTTGTTCCATACTTAGGCGAGTACTGGACTGCAGCTAAGCCCCCGAGTGGGAGGTTTGCTCACCACTCGGTAGGATTTCAAACACTTAGGCGAGTACTGGACTGCAGCTAAGCCCCGAGTGGGAGGTTTGCTCTCCACTCGGTAGGATTTTTTCAAACATAGGCGAGTACTGGACTGCAGCTAAGCCCCCGAGTGGGAGGTTTGCTCTCCACTCGGTAGGATTTTTTCAAACTTAGGCGAGTACTGGACTGCAGCTAAGCCCCCGAGTGGGAGGTTTGCTCTCCACTCGGTAGGATTTTTTCAAACTTAGGCGAGTAGTGGACTGCAGCTAAGCCCCCGAGTGGGAGGTTTGCTCTCCACTCGGTAGGATTTTTTCAAACTTAGGCGAGTACTGGACTGCAGCTAAGCCCCCGAGTGGGAGGCTGGCTCTCCACTCGGTAGGATTTTTTCAAACTTAGGCGACTACTGGACTGCAGCTAAGCCCCCGAGTGGGAGGCTGGCTCTCCACTCGGTAGGATTTTTAAACACTTAGGCGAGTACTGGACTGCAGCTAAGCCCCCGAGTGGGAGGTTGGCTCTCCACTCGGTAGGATTTTTTTTCATATAGACTTAGGCGAAACGAATTCGCAGCTGAGCCACCCACTGGGGGATTTCACACGCAAACAAAAGCAACAACAATTACTGGAAAAATTGTAACACTCTTGTCTTTGATAAATAGACTACAGAAGTTTCTCTTATTACATCTCATCCGAGTGAGAATTCAAGTGTAAAAGGGGCGGAGCAGTTCCGCATTCCAAGCTCGTGGCTCATCAATCTGGCGATCGACATTGTAAAGGTGATACGCTCCATTATGGAGGACTCTGGTGACAATGAAAGGGCCTTCCCAAGTAGGAGCGAGCTTGTGTGGTTTCTGTTGATCCACTCGGAGGATCAAATCTCCTTCTTGGAAGGCTCGACTCTTCACATTTCTGGCGTGGAATCAACGCAAGTCTTGCTGGTAAATGGTCGATCGGATCATAGCCATTTCTCTTTCTTCCTCCAGGAGGTCGACTGCGTCTTGCCGGGCTTGTTCTGCTTCATCTTCGGAGTAGAGCTCGACTCGGGGTGCATTGTGAAGCAGATCACTCGGCAAGACTGCTTCCGCTCCGTAAACCAGAAGAATGGGGTTCTTCCAGTCGACCGATTCGGGGTGGTCCGCAATCCCCAAAGAACTGATGGAAGCTCGTCGACCCATGCTCCTGCTGCATGCTTGAGATCATGCATCAGCCGAGGTTTCAGCCCTTTAAGAATCAGACCATTTGCCCTTTCTGCTTGTCCATTCGTCTGGGGGTGAGCGACCGACGCGTAGTCGACTCGTGTGCCTTGCGAGGCGCAAAAAGATCGGAACTTGTCTGAATCAAAGTTCGACCCATTATCAGTGATGATGCTATACGGGACTCCATATCTAAATGTTAACTCCCTGATAAAACTGATAGCAGTGCAAGCATCAAGATTCTTGATAGGCTTAGCTTCAATCCATTTGGTAAACTTGTCGACTGCCACAAGCACATGTGTGAAACCGCTCCTGCCTGTTCTCAATGGACCAACCATATCCAGTCCCCAAACAGCGAAGGGCCAGACGAGTGGAATGGTCTTCAGGGCCGATGTGGGTTTGTGCGACATATTGGAGTAGAATTGGCACCCTTCACACTTGTCGACTATCTCTTTTGCCATTTCGTTTGCTCTTGGCCAGTAAAATCCCGCTCGGTATGCTTTAGCCACAATGGTCCGAGAGGACGCATGGTGACCACAGGTCCCCGAGTGGATATCATCAAGGATTATCTGACCCTCTTCTGATGTTATACACTTCTGGCTGACCCCAGTAGCGCTTTCTCTATATAACTGTCCCTTTATGACTGTAAAGGCTTTGGATCGACGGACGATCTGTCGAGCCTCTTCCCCGTCTTCCGAGAGTTCTTTCCTCAGGATATACGCAATGTACGGTATCGTCCATTCAGGAGTGATTGCCAAGACTTCCATGATTAGGTCGACCACTGCTGGAATTTCGACTCCAGTCGGATCCGTGGCACTCTTTGGCTGCGGGGCTTCATCTGTAAAAGGATCCTCCTGAACTGAAGGCGAGTGGATGTGTTCCAGAAACACATTGCTAGGAATAGCTTCTCTCTTGGAATCTATCTTCGCCAAATCATCAGCTGCTTGATTTTTCCGTCGGGGTATGTGATGAAGCTCTAACCCCTCGAATTTCTTCTCTAACTTTCTCACCGCATTGCAATAACCAGTCATAGCTGGGCTTCTGACGTCCCTCATTCCTTCATCACCTGATTCACCACCAAATCTGGGTCGCCATAAACCATGAGGCGACGGACGCCGAGTGAAATGGCCATGCGCAACCCGTATAAAAGTGCTTCATATTCTGCTTCGTTATTGGAGGAATCGAAGTGAATCTGGAGAACATATCTGAGCTTATCTCCTCGGGTAGAAACCAATACCACCCCAGCACCGAAACCATTCAGCATCTTAGATCCATCGAAGAACATGGTCTAGTGCTCCGAGTGAACTTGAGTCGGAAGTTGCTGTTCAATCCACTCGGCGACGAAATCTGCAATTGCTTGGGACTTGATAGCTTTCTTTGCCTCAAACTTAATATCTAGGGGAAGAAGTTCAATCGCCCATTTTGCCACTCGACCAGTTGCATCTCTGTTGTGCAAAATCTCTGACAGTGGAGCGTCGCTGACGACTGTAATGGAATGATCAGAGAATTAATGTGCAACCTTCTTTGTTTTCATATAAATCCCATATACAAGCTTCTGGTAATGAGGATATCTTTGCTTTGATGTAGTCAACACTTCAGAAACATAATATACTGGGCGCTGAACTTTGAAGGCCTTTCCTTCTTCTTCCCGCTCAACCGTAAGTATTGTACTGACAACTTGTCCTGTGGCTGCAATGTAAAGCAGTAAAGGCTCTTTGTTGATTGGGGCAGCCAGCACCGGCTGGGTGGAGAGCAGGGCTTTGAGCTCTGCAAACGCTACATCAGCTTCTGGAGTCCACTCGAACTTGTTTGACTTCTTCATCAGTCGGTAAAGAGGCAATGCCTTTTCACCGAGACGAGAGATGAATCGACTTAAAGCGGCCAAGCACCCTGTAAGCTTCTGGACGTCGTGCACACGCACAGGACGCTTCATCCGAAGTATAGTTCCAACCTTTTCTGGATTGGCGTCGATTCCTCGTTCAGAAATGAGAAAATCGAGTAACTTTCCACCTGGGACTCCGAATGTTCACTTTGATGGGTTGAGCTTGATATCATACCTCCTGAGGTTGGCAAAGGTTTCAGCAAGGTCAGTCAGCAGGTCGGAACCCTTCCATAACTTGACCACAATATCATCCATGTATGCTTCCACATTCCGACTGATTTGAGTGAGCAAACACTTCTGAATCATCCTCATGAACGTGGCTCCGGCATTCTTGAGGCTGAATGGCATGGTGACATAACAGAAGCACCCGAATGGAGTGATGAAAGCTGTTTTGATCTCGTCGGGCCCGTACAGATGGATCCGATGGTACCCGGAATAGGCGTCTAGAAAAGACAAACGCTCACATCCCGCAGTCGAGTCGACTATCTGGTCGATGCGGGGTAGAGGAAAATGATCTTTCGGGCAGGCCCGATTGATATGCTTGAAGTCAATGCACATGTGAAGTGACTTGTCCTTCTTGGGGACCATGACAACATTAGCGAGCCACTCGGAGTGGTAAATCTGTCGGATAAACTCCCCTGCAAGGAGCCGAGCCACCTCCTCGCCAATGGCTTTTCTTTTCTGGACGGCGGACCGTCAAAGATGTTCTTTGACAGGTTTAACCTTTGGGTCGAGTCATAGACGGTGCTCAGCCAGCCCCCTGGGAACTCCACGCATGTCAGAAGGCTTCCATGCGAAGATGTCCTAGTTCTCACGGAGGAACTGGATGAGCGCTTCTTCCTATTTGGAGTCGAGTGTCGTTGAAATATGAGTCGGAGCAGCATTGGGATTGGTCGGGTGAATGTGAACGGGCTTCGTTTCACCTGACGACTGAAAAGCTGATTCTGAAGCAGGTTTCTTGGCTCATAGCAACTCACTCGGGTCTGCAGTCTTCTGATACTCTTGCAGCTCGACCACTGCCATCTGAGCATCAGCGATCTTTGAGCCTTTCTGAAAACACTCTTCTACCTTCTTCCGATTACCCGTAATAGTGATCACACCTTTGGGACCGGGCATCTTCAATTTGAGATATATATAACATGGTCGAGCCATGAAGCGTGCATAAGCTGGCCTGCCCAGAATAGCGTGCATAAGCTGGCCTGCCCAGAATAGCGTGATAAGCACTCTGGAAATCCACGACTTCGAATGTTAACTTTTCCTTGCGGTAATTCTTGGAATCACCGAAAACCACATCAAGAGCAATTTGGCCGAGTCACTCGGCTTTCTTCCCAGGGATGACCCCATGGAAACTCATGTTGCTGGTACTGAGTCTGGACATCGGAATGCCCATCCCTTTCAATGTCTCCGCATACAGTATGTTCAAACCACTACCACCATCCATCAGGACCTTGGTCAGTCAAGTGCCTTCGACAACTGGGTCGACCACCAAAGCTTGCCTCCCAGGGGTGGCAATATGTGTAGGGTGATCAGACTGGTCGAATGTGATGGCAGTCTGAGACCACTTCAGATAACTGGGTGTCGCTAGAGCAACCATATTGACTTCACGATTGATAACTTTCAGTCGACTTTTGCTTTCGACATCAGCAAAAATCATCAAGGTGGAATTGACCTAGGGGTATCCATCACTATCTTCCTTCTCCTCAACTTTATCTGACTCCTTCTCTTTATCTTTGGACTGTTTGCCCTGGAATTGTTGGATCAGGAGCCGACACTGCCGAGTGGTATGCTTTGGGTAAATGAGATTACCCTCTTCATCTTTCTTAGTGTGGATGTGACACGGCAGATCCAAAACATCATTTCCATCTTGGTCTTTAACTTTCTTGGGGTTCCAAGGTCCTTTGGGTTTTCCCTTATACTTTCCTTGGGTTACAGCCAGGGCCTCCCCAGGAGCAGCTGGCTCGGCTTTCCGCTTCTGTTTCCGACTGGAATTTCCTCCAGTTTCCTGGGCGACTGACTTATGCTTGCCACTTCGGAGTCGATCCTCATCTTCACCATTAGCGTATTTGGTGGCAATCTCCATCATCCGATTCAGAGACATTTCTCCGGTTCGACCGAACTTCAGATTCAATTCTCTGTACTTAACGCCTTCTTTAAAGGCACAGACTGCTTGATGATCCGGCACATTTTCAACGGTGTGATGCAATGTAATCCACCTCTGGATGTAATCCCTCAGAGTTTCATTTGGTTTCTGCACGCAAGACCGCAGTTCCGTGAGGCGTGCAGGTCGCTTGCATGTTCCCTCAAATGTTGTGACAAACACTCGGCAGAGATCCTCCCAAGTGTAAATGCTGCTGGGCGCTAACTGATTCAGCCACGCTCTGGTCGAGCCCTCTAACATTAGAGGTAGGTGCTTCATGGCCACCTCATCATTGCCACCACCAATCTGGACAGCCACTCGGTAGTCTTCGAGCCAATTATCGGGCTTGGACTCACTAGTGAACTTACTAACCCCAGTCGCCAACCTGAAGTTGGGAGGAATCACTGCGGCTCTGATGGCTCGACTGAAACACTCTGGCCCTGAGACATGTACTCTGCTACTGGTAGGTGCATCCCTGTCGTGACCTTCTCGGTGAGCCCTATTCCTGTCGACCAAACCTTGAACGAGAATAGATCTCGCATCAAAGCCTGGTTCTCTAGGGTCGACTGGAATCCTCCGCCCAACACTATGAGGGCGTCTGTCATCTTGCTGTCGAGGCATATACGATCCACTCCTCGGGGGAGGGTGGGCACTCGACGTCGATCGCCACGATCGAATCGGTGATCATACTGCTCATTCCTCCTGTGCTGATCACGCCGGTCTCCACGTCCTTCACGCCTCGGGGGCGATCTTGGGCTGTGATCCGACTGGACTGTGTCTGCTGCAACGGATCGGCTATGGATCCTGTTCCGCGACTAGGAAACGGCGGAATTCTGGTCTCCTGCTGCACGGAGCAACGCTCTGATCTGCAACAAGCCTCTGCCAGCTTCTGACTAGGAGGGCTGAATTGACTCTACTATATGGGTTGCAGCTGCCAAATTCTGAATCGGAGTTCGGTATACCTGCGGGGGCGGAAAAAGCTGACGTCGACTGGATTCTTGAACCCGTTGACGTGTCCGCTCGTCGAGTACTTGCTGAAGGTTCTCCAGTCGAGTGCGCTCAGCCAAGTTAGCTAAGCGCGCGTCCTCTAAGGCACGGGCCTCAGGGGTTTCTCCAACTATAGGAGTGTGAAGTGCGTCCATGTTCCAGCGACGAAGTTCCTCTCTCTGCAGCGACGTGAGAGGCTCGGGAAGATACTCCTCATGGGGATGCGACGGGCCGCCTCTACCCGCGCCTCCGTCGGTGCGGGGAAAACCGGGAGGACTGCGTGGTCCATTGATTACCAAAATCTCCGCCGCTAGGTCACTGCTGTCGCATTCGGACGCAGTCTCTGCGGAGCCAGTCGAACAGGCCGTAGAGCGATTCGTCGGGCTCGATCGCCGCGACTTGTGGGGTGGCCGACTGGCGGGCCACCGCATGCCTCACCCACCTCTGAAGCCTCGACCGACCAGAGCACTTGCGTTGGCGAGAGACAGAGCGGGAGGACGCCACAGGAGCCGACCGATACTGGGTCGACGGCTGCCGCAGGAGGACGCCGCGTACGCATGCGTGAAAGTGCGTCGCCCCGCGGACGGGGAGCGCGTCGACGTCGAGCGGAGCCTCCTGGAGCCAAGCGGAGTCGTCGGCGATTAACGTGAGCGCGCCGAGACGGATCTCGTGGCCCTCAACCAAAACTCCGACTGAAACCATGATCAAAGAGATCGGAAAAATCGCAACTTCTCCAACTAGGCGCTAAGACTCCTGCCCCACGGTGGGCGCCAACTGTCGTGGTTCTAACTCTGACAGTAATGTAAGGGGGTATGAATGGAGAGGCTAGATCTTAGCTATGGAGGAGTTGTAAGCACACGTGGTTTACGAGTTCAGGCCCTTCTCGGAGGAAGTAACAGCCCTACGTCTCGGTGCCCGGAGGCGGTCGATTGAATTATGTGCGTATGAGTAACAGGGATGCGAACCCTTGACACTGAGGAGGGGGGTGGCTTATATAGAGTTCGCCAGGCTCCTCCAGCCCTCAGTAATGCAGGGTTTAAAGTACATTAAGGCGGGGCGTTACTGGTAACGCACCTAATAAAGTGCTATGATGACCATAAGAGCTACTTAATGACCGACCGTTTGTGAGCGGAGTGACTTTAGATATCCTATCAGTCGAGTGGTTGGCTTCATGGTCGAGTGATAGCTCCGTGGTCGAGTGTCTTGAATCCGTTGAGTGGGATACCTACAAGTCGATTGAAAGGTGACTTCTTCTAGGGATGTCCTTGGGTAGGGCACTTAGGACAGGTCCATGCCCCTACCCTAGGTACATAGCTTCATCAGGTACCGCCCGAGAAAAACGGTTACCGCGCGGTTACCGAGATTCTCGCCGCCCCACGAGAAAGTCATATCCCGAGCAAAAAATCCCGAAATTTTTGAATTTTTACCTTCGAACCTGTACTAGTATAGTGACATCTCAAGAGTATGACCAGAGTTAGCTGTGGCGTGGTGGTAACCATGTACTTTCGTCAGCAGGGCGACGCAGGTTTGAGTCCTCACGTGCGCATATCCTTTGTCTTGTTTATTTTGCAAAATATGTGAAAAAGATAGACCATATACCCAGGAGTTGAACTGGCGATCTCTTTGCCTAGCGCGTGTAGACGCTCCACTGAGATACTACCACGTTTCTTGTTAACACCTATTCAATCGCTATCTATATTGAGGCTAAAAGAATTTGAATTCAAATTTCAATAATAAATTTCGTCCGAAATATATTCGGTATTTCTCGGTTACATCGTCTTCCGACCAGGTGGATCGGGCCGAGGACCCCCATAGCGGTTCGCTCATGGGCCACTTCGGGCAGCCCATGCCGCATACAAGGAGTATTCCACAGGGCTTGGTGATTAAGACAAGGACTCCTCTCCACCAACGTATTCGGCCAGGACTCTTGTTATCCTAGGCCTCTGGTGCATTATATAAGCCAAGGCCAGGCTAGTCGATAGATCATTATGACATTATTCATCATACCCTCAGGTTTTAGACCTCAACTTATGGATGCAACATTGTCGTGGCTGTGGTGTTGTGATGGAGGAGAGACAAGGTCGGGGGAGGTCCTCATGGATGTCTGGCGACAAGAGGAAGACGAGCTGTGAAGGTATGATCGAATGGCCGTGCGCCTAATCTGGCGGCTCCTAAGGCGGATGATTTTTAGAAAACATTGTCCAGACGATTTGTAGCAGTGGCCATCAGCATACCAAATTAAAAACTCAAAGAAAATAGTAAACATTAAGGAAAATAAGAAATATAGTATGGCGCATGCTAGAAGGGAGCCGATCGATTTCGAAGGGAAAGCAACTGCCTTGATCGCCAGCGGTGAGGGTGACCGTGCAACAACTACTTACATTGCAAACTAGTGACCTCAAAGCACTGGTGCCGCCCTCCATTGCAGTATTGCCACCCCTACCGCATCACCGACGACCTCGCATCACCAACGCCACCACCAATCACAGCTCTGGCGAGCACATGGCAGCGGTGATCGTCTGGTCAGATCGCATCAGCTTCTCCATCTCTTGCACACACACCACTGTCATTCTTCCACGACTTCTACTACTTCCCTGTGTACATGCCATGAGTAACAACAGTGGTGCAGCGAAGGAGGTTATTGCCGCCTTCACGTCCCTAACCTTCCGGAAATTTATGATATGTTCATCCTTTTACCCATTCATTCGTAGATGTGCGCTACTTGTGAGTATCCTAGTTTTACAAGCTCCATGTGTAGTACTCCCTCACCACTTTAAAGTATGTCATTAATAACAGGATTTAAACGGTTGCTTCAGGCTACCTAACGAGGTACTTTCGGCCCCCGGTGGTAGGGCATGCCCCTCCCTCGTCTGTGCAAGGCCTAGGCATGCCGCAAGGACATCACAAAGGATTTCCCATGCCTCTTCCGTGAATGATTTCATATGCCACCTTGCTGATCTGTAATTTCCGGCGATAAAACCCTAGCAGAGCAATAAATCACTTAAAAATAATAATAGTTGAATTAATAAAAAGTGTCGGCATCCATCGTTAGGAAGATGGCCTATCACTTTGAATCTTCCCTGCCGGAAACAGGTGAAGATTCAAAGTGATGGTCCATCTCCATAACATGAGTGTAATGAAGACCGAAGCTTTATTGCATGTGGGCTATCCCACTATTTAAACAGATCCCGTTGCTTGTCTCTAGGCGAGAACTGAAGTTCGGTGGGAGTCTTATCTTTACCGAGAGCTACTCTCGGCAACTATTGCTGTTCCGAGAGCCGCACTCGGCAAAGGTACGGTTGGATCATAAAATTAATACATATTCGTAATAATGAACACCAAAGTTTAATGCAATTGGACTATCGAACTATTTAAACAGTTAGGCGATGTGGGACTAAATCGGCAACCGTTGTTGTTTCGAGAGTTGCTCTCGGTAAAGAAGTCAAACCGTGACCGTGCCGTTAACTGACGCCGGATGTACCACATGGCAAAACCTTGCCATGCGGGCTCTCGGCAAATAGTGCCTTTGCCGAGTGTTTTTTTTTTGTCGAGGTCTACTATCGGCAATATCCTGTGTTTGCCAAGATGCGCCTGTTAGCGAGAGGCCCTCACGGCGTCTGTTACTTTCCTGAGTGTTCTTGATTTGGCTCTCTGCGAAGAGCCTGGCACTAATCGTATACGAAAATTTTAGTAGTGCTGGTTCTTAGGACATATGCGGATACTGAACGTGTTTTAACTCAAATCATGCTAGTAGTTGTGTTTTGTACCTGCATGCTAAATTACTGTAGTTTTTTTAATATTTGTGTTTGATGGCAAAGTGTTGCAAAAGCAAATTATTCTTTTGTGTTAATTTCTTCTTTTTCAATTCTGGAAGTTCTAGACATTTGGGACAAAATGTACACCTCAAAATCACAATAATAATACTTAGGATTCAATTAATAAGGATCCCCGCAAGCCCTGCCAAATCAGAGCTCTCCGCCCCAGATCGGGAGGAGCAGCGCAAGCCTCACCTCCACAGTCCCTGGCTGCGCCGCGGGCTTTCCCGGCGCCAGCCTCATGTGGCGGCAAGGAGGGAGGGAGGAGATCGAGGGACGGTGGGGATGTCGCGTCACCCTAGGCAGGGTCGACCGAGGGGTGCGGAGGGGTCTCTTGTGTTGATTTCAAAAAAATAATTCAAAACTGGAAGTGCTAGACACTAGGGACAACATGTACAAACTCAAAATCACAATGATAATACTCAGGAATCAAATAATAATCTATCATTCTATTCGTTTGATTTGAAGGAGGAACAATCATTCGTGATCCACCTTTTTGCATTTTATGGGCGCAATAATTTCCCACAATTAATGCTTTGCTAAGTTTATAATGGGAATAAAACTGTAAAACAAAACTCATTATTGTAAACTCTCCCTCTTCACTACTAGCGACTCCCAAGTCGACGAATGAAGATTGACGGCCAATCAGTCTCAAAAGGCACGACCTTCCTCCAATATCGAGGCCAGTCCCTGACCTGCTCCATTGTCCCGGTTTTGAGGTCAGCAACACGGAAACGTCCACGACCGTCCTCCTTTACGAGCAACATGCCACACTTCTCTGCTAGAACGTGTAGCGTCATTACTTGAGCCTCCGTCATATCTTTCGGTTGCTTTATCTCGACCACCCAAGCACATTGCCATGCTAAAGTATCGTCATCAACGTCGTCGTGTCGTTCCCAGATTTCTACCTTAAGACTTCCTTGTCGCATCCAGAGCAAAGATGGTACTTCATCGTCGTCAGTGACAGCGGTGCTAAGGCATAGCTTACTATAAGAGCGTCTGGTTGTGTTCTGCTGTGGGATTAGGAGCTCCGTCCGGGAGGGGCGGCCGGTCTCGGCGTTCATGTCCATGGTGGACAAGCCACCGCACCACCAGTGCGCTGTGCCATGGTGCACAACTGCTTCGTTACGAGGAAACACCAGGTGACCTTCAGTACACGCATCACCAAGGCACATGTGAGGCACACGGGTCCAGCTCGCTTCTTCCGACGAGAAGGTGTAACGATTGTAGTTAAAGTCAACCATTAGCACCTTGAAGCACGACATCAGTGGCCGTCGGGGGCGACAATCTGTAACCGGTGGAGGCCGAGCACCACTCCACGGGCGGAAGCAGATCGTACGCGCCAGAGAGCGGATCGCACACCGCGAGGTGGACGACGGCCCGGTTCGGGTCCTCTGGGGCGAGGCGCATGAGGAGGAGGCCGTGGCGCGCGGCCACGGGCACCGCGCGGTCGAAGAGGCCGGCGGGGGCGGTCGGGAAGAAGGAGCGGAGCGTGCGGCGACCGAGGCTAGCCATGGTGGAGCGTGGCGCCGGGACGAAGCATGGCGTCTCGAAGGTAACTTCTCTGGGGCCAGGACGCTCCTCCTGGGTGAAGAAGCCGACCAAGGCGCAGCAGGGCGCGTTCTCCGGCGGCCAGCAGCGGCGGCGGAAGGTGGGTCGACGATGAGGCGGAGCCACTGCCTGCACGTGGTGGCGGAGCGAAAGAGGGCGGCCGGGTCGTCCTTGACGTGGAAGAAGATCTCGAGCAGCACGTCCGCCGGGAGCAAGGCCACCGTCGTCTCTTTCATCGAGATCTGCCGTCGCTAGCTAGGGTCTCCAATCCAATTACTAGTAACCTGGCAAGTTTTCCGGAACATGATCGTAGGCTACCAGGACACGGCGACGGCGACGGGAACTAATTAAACACTAGTAGAATGCCCGTGCGTTGCCACGGGCTTTTAAAATATTTGCTAGAGCCAATTAAACATAATACATGTTAAGTTTTACATGTAAACATAAGTTAAGTCCACTTCACTTGCAAGGTAGATTGATTACAAAAAGGTATTTTGACGACATAAGTAAAAATGTGTTACAAATTAAGATCATTTGATGCGTTTAAGAAATTCTCGCACATTTGCGGGATATTGTCTTTAGCTTCACTTGCATGATATTTGAACAAGTTACTAAAAATGTCTTCCTCAACTCATACCCATCCTACACAAGGATGAAATCACCATGAGCATGAATATCTTGCATTAATAAAGGTCATAAATGTGTAACCGAGAATACTGACTGTGCAAACCGGACGAACCAATTCTTTAATGTCCCACCGGAGCATAAAGAAAAAAAACTAAATAGCTAGGCACATTCTTGCAATTTCATAAATTCATATTATCTTGAATATAGTGATAACAAAATAAATGCTTGTATTTTGCATGGATAATGAGGTGAGACTAACCACATCTTGTTGTATATAAGTATTAACATGTTGTACGATGTGACAATATTTTGATGGGTCTATCTCATTTTCTCGGTCTTCTTTTATCTGGCCAGATACGAACGTGCTAATAATATGTATCTTTTGACCCGCTTTGTCTCGTATATGGTCGTGAGCAAGCATACAATATATGTAAACATTTATCACCTATAATTGAGCATTTAGAATATATTTATGTCAGATATTATACTTCAAATGGTTTATGTTAGTAAGTACAAAATGTCTTTGATTAGTCTTACACCGCCATGCAAGAACATATCATCTTTTATAAGGCATTTCAAGTGGTCATTTGATAACAAGGCATCTTCAATATTCACGAACTTAGTTTTTTTGGGGCAGACATGACTGATTCGATGACTGTAATATCTGTAGGGTACAAACATAGTCTATCATCATGATACACAAATGAGAGAAATTAGTGAATGATGAAAGGAAAGAAAGATAAACACAGTGAAAGTAAAAACCTTGTGTATCATTTTCGGATTGTTGTGGGATATCATTGCTTGCACATCGTTTTGCTATATACAACTTGGTGAGTTTTTCCCCTTTCAATGACGTCGCCCCAGGAACCTTGTAAATGAGTTGTGTTTGAACGTCGACAAGATCCATTCCCATCTCCCTGATACTCTGCAAAATTAAACATGTATAAAAATATACCATTTGAGTATTACATCATGTGCAACATACATACAAAGAAGAACAATCCTATGTCAGTCGGCAGTTTTAAAGCAACATCCAACTCCACCAGTTTTTTATATGACCTACAAAGGTATTGTAATAGAAACAAATGTTAGATTTTTTTATGATGATGGTATGGAAAATATATATTCACTGGTCATTCTTTAGAAATGAGCAGTGCCCGATTTAAACTGAGTGAGATGCAGAGTGCTTTGTAGTAAAGTCAGGGGCATCCCAGTTTTAATAAATTGTTGGCTCTCCTCTAAATAACATGTTGATCATTATTATCCGAAATCTCTACTATTTAGGATATGGTATACTGCAATCACAGAAAAAAAATGTTGCAACTCTCTAGGAGCAAACAACCAATTTTCGCTTTATATATAAATAAGCGGTAATCCAAAATTTCTTGGATCATTTTAATTTATTTATACATGATAAGGAAAATTGTCCGACGAAAGATAAAAACATGCAAGAAATCCAACATAAACCGAGTATATTCTGTTTCTTCTCTCAAAATTGTGTTTTTGTGTGATATTCTGAATATGTCTAATAATTATAAAAAAATCTTTATTTCTATAATCCATGTTCAATTAATTTGTTTTTCGAGAATAATATTTTTTGTTCGTACAACAAATTTTGGGATCCAAGGCCCAAAGCAGCATAGCCCACTCTCTCCTTCCCCTCACTATCATATCCCGCACGACCCAACCAGCCCCACTATATCTTTCTAGAAAAAAAGAAAAGAAAAAACAGCCCCCACCTTCTCCTTCCCTCGCTCTATCGTTCCCCTCACTCTCTCCACTCCCGCACACGCAAATTCCTAATCTCGGCCGAGTCACCCACTCCACTCCCTCCGATGTCGCCCCCACAGCCGCCACAACCAGCGAACTCGTCTCCCACCGCTGCCCCCTCTCGTCCCCTCCCCTCTACTCATCCGACGGCGCTGACCGCGCAGATCGAGCGACCAGGCGGCGGCCACATGCGCACACAACCGGCGACCAACATCACGCAAAGGTCACCACTGCCGTCGCCGAAGGGCGGTCTTCTTCCACCTCGACGGACGAGCTTGCGCGCCAGGAGAGGAGCGGGGATCCTGCACGTCTTCCTCGCTCAGCGCCCCTGTCGCCATGCCATGGATGGACCTCCCTCTGCTCTCACCAATGCCATGTACCGAGCTTGCTCTCCTCCTTGAGGTAATCTATTCACCCATCGCCATCGTTAGGACCTAGGATGCGTGGTCACTGTAGATCGGGGTACCCACTGCTGCACACTTGGTCTCCGCTCTCCGTCCCCTGAATTCATGTCGCCCGCAGCCAAATGCTCCCGCCCAACAACCAGTTTCCTGCCCCAGCGACCTGTCCTCCATGTATTGTGGTCTAACATTTGCCTCGGTAATCTTTAATGTAAGAGAATATGCTGGCAGGTGGATAGAGCTAATGGCCTAATGCAGATCTGAAGAATACCAACATGAGAATAAAACAAACAATTCTTCAGTTAAAGTTTACTCTTTTCATGGTGCTCCACGTTGACTAATGGTTTGATTTCCTAGTGAGCTCGTACATTCATGTTTTCTCTCTTTGAATTGTTGTTAGATGAGATACAGTCGCAACTACTACATCGACACTGTCATATCTTTGGTACTATATACTATTGCTGCCTACATTTACAATGAAGTTTGCTTGCCAACCCCCGTGAAAAAAGTTCGTCTGCCAAGGAACCACTCAAGTGGATATATATTCTCCTTAACTCTTCAACTATTCTTTTATCAGACCAGCTGTTGAACGAAAAACATAATATTGTTACCTCATATTTATTTACTTGCCTGCTTGATTGTTAGTCTGTTCCTCTGCGTGTGAGGAACGTAACAATGTCCTGCATGTTCAAATCAGTTATCTTGTCATTCCCCAATTTTCTTACTGTTCTTTTGGCCTTGGACAAGGTCAATCGGATGTGTGTGTTGACACAGATCTTTGATGTGGAAGTTAATATATCAGTCCTATCCGACCTCTCTATACTGTTTTGTTATATATACGTTGGGGATAGATGAAATAGTAGAATTTAACTATGCTGGTTATTGTCGTGTGTGGTCCATTACTCTGACCTTTTTGATTATCTAAAGAAAAGGGGTTTATTTACTTTGTTGATTTCATTCGAGCTCTGAATATATTTCATTCCGACATTTCATTTTGTCGATAACAACATTTTTCTTCTTTCTGGACATTTCTATGGGCAGATATTATCCTCCAAGCTATATGATATGGACAACACATGATTTATGGAACGAAAAGAGGTGATTTGTCGAACTTTGTCTCTTTTACAATTTGCTACCTCTTATAAATTTTATGATTTATAATCTGAGTTTACAAAACCATTAAGATATCTTATTTTGTGTAATTAGATCATGTCATCCAGATAATTAGATTTCACCGCATGATGTTCTTTACCCCAGCCGAGCATAGTGTGCTGTCGCGCCGTCGATTTCCACGAAGTGGCCAGCCCGAGCCGATTCCCCAATGTGTCAATGACTACGTCCGCTGCGTGATCCTGTGGGACATGACCAATCCATTGCCTTATCAACACATCGAGGTAACAAATCCCCTCCTAATACAGGTGCTTTGGTCGGCTGCTGGCTCTACCACATAGCCTTCCGTCCACAATGAGCAGGAGTTAATATTAGAATATGACTATCTCTTTCTTAATGATGTGTGCCTTGCATTTCCATTTTGCTTTCTAAAAATATTGATTCAGGGAACAAAAGGAAAGCATGATAATTATTATTTTTGACTTTACATTACATATCTCCAAGGTCCTATTTTTTGCTTGGTACGGGTAGTCATTATGCTTGGGCTCATGACCATGGTTAATCTATAGCATGGTTTAGGGTGACCTATTTAACATAATAGTGCTATATGTTTGCATTTCTTGAACTGTCAGTAGGAACCTATATACCGCAAAATATTTGTATGTCCCCTATGAAAGGTTTTAGACAGTCAATTGATTTTGTCCCATCCGACTATCATGCAGTCTGACTTCAGATGACTATGTTTTTCAGGGTGAATTGAGTTCAGAGCTTTGAGCAAACGATTGCGATTTTGTAGCTGCAGTGATGCTATTCTTTATCATTTGGTATGTCATTACTTCCTACCTACTTGAATTTCTCTATTCCCAATTCACGGGATTTTTACTTTTTGACATTTCCCTAAATGATTATACACAACTCTGATAATGCGTGCCACCCAGTTTTCGTTCTCTATATGAACTGAGAAGTACATATGCACTTTTACGACATATAGGTTCATATAGATGTGTTTGGACGACATATAGGGAGAATGATAGGATCAGATGTCTGTGACATAGAAAAAAATATACCGACATGTACATACTGTTCTTTCATAGTACATGCCATGTATACAATTTTCACATGCAAACAGTGCTACAAAAATATATTAGTATATGAACCACAGTGATAGCTCATGTACCATCGGAAGCAACAGAGCTACACAAATATATTAGTAGATGTCCTCTGGTTTGATATTTTGAAGGCACGAACAGAAAGAAGCGCACCTGATATGCTATAAAATGTACATTTCGTGGCAGAATAATAGGTGGTTATAAATTGTGGTACTGTCCAGGTTCCAACAATTCATTAACACTCTTATTTATCTGCAAGATACATGCAATAGGAAAAGCAACTGACAGAATATGGCACAATGAAAGGAAAATAATACTACTGGAAATATTTGTGAGATCATGAAGATGTCAACAGGCATCCATCCGTTTACTTGTGCCAAACCTGCAACTAAGTAGTTAGAAACACATCATGTCTGTTTAGATATGTATTGAAAAGCCAGGATTATAAAATTCAAATAAGGGGCAAATAAGAGACTATACAGGACAAAAATAAATAACATTGACTGTGCCTGCTTTGGGGCCGCATCATAAATATTTCTCTAATGTAGAACACTCCAGTGAATTTTACAACAACGGAGTGACCCAGGCAGTGTGCAATACTTATGTAGGAAAACAAAGCCTAGTTTAGATGTAGTAAATGATTGATTACAAAACAAAAAAAGAATAATATACATAAGCAATCCAGCAAAAGGAGAAATAACGTCACATACAAGAAAAATTGGCAACTTGCAAAGTCACAAATCCGAGGCAATATTATTAATATTTGACTTGTTGAATAAACATAATAAAGTTCAGTAGCTAACATCGAAAGATAAATATTTGTACAAGAACACGGAAGAGCACCAAATTGTCTATAGCAAAAGAGTAAATCCTTTATCTTATTCAAAACCCGCCAGCTTCTGAAGAGCGGACTTCAGCCTGTAAGGACTTCCTTATAGACGATGTTCTTCATCGAGGTTTGTAAGGACAAGGCAGGTCTTTTTCGCTTCTTAGGTTTACCGCTTTGCTTCTTAGCATTCTCCTTCTCCTTCTCCTTCTCAATGAGGATCTTTATGTTTCTCTTTGCGGTGGCTCGAGACAGTGCGACATAGAGTTGACCATGAGAGAACACATGATTAGGTAGGTACACGCCAACAATCGGAATCGTCTGGCCTTGAGCCTTGTTAATCGTCATAGCAAAGCTAAGCCTTACAGGAAATTGCTTCCTCTTGAACTTGAATGGAAACATGTCATTGTCAGACAGGCATAGGGGTATTCGAGGAAGGAATACCCTCCTACCTGCGTGTTGTCCGATCACGATTTCTGCATCGATGGCGTTCCTCTCGAAACCTCGCACCACAAGCCTCGTCCCGTTACACAGACCATTAGCCGGATCAATGTTCCTCAAAAGTATGACGGGGCAGTTGAGCTTCAGTTTGAGTGCATGCGGAGACAGACCGTTGGGAGTCAATCCATTTAGGAACTCGGGAGCGTAGTAGCCATACGGGTCGTCTTCTGCACTGTCAAAGCTATGGTAGATTACTTCTTCTCCCCGAAAACGCTCTACCATGTGTATGTTTATCTTGTCTACGTTGTCGTTCGTGGTGGAGAGGATTGCGCGTGACGTCATGTAATTCGGATCGGACATGTTGTCATCTAGTCTCAGAAACACATGGTCAATCAGCTTCTCCAGGTCGTCACCCTCGCCTGTAGACGGCACACAAATATCTTCAGGGAGTCATATGTTTCCTTGATCGTCAACTTCCTCAGTGCCATTGCCTACCCTTAACAAGTAATCCGCAAACCAGGTGTCATTATGAGCCCTCATGTTGGTGACGAGCCTTAGCTGGCGCATACCCTTCCAGAGGTGTGAACTTCGAAGGGTTGCATCGATTATCTGACCCCGGGACCCCCTCCTGATGACCGGAAGCACCTGCCTAAAGTCCCTGCCAAACACAACAGTTTTTCCTCCAAAGGGTCGGTCCCGTCTTCCCATGATGTCGTGCATGCTGTTGTCCAGTGCCTCAACCGCCTGTCGCTTAGTCATGGTGGCCTCGTCCCATAGTATCAATGAGGCCATCCTCAGTAGCTTGGCGGTACCACTCTGTTTCATGAAGGTGCATGAGGCGCCATCGTCGCAGCTCAATGGGATCTTGAACCTCGAGTGGGCAGTCCTGCCTCCAGGCATGATAGAAGCGGCGACGCCTGACGTCGCGGTAGCGATAGTGATGTTTCCCTCGCTTCGAACCTTGGCGAGCAGTGCCCTGTACAGGAAGGTCTTCCCTGTACCTCCTGGCCCATCAACAAAGAACACACCCCCATCACCGCGTTCAACAGAAGCTAGTATCTCGTCGTATGCAGCCCTCTGCTCCAAGTTTAGCGACGAAGCCAATTTAGTGTCGTTGATGTCAAAATCGACGTTGGATTCCTCGATCACTTCTCTGGCCTCGCCCTCGGTTGGGTCGAACACATCATCAATGCATGGAAGAGCGAAATCAGCTATGTCTTTGCCCATGGATTGGAGCATACCCCTAATGTCAAGCAACACCATCTGTTCCACCTCAATCGGGCACGTGTGTGATCGCCGATAGTCATCAGACATAGGCTCGAAGTGCCTATCCCATAAAACACGCACGTCGCCTAGCTCACAGTGCACCAAAATTGTTGCGAAGAGCCTCCTGAGCGAACATGGCATCGCCCACTGCTCTGCCTCGATAAGACAGCCGTCGAGCGTGTTATCTGCCTCGATGAGTCCCAACCTTTCGGCAGCCTCTCTAAAGCTCCCGCATAGCCTACCGTCCACGGTGAGCAGGTCCTCATAGGATGTCTTGCCAGCAATATGGTTTAGCAGCACACGCAGATAGTATCGCTCCCCCTCGGCAGGATTGGCAGACACAATTCGACCTATCTGATAACGCTCCACCTGCTCTTTTGTTGGAAATATGCCCTAGAGGCAATAATAAAAGCATTATTATTATATTTCCTTGTTCATGATAATTTTCTTTATTCATGCTATAATTGTGTTATCCGGAAATCGTAATACATGTGTGAATAATAGACACCAACATGTCCCTAGTAAGCCTCTAGTTGACTAGCTCGTTGATCGACAGATAGTCATGGTTTCCTGACTATGGACATTGGATGTCATTGATAACGTGATCACATCATTAGGAGAATGATGTGATGGACAAGACCCAATCCTAAACATAGCACAAGATCGTATAGTTCGTTTGCTAGAGTTTTCCAATGTCAAGTATCCTTTCCTTAGACCATGAGATTGTGTAACTCCCGGATACCGTAGGAGTGCTTTGGGTATACCAAACGTCACAACGTAACTGGGTGACTATAAAGGTATACTACGGGTATCTCCGAAAGTGTCTGTTGGGTTGACACGGATCGAGACTGGGATTTGTCACTCCGCATGACGGAGAGGTATCACCGGGCCCACTCGGTAATGCATCATCATAATGAGCTCAATGTGATCAAAGTGTTTGATCACGGGATCATGCATTACGGTACGAGTAAAGTGACTTGCCGGTAACGAGATTGAACAAGGTATTGGGATACCGACGATCGAATCTCGGGCAAGTAAAATACCGTTTGACAAAGGGAATTGTATACGGGATTAATTGAATCCTCGACATCGTGGTTCATCCGATGAGATCATCGTGGAGCATGTGGGAGCCAACATGGGTATCCATATCCCGCTGTTGGTTATTGCCCGAGAGCCGTCTCGGTCATGTCTGCATGTCTCCCGAACCCGTAGGGTCTACACACTTAAGGTTCGGTGACGCTAGGGTTGTGAAGATATGTATATGCAGTAACCCGAATGTTGTTCGGAGTCCCGGATGAGATCCCGGACATCACGAGGAGTTTCGGAATAGTCCGGAGGTAAAGAATTATATATATAGGAAGTGCTGTTTCGGCCATCGGGAGTGATCTGGGGGTCACCGGTATTGTACCGGGACCACCAGATGGGTCCCGGGGGTCCACCGGGTGGGGCCACCCATCCCGGAGGGACCCATGGGCTGAAGTGGGAGGGGGACCAGCCCTTAGTGGGCTGGTGCGCCCCCCAAGGCCCACCCCCTGCGCCTAGGGTTGGAACCCTAGGGTGGGGGGCGCCCACTTGCCTTGGGGGGCACTCCACCCCCCTTGGCCACCGCCCCCTTGGAGATTGGATCTCCCAAGGGCCGGCGCCCCCCCAGGGGGCCTATATAAAGGGGGGAGGGAGGGGCAGCCGCACCCTTGACCCTGGCGCCTCCCTCTCTCCCTGCTACACCTCTCCCTCTCGCAGTGCACGGCGAAGCCCTGCTGCTGTGACGCCCTGCATCCACCACCACGCCGTCGTGCTGCTGGATCTTCATCAACCTCTCCTTCCCCCTTGCTAGATCAACAAGGAGGAGATGTCACGCTGACCGTACGTGTGTTGAACGCGGAGGTGCCGTCCGTTCGGTGCTAGGATCTCCGGTGATTTGGATCACGTCGTGTACGACTACCTCATCCCCGTTCTCTGAACGCTTCCGCTCGCGATCTACAAAGGTATGTAGATGCATCCGATTACTCGTTGCTAGATGAACTCATAGATGGATCTTGGTGAAACCGTAGGAAATTTTTTGTTTTCTGCAACGTTCCCCAACAGTGGCATCATGAGCTAGGTCTATGCGTAGTTCTTCTTGCGCGAGTAGAACACAATTTGTTGTGGGCGTAGATTTGTCAACTTTCTTGCCGCTACTAGTCTTATCTTGCTTCAGCGTTATTGTGGGATGAAGCGGCCCGGACCAACCTTACACGTACGCTTACGTGAGACCGGTTCCACCGACTAACATGCACTAGTTGCATAAGGTGCCTGGCGGGTGTCTGTCTCTCCCACTTTAGTTGGAGCGTATTCGATGAAAAGGGTCCTTATGAAGGGTAAATAGAAGTTGACAAATCACATTCTGGCTTTCACGTAGGTAACAAAACGTTCTTGCTAGAACCCTAATTCAGCCACGTAAAACTTGCAACAACAATTAGAGGACGTCTAACTTGTTTTTGCAGCAAGTGCTTTGTGATATGATATGGCCAAAGTTGTGATGAATGATGAATGATCTATATGTGATGTATGAGATGTTCATGCTATTGTAATAGGAATCACGACTTGCATGTCGATGAGTATGACAACCGACAGGAGCCATAGGAGTTGTCTTTATTTTTGTATGACCTGCGTGTCATTGAGAAACGCCATGTAAATTACTTTACTTTATTGCTAAACGCGTTAGCCATAGTGGTAGAAGTAATAGTTGGCGAGCAACTTCATGGAGACACGATGATGGAGATCATGGTGTCAAGCCGGTGACAAAGATGATCATGGAGCCCCAAGATGGAGATCAAAGGAGCTATGTGATACTGGCCATATCATGTCACGTTTATTATTTGATTGCATGTGATGTTTATCATGTTTTGCATCTTGTTTACTTAGAACGACGGTAGTAGATAAGATGATCCCTCATAATAATTTCAAGAAGTGTTCCCCATAACTGTGCACCGTTGCGACAGTTCGTTGTTTCGAAGCACCACGTGATGATCGGGTGTGATAGATTCTAACGTTCACATACAACGGGTGTAAGACAGATTTACACATGCAAACACTTAGGTTGACTTGACGAGCCTAGCATGTACATACATGGCCTCGGAACACAGAAGACCGAAAGGTCGAGCATGAGTCGTATAAAAGATACGATCAACATGAAGATGTTCACCGATGTTGACTAGTCCGTCTCACGTGATGATCGGACACGTCCTAGTTGACTCGGATCATGTTATACTTAGATGACTAGAAGAGGGATGTCCATCTAAGTGGGAGTTCATTAAATAATTTGATTAGATGAACTTTATTATCATGAACTTAGTCTAAAATATTTAAATATGTCTTGTAGATCAAATGGCCAACGTAGTCCTCAACTTCAACGTGTTCCTAGAGAAAACCAAGCTGAAAGACGATGGCAGCAACTATATGGACTGGGTCCGAAACCTGAGGATCATCCTCATAGCTGCCAAGAAAGATTATGTCCTACGAGCACCGCTGGGTGACGCACCTGTTCTCCCTGCAGAACAAGACATTATGAACGCTTGGCAGGCATGTACCGATGACTACTCCCTCGTTCAGTGCGGCATGCTTTACAGCTTAGAGCCTAGACTCCAAAAGCGTTTTGAGAGACACGGAGCATATGAGATGTTCGAAGAGCTGAAAATGGTTTTCCAAGCTCATGCCCGGGTCGAGAGATATGAAGTCCCCGACAAATTCTTCAGCTGTAAGATGGAGGAATATAGTTTTGTCAGTGAGCACATACTCACTATGTCAGGGTTATACAACCGCTTGACTCAGCTGGGAGTTAATCTCCCGGACGATGCGGTCATTGACAGAATCCTCCAGTCGCTTCCACCAAGCTACAAGAGCTTTGTGATGAACTTCAATATGCAGGGGATGGAAAAGACCATTCCTGAAGTATTTGCTATGCTGAAATCAGCAGAGGTAGAAGTCAAGAAGGAACATCAAGTGTTGATGGTGAATAAAACCACTAAGTTCAAGAAGGGCAAGGGTAAAAAGAACTTCAAGAAGGACGGCAAGGAAGTTGCCGCGCCCGGCAAGCAAGCTGCCGGGAAGAAGCCAAATAATGGACCCAAGCCCGAGACTGAGTGCTTTTATTGCAAGGGAAGTGGTCACTGGAAGCGGAACTGCCCCAAATACTTAGCGGACAAGAAGGCCGGCAAAACAAAAGGTATATGTGATGTACATGTAATTGATGTGTACCTTACCAGTACTCATAGTAGCTCTTGGGTATTTGATACCGGTGCATTTGCTCACATTTGTAACTCAACGCAGGAGCTGCGGAATAAACGGAGACTGGCGAAGGACGAGGTGACGATGCGCGTCGGGAATGGTTCCAAGGTCGATGTGATCGCCGTCGGCACGCTACCTCTACATTTACCTACAGGATTAGTTTTAAACCTCAATAATTGTTATTTAGTGCCAAGTTTGAGCATGAACATTGTGTCTGGATCTCGTTTAATTCGAGATGGCTACTCATTTAGATCCGAGAATAATGGTTGTTCTATTTATATGGGTGATATGTTTTATGGTCATGCTCCGATGGTTAATGGTTTATTCTTAATGAATCTCGTACGTGATGATACACATATTCATAGTGTGAATACCAAAAGAGTTAAAGTTGATAACAATAGTCCCACATACTTGTGGCACTGCCGCCTTGGTCACATAGGTGTCAAACGCATGAAGAAGCTCCATGCAGATGGACTTTTAGAGTCTCTTGATTATGAATCATTTGACACGTGCGAACCATGCCTCATGGGTAAAATGACCAAGACTCCGTTCTCAGGAAAAATGGAGCGAGCAACCAACTTATTGGAAATCATACATACTGATGTGTGCGGTCCAATGAGTGTTGAGGCTCGCGGTGGCTATCGTTATGTTCTCACCCTCACTGATGACTTGAGTAGATATGGGTATATCTACTTAATGAAACACAAGTTTGAAACCTTTGAAAAGTTCAAGGAATTTCAGAGTGAGGTTGAAAATCAACGTGACAGAAAGATCAAATTTCTACGATCAGATCATGGAGGAGAATACTTGAGTCACGAATTTGGCACACACTTAAGAAAATGTGGAATAGTTTCACAACTCACGCCGCCTGGAACACCTCAGCGTAATGGTGTGTCCGAACGTCGTAATCGCACTCTATTAGATATGGTGCGATCTATGATGTCTCTTACCGATTTACCGCTATCTTTTTGGGGCTATGCTTTAGAGACTGCCGCATTCACTTTAAATAGGGCTCCGTCGAAATCCGTTGAGATGACACCGTATGAATTATGGTTTGGGAAGAAACCTAAGCTGTCGTTTCTAAAAGTTTGGGGATGCGATGCTTATGTCAAGAAATTTCAACCTGAAAAGCTCGAACCCAAGTCGGAAAAATGCGTCTTCATAGGATACCCTAAAGAAACTATTGGGTATACCTTCTACCTCAGATCCGAAGACAAGATCTTTGTTGCCAAGAATGGATCCTTTCTAGAGAAGGAGTTTCTCTCGAAAGAAGTAAGTGGGAGAAAAGTAGAACTTGATGAAGTGCTACCTCTTGAACCGGAAGATGGCGCAACTCAAGAAAACATTTCCGAGGTGCCTGTACCGACTAGAGAGGAAATTAATGATGATGATCAAGATACTTCTAATCAAGCTCCTACTGAAATTCGAAGGTCCACAAGGACACGTTCCACACAAGAATGGTACGGTAACCCTGTCTTGGAAATCATGTTGTTAGACAACGGTGAACCTTCGAACTATGAAGAAGCAATGGCGGGCCCAGATTCCGACAAATGGCTGGAAGCCATGAAATCCGAGATAGGATCCATGTATGAAAACGAAGTATGGACTTTGACTGACTTGCCCGTTGAGCGGCGAGCCATAGAAAATAAATGGATCTTTAAGAAGAAGACAGACGCGGATGGTAATGTGACCATCTACTCAATGGAGGCGGTGCTGCTAGCGGCGGCGGCTGAAGGGAGAGAAGGAGACGAGAGGAGTAGATGCGCGACGGTTAGGGTTTCTTCATTGCAGCGGGTGAGTTTTATACGCCTGTACATGCCTGTATGTGAAATTACTAAAATGCCCTTGGCAGGACACAAAATTTGAAGGCGGTGGCATTCGCGATTTAAAGGCGACGTGGCCACCTTCCTCCTGCCTAGCGGTTCTCCAGTGTTTATAGGTTAACTAACTTGGGGAGGAGGGGGGAGCAACCTAGATTGGGGATGGCGATGATGGACAACGAGTCCTCCACTCCACCATGACGCGAGCGCCGCCAGGAAGTTCTCCTACTCCGCTCCCACCCCCACCGCCATCCTCCTCTGCTCCTCCATGCCCACCACGAAGACCATGTTGGCCCTGCTTTCCCATGGCGGCGTCCTTCCTCTCCATCTCTCTCTCTTGCAGATCAAATCGAGCGACGCCCGCCACCGCCCTTTGCTTGCAGGTTGCCATTGCAGCTGGAGAAATTCACCTCTGCGTCCGCATGCCTCGGATGGACTGGTGAAGGGGACGAGGAGCTAGGGAGGCAGCTGCGGGGTGGAGAGGAGCAGGGGGTGAGGTGGGGAGGCGAAGCAGCTCTTCTCCGACCGCTGCCAGGCGGGGAGGCGGTGCTGCTAGCAGCGGCGGCTGAAGGGAGAGAAGGAGAAGAGAGGAGTAGCTGCGCGACGGTTAGGGTTTCTTCATTGCAACGGGTGAGTTTTATACGCTTGTACATGCCTGTATGTGAAATTACTAAAATGCCCTTGGCAAGACACAAAATTTGCAGGCAGTGGCATTCGCGATTTAAAGGCGACGTGGCCACCTTCCTCCTGCCTAGCGGTTCTTCAGGGTTTATAGGTTAAATAACTTGGGGAGGAGGGGGAGCAACCTAGATTTGGGATGGCGATGATGGACAACGAGTCCTCCACTCCACCATGACGCGAGCGCCGCCAGGAAGTTCTGCTACTCTGCTCCCACCCCCACCGCCGTCCTCCTCTGCTCCTCCATGCCCACCACGAAGACCATGTTGGCCCTGCTTTCCCATGGCGGCGTCCCTCCTCTCCATCTCTCTCTCTTGCAGATCAAATCGAGCGACGCCCGCCACCGCCCTTTGCTTGCAGGTTGCCATTGCCGCTGGAGAAATTCGCCTCTGCGTCCGCATGCCTCGGATGGACTGGTGGAGGGGACGAGGAGCTAGGAAGGCGGCTGCGGGGTGGAGAGGAGCGGGGGGTGAGGTGCGGAGGCGGTGCTGCTAGCGGCGGCGGCTGAAGGGAGAGAAGGAGACGAGAGGAGTAGCTGCGCGACGGTTAGGGTTTCTTCATTGCAGCGGGTGAGTTTTATACGCCTGTACATGCCTGTATGTGAAATTACTAAAATGCCCTTGGCAGGACACAAAATTTGCAGGCGGTGGCATTCGCGATTTAAAGGCGACGTGGCCACCTTCCTCCTGCCTAGCGGTTCTCCAGGGTTTATAGGTTAAATAACTTGGGGAGGAGGGGGGAGCAACCTAGATTGGGGATGGCGATGATGGACAACGAGTCCTCCACTCCACCATGACGTGAGCGCCGCCAGGAAGTTCTGCTACTCTGCTCCCACCCCCACCGCCATCCTCCTCTGCTCCTCCATGCCCACCACGAAGACCATGTTGGCCCTGCTTTCCCATGGCGGCGTCCCTCCTCTCCATCTCTCTCTCTTGCAGATCAAATCGAGCGACGCCCGCCACCGCCCTTTGCTTGCAGGTTGCCATTGCCGCTGGAGAAATTCGCCTCTGCATCCGCATGCCTCGGATGGACTGGTGAAGGGGACGAGGAGCTAGGGAGGCGGCTGCGGGGTGGAGAGGAGCGGGGGGTGAGGTGGGGAGGCGAAGCAGCTCTTCTCCGACCGCTGCCAGGCGGGGAGGCGGTGCTGCTAGCGGCGGCGGCTGAAGGGAGAGAAGGAGACGAGAGGAGTAGCTGCGCGACGGTTAGGGTTTCTTCATTGCAGCGGGTGAGTTTTATACGCCTGTACATGCCTGTATGTGAAATTACTAAAATGCCCTTGGCAGGACACAAAATTTGCAGGCGGTGGCATTCGCGATTTAAAGGCGACGTGGCCACCTTCCTCCTGCCTAGCGGTTCTCCAGGATTTATAGGTTAAATAACTTGGAGAGGAGGGGGGAGCAACCTAGATTGGGGATGGCGATGATGGACAACGAGTCCTCCACTCCACCATGACGCGAGCGCCGCCAGGAAGTTCTGCTACTCTGCTCCCACCCCCACCGCCATCCTCCTCTGCTCCTCCATGCCCACCACGAAGACCATGTTGGCCCTGCTTTCCCATGGCGGTGTCCCTCCTCTCCATCTCTCTCTCTTGCAGATCAAATCGAGCGACGCCCGCCACCGCCCTTTGCTTGCAGGTTGCCATTGCCACTGGAGAAATTCGCCTCTGCGTCCGCATGCCTCGGATGGACTGGTGAAGGGGACGAGGAGCTAGGGAGGCGGCTGCGGGGTGGAGAGGAGCGGGGGGTGAGGTGGGGAGGCGAAGCAGCTCTTCTTCGACCGCTGCCAGGCGGGGAGGCGGTGCTGCTAGCGGCGGCGGCTGAAGGGAGAGAAGGAGACGATAGGGGTAGCTGCACGACGGTTAGGGTTTCTTCATTGCAGCAGGTGAGTTTTATACGCCTGTACATGCCTGTATGTGAAATTACTAAAATGCCCTTGGCAGGACACAAAATTTGCAGGCGGTGGCATTCGCGATTTAAAGGCGACGTGGCCACCTTCCTCCTGCCTAGCGGTTCTCCAGGGTTTATAGGATAAATAACTTGGGGAGGAGGGGGAGCAACCTAGATTGGGGATGGCGATGATGGACAACGAGTCCTCCACTCCACCATGACGCGAGCGCCGCCAGGAAGTTCTGCTACTCTGCTCCCACCCCCACCGCCATCCTCCTCTGCTCCTCCATGCCCACCACGAAGACCATGTTGGCCCTGCTTTCCCATGGCGGCGTCCCTCCTCTCCATCTCTCTCTCTTGCAGATCAAATCGAGCGACGCCCGCCACCGCCCTTTGCTTGCAGGTTGCCATTGCCGCTGGAGAAATTCGCCTCTGCGTCCGCATGCCTCGGATGGACTGGTGAAGGGGACGAGGAGCTAGGGAGGCGGCCGCGGGGTGGAGAGGAGCAGGGGTGAGGTGGGGAGGCGAAGCAGCTCTTCTCCGACCGCTGTCAGGCGGGGAGGCGGTGCTGCTAGCGGCGGCGGCTGAAGGGAGAGAAGGAGACGAGAGGAGTAGCTGCGCGACGGTTAGGGTTTCTTCATTGCAGCGGGTGAGTTTTATACGCCTGTACATGCCTGTATGTGAAATTACTAAAATGCCCTTGGCAGGACACAAAATTTGCAGGCGGTGGCATTCGCGATTTAAAGGCGACGTGGCCACCTTCCTCCTGCCTAGCGGTTCTCCAGGGTTTATAGGTTAAATAACTTGGGGAGGAGGGGGGAGCAACCTAGATTGGGGATGGCGATGATGGACAACGAGTCCTCCACTCCACCATGACGCGAGCGCCGCCAGGAAGTTCTGCTACTCTGCTCCCACCCCCACCGCCATCCTCCTCTGCTCCTCCATGCCCACCACGAAGACCATGTTGGCCCTGCTTTCCCATGGCGGCGTCCCTCCTCTCCATCTCTCTCTCTTGCAGATCAAATCGAGCGACGCCCGCCACCGCCCTTTGCTTGCAGGTTGCCATTGCCGTTGGAGAAATTCGCCTCTGCGTCCGCATGCCTCGGATGGACTGGTGAAGGGGACGAGGAGCTAGGGAGGCGGCTGCGGGGTGGAGAGGAGCGGGGGGTGAGGTGGGGAGGCGAAGCAGCTCTTCTCCGACCGCTGCCAGGCGGGGAGGCGGTGCTGCTAGCGGCGGCGGCTGAAGGGAGAGAAGGAGACGAGAGGAGTAGCTGCGCGACGGTTAGGGTTTTTGAATTTTACTGCTCCGAAGATTCCACATGAAACACAGAAAACTCAAAAAAAATTAGAAAAAATTAAAGAATTTTTTAAGAAATATGGTATGGCACGTGCTAGGCGGGAGCCGACCGATTTAAGAGGGAAATCAGTCGGCGAGCCGTCCGATTCTTCCCAATGTGCCTGATTTGGTTCTCGCAAACGGTGCCGCCAAGAAGGTTGACGGCTGTGACCTTCCGGAACTGGAACGTATTATATGCTCATCCTTTTACTGGTTCATACATATGCATTATTTTTTTTTTTTGCAAACGTGTCTCATTTCTACACTACTCTATAGTGTACCAATTTTGAATTTGGTCCTCTTCTCTCTCCTCCCAGCACCCCAAACCAAACTTGAACCGTTGATTCAGTTGTGTGTGTTGAAGATATACGGTCAGATCTTTACTGAACCGAAACCAAGGGCCAGGATCTCTGGGATTCGCAGTCTGCCCGCGCGCGCTCTGGTTTGGGCGCTTTCACCGCGCGCTCGCTGGTATTCTGGAAGCACCTGGAGCTAGCGTTCCCACCAAGATATAAAATATTATATATCAGTAAAATCCGGCACTCTGTTGCATGGTTTTACCGTCCCCCCCGCTGTCGCCCCAGCCCCATACTCGCGGGTGTTTTACGTAAAAATACTATTTTTGCTCATTTTGACGATCCCCGATACAGAAAAGCCACAAGCACAACAAGTCTTCTAGAACAGCTCTGCCCTACGCCGCCGGCCGCGGGAAGCGCTCCTCAGTTGCTCTTCCGTGCAATTTCGACTCCAATCTCTCAAACTCGGGCAGCCCCAGTAGTTTCTCCCCAGGCGCTAACTACCCTTGCTACTGTTCCACGTGCTCACCGCCACCGCTTCCTGGAATCTCCGGCCGGGCGCTCCTCAGGCTAATCCGCCTGGAGGCCATCGGTGCTGCAAGTGCTAGCAACGGGATGACATATCAGTGCAGCCCGGCCGCTGTGAACAAAGCATCCTCAACCTCACGCACTCATACCTTACATGTTGAAGAGGTAAGATACAATCTGAGAATGTATAGAAGTGGTGCTAATTTGTTTAATGATCTGTACATTTCCTATCTCTGCATACCAGATGCCGTGAATCCAAACCCAGATTTTGTATTTCATTATAGAAATCATGAAATTTATCACAGCATACTCTGACCACCACGTGTTTGAGTTTATGTCCACAAAGGTTTTTTTTATTTCTCATACTTCCATAGAAGTGTTATAACCATTTAAAATCTCATCTTCATTGATTTTGACATTTTAAATGATTTTTTTATCGAGAACGATGCTGAATGTTACACTGTACCATGTGTACTGACAAAACATCAATGCAGTCTATTGTTAGATTATATGTATCAATTAATATGTCAAAAAATTTGGTTTGTTACAGGGAGTTTGAGGTGACTTAAGCTTCGCGTGGATATACTGCTGCATTGCCTTCCTATCTTATGCTAATGATGTCTACTATGTTGCTCAGCGCCTTAGCAGAGCCAAGTGCAGACAGTTATCTAGGAAGCAAGTGAATGGCAGCTCAAGTCACCATAGTACCATACAAAAAGATCCATTGGAATGCCAGGACGGGCTCCTTTTCAAGATATTACAAATGTGGTTGACTCACATAATTTATCAAAAGGGAAACAAGGTACACCTTTAATATTTCTGGTCACCAGAACCTTGAAACAAGTTTACAGCTTCTTATATGTTGTTACATAAATAAAAAACATATGCCTTGTGTGTTAAAAGATTGCTCACGGGTTGTTTGAAATATTCTATACATTCCAGCACAAAAAAATACTTGGTGCAGTGGATCAGCCAATTACTGGGACAAAACGATCCATCAATCCATTTTTGCATATCCATAAAATCAAATACTCCTTCGACTGGGCATGCAACTCTACCGACAGATGCTTCTGAGTGTAAGCGTTATCATGACCGGGAAAGATACTTGAAGATGACTCTAGAACAGCGTGTTGCCTACCTGCAAAGAAACCGTGAGTACAAATGGAGAAGGAAAAATCATGTAGAGTGATAATGCACAATCTGGGAGTCAAACTTGTACTTTTACCAATGGAAGCATGCACACAACTACTCCCATCAGTACAATTACAGAAGGTACATATTAATACAATAATATTTTGTCTTAATTTTTTTAGTATTAACATAAATTTCTTCATGTCCTAATTATTACGTGAATGGTCACTCAATCAGGTTATGTTTATCTCCAAAATGCACATGTATATGTATATAATAAGAAACATGCTTATCACTCTGGTTATGATAGGCATTTCTGATAAGTAGATCATTAACATCCACTTCCTGCTGTACTATTATTTGTCAATAAGTATTATAATGTATGTTTTTTTGGTGGAATTCATACCAATATTTTGATGAGCTTGAACTTTCTGCATCTTACAATATCCTTCGAGTTGACATAATTAGTCTGGTTGCTAAAAATTACACCTTGATCAGTTCATCTGACATATCTACATCATGTAATGAATTGACAGGTACTCATCAACATAAGCGTATAGCAGCTTTCCTGGACAAGGGCAGTGGACATAAGAGAAGGAGAATGTCTAATGGGGCAGGTTGTAGTAGTACTGGGAAGGAAACACATGAACATGGTTTAGCCAATGAGCAGGAAGACCATGACAGCACCATCTATGTCCCAAATGGTTGTTTTCCTGCCCAAAAAGGTAATATACTTGTTACGGTGTACCATAGCTATTTCTAATGCATCAATCATTCATCAATTTTACCTGTCCTTTTTTTAACTAATTGATAAATTGATGTATAGACGAAGCTGGGCAATCTCATTACAAGTTCATCAACAAAATAATGGCATTTCATTCCTATGCTCCGGACCATCCCCGCTAATACACTTTGCCAAAAATTACCATTTTCATTGCAGATCTCAGTGATTCTTCTAATGGCACATAAACAACGCACGCACACACACAGAGAGAGAAGAAACTTTAAAATTGATCTACATGGAGTACTTTCTCCTCCTCATGCTTTTCCATCTTCGAGAGCTTGCTCCCTGATGGCCTGACGGATCATCCGGCGGCGCTGGTTCACCCGATCTCCACATCCAAGGTGCTTGGGAAGGAGTCGGAGGTACTCCTCTACGGCGATGTGCTTGCCATCAGTGTCAGGGGCTCGGGATGGTCGGGATGCGAAGAGGGGGGTGACACAGTTTTTAGAGAGGCGAACAATTCCTGCACTTTGGCAAACTAAAATTTCAGAACATTGACTTACTTTTAGAACAATACCTGGCTTCACACAGAGGTAGCCGGCACCACTTGGTTACTACGTGCTTTACTAGTGTATCATAAGGATCATAGTACATACAAGCCACTTATACATCGACCTGGCAAAACTGAAAAGACAGCAATAGTCTTTGCACAAATAATGCATGAGAAACTATTGTGTGTTGTGCTCCATTAAGAAAAAAAGGAAAAAATGAAATAAAGTCATAGGTGAAACTTTCGTAAGTAATAAGAAAAAAGAAAAAAGAAAAAAAAGTGATGCGCATCCAGGGAATCGAACCCTGGTCAGTACCGTGGGAGGGTACTATGATACCACTACACCAGATGCGCCGCTATGTCTGTTTTGGACAAGTTAACTCTTTATATGTATGGAGTGAGCAATACAAAATGTAACACAGAAAAGTACGAACGGGGCAGCGTTTTGACTCAGCTTTGTTTATACCTGTATATGTAAATTTTAATGAAAGGGTATACTCTGGAAATAAAAAAAATCCCAGTGTTCTAGAAAAAGGTAACTTTCTTAAGTATCATTTCTCTTACGAAGCTACTCCCTCCGTTCGGAATTACTTGTCTCGAAGATGGATGTATCTAGAACTAAAATACGTCTAGATACATCCATTTCTGCGACAAGTAATTCCGAACGGAGGGAGTACATAACTTAACTTTGCCTTTTCTTCATTCATGAGAACTTACATGTACATAGATTCAGATTTTGACATCAAGAAAATCAAGAAACTATTATGTGTTGTGCTCCATCATTCATTAAAGTCATAGTTAAAACTTTCGTAAGTAATAAGAAAAAAGGAAGAACAAAATGTTATGTGCGCATCCAGGGAATCGAACCCTGGTCAGTACCGTGGGAGGGTACTATGATACCACTACACCAGATGCGCCGCTATGCCTGTTTTGGACAAGTTAACTCTTTATATGCACGGAGTGAGCAATACAAAATGTAACACAGAAAAGTACGAACGGGGCAGCGTTTTGACTCAGCTTTGTTTATACCTGTATATGTAAATTTTAATGAAAAGGTATACTCTGGAAATAAAAAATCTACTCCCTCTGTCCCAAATATAAGAACGTTTTTTACACTAGTGTAATGTTAAAAACGTTCTTATATTGCGGGACGGAGGGAGTAGTGTTCTAGAAAAAGGTAACTTTTTTAAGTATCATTTCTCTTAAGAAGCTACATAACTTTGCCTTTTCATCATGAAAACCATACATGATACATGTACATAGATTCAGATATTGACATCAAGAAAATCGAAGATTCACCTCGTGCGTGCGGGGACTTATAGTTGATAGCTCGACCGGCTTATCCCTATAGATGCATACATGAGAAACTTTCACTATTGAATTGCATTGAGAGTAACAAACCTAACTACTCCATATCGTGCGCAATTCTGAGGCATCCAGAGCATCTTGTGCTTCAACACCTGAAGGCTGAAGCAGGTCGCCTCCATCTCCACATTTGTGACCACCCTTCCACCAAGAAAACTTGTGCTGTGCACCACAAAAATCCTCCATTCGAATTTGTATTAAGAAAACAAAAAACAACGCGAGAACGGTGAATGCAGAACATTTAGGTTGCTGTCATCCTTATCCACCACCTTCAGCATGAACAAAGCAGCAATGCAGAGGCTTGCAGCAGCCCTCACTTTTTGGCAGGCAATAATGTTCACCAATCAAAAAGATTAGCAACAGAACCAAACAGTATCAAAAGGGTGCACAGCCTGTTAAGTACAATCTTAGAGTTTACATTATATTTTCCTAATACGCCAGCCATGATGAATTGCTTGCTAAAGTGGCAAATGCGCATCCAGGGTTACAATCTTCTGAACAAGGTACCAGCACCCACAAGCTTCAGTACCAGAGATATCAGGTAATTTGTCGCGACGATGAACGCCTGACAAGAATCAAAAGCCCAAATCAAGGGCGCGGGTAGCTAGGGGGGTCCCATGGTCCAGCCCCCGTACCGTAGCGCCTGTCTGTGTAGGTATTATAGCCGCTGTCGTACATGCCTTGCACGCCCATCCCAGGAGGTGGTCCGTAAGCTCCATAGCCGCTGACCCCTAAAATTGTATTAAACATACAGGTCAGCCACAACTGATTTTCAGTGACTTGCATGCAAGTGAGGGAATGAAACCTACTAGGTGGTAGTGCCCTTCTCTTCTCAATTTCAGCCCTAAGCTTCTCAGACTCCTGGGCCATAGTCACAAGATCCTTCTCCACTGCCTGCACCTGTGCCATCAGCTCCGGCTTTGCATTCTTCTCATAATCAAGAGCCGCCCTGCAGTGAAATTAATAGTTGGGTACTCCTCCACTAAAATAAAATAAAATAAAAAGGGGGGAATGCATCGAAATACTAAAATAAATTCCTCATGTAAGCCACCAACTTAGACTCAGCATGCTGCGCCTACTGTAGCAGAAACACAAGCCAGGATGGTTCCATACCTAGCACGAATTAGTTCCTGCCGCAGATCATCACGTTCAGCTATCATGGCAGGTATGCGCTGGTTTTCAGACCTCTGTTGCTCAAGCTCCTTGGTCAGACCCTGCACCTTTGCGTTCAGCTCTTGCCTCAAAGACTCTAGCGAGCCTGCTTCAGATCGTAGCTGAAGGGCATCCTGCCTAAGGGGTTCTAAAGAGCGTAGCTCAGCTTCCAGCTTCAGATTCCTCTGAGTCAGCTCCCTCGATTCAAGTTCTTTCTCTGCACGGAGCTTAGGTATAACCTGACTTGAGGAATGGAGATCTTCTTTCAAACGAGACATTGCTTGCCTGAGTCCAACAATTTCATCCACCAGATGTTGGTTGTCGTCACGGATTCTGCGGAGCTCACCACGGCGGCTAGACAGCTCTCCCTCGAAGCGCCGTGGTGAGATAGACCTTTCTCGTGCAAGACGAGGATGAGGGCCATCACGAAACACTCGTGGTTCCTCATAGTACTCCCGACCTATGCGCTGTCTCCCTGCCATTTATAGCCCTGTAAATAATAACCAGAATGTTAGACAAGTGCATAAGAGCTCAAGCGCCAGAAATGATTTTTAAAACCACACAAGTGGCTGGTTTACTAATTGGTTTGTTTAGTGAAACATGATGTATTCCACTGCGTATTTGTCCAGTGACTACGTTTTCTGATGTTATTACTTAAAAAAGAACATCCGACACACAAGTGTGTCGCCATAAATGAAACAACTTACACACAGTCCCTCAGTCGCCTGTCTCAATTTTAAAGTGTGAATGGTTGTCAACTTGGCACTAAGAATGCCACTAATTGATATTTTAACATTTCTGCACAAGCCTGGCAAATCCGAGAAGTGTTGGCCGCTGGATATTCTCTTCACTATATCAGGTGTTGCCACGTGTACGTACTATCTAGAATATTCCACGCTTTGTCTTAAGCAGAATACATAATATGCACAAACCTCAAAAATAACACTTCTCCTTTGTTCTAGAATCCGGTACTTTAATTATCCAACATTTTCTCTTCTTAAAGAATCGAGTTTTGTATTCAGTTTAATATTTAATGCAAAGTATGCACAAGACACATACACTTCTCATTTATTCAAGACTCTTCCATACCTTAGTTCTCCTATGTTTTCCTTCCAAAAGAATTAGCATTTATTTTTACTTTCTGATTTTTTATTTGGTCCAGCAATGGTAGAATCTCCTGAAGTACATGCACTTTTGCAGATGGAGTACATAGGTATTTTTATATATTTCACACGTCTTTTTCTTCTTAAACAAACCGGAATGTTAGACAAGAGAATACAAACTCAAGTGCAGGAAATGATTTTTAGAACCACGTAAGTGGTTGGTTTCCCCTTCGATAAACTACTTGTCTCGTTGGGAATACCCTCATATGGAGAGCTAAATTAGCTATTTATCGATCAGTTGTGGCTTTTCAAATCCACTCTAACCGAACTATGTTAATTTATGGAATACCGCGTATCCTTAGAAAGTAAGATTGTCCTTGTACTTTCTCTCTCATTCCTGGGAATCCTTCAAGGGTATCAGATCTTGAAACCCCTCCATTTTAGGTCAAGCTCAGGAAAGAATTTCTGGAAGTCATATTGGCAAGATAAGCCTCTGATGGCTCCATATTGATCTTCCCCCAGTTTTCTTTTAGAAGAAGTGGGAGCCATTTTGCATTGAAACTCGGTATGGTTTGTTTGGTGAAACATGACGTATTCTACTAAGTATTTTTCCTTAACTAAGAAACACCAATACGGGGATACAGACACAGATATAGGAGTATAGGGACACGGGATACAGCATTTTTCAGAAACAGCAATTCAGGGATATGGCAGGATATACAAGTATTTAGAAAAATAAACAGCATATATTAAAGATGCAGTAACCAATTTTAGATGAAAGATTGTTTAGGTACTGCTGGACAAATGTTGCATCATTTTTAATGAAAGTTTAGTTAGTACAGGACTTTCCACTCAGAGCCCACATAAGGCCCAATTCCAGAAAACCTACACAAGTCAGCTCCTCCAGCCGTTCCCCATCCCATGCTTCTCTTTCCTCCAGACGCCTAAGAACTATAGAGAGATGAGACAACCGCTCCGCCGCCTGTACCTTCTTGCTCATCAGCGGCTAACCTTCCAATCCACCCAAATCTTCTTCCTTGCCGGTGGCTGCAGTCTCCGCCATCCTCCCTGCCCGGAGCTTTTTCCTCGTCGGCGGCCGCCTTGCCTTCTACCTTTCTGCCTGGATCTTCTTCCTTGCTAACGACCGTTGTGGTTGCCTGCTCGAGCGTGGTAGCTGAGAGCTAGGCAGTGGTGTGGTCGCTGGAGGCTGGCTCCCGAGTGCCCACCATACTGCGACGTAACCCAATTTGTTTCTCTTTTTTTTTATTGAGAGAAGATGGGATACTGCAGGATACGCGTATCCCGGCGTATCCATGCATGTCCCCGTGCCCCCCATACTAGGAAACCAATACGGCAGTTTCTGCCATTTCCATGCTTTGTAGGTCCTTGATTATTTGGTTTCCTGATTATTATTTTTCCGACACACCAGTGCATTGCCATAAATGGAACAACTGACACACAGAGTAAGCGCCTGTCTCGATTTCAAATTGTGAACGGTTGTCGACTTGGTAGTAAGATTGGCATTAACTGCATTGACATTTTTAAGGTTTCTGCACAAGACAGATGGCGTTCGCTTCTGAAGAATGCATAACTAGCGAACATTTAAGGAAACTTAACCTCCAACTCATCCAACCTCTGAAGACAGCAACGATTACTTTTTCTGAGCTTAATGATCTCCAAAAACAGTCTTATGGACTGCAGCGGAAATAAGGTACAACGGGGGATAGCTCTGAGGAGTCGTTTTTCCTATTCTTTTCGTCTTACTGAATTTGGAGCTTCTTTTCTGTGTTAACTAGTGTACAGTCTACAATGTTCCTGAACTTAAATCACATTCGTATGTTAGATAATTTCGTTTTTTCCACTGTTCAACCACAGAAATAAGAAAAATAAATAATTCTGAGCAAAGCAGAACTTCAATTGTTTCTTATTTTGAGATAGGCAATCAGCCGGCATAGCGCAGGTGCGAACATAGCAAATCCTGCACAGCTCGGTGATACACAACATAGCAGACAGCATCACTGGCTCGGCAACATCCCAGCATCGACGACATCTCAAAATCACACGCAGCAGAGCAGCTCTGCATCGACAGAAATTGGAGAGAGTGGGGAGGGATCTGGCGGAGCTCACCTTGGGAGAAGGGGAGCGCGACGGCGGCGTCGAGGAAGGGGGCGACGGTCGGCTCGGAGTAGGTGGCCGCGGGGACGGCGGACTCGGGGGAGGGCGACGGTGAGCTCGCGGCAGTGGACGGCGGTGATCTCGTGGAAGCGGCGAGGGGGGGGGGGGCGAGGACGGGAGCGACGGCGGGGTCGAGAAGACGGCGACGGCGGAGCGGCGGCGTGTGGCGGCTAGGGTTAGGGTGTGTGGATGCGGGGACGCGGTGAGCTCGAGGGGAATGGGCCGGCTGCTCCCCTCTCGTTTTTCTGCTCGGGGACGCGTATTTCCCTTTTTCCTTTACCCCTCGGGTCAAGAAAAAGATAATACTACTTTTGTCTCAAAAATAAATACTACTCCCTCCCGAAATACTTGTTATCAAAATGAATAAAAAAGGATGTATCTAGATGTATTTTTAGTTCTGGATACATCTCTTTTTGTCCATTTTGATGACAAGTTTTTTCAGACGAAGGGAATACAAATCGACGCTTTGGAGAAGATGATGACCCTCTTGTGCTCCTACGTTCCTGCTAGTTGGTGGATGAAGAATAGGAGAGAGCTTGCTTGAGTAGAAGATAACCCGCGAGAAGGATGTTTTGTAGCGCTTTCTCGTACAAAAGGAAAAGGCGTTACGACTGAAGATAAGGAAAGACCCCAGCTTTTCATTGCTCTGTCGTGCCACCCCTCCTCCCAGAGCCGGTTCTTATCCATAGATTTTTCAGCTAAAAGATACGGTATATATATATCAACGAAAGCTGGCGCCTTTGGTTCTTGGTACGGCTGGTACTTTTCCTCATTTATCGGTCTAGTTGGAAAATTTTCCCCTCAAAGATCAAGTTTTTCTTATATATTATGCTGCGCCCTTGCCCTTACCTTCCTTTCTCTCCCAAGGGTAGACGTGAAGGTACCATGATTTCTCACTTTATAGAAGCGTTACAGCTCGGCTGACACAGTGATCGAAAGCTGCGCAACCAAAACAACTTGAAACCGCCCTTGCACCTTTTGCTTTTCTTGATATCGTCCCTTCGAATAGTTGGATATGAGCACATTCAAATTAGAATTCTTTTGATCCCAGTACCCCAAATGATAAGCGCCACACTTCTAACATAAAGCACTCCTGCCCTGATGTTTTTTGTAATTCCTAGGATTCCAAAACACCAACTTCTCATGTTATTTTCTCAACGCGAGGCCTCAATTTCTTCATGGACCGGGCCCGGCTCCGGTCGCGGATTCCGTTAGCCTCAAAGAAGAGAATGAGGTGAGGAGCTACCGAACATGCCCCAAGTATGAGCAGCTTCCCGATTTCAGCAATTTTTTCGATGATGAGGAGACAAGAAAAGAGAAGGGCGTCTCTAATGCATGAACAACACGAGTTCTAATCAATGATATAGTTGTAAGACCCGACTACAAACTCGTTGTGAAGAAACGTCCTATGCTAAATTTTTCATGTATTCATTGTTCTTTCGGATAATCATCGCGCCATACTAACACAGATATATTTAATATTCCCAAGGTGTGCTTTTTGACCACTCATATGTCTCGTTTGCATTTTCCTAGATCACTACCTCTGGACATTCCCATTGCATATAGATAAGCAAAAGCCCCCCATCTATGGCAAGCATATTTATTGAGACTACCTTGGACAAAGGGTATGCCAAATGCCATTACAAAACCGGCATGTTTGTGAGAAATGCGGTTACAACTTGGTGATACACTAGTTTGAAATAGTACCACCAACTTTTATTTTACTGATACCCATAATGAGCTTCTACATAAGAAAACATAGACAATCTAATATTATCTCTATGTGGAGCTAGTATCTCGTTTCATCCATCTGTCACCTCGCCGCAGTCACGAGTCTTTCCGCCTCCTCCTCCGCCGCATTGCCCTCTTCCATCCCCACTTGGAGATGACACAGGAATGTCGGGGTTGCTAATGAAAATACAAAGGCAAAAAGAAAACCCAGACATTAGATATACTTTTTTCGGGAGGAAGCATCAAATACATGAACATGGTAAAATAAAAACAACACTGACTTTGAGTCATCTAACCATAGAAGAAACGCTTAATCATCCTAGCTAACTGATGATGCCATCAGTTCTGCAACACAAACGAAGAAAGGTGAATATCAGGCTGGCTGGCTGGCTATACCTTATGGTACCAAGACGAGAAACAAAGAAGGCCGCCCAATCCAACTCCAAGGGCATGACATTCGGAGTGCTGGTGTGGCGTGTGCGAGGCCAGTCTACCACCTCCTCCATTGCCCCAGTCTGAAGGTCACCGGTGTACACACGTTCGTGCGCGTCCTTGACAAGCAATTTGCCACACTTCTCTGCGAGTATGTAGAATATTTCTCCTCCTTGAGTGTCCTTCCTAGGATGCATTAGCTCGATCCTCTGTGTGAAGAGCCATTCTGAGGTAGTACCCGCACTATGTTGGTCCTCTTGTAGTTTCCATATCTCTAGCTGGGAACTTGTCCCTTTCATCTGTAGCACCGAGAGCGTGCCATCAGTGGCTAAGCTAAGGCACGGGTAACCTACTCCGGTCATCAACGAGACAGGGAGGCTCATGATCGCGAGGGAGACATGGTCGTCCGGGTTCTTCAGTTTAAGAAGGCAGAAATTCCGTGCTCTCTCATCACGAAATAACCAGTGCGCGGTTCCGTGGCGCATAACCGCATCGCTATGACAAAATGACCCGGTGGCATGTATGATACCCTTGAAGCACACTGTGCCCATACTCCAACTCGCTTCATGGGAGGAGAACATGTTAAGATCGAACGTCAGATTGTCCGTGTAGTTGACGGTGATGATTATCACTTTGAAGAACGGCGAATTTCCCGGTGGTTGCTCGTCGTCGCTGGAACAATAGTCCGTGCCAGTCACGATGGTGTAGCCGCTACGCTCACCGGCACGAGACTGGCAGTCCACATGTACAGGAAGGAGCACGTCCCATGTGCCGGCAAGCAGGTTGCACACCGCCAAGTGGACGGCGCCGGCGGCACTCTGGGAGGCGAGCCGCACGAGGAGGAGACCGCGACTTGAGCACAGCGGCACCGCATGGTGTAACAGGTCTGCGGAGTCACCGGGCACGAAGGAGCTGAGGGCACGGCGCCGAGGGCCCAGCTCCGACGACGGCATCGGGACCAGCACCTTGGCCCCTTGATAACGGCCCCGGTCCTTGATGAAAAACCCGGCGAAGGATGGGCGGGCGTGCTCCGGCCACCGGAGACGTAGGAAGGATGGATCGGCGACAAGGCCGCACCATCGCTTGCACGTGGTGGCGCAGCGGAAGAGGTCGGCCGCGTCGTTCAGTCGGACCAGGATCTCGCGGAGGACGTCGTCGGAGACCGCCATTGCCGCCGCCAAGTATTCCGTCGGAGTTCGCGTACGGTTGAGGTGCTGATTTGCATAGGGTTTCCAAAACATACGCATGTACTGATCTGATCTGGAGGTGTATATGTCGATAGCGTCCTCAACAGGATATCTAACCCTGTTTTTTTTAACACATATCTAACCCAATTGCGTGCTGGCCAACATGTACGTATCGTGACATGCATGCAATCAATTAGTACTAGATATTAATTACTACTGGTACTTTCCCTAAAAAGTACCAGTATTTATTTAGTTCGGGCGTTAGCTTTGATCAAAGTCAAGCTTTGTAGACTTTGACAAAGCTTATAAACAGGAGGGAGTACTAGCACTCCATCTAGTAATCAACATGATATATTTCTTGTGTTCAAAAAACATGATATATTTCTTTACGGAAGGAGTAGTTTCCCTTTTCATTTTTTTTGCAGCAGGCATGCATGGGACTGTGACAACATTTTAATTTATAACTCACACTTTGTTGGTAAAAATAATGATCAAAATTAGAAATAAAAAACAATGACTTTTCTTGGAAACTAAATATAAAGTGACCTTATATATAAAAACAGAGGGAGTAACCTGAATTAATATGTGTAAGGTTTAGGTGAGAGGTTGGATCAAGAACCAACTAGTTGGATGGTTAGGATGTAGGAGGATAGTGATATCCCTGCCCATCAAAGATCAAATATCATCTTTGATACTTTCATGCCTCGTTAATGCGGATTATATTCAGTGTGAGGCGATGTTTCCACCGACAGAGAGGCGCCCGTGATGGCTTCATCAATCTTCAAACTCTGCAACTTCGACGCGGTCTTCAGTAGATGCTACGTGAGTACGCGTGTGGTGGTGTGAGGGAGAGACTAGCTGGACTTACAAATAATCGACATTGATAATGGCCCAATGGAGTTCTTTAACACCCTTTTCAACGAGAAATAATCTTTTCTTCGAATCGGAAAATTCTTCTTCTTTTTTCCTTTCATAAAAATGCGCATATCTATTATAAAAAGATTCATCATAAGGACAAAGCATGCCTAACATAATGAAAATTACATCAAGGTCTCTAGACCAATGAACTACTAACGTCGACGCCAGAACGAGCCACCGATGCACCGACCAGATCTAGCGGAGCGCACCTTGGGAGATGGGGCGCGTGATGGCGGGCTCGATGGAGGCGGCGACGGCCGGCTCGGGGTAGGTGGCGACAGCGACTCGGGGAAGGGCGACGGTGAGCTCGTGGCAGCGGGCAACAGTGAGGTTGGGCACGGAATGTCGCTGATCTCGTGGGTGCAGCGGGGGAAGAGGGGACGGTGGCCTGAGGATGAGGGCGACGGCGGGGTGGTGGCTAGGGTTAGGGTGTGTGGCTGCACGACGCGATGAGCTCGGGGGGAATGGGTCGATTGCTCCCCTTTTTGCTAAACAACACTACTCTGTATTTTCTTGTCTTTCCCTCCTCAAGAAAAAAATTACTGCGAGCTCCATGTTTTGCAATTCCTTTTGTTAGAACAACGTTTTGCAATATCTGGGATCCCCAAGACATCAACCCGCGTATTATTTTCTCACTGCGATCCTCCTCCACTTCTTCTTCATGGACCGGGCCTACCTCCAACCACGGGTTCGAAGAATCTGAAAACTGAGGAGCTAACACATGTGTCCACCTTCCCGGGTTAAACAATTTGTTCGACGGTGAGATGATAAGAAAAGAGAAGGATGTCTTAATGCGTGAACAACGTGAGTTTTAAGCGGTGATATAGTCGACATGATAAGAAAACAGAAGGATGTCCTTAATGCGTGACCAACATGACTTTTAAGCGATGATATAGTCGTAAGACCCGAGAATAAACTCATTATGAAGAAAAGTCCTAGGCTAAATTTTCAAAGACCCAATTATTAGTTTTTTAGGCAACGCACAATTATTAGCCTTTTTAGGCGATACACAATCATTAGTATTGTAAGAGTAGATTGCTACTAAGATGTAAAGAACATCGAAAGAATTATCTCAACAAAGTAGTACTTCTAGAATTAAGCATTGATTATCACTAAATCACCATGATGCTCTAAAGATTTCATAAATCACATGGATTTTTCTTATCATAACAAAAGCATATTCGTTGTATGTGGGGCTATCTTGGCTAATCTGTGATGCCAGTATAGTTAGACATATCAGTGGCATCTTTCGCAACTCGCATTGCAATTTTATTCATGACATGTCTCTCTTAATGCATAGGGCTTAAGCTAAAATTTAGAGATAGGTGCACAAGCATATTGGTTTTCTCCCTCCTAGATTACTCTCTGATCCCATGTACTCCCTCCGTTCCTAAATATATGCATTTCTAGCGATTTCACTATGGACCACATACGGATGTATATTGACATACTTTAGAGTGTAGATTTACTCATTTTCCTCTGTATGTACTTCTATAGAAATCTCCAAAAAGACTTATCTTTAGGAACGGAGGGAGTATATTCTAACTTTCATGTTCTTTGTACATACTTGGCGCTTTTGCCCTTTTATAATACCAACACTGGTGTTTATGAACTTTGTAGTATATAAGAAAATACACTGACTTTGCTAATTAAGCATTTATTATCACAAAAATTGCATGAAAGAATGATGGAACTCTCAATGTTGTTTGTACCTTTTGGGCGATAAGATTGATAACAACGTATCTCGAATCAACCTAACACATACTGTGACATGTGTGTGTACTTGATTGGTCCAGCGCATTCACAATTCATCATAACCATCACACAAATTTTATTTCAACACAACCAGCTGTAGGCAGTGTCTCTCAACATCATCTCATGCTATCAACACGGCTAACATGTCCAACTGCAATGGCATGGCCTCCACACGGCTAACATGTCGTTGAGACCTCTCAACCAGCTCCTTCGCTGTCTAATTTCTGGGGTCAGTGGCGTGCATGTGTCCGTTGTGCCATACTAACATGTATATATTTGATATTCCTACAGTGTGCTTTTGCCTGATTATTTAAGCTCAAATATCTTAGTGCGGTGCCACTCATATGTCTCGTTCGCATTTCCAAGACCACTATGTCGAGACCTTCACATTGCATATGCAGAAGTGCCACATGGATGGCGAGAATATACCAAACGTCGTTACAAAACCAGCATGTTTGTGAGACATGCAACGATAACCTGGTGATACACTAGTTTGGGATAGTACTATCAACTTTTCTTTTACTGATACCCATAATGAACTTCTACGTGAACATGTCCAAAAACAGGAATATTTTCTGAATTTCTAAACAAATTTGGAATTGGAACATTTTCTGAAATTACCAAACATATCTTAATGTGTGATTTTTTTAAAAGAAAATTTATAGAATTTCTGTATAAATTTGGAAAACAGGAACATTTTGTAAAATTCCCAGATTCTTTTGAATATGCGAACAAAATTAAAAATCGTGAAAGTTTTCTGAATTTATGAAGAAATTTTGAAACCAGGAATATTTTTTATATTCTATGAACATTTTTCGAAAATGGGAATATTTTTAAAATTCCTGAGCAATTTATAATTCGTGAACAAAATTTAAAAACGCGAACACTTTTTGGATTTATGAATAAAGTTTTAAACTTGAATAATTTTTAGAAATTTTGAACAAATTTTGAAGACGGGAAGATATTCCTTAAATCAAACATCTTTTAGTTTGTGAACAAACTTAAAAAATACGAACACTTCTTGAAATTTTGAGCAGTTTTTGAAAAAAAATCTAAGCTTTTATGAAATTTCTGAACAAAGATGTGAAAACAGGAAAAACTTCTGAAAATCAAACAAAATCCGAAAATTTCAATTTTTAAATTTTTCCTGAAAAATTCGTTGAAAATACAAAAAAAATTCAAAAAGAAAAGACCAAGAAGTAAGAAAAAGAAAAAAAACGGTTCAGGAACCTTCTAAAACATTCCCAAAACCGAAAAAAAACCGGCTAGGAACATTCATAGAAGGTTCCCAAAACCTATAGGGTTGGAACGCTTAACAGGCCGGCCCGCCCTCCAGCGCTCGGTCGATGGCACTGCGAAACCGGAGGTTCGGGTCGAGGGCAGGCCCAGGTTCGCTGGAGGGCACATTCTAAGTTTTATTTATACGTTTTCTGCTTTTTCTTCTTTTATTTTTCTACTATTGTTTATACTTGAAAATATTCTAAACGTATATATAACAGAAAACACCCTTCAAAAAATATTTGAAAAATGTTGAACGAGTATTTAAAAAATGTTAAACATATATTTGAAAAAATGTGTACACGTATTTGAAGAAATGTTGATCATGTACATAAAAATATTTAATAATATTTGCAAAATGTTGAAAAATTATTTAAAAAATGTTGAACAAGTATTTCAAAAATGTTGGCAAATATTTGAGAAATAATATTGATCATTTATATAAGTATGTTGAGCAAATATTTGAAAATGTTGAACAAGTATTTGAAAAATATTGATAGTTATATGAAAACATGTTGATCATGTATATAAAAATGTTGAGCAAGTATTTAAAAAATGTTGAACAAGGATTTGCAAAGTGTTGAACAAGTATATACAGGAGAACCGAAAAAGAAAAAAATCCGAAGAAGAAAAAAACAAAAGAAAGCAAAAAAATAAAAAAAGGAAAATGGAAACTAAACTAAAAGTGAAGAAGGAAAAAGAAAACAAAGAAATAGCAAAAATGTGAAAGCAAATGGAAACCCGGCTTCCCTCGCCTCAACTACGAAACATGTCTCAAAATTATCAGTAGCGAAACTTGGGCAAAGTGGCTAGCAGCGCTAGCTCTCCCCAAGGAGACCCGCGGTGACTATCTCCTTCGAGTCAAGGCAGGGCTGGCCCAGTTAAGAACCGAGATCATCATCCTTGCCACCAGCGACACCGGAACCTCGTCCGCCTCATTGGCTATTGTCGGCACAAGAAAGAGCTTCTCATGGTCTACGAGTGCATGCCCAAGGCAGCTTGGACGGCTACCTGCACGCACAGACCGGGCCCGCCATGCTCTCCTGGACGTAGAGGCTTCACATCATCAAAGGCGTCGCGTCCGGGCTCCTGTACTATTAGGGCATTTCCCGCCTTTGTGTTTTGGTGATGATAACAACTCACTTTGTGGTATCGAAAAACACCCTACTATTATTGGGTTCCGCATTGATGTCTCCAATATGATAACATGTTGTGTTGCCTAACCAACAAACATGACAAGGAGAAGGCATGTGAAAAATGATAGGCATTAAATTGTTGGGGAACGTTGCAGAAAATTAAAATTTTTCCTACGGTTTCACCAAGATCCATGTATGAGTTCATCTAGCAACGAGTATTCAGATTAGATAGCATCTACATACCACTTTGTAGATCGCAACGGAAGCGTTCGAGTGAACGTGGATGAGGTAGTCGTACTTGCCGTGATCCAATTCACCGATGATCTAGTACCGGACGGACGGCACCTCCGCGTTCAACACACGTACGGGACGGGAGACGTCTCCTCCTTCTTGATCCAGCAAGGGGGAAGGAGAGGTTGAGGAAGATCCAGCACGACGGTGTGGTGGTGGATGCAGCAGAACTCCGGCAGGGCTTCGCTAAGCAACTACGGGAGGAGGAGGAGGTGTTGCAGGGAGGAGGGAGGAGCCAGGGCATATAGTTCGCTGCCCCCCTCCCCTGCCCCCTTTATATAGGCACATGAGAGGGGGGAGGGCGCAGCCTTGCCCCTTCCTCCAAGGAAGGGGTGCGGCCAAAGGGGGGGAGGAGTCCATCCTCCCCAAGGCACCTCGGAGGTGCCTTCCCCTCTTTGGACTCTTCCCTCTCCAAGTCTTCTTGGCGCATGGGCCCTTGGGGCTGGTGCCCTTGGCCCAAGTAGGCCAGGGCGCACCCCCTATAGCCCATGTGGCCCCCCGGGGCAGGTGGACCCCCCCGGTGGACCCTCGGGACCCCTCCGGTGGTCCCGGTACAATACCGATAACACCGAAACTTGTCCCGATGGCCAAAATAGCACTTCCTATATATAATTCTTTACCTCCGGACCATTCCGGAACTCCTCGTGACGTCCGGGATCTCATCCGGGACTCCGAACAACATTCGGGTTACTGCATATACATATCTTCACAACCCTAGCGTCACCGAACCTTAAGTGTGCAGACCCTACGGGTTCGGGAGACATGCAGACATGACCGAGACGGCTCTCGGGCAATAACCAACAGCGGGATCTGGATACCCATGTTGGCTCCCACATGCTCCACGATGATCTCATCGGAGGAACCACGATGTCAAGGATTCAATTAATCCCGTATACGATTCCCTTTGTCAATCGGTATTTTACTTGCCCGAGATTCGATCGTCGGTATACCAATACCTCGTTCAATCTCGTTACCGGCAAGTCACTTTTCTCGTTCCGTAATGCATGATCCTTGTGATCAAACACTTTGATCACCTTGAGCTCATATGATGATGCATTACCGAGAGGGCCCGGTGATACCTCTCCGTCAAGCGGAGTGACAAATCCCAGTCTCGATCCATGTCAACCCAACAGACACTTACAGAGATACCCGTAGCATACCTTTATAGTCACCCAGTTACGTTGTGACGTTTGGCACACCCAAAGCACTCCTACGGTATCCGGGAGTTACACGATCTCATGGTCTAAGGAAAGGATACTTGACATTGGAAAACTCTAGCAAACGAACTATGCGATCTTATGCTATGTTTAGGATTGGATCTTGTCCATTACATCATTCTCCTAATGATGTGATCCCGTCATCGATGACATCCAATGTCCATAGTCAGGAAACCATGACTATCTGTCGATCAACGAGCTAGTCAACTAGAGGCTCACTAGGGACATATTGTTGTCTGTTATTCACACATGTATTACGATTTCCGGTTAACACAATTATAGCACGAATAAAGACAATTATCATGAATAAGGAAATATAATAATAATGCTTTTATTATTGCCTCTAGGGCATATTTCCAATAGTCTCCCACTTGCACTAGAGTCAATAATCTAGTTACATCGTGATGAATCGAACACCCGTAGAGTTCTGGTGCTGATCATGTTTTGCCTTAGGGAGAGGTTTAGTCAACGGATCTGCGACATTCAGATCCGTGTGCACTTTACAAATTTCTATGTCTCCATCTTGAACATTTTCACGTATGGAGTTGAAGCGACGCTTGATGTGCCTAGTCTTCTTGTGAAACCTGGGCTCCTTTGCAAGTGCAATAGCTCCAGTGTTGTCACAGAAGAGCTTGATTGGCGCCGACGCATTGGGTATGACTCCGAGGTCGGTGATGAACTCCTTCACCCAAATTGCTTCATGTGCTGCCTCCGAGGCTGCCATGTACTCCGCTTCACATGTAGATCCCGCCACGACGCTTTGCTTGCAACTGCACCAGCTTACTGCCCCACCATTCAAAATATACACGTATCCGGTTTGTGACTTAGAGTCATCCAGATCTGTGTCGAAGCTAGCGTCGACGTAACCTTTTACGACAAGCTCTTCGTCACCTCCATAAACGAGAAACATTTCCTTAGTCCTTTTCAGGTACTTCAGGATATTCTTAACCGCTGTCCAGTGTTCCTTGCCGGGATTACTTTGGTACCTTCCTACCAAACTTACGGCAAGGTTTACATCAGGTCTGGTACACAGCATGGCATACATAATAGAACCTATGGCTGAGGCATAGGGGATGACACTCATCTCTTCTATATCTTCTGCCGTGGTCGGACATTGAGCTGAGCTCAATTTCACACCTTGTAACACAGGTAAGAACCCTTTCTTAGATTGATCCATATTGAACTTCTTCAATATTTTATCAAGGTATGTGCTTTGCGAAAGACCTATGAGGCGTCTCGATCTATCTCTATAGATCTTGATGCCTAATATATAAGCAGCTTCTCCAAGGTCCTTCATTGAAAAACTCTTATTCAAGTAGGCCTTAATGCTGTCCAAGAGTTCTATATCATTTCCCATCAAAAGTATGTCGTCTACATATAATATGAGAAATGCTACAGAGCTCCCACTCACTTTCTTGTAAACGCAGGCTTCTCCATAAGTCTGCGTAAACCCAAACGCTTTGATCATCTCAACAAAGCGAATGTTCCAACTCCGAGATGCTTGCACCAGCCCATAAATCGAGCGTTGGAGCTTGCACACCTTGTCAGCGTTCTTAGGATCGACAAAACCTTCCGGCTGCATCATATACAATTCTTCCTTAAGGAAACCATTAAGGAATGCCGTTTTGACGTCCATTTGCCATATCTCATAATCATAGTATGCGGCAATTGCTAACATGATTCGGACGGACTTCAGCTTCGCTACCGGTGAGAAAGTCTCATCGTAGTCAACCCCTTGAACTTGTCGATAACCCTTAGCGACAAGCCGAGCTTTATAGATGGTCACATTACCATCCGTGTCTGTCTTCTTCTTAAAGATCCATTTATTTTCTATGGCTCGCCGTTCAACGGGCAAGTCAGTCAAAGTCCATACTTCGTTTTCATACATGGATCCTATCTCGGATTTCATGGCTTCTAGCCATTTGTCGGAATCCGGGCCCGCCATTGCTTCCTCATAGTTCGAAGGTTCACCGTTGTCTAACACCATGATTTCCAAGACAGGGTTACCGTACCACTCTGGTGCGGAACGTGTCCTTGTGGACCTTCGAATTTCAGTAGGAGCTTGATCAGAAGTATCTTGATCATCATCATTAATTTCCTCTCTAATCGGTGCAGGCTCCTCAGAAACGTTTTCTTGAGTTTCGCCATTTTCCGGTTCAAGAGGTAACACTTCATCAAGTTCTACTTTCCTTCCACTTACTTCTTTCGAGAGAAACTCTTTTTCTAGAAAGGATCCATTCTTGGCAACAAAGATCTTGCCTTCGGATCTGAGGTAGAAGGTATACCCAACAGTATCTTTAGGGTATCCTATGAAGACGCATTTTTCCGACTTGGGTTCGAGCTTTTCAGGTTGAAGTTTCTTCACATAAGCATCGCATCCCCAAACTTTTAGAAACGACAGCTTAGGTTTCTTCCCAAACCATAATTCATAAGGTGTCGTCTCAACGGATTTCGACGGAGCCCTATTTAAAGTGAATGCGGCAGTCTCTAAAGCATAGCCCCAAAAAGATAGCGGTAAGTCGGTAAGAGACATCATAGATCGCACCATATCTAATAGAGTGCGATTACGACGTTCGGACACACCATTACGCTGAGGTGTTCCAGGCGGCGTGAGTTGTGAAACTATTCCACATTTTCTTAAGTGTGTGCCAAATTCGTGACTCAAGTATTCTCCTCCACGATCTAATCGTAGAAACTTGATCTTTCTATCACGTTGATTTTCAACCTCACTCTGAAATTCCTTGAACTTTTCAAAGGTCTCAGACTTGTGTTTCATTAAGTAGATATACCCATATCTACTCAAGTCATCAGTGAGGGTGAGAACATAACGACAGCCACCGCGAGCCTCAACACTCATTGGACCACACACATCGGTATGTATGATTTCCAATAAGTTAGTTGCTCGCTCCATTGTTCCTGAGAACGGAGTCTTGGTCATTTTACCCATGAGGCATGGTTTGCACGTGTCAAATGATTCATAATCAAGAGACTCTAAAAGTCCATCTGCATGGAGCTTCTTCATGCGTTTGACACCTATGTGACCAAGGCGGCAGTGCCACAAATATGTGGGACTATTGTTATCAACTTTAACTCTTTTGGTATTCACACTATGAATATGTGTATCATCACGTACGAGATTCATTAAGAATAAACCATTAACCATCGGAGCATGACCATAAAACATATCTCTCATATAAATAGAACAACCATTATTCTCGGATTTAAATGAGTAGCCATCTCGAATTAAGCGAGATCCAGATACAATGTTCATGCTCAAACTTGGCACTAAATAACAATTATTGAGGTTTAAAACTAATCCCGTAGGTAAATGTAGAGGCAGCGTGCCGACGGCGATCACATCGACCTTGGAACCATTCCCGACGCGCATCGTCACCTCGTCCTTCGCCAGTCTCCGTTTATTCCGCAGCTCCTGCTTTGAGTTACAAATGTGAGCAACTGCACCGGTATCAAATACCCAAGAGCTACTACGAGTACTGGTAAGGTACACATCAATTACATGTATATCACATATACCTTTGGTTTTGCCGGCCTTCTTGTCCGCTAAGTATTTGGGGCAGTTCCGCTTCCAGTGACCACTTCCCTTGCAATAAAAACACTCAGTCTCGGGCTTGGGTCCATTCTTTGGCTTCTTCCCGGCAACTTGCTTACCGGGCGCGGCAACTTCCTTGCCGTCCTTCTTGAAGTTCTTTTTACCCTTGCCCTTCTTGAACTTAGTGGTTTTATTCACCATCAACACTTGATGCTCCTTCTTGATTTCTACCTCTGCTGATTTCAGCATAGCATATACTTCAGGAATGGTCTTTACCATCCCCTGCATATTGTAGTTCATCACAAAGCTCTTGTAGCTAGGTGGAAGCGACTGGAGGATTCTGTCAATGACCGCTTCATCCGGGAGATTAACTTCCAGTTGAGTCAAGCGGTTGTGCAACCCAGACATTTTGAGTATGTGCTCACTGACAGAGCCATTTTCCTCCATCTTACAGCTAAAGAATTTATCGGAGACTTCATATCTCTCGACCCGGGCATGAGCTTGGAAAACCATTTTCAGCTCTTCGAACATCTCATATGCTCCATGTCTCTCAAAATGCTTTTGGAGCCCCGGCTCTAAGCTGTAAAGCATGCCGCACTGAACGAGGGAGTAATCATCGCAGCGTGACTGCCAAGCGTTCATAACGTCTTGTTCTGCAGGGAGAATAGGTGCGTCACCCAGCGGTGCTCTTAGGACATAATCTTTCTTGGCAGCTATGAGGATAATCCTCAGGTTTCGGACCCAGTCCGTATAGTTGCTACCATCGTCATTCAGCTTGGTTTTCTCTAGGAACGCGTTGAAATTGAGGACTACGTTGGCCATTTGATCTACAAGACATATTGTAAATGTTTAGACTAAGTTCATGATAATAAAGTTCATTTAATCAAATTATTTAATGAACTCCCACTTAGATAGACATCCCTCTACTAGTCATCTAAGTATTACATGATCCGAGTCAACTAGGCCGTGTCCGATCATCACGTGAGACGGACTAGCCAACATCGGTGAACATCTTCATGTTGATCGCATCTTCTATACGACTCATGCTCGACCTTTCGGTCTTCTGTGTTCCGAGGCCATGTCTGTACATGCTAGGCTCGTCAAGTCAACCTAATTGTTTTGCGTGTGTAAATCTGTCTTACACCCGTTGTATGCGAACGTAAGGACCTATCACACCCGATCATCACGTGGTGCTTCGGAACGACGAACCTTAGCAACGGTGCACAGTTAGGGAGAACACTTTCTTGAAATTATTATGAGGGATCATCTTATTTACTACCGTCGTTCTAAGTAAACAAGATGCAAAACATGATAAACATCACATGCAATCAAATAATAAACGTGACATGATATGGCCAATATCACATAGCTCCTTCGATCTCCATCTTGGGGCTCCATGATCATCTTGTCACCGGCTTGACACCATGATCTTCATCATCGTGTCTCCATGAAGTTGCTCGCCAACTATTACTTCTACTACTATGGCTAACGCGTTTAGCAATAAAGTAAAGTAATTTACATGGCGATTCTCAATGACACGCAGGTCATACAAAAAATAAAGACAACTCCTATGGCTCCTGCCGGTTGTCATACTCATCGACATGCAAGTCGTGATTCCTATTACAATAGCATGAACATCTCATACATCACATATAGATCATTCATCATACATCACAACTTTGGCCATATCATATCACAAAGCACTTGCTGCAAAAACAAGTTAGACGTCCTCTAATTGTAGTTGCAAGTTTTACGTGGCTGAATTAGGGTTCTAGCAAGAACGTTTTCTTACCTACGTTAAAACCACAACGTGATTTGTCAACTTCTATTTACCCTTCATAAGGACCCTTTTCATCGAATCCGCTCCAACTAAAGTAGGAGAGACAGACACCCGCCAGCCACCTTATGCAACTAGTGCATGTTAGTCGGTGGAACCGGTCTCACGTAAGCGTACGTGTAAGATTGGTCCGGGCCGCTTCATCCCACAATACCGCTGAAGCAAGATAAGACTAGTAGCGGCAAGAAGAGTTGACAACATCTACGCCCACAACAAATTGTGTTCTACTCGCGCAAGAAGAACTACGCATAGACCTAGCTCATGATGCCACTGTTGGGGAACGTTGCAAAAAATTAAAAAATTTCCTACGGTTTCACCAAGATCCATCTATGAGTTCATCTAGCAACGAGTATTCAGATTAGATAGCATCTACATACCACTTTGTAGATCGCAACGGAAGCGTTTGAGTGAACGTGGATGAGGTAGTCGTACTTGCCGTGATCCAATTCACCGATGATCTAGTACCGGACGGACGGCACCTCCGCGTTCAACACACGTACGGGACGGGAGACGTCTCCTCCTTCTTGATCCAGCAAGGGGGAAGGAGAGGTTGAGGAAGATCCAGCACGACGTTGTGGTGGTGGATGCAGCAGAACTCCGGCAGGGCTTCGCTAAGCAACTACGGGAGGAGGAGGAGGTGTTGCAGGGAGGAGGGAGGAGCCAGGGCATATAGTTCGCTGCCCCCCTCCCCTGCCCCCTTTATATAGGCACATGAGAGGGGGGAGGGCGCAGCCTTGCCCCTTCCTCCAAGGAAGGGGTGCGGCCAAAGGGGGGGAGGAGTCCATCCTCCCCAAGGCACCTCGGAGGTGCCTTCCCCTCTTTGGACTCTTCCCTCTCCAAGTCTTCTTGGCGCATGGGCCCTTGGGGCTGGTGCCCTTGGCCCATGTAGGCCAGGGCGCACCCCCTATATCCCATGTGCCCCCCCGGGGCAGGTGGACCCCCCCCCCCCGGTGGACCCCCGGGACCCCTCCGGTGGTCCCGGTACAATACCGATAACACCGAAACTTGTCCCGATGGCCAAAATAGCACTTCCTATATATAATTCTTTACCTCCGGACCATTCCGGAACTCCTCGTGACGTCCGGGATCTCATCCGGGACTCCGAACAACATTCGGGTTACTGCATATACATATCTTCACAACCCTAGCGTCACCGAACCTTAAGTGTGTAGACCCTACGGGTTCGGGAGACATGCAGACATGACCGAGACGGCTCTCGGGCAATAACCAACAGCGGGATCTGGATACCCATGTTGGCTCCCACATGCTCCACGATGATCTCATCGGATGAACCACGATGTCAAGGATTCAATTAATCCCGTATACGATTCCCTTTGTCAATCGGTATTTTACTTGCCCGAGATTCGATCGTCAGTATACCAATACCTCGTTCAATCTCGTTACCGGCAAGTCACTTTTCTCGTTCCGTAATGCATGATCCTTGTGATCAAACACTTTGATCACCTTGAGCTCATATGATGATGCATTACCGAGAGGGCCCGGTGATACCTCTCCGTCAAGCGGAGTGACAAATCCCAGTCTCGATCCATGTCAACCCAACAGACACTTACAGAGATACCCGTAGCATACCTTTATAGTCACCCAGTTACGTTGTGACGTTTGGCACACCCAAAGCACTCCTACGGTATCCGGGAGTTACACGATCTCATGGTCTAAGGAAAGGATACTTGACATTGGAAAACTCTAGCAAACGAACTATGCGATCTTATGCTATGTTTAGGATTGGGTCTTGTCCATCACATCATTCTCCTAATGATGTGATCCCGTCATCGATGACATCCAATGTCCATAGTCAGGAAACCATGACTATCTGTCGATCAACGAGCTAGTCAACTAGAGGCTCACTAGGGACATATTGTTGTCTGTTATTCACACATGTATTATGATTTCCGGTTAACACAATTATAGCACGAATAAAGACAATTATCATGAATAAGGAAATATAATAATAATGCTTTTATTATTGCCTCTAGGGCATATTTCCAACATAAATCTCCTTGCATAAAATAATGAATTATTCGCGGTTTGAGCCCTTGATCATTTGTTTAGTTGCTTGAGCCCGCAGGAGGAGGATTTGAGGCCGCAGGTTCGCCCTCCTTCTGTGATCTTTGCGGCTTGTTAGTGGTGGGGTACCTTGCTGCGTTGGCGTTGGCTCGTAGATAGGTTAGAATTAGGGTGTCGTGGCGGTGCGTAGTTGATGGTTCCGGCGGCTTGTTCTTATCAAATCATTTTTTTTCATTCATGCATGCGTATATAGTGTCGTACAATGTGATCACTTTCTTGTTAAATTTATCATGTGTCAATTTACTCAGTTATTTATTTCTCGTTTTATTCAGAGAGAGAGAGACAGAGAGAGAGAGAGAGAGAGAGAGAGAGAGAGAGCATGTGCAGGTACATACTTGTACTTGTATCACCCCATCAAGAAAAAAGAAAGAAGTCGTTTCTTTCTTTTTCTTCCTTAGATTAGATTTTTTTTCTTTTCTTCCTTAGATTAGATTGAGATTAAGAAGAAGTCATTTCACGTTTAGAAAAAGGACTTTGGACTTGTCCCCTCCGCAAAGAAAAAAAAAGAAATGAAAAAGGTGATGGATTCGTAAGAAAGAGGAGCCAATGCCGGCCGGGGAGAGAGGTGAATTCGTAGAGTCGCCCATAATGCGGTCGCCGATCTGTCTATTTTATACGCGCACACGAAAACGTATATATAGATGGACCTGTGATGAGCTGCTAGTGCTTGATGCATACATCCGATCCCTCCTCACATCAGCTTTAGGCAAGACGTGGTTAACGCAAGTCAAGACGGCCAACCTGCTCACATACACATAGTATTTGCACTCCCAAGTACGTTGAGATTCAAACACCTCTCGGTTGCTGTCTTTCGTCATTCACTGGAGCAAGGCAACGCAAACACATGCATGGAGATGGAGGGTCATCATTAAACGCCAACAAGTGAGTAGAGCACTACACTAGCTAGAGGCAGAATAAATTAGGGTGCGTTTGGTTGTATTCTCATCTCAGCATAGTTGTTCCCTCTTCATGCATACTCATCTCACCACCCCTCTTCATGCATGTTTCTAGTGTATTTGTGTTAAACTAGTGTGGACTCATGCATAGGTATGTAATCAGATTGGATCGGATAATGCCTTTACCATTTTTTTTTGTCGGATTCAGAGCGGAGCAGATATTGATCAAATGCGGATATCGGACTACGGATTCGGAATGGACTCCGACCGGAAACGAACAAAAAATATCGGGTGATATGTACAAAGAAACATGAACTTATTTCTACTTTGCAAACAATATGAAAACATGTTTTTATCCAACCATATTACACTAGAGAGTGGCCAAGCTTTTAAAAGTCATAATTCACACCAATATCGCAACAACAAACATTACTGGTCGTAATTAAGAAATACTTAATCCAAAGGTCTATTGAAGTTTTTATTTATTACAAAAGGCAAGTAATCGATCAAGTAGAAGTCCATAACACGTCCTTGAATTCTCTTTAAGGTGGTGTTTCAACCGGTCCACTTGCAACACCCTATAAGAATGATATAAGATATTTAGATGCCGCACTTGATAATCAAAGAAATATTTTCTAATTAGTTGTGGTGAACTAAGTAGTTCAAACACACACACACATTAATTCTGAGGTAGTGAGGTGTATGCGTACACATGATTTAATATGCAAAATTTTAGTGTGTGTGTGTATATATAGAGAGATGAGAAACATGAGGCATCACATATTATATGCATGTACTATATACATGTATTGATGTATGAGCACAACATGGATGTACTTATGGCTTTTATATTCGCTTTCTCACGTGGAACAAAAACTAGCACGAGAGTATGCATGGATAATTAAATTATATTAGTAAAATATGATCGGTAACCAGCAACGCACATATCTACCATTCTTAAGAAGTTGCTCCCCACTACTCCCTATTATCTCACCATGCACTCTGTCCACATTAGCGATGTGCCATCTCATCAACAATGAACATGCACCCATCCACTTCAGCAAATCTGCCACACCAGAAGAAGAAAAAATCCACAGAACAAATCGTGTACTTTAATCTCTATATGTAGCACACGTCTGTTCCTCTTCGTCTTCTAAAACTGACCTGATATTTTCTTCACTTAAGGGCCCAGTCACCGCCTTATCCTCAACTCCCCACCCCCGCCTCCTCCTTCCCCGTCTCTGCTCAAATCACGGCGTTCTCTGTGGCTCCATGCCAACTTCATGATCAAAGATTAGTGGCGTCGGTTTGATCGATCCCCGACCATCTACCATGGGTGGATTCGGCGACAACTTTGGCTGGTGCTGTGGTGTTCTCTGCGGTTCCATGCCACGTCTGTGAGGTGGTACTGGTGGCTTCGAATTCGATCAATCCCCGACGTACCCCATGGGTGGATTCGGCGGCAACTGCAGGCTGGGGGCCATGCTCTTCTTCTTCCGCCCGAATCACGCTCACGGCCCTCAACAGGCTGGTGCGGCCAGCGCCCTACATGTACCCGAACTACATCCCTATCCCCGCTCCCAACAATGTCTCCTCCCACAGGTACGGGCTGTTCCTATACCATGAAGGGTGAAAGAAGATCGACTTTGAGGAGCAAATCAGGAAGCTGCCATCATCCGCTGCAAGCCTGCAACTTCTGAACGAGAGGTGAGTGTCCGGCGGGATAAGCGTGCCAAATTCGCTAGAACGAAGTGGTGAAAGCTAAAGGGGGAGGTAGCTCAGGCGTTTAAGGAGAGGGTCATTAAGGAGGGCCCTTGGGAGGAAGGAGGGCATGCATACAATGTGCAGATGAAGATGTCGACTTGCATCCGTAAGGTGGCCTCGGGGGAGTTTGGAGTGTCCAGGGGAAGGAGAAGCGAAGATAAGGATACCTGGTGGTGGAGATGATGTCCAAAAGGCGATTAAAGAGAAAAAGATTGCTTCAGACGCTTATACCTGGATAGGATTGCAGACAACATAGAGAAGTACAAGATGGCGAAGAAGATCGCAAAGCGAGCTGTGAGTGAAGCAAGGGGTCGGGCATATAAGGACATCTACCAACGGTTAGGCACGAAGGAAGGCGAAAGGGACATTTATAAGATGGCCAAGATCCGAGAGAGGAAGACGAGGGATATTGGTCAAGTCAAATGCATCAAGGATGGAGCAGGTCAACTCTTGCTAAAGGACGAGGAGATTAAGCATAGATGGCGGGTGTACTTCGACAAGCTGTTCAATGAGGAGAATGAGAGTTCTATCATTGAACTGGACGACTCCTTTGATGAGATCAGAATGCGATTTGTGCGGGGAATCCAAGAGTCTGAGGTCATGGAGGCTTTAAAAATGATGAAAGGAGGCAAGACGATGGGCCCTGATTGTATCCCCATTGAGGTGTGGAAAGGCCCCAGGGACATAGCGATAGTATGGCTAACCAAGTTTTTCAACCTTATTTTTGGGCAAACTAGATGCCAAAAGAATGAAGACGAAGTATATTAGTACCAATTTTCAAGAACAAAGGGGATGTTCAGAGTTGTACTAATTACCGTGAAATTAAGCTGATGAGCCATACAATGAAGCTATGGGAGAGAGAGTCATTGAGCACCTCTTAAGAAGAATGACAACCATGACAAAAAATCAGTTTGGTTTCATGCCTGGGAGGTTGACCATGGAAGCCATTTTCTTGGTACGGCAACTTATGAAAAGATACAAGGAGCAAAAGGACTTGTATATGCTGTTCATTGACTTGGAGAAGGCCTATGATAAGATACCGAGGAATGTCATGTGGTGGGCCTTAAAGAAACACAAAGTCCCAACAAAGTACATTACCCTCATCAAGGACATGTACGATAATGTTGTGACAAGTGTTGTCGACACTGATGACTTCCTGATTAAGATGGACTACACCAGGGGTGCTGCAACCCAAGTTAATTAATCACACATAAACGAGCTGAGATTTTCAAATTACTGGACAGATATTTACAAAAACGCTCAAAGATTTTCGCCGCTAGCACTAGGTATATTTTGGCCACGGACCAATTTCTCAACCCGTGGGTCGGGTCGAGCACACCTGCGCTGCTGCAACGAAACTGCACCGGCAATCTCACCTCGCTCCCTGCCCTTCCCACCAAGGTGAGGTGGCACGCCAGGTTATATATATATGGATGTCACAATGCTTACTACGTTGGTTCTGTACTAGTGTTGCTGCGAGTGGATGGTTATAGCATGTTGGTGTAGAGTGACATTAATCTGTGATTTTTCATCTATCTAAGTGATGATTTGGAGTCCCTGGTGTTGCTCTCGGTCTACATGTGTTGTGCAGGAGATTTAGATGAACCTGATATAAATTTGTTCACTTCACCATCCCTTGTACCTACAAGTCTACAACTCACAAGAGCTGATGGGTCTCTGGTCTGCATTTTGTCCGTTTTGCTCTGCATTTCTTGTTGGATAGTTTCATGTCGGACGCGCCAACCTGATAGTGACTCATCTGTCGACGTCTGTATCCCAGCAGATCGCGCTCTCAAGACCGGGCCAGAACAAGTATTCAAGTATACTTAACAAGTTGGAACAACGCTTTGAACTTCAACTTTAACTTGCATGTTGAGCAGTTGAAGTTTTCAGTGACATGCAGAGATGCTGCAGTTCCTCGTCTGGCAAACATTGTTCTTGGCAACCGAAACCAACTTGCCATCAGTTATATTTGTTCCTCGTCTGGCACGAATAATCTGGCATACATAGAATCAATCAACATTACGTTAATTCCAGCAGGACGGTCGGACAATCAGTAATGAGCCCTCAGGTGACGGACATCTAAGCTAATGTGATGACGGCTACCACCACAACTACTACTCTAGAGTTGCAACAAGTGCAATACCTCTCCTTCTACACCTGCTGCCGAGATAACACTACTGGCGACATTGCTGCACAGTACCTGCAGGCTTCGTCGTCGCACGTGGAGTACTCGGGGATTTCCTACTCATAGTGTCGTTACAAAATGCTAAACAAAGGTCCAATTAACTGCTACCTCCTCCTCTCCTCCTGGTGCTCCATTGGCAATTCGTCTGACCTGTCAAGGAAAAAGCACACATTATATTGCTGTAAAAAGAGCACACAATATAAGGGCGGAAAATTACACTACAGTACTCTTGCATGGTACTCCATCAAAAATATTCAACAAGTGTTTTTCAAAATCTCACCTCAAATATTTTTAAAACTAGAGAGCTAGAGAGCATTTTTGTGCATAACAACATTTAAAATCCTATATAGTCATGGCAAAATAACTATTTCACACTGCTACGCATCCAATTGGTCTTTAATTTGCAACAGGTGGGCATTTTCGCCAAATATGTCACCCTTGTTTTAACTTTTGGTCTATATAATGGTAATCTAGGGAATATCTAGAGGAAAATAAGAAATACTAATAATTTGAGTGTCTCGCAAAAGACTAGGCATTCGACGGACACAGGTAGTGTATAGGGATTTGACAAAACAACTATTTTTTCCATTTAAAAGATGACCTCCTTTCTATTTATTATTCAAACATCACAGGACGACACAAATACTTCACACCACAATAAAAATGCAAAGAAATCAATTGTCACTTGCCTGGGCTCACTTGGTGAAGTGCTGCGTCAAGTTACCAGCGGGGAGCTACAAATAAATAAAACTCAGTTGAAGCAATTTTTTTTACAAAGCAAGTATTTATATCCATGTAAATGAAGTCAGCTACACATATAAATATAGTTTTCTATGCACATTGTTTCTTTGGTGTAGGAGGATGATAGTTTGGCAACTGCTCAAGAAAATCTGCAAGCTATGGCAACTTAATTCTACAGCAACCTTTTCCAAGCTGATCTTCATCCATAGTTGGTGATCCAGTACATCCCGAGAAAATTCACAGCTGATATGAATGCCTTTCAGTGTGCTCTGTTCTCAGAAGAAGAGGTGAAAAAGGTTCTGTTTATGATGGGCCCCAACAGATCGCGGGCATTGATGGTTTTACAGTAGGCTTTACCAAGAGCACTGGCACCTAATTGGTGACACCATCACTAAGGAAGTTCTTGGCTTTCTAAATGGTGTTCTCGTGCCGCAAGAGGTGATAGAGGAGTGTAGGTCCTCATCCCAAAGGTAAAAGCATCCTCTGTCTCTAACTCAATTTCAGTAAATTACTTTGTGCAATGTAATATGTAAGATCTGTTAGAAAGCTCATACAAATAGACTGGCCGATTCTGGATGATATTAATTGAGGAGGAACAGAGTGCATTAATGCCAATCACGTTAATTCTGATAATGTTGTCATGGCATATCCGGAGCTTGTGCTATCAAAGATTTAATAATACCAAAGCATATGATCGGGTTGAATGGGATTATCTCAAGTAGTTAATGACAAAGATGTACTTGAAACATGGAACAGACAATATAGCTCATCTTTAAATAAGACTTGGCTGAGACAAAATGCATACGTGTTGCATAATATGGTTCACAATATTCACCGTCCTATGTTTTTAAAGCGTCCCTAAGGCGACGCCTAGGCGTCCAAAGCGCCCGCCTAGGCGTCGCCTAGGCGCCAAAACGCCCCCCCCCCCCTCCCTAAGGCGGTAAGGCGTCGCCTTAAAAACATAGTCACCGTCTTCAGATACATTCACCGTTAGTACTTTGATTCTCCGAAGTTCTGTACGCGTGAAGTATACCTGAATCTGTAAAGCCAACGAGACACATTTCTTAGTGACAAAATTGTGCTAATCACGGTTCCGTATAAAGCACGAACGAACATATCAAGTAAATCACTATTAAAATAAAATAGTAAGTTTACCTCCAAATCCAGATCAGAATTAAGGTTATCTCCAATGTTCTCCATTATGCTCAGCAACATGTTTTCCAACTGATAAACAGCAGCAATAATTTAAAGAGAAGAATAGCATAAAGTAATACTCCCAACAATTGAAAATAGATGACATTTTAGAGTTGCGCACAAGATTAAGTGTGAGCTGGCATAAAAATTAATTGTGAGTGAAACATCAATATTTCCAGCAAACGGTATCAAGAAAGTTTCAGGTGATGTTGATGACAGAGTCTGAGAGAAGGAAACCAGAGACCAAGAGTAACTCCATATGAAGATAGATAGGATCAAGAAACTGAAAGATGCTGATGGGAATTGGGTGGACAATGCAGAAACATCTGAACAGCTGGTCTCAGATTTCTTCAAGGTGATGTACACCAAAGACTGCACAAAGTCAAGGAGTATATGAACACGTCCTTGTAAAGAGAATTGGGTGATGGCGAAATACATGATGCTCTGTTTGAAATAGGTCCCATCAAAACACCCAGCCCTTCCAGCGAGATATTCCAAAGGAAGTGAGACACACCGAGAGAAAATGTTATCAATGCAGCCAAGGAATTCTTCAGATCAGGGATTATGCTGGCTGGGTTAGACAACACAGTTATTGCCTTTCTTAAAAGGTAATTAACCAGAAAGAACTCACAGATTTCAGACCTATTAACCATGTGATGTGATTTACAAAGTTGTGGCCGAATGCTTAATCCATTGCATGATTCTCTTGAAGCTTAACTCTAAAGCTTAGTGCTTCGTACACGGGCGGATGATTTGGATAATGCCATCATGTCCATTGACTAAGTGCTTTCATGTTATCCAATCCAACAGTGCAAGAAAGCTGATGACAACTGCTCTACTTAAAAGTTGATCTGACAAGGCATATGAAAGTTGATTTTTGTTCTTGGAGGTAGTTCTGAATAAGATGGGCTTTGAGCAGCATTGGATATTATGGATTACAGCGTGCGTTTGCTCCGTCCGGTAAGTTTTCGTGCAGTCTTGATTTTTTCCAAACAAAGACACTCAGTAACCTCTTTTGCATCGCAAAGCAAGGCACTCAAGCACAAAAAGTGTTAATTGGGAAGCGCAAGCATCAACAAGAGTTAATTAGTCCTTTTCATGGTGAAATCAATGAAGGGCAATATAGGAACAAAGTGGCTTAAACTGAATAGGAATTGGAGGGAAAATATTTTGAATAAAAATGGAGAGGCTAAAGACATGTATTCTGAAACAATGATAGTAGAATACAAATGTCATGTAAATATCATATATCTATTCATTCTACTTAAACCTAACAATAATAAACATGTAATGCACTAACCTCCACAGTAGTAGAAATGCGTTTTCCATTGAGACATTCAATAACGTCCCCATTTCGAATTCCACATTTTTCGGCAGGAGAGTCCTCAGACACCTGAGGTTGAATTGCAATAACTAATCCTTAGTATGAACGACCAAACAAGCAGACTTACAAAAGCAACAACAAACAATATCTACCTCCGTAACAATAAGACCTTCATCAATCTCACACTCGACCAATATATGCTCAACATGAGCAGGGTTTAGAAGGCTGATGGCATTAAATTTCAATCCAAGGTGGGGTCGAGGGATGCGCCTGTAGAAAAAAAAATCAAATACATTTCAATTACGTAACCATAAGCAGATAAGGCTTTCTAAATGAACAATTCTGGATAAAACCATCTACCCAACATGTTTATAAATAGCCAATACCACACTAGAGAAAATAATTTGACATAAATAGCATTCTAAGAAGCTCAAAGAGGACATGCCATGACGTTATATAAAAATAAGAAACATATTTTGTTAGAATCAACACCAATAAAGTTATCAGAAAACCTTTGTCCATTATATCTTAGAGTAGATACACAACATACCTAGAAATATGATTGCGGTACATGGAAAAGGACTATCGAAATTAAGAGGAAACATGGCTTTCCACCTAATTTTATGTGTGTGGCCTTCTGGAATGCGTGCCACTCAGCATTTTAAGATCTAGGCATCAATATCGAGAAAAATGAGATCACCTTAAAATATACTTGCATAATAAATACTCTTTTTTTTTATCAAAGTGTAACCTTGAAGTCCATATAAATGTCCAAAACAAAACATAATGAGACATAAAAGGAGTAACGATAACACATGAAAGCCAATAGAGTGTTAACCACCCATTTCCTCCATAAAGGTTTCATGATGAATCATTCACAATCTTGGTTGGTGTGGTTCTGCTTTGATTCTTTCCACTTACGCCTCATCAAGATTCAACCCCTAGCCTCACTTGTACATGATATTTGCTATATGTGTTATTTAACAGAAATCTATTCAAACATACTCATTGTAAACATATAAGATGACAACCTAGGACTCATCAAGGTTATGTCCCTAGCCTTACTTATACATGATTTTACTACATAAATATTTATGGGTTCAAATATAGCAATTGTAAAACATGAAGAGAGAAAATGAATGGGAAAAGAGAAGCAAAAGAGATAAAACAGACAACTCCAAATGCAGTTTTCCGAACTTATTCTTCTTCTTAGAATAAGAAATAAGCAAAGGAATAAATCATCTCGAGAGTATAATAGAGCTGAAAAGGAAACATACTGGAAGTTCCTCCATAGATGAAAGCACTTGAGTAAAATTGAAGAAGGTATAAAAGACCCTCCTGAATAACTGCCGATCATTCCCACAAACTTCCCATCTAAGTCAACAACAGGACCTCCTAGATCATACTACAACATTTGAATTCATAAAATTAGAAGTTACATTCAATAAAGCATTAAAAATACACTAGATACAACTCGAGTGGAGTATATGTGTACCATACGATCTCGTTGTGGACCTTGAATGTAAATATGGTGATGTCGCTCATCCTTGGTTGGATTTGAATATTTCACTCTACCATGATTTATGAGTAGATTGAAACAGTCATCTCTTCCAAGCTCAAAAATGTCTTGAGCACTTTTCACTTTATCACTAAAAGAGGGTAACTGAACAGATGAATAGGAAATGCATTTGCCTATCAGCTCACCTTAGCATCACAAGCGTACTGATCTCTGCAAAGCTAAGCACCTTCGGATATGTGCTTTGTGCGAATCAGAAGTGCAGTCGTCACAATGGTACCGGTATTGTTCACATTATCAAAATCAATCCAGAAACCAGAGCACCGCGCTAGCGGCTCACCATCTGCAAATCCATGCATATGTATAGTAGTAGAAAATAAACATCAAGTTTTCCACAACAATATCCAAAATAAAAGAAGCCGGATGATGTTACAGTACCGATCGAGGATGAAACCCCGACAAGAAATTGAGCAGCATGAAGCACCGCCTTCCTTGCAGGTTCACGGATGTGAAGAAGCGCTGGATCATCAACCAGGCAATTTGGAGGCCTATCTTCAAAAAGCGTGGGCAACTGCATCTGCCGAACTATAAGAAGACCAACACACGCAAATTAAACACCAGTATCAATAAAAAAGAATGATTTATGCAGCATTGCACTACAATTTGGAGATGTATATTCAGATTTTTGACCTGAAATATTCTGTTTTGTTGGTTAGATAAGATGGTATATGATGAGCAAAGAGAAACATTGAAATATGACTGAGAGATGGAGTGGCACAAACATATTTTCCGTCCGAAGGCCTGATTCGCAGCCCTATTCGCCTTGGCCATCTCACTGTCGCCGTTTGGAGAGCTGAACGCAGAGGAGGAGCCATCATCATCCTCCTCCCCCCAACCAGAACCCCAACCCGAACTTTGACTATCCTGGCTGTAGTCGAGGATGGTTTTCCCTTTCTTGGAGCTCTCCGGCTCCGGCTCCGGCTGGCTGGTCCCATCAAGCTTGGCCCTCTTCTTGCACCCATCCGCCTCGTGGAGCTTGGCCCTTGCGGCCGATTGGGATTTGGGATTCCTGCTGCGCGCGCGCCCTCGACCGGGTCGTCACCCCCAGCCCCGGCCCCGGCGTGGCTGCGGTGCTGCCGCGGCGGAGCGGACGGGTTGCCCTGGATTCCAGAGACTCCGTCGACGGCATTCTTCCCCTCCACCTGGTTTTCTTGGATCCAGAATTAGGACGGTCGGCGGTCCAAGGACGAGATGGAGAAGGGATAGAGACGGGCGAGAAGCCTAACCTTCGGTCGAAGCCGAATCCTTGACCACGCTCTAACTCCGGGAGCCGCCGTATACCGCCGCCGCCGCCGCGAACGCCGCCGCTCCGACTCACTCTATGCTCTGCTCTGCTCTGAAACGCGACGCCTCGACGACAGACTAACACTTGTCTTTTTTTTTTTTTTGAGGTGTGACTAACACTTGTCTGTATCTGGGCCGCGCAGAGTTTCTTGCCTGGCCCATGTGTGATGGCCTATCAATGCTTCCGGCCCGCGGGCCTGCCTACTACCTTCACAAGCTGTCATGCTAAGAGTTGCTAAAAAATAACTGTCATGCTAAGATCTCCTGAAAAAAAAGAGACGAGGAGACTACGAGTTGCTAAAACCTTTGTCTACAAATTCTTTTGGTGCTAAGTGCTTTTTGGAGAAACTATAACATTTAAATAAATTGTGTGATCTCATAAACTGAATATTACTGATGTAATAAAACTAGAAAAAATATATGAAATTATGCACATTTTCTCAAACAGCTATACATCGACTCGCAGAAGAAGCAACGGGTGTGGATGTAAATAGAACATGGTTTGTAGGATAAAGTATAAATTTTAATAAAAGTACTACCTTCACAAGAGTATATTACTTCTTATTCTTATTCGGAATATTGTTGATGTAAAATAAGAGACCCGCTTCGGTACACCACCCCCCCCCTACAAACCGTACAAAGGGTAATATGGACCTTTCACACTTTCGTATGTATGATGAGTCTTCCGTTGGTATGTATATACGTATAGGCCCATATGTTTATCTTTTTTTCTTCACTTAATATTGCACCTTTTTTTAAGTGTAAAAATAATACACGAACTAGGTTCAAACTAGAGACCACCGGCTAGACAATACTCCAATGTGACCAACATGCCACTTTAGTAGTTGTTACAATTATAGGTCTGACATCTTTCTTAGTTATAATATCGCAGTGGTTTTCCTTTTTGTGGTCGAGTTTTCATCTGTTATTTTTCTCTATTTTTTATTTTTCTTTTCTTTTTTAAAATTCGTGAACTTTTATTAAATTTACGAAATATTTTCCAAATCTATGAACCTTCTCTATTCCTTCAAACAATTTTTAAAAAATTCGTGAACCTTTTTTCAAAACCTGTGAATTTTTTTCTAAATTGATGAACTTTTTTTCACATGCGATGATTTTTTTTCAAAAACCAGCTGGCAAGCTGAGGTTCCCAAAACAGGGAATTTATTTCCAACTTTATTTAGTAAGCTTTCTTAAAGAAATCTGTGAAAAATTTCAAATCCATGAACATTTTTCTAAAAAATCGATGAACTTTTGAAAATCGCAAAAGCTTAGGCTGGCCTAACAAGCGCCGGACAGGAGCGATGATGTCGTCTAGTTGGGCCAAAGCCTAAGCATTTTTTTCTTCTCTTTTTCTGTTAATTCATTTTTTTCTCCTTTTTGAACTTTATTACTATTTTAAAACTTGGTTACTTTTTTAGATAATAATTTTAAATACATTTTTACTTCAAACTTGGCATGGATGCCTATCATGGGCAGGCCCACCTGGTAGCAAAAGTTAAGACCATTTCATGAATGACAAAAAACATTTTCAATGGAGGGGGTTCGAGTGGCCATAAGGCTCCGTCTGAGAGCACTCTGTTATTGAATTCATGCTCCAGCCAATTGCTCCAAAAGTCTGAACTGATGGAGGAAGGTGGGCAATATATTTCAACACTCCCCCTCACGTCTAGGCTATTTTAGTCCTTAGACGTGGGATCGATGTAGGCCGCAGAATCGTTTTATTTAATACTGCGTTGGCAGGGTCTTGAACTTGAGACCTCTTGGCTCGGATACCATATTGAACTAGAAAAACGTCCGTGCGTTGCAACGGGGCCATATTAACTTTAAGAGTTCAATATTATGACATTGGCGACCTTTTTTACCATCAAATCCTCACACACACAGTCTCTCCCTCCCTCTTCCTCACTCTCTCTCCCCCTCTCCCTCTCTCTCCCCCTCTCCCTCTCTCTCTCTAACACACACACATATCCATCTTATTGGGTACAGGACCATAATCCATCTATTTCACACACACACGCTAGTGCATAACAATATGGATTATGTGTATTATATTTGCCACCACAATTGAGGGAATTGATTTCATGTAAATCAGCCAGCCAGAGCTCCAAGAATACGCGGAGGAGGTGGCCTGGGTCGGCGTCGGCGCCGTGCGGTGCGGGCCACGGGCCCGCTTCCAAGTGCGTCTGCGCGCCGGCCACCCACGCCGGGTCCTTCAAGTGCCACTTCCATCGCACCAACTCCCACGGCCACAGCCAGGAAACCGCCCTTCTTTGCCCCCTTCACTGGCCGCGGCCAACGCGGTGCCGCGGCACCCGGCCTCACCATCCTCGTCCTCCGGCACCGTCGCGACCCAGTGACGCAGCCCAAGCATCGGCCTCGAGAATCAAGAACGCTCGACAACGGAGAGGGAAGGGAAGATCATATACATGTCATAAGAAAGGGAGTTTATTTACTGCTCCCTCGATGTATTGTTTCCTTTGTTTGGAGATTGATTACCATCCGTGAGTTAAGGTAGGGTTAATGTGATTGAGCGATTTTTCTGAAAATCAATTATTTGTTTTCTAATTAATGTGATTGAGTGATTTAAGGTAAGGTTAATTAATTTAGATTTGATCTTTAGAGATTGTTCGTGATTGATTCTACATTACTATATAATTTGCGCCAGTATGGAAAGTTCTGATCTGTTCAGATTTCTTTCCTTATGTGAGAGGGTGACGCGAAAATAAACCGATGAAGTGGGGGGAGGGGATGAAAAAATATCTACGAAAAAAACCAGCGAAGGTGGGAGGAGGTACCAAAAAACCATGGGAGGTGGGACGAAAAAAAACCTGGAAGCGAGACTACCAACTGGTCCATTAGGAGTAGAGATTCATGCTCCAACCAGTTGCTCCAAAAGTCCGAACTGATGGAGGGAGGTGGGCAATATATTTCAACATCTGTATACCGACATCCTTGAAATGACAGAAATTTTCCATGGCCTTGTATGATCAATTCAAGGCACCAAGCCAAGTTATTTTGGTTCTTGACAAATGTTTGCATTTTTTTGAATTTTCTCGGTCAGAAAAGACCGATAAATGGCAGGACGTGTCACAACTTGCATACGATGTCGGAAGTCGTTCAAATCTGACATGGATACCTACCGTTGGCACGCCCACCTGCTTACAGAAGTTGGGGTCATTTGAAGAATGTCCAGAAATAAACCATGTTTAATGGATGGTGTTCGATTAGGCCAGAAGGCTATGTCTTAGAGCACGTCGTTTCCCGAATCCTTGAAATGACCCCAATTTTTTTCCATGAACTTGTGCAACCAATTCAAGGCATCATGTCAAGTTGTATTGGTTTCGACAATTTTTTTGCCTTTTCTAGAGTTTTCTCGGTTAAAAAGGCCAATAAAATGGTTGGACGTGTCGCAACTTGCATACGGTGCCGGAAATCGTTCAAATCTGGCATTGATGACTACCATGGTCATGCCCACCTACTTGAGGAAGTTGGTAACATATATCAATATATCAAGAATGTCCAAAACTAGGTCATGTTCAATGGATGGTGTTTAGATTGACCAGAAGCTTCTGTCTGAGAGCACATTGTTTCTCGACATCATTCAAATGGCCTCAAAAACTTTCCACCATCTTCTATGACCAATTTAAGGCACCATGCCAAGTTTTTTTGGTTTTCGACAAATTTCACATTTTCTAGAGTTTTCTCAGTAAAAAAAGAAAGACAAATGGCTGGACGTGTCGCAAGTTGCATGTGTCAGAAATCGTTCAAACCTGGCATGGATGACTACCATGGGCATGCACACCTTATTGAAAAAGTTGGGGTCCATTTCAAGAATGTCCAAAACTAGGCCATGTTCAATGAAGGGTGTTCGAGTTGGCCAGAAGGCTCCGTTTGTGAGCACATTGTATCTCGACATCCTTTAAATGGGCCCAAAATTTTTTCACCGTCAGCTGTGACCAATTCAAGGCACAATGCCAAGTTGTTTCGGTTTTCACCGTCTGCTGTGACCAATTCAAAAAGGCAGGTAAATGACCGGACGTGTCGGTGAGATCCACTACATATATGTACTATAAAGACTAGAAGAAACACTGTCGGTGAGATCAGTTGCATATATATAGTCTGCCGAGTTAACTATTCATGTACTTTCCCAAGAAAAATGTTCATGCATTGGCATGCAAAATTTTCTGAGGGCAGAGAGGGAAGCAGTAGAAGGAAACAAAATGTCCTATGCGTGAGAATGACCATAGTAAATGTTTTGATCATATGACTCCAATTCTATTGAACGATCTCAGTGGCAAGGAATTATTGCTTGGCACGTGTGACACGCTCCCTCCTCTAAACTTCAGCTCCGAGTTCAAGAATGATTATTCCAACGGATATGCCATCCTAACCCATGCGGATTGTCGATCCGAAGATGGGCCATCGTCATTGTTGTTACCGAGCAAATCGCCTTTCTTCCGAGTGATCATCATCGGCTGCGCGTTCGAAGACCTGTAGTACAATCTCTATGCGATCTTGTATGGCAAAAGGTGCTGGAGCTTCCAAACCAATTGCTTCAATAATAGTTTCCAATTGGAGCATGACAGATCGTTTAGCGATACCACTGTGTCCCGTGGCATCACACACTGGGTATTTCTATATCATGGACATTTTCGCGTACTTAATATGAACGCAAGGAGCCAAGGACAGACGACATATCCATGTCGGTGTTCCCTAACGCAACGGACCACTTCACACCGGTTACCCCTGCCTTACTCTGGCAAGCAATTGGACGTTGTTCCCGCTCCAGATGCGAAGATACCATCCCCAAGTAGAGGTCTGGAAGCATTACGAGGAGTCGAGGACCACGAAAACACAGCAAGTATTTCAAATTGGTTATGTAGTGGGATGATCAAGCGAAAACAACCTTGGAAAGAGGCTGAAAGATGAAAAGGAGAACATTTGAGAGAGAAGTGCGGTACACTGATCATGAGCGATTGCTGCGGCAGCGTTTACACTGCCAACATTGAAACTGGGATGATGAAGGAGGTGGTGGATTGGCCTGAAAGGCGTTCCATCTACCCCAGAGATGTCATGCCCTTGGAGATTGATTGGCCCACGATCTTCGTTTATCACCTTTCGAAGTATAGCTAGCCGTTCTAAAATATATTTATTACATTATTTTTGGTTTTCTCGCGAAGTGTGTTGGATAACTTATGGTGCTACAGAATTTGATGAATCCATAAGGATTCTTGTTCAAATTATTCGCAAATTTAATGTCATGGTCCTAATTCTGTTTTATGCATTTGGTGGGGGACTTTGCACGTCCCCTCTCATCTGTTAGAGGCAAGAGAACCTCTAAGAGGAAGAGGCGGCGTAAAGAAAGAGGTAGCACCCACTACTAGAGTTGACGAGTTCGCCGATGTCGAGCATTTTGTCGAGTTTATTTTAATGGGCATTCGGCAAGCACGTCATTTACGGAGCGTTCAGGAAAGGCCTCGGTGACACATCAAACAAGGCGAAGCATGACTCGGTGGGCTAAGGAACCGGATTGGCCCACATGACTCGGTGAGATCCACTTCAAAAGGCGAGTATAGATTGGCCCACAATACAAATCACCCCGGATATGTATTGTTTTAGTAGGGCAGTTATTTTTACTCTAGTTTACATGATGAGATAATTATATGGTCTTAAAGGATGAGGGTCTGAACTACTTCTGAATTAAGCTATCAATATTGCTATTGTATGGATTTTCAGAGACAACTTTCGTATTTTCTACATCACTCCGTGGCAGTTATAGTTTTAACCTCTCAACGTACCAGGGGTATAACGACGGCTGTTAAGATGATGCATGAAGTCAAGCCATGAGAGAGTGCGGGCTTTGACTAGTAGTATGTCGATTTAGAGTGAGTTAAACACATGAACCCTGCAGATTTACCATGGGGTGGATGTCATGGGTTCCCCACTGTGCGGGAAGATGCTTATCACCATTTCGGAGTCACCGATCCGGCCCACACGTCTACCATTCAAGTATCGGTGTGCCTATCCGGATGCAGTGTGATACCGTCGAAGTGTGCTACCGGCTAATGTCAAGGAAAGGTCCTTGTGCTTCATGGTTCAACTTCTTTTTGCTGCACCATGCGAGGCACTTCTACATCACTCACTTCTAGGTGCATTAGGAGGTGCCATCTGGGTTCTCTGTGAGGGAGCATTTTCTAATACTTTTGTGGCAGGCTTTCAACATCCTAAATGGCACCCTTATTGATCTTCTGTTGCGACGTTTTGTCAAGAATCCTTGCCGCGTGAAGAAAATTCTTGAGAATATTCATTGCATGAACAAGGGATCCTTTCATCTAGATACTCCGAGAGAGGAGGGAAACCTATATACCCCTTGTAAATCCAAAAAGGGAGGGTGCAATTGTACTTTTAATGGGTTGTGTTTGGTGAGTTGTGGATTTTGAAAAAGCTATTGTGAGTTGTGAGCTGTTGTGAACATCCAGCTGTCTAAAAGCTAGAAGCTGTTTGGTTGAGACAACTGTGGAACTTTAGATTTAGCATTGAACTGTCAACAATTCCCTTGAGGCCTGAGTGAATGTCTATAAAGCAGCGATATGTACGTTGGTTGGCAACTTAACCAATAGGTCAACCCGCACGGTGATGCATGAATGGGGCATAGTCGCTCCTCGCCGCGCCTTCTTCCTCGTCAGGGGCGTGGGCCGTCCAGACGTTCTGACGATTCATTATTATCCTTATTAATGGTAACGAACAGTCAGATAGTTATTTCCTTTTGCATGCACATATGACTTCATCGTTCAACACAACAATTTACCTGCTACCACATCTTAGCAAGTTCTACTAGAATATTTTAAGTTGGGAAAATTTAGAAATTTCTTCTACAATAAGTCGAATAAAACCAACAATGTCTACTACAAATTTTGATATAGATTCAGATACAAGACTAGTAATGATTTATGTGTATATAAGTCCAACAAAAACAAATCATTCATATAGAATCTTGGTGTGGCTATACGCATGTTCCCGGTGGAAGATATTGGCGGTGAGTTCCCCGATGAGTTTCTTGTGCAGGACGGCCGCGTGATGTCCTAGGCCCGTGGTGGACTTCTTGGCAGCAGGACAGCGGCGCAAGAAATGGGGCAGTGGGCAGGAAAAACTTGGGCGGAGAGGCTAGATAGGTTGCATGAGGTACCATGTGAAGATCCGGCCGGATGGGCCGCCCTACGGCACCGGAAGGCTGGCTGGACCTGTAGAAGCTGCAAGAGGGGAAAGGGGATGGAATAGGAAGGAGGGAGGAGAGTTGTAGGAGCATCACCTAGGGAGGCGGTGGAGGAGTGCTCCTGGCGGCGGCAGTGGTGAAGGGCCGGCAGCAGTGGCGACATCGCCCAACCCTAGCGGAACAACCTATACGTTTGTTTGACTACTACGGGATTCTCTATTCGTTTGTGTGTGCGACCTGTAGGCAAATAGATTGAATTGGTATTATCAGTGGCATGGACATATCTAAATGGTTGGCCGTGAAGCTGGAAAAGTTGGTGTTCGGTAGTTGTGAGAATTGCACTATGTGAAAGATGTGGCATTTGTCAAGTTGTAGCTTATTTGTTGTTGCTCAACAACTGCAATTCTCATTACTACCATATAATCTTCTTAACTTGCCGTTGCAACTCTCAAACCTTTTCAGTCTAAAAAAAATCTTAAATATATATGTTTACATAAGGATGTTTTGCACAAGTGTGTAAAATTTCATGATAAAATATTCTTTGAATTGCGAGCTGCAAAAAAATCATCAATTTTGAGAATGGACAATGCATGTGCTAAAAAGCCACAAATTTGTTTTTATATACCTCTGAATTTAAGTATTTCATCATGTAATTTTACACACGTACATTACATCACTATGTATATGCTAGTTTTTTCAGAATTTTTAAAAACTTAAAAGTATAAAAAAAATTGTTCAAACTTCAGGCTCCATGGAGCCCAAGCTCTAAAGTAGACTTTCGATAAACATGTCACTACATGTATTCCTCATCAGGCTCTTCTTCGTGTCCAACTAAATAGCTGCCGCATCTGGGATGTATGAGACCTTCAGCCCGATCTTCACACCCTTTACAATGAGCTTAAAAAGAAAGACAACACATTAGAAAATGGCCAACACAAATAAAAAAAATATGGTAATGACCTTCATAGTTAGGGCACAGTATATTATATCACAATAATATAAGGAAAATATGAAGATACCTTGGTCATTATTATTTGATAACTTGAAGTCATCCTCCCCCAAAGGCATGCAGAGAAGAACATCTTTCTCATCGATGATGTTAAGACGCAATTCAGCAAAAAACATTGTATGTTCACCATCGAGTCCTTTCACTAAAAAGTTGAAATGCAAATATCTTTTCGCGTCCTCATCAAGTAATTCGTTTCTTTCTTTCACTTCCACAAATTCAAGTTCAGTAGGCTGTAATAAAATAGAAATGTATGTCAATATTACAGGCCCACTAAAGATAAACAGTAAATTGCGTTTCAGGCTGCAGCTGCTAGCTTTAATAATGAGCATGAACCAGTGTTCTCACTTACAAAAGAATAAAAACCACTCACTATTTTGGGTGGGCCCATTCTAAAAACTTAATAAGAATAGTAATACAGTACAATAACTAAGTAACATGAGTTGGTTTAGATAAGTACTCCCTCCGTCCCATAATGTAAGACGTTTTTTGACATTAGTGTAGTGTCAAAAAACGTCTTACATTATGGGACGGAGGGAGTAGTAAACTACACGTGCATTCTCGAAAACAAAACAGAAGTAGCAATAACAGAGTAATATAGGCATGGAAGAATAACTAGAACAATAATTATGCACTGATATGGATGGCAACCTGCATGTTATTTTGCTTGGTATAGACTTCAAGTGCCATAATCAAGCTTTTGCGATCATGCTCTTTGCTTTTCCTAACTTGCTCCTCACAAGCCTTGACACAAGCCGCGTGAAGATCCATGACAGTAAATTCTGATTCCCTAGGAGTGGGATCATCCCAACTCTCCAGCCTTGTGTCAAGACTGCATGAGTGAAAAAAAAGATAAACAGATAATCAATTAATCACGAGTTGAATTGTTGCAGTCCTGGAAAAATGGTGCAGATAAAAGAAAGTCTGTCTCATGAAATTCAAAAAAGAGGTATCCTGACAGGGCAGGGGCCATAATAATATCTCAATTTGCACATAAGAACCTATAACTGTTTGTATTTGTACCATTAATTCCACGTTGAACCCCAAATAGAAAACTTGTGGGCATGGATGGTATAATCCAGCTCCCTCAATTAGTGAGTTGGGCCTCTCAGACCGTCGAATCAACTAACGCATATTAGTGCAAATCAAGAGATCGCAGGGTAGCTACATATGCTGACGCAATCTGATTTCTTTTACGAGTCCATCCTTTGTTTTTCCTCCTAAAAACTAGTTACTCGTCAAGTATATACAGAGAGAAGAACAATGATCGGAAGTCTGGTCTTCTGGTTTAAGATTGGATTCGATTGGATTGGGTGTGCGATCGACTAATTAAGCTTACTACATCAATCCGAGAAAAGGAATAAAAAAAAAATTGCAATAAAAGATAGTAAGATGCTGGATATATGTTTACGTACAAGAAGTAACGGTCACCGTCCCAACATTTGACGAAATAAGACGGTAGATTGTCTTCGTCCTCGGGGGTCCTCCGCTGCTTATCCATATCCTTCGTTCATTCACAAATCCATCATAAACATCGTAAACAAATCGGGCCGTTCGACAGGAAAAACAAGGGGGCAAAAGCGAATCACCTGCGACGGCGGAGTGGTTTCAGTGGAGGGGCGGGGGTAGGCATCCTCGGGGTGAGCGTGCTGGAGGGAGAGCCGACGGCTGTGCGGGAAGGGGAAGAGAAAGAGGTCGGAGAGGAGGCCCGAGTCCATAGCAAGTTCCGGCGGCTTATTCCTTGATAGAGGCTCGAGATGGCGAGTTCGGCCGCCTCGAGGAGATGGCGGACGGACGGCGTGAGGTCTGCGGGAAGCCACGGGCCAGTGGGTAGGGTTCGGCGCGAGGCAAGGGAAAAGTGGTAACCACAGGCAATATAAGGGGTTATTAGGGGCACCTATTCCGTCCTTATATATATCGGTATAAGACACGGACGCTTATATGGGTAAGACACGGACAAATGTTCTTCTCAACACTAGTACAAAAGGGGGCAATGGTCCAGGCCGGGTTGGAGCATTAGTCCCGGTTCAGTCACGAACCGGGACTAATGTGAGCATTTATCCCGGTTCGTGTGGCTAAGGCATTAGTCCCGGTTCGTGCCATGAACCGGGACTAATGAGTGCGATGCCCATTAGTCCCGGTTGGTGGCACGAACCGGGACTAAAGGTCTCAACCGCATTAGTCCCGGTTTGAGGCACGAACCGGGACTAATGCGGTTGAGACCTTTAGTCCCGGTTCGTGCCACGAACCGGTACTAAAGGTCCCATTTTCAAACTCTACCCCTGGATCGCCTTTTCAGTTTAAAAAAAATAAAAGAAAATGATGGAAATGTCAAAAAAATAAAAGAAAATAAGTTTCTCATGTGATATGTGGTCTAGTTGTTGGGAAAATTTGCAAATGTGAATTTCGACTTTATTTGCAAAATCTCTCTGGAATTTGTAAAAATGGGCATAACTTTTGCATACTAACTCGGATGAAAAAGTTTTCTATATGAAAAATCATCTACTCGAAAAGTTACATCCGAACCCCGTTAAACATTTTCAAAATCCTCAAAAATCTAACAGAAAAAAAATTACGGGGCTTTTAAGATCTAGAGTGGAAAAAATCGAAAAAATGTGGTCAAATCTGGTCAAACAGTGGTCAAACTTTAGTCAAACAATGGAACTAATTATTCTAGAATATTAGTGTTACTAAATAATTATTTCAATTATTTCGAATTTTGGTCAAATCTGGTCAAACTGTGGTCAAACTGTGGTCAAACAATGGTTAAATAATGGTCAAACTAATTATTCTAGAATATTAGTGTTACTAAATAGTTATTTCAGTTATTTCGAATTTTGGTCAAATCTGGTCAAATTGTGGTCAAACTGTGGTCAAATCTTGGTCAAACTAATTATTCAAGAAATATTAGTGTTACTAAATAATTATTGTTTTGTAAAACAATAGTTTCAAACTCAAACAGTGAAATGTGTCACTTCATGCTCAAGCAAAATCCTGAAGGTTAATAGGATTGACATCTTACTATTGTCAGGAAAACAACAAATGCAGACTTGGAGCGAGGCAGAATAGAACCCGGAAGTTAAGCGCGCTCAGGCTGGGGGAGTGGGAGGATGGGTGACCGTTCGAGAAGTTAGATGATTTGGAATGATGAGGGGTGATTAGAGGATAAATTAAGCAGTGATGAGGGGTGGTGATTACAGACTAGAGGTTAAAATAATTCAGAAATTTGAAAAAAAAATCATAAAATTTCCTTTAGTCCCGGTTCGTGTTAGAACCGGGACTAAAGGGGAGAGGCATTAGTACCGACCCTTTAGTCCCGGTTCGAAAACCGGGACTAAAGGGCCTTACCAACCGGGACTACAGGACCTTTTTCTACTAGTGCAATAAAAAAACACGGACAGAAGTTTAAAATCCCAAGTTCTTATAGCAAATTTAAAATCCCCAGTTTGACCCTAAATCGAGGCACAAACTAGGGGAGTACGAACATCCGGCAAGCCGGCCCAATAGTCTGCTCGCCTACCGCTTTTCAACCGGACCTCCTCACTCTCGAAACAGGTTTGCACCTCGCTTTATATATAAAGCATCGATCACATACAACCAACCACATACAAACACCTCCTCGCGCACACTCAAAGCTGGATACAAAGATGTTGAACATCGGCTACACCCTATACACCACCAAGCAAACGGAACATAAGAAACATAGCATCATGTGGTAGACGGAACCTAAAAAGTTACAACCTGAAGCCTCCTGAGCGCCCCGAATCATCCCCACCCTGGGTGACACCGGTGCCCCCAAAACCTAGCCGTCGGGCTCCTCCCTCCACCGTCGCCGGAGGACGCCACCGGGCTAAGCCTGGTGGCCGACGGAGGTGGCGGCGGGGGGGGGGGGGGGGGGATCCCCTCCCTACTCGCGATGGAGGAGGTGGGGCGGATAACATCCCGCGAGGAGGCGCGGCCGATCTGGATCTGGGGGCGAGGCGGCTTGCTCCGGGCGGCGGCGTGGCCGTCTGGTGGCAGGCCGGTGGCGGCGGCGTGCAGAGGATGCCGTGGAGGACTAGGCAGATCGGGCCGGGTGCATGCGGTGGTTGCCTCCGGTCATGGCCTGACTAGGGTGGCCGTTTCGCTGCGCCGCGGTGGTTTCTGGTGTGGCGGACAGTGAAGCCCAGATTGTCCTCGGCTGCATAGCGTGGACATACCCATGTCCAAGGTGGAGCTACTCCGACGGTTCATCGGATTCGACCACGGATCCCGTTCGGTACAGAGACGGTGAAGAGCTTGCTTGGGATTCATCCTAACGGCTCTTCCGGCATGGCGGGTGGTGTGGCAGATCTCTCTCCATGCTCCAATGGTGGGGCCCTTCAGGAGTGGTTTGAGCGTCAGGATACACCGTGCTGGCACTGCGGATGTGGATGGCCGCCGGATCTGGGTGGCTAGCTCCGGGGCTTTGAAGCTGGTCTTGCTGATCCACATGTTGTCGGTTGGATGTTTTTGGTACGGATCCGGATGAAAACCTGGTCTTTGGCCGGTGGCCGGAGCCAGTGATGGTGACGCCCTTGGCGTCACTTCCTTCATGAAGGCATCATCGAGGAGAAGCTCCCAACTCCTCTCAGTACCTCCGGGGGAAACTCTTGATCAGTCGATGGGATGATGGCGATACTCTTGTGTCGCTCCCCTTTGCCTTCAAGGTTAGTTATATGTACTCAGCTATCTTTCTTCATTACATTGTGTGCGCTTCCATCAATGATTACAAATGCTAACGAGGAGTGGTGTTGCAGGCTTCTATACAGAGTGAGAGACATAGAACAGAGAAACTTTTGTCGGAGGCGGCGGAGAGGCAGCGGGAGTTGGAGGAGAGGACAACAAAGATGTTGGAGGAGGAGAGGGCACGGAATGACATGCATGCAAGGGCAACGTACGAGCTCCTTGTGGTAAGTTTCTTCTGCTGATTAGCCAAAACATTCATGTAGTGTTTGTCTCATTACTAACTAGTATGACTGAGTCGTCAAAACCAGATGTGCAGTCTGTGTGCGAGAAGTCCGGTCAGACCGCTCCGCCGATGCCAGAGATTGCTTGCTTGTCTTAACATTTGAGTGTCATCATGCTAACGAGACATTGGAAATGATCTTTGGTGCAGCATAACTCCAGACAAGCATCGCATAATCGTTCTCCAACTACCGGCACGAGCGAGCCCGCTCCCACACCTCCATGATCACGGTAAGTTTCTCTAGTGTTTTGCTTAACAAATGCATAAAGACCTAGACTTAGCTTTATTTCCTCCAAAATGACTTAATAAGCTTACTGACCTCCAAAATCATCCATTTTACCTAAGTTAGCTCTAAAACGATCTATACTTAGCTTTGTTTCCTCCAAAATGATCAAAGTTAGCTCTAATATGCTTAGTTAACTAGGTTTGCTCAATAATGACATGTACTTAGCTTACTTATGTCAAAAATGGCATAATTAGCTTAGTTAGCTCATAAACGATCCATTTTACCTAAGTTAGTTCTAAAATGATCCATTTTACCTTAGTTAGCTCATAAACGATCCATTTTACCTAAGTTAGCTCTAAAGTGACTCATTTACCTTACTTAGCTCATAAATGATCCATTTTACCCAAGTTAGCTCTAAAATGACCCATTTTACCTAGGTTAGCTCCAAAACGATCCATCTTACCTAGGTTAGCTCTAAAATGATGCATTTTACCTAAGTTAGCTCATAAGAGATCCATTTCACCTAGGTTAGCTCATAAACGATCCATTTCACCTAAGTTAGCTCACAAATGATCAATTTCACCTAAATTAGCTCATAAATGTCATATATTCTTCTTCTTCTTCTTCTTCTTCTTCTTCTTCTTCTTCTTCTTCTTCTTCTTCTTCTTCTTCTTCTTCTTCTTCTTCTTCTTCTAATCTTCTTCTTCCCATTTTGCAGAATTCATTCGCTTCACGGAAGCTTGCATAGATGGAGTGCTTGTTTGGATGAACTATGTTTCTTTTGTATCGATGAACTATGCATGTATGGTTGGATGCATGTATGTGGAACTTGCTGTGTATGGTTGATGGAACTATGCATGTATGATGAAATTATATGTGTTGGATATCTCATATGTTTGCTGTGAACTTGTCATGTGAAAAATATATATGTATCATCTATTTGGTGTGAAAATGGTTGGGTATAAGAAAAAACAGAAAAAAAGAGGCAATGCAGGCTCTTTGCCGTCTCCCACCGACAACAACGGGCTCTTTGTCGTCCGCGGGGGACGGCAAAGAAGCCACGTGGGAACAACCTGTGCTTCCCGGCAGCTGACCCATTTGGCCAGTTTGCCTACAGTGGCAGACGACAAAGGCTTGATGCTCTTTGCCGTCAGCCACAGACGGCAAAGACTGCCGTTAGCCACCTAACGGACTAACAACGAATTTATTGCCATCGGCTTTCTTTGCCGTCCGCCGCTGATGGCAAAGGCTCCTTTGCCGTCCACGTCAGGAAGCAGACGGCAAAGAAGGTCTTTGCTGATCCTTTCTTTGCCAGCGCCTTTTGCCGTCCGCGGCCGACGGCAAAGGCCTTTGCCGTCCGCCTTCCATGCCTTTGTCGTCTGCCTTGGCAGACGGCAAAGTAGCTGATTCCTGTAGTGAGTATTTAAATCTTGCATGCAGTAGACTCTGAGAGAGCAGAGGTGGGATGAGAAGTAGGAGAAAGCGTTGTAACGGGCCTGTGCACAGAATGCCAACAAGATTGATCAGCTCCAAATTCGTGTAACAAATTTCTCAACCCTACAGAACTGGTCAGCTTTTGTGCAAATCTCTAGAAAGAAGTACAGTTAGTGGTCTAGATAAGATGTACCATGTTGCTCGGCTGACAAAAAACCACTCTTGAAGAACAATCCTGAACCTTATCTCTTTCTCTCCCTAGTGGGATTATGTTTCTCTTCCCCTGCTTAGTGCGTTTGTTTTCTACCAGTCTATAAGCGGTCACTCCTCTCTCCAGATGTGAAAACAGGCATGCGAGACCACACTTGTGCGTCTGCTCAAGTGTTCGAGAGCTCTGCACCATCTATGTCCTTCCCGCTCCTCTTCTTGGTGTGCACCGCCATGTGGAGCAAAAGATTTCCGAAACTCTGCCTCTTGTGATCATGTACGATGGAGGGGCAATCAGGGTTTTGGGGACCCCCTCTAGCACAACTGCTGGGATCTTTGTCAACCTTGGTGTGTATGACTACTTCCTCGATGTCGACGATCTCTTTAACTGTTGGAAATATGCCCTAGAGGCAATAATAAAAGCATTATTATTATATTTCCTTATTCATGATAATTGTCTTTATTCGTGCTATAATTGTGTTATCCGGAAATCATAATACATGTGTGAATAACAGACAACAACATGTCCCTAGTAAGCCTCTAGTTGACTAGCTCGTTGATCGACAGATAGTCATGGTTTCCTGACTATGGACATTGGATGTCATTGATAACGAGATCACATCATTAGGGGAATGATGTGATGGACAAGACCCAATCCTAAACATAGCATAAGATCGCATAGTTCGTTTGCTAGAGTTTTCCAATGTCAAGTATCCTTTCCTTAGACCATGAGATCGTGTAACTCCCGGATACCGTAGGAGTGCTTTAGGTGTGCCAAACGTCACAACGTAACTGGGTGACTATAAAGGTATACTACGGGTATCTCTGAAAGTGTCTGTTGGGTTGACATGGATCGAGACTGGGATTTGTCACTCCGCTTGACGGAGAGGTATCACCGGGCCCTCTCGGTAATGCATCATCATAATGAGATCAATGTGATCAAAGTGTTTGATCACGGGATCATGCATTACGGTACGAGAAAAGTGACTTGCCGGTAACGAGATTGAACGAGGTATTGGGATACCGACGATCGAATCTCGGGCAAGTAAAATACCGATTGACAAAGGGAATCGTATACGGGATTAATTGAATCCTCGACATCGTGGTTCATCCGATGAGATCATCGTGGAGCATGTGGGAGCCAACATGGGTATCCAGATCCCGCTGTTGGTTATTGCCCGAGAGCCGTCTCGGTCATGTATGCATGTCTCCCGAACCCGTAGGGTCTACACACTTAAGGTTCGGTGACGCTAGGGTTGTGAAGATATGTATATGCAGTAACCCGAATGTTGTTCGGAGTCCCGGATGAGATCCCGGACGTCACGAGGAGTTTCGGAATGGTCCGGAGGTAAAGAATTATATATAGAAAGTGTTGTTTTGGCCATCGGGACAAGTTTCGGGGTTATCGGTATTGTACCGGGACCACCGGAGGGTCCCGGGGGGTCCACCGGGTGGGGCCACCTGCCTCGGAGGGCCCCATGGGCTGTATGAGGAAGGGAACCAGCCCAAATTAGGCTGGTGCGCCTCCCCCCCAAGGGCCCATGCGCCTAGGGTTGGGGGGAACCCTAAAGGGGGCGCCCCCCTTGCTTGGGGGGCAAGTCCCCCTCCCTGGCCGCCGCCCCCCCTAGGAGATTCCATCTCCTAGGGCCGGCGCCCCCCAAGGGGCTATATAAAGGGGGGAGGGGAGGGGGGGCTGCGCACCCTTGCTCCTGGCGCCTCCCTCTCCCTCCCCAACACCTCCTCCTCCTCCATTGAGCACGGCGAAGCCCTGCCGGAGTACTGTAGTTCCATCATCACCACGCCGTCGTGCTGCTGCTGGAGCCTTCTTCCCCAACCTCTCCTTTGCCTTGCTGGATCAAGAAGAAGGAGACGTTACGCTGACCGTACGTGTGTTGAACGCGGAGGTGCCGTGCTTTCGGTGCTAGGATCTCCGGTGATTTGGATCACGGTGTGTACGACTACTTCATCCCCGTTCGTTGAACGCTTCCGCTCGCGATCTACAAAGTGGTATGTAGATGCAATCTCTCTCTCCCATGACTCATTGCTAGATGAACTCATAGATGGATCTTGGTGAAACCGTAGGAAAATTTTTGTTTTCTGCAACGTTCCCCTATAGTGGCATCATGAGCTAGGTTTATGCGTAGTTCTCTATTGCACGAGTAGAACACAATTTGTTGTGGGCGTAGATGTTGTCAACTTTCTTGCCGCTACTAGTCTTATCTTGCTTCAGCGGTATTGTGGGATGAAGCGGCCCGGACCAACCTTACACGTACTCTTACGTGAGACCGGTTCCACCGACTAACATGCACTAGTTGCATAAGGTGGCTGGCGGGTGTCTGTCTCTCCCACTTTAGTTGGAGCGGATTCGATGAAAAGGGTCCTTATGAAGGGTAAATAGAAGTTGACAAATCACGTTGTGGATTTCACGTAGGTAAGAAAACGTTCTTGCTAGAACCCTAATTCAGCCACGTAAAACTTGCAACAACAATTAGAGGACGTCTAACTTGTTTTTGCAGCAAGTGCTTTGTGATATGATATGGCTAAAGTTGTGATGAATGATGAATGATCTATATGTGATGTATGAGATGTTCATGCTATTGTAATAGGAATCACGACTTGCATGTCGATGAGTATGACAACCGGCAGGAGCCATAGGAGTTGTCTTTATTTTTGTATGACCTGCGTGTCATTGAGAAACGCCATGTAAATTACTTTACTTTATTGCTAAACGCGTTAGCCATAGTAGTAGAAGTAATAGTTGGCGAGCAACTTCATGGAGACACGATGATGGAGATCATGATGATGGAGATCATGGTGTCAAGCCGGTGACAAGATGATCATGGAGCCCCAAGATGGAGATCAAAGGAGCTATGTGATATTGGCCATATCATGTCACGTTTATTATTTGATTGCATGTGATGTTTATCATGTTTTGCATCTTGTTTACTTAGAACGACGGTAGTAAATAAGATGATCCCTCATAATAATTTCAAGAAGTGTTCCCCCTAACTGTGCACCGTTGCGACAGTTCGTTGTTTCGAAGCACCACGTGATGATCGGGTGTGATAGATTCTAACGTTCACATACAACGGGTGTAAGACAGATTTACACATGCAAACACTTAGGTTGACTTGACGAGCCTAGCATGTACAGACATGGCCTCGGAACACAGAAGACCGAAAGGTCGAGCATGAGTCGTATAGAAGATACGATCAACATGAAGATGTTCACCGATGTTGACTAGTCCGTCTCATGTGATGATCGGACACGGCCTAGTTGACTCGGATCATGTAATACTTAGATGACTAGAAGAGGGATGTCTATCTAAGTGGGAGTTCATTAAATAATTTGATTAAATGAACTTTATTATCATGAACTTAGTCTAAAAATTTTACAATATGTCTTGTAGATCAAATGGCCAACGTAGTCCTCAACTTCAACGCGTTCCTAGAGAAAACCAAGCTGAAAGACGATGGCAGCAACTATACAGACTGGGTCCGGAACCTGAGGATCATCCTCATAGCTGCCAAGAAAGATTATGTCCTACGAGCACCGCTGGGTGACACACCTATTCTCCCTGTAGAACAAGACGTTATGAACGCTTGGCAGTCACGCTGCGATGATTACTCCCTCGTTCAGTGCGGCATGCTTTACATCTTAGAGCCGGGGCTCCAAAAGCGTTTTGAGAGACATGGAGCATATGAGATGTTCAAAGAGCTGAAAATGGTTTTCCAAGCTCATGCCCGGGTCGAGAGATATGAAGTCTCCGACAAATTCTTTAGCTGTAAGATGGAGGAAAATAGCTCTGTCAGTGAACACATACTCAAAATGTCTGGGTTGCACAACCGCTTGACTCAACTGGAAGTTAATCTCCCGGATGAAGCGGTCATTGACAGAATCCTCCAGTCGCTTCCACCTAGCTACAAGAGCTTTGTGATGAACTACAATATGCAGGGGATGGTAAAGACCATTCCTGAGGTATATGCTATGCTGAAATCAGCAGAGGTAGAAATCAAGAAGGAGCATCAAGTGTTGATGGTGAATAAAACCACTAAGTTCAAGAAGGGCAAGGGTAAAAAGAACTTCAAGAAGGACGGCAAGGAAGTTGCCGCGCCCGGTAAGCAAGTTGCCGGGAAGAAGCCAAAGAATGGACCCAAGCCCGAGACTGAGTGTTTTTATTGCAAGGGAAGTGGTCACTGGAAGCGGAACTGCCCCAAATACTTAGCGGACAAGAAGGCCGGCAAAACCAAAGGTATATGTGATATACATGTAATTGATGTGTACCTTACCAGTACTCGTAGTAGCTCTTGGGTATTTGATACCGGTGCAGTTGCTCACATTTGTAACTCAAAGCAGGAGTTGCGGAATAAACGGAGACTGGCGAAGGACGAGGTGACGATGCGCGTCGGGAATGGTTCCAAGGTCGATGTGATCGCCGTCGGCACGCTACCTCTACATTTACCTACGGGATTAGTTTTAAACCTCAATAATTGTTATTTAGTGCCAAGTTTGAGCATGAACATTGTATCTGGATCTCGTTTAATTCGAGATGGCTACTCATTTAAATCCGAGAATAATGGTTGTTCTATTTATATGAGAGATATGTTTTATGGTCATGCTCCGATGGTTAATGGTTTATTCTTAATGAATCTCGTACGTGATGATACACATATTCATAGTGTGAATACCAAAAGAGTTAAAGTTGATAACAATAGTCCCACATATTTGTGGCACTGCCGCCTTGGTCACATAGGTGTCAAACGCATGAAGAAGCTCCATGCAGATGGACTTTTAGAGTCTCTTGATTATGAATCATTTGACACGTGCGAACCATGCCTCATGGGTAAAATGACCAAGACTCCGTTCTCAGGAACAATGGAGCGAGCAACCAACTTATTGGAAATCATACATACCGATGTGTGCGGTCCAATGAGTGTTGAGGCTCGCGGTGGCTATCGTTATGTTCTCACCCTCACTGATGACTTGAGTAGATATGGGTATGTCTACTTAATGAAACACAAGTCTGAGACCTTTGAAAAGTTCAAGGAATTTCAGAGTGAGGTTGAAAATCAACGTGATAGAAAGATCAAGTTTCTACGATCAGATCGTGGAGGAGAATACTTGAGTCACAAATTTGGCACACACTTAAGAAAATGTGGAATAGTTTCACAACTCACGCCGCCTGGAACACCTCAGCGTAATGGTGTGTCCGGACGTCGTAATCGCACTCTATTAGATATGGTGCGATCTATGATGTCTCTTACCGATTTACCGCTATCTTTTTGGGGCTATGCTTTAGAGACTGCCGCATTCACTTTAAATAGGGCTCCGTCGAAATCCGTTGAGACGACACCGTATGAATTATGGTTTGGGAAGAAACCTAAGCTATCGTTTCTAAAATTTTGGGGATGCGATGCTTATGTCAAGAAACTTCAACCTGAAAAGCTCGAACCCAAGTCGGAAAAATGCGTCTTCATAGGATACCCTAAAGAAACTGTTGGGTATACCTTCTACCTCAGATCCGAAGGCAAGGTCTTTGTTGCCAAGAATGGATCCTTTCTAGAAAAAGAGTTTCTCTCGAAAGAAGTAAGTGGGAGGAAAGTAGAACTTGATGAAGTGTTGCCTCTTGAACCGGTAAATGGCGAAACTCAAGAAAACGTTTCTGAGGTGCCTGCACCGACTAGAGAGGAAATTAATGATGATGATCAAGAGACTTCTAATCAAGCTCCTACTGAAATTCGAAGGTCCACAAGGACACGTTCCGCACCAGAGTGGTACGGCAACCCTGTCTTGGAAATCATGTTGTTAGACAACGGTGAACCTTCGAACTATGAGGAAGCAATGGCGGGCCAGGATTCCGACAAATGGCTGGAAGCCATGAAATCCGAGATAGGATCCATGTATGAAAACAAAGTATGGACTTTGACTGACTTGCCTGTTGAACGGCGAGCCATAGAAAATAAATGGATCTTTAAGAAGAAGACAGACGCGGATGGTAATGTGACCATCTATAAAGCTCGGCTTGTCGCTAAGGGTTATCGACAAGTTCAAGGAATTGACTATGATGAGACTTTCTCACCGGTAGCGAAGCTGAAGTCCGTCCGAATCATGTTAGCAATTGCCGCATACTATGATTATGAGATATGGCAAATGGACGTCAAAACGGCATTCCTTAATGGTTTCCTTAAGGAAGAATTGTATATGATGCAGCCGGAAGGTTTTGTCGATCCTAAGAATGCTGACAAGGTGTGCAAGCTCCAACGCTCGATTTATGGGCTGGTGCAAGCATCTCGGAGTTGGAACATTCGCTTTGATGAGATGATCAAAGCGTTTGGGTTTACACAGACTTATGGAGAAGCCTGCGTTTACAAGAAAGTTAGTGGGAGCTCTGTAGCATTTCTCATATTATATGTAGACGACATACTTTTGATGGGAAATGATATAGAACTCTTGGACAGCATTAAGGCCTACTTGAATAAAAGTTTTTCAATGAAGGACCTTGGAGAAGCTGCTTATATATTAGGCATCAAGATCTATAGAGATAGATCGAGACGCCTCATAGGTCTTTCACAAAGCACATACCTTGATAAAATATTGAAGAAGTTCAATATGGATCAATGTAAGAAAGGGTTCTTACCTGTGTTACAAGGTGTGAAATTGAGCTCAGCTCAATGTCCGACCACGGCAGAAGATATAGAAGAGATGAGTGTCATCCCCTATGCCTCAGCCATAGGTTCTATTATGTATGCCATGCTGTGTACCAGACCTGATGTAAACCTTGCCGTAAGTTTGGTAGGAAGGTACCAAAGTAATCCCGGCAAGGAACACTGGACAACGGTCAAGAATATCCTGAAGTACCTGAAAAGGACTAAGGAAATGTTTCTCGTTTATGGAGGTGACGAAGAGCTCGTCGTAAAGGGTTACATCGATGCTAGCTTCGACACAGATCTGGATGACTCTAAGTCACAAACCGGATACGTGTATATTTTGAATGGTGGGGCAGTAAGCTGGTGCAGTTGCAAGCAGAGCGTCGTGGCGTGATCTACATGTGAAGCGGAGTACATGGCAGCCTCGGAGGCAGCACATGAAGCAATTTGGGTGAAGGAGTTCATCACCGACCTCGGAGTCATACCCAATGCGTCGGGGCCAATCAAACTCTTCTGTGACAACACTGGAGCTATTGCACTTGCAAAGGAGCCCAGGTTTCACAAGAAGACCAGGCACATCAAGCGTCGCTTCAACTCCATTCGTGAAAATGTTCAAGATGGAGACATAGAAATTTGTGAAGTGCACACGGATCTGAATGTCGCAGATCCGTTGACTAAACCTCTCCCTAAGGCAAAACATGATCAGCACCAGAACTCTATGGGTGTTCGATTCATCACAATGTAACTAGATTATTGACTCTAGTGCAAGTGGGAGACTGTTGGAAATATGCCCTAGAGGCAATAATAAAAGCATTATTATTATATTTCCTTATTCATGATAATTGTCTTTATTCGTGCTATAATTGTGTTATCCGGAAATCGTAATACATGTGTGAATAACAGACAACAACATGTCCCTAGTAAGCCTCTAGTTGACTAGCTCGTTGATCGACAGATAGTCATGGTTTCCTGACTATGGACATTGGATGTCATTGATAACGAGATCACATCATTAGGGGAATGATGTGATGGACAAGACCCAATCCTAAACATAGCATAAGATCGCATAGTTCGTTTGCTAGAGTTTTCCAATGTCAAGTATCCTTTCCTTAGACCATGAGATCGTGTAACTTCCGGATACCGTAGGAGTGCTTTGGGTGTGCCAAACGTCACAACGTAACTGGGTGACTATAAAGGTATACTACGGGTATCTCTGAAAGTGTCTGTTGGGTTGACATGGATCGAGACTGGGATTTGTCACTCCGCTTGACGGAGAGGTATCACCGGGCCCTCTCGGTAATGCATCATCATAATGAGCTCAATGTGATCAAAGTGTTTGATCACGGGATCATGCATTACGGTACGAGAAAAGTGACTTGCCGGTAACGAGATTGAACGAGGTATTGGGATACCGACGACCGAATAGCGGGCAAGTAAAATACCGATTGACAAAGGGAATCGTATACGGGATTAATTGAATCCTCGACATCGTGGTTCATCCGATGAGATCATCGTGGAGCATGTGGGAGCCAACATGGGTATCCAGATCCCGCTGTTGGTTATTGCTCGAGAGCCGTCTCGGTCATGTCTGCATGTCTCCCGAACCCGTAGGGTCTACACACTTAAGGTTCGGTGACGCTAGGGTTGTGAAGATATGTATATGCAGTAACCCGAATGTTGTTCGGAGTCCCGGATGAGATCCCGGACGTCACGAGGAGTTTCGGAATGTCCGGAGGTAAAGAATTATATATAGAAAGTGCTGTTTTGGCCATCGGGACAGGTTTCGGGATTATCGGTATTGTACCGGGACCACCGGAGGGTCCCGGGGGGTCCACCGGGTGGGGCCACCTGCCATTTTGTTTAATGTGTTCGTCATGTTTTATGTACCATATTTATGGATTTCATTCAATGGGAAATTGTTCATATATTCAACAATCACCCCTATGAAGCAGGATGGAAGCTTCGCCGGAATCATCATGGCAATTTTTTTATGGTTGTTATGATTGCTTGTTGTGTGATTTCCCCCTACTTTGTTAGAGCACATCCATGGGGGCCAACACCATAGCTCTTGAGTTAGCAATACTGGCTAAGTTCTCTAGTCCTATTATGTGGATGGATGAGGCTCCTGATGACATCATTCCTATGAGTGGAAACGGTTCAACCTTGATTACTCTTATGCACTTCAAAATCTTAATTAATGGACGCCAACCAGTAGAGTAACGGAGTTGTCCCTGACAAAAGCCAGTAGAGTAATGTAGCAGTGTGCGCCAAAAGCCAGTAATGTATTGTAGCAGTCCGTGCCAAAAGCAAGTTGAGTACTGTAGCAATTCGTGCCAAAAGTCAGTAGAGTAATGTGCAATCGTGGCCAAAAGCCAGTAGAGTAATTGAGCATTCCTTGACAAAAGGCACCCAGAGAGACCCTCGTGAGTCGAGCTATATAACCCGCGCTCCTCTCCTCTCAATGTCCACTCTGTCATCACAAAAATAATCATGAACCCCCCCCCCCCACACACACACATACTCTCCCTTCAAGTCTCCCTGCACACTTATCGGCGTCGCCCCATTGCAATTGAGGCCACCGCACTCAGGACTCACCTCAACGCCCACCCCGCCAGCGTAAGTCCCTCCCCTCTAAAACCATCATGGTGATTGGGAGGAGGGACATACCATTGCATACACAAAGGCAAGGTGGGCGTTGAGTCGGGCCCTTAGTGCGTCGGGCTCTATGGTTGGTCACCATTAATGAAGAGCTTCGAGTGCATCTGTGCATGAATGGATGCAACTATGTTTAAGTGGATGGATGGATGCGGTCCACCTAGCTACATGACATTGGGAGCCAAACAACTTAGTTAAATCACTTTTTTCCAAAAATCAAACACGAGGCAAGTATTTTGATACATCTAAATGAAATCAACTACACATCTAAATATAGTTTTCAATGCACATTATTTCTCCGGTGTAGGATGATGATAGTTTGGCAATTGGTCAAGAAAATCTGCAAGCTACGTCAACTTATTTCTACAACAACCTTATCAAATCAGATCTTCATCCATAGTTGGTGATCCAATACATCCCGCGAAAAGTCACAACAAATATGAATGTATTTTTGTTTGCTCTGTTCCCAGCAAAGGAGGTGAAAAAGGTACTATTTATGATGAGGCCCAACATATCACAGGCATTGATAGTTCTACAACACCAAGAGCACCGGGGCCCAATTGGCGAGACCGTCACTTACGAAGTTCTTGCTTTCCAAATGGTGCACTTAGTTGGAATTCGCCCACGTATCGATCACGTCAAAACATGAAAAACACGCGCAACGAAACAATTATAGCCAAGGGCCTTTGTCATGCGCTTGTTTCTATCTTTTTTTCTTTCCTTACCGATGAAATCTAATGTTACAGCCTAAACTTCTGGTCTATATAAACACGCATCCATTGCCACCATAGGCAAGTATTAATTGGACTCAAACTCAGCAACATAACTAGTATTATCTTTAACCTACTTTGCTACAACTAATACTAAGCCCACATATTGCAATAGGACATGTCACGAGTACTAGTCCTAGCGAGACAAAATATACACCCACTACTAAAGGAAAATAATTTTCTTAGTCTATTTCTCCCGGCCCATCGCACCAATTTACTTGTCTTATAACTGGACCATTAATTATATGACAAACAAGTAGGTACCCTATAACATACAGAGATACCATTCCTGCAAGTGAACATGTATATACGCAGGCGCACATCCTATGTGTGTGTAGCAACCTCTACATGAGGTTCTACCATTTGCAAATAAGTGGAAGATCTCTCTAGTTGATTGAGGAGGGTCAAAATGTTTCATCAATGCATGCATCCAGATTCCAAAAGACGAGCAGACCTGCCATGGGCCCAACTTAGTGCACACTATTCATTGACTACAGTGGCCACTCCACCATGCACATTGTTTCACCCCACCACTTTGGGTGTCTCTCTCTTCAAGCTTTGCTTGTGTTGCGCTCTTATGCAACTCTTTTTGTGTGTCTGTTTGCAAGAACTCATGCTATGTTCGGTCAAATTTGGGAAATTTCTTGTAAAATAACATGCAATTAATTTGGTCACATCTGGCATCTACTTTCATGGCTCCTGTTGTCCTATAGCTAGCTGGCCTAACATCCATCCATCCACACAAACATATCTACATGTATAAATACACCGATGCAATTCAAACCCTTAATGAATGGAAGCCGACCAGTAGAGTAACTGAGTTATCCCTGACAAAAGCCAGTACAGTAATGTAGCAGTGTGCGCCAAAAGCCAGTAGTGTAATGTAGAGTCTGTGCCAAACACAAGTAGAGTAATGTAGCAGTCCGTGCCAAAAGCCTATAGAGTAATGTGCAATCGCGGCCAAAAGACAATAGAATAATTGAGCATTCCTTAATAAACGGCTCGCAGAGAGACCCTCTTGAGTCGAGTTATATAACACGCACTCCTCTCCTGTCAATGTCCACTCCGTACGTCATCACAACAACAATCATGAACCCCCCCCCCACATACTCTCCCTCCAAGTCTCCCCACACTCTTATCGGCGTCGCCCCATTGTAATTGAGGCCGCGCACTAATGACTCATCTCAACGCCCATCTCGCCAGCGTACGTTCCTCCCCTATAAAACCATCATGTGATTGAGAGGAGGGACATACCATGGCATACACAAAGGCAAGGTGGGCGTTGAGCTGGGTCCTTAGTGCGGCGGGCTCTATGGTTGGTCACCATTAATGAAGAGCTTTGAGTGCATCCGTGCATGAATGGATGCAACTACGTTTATGTGGATGGATGGATGGTAGTCCACCTAGCTACATGTCACTGGGAGCCAAACAACTGAGTTAAGCATTTTTTTTGTTTCAAAAATCAAAGACGAGGCAAGTATTTTGATCCTTCTAAAGTAAATCAACTACACATATAAATATAGTTTTCAATGCACGTTGTTTCACTGGTGTAGGAGGATGATAGTTTGGCAATTTCTCAAGAAAATCTGCAAGGTGTGGCAACTTATTTCTACAACAACCTTTTCCAAGATGATCTTCATCCCATAGTTGGTGATCCAGTACATACCGGTAAAAGTCATAACTAATATGAATGTATTTTTGCATGCTCTGTTCTCAGCAAAAGAGGTGAAAAAGGCACTATTTATGATGAGGCCCAACATCTCATAGGCATTGATAGTTTTATAACACCAAGAGCACTGGGGCCTAATTGGTGAGACCATCACTAAGGAAGTTCTTGGCTTTCCAAATGGTGTTCTTAGTTGGAATTCGCCCACGGATCAATCACGTCAAACAGGAAAGACACGCAACGAAACTATTATAGCCATGGGCTTTTGTCATGCCCTTGTTTCTATCTTTAATTTTTTTATTCCCCTGGTAAAATCTTATGTTATAGCTGAACCGTCTGGTCTATATAAACACGCAGCAACCGCTACAATAGGCAAGTCTTAATTGGATTCAGACTTGGCAATGTAACTAGTATTATCTTTAACCTACTTTGCTATGCGTGTGTAGCTACCTCTACATGAGGTTGTACCATTTGCAAATCAATGGGAGATTGCCTTTTATGTAGGAAATCATCTCTCTAGCTGATCGAGGTGGGTCAAACTGTTTCATCAGCACATGCATACGGATTCAAAAAGCCAAGAAGCTCTGCTATGTGCCCAACATAGTACGCACTATTCCTTTGACTACATTGGCCACTCCACCACGCACATCGTTTCACGACACCACTTTGGATCAATCTCTCTCTCTCTCTTCAAGCTTTGCTTGAGTTGCGCTCTTGTGCAACAGTTTGTGTGTGTGTGTGTGTGTGTGTGTGTGTGTGTGTGTGTGTGTGTGTGCAAGACCTCATGCTTTATACGGTCAACTTTGGGAAATATTCTTGTATAGTAACATGCAATTAGTTTGTTCAAACCTGCGTCTGCTTGCCTGGCTCCTATCGTCTTGTAGTAAGCTGGCCTAGCATCCATCCACCCACACAAATGTAGCTATATGTATAAATACACTGATGCACTTCAAACTCTTAATTAATGGAAGCCAGCCAATAGAGTAACTGAGTTGTCCGAGAAAACAACCACTAGAGTAATGTAGCAGTGTGCACCAAAAGCCAGTACTGTAATGTAGCAGTCCGTACCAAAAGCTTGTAGAGTAATGTGCAATCTGGTCAAAAGCTAGTAGAGTAATTGAGCATTCCATGCCAAAACGATCCGTGAGAAAGCTTCATGAGGTGAGATTTATAGCCCACACGCCTCTCCAATCCTCGTCCACTCCATCATCACAAGAACAATCACGACCGCCCAGCACAAACTCTCCCTTCAGGTCTCCCTGCATTCTTATTGGCGTCGCCCCATTGCCATTGGGGCTGCCACACTCATGACTCATCTCAATGCCCATCCCGCCAGCATAAGTCCCTTCCCTCTAAATCCATCATGTGATTGAGAGGAGGGACATACCATGGCATACATGGAGGCAAGTGATACGTCTCCAACGTATCTATAATTTTTGATTGTTCCATGCTATTATATTATCTGTTTTGGATGCTTTATATGCATTAATATGCTATTTTATATTATTTTTGGGACTAACTTATTAACACAGAGCCAGTGCTAGTTTCTGTTTTTTCCTTGTTTTTTGAGTTTTACAGAAAAGGAATATCAAACGGAGTCCAAACGTAATTAAACTTTACTATGATTTTTCTTGGACCAGAAGACACCCGTAGGACTTCAGGAGGAAGTCAGAAGAGTCCCGAGGACTCCACAAGCCCTCAGGACGCGCCCTAGGGGTTGTGCGTCCCCCTAGTTTGTGGGCCCCCGGGAGTCCTCCAACCCTAATTCTTGGCCTATAAATTCCCAAATATTCCCAAACGACCAGAAGCGTCCACCAAAATACTTTTCTGCCGCCGTAACCTTCTGTACCCATGAGATCCTATCTTGGGACCTTTTCCGGCACCCTGTTGGAGGGGATTCGATCACGGAGGGCTTCTACATCAACTCTATGGCCCTTCCGATGAAGCATGAGTAGTTTACCACGTACCTACGGGTCCATCGCTAGTAGCTAGAAGGCTTATTCTCTCTCTTTCATCTTCAATACCATGTTCTCCTTGATGTTCTTGGAGATCTATCCGATGTAATCTTCTTTTGCGGTATATTTTTCGAGATCCGATGAATTGTGGATTTATGATCAGATTATCTATGAATATTATTTGAATCTTATCTGAATTCTCGTATGTATGATTTGATATCTTTGTATTTTAGCGGGAGGAAAATACTTGGAAATAAAAGCATCATTACACTTATTTGATGAATCAATACTTTTTAGGCAAGAACGGAAATAGCTTTAATTTAACAATATTGTTATCCATATATTTTTTCTTTTGCATATCACACAAATCAACAAAATTGTTTAGAAGGCCAGAAAATTGATCTTTCATAACAAGATTCAGCAAAGTGGCATTAATTTCACAAGATTCCACACTAGTGGCGGGAGAAATCGAAGTACTAATAAAATCATTATTCTTGAGCTTGAGTTAGTTTTTCCCTTGAAGAGGAAAGGGTGATGGAGCAAAGTAGAGAACAAAGTTGAGAACCAAGGTATCAATCCAGTACGAGACAACACACAAATCACCGAATACCTGCACAAAAAATCGATCAACTTGCACCCAACGCGGTAAAGGGGTTGTCAATCCCTTCATGGTTATTTGCAAAGGTGAGATCTGATAGAGTTAGATAAACGATGAAGTTAATATTTTTGGTATTTTTGGTTTATAGATCGGAAAGTAAAAATTGCAAAAATAGTAAATTGGGAACTAATATTCTAGATCAGAAACTTATATGATGGAAAATAAAAACTTATATGACGGAAAATAGCTACTTATATGATGGAAAATAGAAACTTGTATGATCGAAAATAGACTCGGGGGCCATAGGTTTACTAGAGGCTTCTCCCAAGATAGCAAATAATACGGTGGGTGAACAAATTACTCTCGAGCAATTGATAGAAAAGCGCAAAGTTATGACGATATCTAAGGCAATGATCATGAATATAGGCATCACATCCGTGTCAACTAGACCGAAACAATTCTGCATCTACTACTATTACTCCACACATCGACCAACACCTGCCTGCATCTCTATTATTATGTTCATGAATAACAGAGTAAGGCATTAAGTAAGATGACATGATGTCGAGGAATTTACTCAAGCACTATGATGAAAACCCCATCTTTCTTTCCTCGATGGCAACAATACAATACGTGCCTTGCTGGCCCTACTGTCACTAGGAAAGGACACCACAAGATTGAACCGAAATCTAAGCACTTCTCCCATTGCAAGAAAAACCAATCTAGTTGGCCAAACCAAACCGATAGTTCGAAGAGAATTACAAAGATATAAAATCATGCATAAAAGAATTCAGAGGAGATTCAAATAATATACATAGATAAGCTGATCATAAATCCACAATTCATCGGATCTCGGCAAACACACCGCAAAAAAGTATTACATCGAATAGATCTCCAAGAACATTGAGGAGAACATGGTATTGAGAATCAAAGAGAAAGAAGAAGCTATCTAGCTACTAGCTATGGACCCATAGGTCTGTGGTAAACTACTCACGCTTCATCGGAAGGGCCATAGAGTTGATGTATCAGGCCTCCGTGATCAAATCTCCCTCCGGCAAGGTGCCAAAAAATGTCCCTAGATGGGATCTGACTGGTACAGAAGGTTGTGGTGGTGGAAAAATGTTTTCATGGATGCATCTGGTGGTTTGGGGATGTTTGGTAATATAAAGGCGAAAGAATTAGGTCAGGAGGCTCACGGGGGCCCCACAAGGGTGGGGGCACGCCCTACCCCCCTAGGCGCGCCCCCGTCCTTGTGGCCGCCTCGTGGCTCCTCCGACTGCATCTCCAAGTCTCACGGTGAGGGAGTCCTGGATTAAGGGGTCCTCGGGCGTCCGACCTGTTAGTCATGGGCCGGACTAATGGGCTGTGAAGATACGAATACCGAAGACTGCACCCATGTCCGGATGGGACTCTCCTTGGCATGGAAGGCAAGCTTGGCAACCAAATATGTAGATTCCCTTCTTTGTAACCGACCTTGTGTAACCCTAAATCCTCCCAGTGTCTATATAAAACGGAGGACTTAGTCCGGAGGGTGATATTCATTATCATAGTCATACAGGCTAGACCCCTAGGATTTAGCCATTACGATCTCGTGGTAGATCAAGTCTTGTAATACTCATATTCATCAAGATCAATCAAGCAGGAAGTAGGGTATTACCTCCATAGAGAGGGCTCGAACCTGGGTAAACATCGTGTCCCCTGTCTCCTGTTACCATCGACCTTAGACGCACAGTTCGGTACCCCCTACCCAAGATCCGCCGGTTTTGACACCGACATTGGTGCTTTCATTGAGAGTTCCACTTTGCCGTCCTCAAAAGGTTTGATGGCTCCTTCTATCATCCACAGTGACGCTGTCCAAGGGAAGACCTTCCTCCCCGGACAGATCTTCATGTTCGATGGCTTCGTACTGTGGGCCAACTCGCTTGGCCATCTGGAGCAGATAGATAGCTACGCCCCTGGTCATCAGGTCAGATTTAGAAGCGTGAACTATGTCGTGGACATCCGCGGAGACTTGATCTTCGACGGATTCAAAACCGCGGTGGCCGCCCTTCGTCACCCCGATGAACATGACTTAAATCTGTCATCGGACTACATCCATGAGATGGTTCCTGTTACTACTCGGGCCTTAGATCCGGAGCAGATCGTGTCATCCGAGGCCACGGGACTCCGGACTCGTTTCCGGTTGCAAGTTTCGAAACATGTGCGCCCGCGGACGCCGAGCTCGATCGGCTATCGATCTTCGAGTTTAGCGCCGCAGACGTCTTCCAGCACTCACCCTTGGGCGATGTGCTTAGCTCATTAAAGAACCTGTCCTTGGCGGGGGACTCACAGCCAAACTATGTCCGGTTCGAACTAGGGGCTGATGATGGAGAATTTTGCTTCCCACCCGCCACCCACTTCATAGCCACTGTCGAGGACTTAACCAACATGCTTTATTATGACTCCGAAGACATCGACGGTATGGACGATGATGCCTACAGGGAGCAAGGCCAAGGCCCGCCATTCACTGGACGTTGGACGGCCACTTCTTCGTACGATGTGTACATGGTGGATACACCCAAAGCAACTAACGACGATGACAAAGAAAATCCAGCTGAGAATAAACCTCCTGTGACACACCCCAAGCATCGGCATCCTCGGCGCCGCTCTAAGTCACGTCGTTCAAAAGAAGGTAACACTGGCAGTGGGGAAAATAGTACTCCGGACGAACCCGAAGATAATGAAGACCTCGTTGAGGTAACCTCCGAACACGAGGAACAATAAAATGGGCAAGTTAGCCTTGATAAGCAGGCCCTACATGACGATTCGGAGGACGATAATTATCTTCCGCTCTCCGAAGATGAAGTAAGCCTCGGCGATGAGGATTTCATCGTGCCCGAGGAACCCCTCGAGCAGGAGCGCTTCAAGCGCGGGCTAATAGCCACAACAAGGAGCCTAAAAAAGAAATAACAGCAGCTTCAAGCTGGCCAATATCTGCTCAACGACAGATGGACTAATGTCTTGGCAGCCGAAGAATACGGCCTCAAGCTTCCAGCCAGGAGTTACCTGAAGCGCAAACTGCTACCCCAGTTTGATGAGGAGGCACCAAAGCTCATACGTCACTCGCGGAACGCGGTCGGGACAATGCGGCAGGCCGACCACAACACGGTCGGGATAAAGCAACAATTCAAGCTGACCGGCAGCCTACCCCACCGCCACGTAAAAACAGAAACAACATAGCTCGGGGCAATACATACGACATTCGACAGGACCTGGACAGCAAAGCAGGATATACCAGATCGATCTACGGATCGCGAGGACGTACCTCGACACGCGACGATGGCTACCTATTTGGACGCGCCAAACCTAGTCACGCCCGGGCCGAAAACCGCAGACGGACTCCATCAGAGCTACGTCGCGATGCAACCCGATATAGAGGCGCCACACACCCTCTTTGCTTCACTGACGAAGTAATGGATCACGAGTTCCCAGAAGGGTTTATACCCATAAATATTGAATCATACGACGGAACAACAGATCCCACAATGTGGATTGAGGATTTTCTTCTCCATATCCATATGGCCCGCAGAGACGACCTTCATGCCATCAAATACCTCCCGTTAAAACTCAAAGGACCAGCTCAGCACTGGTTAAACAGTCTGCCTGAAAACTCAATTGGCAGCTGGGAGGATTTGGAAGATGCCTTCCGCGATAACTTTCAAGGTACATATGTTCGGCCACCGGATGCAGATGACCTAAGTTACATTGTCCAGCAGCCCGGAGAGTCCACCAGAAAGCTCTGGACCAGGTTCTTAGTTAAAAAGCACCAAATTGTTGACTGTCCGGATGCAGAAGCCCTCACGGCCTTCAAACACAGCGTCTGGGACGAGTGGCTTGCCCGCCACCTCGGTCAGGAAAAACCAAAGTCTATGTTAGCCCTTACCGCTCCGATGACCCGCTTTTGCGCGGGAGAAGACAGCTGGCTCGCCCGCAGAAGTAATAGCGCCAGTGATCCGGGCACCTCCGAAGTACGGGACGGTAATGGAAAGCCACGACACAATAACAACAAACGTCGCAATTGTAATGAGGGCACACGGGACACAGTGGTCAACGCTGGATTCAACGGCCCCAAACCCGGCCAACGGAAAAAGCCATTCACGGCAAACAAAAACGGATCATCCAATTTAGACAAAATATTGGATAGGCCCTGCCAGATTCATGGCCACCCCAAATAGACCAGCTAATCACACCAACAGAAGTTGTTGGGTCTTCAAACATGCCGACAAGTTAAATGCCGAACACAAGGGGAAGAGGCCGCCCGGTGACAGCAACGACGAAGAGACTCACCAACTGAACATCGGGGGTCGGAAGCAGTTTCCCCCTGAAGGAAAAATAATAAACATGGTATACGTGACACACACCCCTAGAGGTGAGCACACAGAACACTCCCTCCATACGGGAGACCATACTACGACTACCTCAGCCGAACTACACAGCGGCCTCATCGCGCCGCATACCACGTCGGCCATCACGCTGCCGGTCTCCATCCAACATGACCGGTCAATGTCCATATTGGACTAGCAATTCGGCTTCCGCCGTTCGCCTAATATGCCTTCGAAGTGGGTACCGCACATACATAATTATGCACTTGAAATACCCTGGGCATCGGCGGAAGCACAACACGGGTGTGCCTGCAACCCCCCCTACTTTTCTAACTGCATTTTTCCTTTTTATTATCCCCTCCACAGGTAGCTCGAGGGTCGGTCACCCCGCGGACTCTACCAGAGTTCGGGTTCGTACAATCATCCAAGGATTATTCCTGTCAAGGAGTCCCTTAACCGAGGACAGGCGGCGCTGACGTGCGACAGGAGGTCCAAAATAACTTTTTGTAGACCGCGCTCTCTATTTCGAGCCTGTAAAATGCCTTTTCCTCAGCCTTCGACCCCTGACATGTCAAATAGCCAGGGTTGCAGCTTTGTTATCTATATAATAATTGGCATATCACTCAGCTCCCAGTGAAAGTAACCAGTGTCCAGTATTGACTCTTCGACCCAAATTTTTGCTCCTGTGGTTGTTTTACACACACACACACACACACACACCTCGGCATAACTTGCCAGGGGCTCGGTATGGGAACAAATGAGTTGCCGAAAAGTCCGAACAACTTTATATCGTACTTCGGCGTCGCGAGTTTGGCCTTATATGCATCAGCTCTGAATCATGTCTTGGGTCAATAGTTGGGTTGCTCGGCTCCTATGCTTGCTACCCTACGTTCCGCTCTATCGGCTAGGGTAGTAAAGGGAGAACTACTGCGATTGTGCTTCCGGTTCATCTGGTCAAGCACCTCAGTAGGGAAAGCCGAAAACTGACTATCATGATGCGGCGAGAGCTGGTCAACCACTCGACGACTTATCAAAATCTTTAGCAATTCTCTCCGTGTCATACGAAGGATCTTTTTCAGATCAATTTTGCAACGCATCGCATTAAAACAAGTCGCATACATACCAGGGGCTAGACCCACCATAAAAACTCATGTGGCTAAGTGAAAGTATTAACGCCCTATAGTCTGATTGCCTGGTTTGCCGCATTGTCACCTCCTTCATGGACCAAGACGTTGGGTCAAGAGTGATCAAATGCTTGCCCGAACACCTCCGTACTTCCTACGAGGGGGCTGAAGCCGACGACTGGAGAACTTTCAGATTATATAAAAACGGCCGCACAGGAGGAACAAAAGCTTTCGAGCAAAATATAAAATAGATTAATTATAAAATTGTCTTTTACAATTCCCATACACCTAAATCGAATATTATGTCTTTCGAGCATTGACCCTCCATCAAGCGGGAAGCCTCTAAGACATCCTCGAAATAATGCTCCGGCGCGTGCTGGTCCTTGCCCTTGGGTGGAGCCCTAGCTGCCACATCGATGGCCTTCATCTACCTCCCCAGTATGTCTTGACACGGGCAAAGGCCATCCGTGCACCTTCAATGCACGTTGACTGCTTAACAACATCAATACGTGGCACTACCTCAGCAAGTCGCCACACCAAACCGAAATAACTATTCGAAATTGGGTCATTCGGCCACAGCCGGCTTACGACATTCTTCATGGCAACGCCGGATATCCTGTGAAGCTCGGCCCATTGGGACATCTGCTTGTTCAGTGGCAGCAGACGCTTTGACACACCAAATTGTGACCAGAAAAGCTTCTCCATTGCATACCCTTCTTGCGCTTGATAAAATTGTGACGCATCGGAAGAACTGTTCGGCAAGTCCAAAAATGCATCTGGAGAACTCCACACTTGATTCAGCAAGGCATAATTTGGATCGCCGAACTTACTCTGTAATAAAAAGGGCTTACCGGCCGCAATCTCCCCAGCTTGCCGTATCTCCTCCCGGGCCGCTCTAGATTCGGACCGCGTTTCCTTCGCCTCTTGTAAGGCCTTGTCTAGTTCAGCTGTTTTGGCTTTATTATCCTTCTCAAGGAATTCACAGAGGCCAGCAGCATCCTTCAGTTCGAGCGCCATCATGGATATTTTCTCCTCGGCTTAGCGCCGAGCAGCCTGTTCGGCCTTTAACTTGGCCGATGCCTTTTCGGCAGCCGCATTACTAAACCGGGCCTGCTCCTTGGCCCGGGCTAGCTCTGCCCGAAGAACCTCAACTGCGGCAGCACGATCTGCAGTCACGCACACCCAGTATACAAATTTCAGCGTCACGCTTATATTATAAGCACGTATGTGTCATGACCGCTCCAAACACATACCTTACGACTTGTCAAGATGCATGTTCATCAATGAAATGTCATCCCCTACCACATCAAGATTCTGCTGCAGCTCGGCTACTTCTATAGTCCGGACAGTCGCCGGGGGGGGGGGGGCCTGTGTTCCAATTACATCAGATTGTTACCTAAGCATATCTTTTTGATCCTCCGATCGCCTCCCTTGGGAAGGCAATTCGAGTCTCAGGGGCTACTATCTATACACAGGTGCATTTCGCGAATAAAGTACACTGGGAAAAATTATATCACAAACCTCGAAGCCTCTTAGCAGGCTCGTGAAAGCTTCATTAAATCCGCTCTTCGTAGACAGAACCCTCTCGACCAACGCACCCATTAGGGCACGCTGTTCCTCTGAGACAGACGCTTGTCGCAGCATGTTTGTCAACATGTCCGGTGCTTCTGGATCTCTGGAAGCCACTGCAGGAGTACGACCTTCCTTTGAAGGAACCCGTTTACTCGTCTCCGGCTGTATACCGGATAGTCTGGGACCTTCATTATTGGCCCTCGAACCCGGGGCAACAGATGGACCACCTTCGGGTAAGGTCTCCTTCGCCCCCCGCACTGCTTGTCTGTCGGGAGAAACCCTCCGCGACGACACCTCGAAGTCCTCCGCCCTGTTGGGCGAGGAGGTCGGGGGAGGTGTATCACTCTCACTACTAGGCCTGCTAGTGGCGCACCTGTTTTGGCTACTAATGGCGCACTACAGGTACGCCACTAGCATCACGCCATTAGAATTTAATACTAATGACGCACCCCTAGTGCGCCATTAGTATACCAGATACTAATGGAGCACCAGGGAGTGCGCCATTAGTATATCACACGGTGCGCCATTACTATATGACTTAGTAATGGCGCACCACATAGAAGTGCGCCATTACAAACAATTTTTTTTCAAATTTTCTTTTCAAATTTTTTTCGTTTTTTTCTTAATCTCGGGTCACTATGGCTTAAGCTCAGGTCAATATGCTTAATCTCAAGTCAAATCGCACTAAGTGGTCAAACTTTCCGGAAGGTCACCCATCCTCACACTACTCCAACCCGAGCACGCTTAACTTCGCAGTTCTATCAAACCCCAGCACCACCTCACTTAACAGGCACTTGTTGATATATCTATCATATCAATCCTATTAAACCTTGTTGATGTCTAGGACTTTGTTCATGTTCATGAGTATGATGAAATTTTGAAAAACGTTTCAAACTTCCCGGTCATATTACGTATCATATTTTGGAAAAAAATCCAAATTTTTTAAACCAATTTTTTTTCTGTTACTAGTGGCGCACCTAGCAAATGGTGCGCCACTAATAAGTTTGAATATTTTTTAATTTTCCCCCTCTAGATCTTAAAAGCCCCGTATCTTTCGTTCTGTTAGGGTTTTGGGGATTTTGAAGATGTTGAACGGGGTTCCCCCCATTAAATTCGGATGTAACTTTTCGAGTAGATGATTTTTCATATAAAAACTTTTTAATCCGAGTTCGTATGCAAAAGTTATGCCCATTTTACAACTTCCAGAGAGATTTTGCAAATAAAGTCGAAATTCATATTTGTAAATTTTCCCAACAAGTAGACCACATATCACATGGGAAACTTATTTTCTTTTATTTTTTGACATTTCCATCATTTTCTTTTATTTTTTTAAACTAAAAAGGCGGTCCACCGGGGGGCATTCGGTGGAATTTTTGGTCAAAGTTAGTAATGGCGCACCATGGGTGTGGTGCGCCATTACTAGTTAAACTAGTAATGGTGCACCACACCCTCGGTGCGCCATTACTATTTTTTTCAATTTTTTTTATTTTTTTCAAAACTAGTAATGGCGCACCGTGGGTGTGGTGCGGCATTACTAGTTAAACTAGTTTTGAAACTCGAGCCCCCTCAAACCGAGCGACATGTTGAGAACGGCGTTATGGTAAGCCGCCATCTTCAGATCTTTGGCATGGAAATCTCCATTTATTTGAGATATTGCGAGGTTTGAGTCCCCGCGCACTTCCAGGCGTTGTATGCCCATGGAGACAACCATCCGAAGACCATGCAATAAGGCCTCGTATTCGGCTGCATTGTTGGAATCTGTGTATAATATTTAGAGTACGTACTGAACTGCATCTCCAGTGGTGGACGTTAAGACAACGCCCGCCCCTAATCCCGCCAGCATTTTTGAACCATCGAAGTCCATAACCAACTTGGAATATGTGTCGTACTCTTTAGGGAGTTCGGCCTCTGTCCATTCGGCGACGAAGTCAGCCAGTACATGGGATTTAATGCTCAGCGTGGTTTGTATGTTATGTCGAATGTAAGGAGCTCAATGGACAACTTGGCAATCCGGCCCATGGCATCGCGGTTGTTTATTATGTCGTTGAGTTGTACCTAGGAAGACACCGTGATCGAGCACTCTTGAAAGTAGTGTCGCAGCTTCCGGGATGCCTAAGATTGATGAGTTGGCTTGGAACGTGGATAGAATTTCCCCCGATGTTGATTCTTTGAAACTTAGATCTATTACACCTAAGCATGATATTAATGAGTCTCTCAAAACCATGAGAATTTCCATTGATGAGTGCAAAGAAAGAACCGCTAGGATGCGTGCTAAGAAAGATTGCTTTGTAAGAGCGTGTTCTTCTAGTTCTCATGATAATAATGATGAATATCTAAAAGTGATTGATGTGTCCCCTATTAAATCTTTGTTTTGCAATATGAATCTTGATAATGATGGGACTGGAGATGAGTCAACTTTACTCAAAAGGCGTCCCAATTATTCGGAATTTTTAGATCATGATGCTAAATTTGGTAAAAGTGGGATTGGAGAGGTCAAAAGTTTACACAGCAATGAACCCACTATTTTGGATTTCAAGGAATTTAATTATGATAATTGTTCTTTCATAGATTGTATCTCCTTGTTGCAATCCGTGTTGAATTCTCCTCATGCGCATAGTCAAAATAAAGCTTTTACCAAACATATCATTGATGTTTTGATGCAATCTTATGAGGAAAAACTTGAGTTAGAAGTTTCTATCCCTAGAAAACTTTATGATGAGTGGGAACCTACTATTAAAATTAAAATTAAAGATCATGAATGCTATGCTTTGTGTGATTTGGGTGCTAGTGTCTCCACGATTCCAAAAACTTTATGTGATGTGCTAGGTTTTCGTGATTTTGATGATTGCTCTTTAAACTAGCACCTTGCGGATTCCACTATTAAAAGACCTATGGGAAGGATTAATGATGTTCTTATTGTTGCAAATAGGAATTATGTGCCCGTAGATTTTATTGTTCTTGATATAGATTGCAATCTTTCATGTCCTATTATTCTTGGTAGACCTTTTCTTAGAACGATTGGTGCAATTATTGATACGAAGGAACGAAATATTAGATTCCAATTTCCATTAAGGAAAGGCATGGAACACTTTCCTAGAAAGAAAATCAAATTACCTTACGAATCTATTATGAGAGCCACTTATGAATTGAATACCAAAGATGGCAATACATAGATCTATTCTCGCTTTTATGCCTAGCTAGGGGCGTTAAACGATAGCGCTTGTTGGGAGGCAACCCAATTTTATTTTTGTTATTTCCTTTTTGATTATTTTTAGTAATAAATAATTAATCTAGCCTCTGTTTAGATGTTGTTTTATGTTTTAATTAGTGTTTGTGCCAAGTAGAACCTTTGGGAAGACTTGGGTGAAGTCTTTATGATCTTTCTGTAAAAAACAGAAACTTTAGCGCTCACGAGATTAGCTGCCATTTTTTACTAGAGAGTTCTTTTAGGTTCATTCTTTTTGCAGATGATTAATAGACAAATTCCTCACGTCCACAAATTTATTTTAGAAATTTTGGAGTTCCAGAAGTATTCGAAAGTTACAGATTGCTACGGATTGTTCTGTTTTTGACAGATTCTGTTTTTCGTGTGTTGTTTGCTTATTTTGATGAATCTATGGCTAGTATCGGGGGGTATGAACCATAGAGAAGTTGGAATATAGTAGGTTTAACACCAATATAAATAAAGAATGAGTTCATTATAGTAACTTAAGTGGTGGTTTTTCTTTCTTGCACTAACGGAGCTCATGAGATTTTCTGTTGAGTTTTGTTTCAAGTTTTCGGTAGAGATTTGATGGATTATGGAATAAGGAGTGGCAAGAGCCTAAGCTTGGGGATGCCCATGGTACCCCAAGATAATTCAAGTACAACCAAAAGACTAAGCTTGGGTATGCCCCGGAAGGCATCCCCTCTTTCGTCTTCGTCTATCGGTAATTTTACTTGGAGCTATATTTTTATTCACCACACGATATATGTTTTGCTTCGAGCGTCTTGTATGATTTGAGTCTTTGCTTTTTAGTTTAACACAATCATACTTTCTGTACACACCTTTTGGAAGACACACACATGAATCATTATTTACTAGAATACTCTATGTGCTTCACTTATATCTTTTGAGCTAGACAGTTTTGCCCTAGTGCTTCACTTATATCTTTTTAGAGCACGGCGGTAGTTTTATTTTGTAGAAATTATTGATCTCTCATGTTTCACTTATATTATTTTGAGAGTTTTTTAGAACAGCATGGTAATTGCTTTAGTTATAAAATTAGTCCTAATATGATGGGCATCCAAGTTGGGTATAATAAAAACTACCATATAGAGTGCATTGGATATTATGAGAAATTTGATACTTGATAATTGTTTTGAGATATAAAGGTGGTAATGTTAGAGTCATGATAGTTGGGTAATTATGAAATTGAGAAATGCTTGTGTTAAAGTTGGCAAGTCCCGTAGCATGCAAGTATGGTAAAAGTTGTGTGACAAATTTGAAGCATGAGGTGTTCTTTGAGTGCTTTCCTTATGAGTGGCGGTCGGGGACGAGCGATGGTCTTTTCCTACCAATATATCCCTCTAGGGGCATGCATAGTAGTACTTTGCTTCGAGGGCTAATAAACTTTTGAGTATATGAGTTCTTTATGACTAATGTGAGTCCATGGATTATACGCACTCTTACCCTTCCACAATTTGCTAGCCTCTACGGTACCGTGCATTGCCCTTTCTCATCTTGAGAGTTGGTGCAAACTTCACCGGTGCATCCAAACCCCGTGATAAGATACGCTGTATCACACATAAACCTCCTTATGTCTTCCTCAAAATAGCCACCATACCTACCTATTATGGCATTTACATAGCCATTCCGAGATATATTACCATGCAACTATCCACCGTTCGTTTTATCATGACACGCTCCATCATTGTCATTTTGCTTTTGCATGATCATGTAGTTGACATCGTATTTGTGGCAAAGCCACCTTTATAATTCTTTCATACATGTCGCTCTTGATTCATTGCAAATCACGGTACACCGCCGGAGGCATTCACATAGAGTCATATTCTGTTCCATGTATTGAGTTGTAAATTAATAGAAGTGTGATGATATTCATTATTAGAGCATTGTCCCATGTGAGGAAAGGATGATGCAAGAAATGATTCCCCCACAAGTCAGGATGAGTCTCCGGACTTTATAAAAAAGAGGCCAAAGAAGCCCAAACAAAAAATTGAGAGAAAAAGAGAGAAGGGGCAATGTTACTATCCTTTTCCACACTTGTAAAGGTAACTGGGTGACTATAAAGGTATACTACGGGTATCTCCAAAAGTGTCTGTTGGGTTGACACGGATCGAGACTGGGATTTGTCACTCCGTATGACGGAGAGGTATCTCTGGGCCCACTCGGTAATGCATCATCATACTGAGCTCAAAGTGACCAAGTGTTTGGTCACGGGATCATGCATTACGGTACGAATAAAGTGACTTGCCGGTAACGAGATTGAACGAGGTATTGGGATACCGACTATCGAATCTCGGGCAAGTAAAATACCGATTGACAAAGGAAATTGTATACGGGGTTGCTTGAATCCTCGACATCGTGGTTCATCCGATGAGATCATCAAGGAGCATGTAGGAGCCAACATGGGTATCCAGATCCCGTTGTTGGTTATTGGCCAGAGAGCTGTCTCGGTCATGTCTACGTGTCTCCCGAACCCGTAGGGTCTACACACTTAAGGTTCGGTGACGCTAGGGTTGTAGAGATATTAGTATGTAGCAAACCTAAAGTTGTTCGGAGTCTCGGATGAGATCCCGGACGTCACGAGGAGTTCCGGAATGGTCCGGAGGTAAAGAATTATATATAGGAAGTGCAGTTTCGGCCATCGGAAAAGTTTCGGGGGTCACCGGTATTGTACCGGGACCACCGGAAGGGTCCCCGGGGTCCACCGGGTGGGGCCACCTATCTCGGAGGGCCCCATGGGCTGAAGTGGGAGGGGAACCAGCCCCTAGTGGGCTGGTGCGCCCCCCATGGCCCCCCCTGCACCTAGGGTTGGAAACCCTAGGGGTGGGGGGCGCCCCACTTGCCTTGGGGGGCACTCCACCCCCCTTGGCCGCCCCCCCTGGGAGATCCAATCTCCAGGGGCCGGCACCCACCCTAGGGGCCTATATAAAGGGGGAAGGGGGAGGGCAGCCGCACCCTGCATCTTGGCGCCTCCCTCTCCCTTGCTACACCTCTCTCTCTCGCAGAAGCTCGGCGAAGCCCTGCTGCGGTGACGGCTGCATCCACCACCACGCCGTCGTGCTGCTGGATCTTCATCAACCTCTCCTTCCCCTTGCTGGATCAAGAAGGAGGAGACGTCACGCTGACCGTACGTGTGTTGAACGCGGAGGTGCCGTCCGTTCGGCGCTAGGATCTCCGGTGATTTGGATCACGGCGAGTACGACTCCCTCAACCCTGTTCTCTTGAACGCTTCCGCTCGCGATCTACAAAGGTATGTAGATGCACTCCGATCACTCGTTGCTAGATGAACTCATAGATGGATCTTGGTGAAACCGTAGGAAATTTTTTATTTTCTGCAACGTTCCCCATCAATGGCATCATGAGCTAGGTCTATGCGTAGTTCTCTTTGCACGAGTAGAACAGAATTTGTTGTGGGCGTAGATGTTGTCAACTTTCTTGCCGCTACTAGTCTTATTTTGCTTCAGCAGTATTGTGGGATGAAGCGGCCCGGACCGACTTTACACGTACACTTACGTGAGACAGGTTCCACCGACTGACATGCACTAGTTGCATAAGGTGGCTAGCGGGTGTCTGTCTCTCCCACTTTAGTTGGAGCGTATTCGACGAAAAGGGTCAATATGAAGGGTAAATAGAAGTTGACAAATCACGTTGTGGCTTTCACGTAGGTAAGAAAACGTTCTTGCTAGAACCCTATTGCAGCCACGTAAAACTTGCAACAACAATTAGAGGACATCTAACTTGTTTTTGCAGCAAGTGTTTTGTGATGTGATATGGCCAAAGTTGTGATGAATGATATATATGTGATGTATGAGATCATATTCTTGTCATAGGAATCACGACTTGCATGTCGATGAGTATGACAACCGGCAGGAGCCATAGGAGTTGTCTTTATTTTTTGTATGACCTGCGTGTCATTAAGAAACGCCATGTAAATTACTTTACTTTATTGCTAAACGTTTTAGCCATAGTAGTAGAAGTAATAGTTGGCGAGCAACTTCATGGATACACGATGATGGAGATCATGGTGTCATGACCGGTGACAAGATGATCATGGAGCCCCAAGATGGAGATCAAAGGAGCTATATGATATTGGCCATATCATGTCATTATTATTTGATTGCATGTGATGTTTATCATGTTTTTGCATCTTGTTTACTTAGAACAACGGTAGTAAATAAGATGATCCCTCATAATAAATTTCAAGAAAGTGTTCCCCCTAACTGTGCACCGTTGCGACAGTTCGTTGTTTCGAAGCACCACGTGATGATCGGGTGTGATAGATTCCAACGTTCACATACAACGAGTGTAAGACAGATTTACACAAGCAAACACTTAGGTTAACTTGACGAGCCTAGCATGTACAGACATGGCCTCGGAACACAAGAGACCGAAAGGTCGAACATGAGTCGTATGAAAGATACGATCAACATGGAGATGTTCACCGATGATGACTAGTCCGTCTCACGTGATGATCGGACACGGCCTAGTCGAGTCGGATCATGTTTCACTTAGATGACTAGAGGGATGTCTAATATGAGAGGGAGTTCATTAAATAATTTGATTAGATGAACTTAATTATCATGAACTTAGTCTAAAAATCTTTGCATAAATGTCTTGTAGATCAAATGGCCAACACTCATGTCAACATGAACTTCAACGCGTTCCTAGAGAAAACCAAGCTGAAAGATGATGGCAGCAACTATACGGACTAGGTCCGGAACCTGAGGATCATCCTCATAGCTGCCAAGAAACAATATGTCCTAGAAGCACCGCTAGGTGAAGCTCCCATCCCAGAGAACCAAGACGTTATGAACGCTTGGCAGGCTCGTGCTGATGATTACTCCCTCGTTCAGTGCGGCATGCTTTACAGCTTAGAACCGGGGCTACAAAAGCGTTTTGAGCAACACGGAGCATATGTGATGTTCGAAGAGCTGAAAATGGTTTTCCAAGCTCATGCCCGGGGCGAGAGATATGAAGTCTCCAACAAGTTCTACAGTTGTAAGATGGAGGAAAATAGTTCTGTCAGTGAGCACATACTCAAGATGTCTGGGTTGCACAATCGCTTGTCCCAGCTGGACATTAACCTCCCAGACGAGGCGATCATTGACAGAATCCTTCAATCGCTCCCACCTAGCTACAAGGGCTTTGCAGGGGATGGAAAAGACCATTCCTGAAGTATTTGCAATGCTGAAATCAGCAGAGGTAGAAATCAAAAAGGAACATCAAGTGTTGATGGTCAATAAAACCACCAAGTTCAAGAAAGGCAAGGGCAAGAAGAACTTCAAGAAGGACGACAAGGATGTTGCCGCGCCCGGTAAGCCAGTTGCCGGGAAGAAGTCAAAGAATGGACCCAAGCCTGAGACTGAGTGCTTTTATTGCAAGGGGAAGGGTCATTGGAAGCGGAACTGCCCCAAGTACTTAGCGGACAAGAAGGCCGGCAACACTAAAGGTATATGTGATATACATGTAATTGATGTGTACCTTACCAGTACTCGTAGTAGCTCCTGGATATTTGATACCGGTGCCGTTGCTCATATTTGTAACTCAAAGCTAGAGCTGCGGAATAGGCGGAGACTGGCGAAGGACGAGGTGACAATGCGCGTCAGGAATGGTTCCAAGGTCGATGTGATCGCCGTCGGCACGCTACCTCTACATTTACCTACGGGATTAGTTTTAAACCTTAATAATTGTTATTTAGTGCCAAGTTTGAGCATGAACATTGTATCCAGATCTCGTTTGATACGAGATGGCTACTCATTTAAATCTAAGAATAATGGTTGTTCTATTTATATGAGAGATATGTTTTGTGGTCATGCTCCGATGGTCAATGGTTTATTCTTAATGAATCTTGAATGTGATGTTACACATATTCATAGTGTGAATACCAAAGATGTAAAGTTGATAACGATAGTCCCACATACTTGTGGCACTGCCGCCTTGGTCACATTGGTGTCAAGCGCATGAAGAAGCTCCATGCTGATGGACTTTTAGAGTCTCTCGATTATGAATCATTTGACACATGCGAACCATGCCTCATGGGCAAAATGACCAAGACTCCGTTCTCCGGAACAATGGAGCGGGCAACCAACTTATTGGAAATCATACATATTGATGTGTGCGGTCCAATGAGCGTTGAGGCTCGCGGAGGATATCGTTATGTTCTCACTCTCACTGATGACTTGAGTAGATATGGGTATGCCTACTTGATGAAACACAAGTCTGAGACCTTTGAAAAGTTCAAGGAATTTCAGAATGAGGTAGAGAATCAACGTGACCGAAAAATAAAGTTCTTACGATCAGATCGTGGAGGATAATATTTAAGTCACGAATTTGGCACACACTTAAGGAAATGTGGAATCGTTTCACAACTCACGCCGCCTGGAACACCTCAACAAAACAGTGTGTCCGAGCGTCGTAATCGCACTCTATTGGATATGGTGCGATCTATGATGTCTCTTACTGATTTACCGCTATCATTTTGGGGATACGCTCTAGAGACAGCTACATTCACTTTAAATAGGGCACCGTCTAAATCCGTTGAGACAACACCGTATGAATTATGGTTTGGGAAGAAACCTAAGCTGTCGTTTCTAAAAGTTTGGGGATGCGATGCTTATGTCAAGAAACTTCAACCTGAAAAGCTCGAACCCAAGTCGGAAAAATGCGTCTTCATAGGATACCCTAAGGAAACCATTGGGTATACCTTCTACCTTAGATCCAAAGGCAAGATCTTTGTTGCCAAGAACGGATCCTTTCTGGAAAAAGAGTTTCTCTCAAAAGGAGTAAGTGGGAGGAAAGTAGAACTCGATGAAGTACTACCTCTTGAACCGGAAAGTAGTGCAGCTCAGGAAAATGTTCCTGTGGTGCCTACATCCACTGAAGAGGAAATTAATGATGATGATCAAGGTACTTCAAATCAAGTTACTATTGAACTTCGTAGGTCCACAAGGACACGTTCCACACCAGAGTGGTATGGCAACCCTGTCCTGGAAATCATGTTGTTAGACAACGGTGAACCTTCGAACTATGAAGAAGCGATGGCGGGCCCAGATTCCAACAAATGGCTTGAAGCCATGCAATCCGAGATAGGATCCATGTATGAAAACAAAGTATGGACTTTGACAGACTTGCCCGATGATCAGCGAGCGATAGAAAACAAATGGATCTTTAAGAGGAAGACGGACGCGGATGGTAATGTTACCATCTATAAAGCTCGACTTGTCGCTAAGGGTTATCGGAAAGTTCAAGGGGTTGACTACGATGAGACTTTCTCTCCCGTAGCGAAGCTGAAGTCCGTCCGAATCATGTTAGCAATTGCCGCATACTATGATTATGAGATGTGGCAAATGGACGTCAAAACGGCATTCCTTAACGGTTATCTTAAGGAAGAACTGTATATGATGCAGCCGGAAGGTTTTGTCGACCCTAAGAATGCTAACAAGGTATGCAAGCTCCACCGATCCATTTATGGGCTGGTGCAAGCATCTCAGAGTTGGAACATTCGCTTTGATGAGATGATTAAAGCGTTTGGGTTTATGCAGACTTATGGAGAAGCCTGCGTTTACAAGAAAGTGAGTGGGAGCTCTGTAGCATTTCTCATATTATATGTAGATGACATACTTTTGATGGGAAATGATATAGAACTTTTGGACAGCATTAAGGCCTACTTGAATAAGAGTTTTTCAATGAATGACCTTGGAGAAGCTGCTTATATATTAGGCATCAAGATCTATAGAGATAGATCAAGACGCCTCATAGGTCTTTCACAAAGCACATACCTTGATAAGATATTGAAGAAGTTCAATATGGATCAGTCTAAGAAGGGGTTCTTGCCTGTGTTGCAAGGTGTGAAATTGAGCTCAACTCAATGTCCAACCACGAGAGAAGATATAGAAGAGATGAGTGTCATTCCCTATGCCTCAACCATAGGGTCTATTATGTATGCCATGCTATGTACCAGACCTGATGTAAACCATGCCGTAAGTTTGGTAGGAAGGTACCAAAGTAATCCCGGCAAGGAACACTGGACAATGGTCAAGAATATCCTGAAGTACCTGAAAAGGACTAAGGACATGTTTCTCGTTTATGGAGGTGACGAAGAGCTCGTCGTAAAGGGTTACGTTGACGCCAGCTTCGACATAGATCTGGATGACTCTAAGTCACAAACCGGATACATGTATATGTTGAATGGTGGAGCAGTAAGCTGGTGCAGCTGCAAGCAGAGCATCGTGGCGGGGTCTACATGTGAAGCGGAGTACATGGCAGCCTCGGAGGCAGCGCATGAAGCAATCTGGGTGAAGGAGTTCATCACCAACCTAGGAGTCATACCCAATGCGTCGGGGCCAATCAAACTCTTCTGTGACAACACTGGAGCTATTGCACTTGCCAAGGAGCCCATGTTTCACAAGAAGACCAGGCACATCAAGTGTCGCTTCAACTCCATTCGTGAAAATGTTCAAGATGGAGACATAGAAATTTGCAAAGTGCATACGAATCTGAATGTCGCAGATCCATTGACTAAACCTCTTCCGCGAGCAAAACATGATCAACACCAGAACTCTATGGGTGTTCGCTTCATCACAATGTAACTAGATTATTAACGCTAGTGCAAGTGGGAGACTGTTGGAAATATTCCCTAGAGGCAATCATAAAAGGATTATTATTATATTTCCTTGTTCATGATAATTGTCTTTTATTCATGCTATAATTGTGTTATTCGGAAATCGTATTACATGTGTGAATACATAGACACCAACATGTCCCTAGTAAGCCTCTAGTTGACTAGCTCGTGTATCAACAGATAGTCATGGTTTCCTGACTATGGACATTGGATGTCATTGATAACGGGATCACATCATTAGGAGAATGATGTGATGGACAAGACCCAATCCTAAGCGTAGCACAAGATCGTATAGTTCATTTGCTAGAGCTTTTCCAATGTCAAGTATGTTTTCCTTAGACCATGAGATCGTGTAACTCCCGGATATCGTAGGAGTGCTTTGGGTGTGCCAAACGTCACAACGTAACTGGGTGACTATAAAGGTATACTACGGGTATCTCCGAAAGTGTCTGTTGGGTTGACACGGATCGAGACTGGGATTTGTCACTCCGTATGACGGAGAGGTATCTCTGGGCCCACTCGGTAATGCATCATCATAATGAGCTCAAAGTGACCAAGTGTTTGGTCACGGGATCATGCATTACGGTACGAGTAAAGTGACTTGCCGATAACGAGATTGAATGAGGTATTGGGATACCGACGATCGAATCTCGGGCAAGTAAAATACCGGTTGACAAAGGGAATTGTATACGGGGTTGCTTGAATCCTCGACATCGTGGTTCATCCGATGAGATCATCGAGGAGCATGTACGAGCCAACATGGGTATCCAGATCCCGCTGTTGGTTATTGGCCGGAGAGATGTCTCGGTCATGTCTACGTGTCTCCCGAACCCATAGGGTCAACACACTTAAGGTTCGGTGACGCTAGGGTTGTAGAGATATTAGTATGCAGCAAACCCGAAAGTTGTTCGGAGTCCCGGATGAGATCCTGGACATCACGAGGAGTTCCGAAATGGTCCGGAGGTAAAGAATTATATATAGGAAGTGCAGTTTCGGCCATCAGGAAAGTTTCAGGGGTCGCCGGTATTGTACTGGGACCACCGGAAGGGTCCCGGGGGTCCACCGGGTGAGGCCACCTATCCCGGAGGGCCCCATGGGCTGAAGTGGGAGGGGAACCAGCCCCTAGTGGGCTGGTGCGCCCCCCATGGGCCCCCCCTGCGCCTAGGGTTGGAAACCCTAGGGGTGGGAGGGCGCCCCACTTGCCTTGGGGGGCACTCCACCCCCCTTGGCCGCCGCCCCCCGGGAGATCCAATCTCCAGGGGCCAGCGCCCCCCTAGGGTCCTATATAAAGGGGGGGAGGGGGAGGGCAGCCGCACCCTGCATCTTGGCGCCTCCCTCTCCCCTGCTACACCTCTCTCTCTCTCGCGGAAGCTCGGCGAAGCCCTGCTGCGGTGACTGCTGCATCCACCACCACGCCATTGTGCCGCTGGATCTTCATCAACCTCTCCTTCCCCTTGCTGGATCAAGAAGGAGGAGACGTCACGCTGACCGTACGTGTGTTGACCGCGGAGGTGCCGTCCGTTCGGCGCTAGGATCTCCGGTGATTTGGATCACGGCGAGTACGACTCCCTCAACCCAGTTCTCTTGAACGCTTCCGCTCGCGATCTACAAAGGTATGTAGATGCACTCCGATACTCGTTACTAGATGAACTCATAGATGGATCTTGGTGAAACTGTAGGGAAATTTTTATTTTCTGCAACGTTCCCCATCACGACGGTAGTGTTATAAGATGACCCCTCACTAAATTTCAAGGTATAAGTGTTCTCCTTGAGTATGCACCGTTGCTACAGTTCGTCGTGCCGAGACACCACGTGATGATCTGGTGTGATAAGCTCTACGTTCACATACAACGGGTGCAAGCCAGTTTCGCATGTGCAGAATACTCGGGTTAAACTTGACGAGCCTAGCATATGCAGATATGGCCTCGGAACACTGAGACCGAAAGGTCGAACATGAATCATATAGTAGATATGATCAACATAGAGATGTTCACCATTGGAAACTACTCCATCTCACGTGATGATCGGACATGGTTTAGTTGATTTGGATCACGTGATCATTTAGATGACTAGAGGGATGTCTATCTAAGTGGGAGTTCTTTAGTAATATGATTAATTGAACTTTAATTTGTCAAGAACTTAGTCCTGATAGTTTTTTGCATATCTATGTTGTTGTAGATCAATGGCCTATGCTACCGTTCACTTGAATTTTAATGCATTCCTAGAGAAAGCTAAGTTGAAAGATGATGGTAGTAATTACACGGACTGGGTCCGTAACTTGAGGATTATCCTCATTGCTGCACAAAAGAATTACTTCCTGGAAGCACCGCTAGGTGCAAGGCCTGCTGCAGGAGCAGATGCTGACGTTATGAATGTCTCGTAGACTCGATCTGATGACTACTCGATAGTTCAGTGTGCCATGCTTTACAGCTTAGAATCGAGACTTCAAAGATGTTTTGAACGTCATGGAGCATATGAGATGTTCCAAGAGTTGAAGTTAATATTTCAAGAAAATGCCCGTGTTGAGAGATATGAAGTCTCCAACAAGTCCTATAGCTGCAAAATGAAGGAGAATAGTTATGTCAGTGAACACATACTCAGAATGTCTGGGTACCACAACCACTTGACTCAGCTGGGAGTTAATCTTCCTGATGATAGTGTCGTTGACAGAGTTCTTCAATCACTGCCACCAAGCTATAAAGGATTCGTGATGAACTTGATGGAAATATGCCCTAGAGGCAGGCAATATTAAATTAGTAATTATTATATTTCCTTCTTCATGATAATATTTTATTATCCATGCTATAATTGTATTGAAAGGAAACTCAGATACATGTGTGGGTACATAGACAACACCATGTCCCTAGTAAGCCTCTAGTTGACTAGCTCGTTGATCAATAGATGGTCACAGTTTCCTGACCATGGACATTGGATGTCGTTGATAACGGGATCACATCATTAGGAGAATGATGTAATGGACAAGACCCAGTCCTAAGCCTAGCACAAAGATCGTATAGTTCATATGCTAAAGCTTTTCTAGTGTCAAGTATCATTTCCTTAGACCATGAGATTGTGCAATTCCCGGATACCGTAGGAATGCTTTGGGTGTACCAAACGTCACAACGTAACTGTGTGGCTATAAAGGTGCACTACAGGTATCTCCGAAAGTGTCTGTTGGGTTGGCATGAATCGAGACTGGGATTTGTCACTCTGTGTAAACGGAGAGGTATCTCTGGGCCCACTTGGTAGGACATCATCATAATGTGCACAATGTGATCAAAGAGTTGATCGCGGGATGATGTGTTACAGAACGAGTAAAGAGACTTGCTGGTAACGAGATTGAACAAGGTATCGGATACCGACGATCGAATCTCGGGCAAGTACAATAACGCTAGACAAAGGGAATTGAATACGGGACTGATTCAGTCCTTGACATCGTGGTTCATCCGATGAGATCATCGTGGAACATGTGGGAGCCAACATGGGTATCCAGATCCCGCTGTTGGTTATTGATCGGAGAACGTCTCGGTCATGTCTGCATGGTTCCCGAACCCGTAGGGTCTACACACTTAAGGTTCGATGACGCTAGGGTTATAAAGGAAGTTTGTATGTGGTTACCGAATGTTGTTCGGAGTCCCGGATGAGATCCCGGACGTCACGAGGAGTTCCGGAATGGTCCGGAGCTAAAGATTTTTATATGGGAAGTCCTGTTTTGGTCACCGGAAAAGTTTCGGGTTTTATCGGTAACGTACCGGGACCACCGGGAGGGTCCCAGGGGTCCACCAAGTGGGGCCACCATCCCCGGAGGGCTGCATGGGCCAAGTATGGGAGGGGACCAGCCCCAGGTGGGCTGGTGCGCCCCCCCCCACAAGGCCCAAGGCGCAAGGAAGAGTGGGAAGGGGGCAAACCCTAGGGCAGATGGGCCCTAAGGCCCACCCCAGGTGTGCCTCCCCTCTCTCCCCTTCTGGCCGCCACCCAGATGGGATCTGGGGGCTGCCGCCACCCCTGGGGAGGGAACCCTAGAGGGGGCGCAGCCCCCTCCCCTCCCCCTATAAATAGTTGAGGTCTAGGGGCTGCCCAACACATGAGTTTGACCTCTCCCTGGCACAGCCCTACCTCTCTCCCTTCTCCTCATATCTCGCGGTGCTTGGCGAAGCCCTGCAGGATTGCCACGCTCCTCCATCACCACCACGCCGTTGTGCTGCTGCTGGGCGGAGTCTTCCTCAACCTCTCCCTCTCTCCTTGCTGGATCAAGGCATTGGAGACGTCACCGGGCTGTACGTGTGTTGAACACGGAGGTGCCGTCCGTTCGGCACTAGGATGTCCGGTGATTTGGATCACGACGAGTACGACTCCTTCAACCCCGTTCTCTTGAACGCTTCCGCTTAGCGATCTACAAGGGTATGTAGATGCACTCTCCTTCCCCTCGTTGCTGGTTTCTCCATAGATAGATCTTGGTGACACTTAGGAAAATTTTGAATTTCTGCTACGTTCCCCAACAGTGGCATCATGAGCTAGGTCTATTGCGTAGATTCTTTGCACGAGTATAACACAAAGTAGTTGTGGGCGATGATTTTGTTCAATATGCTTACCGTTACTACTCCAATCTTGATTCGGCGGCATTGTGGGATGAAGCGGCCTGGACCGACCTTACACGTACACTTACGTGAGACAGGTTCCACCGACTGACATGCACTTGTTGCATAAGGTGGCTAGCGGGTGCCAGTCTCTCCCACTTTAGTCAGATCGGATTCGATGAAAAAGGTCCTTATGAAGGGTAAATAGCAATTGGCATACCACGTTGTGGTTTTTGCGTAGGTAAGAAACGTTCTTGCTAGAAACCCATAGCAGCCACGCAAAACATGCAAACAATAATTAGAGGACGTCTAACTTTTTTTTGCAGGTTATGCTATGTGATGTGATATGGCGAGGAAGAATGTGATGAATGATATGTGATGTATGAGATTGATCATGTTCTTGTAATAGGATTCACGACTTGCATGTCGATGAGTATGACAACCGGCAGGAGCCATAGGAGTTGTCTTTATTTATTGTATGACCTGCATGTCATTGAATAACGCCATGTAATTACCTTACTTTATTGCTAACCGGTAGCCATAATAGTAGAAGTAATAAGTTGGCGAGACAACTTCATGGAGACACAATGATGGAGATCATGATGATGGAGATCATGGTGTCATGCCGGTGACGATGATGATCATGGAGCCCCGAAGATGGAGATCAAAAGGAGCAATATGATATTGGCCATATCATGTCACTATTTGATTGCATGTGATGTTTATCATGTTTATACATCTTATTTGCTTAGAATGACGGTAGTAAATAAGATGATCCCTCATTAAAATTTCAAGAAAGTGTTCCCCCTAACTGTGCACCGTTGCGAAAGTTCGTCGTTTCGAAGCACCACGTGATGATCGGGTGTGATAGATTCTTACGTTCACATACAACGGGTGTAAGCCAGATTTACACACGCGAAACACTTAGGTTGACTTGACGAGCCTAGCATGTACAGACATGGCCTCGGAACACAAGAGACAGAAAGGTCGAGCATGAGTCGTACGGTAGATACGATCAACATGAAGATGTTCACCGATGATAACTAGTCCGTCTCACGTGATGATCGGACACGGCCTAGTTGACTCGGATCATGTAATCACTTAGATGACTAGAGGGATGTCTATCTGAGTGGGAGTTCATAAGATGAAGTTAATTATCCTGAACATAGTCAAAAGATCTTTGCAAATTATGTCGTAAGCTCGCGCTTTAGTTCCACTGATTAGATATGTTCCTAGAGAAAATATAGTTGAAAGTTAACAGTACCAATTATGCGGACAGTAGAAGGCTTATGTCCTTAATGCACCGCTCGGTGTGATGGACCTCGGACGTGGTCTGTGGATGTTGCGAACATCTGACATACACATTTTGATGACTACATGATAGTTCGGTAATGTTAAATGGTTTAGAATTGAGGCACCGAAGACATTTTTGAAATGTTGCGGAACATATGAGATGTTTCGAGGGCTGAAATTGGGATTTCAGGCTCGTGCCCACGTCAAGAGGTATAAGACCTCCAACGATTTTCTTAGCTTGCAAACTAAGGGAGAAAAGCTCAATTGTTGAGCTTGTGCTCAGATTGTCTGAGTACAACAATCACTTGAATCGAGTGGGAGTTGATCTTCCAGATAAGATAGTGATGTTTCTCCAAAGTCATTGCCACCAAGCTGCTAGAGCTTCGTGTGAACTATAACATATCAGGGATAGATGTGATGATCCTTGAGATATTCGCGATGCTTGACACCACGAAAGTAGAAATCAAGAAGGAGCATCAATTGTTGATGGTTAGTGAAACCACTAGTTTCAAGAAGGGCAAGGGCAAGAAGGGATACTTCATGAAATGGCAAATCAGTTGCTGCTCTAGTAAAGAAACCCAAGGTTGAACCCAAACCCGAGACTAAGTGCTTCTGTAATGAGGGGAACAGTCACTGAAGCATAATTACCCTAGATACTTGGTAGATGAGAAGGCTGGCAAGGTCGATAGAAGTATATTGGATATACATTATGTTAATGTGTACTTTACTAGTACTCCTAGTAGCACCAGGGTATTAGATACCGGTTCGGTTGCTAAGTGTTAGTAACTCGAAATAAAAGCTACGGAATAAACGGAGAGTAGCTAAAGGTGAGATGATGATATGTGTTGGAAGTGTTTCCAAGCTTGATGTGATCAAGCATCGCATACTCCCTCTACCATCGAGATTGGTGTTAGACCTAAATAATTGTTATTTGGTGTTTGCGTTGAGCATAGACATGATTGGATTATGTCTATCGCAATACGGTCATTCATTTAAGGAGAATAATAGTTACTCTGTTTATTTGAATAATACCTTCAATGGTCTTGCACCTAAAATGAATGGTTTATTGAATCTCGGTCATAGTGATACACATGTTCATGCCAAAAGATATAAGATAGTAATGATAGTACCACCTACTTGTGGCACTGCCATGTAAGTCATATTGGTATATACGCATGAAGAAACTCCATGCAGATGGACCGTTTGGACTCACTTGATTTTGAATCACTTGAGACATGCAAATCATACCTCAGGGCAAGATGACTGAAAGCCTCGTTTTCAGTAAAATGGAACAAGAAAGCAACTTGTTGGAAGTAATACATTTTGATGTGTGCAGTCCAATGAGTGCTGAGGCACGCAGTGGATATCGTTATGTTCTTACTTCACAGATGATTTGAGTAGATACTGTATATTTACTTGATGAAACACAAGTCTGAATTATTGAATGGTTCAAGTAATGCCAGAGTGAAGTTGAAGATCGTCGTGACAAGAGGATAAAATGTCCATGATATGATCATAGAGATGAATATCTAGTGTATAGCAGGGCACAAAGAGTTGTTCCTGTGGCACCTACACCAATTGAAGTGGAAGCTTATGATACTGATCATGAGACTTCGGATCAAGTCACTCCCAAACCTCGTAGGACGACAAGGATGCGTACTACTTCAGAGTGGTATGTAATCCTGTCTTGGAAGTCACGTTGCTAGACAACAATGAACTTACGACCTATGGAGAAGCGATGGTGGGCCCGGATTCCGACGAATGGCTCGAGGCCATGAAATCCGAGATAGGATCCATGTATCAGAACAAAGCATGGACTTTGGTGGATTTGCCCGACGATCGGCAAGCCATTGAGATAAATGGATCTTTAAGAAGAAGACGGACATGGACGGTGATGTCACCGTCTATGAAGCTCGACTTGTGGCGAAGAGTTTTTCACAAGTTCAAGGAGTTGACTACAATGAGATTTTCTCATCCGTAGCGATGCTTAAGTCCGTCAGAATCATGTTAGCATTAGCTGCATTTATGAAATCTGGCAGATGGATGTCAAAACGAGTTTCCTTACCAGTCTTCATAAGGAAAGGTTCTATGTGATACAATCAGAAAGTTTTTGTCGATCCTAAGGATGCTAAAAGGTATGCTGGCTCCAGCGATCCTTCTAAGGACTGGAGTAAGCATCTCGGAGTTGGAATGTGCGCTTTGATGATCAAAGATTTTGGGTTTATACAAAGTTTATGATAAACTTGTATTTCCAAAGAAGTGAGTGGGAGCACTATAGAATTTCTAATGAGCATATGTTATTGACATATTGTTGATTAGAAATGATGTAGAATTTCTGGAAAGCATATAGGGTTATTTGAAAAGTGTTTTTCAATGGAAAACCTGGATTAAGCTACTTGAACATTGAGCATCAAGATCTATAATGATAGATCAAAAACGCTTAATGGTACTTTCAAAATGAGCACATACCTTGACATGATCTTGAAGGTGTTCAAGATGGATCAGTCAAAGAAGAGGTCTTGCCTGAGTTGTAAGGTATGAAGTTAAGACTTAAAGCTCGACCACGGTAGAAAAGAGAGAAAGGACGAAGGTCGTCCCTATGCTTTACACGTAGGCTCTACAGTATGCTATGCTGTGTACCGCACCGGAAGTGTGCCTTGCCATGAGTCAGTCAAGGGGTACAAGAATGATCCAGGAATGGATCATTGGACAACAGTCAAAAATTGTCCTTGGAGTAAATAAGGACATGTTTCTCGATTATGGAGGTGATAAAGATTTCGACGTAAAGGGTTACGTTGATGCAAACTTTAACACCTATCCGAATGACTCTGAGTAGTAAACCGGATATGTATAGTCACTAGTAGAAAACCGGCCTTTAGTCCCGGTTCATATGGGCCTTTAGTCCCGGTTCCCGAACCGGGACTAAAGGGTCGTTACTAATACCCTCACCCTTTAGTCCCGGTTCAAACCAGAACCGGGACAGATGGGCCTCCACGTGGCCTGTGCGCCGAGCCCAGGCAGGAGGGCCTTTGGTCCCGGTTGGTGGCACCAACCGGGACCAATAGACCTCCACGCGTCAGCATTTCTGTGGCTGGGGTTTTTGGTCTTTTTAAAGGGGGGTGTTTGGGGGTTTTGGGGGGGGGGGGTTAATTTAGGTATTTCATATATTGTGTTAGATAGCTAATTAATAGAGAGAAGTGTCCTCTCTTATGTCCGTGCTTGGTCGACGCTACGTACTGTACATACGTATATAGAGGATTAGGCACGCTAACTAGCTAGTAAGCAAACGAAGGAAACAGAAGATCATCATGAACATATATGCATACAGAGGGAAGTGATATCGACCACCTCTCCTTCTCCGAGAGATTGGTCGAACAACAAGTTCTCGTATATCTATCGTCCGACACTACCGGCTACATATATACAATAATTATCTTTTACAAATATAATCTCCTAAATTATGGACGCATGGTCCACATAGTATTCTCCGTCTTCAGCGATCACGTGGTCAAGAAAGAATGCCGCCAATTCCTCTTGAATTGCTCGCATGCGATCTGGTACTAGGAGTTCATTCCGCATCCGAAACATCTAATTTGAAGAAGGGGGTCAATACATATATATATATATATATATATAAATGAATGAAACTCAACGCAAATGATGGTAATAAAATAAAATTGTGAATATTGTTATTTACGCACTTCATATTGTTCGTCAGTGTACCCACCCCGCTCACAGGTCGTGTGGCGGATGGACTCGTAGACATAGTATCCATAGAAATCATTCCCTTGTTCCTGCCACAACCACTTTACAAGAAATAGAGGTCAATCAAACAGATAAGCAAGAATGCCAAATGGTATTGATGAAACTAGCGCTTGAATCAATAGCTAGGAGACGTGCGGAACATGGTACTATAGTACTTACTTTCGGGTATCTAAATTCCAGCTCCTTCGGCAGTCCCGGGGATTGTTTGCTGAATTTTCTCCAAACCCTGCGAGACAAAAGAAAACAATTACTTGATATCAGGAAATGAACAAATTTGCTGATATGGTGGATAATGGTCGATTTAACTTACTTCTTGAGGATTTCAGTCATGTCTGCATACTCCTGGGGATCTTTTCGTCTCGAGTCCAAGACAGTTACTACTCCCTGCTCAAGCCTAATCTCCAGGAGAATATAGTGGAAACTGCGCACGCATGCATAACTCATCAATTACATTACTATAACCTGGACTAATATATAAGGGAAACCGAATATGCACAAGACAACACTCACTTGAAGTTGTAAGGAAAGAGTATTATATCTTTGTGTTCATTTATTTTGAATGATCATAGCAAGCTGGCCTCGGTTTCTGCGGCATGATCTTTAACCTGAACTGCATCTATGAGATTTGTGTTAATGAACCCAATATCACCGATTTGTCTTTTCTTCAATTCGGCGATCTTCAATCTGCATAATATAGTGAGGATAATTATAAATACATGCAATGAAAGAGCTGAGCTATATAGAGAGACTTAATGACAGAAGTAGTAGTACTTACAGACAGTAGCAGGTGACCGTTGCTTTATCGAGGGCCAATTGATTAAAAAAACTGATAGAACTCCCCAAATGGAACGTGCAACAGTTCAATTCCAACGAGGTCATGCTCCGGTTTAACTCTCATATACAAAGTATTCCTCCCCCTAGATACTCTGCAGGTTTTCATGTACCAATCATGCAATCTTCGCATCATCGTTGATAGAGATCTTTCATCTTTGAATAGAGGCTTCCCGTACTCGTATCTGTGTATCTGCACGTCCAGGAAATCATAATGTACATCGTCGGGCAGGTAATCGTCAAGATTGTTATAACCGGGCACCATCCTCGAATCGACGCTAGGCACCTTGAGCGGGGGGCATGATTGCTTTGCTTGTTCGCCGAGCTGGGCAATTTGTTTCCCAGCTGCTCGTCATTTTCAGTCTTTGATCACTGACTGTACTTCCCGACCGCGACGCTTCGGCCCATGTCTTTGCAATAATGCGCTCATAGTTGCCTTTCGGCGGAGACTTGGGTGGTTTTGCCAGGGCAGCCAGAGTGCGCTTCGCTTTCATCGGATCTACCTTCTCCTCCGGAGGTGGATGTCTCTTTGCTTTCAAACCTTGAAACCAGTCCTTCACTTCGGCTCGCACGATCTTCGCGTTCTCCTCCGGGGTCATCTCGTATGGTAACTTCTCTGCAGTCTTCAGAGAAGGACCGAATCTGTATGTCCTCCCGCCTCTGGCTGTACTGCTAGACGCCGGCAGAGCAGACGGAGCGGCAGTCTTCTTTACTGCTTGCTTTTTGCGAGGCGGAGGAGAAGGACTACGATGCGCAGGAGCAGCTGCCGGAGCGGCGGCGGGTCTCTTCCGCCCTTGCTGACGAGGCGGAGAAGGAGTAGGCTGGCTGCTCGGGCGCGCCGGCGCAGGCGGAGAAGGAGGCGGAGTGCCGCCACGCGCCGGAGAAGGAGCCGGCCGAGGGCCCTGATCGTCACTCGCCGGAGGAGGAGGCGGTGGAGGAGGCGGAGTCCCGTGACTCGCCGGAGGAGGAGGAGGCGGCGGAGGCGTCCAGTTTGGAAGGTTGATGAGCTCCTTCCGCCATAGGCATGGAGTCTTCAGAGCAGAACCCAGCCGAGTCTCCCCTTCTCCGGTAGGGTGGTGAAGCGGGAGGTCCTCAAATCCCTCCGTTATTTCATCCACCATCACCTGATTTTTTTTCAAAACTAGCATGTTTTTTACATCCATTTCGAAATCTAGCAGTGCTAACAAGATAATCGCAGAAATAGCACCCCGTCGGCCTCGCATTGGCCGAAGAGTGGCTCTTCGGCCAGCAGTGGACCGAAGAGGGCACTTCTGCCTACGGTTGGCCGAAGTGTGCCCCAACTAGGGCCGAAAAGGACTCTTCAGCCTCCCGTAGGCCGAAGAGCACTCTTTGGTCACCGGTAGGCCGAAGAGCACTCTTTGGTCACCGGTAGGCCGAAGAGACCCCGGGCCCCACCTTTTGACGTGAACGGTTGGCCGAAGTTGCATGGCGCTCTTCTGCTTACTGTAGGCCGAAAAGGGTTTTCTTTATTATGACTTGCGAATGTTGTGTAAATATTTGCAATGAAAAAAAATGTCACAGCCTATTTCGTAAATATTTTCCCGCCAAATCTTTCCCCTCCATATGTTCCCGCCAACCCTTTCCCGCCATATATTCACGCCACCCGTTTCCCGCCAACCCTTTCCCGCCACCCGTTTCCCGCCAACCCTTTCCCGCCATATGTTCCTGCCAACTCTTTCCCTCCAACCCCAGTCGTTCTTTCCCGCCATTTTCTCTCCTCTCTACCTATAAAACCCCCTTGACCCGGAGGTGAATAAGCAGTCCAGTGTAGTCGAGATGTCCCATTATCCTTTCGATCGTAGTTTTCACCCTGGGATGAGCAGCACTCTTCTGAGGCTAGCTACCAATTTCAGGATGGACAATAGGATAGTTCCATGGGAAGAACTCACCGGTAGTGACACCATAATGAATGAGTTGGCTCACCAATTACGTAGGTCTGGGTGGCCTGAAAGGACCTATGAGGAGGTACGTAAAGAACTTCTTAGGTTGGATGAAAGGTGGAAGAAGGTAGTGCTGCCGAAGAGTGAAACTTTCAGAAGGACTGCAGCAAATAATCCATGTTTATGGACTGAGGAGAGCGAGGACGAAGATGATATCTTCATGCCGCCACTTCCGGGTTCTTCATCATCGAAGGGCAAGAGTTCTTCATCGTCGAAGGGCAAGGTTTCTGCATCGTCGAAGGGCAAAAGTTCTTCATCGTCGAAGGGCAAGAGTTCTGCATCAACGGAGGATGACGATGATGACTTCATGTAGTATGTAAGCTGTATTCCAGTTGTACCTCAACAAGTAGGGCATTATGTTGTACCTTAATTTCATTTTGTAGTATGTAAGTTGTATTTATTAAGTTCAACCGCACCGTTTAATTCAGATGTGCTTGTATCTTAATTATCGGTTGTAGTCTCTTTGGAAATGTAACTGGAATAACAATGCGAATTAATAGTAATATGTCTCTCGCATACATAAAACGATATATGTCTCCTGATCAGATAGAAACAAAGTGCAATAGTAACATGTCTCATACATAAATACTGACTCACATATGCGAATAGTCTGAAACTAACATAGATAATGACTCATACATAGATAATCATATCACTGCGGGGGTCGACGACGAATCTGGGTCTTCCTCGGGCGAGGACCGGAAGGCGATAAGCGCTGAGGCGGTGTACGATGCTCACGATAACCACGACCATAGATAACCTCGTCTGTCACTATCTGTGTCTCCTGCGACGGTGGTGGTGGTGGAGTGTGAAACACCGTGTGCGAGAAGTCATAAGTGTTTTCAGCTTGGTCATCGTCATCGCCATAGCCCTCTAATCCACATCCAGCACCACTATGTATCGGTGATTGCACTGAATGCATGAACGGTTGCGACTGGTTGCCTACCGCAATATAGTAAAACGGGTAAAATTAATTTGCGAACCTACAATGTTGAAAAGAATGTATAAAGTAGTGTTACCTATTTCCATTTGATGAGACCAGGAAGAGGTCCCTGGTTGAGAAGGCGATGGCTGATTCCAGGAAGAGCTCCCTGGTTGTGAAGGAGATGGTTGATGCACAGAGAGGCGTGGTTGCTGCACGGAGTGTCGTGGTTCTGAACGCTGCACAGAGTGTCGTGGTTCTGAACGATGGACAGAGGGACGTGGGGGACGATGTGCCGGACGAGGAACGACAACATCCGTAGATCGCCTACATGTAAGTGATGCGTAAATCCCTCTTAACTTCTCATCCATACGCCTCAACCATGAGAGGTGCTCTGGCTGTGGGATAGTATCCCCCCTCTCAACCTGCCGCATTAAAGCGGAAACCTCCTCTCGCGCCTGGACTGTCAAGTCACTCTGCACATGAAGAGTTAACCCATTATATATGATAAGGTTATGATAGAACTACACATATGAGAAGCATGACACGTACAGCATGGTGTCTCGTTCCCACAACAGAGCTAGTTGGGTACATATCGCTGGTGAGAGGGGCTTCAATCTGATCAGGAGCAGCTGATGGAACCAAGTAGATCCTCGTTGTATGCCGGTAAGTTTGTAAATACAACCCATACTTGTGCCAGTCAAAGGGCCGAACCTCATTCCAGATATTTGTCGGTGCCGTAGTCCATTCTTGAACGTAAGGGCTAATGCTCTCAAGCCAAACAGCCATGGACTTGTTTCCTCCTACGCGACTGTACCTGAGATTGACATGCGCGTTGCATGGTTAGATATATTCTGAATGTAGTGCTGACAACTTTAATATTATTACTTACTTGTGAACGTGGTCTGGTATCCGTGGAATATCTGGAATTGCAGGCTCTTGACATAGACCAAACTGTCTCATCACCCTATGAAGAGCCATCTCCTCAACCGTCACGTCGAACACCAACTTGGCCTTGGTCATCCAGTAGTGCCGATCTCTAGTGCATAAGGCAGAGATCCCAACTGGATACCTGGATGTTATAGACTGATACGAGTAGGGCTCCCAGATAACTTGATCCTCGTGCAAACTATCAAACTGCACCGTGAAGGACGGGTAGCAGCCCTTCACCTGGGTATGTGCAAACTATCTCTGTACATGACAACAAATTTACATTAGTAATACTATGGCACGGCAAAAATAATGAAAGGAATTACATAATTTAAAAATACCTCTCTCCGTGCCCAAACAGTTCCCATAGTAGGCAAGTCGCCGATAGCAGGCACGTAAGCCCCTGCTATGTCCTCCAACCCAAACGGTGTGTCAATGGAGACATAGGGTCGTCCAATAGGTAATCTCTCGTATGACCAGAGCTGCAACAACAGTGGACATCCAACCAGACCTGACTTTCTAGACTTCAACAAGCAACCTTTGCACAAGCCTCTATACGTAGCTGCTAACACGGCAGAACCAAAACTCCTCTGGACAATATCCGCAGGGCAACGTGCGTCAGCTATCTCTCGTGCAATACCGATGAATCGTGCATCAACAGTTGTCACGTGGTTCTCCGTGAACATCGTCTTGCCGAACAACCATAGAATATATGCCTCTAGGGATCGATCAATCTGTGCGTCTGACAAATCTACTGCGGGGTATCCTAATGAGACAATCTACATAGAAAACATACGATTGTGTGAACGATGTACTATTGGTAACTAAAAAAAACATAGTCATGTGGCCACGAAGGTTACCTGAAACTGGCTCAACCACCTAAAATGTGGCCCGTGAGGATCATCGTTTAAGGCCGTAGCAGTTGGCACCGCAGCTAGAAAACGGGCCTGCATATTTGCAAGCCAGCCAGGTTCTGCCTCTAAAGGACCTATGGCATCACCGGCCAAAGGTAATCCCAACAAGTAGGAGACATCCTGTAAAGTAGGCGCCATCTCTCCCCAGGGAAAGTGAAAGGTATGTGTCTCTGGTCTCCATCTATCTACTAAGCAAGTAAGGAGTGACCTGTCGTAAGAGAATCGTTTCACTTGCCTCTTTTTCAACTGCATTGGTTCACCTGCCTCATCCAAGTTCGGATGGTCAACCCACTCTTCCAACGTACCCTCAACCAGCCGTGCCAAGGGTAGAAGTCCAGCCCAACTTAACCTACAAAAAAAAGAGACACAACATGAAAAGTAAGTAATTATTTGTTTCAATAGCTATGTCAAACATGTAAGGCACTATATGTATCAATACCTATCAACCCATGAAGGGTGTATCATCCAGTTAGTCTTCGGGGTGCGAGTGACCAAAACATCTAAGTTCTTGCCCCCTTGCATAAGTGCAGCCCGGTGACCTCTATCAATCGTACCATTAAGCAACGGATACAAAGACATATCTGCAATCAAAACATAGTTCAGACATTGCAAATTAAAACATAGTCCTGACGACATTACAAATTAATACATAGTTCAGACATACAAAGTAAAACATAGTCCAGTCGACATTACAAATTAATACATAGTCCTGACGATATTACAAATTAAAACATTCTCCCCCACATTATATAGCTTCTGAGTTATTCCTTCCTCGTCCTCCCCTTCGGCCTCGACTGCCACGACCACGTCCGCCTCTTGCTCCTGTTGTTGCAGCTGTCGATGTGGAAGCACCATCTTTGTTCAGGTCAGGACAATATTTCATCCTATGCCCATAAGCCGCGCATAGCAAACATTGTCTGGTTGCTCCACCAGCTTCAGATTGGTCCATATCGTTTCGGATTCGACGGGCCTTACGTCGACCCCTGCTTGTTCGCCGAAGTTCTGGATCAGGGATGTATACTCTCTCACCGTCGTTAACCTTGTTGAAATTGCCAACGACTCTAAACCCTGTCATCTCACCGGTCCATGTGTTCAGTACAGCCTCTTTTAAGTAGTATGGCGACACAAAGGAGACGGCAGCCAACTCAATCTGGCCACAGGCAGCCAACACATGTGAGCAAGGCAGGTGCAACAACTTTGGTTTGTTGCATGTACACTCACACGTTGGATAAAATTCCGTTCCAATTTTTACCTCATGCGTCTTCACCTCATTCACAGAACCAAAACCATCGGTAGGTAGCTGAACCTCATACCTCCTTTCCTGATTACCTACGAGTCTCACAGTGTGCTTCTTTGCTTTCTCTATCTTCTCTGCCATATACTCCATGACACGGCTACAGTATGGTGTGTTCTGGTTATCTATAATATGCTTCTTTGCTAACTCGTGTCGGTCTCTGAAATATCTCAAAGTGCCATGGAATACAGCCTCCACAATAGCTGTGAGTGGCAATGCTCTATTCCCTCTGAGTACAAAGTTATACACGTCTGCAAGGTTGGTTGTCATGTGGCCATACCTAGCTCCATGGGTGTCATGCAACAAAGACCAATTCACGGGAGGCTCTTTCTCTATCCACTCTGAAAAATCCTTTATTGCCCTCCCCTTCTTTCTCGTAGTATTAGGAGGGTCAATTGCTGGCAAGTCACAAAGACCAACTGGCTCCTCTAGCTCTGCCATGAGTGTTGCTAATTTTTGTTGGTCTTTTTCCATTTTCTTCCTGGCACGGACCTGCTACTTAGTAAACTCATCAAGTTTTGACCAAATAAATTGGTACTTACGCTCCTGGTTTTGCTTGCACAATTTTTTAAACAAGTTCATCAACCGCTTGTTCTTGAACTGTGATAAAAAGTTAGCCCCAAGATGGCGCATGCACCACCGGCTCTGCAAATCCTTCCAAGGTGTTGGTTCATCTACTGTTGGATTCCTTAGTGTCTTCACAGCCTTCAATATACCAGCATGCCTATCATGAATGACACACACGTTTGGTCGATCCTTCACGATGGCAATTTTCACTTGCCGAAAGAACCAAACCCAGCTCAGAAAGTTCTCACCCTCCACAAATGCCATGGCAAGTGGAATGATTTGATTGTTTCCATCCACACCAATGGCAGTCAGGATTTGCCCTTTGTACTGACCAGTCAGGAATGTACCATCCACAAATATCACAGGAGGACAATGCCGGAAAGCTTCAATGCACATAGCGAAAGAGAAGAATACTCGTTTCAACACCTTCAAACCAGGTATACTCAGCAACCTTGTATGTTGTACGTTAACATAAGTGCCGGGATTCCTCTCCTTCAGTACATCCAGGAGACGGACAACATTATCATATGAGTCAAAGAACGTCCCAAACCTTTCCTCCATAGCCTTCTGCTTAGCCCTCCAAGCCTTCCCATAACGAATGTTATAATTCCATCTTACCTTCACTGCTGTCTGGATGTGTTTTGCTTCCATATCTTTTTTCTCCACTATCTCAGTATACATGAGTTGCGCAATGAGAGTTGAAGTCAGGTTTGGATGACTAACCAACAAGTTTTTCCTCACACAATTATGTGGGACCACATTTGTGACAACCCAGTGGATGTTATACTTCGGCACGTGCCCGTGCACCTTCGCAGGACAACCTGTTTCAACACACTTCACGGTATAGTTTGTTGGGTTTGATCTGTCTGTCCGGAAAACCCTCTGAGTAGACATAGCCCACTTTATCACTGCATACTTCAATTTTTTCTTTGTATCAAACATAGCCCCTATCTGGACTTGGTTCAGATTATATTGCCATGGAGTGTCATGGCCATCGTTCACACTAAGGCCGGTGGATATGTCCTGATTCCATGCAGAAGGAATCGGTACCTCCACTTCATCCTCAGAATTTTCAGAATCCAGATCCTCCGCATATCCATCCTCGTCCTCTTCCTGCATCACCCTCTGCATTTCATCGCCTTCCTCATCCCCATCAGCAACACCAGAACCAACTAATATTGTCGATTGAATATTCTGCCCAGTATCATGACCACAAACATTGTCCAACATGTAGTCTGAATCCTTCTCGGTTTGGCTAGAATCCACATCCGGTGGCTGTGACCCGGATAAATGAATCTCGTTAGCATCTCGACTACCCTGGCCGGGTTCATACCCCACATGGAGTTGTACGGTATTCTCCTCCTTCGCCACTGGCTGCACTAGGATATATGGGTGGATTCTTCGGTCTCGGCAACGACTTAACAGGGTCAACCAATGCTGGCTCCTATCTATCGGCATCAACTCCCACTTGACATTTTTACAGGATTTGGTCCACAATGCATGAATACTGACGGAACATACTTCAGAATCCAACCCAAAACTAGTAGTCAACCAGTGCTTCAACTGTCTAATGTCCACTCTGTCCGGGTCTGAAAGTGTCATGACGCCATTTTTAAACTCGCTAAGATCAACCCCCAACTCATTATATCGAACATTACCAGGGCCATAGTAAACAGTCAAATTTACTGATACAGACATTTTCACCTGTCAAACATTGCCACCTTCTAATTAATCGCAATGAACAAATTGTTACCGGCTACACTAAATATCCGCTAAAATGCCAACACAAACCAACTAACACTAATAAAATGTGACGCGTGATTATACCTTCGACGCGTGTGGCCACCTCACGAAGAACTTGCACCAACAGACAACACCAATGCCAACCTCTCGGCGGCACGAAGCTGCACCTCCTCCTCACCAGCCAAACCGCCTCCTCCTCCTCCTCAGCCCACCATGGCTTCTCCTCCTCCTCACCCCACCATGACTCCACCTCACTTGTACGCACAAATAGCTATCCCATTGGGAAAATATGACCGTAGGCCGGTGGAGATGGCTACGATCTACCGTTTCTGTGCTTTGGACTCGAAAATAGGTGGAGAAATGAAGAGATCAGCGAGGGGGGGCGATGTATACAGAGAGGAATGAGAGAGAGAGCAAGAACAGCGAGAGAAAGAAGAGCCGGGCGCTGGCTTATCCATACCTCTTCGGTCGCTGGCTGGCCGAAGAGCCCGTCTTCGGTCGCTGGCTGGCCGAAGAGCCCGTCTTCGGTCGCTGGCTGGCCGAAGAGGCCCGTCTTCGGCCCACTTCGCGAGCACCTCGGCCAGGCCTAACCGAAGAGGTCACTTCGGGCTTCCGCAGGCCGAAAACAGGTACTTCGGCCAATGCGAGGCCGACGGGGTGCTATTTCTGCGATAAACTTTTTAGCACTGCTAGATTTCGAAATTGCTATAAAAAACATGCTAGTTTTGAAAAAAAATCCCATCACCTTAGCATATCCTTCTGGAATCGGCCGGCAGTGAAAAGTTGCGCCGGGTTCATTAGGATAAACAGAGCCAACAGCCGCCTTGACCTTCATATTCATCCACTGCGTCATAAGGTGGCAATTTTGAGCCTCCGTGATAGCATCCACGGGATAGCTGGCAGGAGCCGTCAAGACAAGCTCTGGCTGAAGTAGCTCGGTGGAAGCCACGCTGCTTCTCCGCTGAGATGGCGGGGTAGCTTCAGGGGAAGCTTCGGCAGTTCGGTTGCAGAAATTTGCTTCTCGTTCCTCTATCCCGAGTACCCTTGCTTTAAGCAACTGCAGTTCGGACTGTTGCACTTGCTTCCTCCTCTCCTGGCTTTTGTAACCGCCTGAGTCCGGAAACCCAGCCTTCCACGGAATGGAGCCTGGCGTGCCTCGTGTCCGTCCAGGGTGCTCAGGATTCCCGAGGGCCTTTGTGAGCTCGTCGTTCTCTCTGTCTGGAAGGAACGTCCCTTCCTGCGCTGCTTTGATATAGTACCGAAGCTTCTTCAAGGGAATGTCAAGTTGCTCGTCCGTCCAAATGCACTTCCCTGTTACAGGGTCCAAGGTTCCGCCAGCCCCGAAGAACCAAGTCCGGCAACGGTCTGGCCAGCTCATTGTCTCTGGTTCGATCCCTTTTTCAACCAGATCATTCTCAGCCTTGGCCCACTTAGGCCGGGCTACCAGGTAGCCACCTGACCCCGTGCGATGGTGAAGCTTCTTCTTCGCAGCATTTTTCTTGTTTGTCTCCGACGTCTTCTTACTCTTTTCCGATGTCTTGTGGGCCACAAATGCAGGCCAGTCATCTCTGATCTTCTCATATATGCCCTTGAATTCTGGTGTCTCTTTTTTCTCGACAAACCTATTCAGGTCTTTCTTCCACCTCCTGAATAGGTCTGCCATCCTCTTAAGAGCAAAAGACTTGATTAATTGCTCTTTAGCTGGCTTCTCCGGATCATCCTCTGGCCGTAGGGTGAAATTTCACTTCAGCTCAGTCCAAAGATCATTTTTCTGCAGATCATTGACATAAGACACCTCAGGGTCTTCGTTCTTAGGCTTATACCATTGCTGGATGTTGATCGGGATCTTGTCCCTAACCAGAACCCCGCACTGAGCAACAAATGCCTTCTTTGTTTCGATGGGTTCAATAGGTTGGCCGTCGGGCGCGATTTCTATGATCTCAAACCTTTCATACGAGCTCAACTTTCTCTTCGGGCCTCGTCTCTTTACCTCAGTTGTGCTTGATCCAGAGGGCTAGAAAAAAGAACAAAGACTTAAATAATATGTGTACATACCAAAACAATGAATGCATCAATTAGCTAGTCACCACAGGCTTAACTAATATATATACCTGGCCGGACTCGGCTCGGTCGCCGGACTCGGCTCGGTCACCGGACCCGTCATCACGTTCTTCTTCTTGCACCGCCATTAGGTCACCGGAGCCAGCTTCTTCACCCTCTCCTTGCAGACCATCGAAGTCGTTGAGATACAACGAGACGACATCACTTCCTTCTGCGATTATGTCCCTCAACAACGCTTCTCTTGCTTCGTCTCGGGCGATAGTGTCCATAGTTTCTACAAATATTTACAACATGGCAACTATTATTCAAACATGACAAATGGATATATTAGTGGCAAACGTAGAACTAGCTAGCTAATCATAGTAAGGAATCATATATATTAATTAGTGGCCTCGACGCTGCTTCTCTAGGGTTTGGGGTGGCCTCGACAATGCTTCAAGGGTTTGGGGTGGCCTCGAGAGAGTTTGTCGGGTAGGGGCGCGGCGGGAGGGGGTAGGAGACCGACATCTTTTTTTCTAGGGTTTGGGTGTCCTCGAGAGTTTTTGATCGAGCAAGAGGGTCGGGGGGTGCTCCCGCGGTGTAAGTTATTATCACAGTCGAGAGGGGGTATATATATCGACCGCCCCTCATGTCGAAGTTATCCGAGGGGTATATCGACCCCCTCCCCCTCGTGTTGAAGTTATTGGGAGAGGGAAATAGAGAGGAGAAGAAGAAAGGAATAGAGGAGAAGATCGAAGAAAAAAAAGAAGAAAAAAAAGAAGAAAAAAAGAGGAGAAGAAGAAAGGAATAGAGGAGAAGAAGAAAAAAATAGAATTTTTTTCTATTTTTTCTTCTTCTCTATTCCTTTCTTCTTCTCCTCTTCCTTTTCTTCCTCTCCTCTTCTTCTCCTTTTTCCTCTTCTTATTTTCCTTTTTCCTCTCCTAAATATATAAAACTTTTCTAAAAATGAAACTAACCTAAAATGTACTAAATCAGAGAACATATATAGATAATCCTTTTCTAAATATTCAAATCTAACTTTTGCATATATGAACATATATACACGGAGAACATAAAAACATATACACATTTTTATAAAAAAGAAAAATACAAAATACAAACATATATATGAAAAAAAATCTGAAAAGAAGCAATATACACAATACATATACTGACATATATACATAATATACACAAAGAAGCAATATACACAAGCATATATAATATATAAAAAAATAGGGGAGGGGCGCCGGTCGGACCAACGGGCAGGGCGCGAGACGGCGACGGGCGGGGCGGGGCGACGGCGACGGGCGGGGCGGGGCGACGATGATGGGTGGGGCAGGGGCGACGACGACGGGCGGGCCAGGGCGATGGCAGGAGTCCGGCGACGAGGACGGCGGGCTCCGGACGGCACGCGGTGACGGGGACGGCGGTCTCGATTGAGACGGCGCGTGGCCGGCGACAGGGACGAGGAGGGGTGGGCTCGGGGAGGCACGCAGCGACGGGGACGACGAGGAAGGCGGGCTCGGGGATGCCGGCGATGAGGACGGCGCGGGCTCGGGGAGGCGACGACGTTGGCGGCGGCGGCGTAGACGGCGAGGTAGAGCAGCCTCACGGCGTCGTCGGCGGGGGAAGGGGGGAACTGGCAATGCAAACTGAAAATTTTCACAAGTGTTTTGTTATATAGTCTAAGCTTTAGTCCCGGTTCGTGGCACAAACCGGGACTAATGCGCCATCCCTCTCGAGTTCCTCTCTAAAGCAGGCTTTCGGGCCTAACACTGCAATCTGTGCCTGTGGGCCTACTGGGCCTCCCTCGGGCCTGAATCCTGGCCCATGGTAGGGTTTCTAGTCGTATTCAGGCCGTGGGGGCCCAGTAGGTGGCATTTTTTTTGTTTTTTTGTTTCTACTTAGAACTAAATACTTATAGTTTTGTAGTGATTTCTTTTTTATTTTAGGTCACAAAAATTATAATCTTTCTGTTAGTGCCATTAGTTTTAAAATTTGAATAGTTTAACTTTGAAATTTTTAAAATTTGTGTGAATCACTAATTTATGAATAACTTTACTATAAAAAATTCCTGCTATTTAATATTACTGTGTTTTATCATTATTCGTCTTGCTTTATTTTTTAATTCTTTTAGCTTTTAAACTTTTTTAGTTTTAGAAAAAATATAAACTTTTAAACTTTCTTGCTTTATAGTTTTAGAAAAATTATAAACTTTCTGTTAGTGCCATTAGTTTTCAAATTTGAAAACACTTTTTTAGTTTTTTTGTTTTCTTTGTTGCTTTATTTTGTTTTTGCTATATTTTTAAATTCTTTTTGCTTTTAGGTAAGCAAAATTATGAACTTTCTGTTAGTGCCATTAGTTTTCAAATTTGAATAGTTAAAATTTGAATTCTTTGAAATTTGTGTGAATCACAAGTTTGTGATTAACTTTAATAAAAAAATTAACATAGATGCACCTACTCGTCTGTTTTCAAATGAACTCTAAAATACTTGGCATAACATACTCGTCTGTTACAAATTTGGCATGGTATCATCATAATAGTTGCGGGAGAAAGTCTTCACTTTTTCTTCGCTTGTGTCATTTGCTTATTGCACCGTAACCATGGATAATCTTCATCGTTTATCATGATGCTTGGGTCAGCCTTGACATTGATGGGAGGAATTTCATGAAACCTTTCATAATCTTCAGACATGTCTGTCTTGCCCTCCACTCCCAGGATGTCCCTTTTTCCTGAAAGAACTATGTGGCGCTTTGGCTCATCGTATGATGTATTCGTTTCCTTATCTTTTCTTTTTCTTGATCTGGTAGACATGTCCTTCACATAGATAACCTGTGCCACATCATTGGCTAGGACGAACGGTTCATCAGTGTACCCAAGATTTTTCAGATCGACTATTGTCATTCCGTACTGTGGGTCTACATGTACCCCGCCTCCTGACAGATTGACCCATTTGCACTTAAACAAAGGGACCTTAAAATCTTGTCCGTAGTCAAGTTCCCATATGTCCACTATGTAACCATAATATGTGTCCTTTCCCTTCTCGGTTGTTGCATCAAAGCGTACACCGCTGTTTTGGTTGGTGCTCTTCTCATCTTGGTCAATCGTGTAAAATGTATTCCCATTTATCTCATATCCTTTCCAAATCAATACAGTCAAAGATGGTCCCCTGGACAACAAGTACAACTCATCACAAACAGTGTTGTCACCTCTGATACGTGCTTCCAACCAACTGCTAAAAGTCATGATGTGTTCACATGTAGTCCAGTCGTCGCACTGCTCCTGGTGTTTGGAGCGCAGACTGTTCTTGTGTTCATCGACATACGGGGTCACCAAGGTAGAGTTCTGTAGAACTGTGTAGTGTGCTTGAGACCAAGAATGCCCGTCCCTGCATATTATTGAGTCCGCTCCTAGCGTGCCTTTTCCAGTCAGTCTCCCCTCATGCCGCGATTTAGGGAGACCTATCTTCTTAAGGCCAGGAATGAAGTCAACACAAAACCCGATGACATCCTCTGTTTGATGGCCCATGGAGATGCTTCCTTTTGGCCTTGCGCGATTACGGACATATTTCTTTAGGACTCCCATGAACCTCTCAAAGGGGAACATATTGTGTAGAAATACGGGCCCCAGAATGACAATCTCGTCGACTAGATGAACTAGGACATGCGTCATGATATTGAAGAAGGATGGTGGGAACACCTGCTCGAAACTGACAAGACATTGCGCCACATCACTACTTAGCCTTGGTACAATTTCTGGATCGATCACCTTCTGAGAGATTGCATTGAGGAATGCACATAGCTTCACAATGGCTAATCGGATGTTTTCCGGTAGAAGCCCCCTCAATGCAACCGGAAGCAGTTGCGTCGTAATCACGTGGCAGTCATGAGACTTTAGGTTCTGGAACTTTTTCTCTGGGATATTTATTATTCCCTTTATATTCGACGAGAAGCCAGTCGGGACCTTCATACTGAGCAGGCATTCAAAGAAGATTTCTTTCTCTTCTTTCGTAAGAGCGTAGCTGGCAGGACCTTCATACTGCTTCGGAGGCATGCCGTCTTTTTCGTGCAAACGTTGCAGGTCCTCCCGTGCCTCGGGTGTATCTTTTGTCTTTCCATACACGCCCAAGAAGCCTAGCAGGTTCACGCAAAGGTTCTTCGTCACGTGCATCACGTCGATTGAAGAGCGGACCTCTAGGTCTTTCCAGTAGGGTAGGTCCCAAAATATAGATTTCTTCTTCCACATGGGTGCGTGTCCCTCAGTGTCATTCGGAACAGCTAGTGCGTCGGGACCCTTTCCAAAGATTACGTGTAAATCATTGACCATAGCAAGTACGCGATCACCGGTACGCATGGTGGGCTTCCTCCGGTGATCTGCCTCGCCTTTAAAATGCTTGCCTTTCTTTCGACACTGATGGTTGGTCGGAAGAAATCGACGATGGCCCAGGTACACATTCTTCCTGCATTTGTCCAGGTATATACTTTCAGTGTCATCTAAACAGTGTGTGCATGCGTGGTATCCTTTGTTTGTCCGTCCTGAAAGGTTACTGAGAGCGGGCCAGTTGTTGATGGTCACGAACATCAATGCCTTTAGGTTAAATTCCTCTTTATTGTGCTCATCCCACGTACGTACACCATTTCCATTCCACATCTGTAAAAGTTCTTCAACTAATGGCCTTAGGTACACATCAATGTCGTTGCCGGGTTGCTTAGGGCCTTGGATGAGAACTGGCATCATAATGAACTTCCGCTTCATGCACATCCAAGGAGGAAGGTTATACATACATAGAGTCACAGGCCAGGTGCTGTGATTGCTGCTCTGCTCCCCGAAAGGATTAATGCCATCCGCGCTTAAAGCAAACCATATGCTCCTTGGGTCCTTTGCAAACTCATCCCAGTACTTTCTCACGATTTTTCTCCACTGCGACCCGTCAGCGGGTGCTCTCAACTTCCCGTCTTTCTTACGGTCCTCACTGTGCCATCGCATCGACTTGGCATGCTCTCCGTTTCTGAATAGACGTTTCAACCGTGGTATTATAGGAGCATACCACATCACCTTCACAGGAACCCTCTTCCTGCGGGGATCGTCGTGAACATCACCAGGGTCATCTCGTCTGATCTTATACCACAATGCACCGCATACCGGGCATGCGTTCAGATCCTTGTATGCACCGCGGTATAGGATGCAATCATTAGGGCATGCATGTATCTTGTCCACCTCCAATCCTAGAGGGCATACGACCTTCTTTGCTGCGTATGTACTATCGGGCAATTCGTTATCCTTTGGAAGCTTCTTCTTCAATATTTTCAGTAGTTTCTCAAATCCTTTGTCAGGCACAGCATTCTCTGCCTTCCACTGCAGCAATTCTAGTACGGTACCAAGCTTTGTGTTGCCATCTTCGCAATTGGGGTACAACCCTTTTTTGTGATCCTCTAACATGCGATCGAACTTCAGCTTCTCCTTTTGACTTTCGCATTGCGTCCTTGCATCGACAATTACCCGGCGGAGATCATCATCATCATCCGGCACATCGTCTGGTTCCTCTTCATCTTCAGCAGCTTCACCCGTTGCAGCATCATTGGGCACATCGTCTGGTTCCTCTTGATCTTCACCAGCTCCCCCCGTTGCAGCATCATGGTATTCAGGGGGAACGTAGTTGTCATCGTACTCTTCTTCTTCGTCGTCTTCCATCATAACCCCTATTTCTCCGTGCCTCGTCCAAACATTATAGTGTGGCATGAAACCCTTGTAAAGCAGGTGGGTGTGAAGGATTTTCTGGTTAGAGTAAGACTTCGTACTCCCACAATCAAGGCATGGACAACACATAAAACCATTCTGCTTGTTTGCCTCAGCTGCATCGAGAAACTCATGCACGCCCTTAATGTACTCGGAGGTGTGTCTGTCACCATACATCCATTGCTGGTTCATCTGCGTGCATTATATATAATTAAGTGTCCAAATTAATAGAAGTTCATCATCACATTAAAACCAAAGTACATACATAGTTCTCATCTAACAACATATAGCTCTCCAGAGCATCTAATTAATTAAACCATACATTAATTAAAACAAAGGCGATCATAATCACAACCAAGCTAACAATTGATCCAACGGCATAATGATACCAAGCCTCAGTATGAATGGCATATTTTCTAATCTTTCTAATCTTCAAGCGCATTGCATCCATCTTGATCTTGCGATCATCGACGACATCCGCAACATGCAACTCCAATATCATCTTCTCCTCCTCAATTTTTTTCCTTCAAGAAATTGTTTTCTTCTTCAACTAAATTTAACCTCTCGACAATAGGGTCGGTTGGAATTTCCGGTTCACATACATCCTAGATAAATAAAATCTATGTCACGTTGGTCCGCATAATTATCATAAACAATAAATGAACCAATAGTTATAAAGATTAATATATATACCACATCTGAATCATAGACAGGACGAGGGCCGACGGGGGCGGATACCAAAACCATCGCACTATATAAGATGCAATAATAAAAGTAAGAAAATGATACAAGTATCTATCTAAACATACAAGTAAGAATATTTTTCCTTTTAGAAAGAAGATAAGAGCAAGAGGCTCACAACGGTGGTGTCGGCGATGAGATCGGCGCGGGTGATCGACGGCGGTGAAGACAGGGGTGGGGCATGATGGACCGCTAAATCTAGACAAATCTCGAGGAAAATGGAGCTTTGAGGTCGAGCTTCGAGAGGAGAAAGCTTAACTAGTGTGGCTTGGGCATTTCATCGAACACCTCATGTGCACAGGAGGTGAGCTAGAGCACCACAAGCCCCTCCTCTTGCCGGCCCAGAAAAACAAAGCACTTAGTGCTCTGCTAAGGCGCAAGGGGTATATATAGGCGGCACCACTGGTCCCGGTTCGTGGCATGAACCGGGACTAAATGAGAGCCTTTGGTCCCGGTCCATGCCACGAACCGGGACCAATGGTGGTGGGACAGGAGCCAGGCACATTGGTCCCGGTTCGTCCCACCAACCGGGACCAAAAGGTCTAGACGAACCGGGACCAATGGCCCACGTGGCCCGGCCGGCCCCCTGGGCTCACGAACCGGGTCCAATGCCCCCATTGGTCCCGGTTCTAGATTGAACCGGGACTAATGGGCTAACCCACCCTGGACCGTTGCCCCCTTTTCTACTAGTGAGTGGAGCAACCATTTGGAATAGCTCCAAGTGGAGCGTGGAAGCAGCATTTACAATATGACCTAGAGATTTGCGAAGTACAAACGGATCTGAATGTTGCCGACCCATTGACTAAAACCTCTCTCGCAAGCAAAACATGATCAAACCCCAGAACTCATTGAGTCTTAATCACATGATGATGTGGACTAGTTTAGTGACACTAGTAAACTCTTTGGATGTTGGTCACATGGCGATGTGACCTGTGAGTGTTAATCACATGGCGATGTGAACTAGATTATTGACTCTAGTGCAAGTGGGAGACTGATGGAAATATGCCCTAGAGGCAATAATAAATTAGTTATTATTATATTTCCTTGCTCATGATAATCTTTTATTATCCATGCTATAATAGTATTGAAAGGAAACTCAGATACATGTGTGCGTACATAGACAACACCATGTCCCTAGTAAGCCTCTAGTTGACTAGCTCGTTGATTAATAGATGGTCACAGTTTCCAAACCATGGACATTGGATGTCGTTGATAACGGGATCACATCATTAGGAGAATGATGTAATGGACAAGACCCAATCCTAAGCCTAGCACAAAGATCGTGTAGTTCATATGCTAAAGCTTTTCTAATGTCAAGTATCATTTCCTTAGACCATGAGATTGTGCAACTCCCGGATACCGTAGGAATGCTTTGGGTGTACCAAACGTCACAACGTAACTGGGTGGCTATAAAGGTTCACTACAGGTATCTTCGAAAGTGTCTGTTGGGTTGGCACGAATTGAGACTGGGATTTGTCACTCCGTGTAAACAGAGAGGTGTCTCTGGGCCCACTCGGTAGGACATCATCATAATGTGCACAATGTGATCAAAGAGTTGATCGCGGGATGATATGTTACGGAACGAGTAAAGAGACTTGCTGGTAACGAGATTGAACAAGGTATCGGATACCGACGATCGAATCTCGGGCAAGTACAATACCGCTAGACAAAGGGAATTGAATACAAGATTGATTCAGTCCTTGACATCGTGGTTCATCCGATGAGATCATCGTGGAACATGTGGGAGCCAACATGGGTATCCAGATCCCGCTGTTGGTTATTGACCGGAGAACGTCTCCGTCATGTCTGCATGGTTCCCGAACCCATAGGGTCTACACACTTAAGGTTCGATGACGCTAGGGTTATAAAGGAAGTTTGTATGTGGTTACCGAATTTTTTTCGGAGTCCCGGATGAGATCCCGGACGTCACAAGGAGTTCCGGAATGGTCCGGAGGTAAAGATTTATATATGGGAAGTCCTGTTTTGGTCACCGGAAAAGTTTTGGGTTTTATCGATAACATACCGGGACCACCGGGAGGGTCCCGGGGGTCCACCAAGTGGGGCCACCATCCCCGGAGGGCTGCATGGGCCAAGTATGGGAGAGGATCAGCCCCAGGTAGGCTGGTGCGCCCCCCACAAGGCCCAAGGCGCAAGGAAGAGTGGGAAGGGGGCAAACCCTAGGGCAGATGGGCCCTAAGGCCCACCCCAGGTGCGCCTCCCCTCTCTCCCCTTCTGGCCTCCACCCAGATGGGATCTGGGGGCTGCCGCCACCCCTGGGGAGGGAACCCTAGAGGGGGCGCAGCCACCTCCCCTCCCCCTATAAATAGTTGAGGTCTAGGGGCTGGCCAACACATGAGTTTGACCTCTCCCTGGCGCAGCCCTACCTCTCTCCCTTCTCATATCTCGCGGTGCTTGGCGAAGCCCTGCAGGATTGCCACGCTCCTCCATCACCACCACGTCGTTGTGCTGCTACTGGACGGAGTCTTCCTCAACCTCTCCCTCTCTCCTTGCTGGATCAAGGCATGCGAGACGTCACCAGGCTGTACGTGTGTTGAACGCGGAGGTGCCGTCCGTTCGGCACTAGGATCTCCGATGATTTGGATCACGACGAGTACGACTCCTTCAACCCCGTTCTCTTGAATGCTTCCGCTTAGCGATCTACAAGGGTATGTAGATGCACTCTCCTTCCCCCTCGTTGCTGGTTTCTCCATAGATAGATCTTGGTGACACGCAGGAAAATTTTGAATTTCTGCTACGTTCCCCAACAGAACTATAATATGCAAGGGATGGAAAAGACTATTCCCGAGCTCTTCGCAATGCTAAAGGTTGCGGGGGTAGAAATCAAGAAGGAGCATCAAGTGTTGATGGTTAACAAGACCACTAGTTTCAAGAAAAAGGGCAAAGGGAAGAAGGGGAACTTCAAGAAGAATAGCAAGCAAGTTGCTACTACCTGGAAGAATCCCAAGTCTGGACCTAAGCCTAAAATTGAGTGCTTCTACTGCAAAGGGACTGGTCACTGGAAGCGGAACTGCACCAAGTATTTGGCAGATAAGAAGGATGGCAAAGCGAAAGGTATATTTGATATACATGTTATTGATGTGTACCTTACTAATGCTTATAGTAGCGCCTGGGTATTTGATACTGGTTCTATTGCTCACATTTGCAACTCAAAACAGGGGCTACAGATTAAACAAAGATTGGCTAATGACGAGGTGACGATGCGTATCGGAAATGGTTCCAAGGTTGATGTGATCGTCGTCAGCATGCTACCTCTACATCTACCTTCAGGATTAGTTTTAGACCTGAATAATTGTTATTTGGTGCCAGCGTTGAGCATGAACATTATATCTGGATCTTGTTTGATGCGAGACGGTTATTCATTTATGATTATGAAATCTGGCAAATGGACGTCAAAACTGAATTCCTTAATGGATTTATTAAAGAAAATTGTCTATGATGCAACCAGAAGGTTTTGTCGATTCTAAAGATGCTAATAACAAAGTATGCAAGCTCCAGCGATCCATCTATGGACTGGTGTAAGCATCTCGGAGTTGGAATATACGCTTTGATGAGGTGATCAAAGCATATGGTTTTTATACAGACTTTCGGTGAAGCTTGTATTTACAAGAAAGTGAGTGGGAGCTCTGTAGCATTTCTAATATTATTTGTAGATGACATATTGTTGATTGGAAATGATATAGAATTTCTGGATAGAATAAAAGGATACGTGAATAAGAGTGTTTCAATGAAAGAACTTGGTGAAGTTGCTTACATACTGGGCATCAAGATCTATAGAGATAGACCAGATGCTTAATAGGACTTTCACAAAGCACATACCTTGATAAAGTTTTGAAGAAGTTCAAAATGGATCAGTCAAAGAAAGGTTTCTTGCCTGTGTTACAAGGTGTGAAGTTGAGTCACACTCAATGCCCGACCATTGTAGAAGATAGAGAGAAAATGAAAGTCATTCTGTATGCCTCAGCTGTAGGTTCTATCATGTATGCTATGTTGTGTACCAAACCTGATGTGTGTCTTGCCATAAATCTGGCAGGGAGGTACCAAAGTAATCCAGGAGTGGATCACTGGGCAGCGGTCGAGAACATCCTAAAGTACTTGAAAAGGACCAAGGATATGTTTCTCGTTTATGGAGGTGACAAAGAGCTCCTAGTAAATGGTTACGTCGATGCTAGCTTTGACACAGATCCGGATGTCTCTAAGTCACAAACCGGATACGTATTTATATTGAATGGTGGAGCTGTCAGTTGGTGCAGTTTCAAGCAGAGCATCGTGGCAGGATCTTTATTGTTGAAGGTTAGTATATAGCTACTTCGGAAGCAGCAAATGAAGGAGTCTGGATGAAGGAGTTCATATCCGATCTGGGTGTAATACCTAGTGCATCGGGTCCAATGAAAATCTTTTGTGACAACACTAGAGCAATTTCCTTGGCGAAGGAATCCAGGTTTCACAAAAGAACCAAACACATCAAGAGACGCTTCAACTTCATTCGTGAACAAGTTAAGGATGGAGACATAGAAATTTGCAAGATGCATATGGATCTGAATGTGGCATACCCGTTGACTAAGCCTCTTCCGCGAGCAAAACATGATCAGCACCAAGACTCCGTGGGTGTTAGATTCATCACTATATAATCTAGATTATTGACTCTAGTGCAAGTGGGAGACCAAAGGAAATATGCCCTAGAGGCAATAATAAAGTTGTTATTTTATATTTCCTTATTCATGATAAAGGTTATTATTCACTAGTCATCAACCCGTGCTTCTGCACGGGCTAGCAAGTTTCAAAAATTAATATTATACATGCAAATTTTCTATAAATATTACTTTCTTTAAATCTTGTAGAAACAGAAGTAGAGCATATTTTTATGTATCTTTGCTACTTATTTTCGTAGCATATACCATATTATATTTCCATACTTCCCATTATAAATATACTCAGAACGTCGTGTTTAAATTTTTTATTTAACAACTCCTAACTCTAGTAAATACTAAATACATATGAAAATATTTTGTACTTAATATTATTATACATATAATTAACATCTATGATTTTTCTCTGTTTGGCACTACTGATATAGTTACTCCTTGCATCCACTTGCCACGTACAATCAAAATATTCCACAAAAAACATTGGTGACCCACAACCATTATCGAAGGAGTGAGTTTACGTAGAAACAGAGTCGTAGAGAAAAGTAATGACGTTGTTTTTTTACTTTGGCTTCTTTAATTAGTTAAGCGTTATTGCATTGTTGTGCGATTATTCCTTGAATATCTAAAAAAACTTCTCCTGCATGCCGTCACTTTTGAAATCAACGGAGCTCACTGGTAGAAAAAAGCCCTTTAGTCCCGGTTCGCAACAGCCTTTAGTCCCGGCTGTGCAACCGGGACTAAATATGCGCAACTAAAGACCCCCCCCCCTTTAGTCGCGCCTCTTACGGACCGCGACTAAAGGCTTTAGTCCCGGTTCTTGTGGCTGACCGGGACTAAAGGCCCGTCCACGTGGGCGCCCGTGGTCCGTCGGGGCGGAGGACCTTTAGTCCCGGTTCTCGTGGCCAACTGGGACTAAAGGCCTCCTCCGCAGGTTTAGGGTTTCAGCCCCCCTAAACCTGGTTTCTTTTTAATTTGTAGTGTTTTATTTGTTTTATATTTTATTTTGTGTTTTATTTTATTTTTAATGAAGTTTCAGTACACATATTCTACGCTACTATATACATGCATATGAAATTTCAAACAAGAAGAATTCAAGAGGAATATATAATATATATTCAATCTCGGGTGACCATATACAACTTCGAACAAGTTACCATACACAATTAGGATGGATGACCATATACATCTTCGAACAAGTTTCAATCTCGGGTATGCATATAAATTTCTTCGTCCTCGGTATAGTGTTCTCCTTTAGGATTGATGACTTCCCTCATGAAAAATCCTGCTAATTCTTCTTGAATTGGTCGGAAGCGAGCTTCTGGACTAAGCCTCCTCCGCAAGTTATCCGTCGCGTTCCGCATGCTATCTGATGCCTTCCGCTCAGTGGTGTGTCTCCGGATGTTCTCACAAACATAGTATCCACATAGATTGGTCCCCGGTGGCTGCTTATCCACATTAACTAACCTTCTGAAATCTAGCTCATGTTTGAATTCACCGACAATTTCTTCTGAGAACCGTCTCCAAACCCTACAGGGCAAAGAAAATTAAATGAATAAGGGAGTTATTAGTTACTTGATATTAGGAAATGAACGAAAGAGACCGATCGATATAGAGCTCAAATGATTGAAAATGATTACTTTTGCAACATTTTTCTCATGTCGGCCCAACGCTTTGGATCCGAATCCATAGAGTCCATGATTAGAACTCTGGAGGTGTGAAGTTTAATATTTAGCAGAATCCAGTGGAACCTGCGGACACGTTACATGCACAGTCATGCATAACTCATCGATTAGACATACCATGCATGGAGTAAACAAAAGAGAATGGGCACAAGAGAGAAACACTCACCCAAAATGGTAAGGAAATAGAATATGACTTTTGATTTGATGCTTTCTAAGAAACTTGTACAGGTCTTTCTCCACGTCTTCGGGGTGATGTTGTAACACATGTCCATTAACGATATGTGGGTCAATGAACCCAACATCATGGATGTTTCTTATTTTGCATTCCCAAATCTTCAATCTGCATAATAGCGTACGCAACAATATAGTTAGGACAATATATATATATATATATATATATATATATATATATATATATATATATATATATATATATATATAGTGCAGGCAATGAAGAACGAGATGAGGTAGAAATAAATCACTTACAGAACGTAGCAACTCAGCATAGATTTGTCGAGGTCGCGCAGATTGAACAGCTGGAACAATTCACTCATCTGAACTTCTACAGAGTACCGTTTGGTGTGATGCTCATCTGTAACATCCGCATAAACATATTCTTTGTCGGCCCATGTTATGAATTGCTTGTACCAACGTAGCAGATTTCGCATTTGTGGTGGTAGACTCTTTTCCTGCGCAGGCTCGACTAGAGGCCCATTCCGCACATATTGTAATGCTATCTCACATACTGGCGCATCCTCAAGGCCTAAGAAGGCACGAAGAGTCAAACCCATCTCGGACGCTTGTTTCATGGCACCCGCTACAGTCAATCCAAGTGCTGCCGCAGCTGCTATGATCTCGGGGTCCTCTTCCGGACCGGCTTTCACTATGAGCGGGGGGATCGATTGTTTCTTCTGCATCCCGAGCTGGTCAACTTGTTTCCCGCTTTTTTTACTTTCTTCTTTCTCCTCCTTCAATATTTTTGCTTGCCTACGAAGTTCATGTCCATAGTCGTCAGGCATATTCAGCTCGGCTTGGGACGGTGTCGTCAAAAAATCCTTAGCCCACTTCTTTTGCTTCTTAGTGAATACTTGCTTGGGCTCAGGCTCTTTTTTCGCCTTCATATCCGCCTTCCATTTCTCATAATCAGCAGACGCGGCCAATTTGGTTTTAGCTTCACTAAGTTCCCCAGGCCTTGGGAGGAGAGGCTTCAGTGATGGCTCCCGTACCCTTGTGGTCTTAGGTACATAAGGGTCCGGGTTAATAGTCCAGGAGCGGGTTTCCTTGCTGTCCGCCTGCTTCTGCTTCTTCGCCGGAGGTGGATTGGGGGGCGTCGTACCCGCCGGAGGAGGATTGGGGGGCGTCGTACCCGCCGGAGGTTGTGGATCGGGGGACGGCGTCGAATGGCGTGAAGGAGGTGTAGGTGAACCACCACGACCACCACCACCGCCACCACCGCCACCACCACCACCACCATCGGAGGGGGGTGGACTTGCTAGCCTTGGCGCCTCGCCTGGAAACACTATGTACTTCTTTTTCCATAGAATGAACTGGCGCTTGACATCTCCAAGTCTTCTCTCCCCTTCGGGTGTAGGTTTGTCAATCTCCAGGTCCTCAAACCCTTGGACTATGTCTTCCACCGTGACACGAGCATAGCCATATGCAATGGGGTTGTTGTGGTGGAGTGCTCCAGGTGTACAGGGTAAAGCACTGCCGCTAGCTACCTTCGTGGAAACGTTCCCCACGGGATAATGCAGGTCACATTCTTTCATCTCCTTTACATCATCCACGGGGTAGTGAGGCTCCGGTGCACGAATCTCGATCATCGGTGCACTAGCACCAGGCGGGGCATCCGTGGAAGCCACGCTGCTTCTCCGCTGCTGGCTTCCGTGATCCGCTTCATGATCTTCATGCGGCCCTGCAGCCGATTTTTCTTTCACTAGTTCATGCACGGTCTGCTTCAACTCATGGAGTTCCGATGCAAACTTCGTCATAAGATCTGCATCCCGGTCCGTATTTCTCTTACGGCTTCTGTAACAGTACGGGTCATTGTCTTGGGAAAACCCTACTTTCCACGGAACTTTGCCTTTGCCTCGTACACGTCCTCCGTGTTCATCATTCCCGAGGGCTGTTGTCAGTGCGTCTTTCTCTCTGTTGAACTTGATCAAGCCCTCTTGAGCTTGGGTCATTGCGTCAATAAGGGCTTGGGTGGGAGCAAACTGTCTCTGCCGGTGAACACACACCCCTGTCTCCGGGTCTAGCGATCCCCCATGCCCGTACCACCAGCTTTTGGCCCTTGGGTCCCATCCCTCTGTACCTAGAGGGATTCCTCGCACCCTCAGGTCCTCCTCCATCTTCTGCCACCTAGGCTCCAAAAGGCGACATCCTCCTGGCCCCATATTATGATGGAACTTTTTCTTACTCGCATTATCCTTATTTTTTTCGATATTTCCTTGAAATGCTCTGATTGCTTTTGCCTCACAAATTCTGGCCAATCATCTTTCAGTTTCTCATGTTGTCCATTGAAATCCGGAGTCTTGCCCTTGTTGGCATAGTCACGGGTTAAAATTTTCTTGAAGTTCCGGAATGCTTCGCCCATCTTCTGAAGAGCGAACTCTTTAACTAGCCTCCTCCTCTGACGTCCACCCGGAACCTCGTTACCGAATTCATCGACTTTGTTGTATTCCGGAGGTAGAATGAAATGTTCCATAAGCTTTCTCCAGCAATCCTTTTTCGTTCTCTTGTCGACAAAACTGAAACCAAGACGTGCCTTCTTTGGATCCTTCCAATCCTGGATGGTGATCGGGACGTTGTCTCTAACAACGACTCCGCATTGGTTGATAAACTTTGAGGTGTGCTGTAGGGGCTTGCCGGTTTCACTAACAAACTCAATGGCATATGTTTCTCCTGTTTTCATCGCCTTGGATTTGCCACGCTTTGTCGTACTCGATCCGGAGGGCTAAAAAAAGAAAGAGAGTCGCGCGCGTTAATACATATGTATTCACATTTCAGTAAGTTTGTATCACGAGAGGCTCTCAATGTATATATATACCTCGCCGGAGGTGGTTGCTACTTGCAATTCGAGATCGTCGGTTGTTGACGGTTGACCTCCGTCGACAATGTCCGTTCCTTCACCTTCTTGATCATCGACAATCTCTGTTCCACCGTCAATGTTCAGATAAGAAGAGACTACATCCTCTTGTTGCTCATATTCTGAGCCCGGCACATAAGGAATCTCGTTGTTGATGATGCCCATTAAATAACGTTCAGCCTCCGGATCCCTAAGCGGCTTGGTTCTATCGTCCGCCATATGTCACTCCTGCATGTAGTAAAAATTCTTTAAGTATAAAGGAATTAAAAAATAAGATTAAGGGGACATAGAGGAGGAGGAATTAAAAAATAAGATTCTTTAAGTAAAAATTCTTTTTTTCTTCTTCTTCCTTTCTTCTTCCTCTTTCTTCTTCTTCCTTTCTTCTTCTTCCTTTTTCCTTTCTTCTTCTTTCTTTCTTCTTCTTCCTTTCTTCTTCTTTCTTTCTTCTTCTTCCTTTCTTCTTCTTCCTTTCTTCTTTCTTTCTTCTTCTTCCTTTTTCTTTTTTCTTTCTTTCGTCGGGCGGCGGGCGGCAGGGCGTCGGGCGGCGGGCGGCGGGCGGCGGGCAAGGGCGCAGGGCACGGGCGGCGGGCAAGGGCAGGCACGGGCGGAGGCGGCGCTCACTGGGGACGGGGGCGGCAGCGCGCAGGGCTTCGGCGTCGGGGCAGGGCTTCGGCGTCGGCGTCGGGGCAGGGCTTCGGCGTCGGCGTCGGCGTCGATCGGCGTCCGGGCAGCGCTTCGGCGTCGAGAGAGAGGAGAATGGGAAGTGGCAAAACTGCTAAGTGCAGTATTTATAGACGCACCTTTAGTCGCGGTTGGGGAGGCAGACCGCGACTAAAGGTACCCTTTAGCCGCAGTCCGCCTCCCCAACCGAGACTAAAGGGTTTTGGCGCCGCTTTCGTTCCCACGCAGAAAGACCCTTTAGTCGCGGTTGGGGACAACAACCGCGACTAAAGGGTACCCTTTAGTCGCGGTCCGCCTCCCCAACCGGGACTAAAGGGTCTGTGCTAGAACTAGCGCGGTGCGGTGGGATGTTTTCCTTTTTCCTTTTTTCTTCTGTTTTTTCTTCTGTTTTTTTCTTCTGTTTGTTTTTACTTCTGTTTTTTTCTTATGTTTTTCTTCTGTTTGTTTTTTCTTCTGTTTTTCCTTTTTTCTTCTGTTTTTTCTTCTGTTTTTTCTTCCTTTTTCCTTCTTTCTTCTTCTTCCTTTTTCCTTTTAAAATCAGAAAAATAAAACTAATTCATTTTAAAATCTTAAAAATACAATTATATATCAAAAAAATCAGAAAAATAAAACTAATTCATTTTAAAATCCCTTGAAGGTTTGACAAAAGGTTTGATACATCATTCAGTTCATCGATCAAATACAAAGTTTGGTACAATAAATTATTACACATCAATTATTCCCTTGTGTCCCTGCTTGATTACGATTGTGCCGTATCCATGGAGCATCCTCATCATTTAACTTAATGCTTGGGTCAGTGTTCACTTTGAAGGGCGGAATTTCACCAAACATATTATAATCTTCTGACATGTCTGTCTTGTCCTCCACTCCCACGATGTTTCTTTTCCCTGAAAGAACAATGTGGCGCTTTGGATCATCGCATGATGTACTGATCGTTTTCTTATCTTTCCGTTTCCTCGGTTTGCTACTCATGTCCTTCAAATAAAAAACCTGAGCGACATCTTTGGGAAGGACGAATGGTTCGTCAAGGTAACAAGATTGTTGAAATCCACCATTGTCATTCCGTATTGCTCGTCCACCTTTACCCCACCTCCTGTTAGCTTGAACCATTTGCACCGGAACAAAGGGACCTTAAAAGAGGGTCCATAGTCAAGTTCCCATATCTCCTCTATGTAACCATAACATGTGACCTTTTGCCCATTCTCGGTTGCTGCATCAAAGCGGACACCACTGTTTTGGTTGGTGCTCTTTTTATCTTGGGCGATGGTGTAAAATGAATTCCCATTTATCTCGTACCCTTGGAAAGTCGTTATAGTCGAAGATGGTTTCTTGGCCAACATGTACAGCTGATCTCCAACATCATTGTCATTCATTAAATGTTTTCGCAACCAACTGCCGAAAGTCTCCATGTGGGTCTTTCTAATCCAGGATTCAGGCTTCCCCGGGTTGTCCGAGCGTAAAATATTCTTGTGTTGCTCGAAGTATGGAGCCACCAAGCTGGAATTTTGCATAACTGTGTGGTGTGCTTCAGTCATAGAATGACCGTCCATACATATCGTGGATTCCCTTCCGATCTTGCCTTTTCCACTTAGTCTCCCCTCGTGCCGCGATTGAGGAATACCAATCGGCTTAAGGTCAGGAACATAGTCAATACAGAACTCAATTACCTCCTCATTTCCATAGCCCTTGACGATGCTTCCTTCTGGCCTAGCACGGTTACGAACATATTTCTTTAATACTCCCATGAACCTCTCAAAGGGGAACATATTGTGTAGAAATACAGGACCGAGAATGGAAATCTCTTCGACTAGGTGGACCAGGAGGTGCGTCATAATATTGAAGAAGGATGGTGGGAACACCAACTCGAAACTGACAAGGCATTGGACCACATCGTTCTGTAACCGTGGTAGATCTTCTGGATTGATTACCTTCTGAGAGATTGCATTGAGGAATGCACATAGCTTCACAATGGCTACTCGAACATTTTCCGGTAGGAGCCCCCTCAAAGCAATCGGAAGCAATTGCGTCATAATCACGTGGCAGTCGTGAGACTTCAGGTTTTGGAACTTTTTCTCCGACATGTTTATTATTCCCTTTATATTCGACGAGAAGCCAGACGGGACCTTCATACTGCTCAAGCATTCAAAAAAATGACCTTCTCTTCTTTGGTAAGAGCATAGCTGGCACGACCTTGAAACCATTCCGGATGCCGGTCATCTGGGTCTTTCAAAAGTTGCTGGTCCTGCCGTGCTTCCTTTGTATCATTTGTCTTCCCATACACGCCCAAGAAGCTTAGCAGGTTCACGCAAATATTCTTCGTAACATGCATCACGTCGATTGCAGAGCGGACATCTAGGACTTTCCAATATTCTAGCTCCCAAAATATAGATTTCTTCTTCCACATGGGTGCGTGCCCGTCAACTCCCCGCGGAACTGATTGTCCGCCAGGACCCTTTCCAAAGATGACTTTCAAATCCTTGACCATATCAAATATCTCAGCACCAGTACGTTCCGCAGGCTTCGACCGGTGATCTGCCTTCCCGTTGAAATGCTTGCCTTTCTTTCTTACGTTATGATTTCGGGGAAGAAATCGACGATGACCCAGGTACACGTTCTTCTTACAATTAACCAAACGTACACTTTCAGTATCATGTAAGCAGTGCGTGCATGCATTGTATCCCTTATTTGTCTGTCCCGAAAGGTTACTGAGAGCAGGCCAATCGTTGATGGTTACAAAAAGCAACGCTCGTAGGTCAAATTCCTCTCCTTTGTGCTCATCCCAGACACGTACACCAGGTCTGGCCCACAACTGTAAAAGTTCTTCAACTAATGGCCTTAGGTACACATCGATGTCGTTGCCGGGTTGCTTAGGGCCTTGGATGAGAATTGGCATCATAATGAACTTCCGCTTCATGCACAACCAAGGAGGAAGGTTGTAGATGCATAGAGTCACGGGCCAGGTGCTATGGCTGGAGCTCTGCTCGCCAAAAGGATTAATGCCATCAGTATTTAGACCAAATCTTATGTTCCTTGCGTCAGCTGCAAAATCTTTGAAAACTCTGTCGATCTTTCTCCATTGCGTTCCATCAGCGGTGTGTCTCAACTCCCCGTCTGACTTACGGTCCTCTTTGTGCCATCGCAACGACTTGGCATGCTTTTTGTTCATGAACAGACGTTTCAATCGTGGTATTATAGGAGCATACCACATCACCTTGGCGGGAACCCTCTTCCTGGGTTTCTCGCCCTCAACATCGTCACTAGGGTCATCGCCTCTGATCTTATAACGCAATGCAGTGCATACAGGGCATTCATTCAAATTCTCGTATTCACCGCAGTAGAGGATGCAGTCATTAATGCATGCATGTATCTTCAGAACCTCTAAACCTAGAGGGCAGACAACCTTCTTTGCTTCGTACGTACTGGCGGGCAACTCGTTATTCTTCGGGAACATATTCTTCAACATTTTCAGTAAATTTTCAAATGATGAGTCACCTACACCTTCCTGTGCCTTCCATTTTAGCAAATCCAGTGTGCAGCCCAGCTTTTTCAGACTATTACTGCATCCTGGATACAACGACTTTTTGTGATCCTCTAACATGCGATCCAAATTCTCCCTCTCCTTGTCAGTTTCGCAGTGTCTCCGTGCATCAGCAATGGTCCGACCAAGATCATCAGCGGGCTCATCATGTGCCTCTTCTTCACCTTCACCTAACCCTTCCCCACCTTCAGCATCATCCTCCATGAAAGTATCACCGAAATGATCATGATAGTTGTCATCGATATCATCCCCTTCTTCATCTTCTTCCATTCTAACCCCTCTTTCTCCATGCTTGGTCCAACAATTATAGCTTGGCATGAAACCATGCCGAAGCAGGTGCATGTGAACGTCTCTTGAGGAGGAGTAACCCTTCCGATTCTTATAGACAGCACATGGACAGATAATAAAACCTTGCTGCTTGTTCGCATTTTCCACTACGAGGAAATCTTTCAAACCCGTAGTGAACTCGCCGGAGAGTCGGGGACCGTACATCCATTGCCGATTCATCTGCATTATTATTATATAAAGTATATAATTAACCATCATGCATTTGTTAAACTAACTAGCTAGAAATAATACAAATTAAACAATGAACTACACACATGCGTATTTTATCAATGACACATGAAAGGTTCAAGTTGCTAACCGCGATCGCGGAGGAAAAATAAATGAGAAAGCTCAAGTGTGGCTCGGACACTTCATATCATGTTTGTTTCAGGCTCTCTCGGGCATTTCATCAAACACCTTGTGTGCATAGGAGAAACCAAAAGCAAACCCACCACCACCTTTTGAAAATTGTGAAGTGAGCTGAGTGAAGTGAAGTGAGCTGAGTCCTATATATAGGGATGGGCCTTTAGTCGCGGTTGGCCAGGCCAACCGGGACTAAAGCCCCTCCCGTCCGCCAGCTGGATGGGCCTTTAGTCCCGGTTGGCCAGGCCAACCGGGACTAAAGCCCCTCCCGTCCGCCAGCTGTCGACCGAGCGCGCTGGGCCCAGATAGTTGGTCGCGGGTCTTCTCCCGAACCGCGACTAAAGACCCCTTTGGTCGTGGTTCGATTGTTTTGGGGACTAATGGGGGCGTATGGAAGCCTCTTTTTCTACCAGTGGCTGTGATGCACTTGCAAAGTTTAGCAAAAAAAATCTCAAATACATTTTTAGCGACTTTTTTTGGGTACTACTAAATAACATTTTTATCATCAATCAAGAATTCCCGCATTGTTGTATTATTATTCTTTCAATATTTTAAATATGAAACTTAAATTGCATACTCTCATTTCTGAAATAAGCTGACCTCTGATGCACTTGTAGAGTTTAGCAAATTTTGACTTTCTAATATATTTGACTTAGAAATTTTGATTCTTTACTATATTATTGGATTTTTTGACATGTACTTAGAACATAGATTTAGAAATTTTTCTACATTGTTTTTTATTTTCGGAAAAAAAATATGTGCATCACATACAAATTTGGGAGTATATATGTATGTGTGATTACAGACATGATTGTTATAGTACACACATATATACTTTGTGATAGTGTGTGTGGTGATTTTTGAAAAAAAAAATAGTACAGATGCGTTGTACGCATGCATGTGTAGTTCGTTGCCGGATTTTCTTTTCTAGGTGGCTTTAGTGTCCACGTCTCCTTCTCTAACACGCAGGGTCTCTTGGGCCTATCCAATGTCCCTTGTGACGTATGGACTGTTCCCTTTAAAATACGTACAGACTACTAAATAGATATAATAGAGTTACAAATCTCATTCAATCCTACACGTAGAATTAATTAAGATCTAATGGTTATTTGTAGGAAGTTTTGTAGGATTAATGTGGAAGCTCCAATGGTGCCTCTAATTAGTAAATATATATATAAGATAAGATGCTAGAATTGTATTGATTGGAAGCCTTAATACATGTGTGAATACATAAACAAACATAGTGTCCCTAGTAAGCCTCTATTAGACTAGCTCGTTGATCAAAGATGGTTAAGGTTGAAGGAAATATGCCCTAGAGGCAATAATAAAGTTGTTATTTTATATTTTCTTATTGCATGATAAATGTTTATTATTCATGCTAGAATTGTATTAACCGAAAACTTGATACATGTGTGGATACATAGACAAAATACCGTGTCCCTAGTAAGCCTCTACTAGACTAACTCGTTGATCAAAGATGGTTAAGCCCTGCCGGAATTGCACCACCATCTCCACCACGCCGTCGTGCTGGTTGAGATCTCATCTACTTCTCCTCTCTTGCTTGCTGAATCAAGAAGAAGGAGACGTCATCGAGACGCACGTGTGTTGAACGCGGAGGTGTCGTCCATTCGGCACTAGATCGGATTGGATCATAATTGGATCGCGAAGAGTATGACTACTTCAACCGCGTTATATGTGCTTTCCCTTTCGGTCTACAAGGGTATGTAGACACATTCCCCTCTCGTTGCTATACATATCCTAGATTTGACCTTGGGTGTTTCGTTGGAAATTTTTGATTTTCATACTTTGTTCCCCATCACAGATGATGTATGTCCTCGGTGCCTTGGTCATAAAGCACACATCATGGTGGGTGAGCCAAACCTCGTCGAGCCAACCTCTCGTTCGTCCAGCACCGGTCCTGCTTGGCGAGCCAGAGGAATAGCTTGGCGTCGCTGCGAGCCCAGCCCTTCCAAGTCAGCCTCCAGTCCATGTCCTCAATGGAGCCTTGGAAGAGAGCTCTATAGCATGACATGGCGGAGTCAGAGCTACTGTTGGTCCATCGCCAGCATGTACAACATAATTATGAAGATCAATCAGAAAGAAAGAAAAAAGAATTAAAATCATGTTCCATTATATTCAGTGACCATCATGCTAAATCTTTAATCAATTATCAAGCAATATATTACATCGGCCATATCGAATATCTAGAAATATTCTTACAGTGGCGGGCCGGAACTCCGGGTAGCTACTTAAGAGTTTTGGCCAAGGACTTGAAGGATGTGAGATTCACTATTTGACAAAATCACAACATAAACTCCGAAAGAAATTCAATGGTGATGTTGGCAGAAGGATGATGTGGCCAAAATGCTCTCATCAACTGCGACCTCACAGCTGCTTTGTCATTGTAGTCGCCGTTGTCCTCATCACCATGACCTCCAAAACAATCAGCGACCACTAAACGGATCTCACGAAGAGTGCCAGATGGCAAGTTTTCAATGCCAACCGGTACGAATTCGGCAGAAATGTGGTAACGGCATCGCATCAAAAGCGTCTCTAGCTTGGGCAGAGCCCCCACTTGGAAGACCAGCGACAGATATGGACATTCCAAATTCATGTGCTTGAGTGCTTTGAATTCCTTGCCGGAGATGATTACCCTTTCTTCCCTTTTGTCAACCGAACGTATATATAGTCTTAGGTAGGCAAGGGAAGGCAACCCTGCAACAATACTGACACCATCAGCAGCCTCCCTGACGGAAAGGGTTAAACTGTCGAGCTCGTGGAGCAGAGCAATCCATTGGGGGATTTTTTGGAATTCACATCTATACAGATCAAGCTTACGAAGACGACGAGGTGGGGTTAGTGTGCTGCTCCAGCCATCGACCCATAGGTCCTGAAGGCATTTGGACCCAATACTAAGGCTCCTGAGACTGCAAGAAAGCTTTCCAATGGAAGAGCACAAGGCATCAACACGCATGTTGACCGCTCCCTTAACAAATTTCCAAGCCATCTCAAGTTCTCTTAAGTTTGTCAGCTCACCAAGGCCCTTGATATTTTCTACCGAGCTTTGAATGAAATCAATACCTCGCAAGGTGTGAAGAGATTTCAACCTACCGATTTCGTCAGGCAACAACACATGATTTGAATAACTGAGATGTGACAACCGAGGCAAAGTAACAATATCTGATGGAAGAAATGTTCGCCCTTTAATTTCTATTGTCTCCAATTGCTGCAACTCCCCAATTTTACTAGGTATGATCAAATCTTTCCTGACACAAATCTTCAGATACCTTAGTAGAAACAACCAACGAATATCGGTGAGATCTAGCCTCTCACATCTCCAATCTATAATGTAAAGAACTCGGATAAACTTCAGCACCAGAAAAGAATGCACAAGAGACCCTCTTAAAAGTAAGACTGACCGGACATGCGATAGTGACCCATTGATTGCTGCCAGTATTCCGCCATCGTCTTCACCATTGTACTGAATGGAGACTCGACGGACCCTTCTTTGTTCTCCTGTCACAACTTCTGGCCCATCAATAACAAGATTAAAATTCTCTTCAGCGGCCTTGGATCTAATGAGATCAAGCATTATATCATGTACTCTGCAAGACAACACCTCATCATTGTAGTCTATCTCCACGGGTTGGATCATGCTCATGTTGATGAGCTTATAGAAGTAGTCTTCTGCGACATCCTCTGCATCACGCAGACGAGTTTTACTCACAAAGCCTTGAGCTGTCCACTGCCTCAACAAATCCTCTTTTTTTATCTCGCTATCCTCTAGATACTTACCAATATCAAGCAGGCATGTCTTAAGATGGTGAGATAGATGTGTGTAGCTAAGATCCAATACTTGCTCCATATTTTTAAGATCGTCATGATTTCCATCAAACACAGACACCAAAGAATTCCTTACAGAATCCCATCTTGACCTTGGGTTATGAACCAGAAGGCTTGCTATACTGATAATAGCAAGTGGCAAGCCACCACATTTTTTCAGAATATCACTTGAAATATCATCTGGTACATAAGGATGAGCTTCTTCGGAACCAAATATTCTACTAACAAGTAGTTTTCTTGAGTCTTGGGGACTTAGTGGTTCCATCTCATGAACATATCCTTTGCTATGTCTGCAACAGTCATGTGCAACATTGTGAATCCTGGTAGTTGTTACCACAATACTGCCACAATCGTCTTTTGTAAAAGCACATTTAATAACATTCCACGTCGGGGAATCCCATATATCATCGATTACTATGAAGTACCTGCAAATAAAGTCACATATATAAAATAAAAACAGAGCCATAACGTAGTATGTTCAAACCTACAAAATGGTGTCACCCACGGGTATCCATGCCACATTGCTCACTGTCACCCGGTCAAGCACGCGCCATTCCAACCCTAATACCTCCCACACACGCAAGCAGCCAGTCCTACCGGCCTCCTGGCATGTACACACAGAATGAGGGAACCGTGCTGGTGGCGGCCAGCTGGACTCATCATGGCGCGTCAGTGGCAAGTACTTCCTCCGTAAAGAAATAGAAGAGCGTTTAGATCACTCTTATATATCTTTTCAGAGGTAGCACATTAATCCGTGTGGGCTTGAGCTTGCACATGCGAGACAACTACATGACAAGATGGGAAGAGTGGGCTTCCACCAATCTCTGTGGTGCATATTAGACATGAGTTGTGAGCACCGCCGCCATGGGATCCATTTTGCCAACAACGGCGATGGGAGGAAAGAGATGGGGGTTGCAACAGCGGCTAGTCATTTGGCCCATAGCACCACCCCATGGGAGGCTTCGCAAGGGATACGTGGGTAGGAGAACAAGTGCTTCACTAGTTTATTGGTGAAGACAAATACTAATTATTGGTGAGGACAAGTCACTTGCCTATTGGTGAAGACAAATAGTTCACTTAGGGTACCTCCAACAGCAACCCGCAAATTTCTTCCCGCATGTGTCCACACACAGGGGAGGCCAGTCCACGGACATGGATGGCGGAGGCTATCATCCAACCGTAGCCACATACATTTTAAACACTTTTTCAACAAGACGGATGAAACTCGTGCAAACACGGCCAGGTTTCATATAAACAAGATAGATCTCATATAAACCGGACGAAAACGTTTACATTTTGGACATATTTTAAGTAAAAAGGTAAAACTATATGCACATACGGTCGCGTGGACCTCCACTACCACGACACGAATACACTACACTAGTCTACTGCTCCCCGCAGTGGACCCCTTTGTCTTCCCCATGTCCGGCAGCCCGCTCACCGGACTGTCGAAAGCCCCGGAGGTATAGCTTCAGCTCAAACGATGGCTCGCTTCCCCACTGCTCATTAGAGTGGAATCGACGGCTGATGCTTCAGCCGAAGGAGAAGGGGGCGCCTCCACTTCCGTGGAGCCCAGGTATGGGTCAACGATGGTCTGCGCTGAATAACCGGGCAAGTCACTGGCCATGCAAGCTGGCGACACGACGACCACGTCCTTCCTATGACCGAAGTGACAGCGGCGTCCCGTGTTCTACTTTTTCTCTATGTTGACGGCAGACGCGGACACGCTGGCCACCGACTCATCGATCTCAACACATGCGGCTTCTTTCTCTACCAGCAGGGCGCGGTTACGCGATGCGTCGTCGTCGATGGCAACGGCGATGCCCATGCCGCCGTGCCGACCTGGAGCAACTCGCCACTCCTCTGCGAGCTGTCTAGGAGCGGCGAGTTGTTGAACCATGCACCGGCTTGGGGCTTGGGCGGCAACTTGCTCTATCGGGATAGGCGAGAGAGGAGGAGCAACGAGCTGCCTCGCTCGTATCCTGTTGGCTCGGTTAGCCACCCTGCCCACATTTTATGCCGAAGAACTGCTCTTGCCCGTCGGATGCCATCGAAATGGTGGAGAAAATGATGGAGGGAGGAGATGGGGAGCGGCGAAGTGGTGTCGTTCTTGCTTGGTGTCTAGCCTCGTTTAAATAGAGTGCAAATGGGAGGAGCTTGCCTGGTGTTGCTTTTAATGCCGGCCCGCTCGTCAACGGATGTGTGGCTGGAGTAGGTTTCTTGGAGGCGTTCGAATGCGGCGAGGAGGCGTGTTTAGGCCGGTCCTGCAGTGGTCTGCGAGCCACTTCAATGGCGGAGGCACTGAGAGGTTGTGTCCGTCCTGAGCCGTCTTCAATGTGGAGTTGGCACCGGGCGAGAAGCGCCCGCGGGAGGGAGGAGGGGTTTTGGGTTGCCAAGGCGATCAGAAGGGGGCGTGGTAGCGGTCCGGACTTTCGCAAAGCCCCCCCCCCCCCCTCCCCCAACGTTTGTCTTCGGTTTGGGGGAGAAAGTACGCCCGAACTGTGCCGTGGACCGATACAGGCCCGCGTTGGAAGATTTTCGCGGTCCGGACAGCACGGTCCGGACGGATGCGGGCGTGTTGATGATCAGCGTTGGAGATGCCCTGATAGAGCAAAGTTTATGCAACACAAAATCTTCCTGCAGTTCCGAAATGTTGAAATGTGTATTTGAAAGTTCCAGACTAAAATCCATGTATATATGTGGAATACAATTGGAAAAAACAAGAAATTTAATACATCTATGGATAAACAGATTGCTGGCTTCTTAGCCACTGGAGAAGGTAACCATACTTTAAACATCTTCTTATGCGCATTAGACCCTGAACAAACTAATAGTGTGAGATACATTGCAAGCGTGCATGGTATGAAGAGCTTCTGATTTTTGCAAAGTCTCCAATCTAGCCGAGTGTTTCCCAAAACATGTGCATGAGATTGGTATTTTCTAAAACTGAAATTGGCATCATCTTCCATGTCCATGATTGATTTTACAATAATTCGTATTGGTCTTTGTTTCTCCATCCCTCTAATCTAATCAAACTTGCAAACAAATACACGCCCATAAATCATCTTGAGGAATGTATTATTTTAAAATAAATAACTAAGTAACATCTCAATTACTAGATGACATGCCATGCAGTTGAGGTAAAAGTGCTAGATGGATTGGCAGATGAAAGGAATTGAGGGAGATAATAGAGGTGGTTTTCTAAAGTGATTGCTGATGGCACATGAAAGACGACCAGATCAAAACCACTATGGAAACGACAGGAACAGTGTAGAGGATACTAGAGCACCAAATGGTTAGAGGTTTTGAAATCGAAGTTATTTTCATGCCCCCACGCACTTGGCCCCTGCCATGGCTTGTCCAAAACTAGTGGGTAGTTGCAGTATTGCTTAAGGTACGTTGGTATGTTGACCGCTGGGTTGGGTGCATATACAAAAGAATTCGGTGATAGGACCTTGAAAAATAGCACAAAGTAAAATGGGCAACGAGTAACCAAGAAAATATTGCATTAGGATTCTTCAATTTGATGTAGTTTACTTAATTAATTACTGCTCCAAGTCTAATGGTTGACAGTGTATACCTGTCGTTCTGAAGCAATCTTCGCATTTTGTCGATGAGCTGCATTTCGTTTAACTTTGCTGCCTTGGAACCATAGCCAAATTTATCTAGAATATGCTCAAAAAGTTTCTTCACATTAGGATTCCGACCCACTGAAACAAAAGCTCTATGTTGGAATTGGGATTGAAGCTCGTCATACACTGCCTTGGCAAGTGTTGTCTTGCCCAATCCTCCAAATCCGACGATCGAAACTATCTTGAGTTGCGGTTTTGAGACATTCCCATCCCCATCCTTATTAGAGAGCCACCTGATTAGCTTGTTTCTTGGCTCTTTGATGCCAACGAGCTCCTTTGGATCTTTGTATATAGCCAAAATGCGAGGATCAAAGGTAATAGTGTCAGCTACATTAGCCATGACTTCATCAACCTTGCATCTTTCACGTCTATCAGCCACAACCTGAACTTGTTTCTTGATGTCTTTGATAGCGTCTTCAATCGGATTGTGAGTCTTGCCCCACGTGAAGAGGTTGAACATCCTATGCATGAGCCCCATGAAGAGGCCCATGTCAGAGGCATGCCCAATGTGTACCAGGAATCCATCAACAACATCCTCAATGTCATATGACATCTCCCTGAGACTGTCAGCCCAGTGCTTGACCTTGTCATCGAGGTAGTCCCGATGTACCTCCGACACCTTGCACAAGGCTAGCTGCATCTCCCTCAGCTCTTCTGATAAAGACTCTATGTCTATCTTCATGCTTATCTCTAGATTGTACTCTTCGTTGAGAAGATCGCCAAGCTTGTGGCGCAGGCTGCCCATGGCCCCGGTTGCAAGATCCACAATTCTGTTGCTCATATTGCTGTGTTGGTTGCCCAAAATACTTGGAGTTGTGTGGAAGCTAAGGCGCTCTAGTTGCTTGGGAAATTGTCGCCGTGTATCTTTGTAGCTAATAGAATTGATGCCCTTGCATGCAGAATAGTGAGGTATTTAGATTAAATAAACTAATTTCTTAAAAGATGCAAGTTGGATTATTTGAAAAAGCTCACCATCGGAACTGCCTCTTCTTGATGAGTTGCATTGATGCTGGGTTTGATCTCGCTAAAAGCATACTCAACAATCTTATTCTTTTTCTTCTAACAACATACACATTTTGTTAAGAAAATAAACGGAGACAAAAAGAGAGAAGATACATATACAAGTGTCAAACCGGTCACCTTGGTGTCATCTCGAATCTTCATATCTCCCCTAGGTTCCTCGGGATCATATACCACAACCGTCAAATTCACCTCATCTAGTCCATCCGGATCTATAATGAACATGTGTTCTGTGATATCCTCGGCTTTGACCTCCCTGTTGACTTTTGTGCTCTGCACAAGAAACACGTCGGTGTATGGCATACCGTGTGGTGCATTCTCCCGTGCTTGCATTGTTATTTGGATAGCACACTTGGATTGTGGTGACACAATGCCTTTGTTTGGTTGTGTGCAGTATTGTCGGCTTGGCGTATCGATGTTGAAGGCGTAGTAACCTTTTGTCTTGTTGATTAGCTCAACTATGGATGATATTGACTTATGAAGCTCAAAAGGCAACCGTAGTTCGAGCGGCATAATTCCAAGCATGTCATCTGAGTAAAGGTATATCTGCGAGAGAAAAACGAGATACATTATATACTCCCTCCATACCACAATTGTAAGTTGTATTGTACTTGCCTTGTGATACCTATTATAAGTTGGTGATGCATCAAATGTGTTATATACTCCATCCCTCAACTGAGTGAATGCACACGGTTACATCCTAGAAGGGTGATGTTAAACTCATTGAATGGACGGAGATGGGCGACGTACGAGAGCGTCTCGGCTCACCTATCTTTATGGTGCAGGGCACTCAAATTACTTTCATAGAGCCAGATTCCGAGGAGCAGAACTCTTACCCTAAGACCTTTCAAGACACCCTAGATGCTAGGGACGACACACATGAAACGGTAGGCCCATTGCAGATGTTGGCGCCAAACCTGGCAGCGCCGCTTCTTCTTCCACCTCACAATCTCTCTACATACTCTCTTGTTTCTCTTGAACACACAAGCACACATGTGAAAACTCAAGAAAACACAGACGCACGCACCCACGCACACAACCAAGAAAGATGACCAGATGCTTTGCCCAGAACACTTCCTTGGTGAACACAAATACTACATTGTTTCTTCTGCCAACACGGCTGCTTTTCTCATTCCTTTTCTTGACTTAAATAGGCAGTATAAGATAATGACTCACACATCTGCTGATCCTAAACTTAAGCCAAGGCCATGCACCCCTGGAATCTCTCCACGATGCAGAAGACTCGGCCACCACACACACGTACACACCTAACCAGCTAACCCATGCACTAACTAATCCCTAACTACACGCACACGCACAGTACTTGCGCAGCGTCTACTCAACGGCCAGCATACACATGCACATGGCTAGCTAACAAACTCCATCCGTGACTAAATCAACTAAACTATGCTGATCCACTACTACTAGCTTGCATGCACACACATGATCTGACCTTTACGTGAGTACACAGCCGCAGCCTAGTGGATCGACACGACTACATGCATGAATGAAAAAACAGGAAACAGTCTAAACCTAGCACTAATAACAAGATTAGTTCCAACATATTGCAGAAAAAAAAAATTGGAATCCAAAATTCTCACTTAAAATGATACATGCGTCTCTCTGCTCACATTAAATGATGCATGCGTCTTAAACAATGTACTTATTTAACTGAATGGCACAATCTGGCTTACCTGGTCAATGTGATCATTCATGTTTTCTTCAGTTTCATTGAGAATACAAATTATATCCAATATAAAAGGTCTATTTGATGGTTCTTTTTTCCTGCAGTGTGCCGCAATTTTCAAACATTTAGTTACTTGCTGGTATTGGGACAGCACCGTATCTTTCGGTGATTTATCCCACCTGTGTATCCACCTTCGAAGCACCTGCATTTCCCAAATGATACTTTCTATGTTAATTAGATGACGCTAGCCCGGTAGTGTGTGTCCTCAAAGAGTGCATCGGCTCACCTCATACCACAACATAAATCCATATATATATATAACCAAAACTAGAATGTTTTTCTTTCAAGATTGCGAACATGTATTATTCTACTTTGAATCCATTGCAAACACACGCACACATTGCTAGTCATATTTAAACAGTCGATACTCAAATGTATTGTGTGTGTGCGCGCGTGTGGAGTAGATGAAGCTTTGACAAAGAGTAGTGGATTTATGTTGTGGTATGAGGTGAGCCGATGCACTCTTTAGTGTGTGTGTGTGTCTATATATATATATATATATATATATATATATATATATATATATATATATATATATATATATATATATATATATATATATTACGTATATTACGTTTCACTCAAAATATATTCATCGGGGTGCTTTGATGAGGTGAGGGAGGGATGTGGTCGGTTTCAATATACTAAGGGGTTTTCTACAAATTGGAGCAGAGAACTAGGGTATTTTTGCAAAAATGCCATAAATGACCTCACAACTGTTAGATGTAGATCTAATGGTTAGAAATGACAGATGGCAGACATACCATCATCACTAACTAAGTCTTCTATAGGAGTAGAGATTTTATGGAGCTACCAATATATTATTCATATAAGGGATGATATGTCAATTCAATATTGTGGGATGCAAAATAAGTCCTTCATCTAAACAAATGTAAGCAAATTATGTAGTACTCACGAAAAGAGTATCAAAATGAAGTGCAAAACTTTGGCATAGTTCTAAAAATGGAACATCTGCATAATGTGACAGTTGGCTCTTACATTAACATTATTTGGATCACCCCTACATCCCGTTACCAGTTCCGTGATTATAACACCCAAACTATACATGTCAGCCTTTTTTGACGTCTTGCCACCATTCACGTATTCCGGAGCACAATATCCCCTACAGAAGAAATGCCATATTGATGCATTATATCATCAAGAGACTTGTAAACTGTAAATTCCACAAAAAAACAATAGGTTATATTGATGCATGGCTTACTGTGTTATATAACGGGCACCACTGGTGTGTGTGTGTTTATCAAGTCTTGATAGACCAAAATCTGTTATCTTTGGCACCATATCATCATTTATCATTATATTGCTAGGTTTGAGGTCCATATGGATAATATTATTTTCCTCGTGAAGGTAATGCAAACCATGACAAATTCCTTTGATTATTTCATACCGTATACTCCATTTAAGTCCTCTTAATTCATCTGCACATGAGAAGGGGGGAAAGTGAAGTAGGAAGAATAAAATATTCAAACTGACATGCTAAACTGTATACTAAGGAGTGTAGAACATTTTAATGGAAGTATGTCCATAAGAATTTGTTCAACCCCTGGAATTAAATGTACTAGTAAGCAATGTTGAGGAGTTAACCGGTACGCTGCTCGGTTGGCCGGTAAGTAGGGGATTAATAGGCTAATCGGTAAGTTAATCCATTAATTGGATCATTTATCAGTTTATCGGCCACTCGATGACCATACAAGTAGGGATTAACGACAAGTTAACTGGTTAATCAGACAAATTCTTGAAGAGCGCTAGTAAGAGAGAGAAATTATGAACTAAATGAAGATCTGCATGAAATGTATCTTTGTCATACCTGTAATATGTTTATCAAGGCTTCCTTTGCTGATATACTCAAAACAAAGTAATCTTTCTCTTATCTGGGCCATAACCAATTCTGTTGATCCTGCCTCTTTTATGGCTTCACGATGTGTATTTGAACAAAAGCCAAGAAAGCGGACTACATTTCGATGGCTAATAATCTTCATCAAGCTTTTAACCTCACGATCAAATAACCTGTCGTTGATTGTGTGTTCACTCGTAATTATCCTCTTCACGGCAACAATCCTACTGTGGAGCACACCCTATCCGTAAGCATTTAAATGTGGTCATTCTCAGCCCTCTGACGCCAAAACAAAGACCTATTGCACTATTAATGGAAGTAGTAATATTTTACTCAACTTCAGATCTTTAATTACATACTCCCCCCAAAACAAAAGCTTACCTTGTAAACCACCCCAAATCCGCCCTCGCCAATTTTTCTCTTTTCAGAGAAATTTTCTGTAATCTCCTGTAAAAGTGCTAATGCCAGATTGGTCGGTTTCTCAGATCCGGAGAGTATGCGCTCCAGGACAATTCCATCCCCCATTTTAAGTGCAAGGTGCTCTTGAAAACTAGAAAAAGCAGAAATTAGTTTCCTTGAGACATGCTTGCACTGCATAAATATACAATAAGTAATTACTTGATGTTGGCTTTATAAGCTAGGATCAAACTCACGTGTAAGTATGATCCTCGCCTACACGGGCGCGTACTACTCCAGGAAGAAGTCAGTCAAGTCTAGTAACGGTGGTTCCAAGGCAAACAAGTCCGGCAACGGCGGTTCCAAGGCAAACAAGAATGGCGACAAGGTGAAGAAGGGTGGCAAATCAGCGACTATTGGTGGAGGAACGAGAGAAGCGCCAAATTATCATCGCACTGCAACATCCCCATCTAGAACCCGATGCTGACCTACACCAACTGTGGCATGTGGCAGGGAAGATGAAAATTATTCGCTGAACCCTACGAGTGTAGCAGGCAATCATGGACAACGACGTAACCCAGTTTGTGTTGATGACATTGGCGGAGTTCGCGGCGGCAAGAGAGACGTCGGACACATGCATGAGGATTGGAGAAGATCGCGTCATGAAGGCTCTGGCACAAGTACTCAAGAGGCAATTTCACAAGCTGCAAATGGAGGAAACTGAATCCATGAACGACTATGCCATGTGTCTCATTACCTTGGTGGGAAAGATCCGCACGTTTGGTGGGAAGCTCGAGGTCGGGATTGTGGAGAAATTTTTATGTTCAGTGACTACTAAATTCACATACATCATCTTCATGCTCGAGCAGCTATACGACATCGCGGACATGTCCATAATGAAGGTGACTGGACACCTATGGACATGCAAAGAGATGCACGTGGTTGTCGAAAAGGCAAGGGAGAAGGTGGTGACCAACTCCTATAATAGTGCATAGATTGGGAGTCGCCAAGTAGCAAATGAAAGCATGACAGCTGCGAAGGCTCAAGTAACACAAAGCACGATAGATAGACCAGAAAAGGCAAGCCACAAGGTTATGGTAAGGCGTGCTGATCTAATGAGTGAGAGCCACGTGACTTGGACATGTCCAAGGTCAAGCGCTATCACTTCAACAAGATGAGTCACTTTGCGAACAATTGTCTGTAGCCTAACAATAGGGAGATCAAAAAAATTTGGTGTAGCGGAAAGATGAACTTTTAGGTCTTCTCATGGCCGACGTTTTCGACCTCGCCCAATTCGTGTTGGTGAAACCAAACCAGAAGGTGCTACTTCATCAGAAGAAAATAATACCAAAATTATCCAAAAACTAGAACACGTCGGGTATCTACACGGGTGATAGTAATCACATGATGGGCTGCAATGAGAAATTCCTTGAGCTAGAATATGATGTTGAAGGATATGTAAAATTCAGTGATGGTTTGGTTGTGGAGATTTGCGGTCAAGGTTCTGTCCTCTTCGAGGGTCTCACAGGCGAACATCGCATACTCACCTGAGTATACTACATCCCACGGGTTCGCAACAACATCATCTCTGTCAGAAAACTTGAAAAGAATGGACGCCAAGGTGGATATTTAGAACAAAGTAATGACGATCTTTGATAAGGTCCGACACGTGCTAGCGCGTGTAAATCGCACGTGGAACATGTTCTACATCCTCAATCTTGCTCAATCTCAACCGAAGTGTTGGCTCGTCAAGAGTGATGATGACTCCTGGTTATGGCATGCTACATTTTGACACATTGACTTTTACTCCTTGAAGAAGATGTAGAAAATGAAGATGGTACCTGTGACGCCATTTACCGACATGTTGATCGAGTATGTGACGGGTGCTTGGCTGGAAAACAACATCGGAAATCGTTCTCAGCCTAGTCTACCTATCGTGCGAGTGTTGCACTTAACCTGCTTGATGGTGATCTATGTGCCCTATCACCCCAGTAACTCATACAGGAAAGAAGTATTTCTTCCTTTTGGTAGATGACTATTCGAGATACATGTGGGTCATTCTCCTACGACCTAAAGATGAGGGGTTTGAAGCTTTCAAAAAGGTGAAGGCAGCAACAGTGATGGAGCACAAGTTGAAGGTTTGAGCTCTACGCACAGATCACGATGGAGATTTTATGTCGAATGATTTCAACGACTACTGTGATAAGATTGAAATAAAAGATTCCGCACGGCACCTAATATGCCACAGCGGAACGGTGTAATCATGCGTGTGTAGTACAAACAAAAAGTTGTGATAGCACCCGGGGTCCCGACCCCCTTTATCCTAGCGACAAGTAGGGCATAGGGGTGGCAGGTATATAGCATGTCTGCCGGTTACTGTTCAGAAGACCACTGTTTTCGTAAAGGAGAAATGACCATTCAGAGGCGCTGCATGTGAGGGGATAATATCAGGTTGAGCGAGTGGCCTGAGACGTTTGAATTTGACATACAGGATCCCACGGCGAGCTCAGTATTTTTAGCTATCCTCCTAGAGAAGTAGGGCAGTATGGATACTCGATGTAACAACTGAGTGTATTGAACTTTGCAATTTTGTGAGATGTTCGAATTCTATCTAAGATATACTTCCTCATCAATTTTTTGCATTCTCTCTATGTGAATAGCATCGATAGACAGGCGTTAATTGTAGGCCAAATTCTTGAGAGATTAAGGACTTTTTCACTGTTCTAACCCATTTATCAAAGTTTAGCAAGATTTGACCCGTGTTTAAAAGTTTTTTCGAATCTGACCCATTTCAAGACGCCAGCAACCGTGGCATCTAGATTGCACCGAAGACGCCGCGAACTCCGGCGTCCTGACCTACCTTCTGCTCAGTTTTGTGGACTTTTTGACGTGGCAAAGGGTAAACGCCACTAACCATGGCGTTTAGGTCCAAAAGATTAAGTGACATGCATGCATGCACACATGCATTTTTCCTGTGGCGGTGGCTTGCTCACGCGAGCATTAACCTGATCTGCTGAGATTTGACTATCTGAGGCAGAAATATCTATACACTGTGTGCTAGATAGCTATTAGGAGATGCCAAAATACAATTTTTGCATCTATGATACGTGATCAATCATTTGACCGAGAAACCGTCGGAGCATAATCATTTGACGGAGATACCGTTAGAGCATCTACAGTCACGATTATCAAATCCGGCGCTCTATATGTCTGCGGATAATGACCTGTCACACTTTAAATTCTCGCCCGTACAGTCGCATACCTCATATCCGGTACCCTATATTCATACTATCCATGCAACGTGAACTAGTCTACGTAGATCAAACAACGGACATAAAAATCGTCAGCAAACGGACAACGAAATTGTCAGCAAACGGACACCAAATCCACTTTACATCATCCAAAAGTTCTCCACAGTTCATCACTGGACATGTTCTAAACTAAAACAACTAAAAAACGATAATAGTAAACGGAGGATGAGCGTCTTCACCAGTTCCTCGCTGGCCCTTTGACCTTCTGGCAACCGGCGCAGCTATAGGCGTCCACGGCAGGTGGTGGATCATTGGAGTCATCAGAGTCTGAGCCGTGGTGGTCATCATCGTCCGAGGAGGAACCAGAGATGACGATGAGCCCCTTCATTCGCCGGACGGACTGGTCCTGCTGCCTTTTGAGCTTGGCCACCCGAGCCGCCTTCGCCGCTGCCTCCGCCGCCTCGCGCTCCGACTGCTCAATGGCTAGCTGGAGCGCCTTGGCGTTCTTCCTCCACGTCGGGCATCGCCGGCACCCCGCGGCGATGGCGAACGGATTGCTCCGCCGCGTCCCTCTCCCTTGCCTGCTGCCTCTCGCGGCGGGTGATGCGTGCCTTCAATTCCGGTGTGCGTGTCCACGGAGCCGACAGAGCAGGCACTAGCACCCACCGTTACCCTTGCGAATCAGCGGCTGGTGGGGGAGGTGGACGATGGAGGGGCGGTGCGGACTGCGTAGCCCTTGAGCTGCGCGTGGGCCGGGAGGGGCCAGCTCTAGCGTCCGCGCTGTCAGCGGGGGACCGGCGACTGGGCAGATCCGGAACCGCCCCCTTGTCCACCTTCGACCGCTCCAGCGCAACGCAGAGGGCCAAATCCTCGTCGACATCGAGGTCAGAGTCGGAGCGGCTGCCGGCGCTCGACATGCTCGCCGGACTCGTTGGATTGGATCAAATGAGGGAAGAAATCGAAGGAGGCAAGAAGAAGAGACGGAGTGAGAGCAGAGAGTGAAGTGAGCTAGGCTTCCGGATTGGGGTTTTTGTGACGACGGAGTGGGGTCGGCAGTGGGCCAGGCTGGTATAGTGGACGCGTCTGGGAGCGTCCAAGCCGCCCCATATACGCCCTACATTTGGGCTGGATATGAGGTGCGCCGAACAGCCCGGACCTTTGAGGCCGGTTTGAGGCGCCAGGTCGATTTTTTTTTTTTGACCGGTCAGTGACTGGGCGGTCCACTTGGGCGTTTGAGGCTGGTTTGAGGGCGCCCGGCTGTAGATGCCCTAAGTGTAGGTAGACGTGCTATACATGATTCTCGGGCGAGTCATTGGCTTAAAGCATCTACAACCGAACTTCTCAAATGCCTCCTATACGTCTGGGCGAATAGCCTGGTCAGGGACTATCATGAAAACGCGATCCAGTCACATTTCATATCAACCCTATACGTCCGGACTGATAGACACTCCTCATGTCTGTAGCGAATATGGGAGCCTGGATGCGCCCGGGCGCGTCCGTCACGTCGGATTCAGCCCATGCTAGTCTACACCAATCCCATATATATTCGTCGCACGCATGACATGTTTCGATCCATCAATCTATGATTGATCCGTCCATGCACATCTCATGAGAGTGCTGCGTGCGTGCGTGTGCATGCAAGCGCCATGCCATTGCATGCGCGTGAGCAAGCCATCGCCACCAGAAAAATGCGTGCGTGCATGCATGCATGGCACTTAACCTTTCACCTAAACGCCAATATTAATGGCGTCTTCCCTTTGCCATGTCAAACGGTCAACAAAATTGAATAGAGGCCGGACGCCGGGGTTTGCGACGTCTTCGGTACAAGCAAGACGCCACGGTTGTTGACGTCTCGAAATGGGTCAGATCCGAAAAAACTTTCAAACACGGGTTAAATCGTGCTATACTTTGATAAATGGGTCAGAACAGTGAAAAAGCCCGAGATTAATCAGGTGCATACGGAAATATTAAACTAAATGGTCACTTCGGCGGATTGAACCACGGGCCGACAGGTCCAGTCCTGATATCGACATGAGCCACAGGCCCGACGGGCGACACATGCAGGGGATTCCGCCGACACACGAACAGTGCTACGCTAGGCTCAGCTGTATTTAAAATACTGTCATGCTCACGCGCTTCAAAGCCGAAGAAACCTCCTGTAATCGATAATGTAGATGACAAAACTTTACGTCTCCATCTTTAGAAGATCTGAAATACAATACCTGGGGTTATTAATTTGCATCACCTCCAGGAGATGCAAAACTGACTAGCGCGCCAACCGCCTTACCGCTTTCAGTTTTGTTTTGCCCGCCGCCTCCTCCGCTGCAGCCACCCACCCCGCCACGGCCTTCACTGGGGCGACCATCATCCCCAATCCTGCCTCCGCCTCCAAGCCGTCGTCGCGGTTTTGCCCCACCCCGTCTGGTCGCCGTCGCGGCTGAGTCGCCAGCAAAGAAGCAGCGGGCGGCAATCCCCGCGGTGGAGGTGTGAAGCGGTCGGCAACGCGCTACCTGAAGCTAAACCCATCTCGGCTGACCAAGAAATTTAAGGCGGCCGCGGCTCCGTCGGTCGGTTAACTGATGCCGATGGCCGTGGCATCTGCATCCGATCAAGGAACCCCTACTCCACCCGCTGTCGGCCATGGAGGAATACGTGGTCACACCCACGGTCGCCGCATACAACATATTCGACGAAATGTCCAACAATGGTGATGAAATGTCCAACAGTGGCTGTACAGTAGCCGCGCAGCCGTCGGCCGGTTTTACATCTTCATTTGCAGCATTTATTGAAGTTGGTGTTTTACATCACCAGCATTCATCGTCTGTTGGAGTTGCCTCCTTTTTGAGATCTAAAATACACTTTTTGAAGTTATAAATTTATGTCTTGTAGTTTCACATCTTTAAATTTGCATCATCTATTGAAGATGCTCTTAGTATTGCAGTAGTCTATTAAGGGCATTTCCAACGGCGATCCGTAAATTTTCTCCCGCATCCGTCCACGCACAGGGGACCAGTCCGCGGACATGGATGCGGGAGGCCGTCATCAACGTTGCCTTGATATATTTCAGCCACAATCCAAGGGATGAAATTCGTTCAAACACAAAGGGTTCCGTTAAAATTCAGACATAATTTGCATAAAAAGGTTCATATTTCATTGTTTAACTAAAAAACAAAAAAAATCTAAGCTCTATACCAGGCAACCACCTCGTACGCTTGGCCGCCTTGCCCTGTCGAACCACCGTCATCGCCCGTGTCGCCGTTCTGTTGTTATCGTCGTTGTCCCTGTCGTTATCGTCGTCGTCGTTATCATGGTCCCTCCAGTGACCGTACCATGCCGAGGGGCCACGACAGCCTTATCCGGCTGTTGTCTGCCGCTCGCAGAGGAGCCTCTCTGCCTCCTGCTGCACTGCGTGGAGTGCCGCCGCGGTCTCTGCCGACATAGCCTTCGGAGCCCTGGCGGCGGCATTGCCGCGACCGGCGTTGGCGGAGCAGCCGTTAAGCGACCACTCCTCGCCGATCTTGGCGAGCTTGCCGTCAAGGCGACGACGAAGCCTGGCGGTCGTCTCCACGGTGGTGACAGGGTGATCGAGCGCCCACGCGGCGGCGAAGTCAGGGACCCATTCCGGCACCACGTACGACTTTGCGAACACGGAGCGGCGATCAACATTGCACGCAGTCGTACCTCACATGCCTCCTCGCAAAACCACGGCCCAAGATCCGGAGGCACTGCCGTAACCGCATCCATCGAGGTAGTGGAGGATGCGGCCCTGCGCCTTTGTGATCGCTGCGGCCTCCGAGAGGAGGCGAGGCCGCTACGGCGGCGGCTCCTCCAGCGACTGCGGTGGCGGCTGGTCCGGAGGAGATGACGATCTCCTTCTTGGCGAAGGAGTCGGCCGCCGCCGATGCTGGAGGGCCCGGAGAGTGATGGCGGTGGCGCCAAGAACCAACGGAGGAAGAGCTTTCGTCGACGCCTGCTGCCGATGCGGAGCACCATGACTTCGGCATCACCTTTGGGTTCGAAGAGGAGGAAGGGCTCAGCGAGGTGGGTGACGGGGAGGCGGAGGCCGTCGGTAATTGGGGAGGGAGGTTGCGACTCTGCGTTTTGTCAGAGCATGGCTTATATAGCCGCTGCCAGGCTAGGCCAGGCGATAGGGCGGTCAGCCTGCTTCAATGCGGTGCAGCAGCTGGAATTGGTTCTTAGGAAGTTGCGTCCGCATTGAAGCGGAGCCTGCCAAGAGGTCGCGTCGGTTAGTGCTGCCCTACCTCCGGTCACACGCGACATCAATGTCGATCGTTGCGTGCTCTGGCCAGCATGAATGCGACGTGGTAAGTGACGCGTGCATCGGCAAGAAAAGCGTGGGAGGTACGGATTGAGGGTTTGGGATGGGCCAGTGTACTTAGAAGCGGCCTTAGAATTAATTCGGATGACCATGAGGCTTCCGCATGTTTGTCTACCGTTTGCGAGAGAAAGTACGTGAGGACCATGCCGCGGACCGGTCCGCGTTGAACTCCCTCCGCGCAGCTCGAAGGGCGCGGTCTGAACGTATGCTTTTGAGGATCGCCGTTGGACATGCCCGGATCCAACCGGCGGTCAAAGGACATGGCACGTATCCACGTGAGATACGGCACGGGCGGCTTAGATAACCGGCATTACAGTCCAGTTTTTCCTCTTGTCCCTGGCGGCTGGAACCCTAGCCGCCGCCAGGAGACCCAATCTTCCAGCGCCGTCCTCCGGCGGCTCCCCTCTGCCGGCGACTTCGGTCGTTGGTGGTGAAGGGGGTCGCCGGATCCACGCGTGTGGATCGTTTTTACACCCTCATAGTTTAGATTTTTAGGCTGTTCATCGTCTTTGTTTCGGCGACGACGATGACAGCGCTGAATAAAGATTCTTTGGTTCCTTCCTTGACAAGGTCATTGGTCCTATGGTTGGGGATGGATTTGGAAACCAGGCTGTTCAAGCAAGGATGGCGTGGCGGCGGCGGCATCCTCGTGGTGGACCTTTGTCCTCGGGCTCCGCTGTTGCGACGGCGTTTGCTCCAGCGTCGGCGCGGAGCTTGGGAGGTAGTCCAGGAGCGGATGCAGATTGTGGTATGCATCGACGACATCTGGAAGACGGAACATGTGCTGGGTTCATGGTTCGTGGATGGCAGGTATGGTTTCCTTCCGCGACGTCTTAGTCACGGTGGGATGCCAGATCTGGAGTTCGATGGCGTGTCCGGGGTGTTTCCCCGGTGTGATTCGTTCAACGGTAAGGGCTTCACTTTTGGTGAGCCACCTTGGAGGTCCGCAAAGCTGCATATCAGCGATGGAGCCGCGTCGAGCTCAGGTGAGGAGGTGATCCATCATTCTTTTCTTCGGTGGCTGCTGTCGTGGTGCCAGAGGCAGATGATGGGCGTTGGTGTCAAGCTCAGAGATGTTCTGCTATCTTTTCAGTTTTGTCATGTCGGTCCTTACGTGACTTGTACTTTAATCTTTATGATATGAATGAGACACGTATTACCATGCAAAAAAAGGCCTTCGGGTGCGGAAAGGCCAGACTCAAACGAGAATAACGGAACAAATGATAACAAATATATTAAAAAGAAAAAGATATTAGACACATAAGTCTTAAAGAAGATGTGAGTCTGTTTCTCACACATATACCACATGTATATAGAAAACTTGTACTCCCTCTGTCCCATAATGTAAGACGTTTTTTAGATTAAACTAGCTTGCAAAAACATCTTACATTATGAGATGGAGCAGTACTATATATGCATCAATGGGGTAACCGAGATATTTGACTGCGTTCAAAGGTAAAATTTCAATCTTGAGCTAATCTACATAGCTGGACATGGAAAAAACTTCAAACAAAAATCCATAGCAAGGAAGTGCGTACCTAGTGGAGAAGGAGCCGGTACCCCTATGTGTGGTCTACAAAGTACAAACTCAAATTGCACTGCAGATGTCCAAGCGATCTGGTCATTACCTGCAATAAAGAAGATGCGAAGAATGGTTTTAAGATGTACGTCAATGTATCATTCGCAAAAAAAGAAAGAAAGATGTACATCAATGTATAAAGGAAATTGAAACAAGATATGATGCTTGTCGAACTGAGATGACAATAGAAATTTTCCTAGAGTCACAAAGTTAAGTCTAATTTGTTGTCACTGCCTATGAGATTGCCAACACAGGAATTTGCTTAAATAGTTGTTTGATGTCAGCACAAAAACTCAAATCAAGAACACACTGCTGTATTATCAATAACACAGTTCAGAGCAATACCTATTTCTTGATGAGGCCCTGCAGTCCTATCATCAATCTCGGTATCAATTGTCCCCTGTGACTGCAAATGACGGCCTCTTCACTGCAACAAACAGAGTAGACCCGCCACGTCTATCACACAGGCATCACGGCAATCTCTCTTCCTGTACGAAACCAAAAAGATCTAAAACAAGTTAATCGAGTGAACCAGCTTCAGGAAGAGAAAGAAAAGAGTTGTGAAACAGGTTAATCGTGTGAACCAGATACAGGGAGAGAAGGAAAACTGCTGCAAGACAAGTTAATGGTGTGAACCAGATACAGGAAGACAAGGAAAAGTGTTTTCTCTTCACCAAATCTCTGTTGATTCTCTATAGGTTTACGAATCCCCAAATCAACCAAAACATGCGCAGTGCGTGGATGTACATGGTATCTTCAAGATTCAGGGCAAAGGCTCATGGTAACAAAGGAAGAAAAATTGCGGCGGGGGGGGGGGGGGGGGGGGGGGGGCACCAACCTGGCTGTTGGAGATGAAGGGATTGTGGAGGAGATGCGAAGCAAGGCGCACGAAACCGTTCTGCTATGTGGCCATGGAGCAGTAGGAGTGCGCCATCGTCTTCAACAAAACGTCAATGGAGGAACGTGAGGAAGACGGCATTCTGTCCCCCACATTAAAGCTCGTCCTGTTCGTAGGACCACTAGAGCAAAAGCCCAACCATCTTATCTTTAAAAAAAAAACTTAAGAGCACCTCTACCTCAAATCTGTCCGATGAGCACTCCTCATTTCTAGCCTTCCTTTAGTCATATCCCCACCTCATATGAGATGACAGTGGTTAGGCATGGGTGTATGCAGTCTAGCTATCCGGGTTCAATTCTAATAATTGACATGTGATGCATATGAGTTTTCATCTATTTATTGATGATCAATCTTGGTGTGGTACGAACACTTATCAAGATACAAATTTGGTCCTCGTTAAAAATATTCTGTAAAGACCATACTTATCTTGGCACTTGTATAAAAAGGTTGTGTGCATGTCTAGTTTGGGCAGTGAATGGAGATTGAAATTCTCTCCAAAATTTTAAAAGCCGAATGGATGGCCGGGGCTCCCGCTCCCACTGTGCTGCGGCGGTCGTGGCTGGTGTGGCTGCTACGTCTAGATCCAGATGCATTGCTGCGCTATTGTGAACTTTTGGCGGTGGCGCGACAACACAGTTGAGGTGCGACAACATGCCAGCTCGGGGCGGGCGTACTGCCTCGGTTAGGAGACGCAACATTGATCTGTTGGTTGTGCGCTCCTAATCTAATGGAGGGCATGCAACGATCGTGGTACACCTTTCGTGCTTCAATTTCAGCCATGTCATCCCCTGGATGGACGAGTCTGGACAGGGCTTTATCTAACGAGGTGGTAGTCGATGATGGTGTACTCCGCCATCGGCGTTGGTCCTTGTGGTGACCACTCTGTCACATGGTTATGGACTCACTGCGGATTTGTTGACCATGGGAAGGTCTTTGTGAGGGTTTCTCTTTTGAGATCCGGTGTTTGTCTTGCATAGGGAGATGCAAACTATGAACGACGACTTGGTGCAGAGGAATGGTTGTGCAGCGGCCGCGATCACATATCACATGTAGCTGCTAGGATCACGAAAAAGTGGTGACGACAATACATAAAAGATGTCGATGGTGGTGCTACTCGAGCACCCAGTATGTGGGTTCCTCGTTTTTTTAGACTTTTGGTGTTTGACTGTGTGCATCTTCGTTATGGAGAGACTTGGTGCTACTAGTCATGCTTTGTATCCATTTGATGTTATATTTTTAGTTAATAGAAGTGCCCCGGAAAGAAAATCTGCCCCAAAAACAAAAATCACACTCCAATCATCCAACTTCTAATGAGAACCTTGAATTTAGCGATGACGACTTGATGCAACGAATGGTCCACTACGAATCTTGTGGCAAGGAGCGGTCCAATAATGATGTCCGGTGAATGCAAGTACTACAGTAACGGCCAAGAGACATCACTGTGCAGCTGTCAGCTGCCCGAAAGGACTTTGACAATGCCAAAGCTGGACACAGAGCATTCAATTCTCAGTACACGCCATGTGCAGCCACAGTTTATTTTTTGACGGAACCTCAAGAGCCAGGAGTTCCTAAAGATTAAAGAAAAATAAAGTTAGCCGTTTATAAAGAATTAGGACCAAAACCACATAATTACTTGATTGATTTAGGGGCATAAATAAAAACTGTGACCACGAGCACAAAAATAACACAATGATGCCGCAACCGGCCCACTCAACCTCCACGTCTACGTTTAGATAAATTAGCAAATTTTCAATTGATTTAATCTAAAATAAATCATTATGATAACATTAGCAGTATTTATTCATACTGATGTTGAAACATGCAATGTGATCCAACCTGTGATTGGATGATTAGGAGCATAGTGGTATCCTCAACCTGTCAGAGTTAAAGTCCTAGATCTGACGTTAGTGCTTGCATTTTTCTGAATTATTTCAGGCCTTTTCGGCAATGTGCATTCAGTGAGATGAGACGTCTCATCGACTACGATAGCGTCTATGGCAACTTCGTGAATCTCAAGATGATGTGTCAGCTCAGTCTCTCGGCGTTGCTCATAGGATAGGTTTGCATGTGTGTTCATAGGGGTGAACGTATATGCTTATGTATGAGCGCCTGCGCCTGTACTGTGTTAAAAAAATGATATTCAAATTGTTAGGAATAGCAGCTTGTATTAGCAGGAGGCGAAAGCCAACATATATGCATGTCTAAGAGAATGGCAAAAGACAAGAATATAAAAAGCCAAAAGACATCATCAATATAACTCTAACACTCCTCAAACTCATGGTGGATCCACAACACTGAGTTTGGAGAGGTGAAATTCATGTTGCGCTCTAGTCTGTGCCTTCGTGAAAAAGTCTGGTAGTTGTAACTCGGAAGACACATATTGAAGAGCAATAATATGATCCTGCACAGCAGCACACTAAAAAAGTTTCAACACTAATGTGCTTGGTAAGCTCATGATTCACGGGGTCCCCCGCGATACTGATAGCACCTATACTGTCAGACAAGAGGGTGGTAGGTGTAGTAACAGAAACACCAAAATACTCCAGCAACCATCATAACCAAGTCACCTCTACCATCAGAAGAGCCATAGCTCGCAATTCGGCCTCCGCACTCGAGCGGGAAATTGTAGTCGGTTTCTTCGTCTTTCAAGCAATGAGAGAACCACCAAGAAAGACACAGTAAGCAGAAAGTGAACAATAATCCAAAGGATGACTGCTAGCCCACGTAGCATCCGAATAGGCCTGGAGCTGTAACGAGCTGGAACGAGAAATAGAAGAGACGATGAGAGATTGTGCCACGTAGATATCATAGAACACGACGAAGACGACTATAGTGAACTGAAGTGGGGGTAGAAACAAACTGACTTAGAATATGAACATGATAGGAGATATCCGGATGAGTGGCAACAAGGTAGACAAGACTCCCAGTAAGATGACGATAACACTTCGGATCAGAGAAGAGATCACCATCAGAAGCACAAAGGTGTGAACTCCATAGGAGTCTCAAGTCTCAACAGTGCGTCATCACTAAGTGCCGCACTATCAAAAATATCCTGGATATAATTTTTGGGAAGGAAAAAAGCCATCAAAGGGGGAGAAAACCTCAATCCCAAGAAAATAACTAAGACGACCAAGATCAGACATAAGGAATTGCTCGCTGAGATGGACCTTGACAAAGGCAATGTACTCAGAATCGTCGCCAGTGATGATCATGTCATCGACATATAAGAGAAGAAGAAGAAGAAGAGTCCTACCACGAGCAGAATGATGGACAAATGACGCTGGATCATGAACACTAGGTGAAAAATCAGCGACAGTCACCACAGAGGTGAAGCGCTCAAACCAGGCACGAGGGGCTTGCTTAAGGCCATAGAGAGACCAACGAAGATGACAAACCATGACGTCGGGGACATAATACTCAGGTGGTGGCTGTATATAAATCTCCTCACGCAACTTACCATTTAGAAAGGCATTCTTCATAGATGAGACACAGACCAATGACGAACAGAGGCCACGACAAGAAATGTGCAGATAGTGGTCATATGGGCCAGGATGAGTGATATTTTTACACTCATTCACCCTTTCTTTGAACCGAGATACTTCACTTAAATAAAAATATTCACTCTGATATTACTACTAATGACTAATTAATGCAAAGCATTGCACAAATCCTCCCTCGGATCTGTTTCGAGAGAAAATTGGCTAAATATGGACAAAATCAAGTGAGAACAAGGAAAAAAAGTGAAGCAGGACGTAGGAGAAATCAGGAGGAGGTGCACTAGAAAAAAACACAGAGCAAAAGACGGCGTTCATATTTTCTAATTCATGAACAAAATTTAAAAACGCGAACACTTTTTGGATTTATGAACAAAATTTTAAATGTGAATATTTTTTCAAAAATTTGAACAAATTTTGAAGATGGAAACATATTCCTTAAATCGAACATTTTTTAGTTTGTGAACAAACTTTAAAAATACGAACAGTTCTTGAAATTTCAGCATCTTTTTAAAAAACAAACAATTTTTGAAATTCTAAACTTTTATGTAATTTCTGAACAAAAATGTGAAAACAGGAAATTTTCCTGAAAATCTGAAAAATTCAATTTTATAAAAATTTCTGAAACATTCGTTGAAAATAGAAAAAAAGGCAAAAAAAAAAGACCAGGAAGAAAGAAAAGAATAAACCAGTTCAGGAACCTTCTAAAAGGTTCCGAAAACCGGAAAAAACCAGGCTAAGAACATTCATAGATGGTTCCAAAAACCAATAGGGTTGGAACGCTTAACAAGCCGGGCCACTCTGCAGCGCTCGGTCGATAGGCAGTGTGAAATCCTGACTGTTTGCCGCAGATCGCGGCAAACAGGGTTTTTCCTCGCGTCCACGTCGAGGCAGATGCAAATGGGCCGGCCCAGGTTCGCTGGAGGGCACATTCTAAGTTTTATTTATACGTTTTCTGTTTTTTTATTTTTATACTATTATTTATACTTGAAAATATTCTAAATATATATATTACAGAAATCAATCTTCAAAAAAGATTTAAAAAATATTGAACGTGTATTTAAAAAATGTTAAACACGTATTTGAAAAAAATGGTGTACACGTATTTGAAGAAATGTTTATCATGTACATAAAAATAGTGAATAAGTATTTGTAAAATGTTGAAAAAAATATTTGAACAATGTTGAAAAATTATTTCAAAAATGCTGGACAATTATTTAAAAAATGTTGTAAATATTCGAAAAAATATTGATCATTTATATAAGTATGTTGAGCAAATATTTGAAAATGTTGAACAAGTATTTGAAAAATGTTGATAGTTATTTGAAAACATGTTGATCATTTATATAAAAATGTTGAACAAGTATTTAAAAAATGTTGAACAAGGTAAACAAGTATTTACAGGATAAACCGAATAAGAAACAAAAACCCGAAGAAGAAGAAACAAAAGTAAACAAAAAAATGAAAAGGAAAAAAGGAAACTAAACAAAAAGTGGAGAAGAAAAAATAAAACAAAGAAAAAAACGTTAAAACAAATGGAAACCCGGCTTCCCTCGCCTCAACTGCGAAACGCGTCTCAAAAATATCACTAGCGAAACTTGGGTGGAGTGGCTAGCAGCGCTAGCTCTCCCCAAGGAGACTAGCGGCAACTATCACCTTCGAGTCAAGGCACACCTTCGAGTCAAGGCAGGGGTTGGCCCAGTTAACAACCGAGATCATCATCCTTGCCACCTGCGACACCGGAACCTCGTCCGCCTCATTGGCTATTGTCGGCACAAGAAAGAGCTTCTCATGGTCTACGAGCGCATGCCCAACGGCAGCTTGGACGGCTACCTACAAGCCCAGACCAGGCCCGCCACGCTCTCCTAGATGCAGAGGCTCCACATCATCAAAGGCGTTGCGTCCAGGCTCCTGTACTATTAGGGCATTTCCCACCTTTGTGTTTTGGTGATGATGACAACTCACTTTGTGGCCTCGGAAAACACCCTACTATAATTGGGTTCCGCATTGACGTCTCCAATATGATAACATGTTGTGTCGCCTAACCAACAAATATAACAAGGAGAAGGCATCTGAAAAATGATAGGCATTAAATCTCCTTGCATAAAATAATGAATTACTCGCAGCTTGAGCCCGCAGGAGGAGGATTTGAGCCCGAAGGTTCGCCCTCCTTCTGTGATCTTTGCGGCTTGTAAGTGGTGGGGTACCTTGGTGCCTTGGTGTTGGCTCGTAGATAGGTTAGAAGTATGGTGAATTCGTGGAGTTGCCCATAATGGGGTTGCCTGTATGTCTATTTTATATGCGCACACGAAAACGCATATATAAATGGACCTGCGATGAGCTGCTAGTGCTTGATGCATACATACCACAGTAGCTTAGCGAGCAAAAGAGCATCCCATCCGATCGGTCCTCACATCAGCTTTAGGCAAGACGTGGTTAACGCAAGTCAAGACGGCCAACCTGCTCACATACGCATAGCATCTGCCACTCCCATGTACGTTGAGATTCAAACACATCTCTGTTGCTGCCTTTCTTCATTCACTGGAGCAAGGCAACGCAAACACATGCATGAAGATGGAGGGTCATCATTAAACGCCAACAAGTGGGTAGAGCACTACACTAGCTACAGGGCCGGTCCTGAGATTTCGGGGGCCCGGGGCGAAAAGAGAGCCTAGGGGCCCGTATATATTACCATAAATTTTTCTTTTAATTCAACGTCGCTGATAATGATGATCAATATCGATCTTATTCAACAATTTTTCTCAATGTGTAAATTTGTCAAGCCTAACCTCTCTTGGGACATTGTTTTCGTCAATATATAGGTATTTAATTGATGCACATGTTTATTACATACACAAAGTTCCTTTGTAGCTCGTCCTACATGGAACCTCTTATTTTCAGCCCTTCAACACTGCTTTGAGATCCGTACTCTCCAACTAACTTGCAACAAGCAGATTTCTCTTTTTTGTTTCTCTCAAATGAAAGAACATATGGACTTCAAACTTTGCAGATCAAACACACTTTACAACTTCAATGTGTAAAAAAACTTTCAGATTTTTTGGACCAACATAAATATACAAAATGAGGATTTTTTTTGATTAAAAAAATAAATTTTAGCATTTTAAATGCATGAAAAAATCTGAAAGTTTTTTCCCACGTAGTGATTAGAATGTTTTGTTGTCCTGCAAAGTATAAAGTTTATACGTTGTTCCGTTTGAGAGAAACAAAAATGACAAATGTGCCTGCATGGATCTTGATGCTAAGATAAGTGGTACCGTGTAGCTCAAGCTACACGAAACCACACTCTTATTACATAACGGCAAAAGAAATCACACAAGGAAGCTTACCTGAGCCATTATCAACACATCCATATTGGTGCATCCTTATACATGTCCTTCTTGATAAGATTTTTGCTCTTTGACAAAGCATTAGAACCTTCTAAGCCCTAGAAATAACATGGATAATGGGTTAAATGTCGTAATCAAGATGAGAAACCCGTTGAACGGAAGATTCAGTGTATTACTTGATATGATATGCAGATACAAAAACATCATTTTATATCCACTTCTATCCTGATCGAAGTTGGAATTTTCTACAAGGAATGGACCATCTGAGTGCCTTTGAGATAATCCTAACTTTGAATGCCAAACCAAAATCCTTCTAATGGGGATTACAATATTTTTTCCACGTGAAGCAAGGAAGGGAATAAATCTGAAAATACATACTAACTCATAGGATTCAATAAAATAAAAGGAGCTGGACATAGTAAAAAGAAGAGGAGCTGACGCAATCCCTACTAGAGCCTGAAGACGATCCTGCTGGCTTCTCCTCAACTGCCGCCGAGGTGGTATGGGCGGTGATGGCCTCCCCGCGATTGGGGACTGGAGTCTGACGTGGACGTGGACGATAGAAAAAATTGTGGCGGCGGCGGCGGTGGCCTTGCCGCGGATGGGGACTGGAGCCTGAAGACGTGGGCATCGACGATTGAAAAAAAAGGGGTGGACGTTGTGCGCTCTACTCGTCAGGCCGTCGGCCATCTGCTGGGCCAGGCCCCATGTCTCCCCGAGGTTCTGATGTGCGCTAGTGCTAGTACACGAGGTAATCTGGCCAGGCCCCTGTATCGTAAAACAAGAGGCTTTGTCGTAGGCTACATGCATACACGAGAGGGGGCCCCTAGGTTCTGGGGGCCCGGGGCGGCCGCCCCCCTGCCCCTCCCCAGGGCCGGCCCTGAGTAGCTAGAGGCAGAGTAAATTAGGGTGCATTTGGTTGTATTCCCATCTCAGCATAGTTGTTCCCTCTTCATGCATGCTCATCTCACCACCCTTCTTCATGCATGCTCTCCTCATGCATGTTTCTAGTGTGTTTGTGTTAAACTAGTGTGGACTCATGCATAGGTATGTAATCAGATTGGATCGGATTAATGCCTTTACCGTATCCTTTACCATATTTTTTTGTCGGATTCGGAGCGGAGCAGATATTGATCGAATGTGGATTATATCGGACTACGGATTCGGAATGGACTCCGACCGGAAACGAACATGAACTTATTTCTACTTTGCAAACAATATGAAAACATGTTTTTATCCAACCACGTTACACTAGAGAGTGGCCAAGCTTTTAAAAGTCATACCTCACACCAATATCGCAACAACAAACATTACTAGTCGTACTTAAGAAATACTTAATCCAAAGGTCTATTGAAGTTTTTATTTATTATAAAAGACAAGTAGTCAATCAAGTAGAAGCCCATGACACATCCTTGAATTCTCTTTACGATGGTGTTTCAACCAGTCCACTTGCAACACCCTGCGAGAATGATATATGGTTGGTCCCCCCGGCACCGGCAATCTCACCTTGCTGCCTGCCCTTCCCACCAAGGTGAGGTGAGCAGAGCAGCAACTCCTCTCCACTTTGTCCTCACAATTTCTTTCTTTCTTTCTTTCGTTGATTATTGTGGCATGCCATGGTTGATGTTTTGCTGGGACATGCACAAAAAGTCAAGTGTTATCTATACCAATATAAAAAGATCCAAATGGGCAGATCCAACTGATCTCGGCCATCAAACTAAGTCAATCCAACGATGTAGACTGCTCCAATGGCGAGCGTTCAGCGTGTTTAACGTGCAATTAATATCATACCAAATATTGCACTAATCATAGAATTAATGCCAGGTTGCCCGTGTCTGTTCCAGGTATAAATGGCACATGAAGAAATTTGCAAGTGCCAGGTTCAGGCTGTATATATATAGGCCTATCCACTAGTATGGAACTTGGATGTCACAATGCTTACCACGTTGGTTCTGTACTGGTGTAGTTGCGAGTGGATGGTTATAGCATGTTGGTGTAGGGTGACATTAATCTGTGATTTTTCATCTATCTACGTGATGATTATTTGTAGTCCCTGGTGTTTGCTTTCGGTCCATGGACAATATGATCTTCATCCATAGTTGGTGATCCAGTACATCCCGAGAAAATAAAATTCACAGCTGATATGAATGCCTTTCAGTGTGCTCTGTTATCAGCAAAAGAGGTGAAAAAGCTTCTGTTTATGATGGGCCCCAACAGATCGCGGGCGTTGATGGTTTTACAGCAGGCCTTATCAAGAGCACTGGTGCCTAATTGGTGACACCATCACTAAGGAAGTTCTTGGCTTTCTAAATGGTGTTCTCGTGCCGCAAGAGGTGATAGAGGAGTGTAGGTCCTCATCCCAAAGGTAAAAACATCCTCTGTCTCTTACTCAATTTCAGTAAATTACTTTGTGCAATGTAATATGTAAGATCTGTTAGAAAGCTCATACAGATAGACTGGCCAATTCTGGATGATGTTAATTGAGGAGGAACATAATGCATTAGTGCCAATCACGTTAGTTCCGATAACGTTGTCATGGCTTACTGATGTATCCACTATCTGAGAAGAAAGAAGGGCATATCTGGAGCTTGTGCTATCAAAGATTTAATAAGACCAAAGCATATGATCAGGTTGAATGGGATTATCTCGAGTAGTTAATGACAAAGATGTACTTGAAACATGGAACAGACAATATAAAGATCATCTTTAAATAAGACTTGGCTGAGACAAAATGCATACGTGTTGCACAATATGGTGCACAATATTCACCGTCTTCAGATACATTCACCGTTAATACTTTGATTCTCCGAAGATCTCTACGCGTGAAGTATACCTGAATCTGTAAAGCCAACGAGACATATTTCTTAGTGACAACATTGTGCTAATCACGGTTCCGTATAAACCACAAAAGAACATATCAAGTAAATCACTCTTAAATTAAAATAGTAGTTTACCTCCAAATCCTGTTCAGAATTCAGGTTATCTCCAATGTTCTCCACTATGCTCAGCAACAGGTTTTCCAACTGATAAACAGCAGCAATGATTTAAAGAGAAGAATAGCATAAAGTAATACTCCCAACAATTGGAAATAGATGACATTTTAGAGTTGCGCACAAGATTAAGTGTGAGTTGGCACAAGAATTAATTATGAGTGAAATGTCAATATTTCTAGCAAATGGTATCAAGAAAGCTTCAGGTGATGTTGACGACAGTGCCTGAGAGAGGGAAACCAGAGCACCAAGTAACTCCATGAAGAGAGATAGGATCAAGAAACTGAAAGATGCAAATGGGAATTGGGTGGCCAATGCAGAAACATCTGAACAGCTGGTCTCAGATTTCTTCAAGGTGATGTACACCAAAGAACCTGATGTGAACCGCAATCAGCTGTTAGCACTCTTTGAGCACAAAGTCAAGGAGTATATGAACACGTCCTTGTAAAGAGAATTGGGTGATGGCGAAATACATGATGCTCTGTTTGAAATAGATCCCATCAAGACACCCAGTCCTTCCAGCGAGATTTTCCAAAGGAAGTGAGACACACTGAGAGAAAATGTTATCAATGCAGCCAAGGTATTCTTCAGATCAGGGATTATGCTGGCTGGGTTAGACAACACAGTTATTTCCTTTCTTAAAAGGTAATTAACCAGAAAGAACTCACAGATTTCAGACCTATTAACCATGTGATGTGATTTACAAAGTTGTGGCCGAATGCTTAATCCATTGCATGATTCTCTTGAAGCTTAACTCTAAAGCTAAGTGCTTCGTACACGGGCGGATGATTTGGATAATGCCATCATGTCCATTGACTAAGTGCTTTCATGTTATCCAATCCAACAGTGCAAGAAACCTGATGACAACTGCTCTACTTAAAAGTTTGATCTGACAAGGCATATGAAAGTTGATTTTTGTTCTTGGAGGTAGTTCTGAATAAGATGGGCTTTGAACAGCATTGGGTGTTATGGATTACAGCGTGCGTTTGCTCCGTCCGGTAAGTTTTCGTGCAGTCTTGATTTTTCCAAATAAAGACACTAAGTTACCTCTTTTGCATCGCAAAGCAAGGCACTCAAGCACAAAAAGTGTTAATTGGGAAGCGCAAGCATCAACAAGAGTTAATTAGTCCTTTTCATGGTGAAATCAATGAAGGGCAATATAGGAACAAAGTGGCTTAAACTGAATAGGAATTGGAGGGAAAAATATTTTGAATAAAAATGGAGAGGCTAAAGACATGTATTCTGAAACAATGATAGTAGAATGCAATTGTCATGTAAATATCATATATCTATTCATTCTACTTAAACCTAACAATAATAAACATATAATGCACTAACCTCCACAGTAGTAGAAATGCGTTTTCCATTGAGACATTCAATAACGTCCCCGTTTCGAATTCCACATTTTTCGGCAGCAGAGTCCTCAGACACCTGAGGTTGAATTGCAATAACTAATCCTTAGCAATGTTCAAGAAAGCGGAAAGCGTAAGCGAAGCGGAAGGCCACAGTTTAGAGCAATGAGCGCTTAAGCGCAGCTTAATCGCACTTAAGCGTTTTTTGAAATTGGCTAGAATTTGACAGATTTTGAATGATATACACATGAAAATAGGAAGCATGGCACATGGGTAATTGAAGTAGCATCTGAAATACAGTTCACACAATAGCAAATACATATCAGGTTCGCATAGCAAGCAAAATAACTAAAATGCAGTTCAGTTCAAATAGACATAACCTAACAGATATCATGTGGACAGAATTTTGCCAAAATATGAAGGAAATAGTTCTTGAACATAGCCTAGTAATAAGATAAATAGCATATTGCCATTATTGCACAAGCAGACCAGCAGAAGTAGTACAAAAATTGCCAAATTTTGGACAAATTTAAATAAAAAACGCTTAATCTACCGCTTAGGGCAAAAGCGAAGCGCTTTGCCATCGCTCAGCGCTTAATCGCGCTTAAGCGTCGCTTAAAAACGCTTTCTTGAACACTGATCCTTAGTATGAACGACCAAACAAGCAGACTTACGAAAGCAACAACAAACAATATCTACCTCCGTAACAATAAGACCTTCATCAATCTAACACTCGACCAATATATGCTCAACATGAGCAGGGTTTAGAAGGCTGATGGCATTAAATTTCAATCCAAGGTGGGGTCGAGGGATGCGCCTGTAGAAAAAAAAAATGCATTTCAATTACGTAAACATAAGCACATAAGGCTTTCTAAATGAACAATTCTGGATAAAACCATCTACCCAACATGTTTATAAATAGCCAATACCACACTAGAGAAAATAATTTGACATAAATAGCATTCTAAGAAGCTCAAAGAGGACATGCCATGACCTTATATAAAAATAAGAAAATATTTTGTTAGAATCAACACCAATAAAGTTATCAGAAAACCTTTGTCCTTTACATCTTAGAGTAGATACACAACATACCTAGAAATATGATTGCGGTACATGGAAAAGGATTATCGAAATTAAGAGGAAACATGGCTTTCCATCTAATTTTATGTGTGAGGCCTTCTGGAATGCGTGCCACTCAGCATTTTAAGATCTAGGCATCAATATCGAGAAAAATGAGATCACCTTAAAACATACTTGCATAATAAATACTCGTTTTTTTTATCAAAGTGTAACCTTGAAGTCCATATAATTGTCCAAAACAAAACATAATGAGACATAAAAGGAGTAACGATAACACATGAAAGCCAATAGAGTGTTAACCACCCATTTCCTCCATAAAGATTTCACGATGAATCATTCACAATCTTGATTGGTGTGGTTCTGCTTTGATTCTTTCCACTTACACCTCATCAAGATTCAACCCCTAGCCTCACTTGTACATGATATTTGCTATATGTGTTATTTAACAGAAATCTATTCAAACATACTCATTGTAAACATATAAGATGACAACCTAGGACTCATCAAGGTTATGTCCCTAGCCTTACTTATACATGATTTTTACTACATAAATATTTATGGGTTCAAATATAGCAATTGTAAAACATGAAGAAAAAAAATGAATGGGAAAAGAGAAGCAAAAGAGATAAAACAGACAACTCCAAATGCAGTTTTCCGAACTTATTCTTCTTCTTAGAATAAGAAATAAGCAAAGGAATAAATCATCTCGAGAGTAGAATAGAGCTGAAAAGGAAACATACTGGAAGTTCCTCCATAGATGAAAGCACTTGAGTAAAACTGAAGAAGGCATAAAAGACCCTCCTGAACAACTGCCGATCATTCCCACAACCTTCCCATCTAAGTCAATAACAGGACCTGCTAGATCATACTACAACATTTGAATTGATAATATTAGAAGTTACATTCAAATAAAGCATTAAAAATACACCAGATACAACTCGAGTGGAGTATATGTTTACCATACAATCTCGTTGTGGACCTTGAATGTACATGTGGTGATACCGCTCATCCTTGGATGGATTTGAATATTCCACTCTACCATGATTTATAAGAAGACCAATACACGCAAAGTAAACACCAGTATCAATAAAAAAGAAGGATTTATGCAGCATTGCACTACAATTTGGAGATGTATATTCAGATTTTTGGACCTGAAATACTCTGTTTTGTTGGTTAGATAAGAGCAGAGAAGAGAAACTTGGAAATATGACGAGAGCACAAACATATTTTCCGTCGGAAGGCCTGATTCGCAGCCCTATTCGCCTTGGCCATCTCACTGTCGCCGTTTGAAGGCATGTAATCTTCAGGCACGGGCACGCGAATTGGAGAGCTGAACGCAGAGGAGGAGCCATCATCATCCTCCTCCCCCCAACCAGAACCCCAACCTGAACTTTGACTATCCTGGCTTTGTGCGAATCAGAAGTGCAGTCGTCACAATGGTACCGGTATTGTTCACATTATCAAAATCAATCCAGAAACCAGAGCACCGCGCTAGCGGCTCACCATCTGCAAATCCATGCATATGTATAGTAGTAGAAAATAAACATCAAGTTTTCCACAACAATATCCAAAATAAAAGAAGCCGGATGATGTTACAGTACCGATCGAGGATGAAACCCCGACAAGAAATTGAGCAGCATGAAGCACCGCCTTCCTTGCAGGTTCACGGATGTGAAGAAGCGCTGGATCATCAACCAGGCAATTTGGAGGCCTATCTTCAAAAAGCGTGGGCAACTGCATCTGCCGAACTATAAGAAGACCAACACACGCAAATTAAACACCAGTATCAATAAAAAAGAATGATTTATGCAGCATTGCACTACAATTTGGAGATGTATATTCAGATTTTTGACCTGAAATATTCTGTTTTGTTGGTTAGATAAGATGGTATATGATGAGCAAAGAGAAACATTGAAATATGACTGAGAGATGGAGTGGCACAAACATATTTTCCGTCCGAAGGCCTGATTCGCAGCCCTATTCGCCTTGGCCATCTCACTGTCGCCGTTTGGAGAGCTGAACGCAGAGGAGGAGCCATCATCATCCTCCTCCCCCCAACCAGAACCCCAACCCGAACTTTGACTATCCTGGCTGTAGTCGAGGATGGTTTTCCCTTTCTTGGAGCTCTCCGGCTCCGGCTCCGGCTGGCTGGTCCCATCAAGCTTGGCCCTCTTCTTGCACCCATCCGCCTCGTGGAGCTTGGCCCTTGCGGCCGATTGGGATTTGGGATTCCTGCTGCGCGCGCGCCCTCGACCGGGTCGTCACCCCCAGCCCCGGCCCCGGCGTGGCTGCGGTGCTGCCGCGGCGGAGCGGACGGGTTGCCCTGGATTCCAGAGACTCCGTCGACGGCATTCTTCCCCTCCACCTGGTTTTCTTGGATCCAGAATTAGGACGGTCGGCGGTCCAAGGACGAGATGGAGAAGGGATAGAGACGGGCGAGAAGCCTAACCTTCGGTCGAAGCCGAATCCTTGACCACGCTCTAACTCCGGGAGCCGCCGTATACCGCCGCCGCCGCCGCGAACGCCGCCGCTCCGACTCACTCTATGCTCTGCTCTGCTCTGAAACGCGACGCCTCGACGACAGACTAACACTTGTCTTTTTTTTTTTTTTGAGGTGTGACTAACACTTGTCTGTATCTGGGCCGCGCAGAGTTTCTTGCCTGGCCCATGTGTGATGGCCTATCAATGCTTCCGGCCCGCGGGCCTGCCTACTACCTTCACAAGCTGTCATGCTAAGAGTTGCTAAAAAATAACTGTCATGCTAAGATCTCCTGAAAAAAAAGAGACGAGGAGACTACGAGTTGCTAAAACCTTTGTCTACAAATTCTTTTGGTGCTAAGTGCTTTTTGGAGAAACTATAACATTTAAATAAATTGTGTGATCTCATAAACTGAATATTACTGATGTAATAAAACTAGAAAAAATATATGAAATTATGCACATTTTCTCAAACAGCTATACATCGACTCGCAGAAGAAGCAACGGGTGTGGATGTAAATAGAACATGGTTTGTAGGATAAAGTATAAATTTTAATAAAAGTACTACCTTCACAAGAGTATATTACTTCTTATTCTTATTCGGAATATTGTTGATGTAAAATAAGAGACCCGCTTCGGTACACCACCCCCCCCCTACAAACCGTACAAAGGGTAATATGGACCTTTCACACTTTCGTATGTATGATGAGTCTTCCGTTGGTATGTATATACGTATAGGCCCATATGTTTATCTTTTTTTCTTCACTTAATATTGCACCTTTTTTTAAGTGTAAAAATAATACACGAACTAGGTTCAAACTAGAGACCACCGGCTAGACAATACTCCGATGTGACCAACATGCCACTTTAGTAGTTGTTACAATTATAGGTCTGACATCTTTCTTAGTTATAATATCGCAGTGGTTTTCCTTTTTGTGGTCGAGTTTTCATCTGTTATTTTTCTCTATTTTTTATTTTTCTTTTCTTTTTTAAAATTCGTGAACTTTTATTAAATTTACGAAATATTTTCCAAATCTATGAACCTTCTCTATTCCTTCAAACAATTTTTAAAAAATTCGTGAACCTTTTTTCAAAACCTGTGAATTTTTTTCTAAATTGATGAACTTTTTTTCACATGCGATGATTTTTTTTCAAAAACCAGCTGGCAAGCTGAGGTTCCCAAAACAGGGAATTTATTTCCAACTTTATTTAGTAAGCTTTCTTAAAGAAATCTGTGAAAAATTTCAAATCCATGAACATTTTTCTAAAAAATCGATGAACTTTTGAAAATCGCAAAAGCTTAGGCTGGCCTAACAAGCGCCGGACAGGAGCGATGATGTCGTCTAGTTGGGCCAAAGCCTAAGCATTTTTTTCTTCTCTTTTTCTGTTAATTCATTTTTTTCTCCTTTTTGAACTTTATTACTATTTTAAAACTTGGTTACTTTTTTAGATAATAATTTTAAATACATTTTTACTTCAAACTTGGCATGGATGCCTATCATGGGCATGCCCACCTGCTAGCAAAAGTTAAGACCATTTCATGAATGACAAAAAACATTTTCAATGGAGGGGGTTCGAGTGGCCATAAGGCTCCGTCTGAGAGCACTCTGTTATTGAATTCATGCTCCAGCCAGTTGCTCCAAAAGTCTGAACTGATGGAGGGAGGTGGGCAATATATTTCAACACTCCCCCTCACGTCTAGGCTATTTTAGTCCTTAGACGTGGGATCGATGTAGGCCGCAGAATCGTTTTATTTAATACTGCGTTGGCAGGGTCTTGAACTTGAGATCTCTTGGCTCGGATACCATATTGAATTCATGCTCCAGCCAGTTGCTCCAAAAGTCCGAACTGATGGAGGGAGGTGGGCAATATATTTCAACATCTGTATCCCGACATCCTTGAAATGACACAAATTTTCCATGGCCTTGTATGATCAATTCAAGGCACCAGCCAAGTTATTTTGGTTCTTGACAAATGTTTGCATTTTTTTTGAATTTTCTCGGTCAGAAAACACCGATAAATGGCAGGACGTGTCACAACTTGCATACGATGTCGGAAGTCGTTCAAATCTGACATGAATACCTACCGTTGGCACGCCCACCTGCTTACATAAGTTGGGGTCATTGGAAGAATGTCTAGACATAAACCATGTTTAATGGATGGTGTTCGATTAGGCCAGAAGGCTATGTCTTAGAGCACGTCGTTTCCCGACATCCTTGAAATGACCCCAATTTTTTTTCCATGAACTTGTACGACCAATTCAAGGCATCATGTCAAGTTGTATTGGTTTCGACAACCTTTTCTGGAGTTTTCTCGGTTAAAAAGGCCAATAAAATGGTCGGTCGTGTCGCAACTTGCATACGGTGCCGGAAATCGTTCAAATCTGGCATTGATGACTACCATGGTCATGCCCACCTACTTGAGGAAGTTGGTAACATATATCAATATATCAAGAATGTCCAAAACTAGGTCATGTTCAATGGATGGTGTTTAGATTGACCAGAAGCTTCTGTTTGAGAGCACATTGTTTCTCGACATCATTCAAATGGCCTCAAAAACTTTCCACCATCTTCTATGACCAATTTAAGGCACCATGCCAAGTTTTTTGGTTTTCGACAATTTTCTCATTTTCTAGAGTTTTCTCAGTAAAAAAAGAAAGACAAATGGCTGGACGTGTCGCAACTTGCATGTGTCAGAAATCGTTCAAACCTGGCATGGATGACTACCATGGGCATGCACACCTTATTGAAAAAGTTGGGGTCCATTTCAAGAATGTCCAAAACTAGGCCATGTTCAATGAAGGGTGTTCGAGTTGGCCAGAAGGCTCCGTTTGTGAGCACATTGTATCTCGACATCCTTTAAATGGGCCCAAATTTTTTTCACCGTCAGCTGTGACCAATTCAAGGCACAATGCCAAGTTGTTTCGGTTTTCACCGTCTGCTGTGACCAATTCAAAAAGGCAGGTAAATGACCGGACGTGTCGGTGAGATCCACTACATATATGTACTATAAAGACTAGAAGAAACACTGTCGGTGAGATCAGTTGCATATATATAGTCTGCCGAGTTAACTATTCATGTACTTTCCCAAGAAAAATGTTCATGCAGTGGCATGCAAAATTTTCTGAGGGCAGAGAGGGAAGCAGTAGAAGGAAACAAAATGTCCTATGCGTGAGAATGACCATAGTAAATGTTTTGATCATATGACTCCAATTCTATTGAACGATCTCAGTGGCAAGGAATTATTGCTTGGCACGTGTGACACGCTCCCTCCTCTAAACTTCAGCTCCGAGTTCAAGAATGATTATTCCAACGGATATGCCATCCTAACCCATGCGGATTGTCGATCCGAAGATGGGCCATCGTCATTGTTGTTACCGAGCAAATCGCCTTTCTTCCGAGTGATCATCATCGGCTGCGCGTTCGAAGACCTGTAGTACAATCTCTATGCGATCTTGTATGGCAAAAGGTGCTGGAGCTTCCAAACCAATTGCTTCAATAATAGTTTCCAATTGGAGCATGACAGATCGTTTAGCGATACCACTGTGTCCCGTGGCATCACACACTGGGTATTTCTATATCATGGACATTTTCGCGTACTTAATATGAACGCAAGGAGCCAAGGACAGACGACATATCCATGTCGGTGTTCCCTAACGCAACGGACCACTTCACACCGGTTACCCCTGCCTTACTCTGGCAAGCAATTGGACGTTGTTCCCGCTCCAGATGCGAAGATACCATCCCCAAGTAGAGGTCTGGAAGCATTACGAGGAGTCGAGGACCACGAAAACGCAGCAAGTATTTCAAATTGGTTATGTAGTGGGACGATCAAGCGAAAACAACCTTGGAAGGAGGCTGAAAGACGAAAAGGACAACATTTGAGAGAGAAGTGCGGTACACTGATCATGAGCCATTGCTGCGGCAGCGTTTACACTGCCAACATTGAAACTGGGATGATGAAGGAGGTGGTGGATTGGCCTGAAAGGCGTTCCATCTACCCCGGAGATGTCATGCCCTTGGAGATTGATTGGCCCACGATCTTCGTTTATCGCCTTTCGAAGTATAGCTAGCCGTTCTAAAATATATTTATTACATTATTTTTGGTTTTCTCACGAAGTGTGTTGGATAACTTATGGTGCTACAGAATTTGATGAATCCATTAGGATTCTTGTTCAAATTATTCGCAAATTTAATGTCATGGTCCTAATTCTGTTTTATGCATTTGGTGGGGGACTTTGCACGTCCCCTCTCATCTGTTAGAGGCAAGAGAACCTCTAAGAGGAAGAGGCGGCGTAAAGAAAGAGGTAGCACCCACTACTAGAGTTGACGAGTTCGCCGATGTCGAGCATTTTGTCGAGTTTATTTTAATGGGCATTCGGCAAGCACGTCATTTGCGGAGCGTTCAGGAAAGGCCTCTGTGACACATCAAACAAGGCGAAGCATGACTCGGTGGGATAAGGAACCGGATTCGTCAAAGGACAAACATGAAAAATTCAAGAGTCAACTTTTATTTTACTTATACATTTTCTACCATTTCCCGCAGCTGAGTTTTCATTGAACTTTGGCCATGTCATCAGTTGCGCATTTTCGACACAGAAACTATGATCTCAAAATGTATTGTTTTAGTAGGGCAGTTATTTTTACTCTAGTTTACATGACGAGATAATTATATGGTCTTAAAGGATGAGGGTCTGAACTACTTCTGAATTAAGCTATCGATATTGCTACTGTATGGATTTTCAGAGACAACTTTCGTATTTTCTACATCACTCCGTGGCAGTTATAGTTTTAACCTCTCAACGTACCAGGGGTATAACGACGGCTGTTAAGATGATGCATGAAGTCAAACCATGAAAGAGTGCGGGCTTTGACTAGTAGTATGTCGATTTAGAGTGAGTTAAACAAATGAACCCTGCAGATTTACCATGGGGTGGATGTCATGGGTTCCCCACTGTGCGGGAAGATGCTTATCACCATTTCGGAGTCACCGATCCGGCCCACACGTCTACCATTCAAGTATCGGTGTGCCTATCCGGATGCAGTGTGATACCGTCAAAGTGTGCTACCGGCTAATGTCAAGGAAAGGTCCTTGTGCTTCATGGTTCAACTTCTTTTTGCTGCACCATGCGAGGCACTTCTACATCACTCACTTCTAGGTGCATTAGAACGTGCCATCTGGGTTCTCTGTGAGGGAGCATTTTCTAATACTTTTGTGGCAGGCTTTCAACATCCTAAATGGCACCCTTATTGATCTTCTGTTTCGACGTTTTGTCAAGAATCCTTGCCGCGTGAAGAAAATCTTGAGAATATTCATTGCATGAACAAGGGATCCTTTCATCTAGATACTCCGAGAGAGGGGGGAAACCTATATACCCCTTGTAAATCCAAAAAGGGAGGGTGCAATTGTACTTTTAATGGGTTGTGTTTGGTGAGTTGTGGATTTTGAAAAAGCTATTGTGAGTTGTGAGCGGTTGTGAACATCCAGCTGTCTAAAAGCTAGAAGCTGTTTGGTTGAGACAATTGTGGAACTTCAGATTTAGCATTGAACTGTCAACAATTCCCTTGAGGCCTGAGTGAATGTCTATAAAGCAGCGATATGTACGTTGGTTGGCAACTGAACCAATAGGTCAACCCGCACGGTGATGCATGAATGGGGCATAGTCGCTCCTCGCCGCGCCTTCTTCCTCGTCAGGGGCGTGGGCCGTCCAGACGTTCTGACGATTCATTATTATCCTTATTAATGGTAACGAACAGTCAGATAGTTATTTCCTTTTGCATGCACATATGACTTCATCGTTCAACACAACAATTTACCTGCTACCACATCTTAGCAAGTTCTACTAGAATATTTTAAGTTGGGAAAATTTAGAAATTTCTTCTACAATAAGTCGAATAAAACCAACAATGTCTACTACAAATTTTGATATAGATTCAGATACAAGACTAGTAATGATTTATGTGTATATAAGTCCAACAAAAACAAATCATTCATATAGAATCTTGGTGTGGCTATACGCATGTTCCCGGTGGAAGATATTGGCGGTGAGTTCCCCGATGAGTTTCTTGTGCAGGACGGCCGCGTGATGTCCTAGGACCGTGGTGGACTTCTTGGCAGCAGGACAGCGGCACAAGAAATGGGGCAGTGGGCAGGAAAAACTTGGGCGGAGAGGCTAGATAGGTTGCATGAGGTACCATGTGAAGATCCGGCCGGATGGGCCGCCCTACGGCACCGGAAGGCTGGCTGGACCTGTAGAAGCTGCAAGAGGGGAAAGAGGATGGAATAGGAAGGAGGGAGGAGAGTTGTAGGAGCATCACCTAGGGAGGCGGTGGAGGAGTGCTCCTGGCGGCGGCAGTGGTGAAGGGCCGGCAGCAGTGGCGACATCGCCCAACCCTAGCGGAACAACCTATACGTTTGTTTGACTACTAGGGGATTCTCTATTCGTTTGTGTGTGCGACCTGTAGGCAAATAGATTGAATTGGTATTATCAGTGGCATGGACATATCTAAATGGTTGGCCGTGAAGCTGGAAAAGTTGGTGTTCGGTAGTTGTGAGAATTGCACTATGTGAAAGATGTGGCATTTGTCAAGTTGTAGCTTATTTGTTGTTGCTCAACAACTGCAATTCTCATTACTACCATATAATCTTCTTAACTTGCCGTTGCAACTCTCAAACCTTTTCAGTCTAAAAAAAATCTTAAATATATATGTTTACATAAGGATGTTTTGCACAAGTGTGTAAAATTTCATGATAAAATATTCTTTGAATTGCGAGCTGCAAAAAAATCATCAATTTTGAGAATGGACAATGCATGTGCTAAAAAGCCACAAATTTGTTTTTATATACCTCTGAATTTAAGTATTTCATCATGTAATTTTACACACGTACATTACATCACTATGTATATGCTAGTTTTTTCAGAATTTTTAAAAACTTAAAAGTATAAAAAAAATTGTTCAAACTTCAGGCTCCATGGAGCCCAAGCTCTAAAGTAGACTTTCGATAAACATGTCACTACATGTATTCCTCATCAGGCTCTTCTTCGTGTCCAACTAAATAGCTGCCGCATCTGGGATGTATGAGACCTTCAGCCCGATCTTCACACCCTTTACAATGAGCTTAAAAAGAAAGACAACACATTAGAAAATGGCCAACACAAATAAAAAAAATATGGTAATGACCTTCATAGTTAGGGCACAGTATATTATATCACAATAATATAAGGAAAATATGAAGATACCTTGGTCATTATTATTTGATAACTTGAAGTCATCCTCCCCCAAAGGCATGCAGAGAAGAACATCTTTCTCATCGATGATGTTAAGACGCAATTCAGCAAAAAACATTGTATGTTCACCATTGAGTCCTTTCACTAAAAAGTTGAAATGCAAATATCTTTTCGCGTCCTCATCAAGTAATTCGTTTCTTTCTTTCACTTCCACAAATTCAAGTTCAGTAGGCTGTAATAAAATAGAAATGTATGTCAATATTACAGGCCCACTAAAGATAAACAGTAAATTGCGTTTCAGGCTGCAGCTGCTAGCTTTAATAATGAGCATGAACCAGTGTTCTCACTTACAAAAGAATAAAAACCACTCACTATTTTGGGTGGGCCCATTCTAAAAACTTAATAAGAATAGTAATACAGTACAATAACTAAGTAACATGAGTTGGTTTAGATAAGTACTCCCTCCGTCCCATAATGTAAGACGTTTTTTGACATTAGTGTAGTGTCAAAAAACGTCTTACATTATGGGACGGAGGGAGTAGTAAACTACACGTGCATTCTCGAAAACAAAACAGAAGTAGCAATAACAGAGTAATATAGGCATGGAAGAATAACTAGAACAATAATTATGCACTGATATGGATGGCAACCTGCATGTTATTTTGCTTGGTATAGACTTCAAGTGCCATAATCAAGCTTTTGCGATCATGCTCTTTGCTTTTCCTAACTTGCTCCTCACAAGCCTTGACACAAGCCGCGTGAAGATCCATGACAGTAAATTCTGATTCCCTAGGAGTGGGATCATCCCAACTCTCCAGCCTTGTGTCAAGACTGCATGAGTGAAAAAAAAGATAAACAGATAATCAATTAATCACGAGTTGAATTGTTGCAGTCCTGGAAAAATGGTGCAGATAAAAGAAAGTCTGTCTCATGAAATTCAAAAAAGAGGTATCCTGACAGGGCAGGGGCCATAATAATATCTCAATTTGCACATAAGAACCTATAACTGTTTGTATTTGTACCATTAATTCCACGTTGAACCCCAAATAGAAAACTTGTGGGCATGGATGGTATAATCCAGCTCCCTCAATTAGTGAGTTGGGCCTCTCAGACCGTCGAATCAACTAACGCATATTAGTGCAAATCAAGAGATCGCAGGGTAGCTACATATGCTGACGCAATCTGATTTCTTTTACGAGTCCATCCTTTGTTTTTCCTCCTAAAAACTAGTTACTCGTCAAGTATATACAGAGAGAAGAACAATGATCGGAAGTCTGGTCTTCTGGTTTAAGATTGGATTCGATTGGATTGGGTGTGCGATCGACTAATTAAGCTTACTACATCAATCCGAGAAAAGGAATAAAAAAAAAATTGCAATAAAAGATAGTAAGATGCTGGATATATGTTTACGTACAAGAAGTAACGGTCACCGTCCCAACATTTGACGAAATAAGACGGTAGATTGTCTTCGTCCTCGGGGGTCCTCCGCTGCTTATCCATATCCTTCGTTCATTCACAAATCCATCATAAACATCGTAAACAAATCGGGCCGTTCGACAGGAAAAACAAGGGGGCAAAAGCGAATCACCTGCGACGGCGGAGTGGTTTCAGTGGAGGGGCGGGGGTAGGCATCCTCGGGGTGAGCGTGCTGGAGGGAGAGCCGACGGCTGTGCGGGAAGGGGAAGAGAAAGAGGTCGGAGAGGAGGCCCGAGTCCATAGCAAGTTCCGGCGGCTTATTCCTTGATAGAGGCTCGAGATGGCGAGTTCGGCCGCCTCGAGGAGATGGCGGACGGACGGCGTGAGGTCTGCGGGAAGCCACGGGCCAGTGGGTAGGGTTCGGCGCGAGGCAAGGGAAAAGTGGTAACCACAGGCAATATAAGGGGTTATTAGGGGCACCTATTCCGTCCTTATATATATCGGTATAAGACACGGACGCTTATATGGGTAAGACACGGACAAATGTTCTTCTCAACACTAGTACAAAAGGGGGCAATGGTCCAGGCCGGGTTGGAGCATTAGTCCCGGTTCAGTCACGAACCGGGACTAATGTGAGCATTTATCCCGGTTCGTGCGGCTAAGGCATTAGTCCCGGTTCACCTGGGCTCTTTAGTCCCGGTTCGTGCCACGAACCGAGACTAATGGGTGCGATGCCCATTAGTCCCGGTTGGTGGCACGAACCGGGACTAAAGATTAGACCTTTAGTCCCGGTTTGAGGCACGAACCGGGACTAATGCGGTTGAGACCTTTAGTCCCGGTTCGTGCCACGAACCGGTACTAAAGGTCCCATTTTCAAACTCTACCCCCTGGATCGACTTTTCAGTTTAAAAAAAATAAAATAAAATGATGGAAATGTCAAAAAAATAAAAGAAAATAAGTTTCTCATGTGATATGTGGTCTAGTTGTTGGGAAAATTTGCAAATGTGAATTTCGACTTTATTTGCAAAATCTCTCTGGAATTTGTAAAAATGGGCATAACTTTTGCATACTAACTCGGATGAAAAAGTTTTTTTATATGAAAAATCATCTACTCGAAAAGTTACATCCAAACCCCGTTAAACATTTTCAAAATCCTCAAAAACCTAACAGAAAAAAGTTACGGGGCTTTTAAGATCTAGAGTGGAAAAAATCGAAAAAATGTGGTCAAATCTGGTCAAACAGTGGTCAAACTTTAGTCAAACAATGGAACTAATTATTCTAGAATATTAGTGTTACTAAATAATTATTTCAGTTATTTCGAATTTTGGTCAAACTGTGGTCAAACTGTGGTCAACAATGGTTAAATAATGGTCAAACTAATTATTCTAGAATATTAGTGTTACTAAATAATTATTTCAGTTATTTCGAATTTTGGTCAAATCTGGTCAAATTGTGGTCAAATCTTGGTCAAACTAATTATTCAAGAAATATTAGTGTTACTAAATAATTATTGTTTTTTAAAACAATAGTTTCAAACTCAAACAGTGAAATGTGTCACTTCATGCTCAAGCAAAATCCTGAAGGTTAATAGGATTGACATCTTACTATTGTTAGGAAAACAACAAATGCAGACTTGGAGCGAGGGAGATTAGAACCCGGAAGTTAAGCGTGCTCAGGCTGGGGGAGTGGGAGGATGGGTGACCGTTCGAGAAGTTAGATGATTTGGAATGATGAGGGGTGATTAGAGGATAAATTGAGCAGTGATGAGGGGTGGTGATTACAGACTAGAGGTTAAAATAATTCAGAAATTTGAAAATAAAAAAAATTCAAAAAAAATTCAAAAATTTTTTTTCAAAAAAAAAAATCATAAAATTTCCTTTAGTCCCGGTTCGTGTTAGAACCGGGACTAAAGGGGAGAGGCATTAGTACCGACCCTTTAGTCCCGGTTCGAAAACCGGGACTAAAGGGCCTTACCAACCGGGACTACATGGCCTTTTTCTACTAGTGCAATAAAAAACATGGACAGAAGTTTAAAATCCCAAGTTCTTATAGCAAATTTAAAATCCCCAGGTTGACCCTAAATCGAGGCACAGACTAGGGGAGTACGAACATCCGGCAAGCCGGCCCAATAGTCTGCTCGCCTACCACTTTTCAACCGGACCTCCTCACTCTCGAAACAGGTTTGCACCTCGCTTTATATATAAAGCATCGATCACATACAACCAACCACATACAAACACCTCCTCGCGCACACTCAAAGCTGGATACAAAGATGTTGAACATCGGCTACACCCTATACACCACCAAGCAAACGGAGCATAAGAAACATAGCACCATGTGGTAGACGGAACCTAAAAAGTTACAACCTGAAGCCTCCTGAGCGCCCCGAATCATCCGCACCCTGGGCGACACCGGTGCCCCCAAACCCTAGCCGTCGGGCTCCTCCCTCCACCGTCGCCGGAGGACGCCACCGGGCTAAGCCTGGTGGCCGAGGAGGTGGCGGGGGGGGGGGGGGGGATCCCCTCCCTACTCGCGATGGAGGAGGTGGGGCGGATAACATCCCGCGAGGAGGCGCGGCCGATCTGGATCTGGGGGCGAGGCGGTTTGCTCCGGGCGGCGGCGTGGCCGTCTGGTGGCAGGCCGGTGGCGGCGGCGTGCAGAGGATGCCGTGGAGGACTAGGCAGATCGGGCCGGGTGCATGCGGTGGTTGCCTCCGGTCATGGCCTGACTAGGGTGGCCGTCTCGCTGCGCCGCGGTGGTTTCTGGTGTGGCGGACAGTGAAGCCCAGATCGTCCTCGGCTGCATAGCGTGGACATACCCATGTCCAAGGTGGAGCTACTCCGACGGTTCATCGGATTCGACCACGGATCCCGTTCGGTACAGAGACGGTGAAGAGCTTGCTTGGGATTCATCCTAACGGCTCTTCCGGCATGGCGGGTGGTGTGGCAGATCTCTCTCCATGCTCTAGTGGTGGGGCCCTTCAGGAGTGGTTTGAGCGTCAGGATACACCGTGCTGGCACTACGGATGTGGATGGCCGCCGGATCTGGGTGGCTAGCTCCGGGGCTTTGAAGGTGGTCTTACTGATCCACATGTTGTCGGTTGGATGTTTTTGGTACGGATCCGGATGAAAACCTGGTCTTTGGCCGGTGGCCGGAGCCAGTGATGGTGACGCCCTTGGCGTCACTTCCTTCATGAAGGCATCATCGAGGAGAAGCTTCCAACTCCTCTCAGTACCTCCGGGGGAAACTCTTGATCAGTCGATGGGATGATGGCGATACTCTTGTGTCGCTCCCCTTTGCCTTAAAGGTTAGTTATATGTACTCAGCTATCTTTCTTCATTACATTGTGTGCGCTTCCATCAATGATTACAAATGCTAACGAGGAGTGGTGTTGCAGGCTTCTATACAGAGTGAGAGACATAGAACAGAGAAACTTCCGTCGGAGGCGGCGGAGAGGCAGCGGGAGTTGGAGGAGAGGACAACAAAGATGTTGGAGGAGGAGAGGGCACGGAATGACATGCATGCAAGGGCAACGTACGAGCTCCTTGTGGTAAGTTTCTTCTGCTGATTAGCCAAAATATTCATGTAGTGTTTGTCTCATTACTAACTAGTATGACTGAGTCGTCAAAACCAAATGTGCAGTCTGTGTGCGAGAAGTCCGGTCAGACCGCTCCGCCGATGCCAGAGATTGCTCCTGGGAGGACGATGAGTTTAATTTGAATGGACACTACTTGCTTGTCTTAACATTTGAGTGTCATCATGCTAACGAGACATTGGAAATGATCTTTGGTGCAGCATAACTCCAGACAAGCATCGCATAATCCTTCTCCATCTACCGGCACGAGCGAGCCCGCTCCCACACCTCCATGATCACGGTAACTTTCTCATTTTACCTAAGTTAGCTCTAAAGTCACTCATTTACCTTACTTAGCTCATAAATGTCATTCTTCTTATAGATAAGATGTTTCTTTTGTACCATGTTGCTCGGCTGACAAAAAACCACTTCACGGAAGCTTGAAGAACAGTCCTGAACCTTGTCTCTTTCTCTCCCTAGTGGGATTATGTTTCTCTTCCCCTGCTTAGTGCGTCTGTTTTCTACCAGTCTATAAGCGGTCACTCCTCTCTCCAGATGTGAAAACAGGCATGCGATACCACACTTGTGCGTCTGCTCAAGTGTTCGAGAGCTCTGCACCATCTATGTCCTTCCCGCTCCTCTTCTTGGCGTGCACCGCCAAGTGGAGCAAAAGATTTCCGAAACTCTGCCTCTTGTGATCATGTACGATGGAGGGGCAATCAGGGTTTTGGGGACCCCCTCTAGCACAACTGCTGGGATCTTTGTCAACCTTGGTGTGTATGACTACTTCCTCGATGTCGACGATCTCTTTAACGACATGACTTCTGATGGCAACATCACTTCTTTCGATGCATCGTGTTTGTTCTTATCCCGTCTATTATACATCGCTTATGTAACTCTCATGCTAGTAATTGATCTGGATATGTTATATCGTATAGATTTGACTACATGTCTACTACGTGTAGTACTTTTGTTGTCTGGATCATTATGTTTAATGTGTTCGTCATGTTTTATGTACCATATTTATGGATTTCATTCAATGGGAAATTGTTCATATATTCAACAATCACCCCTATGAAGCAGGATGGAAGCTTCGCCGGAATCATCATGGCAATTTTTTTATGGTTGTTATGATTGCTTGTTGTGTGATTTCCCCCTACTTTGTTAGAGCACATCCATGGGGGCCAACACCATAGCTCTTGAGTTAGCAATACTGGCTAAGTTCTCTAGTCCTATTATGTGGATGGATGAGGCTCCTGATGACATCATTCCTATGAGTGGAAACGGTTCAACCTTGATTACTCTTATGCACTTCAAAATCTTAATTAATGGACGCCAGCCAGTAGAGTAACGGAGTTGTCCCTGACAAAAGCCAGTAGAGTAATGTAGCAGTGTGCGCCAAAAGCCAGTAGTGTATTGTAGCAGTCCGTGCCAAAAGCAAGTAGAGTACTGTAGCAATTCGTGCCAAAAGTCAGTAGAGTAATGTGCAATCGTGGCCAAAAGCCAGTAGAGTAATTGAGCATTCCTTGACAAAAGGCACCCAGAGAGACCCTCGTGAGTCGAGCTATATAACCCGCGCTCCTCTCCTCTCAATGTCCACTCTGTCATCGCAAAAATAATCATGAACCCCCCCCCCCCACACACACACATACTCTCCCTTCAAGTCTCCCTGCACACTTATCGGCGTCGCCCCATTGCAATTGAGGCCACCGCACTCAGGACTCACCTCAACGCCCACCCCGCCAGCGTAAGTCCCTCCCCTCTAAAACCATCATGGTGATTGGGAGGAGGGACATACCATTGCATACACAAAGGCAAGGTGGGCGTTGAGTCGGGCCCTTAGTGCGTCGGGCTCTATGGTTGGTCACCATTAATGAAGAGCTTCGAGTGCATCAGTGCATGAATGGATGCAACTATGTTTAAGTGGATGGATGGATGCGGTCCACCTAGCTACATGACATTGGGAGCCAAACAACTTAGTTAAATCACTTTTTTCCAAAAATCAAACACGAGGCAAGTATTTTGATCCATCTAAATGAAATCAACTACACATCTAAATATAGTTTTCAATGCACATTATTTCTCCGGTGTAGGATGATGATACACTACTGGAAACAGAGAATTTTCCATCAGTCAGTTCTTTGCCATCTGCCAGCAGATGGCAAAGAACGTCTTTGCCATCTGCCAGCAGATGGCAAAGAACGTCTTTGCCATCTGCTTATAAAAAACAGATGGCAAAGAGCTAACAGACGGCAAAGAACATGGTTGCCATCAGCCAATTCTTTGCCATCTGCCAGCAGATGGCAAATAATCTTTGCCATCTGCCAGCAGATGGCAAATAATCTTTGCCATCTGAAGTGTAACGGTGTACCAGCCCCACCTCTTTGCCATCTGCCAGCAGACGGCAAAGATTCTTTGCCATCTGCTGGCAGATGGCAAAGAGATGAGTTTACTTTTTTCCAGATAAAAAACTTTGGGGTTATCCCTTCCCTCTCTCCCCTCCTCTCCCTCTCTCCCCTCCTCTCCCACGCATCTGCACGCATCTCACCAGCCGCCGCCCCACCACCCCGCGGCCACACTACCCCGCCGCCGCCCCCCCACCACCCCGCCGCCGCCCACCACCCAGCCACCCCGCCGCCCGCGGAGGCACCCCTTTCCCTAGCGTGCGTGCGGTCCCCCGCGGCGACCTCTCCACTCGCCGTCGCCGTCCGTTGGGGAGGGAGCGTGTGTGCGGTCCCCCGCGGCGACCTCTCCACTCGCTGTCGCCGTCCTCGGCCACTCGCCGTCACCGACGACCTCGTCGCCTCACCCTCGCCCCGGATCGAGCAGGAGGTTCGGATCCATGGCCACGGCGGCGCCTCGTCCAAACCTTCTCATCTTGGCATCAAGGCGTGCTGTTCTACCCAACCGCCATGGTGGTTGCAGATGAGGGGGAGGAAGGGATGGGATCGAGGTGTCGATGGGGGCCCTTGGTCGAGGCGGCGAGATGCAGAGATGCGGGGTGGTGCAGATGGAGAGGCAGCTCCAGATCCGCGCACAGCCGCCCGCTCTCTCCTTCCTCCGCCGCCTTCCCTATGCTCAGGTCAGTGCCGCCACTTGTCTAGTTTTCTTCACCCCTTATGTGATGGGTGCCATCTCTTTTTGTGCATGTTTCATGGAGAGGAAAAGCTGCTTCGATCCCATCTGCTGAAAGAGGATGCCCACCATCCAAGGTGCTCAACATCATCACCATTTGTTGCCTGACAAGGTAACTGCTCATTTTTTATCAGAGAATTTACCACATGATATAGTTGATAATATTAATACATTCATAATCTGTCTTTTTAGTTCCATCGTTGTCATTTTGTGTATTTAATTTAACCTATACAGGGTAAGCACAAATATGTCCGTATCAAGGTTATCCATCATCCTATCCACTCTAGCTCATTATTCTGCAAACATTGGATTGTTGCCAGTACTGCTTAGGAATAACTCACTGTGTAGGATCACCCAGTTTTGCTCCTTTCAGCTTGGTAGTAATTGTTGGTTTTCAGTCCACTTGACCATTTATGTTGATTTTGATTATCTGTTAGATTATTCTTTTTAGCATAGTTACAGTTTCATATTCATCATGTGTTGCCACCATATATGTTACTAAATGAACTGGTAATCATTTTTAGTTAGATGGCTATTGTCTTCCTTGTCTACCTATTCTGGATTATAAGCAATTAACGACATATTCATTTTCTTAGTACTATCAATATAAACTAATATAAGGCCTTTTAGATCACTATAAAATAGTGATCTAAAAGCTCTTATATTAGTTTACAGAGAGAGTACTTGTTTACCAAAAAATAACTCCATTTTGTTTCAAAAGAAAGAAGCATATGCATTATGTGGTATGGCAAGGTGGGGTTGATCTGGAAGGCGAGAGATAGAGGCTTGGATGTGAACAAAACTTGTTTATTTTAGAGTGGATATGAGCCAAATGATTAGCATATTACCAACCAGTTTTGATGGGCTCCTGACTGTAAAATAATTTCCTTGACCTACTGCTTTTTTTGGTCATGTGATTGTCTGTACCACGACATCCACACTAGAATATTTTAGTTCAAAACTGCAATTAAGATCTTCCCTCTTTCACACAGATTTGATGTGTTACAAATTCACAATCATTTGCACCACCCTGTATATATCAGGACCCTTTCTTGACTGGGAATTTGATGTTTGATTCTGTTTTAGGTTATTCAAAATTTATATGAAGTTCGCTACAGAGAATGTGAATGTCCTTCAAACATAACTTTTGAAGAGAAATGCTCGGTCTTCCAGATGATCGGGTTAACAGTTAGAGTTTCAACTCGGATGGCGAAACCTTAACTTCAGAGTAAACTTAAATCACTTTATCCATGAGAGATAATAATTCACATGCAGATTTATATGTTTTAATTTTTATCTGCTCTTGCGGTTTGAAATACATCTAATACATCTATTGAGTTTTTAATTTGTGTGGACAAGTTTATTTTGGAAACCTAAAAAATGCAGAATACAGGAATGTGTTAAACTTCACTGTCATCTATCTCGTTGCAGTATCGGCAGTTGTAGGGCTGTCGCTCTTCTCTGGTCGGTGAGATGGCCCACGATTTCTATTTACGTATGCTTCTTAGGTATGTAGGAGCAAGAGTCTCAACTCATTTTGCTTGTTATGATTGGCACTAAAAATCCTTTTTGTAACTATCTTTCGGCTTAACGTTGTGACTGCAATGAAGGTCTGTTATATGAATGTCACATGTCATTTCTAAATTCATGTTGTGACTTATTCCTGTCTTGTTAATCTGAAATCAACGACTACTGGTCGTTTCTAAAGATTAGGACCCAATCAGCCACCCTAATCTAAGCATCGGATATTGGGAAGTTTGAAGAACCCAAACATGCATAACCAAGCCTAGATTAGGAAACCAACTAGCTGCCTTGTTGTAGATAAGATCAGAGCGAACAATCTTGTCTATTATCATACATGCACGTTAACATACACGATAACTTGATTAGTGCGCATAATCCCGCCTCAAGAGGCGCCACCCGGTGGCGCCCCAGCCACTAGTACGATCTAAAGGTCTGACCATGGTGCTCTTCTCCCATCTTCTAATTTAATCAGAAATAAGAAATATAGCCTGGTAAGAAGTTGAAACATCAACCTTAATTTCTCAAGTGCGCCTATTACATCGATAAGTAGCACTGCTAATCTGAATACAATTTGCATTGACAGGTATACATATGTAGTAGATGGGTACATAATTAACTGAGATACAAGTATGAAGTGCTGCAGTTGCAACAAATGTTCATCAAGTTCCTTCGAAAATTGCACGAAGCGTCCAATGTTGCCACCAAGTTCGCCGGAGGAAGAAGCACCGAATTCGCTAGAGGAACAAGAACATCGGTCGAGCCGTCCAACGTCGCCTGCAGCGGCTACACCAGAGGTATTTATCCCCTCAAAAGCTAATCACTAGATGGAATCCCCTGTTTTAGTTATTTTTTCTGTCCCCCGGCTCTGTCTGCGGCAATATATACGGTTATACTGGCAGTTTTCAACAGCAGCAGACTAGCCTGCCCAGTCTGAACTTTGAGAATGTTTCTCAGTTCATGTTCAACTTTGATCCTTTTTTCAGTTAAAGTACTAAGCACTTCCCTATACGGTTCTTGAAAGTTTTAGAGGCCGTTGCTAGCTTTCCAAAGGTACCTCAGTGTTCTATGGTTAGAAATAGAAGGTAGTGTTTTATTTGAGGACTAGAATTTTTGTGATGGACTAAATTGAAATACTAATTTAGATGCTACGTTTATATTTTACTAAAACTAAAATTAATAGGAAACAAAACTGAAACAGAAAAAGTAATATAAATAAAAGAAAAAGGCAAAAACAAAAATCTTTCCCTATAATAACTATATGGTTTCAAGCATCTACCTGTCTCTTATTCTTAATGAAGGACCCAGCCTATTATTTGATTTTAAGTTGTCAGATTCATCATATAGTATTTAAGATTGGCAGATTAAATTTCGAACATGACTATTGATGTTCTTAGGAAAAAATTGGATCTTTTGCTGCTGGCATTTGCCATTCTAGGAGAGATTCTAATCTATTTTATATTTGATTGTAATATACTAAAGCCACAGTGCAGAATTAATATGTAAGTAAACAATAGTAAAATTGTGTATCTTACAATATTACATTTTAATCGTACTCATGTATACATTAAAGGGGACATGTCATCCGTCGAATTACAAGTCTGTGAAAAAGGGGCACGTGAATGCAGCATGCTATAGTGTAATGGCCAATCTCATCGCCTTGGAATTGATCATTTTTACCGTGATTAGGTGGAAATTATGACCACCATCGACGAACGGGAGAAGTGTTTGCCGTGATTAGGTGGAGTATACATGACCACCATCGACGAATGGAAGAAGTGGCAAGACCGATGTGTCGCTAGGTACATGTAAGGTTTTTGTTCACCCGCCTTTGTGAGGTGTAATTGTTCAATTTTGTTCATAGTCGAGCATTGGATGATATTGTATTTGTCATGATGTACATGGTTCATGAACTATGCCAACCTGCTACCTATGGATGAAACTGTGTAATATTGATGAAACTATGTATATGTACGGATGAAACTTGCTACTATTGGTAACATGTGTTGGATATATATGTGTTCATGACTATTGGTAATATGTGTTGAATATGCTATATTGGTCATATAAATATATTTGTGTTTGATTTTCTGTGAAAATGAACTGATATAAGCAAAAACAAAATTAAATGGGGCAATATAGTCACTTTGCCATCAGCTGGCAGATGGCAAAGAGGCCACCTGTCATCTACATGTAAAATTTGGACTGGCCTATTTGGGCTCTTTGCCATCTGCCAGCAGACGGCAAAGCATGCAGCCTTTGCCATCTGCTGGCAGACGGCAAAGAGCCTGCAGCCTTTGCCATCTGCTGGCTGATGGCAAAGTATGCCGTTAGCCTTCTAACGGGGCTAACCCCGTTAAGAGGCTTTGCCATCTGCCAGCTAATGGCAAAGCCACAGGCTCTTTGCCATCAGCCAGCAGATGGCAAAGAAGCCTTTGCCGATAGGATCTTAGACAAACTGTTTGCCATCTGCTGGCTGATGGCAAAGCCTTTTCCATCCGCCGACCATGCCTTTGCCATCTGCCATGGCAGATGGCAAATTGCCAGATTCCAGTAGTGATAGTTTGGCAATTGGTCAAGAAAATCTGCAAGCTACGACAACTTATTTCTACAACAACCTTATCAAAGCAGATCTTCATCCATAGTTGGTGATCCAATACATCCCGCGAAAAGTCACAACAAATATGAATGTATTTTTGTTTGCTCTGTTCCCAGCAAAGGAGGTGAAAAAGGTACTATTTATGATGAGGCCCAACATATCACAGGCATTGATAGTTCTACAACACCAAGAGCACCGGGGCCCCAATTGGCGAGACCGTCACTTAGGAAGTTCTTGCTTTCCAAATGGTGCACTTAGTTGGAATTCGCCCACGTATCGATCACGTCAAAACATGAAAAACACGCGCAACGAAAAAATTATAGCCAAGGGCCTTTGTCATGCGCTTGTTTCTATCTTTTTTCTTTCCTTACTAATGAAATCTAATGTTACAGCCTAAACTTCTGGTCTATATAAACACGCAGCCATTGCCACCATAGGCAAGTATTAATTGGACTCAAACTCAGCAACGTAACTAGTATTATCTTTAACCCACATATTGCAATAGGACATGTCACGAGTACTAGTCCTAGCGAGACAAAATATACACCCACTACTAAAGGAAAATAATTTTCTTAGTCTATTTCTCCCGGCCCATCGCACCAATTTACTTGTCTTATAACTGGACCATTAATTATATGACAAACAAGTAGGTACCCTATAACATACAGAGATACCATTCCTGCAAGTGAACATGTATATATGCAGGCGCACATCCTATGTGTGTGTAGCAACCTCTACATGAGGTTCTACCATTTGCAAATAAGTGGAAGATCTCTCTAGTTGATTGAGGAGGGTCAAAATGTTTCATCAATGCATGCATCCAGATTCCAAAAGACGAGCAGACCTGCCATGGGCCCAACTTAGTGCACACTATTCATTGACTACAGTGGCCACTCCACCATGCACATTGATGCACCCCACCACTTTGGGTGTCTCTCTCTTCAAGCTTTGCTTGTGTTGCACTCTCATGCAACTCTTTTTGTGTGTGTATATGTGCAAGAACTCATGCTATGTTCGGTCAACTTTGGGAATTTTTCTTGTATAATAACATGCAATTAATTCGGTCATATCTGACATCTACTTTCCTGGCTCCTGTTGTCCTGTAGCTAGCTGGCCTAACATCCATCCATCCACACAAACATAGCTACATGTATATATACACTGATGCACTTCAATCTTTTCATGAATGGAAGCCGGCCAGTAGAGTAACTGAGTTGTCCCTGACAAAAGCCAGTACGGTAATGTAGCAGTCTGCGCCAAAAGCCTGTTGTGTAATGTAGCAATCCGTGCCAAAAGCAAGTAGAGTAATGTAGCAGTCCGTGCCAAAAGCCTGTAGAGTAATGTGCAATCGTGGCTAAAAGCCAATAGAGTAATTGAGAATTCCTTGACAAACGGCTCCCAGAGAGACCCTCGTGAGTTGAGCTATATAGCACGCACTCCTCTCATGTCAATATCCACTCCGTACGTCATCACAACAACAATCATGAACCCCCCCCCCCCGCGCGCGCGCACATACTCTCCATCCAAGTCTCCCTGCACTCTTATCGGCGCCGCCCCATTGCAATTGAGGCCGCCGCACTCATGACTCATCTCAACGCCCATCCCGCTAGCGTAAGTCCCTCCCCTCTAAAACCATCATGTGATTGAGAGGGACATACCATGGCATACACAAAGCCAAGCTAGGCGTTGATCTGGGTCCTTAGTGCGGCGGGCTCTATGGTTGGTCACCATTAATGAAGAGCTTTGAGTGCATCAGTGCATGAATGGATGCAACTACGTTTACGTGGATGGATGGATGGCGGTCCACCTAGCTAAATGACACTGGGAGCCAAACTACTTAGTTAAATCATTTTTTTCCAAAAATCAAAGACATATAAAGGAAATCAACTACACATATAAATATAGTTTTCAATGCACATTGTTTCTCTAGTGTAGGAGGATGATAGTTTGGCAATTGCTCAAGAAAATCTGAGGGTTGTGGCAACTTATTTCTACAACAACCTTTTCCAAGCTGATCTTCATCCATAGTTGGTGATCCAATACATCCCGGGAATAGTCACAACTAACATAAATGTATTTCTGCATGCACTGTTCTCAGCAAAAGAGGTGAAAAAACATAGGCATTGATAGTTTTACAACACCAAGAGCACTGGGGCCTAATTGGTGAGACCATCACGAAGGAAGTTGTTGTCTTTCCAAATGGTGTTCTTAGTTGGAATTCGCCCACGGATCAATCACGTGAAAACATGAAAGACACGCAACGAAACTATTAGCCAAGGGCCTTTGTCATGCCCTTGTTTCTATCTTTAATATTTTTTATTTTCTCCCTGTTAAAATCTTACGTTACAGCCTAGCCGTCCGGTCTATATAAACACGCAGCCACCACTACTATAGGCAAGTCTTAATTGGATTCAAACTTGGCAATGTAACTAGTATTATCTTTAACCTACTTTGCTATGTGTGTAGCTGCCTCTACATGAGGTTCTACCATTTGCAAATGAATGGGAGATTGCTTTTTTATGTAGACCATCATCTCTCTAGCTTATCGAGGTGGGTCAAAATGTTTCATCAATACATGCATACGGATTCAAAAAGCCAAGCAGCTCTGCCATTGACTACATTGGCCAGTCCACCACGCACATCGATTCACCACACCACTTTGGGTCTCTCTCTTCAAGCTTTGCTTGGGTTGCGCTCTTGTGCAACTCTTTTTGTGTGTGTCTGTGTGCAAGGCCTCATGCTCGATACGGTCAACTCTAGGAAATATTCCTGTATAGTAACATGCAATTAATTTGTTCACACCTGCGTCTGCTTGCCTGGCTCCTATTGTCCTGTAGTTAGCTGGCCTAACATCCATCCGTCCACACAAACGTATCTACATGTATAAATACACTGATGCACTTCAAACTCTTAATTAATGGAAGCGAGCCAGTAGAGTAACTGGGTTGTCCCAGAAAAAAGCCAGTAGAGTAATGTAGCAGTGTGCACCAAAAGCGAGTAGTGTAATGTAGAAGTCTATGCAAAAAGCCTGTAGAGTAATGTGCAACCGTGGTCAAAAGCCAGTAGAGTAATCGAGCATTCCATGCCAAAACGCTCCCTGAGAAAGCCTCTTGAGGTGAGCTTTATAGCCCACGCTCATCTCCTGTCCTCGTCTACTCCGTCATCGCAACAACAATCACGACCCCCCCCCCCAACACGTACTCTCCCTTCAGGCCTCCCCGCACTCTTATTGGCATCGCCCCATTGCACTAGTAGAAAACGGAGCCTTAGCGCCGGTTCGTAAGGGCCTTTAGTGCCGGTTCCATAACCGGCACTAAAGGGTGGTCACTAAAGGCCCCCCGCCCCTTTTAGTACCGGTTTGGCACGAACCGGCACTAAAGTGCCACCACGTGGCGTGAGCTCGCGCCCTGGTATGGGGTTACCAACCGGTACTAAAGGTTTTTTTTGAAAATTTTGGAAAAAAATTTGATTTTTTTTCAATATTTAATTTTTCTGAATTATTTGATGATTTAGTCCCTAATCACCTCTCTTAACTGCTCAAGTGTGGATCACTCATTCCAAATCATCTAACTTCCCGACCGGTCACCCATCCCTCTCACTACTCTAGCCCGAGCATGCTTAACTTTCGGGTTCTATTCTCCTTCGTTTCCAAGTCTGCACTTGTTGTTTTTCTGACAATAGTAAGATGTCAATCCTATTAACCCTCAGGAGTTTAGCTTGAGCATGAAGTCACACATTTCACTGTTTGAGTTTGAAACTATTATTCTAAAAAACAATAATTATGTAGTAACACTAATATTTCTTGAATAAGTAGTTTGACCATAGTTTGACCACAGTTTGACCAGATTTGACCAAAATTCAAAAAAACTAAGATACTTATTTAGTAACACTAATATTATTGCGTAATTATTTAGTATCACTCTATATCTCTTGAATCAGTTGTTTGACCGGTTTGACAAGATTTAACCAAAATTCAAAAAAACATAAATTAGAGCATATCTTTTTTTCCTTTTACAATTTTGTCATTCCAAAAATTGTCCTAAACCCTAAACACGGGACTTAAAACGTCGGAAACTCTATGCTAAACAGTAAAAACTAAGGGTTCAAAACGAACCGGCATTAATGCAAATCCGTTCGAACCGGCACTAATGGTACCATTAGTACCGGGCCAAAATCAAACCGACACCAATATGCTTCACGTTTGACCCTTTTTCTACTAGTGTTGCCATTGAGGCCGCCACACTCATGAGTCATCTCAATGCCCATCCCGCCAGTCTAAGTCCCTCCCCTCTAAATCCATCATGTCATTGAGAGGAGGGACATACCATTGCGTACACGGAGGCAAGGTGGTCGTTGAGCTGGTTCCTGAGTGCGACAGGCTCCATGGTTGGTCACCATTAATGAAGAGCTTCGAGTGCATCAGTGCCTGAATGGATGGAACTACGTTTATGTGGCTGGATGGATGGCGGTCCACCTAGGTACATGACATTGGGAGCCAAACAACTTAGTTAAATCAAATGTTTTGCAATGATAAAAAATGAGGCAAATATTTATGTACATCTAAATGAAATCAACTACACATATAAATATACTTTTCAATGCACAATGTTTCCTAGGTGTAGGAGGATGATAGTTTGACAATTTCTTAAGAAAATCTGCAAGCTATGGCAACTTATTTTCACAAAAACCTTTTCCAAGCTGATCTTCATCCATAGTTGGTGATCCAATACATCCTGGGAAGAGTCACAGCTAATATGGATGAATTTCTGTGCATTGTTCCCAGCAAAAGAGGTGAAAAGGTTCTGTTATGATGAGGCCCAACATATTACAGGCATTGGTTGTTTCACAACACCAAGAGTACGGGGGCCAAATTGGTGATACCATCACTAAGGAAGCTCTTGTCTTTCTAAATGGTGTTCTTTGTTGGAATTCGCCCACGGATTGATCATGTCCAAACATGAAAGACACGCGCGACAAAACAATTATAGCCAAGGGCCTTTGTCATGCCCTTGTTTCTATCTTTTTTTTCTTCCCGGTAAAATAGGCAGCCACCATCACCATAGGCAACTCTTAATTGGACTCAAAACTGACAACGCAACTAGTATTATCTTTAACCTACGTTGTTATGTGTGTGTAGCTGCCTCTACATGAGGTTCTACCATTTGCAAATAAATGGAAGATTGCTTTTTATGTAGGCCATCTTCTCTCTAGCTGATCGAGGTGGGTCAAAATGCTTCATCACTACATGCATACAGATTCGAAAAGCCAAGCAGCTCTGCCATGGGCCCAACTTAGTACGCACTATTCCTTTGACTACATTGGCCACTCCACCACGCACATCGATTCACCACACCACTTTGGGGCTCTCTCTATCTTCAAGCTTTGCTTGGCCTCACAGTCTGGTATATCTGAACACGCAGGCCACTATAGGCAAGTCTTAATTGGACTCAAACTTGGCAACGTAACTAGTATTATCTTTAACCTACTTTGCTACAACTAATACTGATCCCACATATTGCAATAGGACATGTCACGTGTACTGGTCCAAGCCGGACTAAACCTATACCTACTCCTAACGGAGCGTCGTGCTAGTCCTAGCGGGGACGCTCACCGCAGACTGGTAGGAGGGCAAGGGTCTCGGGTTACTGGGCACAACGGCCAGCTTCGATGGGGATGACCAGGGATGGGATGCTTCAGGCGAAAGCCTTGTGTCGATCTTGTCGGCAACGACTACGGCGACACCTTTGGGCGTCGCTTCCCTTCTTGAAGGCGTCATTGGCAAGCTACCGTTGCCCTCTTAATCGTGTGCCCTAGGCGAAAGCCTCAGATCCATCTTTGGATTGGACGACGGCGGTGTCTCGATGTCGTTTCTCCCCCTCGGGGGCGTTTTTTCTGGGAGGCACGGATCCGTGGCTGGCAGCTTGTCGTCTGGGTTGGAGTGCTTGTTGGGTTGTTGGTGTGCAAGGTGGTGGCGGTGCAAGTGATCTTTGGTGGTGACCAATCCCTTGGTCAGCTCGGCGCCGATGGTTGTCCTCTATTTCTTGGGGGCTTGTGGTGGCGATGAGGTCTCGGTGTTCGGTGCCCTTCGACGGCGTATGTGTTTTTGTTGCCTTGCATAGTGCTTTGGTTCTCTCTATTTGTGATGGTGGACGAGGTGGTGTGGCCTACAGGAGGTGCAGGGTTGTCTCGGCGGAACATTGCCATTCGGCATGGTCTGTGGCTCTCTTTGCTACGACGTGGCTAGGTAGTGGGATGCCCTTTGATGGTGGCTGCGACTTCCAACTCTTCAACATGCAGAGTGATCGCAGGATAGCTCGCAACCTCTTCTCTATGTCTTCTCGATGACAGATCTCCTTTCGACCGATTCAACAACGCTTGCTTCCGCTCTTCTCAGTCCAGCTACTGGTGTTGGGTGCTTGTCATAGCTCTATTTCTTGTTCTTCTTTTGTTCTTCCTTGTGCCTTCTTGTGTGTTGGATGCTATCTATTGGACCTGATGTCTTTTTTTTTGATAAAGGGTGTCTTTATTTGACTCATAATGTAGCATCAAGGGATACAGTCATAATGAATACACACCCAACCTCTACATAAATAGGATGCACACAGCCAACACGACAGACACACACACACAATGATCACGCCGGCAAAAAGCAAAGTCATACAAGACCAAAACTATGCCTGGGCGGAGAGAGAAATAAAATAAAAACAACAATTGACGAAATATAGCAGTGACCATCAGCGCCAACCATCTCATGACAACACGAAGACTACGAGAAGGGTTCTTCAAAAGCGATGCCTCCAAAAAGGGAACGACGTAAATGCGTCGCCATCGCCGGATCCAGCCACCAAAGGTCAGATCATGGTTTTCACCCTGAAGATCAAATCCGAGCAATGCCATCATCAGGGTAACGACGCAAAGAACGCCGCCATTGCCAGGTCTAACCAACTAGGGTCAGACCAGAGTTTTCACCCGGAGCTCAAGACTGAGTACTCGAGAAATACCGCCCAATCGAAGTCAAATAGTGTTGTCTCCTCCACTTGCCTCTATCCCAATAGTTGCATACGTACCTGATGTCTTGTATCTTACTCTTATATATAATGAAAATGGTCCAGGCCGGCGTAAGCCCGACGTAGCACCGTAAAAGAAAAGAATCCAAATGATCCACTAGTTTCTTTGCAACATGGTAGACTCCACTTATATACATGATGAAGGGTGTGTTGGGAAGACATCTTTTCCACAACAAACACCTTCTGAGAGGCGTCCCTCCCATACAATTGATCACATGTTTTATTTCTCAATAATTAAGTCGCAATATGCAAAAACACACCAATGAATGGAAATAAAGCTAGCTGTAACCTGCAAGAGATGATGTCTATTTTACAGGTTTTTAGTAAGTTTATACAAGTTCAAAATCTGAAGCAATTAGTACTTCCGAATGGGTGCACAATGTTTATTTACTCATTCACTCACAAAGCTAGGTCAAATTAGTCATGAAGAATCTCCGCAAAAAAAGAAGTCATGAAGAAGTGTAGTCCACAACGCAGAAGCTTCCACGACAGAGTTTGATGGACAACGCAGAAGCCTCGTCCGATATAAGAACTACTCCCTCCGTCCGGAATTACTTGTCATCAAAATGGATGAAAATGGATGTATCTACAACTAAAATACATCTAGATACATCCATTTCAATGACAAGTATTTCCGGACGGAGGGAGTACTACGTAGGATTTAGGAAGTACTGTAGGAATTAGGAAAGCTACTATTAGTCAACCTGTATCTGGACCTATCCTCCTTTTCCACGAACAGCAATCGATTACATATACCCCGCGGTAATTAAAGACACCCAATCGACCAGCCCATCGCGCGCACATTGCCGCCATGGCAGCAGTCTCCGACGACATGGTCCTGCAGATCCTAGCACGTCTCGAAGATGTGGCCAGCCTCTTCCGCTGCGCCATGGCGTGCAAGAGGTGGCGTCGCCTCGTCGTCTCCGACCCCTCTTTCCTTCGCCGTTGCCACGCCTGCCGCTCATCCCTCTTCGCCGGCTTCTTTACTCAGCAACGATGCCGTGCTGGGGTCCCAACGCCGTGCCTCATCCCGGCGCCACTACCGGTGTTTGGCCCCCACCGCCGCTTCCTCAGCTCCTTCATCCCCGACCTCAACGATGCCTGCGTCTTCGACCACGCGGTGCCGCTCACCTCCCGCCACGGTCTCCTCCTCCTCCGCCTCACCACGAGCATGAGTGGTGTACTCATGGCCGTGTGCGACCCACTCGCTGGCACGTTCCATGAGCTCCCGTGTCTAGACCATTATTGGGATTTCGAAGACAACAACGGCGTGAGTGGATATGCCTTACTTGCCGCAGCCGACTTTTCAAGCTCCAAGGACGACCAAGATGCCCAGCCCCAGCAGCCGCGGCCGCCTTTCTTCAAGGTGCTAATCCTTACTGTCCAAAAGGGGCCAATGCAGTACAATCTCCACACGTGTTCGTCAACCGAGTCGGGGTGGAACACGTGCTACGGTGTCATGGAGAACGAGGACGGCGGCATCAGTTCAACCGTTAGGCAGCACAAAGCCATTGTGTGCGGTGGTGCAGCATACTGGCTCTTACGGGGCAAGTCTGAAATCTACACTCTTGCTGTGAGCGCCGAGACTGGCCACGTGTCTGGTACTGAACTGATGAGCATGCAACTCCATGACCTCCGGCAGTTGACATATGATGAACCATACCTTACTGCCAATGATGGTAGGCTCATGGTGCTCAGCCTGCAAAAGGACAGTCGCCGACTAGAGATCTGGTCATCATACAACAAGGGGAGGTCGTTCCATGCTCTGATTCTTAGGTTAAAACAACCTGATCAGATGATGAAGAAGCCTAATCCGGTATACACGTTCTTGGGAGAGAAGAGTGGCATGATGCTTGTCATGGACAATGACCGGCACGTCTACGTCGTCCATCTCGAGATAGGGGTGATGCAGGAGGTGGTGGATTGGCCACGCAGTCGCGGTCTTAGCCGTAGAAAAACTGTGCCCTTTGAGATGAATGGGTCGGCTTTCTTGGCTTCTCGGCTTGGTGTAGCAGATACAACCTGAAATTTTCATGCACTATTAGGTTCATCAAGATCGGTAGTTGCTCATGTTAGTCCTGAAATAAAACAAGTTGCATGGTTGTTAATCATTTAAAGATTTAAGTATCATGACGTCCCTTTGTGTTATTTCCGTTTTATGATATTAGTATGACCAATGGTTTGGATATCTCTAGCTAAGCATGGCACACTTCCAAGACAGCGAGCCGACACTTGTTACACAAGTATGTCTTGATAACTTTTGTCCCCAAATACGTATGCTAGATTGCACTTTTGTTTTCTCATGCAACTTAGTACCTAAATTTACGTATTTCACATTTTTCTCCTTGTAACTGGATTTGTTCCATGTGGCTTTTTCTTTATTTCAGCCATAATGCTTCGAATGAAACCGCAAATCAAGTTTTCTTCCAAACAGGTCAATTTCTTTTCCGCAGATCTCAATGCACCACGAGATTAGACTAACTGAGCAAGATAATGTCAAATTTTGAATTTGAATGAATTTTCGTTCGGATTCAAAATAAAAAACAACGGGTAACCACCCAGTATTTTCTGTTACCGCGGTAATCAGAAATCTAAGCGCCCCACCAGATTTGATTTGCATCCGGAATCGAAATCCTTGGTCCAGAGTTGTCCTTTTCTTCTACATATATAATGGTTCCAATTCCCGCAAAAAAAATAATGGTTCCAATTATAAAAAGAAAAAGATCATATAGCACCATTTCCTGCCATCTGTATTAGAATATGTCTTTTTCTCATGTAAATGAGCAACATTTTTTTATTTTCTTACGAATATAAACGTTTTTCTTGCACTAGTGAACAACTTTAACCCAAAATCCAAACACTTATAGGCTTATAAGACACAATCGCATATCATGTGCATTGTACCATGTTTTTTTTCGTTGTTTTTTGCAGGGCAAATACTTGTATTACCTAGCAAGTAGGGTTACAATCAGTTTCACAAATTTTATGACCTTATCAGGTCCTCATCCTAACTAAACAGCGATACGGCTTTGAACCCTACCAGAACTAACAATGAAGTGGCTTACATTATTTTGAAGCGGTTAGGCCCCCTTGTGATTGCAGGATATTACTATTCCAGAACATGAAAAGTGGACGAAAGAACACGAAAAGCATCCAGTTCTTTTTGACAAACCGAAAGATGATTGATTGAGAATCATATGCGGAGGCAAGGAGCAATGATGATAGAATTTTATTGCAAGAGAACATGTATAATAGCTGCAGCATCTATTCACTAGAGCACAGTTTTAAATTCCTGTGCACCTTTTGGAAAAAGTAACGCCTTCAAAGCAGTTCAATAGAAATTCTAATACGTGCCCTTTCAGAATAAAGAAAATCAAGTTAATATTTCCAGTTGTTTGATTCATGCATGGACTAAATATATTAGAAAAGCTGCGGCACAACTATCAGAGCTCCTGTCGATAAGGATGAATTTAAATATAGTGAAATCAGCACAGTTATAGAAGCCAGATAACCTGCATGGGACTTGTTTTGTTAATCACAATTAACCAAAAGTGTTGTAACTGTTTACTGTTCCATGCCAGAATATGAATGAAGACAGTGCTTATCTTTTATCAGCGGAAGGGGAAAACAACCCAACACTTCCTACTAAGAAGAAGAGAAGAAACTGCAGAAGGAACTAATCTTGGGTCCATTATAAGTTAGAACCTTAAGTAGCCAAATTACTTAGAAGATAAAGCTGGATTCCATTCAGCGCCTAACAATTTTGAATGAAGCAATAATAACAAGAAAGATTCGTTCAAAATTGTCAAAAGTGAGAATATGATACCCACTTGCCGCTTAAGAATAAGCATCCTCATTGGCCTATAAAAGAGGACAAGAAAACATCACAGCTGCAAACAAATTCCTACCCTTCCAGCATTTCGTCGTAGCTCTTAAGCAAGGAGCCACAGACCAATGTCCCATACTTGTATGCTTTACTTCGAAGCCCACCAACACCATGCCAAATTTCAGGACAACCATGCCAGTGTTATGAAGAAAGAAGAAGCGCCAGTAGGAGCAAATCATGTTCAAGCCCACACAAAACAATACAAATTTCAGGACAACCATGCCAATGATATCAAGATAGAAGATGTGAGTAAGGATGTGGATACAGTGGCTTTGGACTTCATCAACCGTAAGCACACGTCTTGGGCACTCCAGAAGAGCACAACCATGTATCCATATTCTTAAGCGCACCATGGTTGCTTAGTCATGGTATTATCTTCTCATGCTTGGTCCAGTATGAAAGTTTGAATAAGAGGTGCTGCTTGGAGGTAACCTGAATATTTAGTGGTACTATAGTGTTTTTACTTGCAATACCAATAAAAGTGATGCGAATATGTTGTACTGTTATTTGCAACATCGATGTATGGAGTTCTTATATATGAATGTCAGGTTATTACAATGATGCCGTTCAACTTGTGAAAGGATACACTTTCAGTGGCATAGTGGTCTTTCATTGACCATCAATTTAAGTGGAGCAAACGATGGACTCCCATGAGGGACAATTTATCACAAACTTCCCCTATGATGAAGACACTGATGCCAACCTAACCATCTTGCCTTAAAAATTTCAACAGTTCAGTACTAGATTATAGCAGCTTATAACATAGAAAAAAATTATGCCGATAAGATAAATTTGACAAGGAGGCTGCAGTAAAAATAACTCTCAGTTCACATGAACTCAACGAGAACTGTAGACAAAGGAGGTTTCCAGCCCTTTTTCATGTCCCTGACTAAAATAAAGGTTGCAACGGTTATCTAGCAGAATACAGATCTCAGACTACTACCTTTATTTTAGCAAGACTCATTTAGTATCAGCATAAATGCCAAGAACTTGGCAACATAGCAACTAAGTGGTCAACTACAGCAATTAGAAACCAACCAGAACTATAACTTATATGAATACAAAAGTTTTTTGTCATGTTCCAGTAATTCTTATTCAATATCTTTAACATCCTAGTTTGACTACTCAATGGCGATCATATCTATTAGTACTCATATTACTTCTATCGTAAGCCAAACTTTCAAAATTTCAGCAAGTATATAGGAAAATATTAAGCATGTATAATACCAAATAAATACAATACGGAAACATATTTCACACAACATATCTATTGATCAAAATTGTGTAGAAGTTCATGCTCTCTATATGTCTTATATTTTAGAAAGTAGGGAATATATTCTATCCCGGAAGAGACAAAGATCTTTGGATGGTCAAGCTCATGCTTGCGTGCGTGTCAGCATCCTGTCTTTCCACAAAAGCTCTTGTAATTAATACGCACATATAAGACATAAACATGAATAGGCCACACCTAACCTTCCCCTAAAATACAGCAGCAGCAGCCACAACCACCTCACGCCACCATCGTCTATACGAAGCATCTAACCTTTGTTATCATCCCCAAAACGGATTTTCCTTGGCGGTATCCTCACGCCACAACAATTGTATCATCAAGGAAAATCCATTCAGATTAAGAAAATCTTGAAGAATGCATCTTGAATGGAAAATCTCCAGTTTAATCTACATGGGCTGCTGCAATCCTACGTCATGCTCGGTGATGTTTTTTGGTATTACACGCACCCATATATTCATCTAGATATCGCCAATCTCCTAGACATCATCCCTATTCTTATTGTTCTTGTTTTCGTTGTGTCACCATGATCCGTCCCCCTTGTCCCCCTCGCGCCGCCCCCTTGGGCGACCGGGGGGGGGGGGACCCTAGTCGCACTCCCCCTCCCCTTCGAGCCCTCCCGCCTCCCACCCTCCTCGCCGCCGTCCGCAGCACCACCAGGCAAAGCCTGCCCAGCAGGGCAGCAGCGGGACTTCTTCCCCTTCAAGCATCTCCACCGGCGCGGGACGGCTGGATTGCGAGGAGCCGCTGGGTTTGCCTGGGGTCCGGCGGTGCGGCGGCTGGGCTTCCCTTGTCGACGTTCTGCGTGGAGCAGCAGCGGCGGCGAGATCCCATCGCGCAGTGTGGTGATGGCTACGCGGCCGGGGGTTGCGGGTGCCGCCGGGTTCAGATCGGATATTGATCTGATGTTGGACACGGTCGGTCGGCGCGGGGTGGTGGTCTTTGCCGCTGGCTACGTCGGATCGTCTGATTCGACGCCTGGATATCTATCACGGTTGTCTTCTCTACACCATGGTAATCTCATCTACGTAAGTATCGGTTCTTGGCTCGCTGCCGGATCCGGAGCAGACGAAGGTTGGTGGTATAGGATTGAGACCAGAGAAAACTTTGGCCGGCTAGACCGGCCCGACATCGGCTACGTCCCTCAAACGTTGTTACCCTTCCTGGAGGCGAAGCCGAGGTCCCTCCTATCCACCTCCGAAACCTCCCGGAGAAAGTCCTAAATTCAGATTGGATTGGGCGGCGGCGGCGTCTTGCACGTCGTAACCTCCATGGAGGCGTCGTCTGGGTACCATTGATCGCCACGCATCGACTGAAGCCGTAGGTGGTTGGGGCCCGCGGCGCTCCGGACTTTCCCTTTGGCTTCGCCTCAAGGCCAAGTTCGAGCGCGCCTTGGTCTCGGGGGCTACTGTCGGCGTCCCGGCAATGGGGGTACCCAGACTTGCCTGCATGCGGCCCACGGCGTGGCTCCACCAACGGCCCAGCTTCGGCAGCAACAACCCAAGACCCTCGTGAGGCGGACGACGCCAAGACCCCCTGGGGGCGGCCTCGCTAGGCTGGCTCCCGAGGAGCGAAGATATCTATGCAAGGGGCACCTCACGAGGTTCACATGACGTGAGACGTGACGACCAAGGCCAGGCAGCAGTGCGCCAGTTTTCTCTTTGGTGCTAAAGAGGCAGGCGCACGCGAGGAGTCCCGAGGCATCAGGCAAATGTTTTCATATCGGGGCAACAAGACCAAGACCAATAGGAGGGAGGTCACCACGGAGCCCACAGCAGCGTCACGACCAGAGCCTTTGGCAGGCGAAGACCGCTTTTTGTCAGGATAGATTGTACTAGTTGTCCCCCTTCAAACTTGGTCGTTGTGGGATCCCTTCCCACCTAACGTTTGGGAAGAGGACCGGGGCCTCTATAATTAGGACTAGCCACAACCGTAGGAGGGGAGCTCATCTTGGAGAGGGTCTATTCCACCAAGGCCATCTCGAGCTCAAGAACACCTCTCCTCCTGAGGCTGTTCATCCACTGTACTAGTTCATCCTTAGCCCTCGGGGCAATCCACCACCACCACACTGGAGTAGGGTATTACACCACATGGTGGCCCGAACCAGTATAAATCTCTGTGTCTCGTGCTCTTTGGGTTCGTCGAGTTAGGCCGTGAGATCGTTGAGCGAGCGAACTAGGGAGAGAGAGTTTTTCGTGCACACCCCAGAGTTCGAACCTCATAAGGGTTTGCCGGAACTCTGAATCCGGCAGCCTTGTGTTGACAAAGCGGCGTGAACCCGGTGACGCCCTCCGAATTACCGGTGCACATATTCCATCTAGGTCAGCCGGCCGATGAGAATGTGCGGAGACGGTACCATCGCATGATGTCAATGACTAGCACCTTGAAGGAAGGCACCGGTTGCGTTGTCGTTTGAGCCCAAACGGGTCTATGTCGGTCAATATGGCATAGCTGATCATGTCTATGGCGTGGAGAGCGAACTCATGCGCTAGATGGGGGAGTACATCGAACGTGCCCGTGAGCAGGTTGCCCGCGGCTAGGTGGCCATGTGCACAGTACACATGGAGGTCCAAGAGGAGGAGGCCATGACGCAAGATAAGGGGCACTGCATGGTCGAAGAAGTGGGGATCCTCTAGGTTGGGGATGAAGAGCGGGGAGAACGGCTACGATGGCCGAACCAGGGCCGTATGTCCACATGTGCAACAGGAGCAACTGAACCGGGGCCCCTAGCATCATAGGGCCCCCAATTTTTTTGTTAATCAAGGTATTAATTGAAGCATTAATACTAGAGTAAATAACTGTTGGAAGTATTTTACGCCAAGAAAACCCTACGTATCTATCTCCAGTCACGATCCATCAATCTAGTATGTGATGTCGTCAGGTCTTTTGAACTTGTGCTTCCAACCGGTGTAATTTCTTGTTAAAAATTGCAGTGCTGACCAAAAAAATGATTGTTTTTCTTTTACACATAGAGCCTATTTTGATTTGCACAGGGCCTCTTATTTCCCTGGTACGGCCCTGGGCCGAACACCGGTAGTAGCACCGGGGCGAGGCACAGTAGTGCGTGGGGCTGCCGCTGAGCAAAGAAGCTGGGAAACGGGGCCGAGCTGCAGGAGTCCTCTGGCAAGCAGCAGCGGAGGAAGGAGGGGGCGGTGACCAGGAGGCAGCGCCACCCCTTGAAGCCCATGGCACATCGGAAGAGGGTGGCCACGTGCTTGACACGTTTAAGGATCTCGAGCACCATGTCGTCCGGCGGCGACACGGGCGCCGCCTCCTGCTTCTTTCTTCTATTCTATGTGGATCGAGCGTGCGTTGGTGTTAAACACGACGGTTGTATTCCAGACGTGTACGTCTAAGTTGCATGCATGTCAGCATGTGCACGTTTGCGTCCATGTATAGGACCTGTGTTAGACACCGAATAGGACTCCATTTTTCCCCGCAAAAAAAAAAGACACCGAATAGGACTCGTACTGGTTGGTTAGGCACATCGGACCGTGGACTTTGGACTTTATAATGAATCAAATAAACCAAACAAGCTCGATATGAGCCTTTGGCAATAATCAAGCCAGCTTTCGTGTGCGTGAGTACTAGGGTATCTCAATCGACAGAAAAGAAGATGCAGCAGCTGCGGCCTCCTGGACGACCTCCTGCTCGAGGTCCTTGTCCGGGTCAAGGATGCCGCTGCTCTCTTTCGTTGTGCAACGGCGTGCAAAGGGTGGCACCGTCTCATCGTCAATCCATCCTTCCTCCGGCGACGCTGGCCCGAAGGCGGGTGGGACTCGTCCTCTTTTGTCGGCTTCTTCATCCTAGGAGGAGGTAAGATGAACTTGGGCTCACAGCCTTTTCCCACCCCAGAGCCCTGGTTCGTCCCCGCGCCGCCATCTGCCCTGAGCCTTGGCCGCTGCGGCCTGACCTCCTTGGTGACTGCTTCCCATGCTGGCCTCTTTGACCGTGCGGTGCCACTCGTCTCGCGCCACCACCTCCTCCTCCTGCGAATTCAGGACAAAGGCACCTCCTTCTACGAGGACCGAACCATCCTCCGGTTGACGGTATGCAACCTCTTGGCTGGCACATGTGATACGCTCCCTCCTCTAAACTTCAGCTCGGAATTCAAGAGTGATTATTCCAACGGATATGCCATCCTAACCGGTGCGGATTATCGATCCGATGATGGGCCATCGTCATCGTCGCTACTGAGCAAATCGCCTTTCTTCCGAGTGATCATCATCGGCTCCGCACGCAAAGACCTGCAATATAATCTCTATGTGATCTCTTCTGACAAAAGAAGCTGGAGCATCCAAGCTAATTGCTTCAATGAAAATTTTCAACTGGAGCGCTACAGGTCGTTTAGCGATGCCGTTGTATGCCAGCAGATGGCACATAATCTTTGCCATCTGAAGTGTAACGGTGTACCAGCCCCACCTCTTTGCCATCTGCCAGCAGACGGCAAAGATTCTTTGCCATCTGCTGGCAGATGGCAAAGAGATGAGTTTACTTTTTTCCAGATAAAAAACTTTGGGGTTATCCCTTCCCTCTCTCCCCTCCTCTCCCACGCATCTGCACGCATCTCACCAGCCGCCGCCCCACCACCCCGCGGCCACACTACCCCGCCGCCGCCCCCCCACCACCCCGCCGCCGCCCACCACCCAGCCACCCCGCCGCCCGCGGAGGCACCCCTTTCCCTAGCGTGCGTGCGGTCCCCCGCGGCGACCTCTCCACTCGCCGTCGCCGTCCGTTGGGGAGGGAGCGTGTGTGCGGTCCCCCGCGGCGACCTCTCCACTCGCTGTCGCCGTCCTCGGCCACTCGCCGTCACCGACGACCTCGTCGCCTCACCCTCGCCCCAGATCGAGCAGGAGGTTCGGATCCATGGCCACGGCGGCGCCTCGTCCAAACCTTCTCATCTTGGCATCAAGGCGTGCTGTTCTACCCAACCGCCATGGTGGTTGCAGATGAGGGGGAGGAAGGGATGGGATCGAGGTGCCGATGGGGGCCCTTGGTCGAGGCGGCGAGATGCAGAGATGCGGGGTGGTGCAGATGGAGAGGCAGCTCCAGATCCGCGCACAGCCGCCCGCTCTCTCCTTCCTCCGCCGCCTTCCCTATGCTCAGGTCAGTGCCGCCACTTGTCTAGTTTTCTTCACCCCTTATGTGATGGGTGCCATCTCTTTTTGTGCATGTTTCATGGAGAGGAAAAGCTGCTTCGATCCCATCTGCTGAAAGAGGATGCCCACCATCCAAGGTGCTCAACATCATCACCATTTGTTGCCTGACAAGGTAACTGCTCATTTTTTATCAGAGAATTTACCACATGATATAGTTGATAATATTAATACATTCATAATCTGTCTTTTTAGTTCCATCGTTGTCATTTTGTGTATTTAATTTAACCTATACAGGGTAAGCACAAATATGTCCGTATCAAGGTTATCCATCATCCTATCCACTCTAGCTCATTATTCTGCAAACATTGGATTGTTGCCAGTACTGCTTAGGAATAACTCACTGTGTAGGATCACCCAGTTTTGCTCCTTTCAGCTTGGTAGTAATTGTTGGTTTTCAGTCCACTTGACCATTTATGTTGATTTTGATTATCTGTTAGATTATTCTTTTTAGCATAGTTACAGTTTCATATTCATCATGTGTTGCCACCATATATGTTACTAAATGAACTGGTAATCATTTTTAGTTAGATGGCTATTGTCTTCCTTGTCTACCTATTCTGGATTATAAGCAATTAACGACATATTCATTTTCTTAGTACTATCAATATAAACTAATATAAGGCCTTTTAGATCACTATAAAATAGTGATCTAAAAGCTCTTATATTAGTTTACAGAGAGAGTACTTGTTTACCAAAAAATAACTCCATTTTGTTTCAAAAGAAAGAAGCATATGCATTATGTGGTATGGCAAGGTGGGGTTGATCTGGAAGGCGAGAGATAGAGGCTTGGATGTGAACAAAACTTGTTTATTTTAGAGTGGATATGAGCCAAATGATTAGCATATTACCAACCAGTTTTGATGGGCTCCTGACTGTAAAATAATTTCCTTGACCTACTGCTTTTTTTGGTCATGTGATTGTCTGTACCACGACATCCACACTAGAATATTTTAGTTCAAAACTGCAATTAAGATCTTCCCTCTTTCACACAGATTTGATGTGTTACAAATTCACAATCATTTGCACCACCCTGTATATATCAGGACCCTTTCTTGACTGGGAATTTGATGTTTGATTCTGTTTTAGGTTATTCAAAATTTATATGAAGTTCGCTACAGAGAATGTGAATGTCCTTCAAACATAACTTTTGAAGAGAAATGCTCGGTCTTCCAGATGATCGGGTTAACAGTTAGAGTTTCAACTCGGATGGCGAAACCTTAACTTCAGAGTAAACTTAAATCACTTTATCCATGAGAGATAATAATTCACATGCAGATTTATATGTTTTAATTTTTATCTGCTCTTGCGGTTTGAAATACATCTAATACATCTATTGAGTTTTTAATTTGTGTGGACAAGTTTATTTTGGAAACCTAAAAAATGCAGAATACAGGAATGTGTTAAACTTCACTGTCATCTATCTCGTTGCAGTATCGGCAGTTGTAGGGCTGTCGCTCTTCTCTGGTCGGTGAGATGGCCCACGATTTCTATTTACGTATGCTTCTTAGGTATGTAGGAGCAAGAGTCTCAACTCATTTTGCTTGTTATGATTGGCACTAAAAATCCTTTTTGTAACTATCTTTCGGCTTAACGTTGTGACTGCAATGAAGGTCTGTTATATGAATGTCACATGTCATTTCTAAATTCATGTTGTGACTTATTCCTGTCTTGTTAATCTGAAATCAACGACTACTGGTCGTTTCTAAAGATTAGGACCCAATCAGCCACCCTAATCTAAGCATCGGATATTGGGAAGTTTGAAGAACCCAAACATGCATAACCAAGCCTAGATTAGGAAACCAACTAGCTGCCTTGTTGTAGATAAGATCAGAGCGAACAATCTTGTCTATTATCATACATGCACGTTAACATACACGATAACTTGATTAGTGCGCATAATCCCGCCTCAAGAGGCGCCACCCGGTGGCGCCCCAGCCACTAGTACGATCTAAAGGTCTGACCATGGTGCTCTTCTCCCATCTTCTAATTTAATCAGAAATAAGAAATATAGCCTGGTAAGAAGTTGAAACATCAACCTTAATTTCTCAAGTGCGCCTATTACATCGATAAGTAGCACTGCTAATCTGAATACAATTTGCATTGACAGGTATACATATGTAGTAGATGGGTACATAATTAACTGAGATACAAGTATGAAGTGCTGCAGTTGCAACAAATGTTCATCAAGTTCCTTCGAAAATTGCACGAAGCGTCCAATGTTGCCACCAAGTTCGCCGGAGGAAGAAGCACCGAATTCGCTAGAGGAACAAGAACATCGGTCGAGCCGTCCAACGTCGCCTGCAGCGGCTACACCAGAGGTATTTATCCCCTCAAAAGCTAATCACTAGATGGAATCCCCTGTTTTAGTTATTTTTTCTGTCCCCCGGCTCTGTCTGCGGCAATATATACGGTTATACTGGCAGTTTTCAACAGCAGCAGACTAGCCTGCCCAGTCTGAACTTTGAGAATGTTTCTCAGTTCATGTTCAACTTTGATCCTTTTTTCAGTTAAAGTACTAAGCACTTCCCTATACGGTTCTTGAAAGTTTTAGAGGCCGTTGCTAGCTTTCCAAAGGTACCTCAGTGTTCTATGGTTAGAAATAGAAAGTAGTGTTTTATTTGAGGACTAGAATTTTTGTGATGGACTAAATTGAAATACTAATTTAGATGCTACGTTTATATTTTACTAAAACTAAAATTAATAGGAAACAAAACTGAAACAGAAAAAGTAATATAAATAAAAGAAAAAGGCAAAAACAAAAATCTTTCCCTATAATAACTATATGGTTTCAAGCATCTACCTGTCTCTTATTCTTAATGAAGGACCCAGCCTATTATTTGATTTTAAGTTGTCAGATTCATCATATAGTATTTAAGATTGGCAGATTAAATTTCGAACATGACTATTGATGTTCTTAGGAAAAAATTGGATCTTTTGCTGCTGGCATTTGCCATTCTAGGAGAGATTCTAATCTATTTTATATTTGATTGTAATATACTAAAGCCACAGTGCAGAATTAATATGTAAGTAAACAATAGTAAAATTGTGTATCTTACAATATTACATTTTAATCGTACTCATGTATACATTAAAGGGGACATGTCATCCGTCGAATTACAAGTCTGTGAAAAAGGGGCACGTGAATGCAGCATGCTATAGTGTAATGGCCAATCTCATCGCCTTGGAATTGATCATTTTTACCGTGATTAGGTGGAAATTATGACCACCATCGACGAACGGGAGAAGTGTTTGCCGTGATTAGGTGGAGTATACATGACCACCATCGACGAATGGAAGAAGTGGCAAGACCGATGTGTCGCTAGGTACATGTAAGGTTTTTGTTCACCCGCCTTTGTGAGGTGTAATTGTTCAATTTTGTTCATAGTCGAGCATTGGATGATATTGTATTTGTCATGATGTACATGGTTCATGAACTATGCCAACCTGCTACCTATGGATGAAACTGTGTAATATTGATGAAACTATGTATATGTACGGATGAAACTTGCTACTATTGGTAACATGTGTTGGATATATATGTGTTCATGACTATTGGTAATATGTGTTGAATATGCTATATTGGTCATATAAATATATTTGTGTTTGATTTTCTGTGAAAATGAACTGATATAAGCAAAAACAAAATTAAATGGGGCAATATAGTCACTTTGCCATCAGCTGGCAGATGGCAAAGAGGCCACCTGTCATCTACATGTAAAATTTGGACTGGCCTATTTGGGCTCTTTGCCATCTGCCAGCAGACGGCAAAGCATGCAGCCTTTGCCATCTGCTGGCAGACGGCAAAGAGCCTGCAGCCTTTGCCATCTGCTGGCTGATGGCAAAGTATGCCGTTAGCCTTCTAACGGGGCTAACCCCGTTAAGAGGCTTTGCCATCTGCCAGCTAATGGCAAAGCCACAGGCTCTTTGCCATCAGCCAGCAGATGGCAAAGAAGCCTTTGCCGATAGGATCTTAGACAAACTGTTTGCCATCTGCTGGCTGATGGCAAAGCCTTTTCCATCCGCCGACCATGCCTTTGCCATCTGCCATGGCAGATGGCAAATTGCCAGATTCCAGTAGTGATAGTTTGGCAATTGGTCAAGAAAATCTGCAAGCTACGACAACTTATTTCTACAACAACCTTATCAAAGCAGATCTTCATCCATAGTTGGTGATCCAATACATTCCGCGAAAAGTCACAACAAATATGAATGTATTTTTGTTTGCTCTGTTCCCAGCAAAGGAGGTGAAAAAGGTACTATTTATGATGAGGCCCAACATATCACAGGCATTGATAGTTCTACAACACCAAGAGCACCGGGGCCCCAATTGGCGAGACCGTCACTTAGGAAGTTCTTGCTTTCCAAATGGTGCACTTAGTTGGAATTCGCCCACGTATCGATCACGTCAAAACATGAAAAACACGCGCAACGAAAAAATTATAGCCAAGGGCCTTTGTCATGCGCTTGTTTCTATCTTTTTTCTTTCCTTACTAATGAAATCTAATGTTACAGCCTAAACTTCTGGTCTATATAAACACGCAGCCATTGCCACCATAGGCAAGTATTAATTGGACTCAAACTCAGCAACGTAACTAGTATTATCTTTAACCCACATATTGCAATAGGACATGTCACGAGTACTAGTCCTAGCGAGACAAAATATACACCCACTACTAAAGGAAAATAATTTTCTTAGTCTATTTCTCCCGGCCCATCGCACCAATTTACTTGTCTTATAACTGGACCATTAATTATATGACAAACAAGTAGGTACCCTATAACATACAGAGATACCATTCCTGCAAGTGAACATGTATATATGCAGGCGCACATCCTATGTGTGTGTAGAAACCTCTACATGAGGTTCTACCATTTGCAAATAAGTGGAAGATCTCTCTAGTTGATTGAGGAGGGTCAAAATGTTTCATCAATGCATGCATCCAGATTCCAAAAGACGAGCAGACCTGCCATGGGCCCAACTTAGTGCACACTATTCATTGACTACAGTGGCCACTCCACCATGCACATTGATGCACCCCACCACTTTGGGTGTCTCTCTCTTCAAGCTTTGCTTGTGTTGCACTCTCATGCAACTCTTTTTGTGTGTGTATATGTGCAAGAACTCATGCTATGTTCGGTCAACTTTGGGAATTTTTCTTGTATAATAACATGCAATTAATTCGGTCACATCTGACATCTACTTTCCTGGCTCCTGTTGTCCTGTAGCTAGCTGGCCTAACATCCATCCATCCACACAAACATAGCTACATGTATATATACACTGATGCACTTCAATCTTTTCATGAATGGAAGCCGGCCAGTAGAGTAACTGAGTTGTCCCTGACAAAAGCCAGTACGGTAATGTAGCAGTCTGCGCCAAAAGCCTGTTGTGTAATGTAGCAATCCGTGCCAAAAGCAAGTAGAGTAATGTAGCAGTCCGTGCCAAAAGCCTGTAGAGTAATGTGCAATCGTGGCTAAAAGCCAATAGAGTAATTGAGAATTCCTTGACAAACGGCTCCCAGAGAGACCCTCGTGAGTTGAGCTATATAGCACGCACTCCTCTCATGTCAATATCCACTCCGTACGTCATCACAACAACAATCATGAACCCCCCCCCCCCCGCGCGCGCGCACATACTCTCCATCCAAGTCTCCCTGCACTCTTATCGGCGCCGCCCCATTGCAATTGAGGCCTCCGCACTCATGACTCATCTCAACGCCCATCCCGCTAGCGTAAGTCCCTCCCCTCTAAAACCATCATGTGATTGAGAGGGACATACCATGGCATACACAAAGCCAAGCTAGGCGTTGATCTGGGTCCTTAGTGCGGCGGGCTCTATGGTTGGTCACCATTAATGAAGAGCTTTGAGTGCATCAGTGCATGAATGGATGCAACTACGTTTACGTGGATGGATGGATGGCGGTCCACCTAGCTAAATGACACTGGGAGCCAAACTACTTAGTTAAATCATTTTTTTCCAAAAATCAAAGACATATAAAGGAAATCAACTACACATATAAATATAGTTTTCAATGCACATTGTTTCTCTAGTGTAGGAGGATGATAGTTTGGCAATTGCTCAAGAAAATCTGAGGGTTGTGGCAACTTATTTCTACAACAACCTTTTCCAAGCTGATCTTCATCCATAGTTGGTGATCCAATACATCCCGGGAATAGTCACAACTAACATAAATGTATTTCTGCATGCACTGTTCTCAGCAAAAGAGGTGAAAAAACATAGGCATTGATAGTTTTACAACACCAAGAGCACTGGGGCCTAATTGGTGAGACCATCACGAAGGAAGTTGTTGTCTTTCCAAATGGTGTTCTTAGTTGGAATTCGCCCACGGATCAATCACGTGAAAACATGAAAGACACGCAACGAAACTATTAGCCAAGGGCCTTTGTCATGCCCTTGTTTCTATCTTTAATATTTTTTATTTTCTCCCTGTTAAAATCTTACGTTACAGCCTAGCCGTCCGGTCTATATAAACACGCAGCCACCACTACTATAGGCAAGTCTTAATTGGATTCAAACTTGGCAATGTAACTAGTATTATCTTTAACCTACTTTGCTATGTGTGTAGCTGCCTCTACATGAGGTTCTACCATTTGCAAATGAATGGGAGATTGCTTTTTTATGTAGACCATCATCTCTCTAGCTTATCGAGGTGGGTCAAAATGTTTCATCAATACATGCATACGGATTCAAAAAGCCAAGCAGCTCTGCCATTGACTACATTGGCCAGTCCACCACGCACATCGATTCACCACACCACTTTGGGTCTCTCTCTTCAAGCTTTGCTTGGGTTGCGCTCTTGTGCAACTCTTTTTGTGTGTGTCTGTGTGCAAGGCCTCATGCTCGATACGGTCAACTCTGGGAAATATTCCTGTATAGTAACATGCAATTAATTTGTTCACACCTGCGTCTGCTTGCCTGGCTCCTATTGTCCTGTAGTTAGCTGGCCTAACATCCATCCGTCCACACAAACGTATCTACATGTATAAATACACTGATGCACTTCAAACTCTTAATTAATGGAAGCGAGCCAGTAGAGTAACTGGGTTGTCCCAGAAAAAAGCCAGTAGAGTAATGTAGCAGTGTGCACCAAAAGCGAGTAGTGTAATGTAGAAGTCTATGCAAAAAGCCTGTAGAGTAATGTGCAACCGTGGTCAAAAGCCAGTAGAGTAATCGAGCATTCCATGCCAAAACGCTCCCTGAGAAAGCCTCTTGAGGTGAGCTTTATAGCCCACGCTCATCTCCTGTCCTCGTCTACTCCGTCATCGCAACAACAATCACGACCCCCCCCCCACCCCCAACACGTACTCTCCCTTCAGGCCTCCCCGCACTCTTATTGGCGTCGCCCCATTGCACTAGTAGAAAACGGAGCCTTAGCGCCGGTTCGTAAGGGCCTTTAGTGCCGGTTCCATAACCGGCACTAAAGGGTGGTCACTAAAGGCCCCCCGCCCCTTTTAGTACCGGTTTGGCACGAACCGGCACTAAAGTGCCACCACGTGGCGTGAGCTCGCGCCCTGGTATGGGGTTACCAACCGGTACTAAAGGTTTTTTTTGAAAATTTTGGAAAAAAATTTGATTTTTTTTCAATATTTAATTTTTCTGAATTATTTGATGATTTAGTCCCTAATCACCTCTCTTAACTGCTCAAGTGTGGATCACTCATTCCAAATCATCTAACTTCCCGACCGGTCACCCATCCCTCTCACTACTCTAGCCCGAGCATGCTTAACTTTCGGGTTCTATTCTCCTTCGTTTCCAAGTCTGCACTTGTTGTTTTTCTGACAATAGTAAGATGTCAATCCTATTAACCCTCAGGAGTTTAGCTTGAGCATGAAGTCACACATTTCACTGTTTGAGTTTGAAACTATTATTCTAAAAAACAATAATTATGTAGTAACACTAATATTTCTTGAATAAGTAGTTTGACCATAGTTTGACCACAGTTTGACCAGATTTGACCAAAATTCAAAAAAACTAAGATACTTATTTAGTAACACTAATATTATTGCGTAATTATTTAGTATCACTCTATATCTCTTGAATCAGTTGTTTGACCGGTTTGACAAGATTTAACCAAAATTCAAAAAAACATAAATTAGAGCATATCTTTTTTTCCTTTTACAATTTTGTCATTCCAAAAATTGTCCTAAACCCTAAACACGGGACTTAAAACGTCGGAAACTCTATGCTAAACAGTAAAAACTAAGGGTTCAAAACGAACCGGCATTAATGCAAATCCGTTCGAACCGGCACTAATGGTACCATTAGTACCGGGCCAAAATCAAACCGACACCAATATGCTTCACGTTTGACCCTTTTTCTACTAGTGTTGCCATTGAGGCCACCACACTCATGAGTCATCTCAATGCCCATCCCGCCAGTCTAAGTCCCTCCCCTCTAAATCCATCATGTCATTGAGAGGAGGGACATACCATTGCGTACACGGAGGCAAGGTGGTCGTTGAGCTGGTTCCTGAGTGCGACAGGCTCCATGGTTGGTCACCATTAATGAAGAGCTTCGAGTGCATCAGTGCCTGAATGGATGCAACTACGTTTATGTGGCTGGATGGATGGCGGTCCACCTAGGTACATGACATTGGGAGCCAAACAACTTAGTTAAATCAAATGTTTTGCAATGATAAAAAATGAGGCAAATATTTATGTACATCTAAATGAAATCAACTACACATATAAATATACTTTTCAATGCACAATGTTTCCTAGGTGTAGGAGGATGATAGTTTGACAATTTCTTAAGAAAATCTGCAAGCTATGGCAACTTATTTTCACAAAAACCTTTTCCAAGCTGATCTTCATCCATAGTTGGTGATCCAATACATCCTGGGAAGAGTCACAGCTAATATGGATGAATTTCTGTGCATTGTTCCCAGCAAAAGAGGTGAAAAGGTTTTGTTATGATGAGGCCCAACATATTACAGGCATTGGTTGTTTCACAACACCAAGAGTACGGGGGCCAAATTGGTGATACCATCACTAAGGAAGCTCTTGTCTTTCTAAATGGTGTTCTTTGTTGGAATTCGCCCACGGATCGATCATGTCCAAACATGAAAGACACGCGCGACAAAACAATTATAGCCAAGGGCCTTTGTCATGCCCTTGTTTCTATCTTTTTTTTCTTCCCGGTAAAATAGGCAGCCACCATCACCATAGGCAACTCTTAATTGGACTCAAAACTGACAACGCAACTAGTATTATCTTTAACCTACGTTGTTATGTGTGTGTAGCTGCCTCTACATGAGGTTCTACCATTTGCAAATAAATGGAAGATTGCTTTTTATGTAGGCCATCTTCTCTCTAGCTGATCGAGGTGGGTCAAAATGCTTCATCACTACATGCATACAGATTCGAAAAGCCAAGCAGCTCTGCCATGGGCCCAACTTAGTACGCACTATTCCTTTGACTACATTGGCCACTCCACCACGCACATCGATTCACCACACCACTTTGGGGCTCTCTCTATCTTCAAGCTTTGCTTGGCCTCACAGTCTGGTATATCTGAACACGCAGGCCACTATAGGCAAGTCTTAATTGGACTCAAACTTGGCAACGTAACTAGTATTATCTTTAACCTACTTTGCTACAACTAATACTGATCCCACATATTGCAATAGGACATGTCACGTGTACTGGTCCAAGCCGGACTAAACCTATACCTACTCCTAACGGAGCGTCGTGCTAGTCCTAGCGGGGACGCTCACCGCAGACTGGTAGGAGGGCAAGGGTCTCGGGTTACTGGGCACAACGGCCAGCTTCGATGGGGATGACCAGGGATGGGATGCTTCAGGCGAAAGCCTTGTGTCGATCTTGTCGGCAACGACTACGGCGACACCTTTGGGCGTCGCTTCCCTTCTTGAAGGCGTCATTGGCAAGCTACCGTTGCCCTCTTAATCGTGTGCCCTAGGCGAAAGCCTCAGATCCATCTTTGGATTGGACGACGGCGGTGTCTCGATGTCGTTTCTCCCCCTCGGGGGCGTTTTTTCTGGGAGGCACGGATCCGTGGCTGGCAGCTTGTCGTCTGGGTTGGAGTGCTTGTTGGGTTGTTGGTGTGCAAGGTGGTGGCGGTGCAAGTGATCTTTGGTGGTGACCAATCCCTTGGTCAGCTCGGCGCCGATGGTTGTCCTCTATTTCTTGGGGGCTTGTGGTGGCGATGAGGTCTCGGTGTTCGGTGCCCTTCGACGGCGTATGTGTTTTTGTTGCCTTGCATAGTGCTTTGGTTCTCTCTATTTGTGATGGTGGACGAGGTGGTGTGGCCTACAGGAGGTGCAGGGTTGTCTCGGCGGAACATTGCCATTCGGCATGGTCTGTGGCTCTCTTTGCTACGACGTGGCTAGGTAGTGGGATGCCCTTTGATGGTGGCTGCGACTTCCAACTCTTCAACATGCAGAGTGATCGCAGGATAGCTCGCAACCTCTTCTCTATGTCTTCTCGATGACAGATCTCCTTTCGACCGATTCAACAACGCTTGCTTCCGCTCTTCTCAGTCCAGCTACTGGTGTTGGGTGCTTGTCATAGCTCTATTTCTTGTTCTTCTTTTGTTCTTCCTTGTGCCTTCTTGTGTGTTGGATGCTATCTATTGGACCTGATGTCTTTTTTTTGATAAAGGGTGTCTTTATTTGACTCATAATGTAGCATCAAGGGATACAGTCATAATGAATACACACCCAACCTCTACATAAATAGGATGCACACAGCCAACACGACAGACACACACACACAATGATCACGCCGGCAAAAAGCAAAGTCATACAAGACCAAAACTATGCCTGGGCGGAGAGAGAAATAAAATAAAAACAACAATTGACGAAATATAGCAGTGACCATCAGCGCCAACCATCTCATGACAACACGAAGACTACGAGAAGGGTTCTTCAAAAGCGATGCCTCCAAAAAGGGAACGACGTAAATGCGTCGCCATCGCCGGATCCAGCCACCAAAGGTCAGATCATGGTTTTCACCCTGAAGATCAAATCCGAGCAATGCCATCATCAGGGTAACGACGCAAAGAACGCCGCCATTGCCAGGTCTAACCAACTAGGGTCAGACCAGAGTTTTCACCCGGAGCTCAAGACTGAGTACTCGAGAAATACCGCCCAATCGAAGTCAAATAGTGTTGTCTCCTCCACTTGCCTCTATCCCAATAGTTGCATACGTACCTGATGTCTTGTATCTTACTCTTATATATAATGAAAATGGTCCAGGCCGGCGTAAGCCCGACGTAGCACCGTAAAAGAAAAGAATCCAAATGATCCACTAGTTTCTTTGCAACATGGTAGACTCCACTTATATACATGATGAAGGGTGTGTTGGGAAGACATCTTTTCCACAACAAACACCTTCTGAGAGGCGTCCCTCCCATACAATTGATCACATGTTTTATTTCTCAATAATTAAGTCGCAATATGCAAAAACACACCAATGAATGGAAATAAAGCTAGCTGTAACCTGCAAGAGATGATGTCTATTTTACAGGTTTTTAGTAAGTTTATACAAGTTCAAAATCTGAAGCAATTAGTACTTCCGAATGGGTGCACAATGTTTATTTACTCATTCACTCACAAAGCTAGGTCAAATTAGTCATGAAGAATCTCCGCAAAAAAAGAAGTCATGAAGAAGTGTAGTCCACAACGCAGAAGCTTCCACGACAGAGTTTGATGGACAACGCAGAAGCCTCGTCCGATATAAGAACTACTCCCTCCGTCCGGAATTACTTGTCATCAAAATGGATGAAAATGGATGTATCTACAACTAAAATACATCTAGATACATCCATTTCAATGACAAGTATTTCCGGACGGAGGGAGTACTACGTAGGATTTAGGAAGTACTGTAGGAATTAGGAAAGCTACTATTAGTCAACCTGTATCTGGACCTATCCTCCTTTTCCACGAACAGCAATCGATTACATATACCCCGCGGTAATTAAAGACACCCAATCGACCAGCCCATCGCGCGCACATTGCCGCCATGGCAGCAGTCTCCGACGACATGGTCCTGCAGATCCTAGCACGTCTCGAAGATGTGGCCAGCCTCTTCCGCTGCGCCATGGCGTGCAAGAGGTGGCGTCGCCTCGTCGTCTCCGACCCCTCTTTCCTTCGCCGTTGCCACGCCTGCCGCTCATCCCTCTTCGCCGGCTTCTTTACTCAGCAACGATGCCGTGCTGGGGTCCCAACGCCGTGCCTCATCCCGGCGCCACTACCGGTGTTTGGCCCCCACCGCCGCTTCCTCAGCTCCTTCATCCCCGACCTCAACGATGCCTGCGTCTTCGACCACGCGGTGCCGCTCACCTCCCGCCACGGTCTCCTCCTCCTCCGCCTCACCACGAGCATGAGTGGTGTACTCATGGCCGTGTGCGACCCACTCGCTGGCACGTTCCATGAGCTCCCGTGTCTAGACCATTATTGGGATTTCGAAGACAACAACGGCGTGAGTGGATATGCCTTACTTGCCGCAGCCGACTTTTCAAGCTCCAAGGACGACCAAGATGCCCAGCCCCAGCAGCCGCGGCCGCCTTTCTTCAAGGTGCTAATCCTTACTGTCCAAAAGGGGCCAATGCAGTACAATCTCCACACGTGTTCGTCAACCGAGTCGGGGTGGAACACGTGCTACGGTGTCATGGAGAACGAGGACGGCGGCATCAGTTCAACCGTTAGGCAGCACAAAGCCATTGTGTGCGGTGGTGCAGCATACTGGCTCTTACGGGGCAAGTCTGAAATCTACACTCTTGCTGTGAGCGCCGAGACTGGCCACGTGTCTGGTACTGAACTGATGAGCATGCAACTCCATGACCTCCGGCAGTTGACATATGATGAACCATACCTTACTGCCAATGATGGTAGGCTCATGGTGCTCAGCCTGCAAAAGGACAGTCGCCGACTAGAGATCTGGTCATCATACAACAAGGGGAGGTCGTTCCATGCTCTGATTCTTAGGTTAAAACAACCTGATCAGATGATGAAGAAGCCTAATCCGGTATACACGTTCTTGGGAGAGAAGAGTGGCATGATGCTTGTCATGGACAATGACCGGCACGTCTACGTCGTCCATCTCGAGATAGGGGTGATGCAGGAGGTGGTGGATTGGCCACGCAGTCGCGGTCTTAGCCGTAGAAAAACTGTGCCCTTTGAGATGAATGGGTCGGCTTTCTTGGCTTCTCGGCTTGGTGTAGCAGATACAACCTGAAATTTTCATGCACTATTAGGTTCATCAAGATCGGTAGTTGCTCATGTTAGTCCTGAAATAAAACAAGTTGCATGGTTGTTAATCATTTAAAGATTTAAGTATCATGACGTCCCTTTGTGTTATTTCCGTTTTATGATATTAGTATGACCAATGGTTTGGATATCTCTAGCTAAGCATGGCACACTTCCAAGACAGCGAGCCGACACTTGTTACACAAGTATGTCTTGATAACTTTTGTCCCCAAATACGTATGCTAGATTGCACTTTTGTTTTCTCATGCAACTTAGTACCTAAATTTACGTATTTCACATTTTTCTCCTTGTAACTGGATTTGTTCCATGTGGCTTTTTCTTTATTTCAGCCATAATGCTTCGAATGAAACCGCAAATCAAGTTTTCTTCCAAACAGGTCAATTTCTTTTCCGCAGATCTCAATGCACCACGAGATTAGACTAACTGAGCAAGATAATGTCAAATTTTGAATTTGAATGAATTTTCGTTCGGATTCAAAATAAAAAACAACGGGTAACCACCCAATATTTTCTGTTACCGCGGTAATCAGAAATCTAAGCGCCCCACCAGATTTGATTTGCATCCGGAATCGAAATCCTTGGTCCAGAGTTGTCCTTTTCTTCTACATATATAATGGTTCCAATTCCCGCAAAAAAAATAATGGTTCCAATTATAAAAAGAAAAAGATCATATAGCACCATTTCCTGCCATCTGTATTAGAATATGTCTTTTTCTCATGTAAATGAGCAACATTTTTTTATTTTCTTACGAATATAAACGTTTTTCTTGCACTAGTGAACAACTTTAACCCAAAATCCAAACACTTATAGGCTTATAAGACACAATCGCATATCATGTGCATTGTACCATGTTTTTTTTCGTTGTTTTTTGCAGGGCAAATACTTGTATTACCTAGCAAGTAGGGTTACAATCAGTTTCACAAATTTTATGACCTTATCAGGTCCTCATCCTAACTAAACAGCGATACGGCTTTGAACCCTACCAGAACTAACAATGAAGTGGCTTACATTATTTTGAAGCGGTTAGGCCCCCTTGTGATTGCAGGATATTACTATTCCAGAACATGAAAAGTGGACGAAAGAACACGAAAAGCATCCAGTTCTTTTTGACAAACCGAAAGATGATTGATTGAGAATCATATGCGGAGGCAAGGAGCAATGATGATAGAATTTTATTGCAAGAGAACATGTATAATAGCTGCAGCATCTATTCACTAGAGCACAGTTTTAAATTCCTGTGCACCTTTTGGAAAAAGTAACGCCTTCAAAGCAGTTCAATAGAAATTCTAATACGTGCCCTTTCAGAATAAAGAAAATCAAGTTAATATTTCCAGTTGTTTGATTCATGCATGGACTAAATATATTAGAAAAGCTGCGGCACAACTATCAGAGCTCCTGTCGATAAGGATGAATTTAAATATAGTGAAATCAGCACAGTTATAGAAGCCAGATAACCTGCATGGGACTTGTTTTGTTAATCACAATTAACCAAAAGTGTTGTAACTGTTTACTGTTCCATGCCAGAATATGAATGAAGACAGTGCTTATCTTTTATCAGCGGAAGGGGAAAACAACCCAACACTTCCTACTAAGAAGAAGAGAAGAAACTGCAGAAGGAACTAATCTTGGGTCCATTATAAGTTAGAACCTTAAGTAGCCAAATTACTTAGAAGATAAAGCTGGATTCCATTCAGCGCCTAACAATTTTGAATGAAGCAATAATAACAAGAAAGATTCGTTCAAAATTGTCAAAAGTGAGAATATGATACCCACTTGCCGCTTAAGAATAAGCATCCTCATTGGCCTATAAAAGAGGACAAGAAAACATCACAGCTGCAAACAAATTCCTACCCTTCCAGCATTTCGTCGTAGCTCTTAAGCAAGGAGCCACAGACCAATGTCCCATACTTGTATGCTTTACTTCGAAGCCCACCAACACCATGCCAAATTTCAGGACAACCATGCCAGTGTTATGAAGAAAGAAGAAGCGCCAGTAGGAGCAAATCATGTTCAAGCCCACACAAAACAATACAAATTTCAGGACAACCATGCCAATGATATCAAGATAGAAGATGTGAGTAAGGATGTGGATACAGTGGCTTTGGACTTCATCAACCGTAAGCACACGTCTTGGGCACTCCAGAAGAGCACAACCATGTATCCATATTCTTAAGCGCACCATGGTTGCTTAGTCATGGTATTATCTTCTCATGCTTGGTCCAGTATGAAAGTTTGAATAAGAGGTGCTGCTTGGAGGTAACCTGAATATTTAGTGGTACTATAGTGTTTTTACTTGCAATACCAATAAAAGTGATGCGAATATGTTGTACTGTTATTTGCAACATCGATGTATGGAGTTCTTATATATGAATGTCAGGTTATTACAATGATGCCGTTCAACTTGTGAAAGGATACACTTTCAGTGGCATAGTGGTCTTTCATTGACCATCAATTTAAGTGGAGCAAACGATGGACTCCCATGAGGGACAATTTATCACAAACTTCCCCTATGATGAAGACACTGATGCCAACCTAACCATCTTGCCTTAAAAATTTCAACAGTTCAGTACTAGATTATAGCAGCTTATAACATAGAAAAAAATTATGCCGATAAGATAAATTTGACAAGGAGGCTGCAGTAAAAATAACTCTCAGTTCACATGAACTCAACGAGAACTGTAGACAAAGGAGGTTTCCAGCCCTTTTTCATGTCCCTGACTAAAATAAAGGTTGCAACGGTTATCTAGCAGAATACAGATCTCAGACTACTACCTTTATTTTAGCAAGACTCATTTAGTATCAGCATAAATGCCAAGAACTTGGCAACATAGCAACTAAGTGGTCAACTACAGCAATTAGAAACCAACCAGAACTATAACTTATATGAATACAAAAGTTTTTTGTCATGTTCCAGTAATTCTTATTCAATATCTTTAACATCCTAGTTTGACTACTCAATGGCGATCATATCTATTAGTACTCATATTACTTCTATCGTAAGCCAAACTTTCAAAATTTCAGCAAGTATATAGGAAAATATTAAGCATGTATAATACCAAATAAATACAATACGGAAACATATTTCACACAACATATCTATTGATCAAAATTGTGTAGAAGTTCATGCTCTCTATATGTCTTATATTTTAGAAAGTAGGGAATATATTCTATCCCGGAAGAGACAAAGATCTTTGGATGGTCAAGCTCATGCTTGCGTGCGTGTCAGCATCCTGTCTTTCCACAAAAGCTCTTGTAATTAATACGCACATATAAGACATAAACATGAATAGGCCACACCTAACCTTCCCCTAAAATACAGCAGCAGCAGCCACAACCACCTCACGCCACCATCGTCTATACGAAGCATCTAACCTTTGTTATCATCCCCAAAACGGATTTTCCTTGGCGGTATCCTCACGCCACAACAATTGTATCATCAAGGAAAATCCATTCAGATTAAGAAAATCTTGAAGAATGCATCTTGAATGGAAAATCTCCAGTTTAATCTACATGGGCTGCTGCAATCCTACGTCATGCTCGGTGATGTTTTTTGGTATTACACGCACCCATATATTCATCTAGATATCGCCAATCTCCTAGAAAATCATCCCTATTCTTATTGTTCTTGTTTTCGTTGTGTCACCATGATCCGTCCCCCTTGTCCCCCTCGCGCCGCCCCCTTGGGCGACCGGGGGGGGGGACCCTAGTCGCACTCCCCCTCCCCTTCGAGCCCTCCCGCCTCCCACCCTCCTCGCCGCCGTCCGCAGCACCACCAGGCAAAGCCTGCCCAGCAGGGCAGCAGCGGGACTTCTTCCCCTTCAAGCATCTCCACCGGCGCGGGACGGCTGGATTGCGAGGAGCCGCTGGGTTTGCCTGGGGTCCGGCGGTGCGGCGGCTGGGCTTCCCTTGTTGACGTTCTGCATGGAGCAGCAGCGGCGGCGAGATCCCATCGCGCAGTGTGGTGATGGCTACGCGGCCGGGGGTTGCGGGTGCCGCCGGGTTCAGATCGGATATTGATCTGATGTTGGACACGGTCGGTCGGCGCGGGGTGGTGGTCTTTGCCGCTGGCTACGTCGGATCGTCTGATTCGACGCCTGGATATCTATCACGGTTGTCTTCTCTACACCATGGTAATCTCATCTACGTAAGTATCGGTTCTTGGCTCGCTGCCGGATCCGGAGCAGACGAAGGTTGGTGGTATAGGATGGAGACCAGAGAAAACTTTGGCCGGCTAGACCGGCCCGACATCGGCTACGTCCCTCAAACGTTGTTACCCTTCCTGGAGGCGAAGCCGAGGTCCCTCCTATCCACCTCCGAAACCTCCCGGAGAAAGTCCTAAATTCAGATTGGATTGGGCGGCGGCGGCGTCTTGCACGTCGTAACCTCCATGGAGGCGTCGTCTGGGTACCATTGATCGCCACGCATCGACTGAAGCCGTAGGTGGTTGGGGCCCGCGGCGCTCCGGACTTTCCCTTTGGCTTCGCCTCAAGGCCAAGTTCGAGCGCGCCTTGGTCTCGGGGGCTACTGTCGGCGTCCCGGCAATGGGGGTACCCAGACTTGCCTGCATGCGGCCCACGGCGTGGCTCCACCAACGGCCCAGCTTCGGCAGCAACAACCCAAGACCCTCGTGAGGCGGACGACGCCAAGACCCCCTGGGGGCGGCCTCGCTAGGCTGGCTCCCGAGGAGCGAAGATATCTATGCAAGGGGCACCTCACGAGGTTCACATGACGTGAGACGTGACGACCAAGGCCACGCAGCAGTGCGCCAGTTTTCTCTTTGGTGCTAAAGAGGCAGGCGCAGGCGAGGAGTCCCGAGGCATCAGGCAAATGTTTTCATATCGGGGCAACAAGACCAAGACCAATAGGAGGGAGGTCACCACGGAGCCCACAGCAGCGTCACGACCAGAGCCTTTGGCAGGCGAAGACCGCTTTTTGTCAGGATAGATTGTACTAGTTGTCCCCCTTCAAACTTGGTCGTTGTGGGATCCCTTCCCACCTAACGTTTGGGAAGAGGACCGGGGCCTCTATAATTAGGACTAGCCACAACCGTAGGAGGGGAGCTCATCTTGGAGAGGGTCTATTCCACCAAGGCCATCTCGAGCTCAAGAACACCTCTCCTCCTGAGGCTGTTCATCCACTGTACTAGTTCATCCTTAGCCCTCGGGGCAATCCACCACCACCACACTGGAGTAGGGTATTACACCACATGGTGGCCCGAACCAGTATAAATCTCTGTGTCTCGTGCTCTTTGGGTTCGTCGAGTTAGGCCGTGAGATCGTTGAGCGAGCGAACTAGGGAGAGAGAGTTTTTCGTGCACACCCCAGAGTTCGAACCTCATAAGGGTTTGCCGGAACTCTGAATCCGGCAGCCTTGTGTTGACAAAGCGGCGTGAACCCGGTGACGCCCTCCGAATTACCGGTGCACATATTCCATCTAGGTCAGCCGGCCGATGAGAATGTGCGGAGACGGTACCATCGCATGATGTCAATGACTAGCACCTTGAAGGAAGGCACCGGTTGCGTTGTCGTTTGAGCCCAAACGGGTCTATGTCGGTCAATATGGCATAGCTGATCATGTCTATGGCGTGGAGAGCGAACTCATGCGCTAGATGGGGGAGTACATCGAACGTGCCCGTGAGCAGGTTGCACGCGGCTAGGTGGCCATGTGCACAGTACACATGGAGGTCCAAGAGGAGGAGGCCATGACGCAAGATAAGGGGCACTGCATGGTCGAAGAAGTGGGGATCCTCTAGGTTGGGGATGAAGAGCGGGGAGAACGGCTACGATGGCCGAACCAGGGCCGTATGTCCACATGTGCAACAGGAGCAACTGAACCGGGGCCCCTAGCATCATAGGGCCCCCAATTTTTTTGTTAATCAAGGTATTAATTGAAGCATTAATACTAGAGTAAATAACTGTTGGAAGTATTTTACGCCAAGAAAACCCTACGTATCTATCTCCAGTCACGATCCATCAATCTAGTATGTGATGTCGTCAGGTCTTTTGAACTTGTGCTTCCAACCGGTGTAATTTCTTGTTAAAAATTGCAGTGCTGACCAAAAAAATGATTGTTTTTCTTTTACACATAGAGCCTATTTTGATTTGCACAGGGCCTCTTATTTCCCTGGTACGGCCCTGGGCCGAACACCGGTAGTAGCACCGGGGCGAGGCACAGTAGTGCGTGGGGCTGCCGCTGAGCAAAGAAGCTGGGAAACGGGGCCGAGCTGCAGGAGTCCTCTGGCAAGCAGCAGCGGAGGAAGGAGGGGGCGGTGACCAGGAGGCAGCGCCACCCCTTGAAGCCCATGGCACATCGGAAGAGGGTGGCCACGTGCTTGACACGTTTAAGGATCTCGAGCACCATGTCGTCCGGCGGCGACACGGGCGCCGCCTCCTGCTTCTTTCTTCTATTCTATGTGGATCGAGCGTGCGTTGGTGTTAAACACGACGGTTGTATTCCAGACGTGTACGTCTAAGTTGCATGCATGTCAGCATGTGCACGTTTGCGTCCATGTATAGGACCTGTGTTAGACACCGAATAGGACTCCATTTTTCCCCGCAAAAAAAAAAGACACCGAATAGGACTCGTACTGGTTGGTTAGGCACATCGGACCGTGGACTTTGGACTTTATAATGAATCAAATAAACCAAACAAGCTCGATATGAGCCTTTGGCAATAATCAAGCCAGCTTTCGTGTGCGTGAGTACTAGGGTATCTCAATCGACAGAAAAGAAGATGCAGCAGCTGCGGCCTCCTGGACGACCTCCTGCTCGAGGTCCTTGTCCGGGTCAAGGATGCCGCTGCTCTCTTTCGTTGTGCAACGGCGTGCAAAGGGTGGCACCGTCTCATCGTCAATCCATCCTTCCTCCGGCGACGCTGGCCCGAAGGCGGGTGGGACTCGTCCTCTTTTGTCGGCTTCTTCATCCTAGGAGGAGGTAAGATGAACTTGGGCTCACAGCCTTTTCCCACCCCAGAGCCCTGGTTCGTCCCCGCGCCGCCATCTGCCCTGAGCCTTGGCCGCTGCGGCCTGACCTCCTTGGTGACTGCTTCCCATGCTGGCCTCTTTGACCGTGCGGTGCCACTCGTCTCGCGCCACCACCTCCTCCTCCTGCGAATTCAGGACAAAGGCACCTCCTTCTACGAGGACCGAACCATCCTCCGGTTGACGGTATGCAACCTCTTGGCTGGCACATGTGATACGCTCCCTCCTCTAAACTTCAGCTCGGAATTCAAGAGTGATTATTCCAACGGATATGCCATCCTAACCGGTGCGGATTATCGATCCGATGATGGGCCATCGTCATCGTCGCTACTGAGCAAATCGCCTTTCTTCCGAGTGATCATCATCGGCTCCGCACGCAAAGACCTGCAATATAATCTCTATGTGATCTCTTCTGACAAAAGAAGCTGGAGCATCCAAGCTAATTGCTTCAATGAAAATTTTCAACTGGAGCGCTACAGGTCGTTTAGCGATGCCGTTGTATGCCATGGCATTGCACACTGGGTATTTGGCTATCATGGAGGTTTCCAGGTACTTCACATGAACGCAAGCACATACCACATATCCATGTCGGTGTTCCCTAACGCAACGGACCACTTCCACACGGGTTACCCCTGCCTTACTATAGCAAGCAATGGAACGCTATCCCTGCTCCAGATGCGAAGGAACCTTCCCCAAGTAGAGATCTGGAAGCATTACGAGGACCATGAAAACGCAGCAAGTATTAAGAATTGGTTATGTACTGGGACGATCAAGCTAAAACAACCTTGGAAAGCGGCTGAACGACGACAACGACAAGATTTGAGAGAGAAGTGCGGTACATTGATCATCCGCGATAACTGCGGCAGCGTTTACACTGCCAACATTGAAACTGGGATGATGGAGGAGGTGGTGGACTGGCCTGAAAGGCGCTGCATCTTCCCTGGGGATGCCATGCCCTTGGAGATTGATTGGCCCATGATCTTCGTTTATCGCCTTTCGAAGTATACCTAGCCATTCTAAAATATATTTATTACAATATTTTGGGTTTTCTTGCGAACTGTGTTGGATAACTTATGGTGCTACAGAATTTGATGAATCCATTAGGATTCTTGTTCAAATCATTTGCAAATTTAATGTCATGGTCCTAATTCTGTTTTATGCAATTGGTGGGGGACTTTGCACGTCCCCTCTCATCTGTTAGAGGCAAGAGAACTCGGCGTAAAGAAAGAGGAAGCACACACTACTAAAATTGATGAGTTCGCCAAGCAGTTGGTCGAGTGTATTTTATTGGGCACTCGGCAAACATGTCATTTCCTGAGTGTTGAAGAAAGGCCACGGTGGCACATCGAATAAGGCAAGAAATCCTCTAACAGAAATCCTACATGCGCCTTACCAAAAGCCCGAAAAATATATTTGATGAAGATAGGTAGGATCCATTATATACTGGTAGAAAAAGAGGCTTCCGTCCATCCCCATTAGTCGCGGAACTGTAGGAACCGCGACTAATGAAGTCTTTAGTCCCGGTTCGGCAGACGAACCGCGACCAAACACCTGCGCCCAGGGCGCTCGGTGGCCAGCTGGTGCACATGAGGGGCTTTAGTCGCGGTTGGCCTGGCCAACCACGACTAAAGGGGCCTTTAGTCGCGGTTGGCCAGGCCAACCGCGACTAAAGCTCCTCCCCTATATATACCAGTTCAGCGCACTCACTTAGCCATTTGGTGCCACTTCTCTTCACAAGCTTCACAAGGGGGTGTAGGTTTGCTTTTGGTTCCTCTTATGCACACAAGGTGTTTGATGAAATGCCCCAAGAGCCACACTTGAGGTTCCTCATTCATTTTTTTCCTCCTCGATCGCGGTTAGCAACTTGAACCTTTCATGCATGTGTGTCATTGATTAAATATGCATGTGTGTTGTTCATTGTTTAATTTCTATTGTTTATAGCTAGTTATTTTAACAAATGCATGATGGTTAATTATATATTTTATATTATAATAATGCAGATGAATCGGCAATGGATGTACGGTAACCGACTCTCCCGCGAGTTCACTACGGGTTTGAAAGATTTCCTCGTAGTGGCTAATGCGAACAAGCAGAAGGGTTTTGTTATCTGTCCATGTGTTGACTGTAAGAATCAGAAGGGTTACTCTTCCTCAAGAGAAGTTCACCTGCACCTGCTTCGGCACGGTTTCATGCCAAGCTATAATTGTTGGACCAAGCATGGAGAAAGAGGGGTTATAATGGAAGAAGATGAAGAAGGGGATGATTTCATCGATGAAAGCTATCTTGCTGATTTCGGTGATACTTTCATGGAGGATGCTGAAGGTGAAGGGGAAGGTGAAGGGGAAGGTGAAGGTGAAGAAGAGGCACGTGATGAGACCGTTGATGATCTTGGTCGGACCATTGCTGATGCACGGAGACGCTGCGAAACTGAAAAGGAGAGGGAGAATTTGGATCGCATGTTAGAGGATCACAGAAAGTCGTTGTATCCCGGATGCGATGATGGTCTGAAAAAGCTGGGCTGCACACTGGATTTGCTGAAATGGAAGGCACAGGCAGGTGTAGCTGACTCGGCATTTGAAAACTTGCTGAAAATGTTGAAGAATATGTTTCCAAAGAATAACGAGTTGCCCGCCAGTACGTACGAAGCAAAGAAGGTTGTCTGCCCTCTAGGTTTAGAGGTTCTGAAGATACATGCATGCATCAACGACTGCATCCTCTACCGCGGTGAATACGAGAATTTGAATGAATGCCCGGTATGCACTGCATTGCGTTATAAGATCAGAGGCGATGACCCTGGTGACGATGTTGAGGGCGAGAAACCCAGGAAGAGGGTTCCCGCCAAGGTGATGTGGTATGCTCCTATAATACCACGGTTGAAACGTCTGTTCAGGAACAAAGAGCATGCCAAGTTGTTGCGATGGCACAAAGAGGACCATAAGTCGGACGGGGAGTTGAGACACACCGCAGATGGAACGCAATGGAGAAAGATCGACAGAGAGTTCAAAGATTTTGCAGCTGACGCAAGGAACATAAGATTTGGTCTAAGTACAGATGGCATGAATCCTTTTGGCGAGCAGAGCTCCAGCCATAACACCTGGCCCGTGACTCTATGCATCTACAACCTTCCTCCTTGGTTGTGCATGAAGCGGAAGTTCATTATGATGCCAGTGCTCATCCAAGCTCCTAAGCAACCCGGCAACGACATCGATGTGTACCTAAGGCCATTAGTTGATGAACTTTTACAGCTGTGGGGCAGACCTGGTGTCCGTGTGTGGGATGAGCACAAACAAGAGGAATTTGACCAACGAGCGTTGCTTTTCGTAACCATCAACGATTGGCCTGCTCTTAGTAACCTTTCGGGACTGTCAAATAAAGGATACAATGCATGCACGTGTTGGAAATATGCCCTAGAGGCAATAATAAAAGCATTATTATTATATTTCCTTATTCATGATAATTGTCTTTGTTCGTGCTATAATTGTGTTAACCGGAAATCGTAATACATGTGTGAATAACAGACAACAACATGTCCCTAGTGAGCCTCTAGTTGACTAGCTCGTTGATCGACAGATAGTCATGGTTTCCTGACTATGGACATTGGATGTCATCGATAACGGGATCACATCATTAGGAGAATGATGTGATGGACAAGACCCAATCCTAAACATAGCATAAGATCGCATAGTTCGTTTGCTAGAGTTTTCCAATGTCAAGTATCCTTTCCTTAGACCATGAGATCATGTAACTCCCGGATACCGTAGGAGTGCTTTGGGTGTGCCAAACGTCACAACGTAACTGGGTGACTATAAAGGTATGCTACGGGTATCTCTGAAAGTGTCTGTTGGGTTGACATGGATCGAGACTGGGATTTGTCACTCCGCTTGACGGAGAGGTATCACCGGGCCCTCTCGGTAATGCATCATCACAATGAGCTCAATGTGACCAAAGTGTTTGATCACGGGATCATGCATTACGGAACGAGAAAAGTGACTTGCCGGTAACGAGATTGAACGAGGTATTGGTATACCGACGATCGAATCTCGGGCAAGTAAAATACCGATTGACAAAGGGAATCGTATACGGGATTAATTGAATCCTTGACATCGTGGTTCATCCGATGAGATCATCGTGGAGCATGTGGGAGCCAACATGGGTATCCAGATCCCGCTGTTGGTTATTGCCCGAGAGCCGTCTCGGTCATGTCTGCATGTCTCCCGAACCCGTAGGGTCTACACACTTAAGGTTCGGTGACGCTAGGGTTGTAGGGATATATATGTGCAGTAACCCGAATGTTGTTCGGAGTCCCGGATGAGATCCCGGACGTCACGAGGAGTTTCGGAATGGTCCGGAGGTAAAGATTTATATATGGAAAGTCATCATACGGACATCGGGACAAGTTTCGGGGTTATCGGTATTGTACCGGGACCACCGGAGGGTCCCGGGGGGTCCACCGGGTGGGGCCACCTATCCCGGAGGGCCCCATGGGCTGTACAAGGGAGGGAACCAGCCCATAGGGGGCTGGTGCGCCTCCCCCCCCATGGGCCCATGCGCCTAGGGTTTGGGGGGAGGGAAACCCTAAAGGGGGCGCCCCCCTTGCTTGGGGGGCAAGCCCCCCTTCCCTGGCCGCCGCCCCCCCTAGGAGATCTCATCTCCTAGGGCAGGCGCCCCCCCCCCCTTGGGGGTTATATAAAGGGGGGGGAGAGAGGGGGCTGATCACCCCATTGCCCTGGCGCCTCCCTCTCCCTCTCCAACACCTCCTCCTCCTCCATTGAGCACGGCGAAGCCCTGCCGGAGTACTGCAGTTCCACCATCACCACGCCGTCGTGCTGCTGCTGGAGCCTTCATCCCCAACCTCTTCTTTGCCTTGCTGGATCAAGAAGGAGGAGACGTCACGCTTTCCGTACGTGTGTTGAACGCGGAGGTGCCGTCCGTTCGGCACTAGGTCATCGGTGAATTGGATCACGGCAAGTACGACTACCTCATCCACGTTCACTCGAACGCTTCCGTTGCGATCTACAAAGTGGTATGTAGATGCTATCTAATCTGAATACTCGTTGCTTAATGAACTCCTAGATGGATCTTGGTGAAACCGTAGAAAAATTTTGATTTTCTGCTACGTTCCCCAACAGTGGCATCATGAGCTAGGTCTATGCGTAGTTCTTCTTGCGCGAGTAGAACACAATTTGTTGTGGGCGTAGATGTTGTCAACTCTTCTTGCCGCTACTAGTATTATCTTGCTTCAACGGTATTGTGGGATGAAGCGGCCCGGACCAACCTTACACGTACGCTTACGTGAGACCGGTTCCACCGACGAACATGCACTAGTTGCATAAGGTGGCTGGCGGGTGTCTGTCTCTCCTACTTTAGTTGGAGCGGATTCGATGAAAAGGGTCCTTATGAAGGGTAAATAGAAGTTGACAAATCACGTTGTGGTGGTTTTAACGTAGGTAAGAAAACGTTCTTGCTAGAACCCTAATTCAGCCACGTAAAAACTTGCAACAACAATTAGAGGACGTCTAACTTGTTTTTGCAGCAAGTGCTTTGTGATATGATATGGCCAAAGTTGTGATGAATGATGAATGATCTATATGTGATGTATGAGATGTTCATGCTATTGTAATAGGAATCACGACTTGCATGTCGATGAGTATGACAACCGGCAGGAGCCATAGGAGTTGTCTTTATTTTGTATGACCTGCGTGTCATTGAGAATAGCCATGTAAATTACTTTACTTTATTGCTAAACATGTTAGCCATAGTAGTAGAAGTAATAGTTGGCGAACAACTTCATGGAGACACGATGATGAAGATCATGATGATGAAGATCATGGTGTCAAGCCGGTGACAAGATGATCATGGAGCCCCAAGATGGAGATCGAAGGAGCTGTGTGATAATGGCCATATCATGTCACATTTATTATTTGATTGCATGTGATGTTCATCATGTTTTGCATCTTGTTTACTTAGAATGACGGTAGTAAATAAGATGATCCCTCATAATAATTTCAAGAAAGTGTTCACCCTAACTGTGCACCGTTGCGACAGTTCGTTGTTTCGAAGCACCACGTGATGATCGGGTGTGATAGATTCTAACGTTCACATACAACGGGTGTAAGACAGATTTACACACGCAAAACACTTAGGTTGACTTGACGAGCCTAGCATGTACAGACATGGCCTCGGAACACGGAAGACCGAAAGGTCGAGCATGAGTCGTATAGAAGATACGATCAACATGAAGATGTTCACCGATGTTGACTAGTCCGTCTCACGTGATGATCGGACACGGCCTAGTTGACTCGGATCATGTAATACTTAGATGACTGGAAGAGGGATGTCTATCTAAGTGGGAGTTCATTAAATAATTTGATTAAATGAACTTTATTATCATGAACTTAGTCTAAATATTTACAATATGTCTTGTAGATCAAATGGCCAACGTAGTCCTCAACTTCAACGCATTCCTAGAGAAAACCAAGCTGAAAGACGATGGTAGCAACTATACGGACTGGGTCCGGAACCTGAGGATCATCCTCATAGCTGCCAAGAAAGATTATGTCCTACGAGCACCGCTGGGTGACGCACCTGTTCTCCCTGCACAACAAGACGTTATGAACGCTTGGCAGTCGCGATGCGATGATTACTCCCTCGTTCAGTGCGGCATGCTTTACAGCTTAGAGCCGGGGCTCCAAAAGCGTTTTGAGAGACATGGAGCATATGAGATGTTCGAAGAGCTGAAAATGGTTTTCCAAGCTCATGCCCGGGTCGAGTATGAGATCTCCAACAAATTCTTTAGCTGTAAGATGGAGGAAAATAGCTCTGTCAGTGAGCACATACTCAGAATGTCTGGGTTGCACAACCGCTTGACTCAACTGGAAGTTAATCTTCCGGAAGAAGTGGTCATTGACAGAATCCTCCAGTCGCTTCCACCTAGCTACAAGAGCTTTGTGATGAACTACAATATGCAGGGGATGGTAAAGACCATTCCTGAGGTGTATGCTATGCTGAAATCAGCAGAGGTAGAAATCAAGAAAGAGCATCAAGTGTTGATGGTGAATAAAACCACTAAGTTCAAGAGGAGCAAGGGTAAAAAGAACTTCAAGAAGTACGGCAAGGAAGTTGCCGCGCCCGGTAAGCAAGTTGCCGGGAAGAAGCCAAAGAATGGACCCAAGCCCGAAACTGAGTGCTTTTATTGCAAGGGAAGTGGTCACTGGAAGCGGAACTGCCCCAAATACTTAGCGGACAAGAAGATCGGCAAAACCAAAGGTATATGTGATATACATGTAATTGATGTGTACCTTACCAGTACTCGTAGTAGCTCTTGGGTATTTGATACCGGTGCAGTTGCTCACATTTGTAACTCAAAGCAGGAGCTGCGGAATAAACGGAGACTGGCGAAGGACGAGGTGACGATGCGCGTCGGGAATGGTTCCAAGGTCGATGTGATCGCCGTCGGCACGCTGCCTGTACATTTACCTACGGGATTAGTTTTAAACCTTAATAATTGTTATTTAGTACCAAGTTTGAGCATGAACATTGTATCCGGATCTCGCTTAATTCGAGATGGCTACTCATTTAAATCCGAGAATAATGGTTGTTCTATTTATATGAGAGATATGTTTTATGGTCATGCTCCGATGGTTAATGGTTTATTCTTGATGAATCTCGTACGTGATGATACACATATTCATAGTGTGAGTACCAAAAGAGTTAAAGTTGATAACAATAGTCCCACATATTTGTGGCACTGCCGCCTTGGTCACATAAGTGTCAAACGCATGAAGAAGCTCCATGCAGATGGACTTTTAGAGTCTCTTGATTATGAATCATTTGACACGTGCGAACCATGCCTCATGGGTAAAATGACCAAGACTCCGTTCTCAGGAACAATGGAGCGAGCAACCAACTTATTGGAAATCATACATACCGATGTGTGTGGTCCAATGAGTGTTGAGGCTCGCGGTGGCTATCGTTATGTTCTCACCCTCACTGATGACTTGAGTAGATATGGGTATATCTACTTAATGAAACACAAGTCTGAAACCTTTGAAAAGTTCAAGGAATTTCAGAGTGAGGTTGAAAATCAACGTGATAGAAAGATCAAGTTTCTACGATCAGATCGTGGAGGAGAATACTTGAGTCACAAATTTGGCACGCACTTAAGAAAATGTGGAATAGTTTCACAACTCACGCCGCCTGGAACACCTCAGCGTAATGGTGTGTCCGAACGTCGTAATCGCACTCTATTAGATATGGTGCGATCTATGATGTCTCTTACCGATTTACCGCTATCTTTTTGGGGCTATGCTTTAGAGACTGCCGCATTCACTTTAAATAAGGCTCCGTCGAAATCCGTTGAGGCGACACCGTATGAATTATGGTTTGGGAAGAAACCTAAGCTGTCGTTTCTAAAAGTTTGGGGATGCGATGCTTATGTCAAGAAACTTCAACCTGAAAAGCTCGAACCCAAATCGGAAAAATGCGTCTTCATAGGATACCCAAAAGAAACTGTTGGGTATACCTTCTACCTCAGATCCGAAGGCAAGATCTTTGTTGCCAAGAATGGATCCTTTCTGGAGAAAGAGTTTCTCTCGAAAGAAGTAAGTGGGAGGAAAGTAGAACTTGATGAAGTGTTACCTCTTGAACCGGAAAATGGCGAAACTCAAGAAAACGTTTCTGAGGTGCCTGCACCGACTAGAGAGGAAATTAATGATGATGATCCAGATGCTTCTGATCAAGCTCCTACTGAAATTCGAAGGTCCACAAGGACACGTTCCGCACCAGAGTGGTACGGCAACCCTGTCTTGGAAATCATGTTGTTAGACAACGGTGAACCTTCGAACTATGAGGAAGCAATGGCGGGCCCGGATTCCGACAAATGGCTGGAAGCCATGAAATCCGAGATAGGATCCATGTATGAAAACGAAGTATGGACTTTGACTGACTTGCCCGTTGAACGGCGAGCCATAGAAAATAAATGGATCTTTAAGAAGAAGACAGACGCGGATGGTAATGTGACCATCTATAAAGCTCGGCTTGTCGCTAAGGGTTATCGACAAGTTCAGGGAATTGACTACGATGAGACTTTCTCACCGGTAGCGAAGCTGAAGTCCGTCCGAATCATGTTAGCAATTGCCGCATACTATGATTATGAGATATGGCAAATGGACGTCAAAACGGCATTCCTTAATGGTTTCCTTAAGGAAGAATTGTATATGATGCAGCCGGAAGGTTTTGTCGATCCTAAGAATGCTGACAAAGTATGCAAGCTCCAACGCTCGATTTATGAGCTGGTGCAAGCATCTCGGAGTTGGAACATTCGCTTTGATGAGATGATCAAAGCGTTTGGGTTTACGCAGACTTATGGAGAAGCCTGTGTTTACAAGAAAGTGAGTGGGAGCTCTGTAGCATTTCTCATATTATATGTAGACGGCATACTTTTGATGGGAAATGATATAGAACTCTTGGACAGCATTAAGGCCTATTTGAATAAGAGTTTTTCAATGAAGGACCTTGGAGAAGCTGCTTATATATTAGGCATCAAGATCTATAGAGATAGATCGAGACGCCTCATAGGTCTTTCACAAAGCACATACCTTGATAAGATATTGAAGAAATACAATATGGATCAATCTAAGAAAGGGTTCTTACCTGTGTTACAAGGTGTGAAATTGAGCTCAGCTCAATGTCCGACCACGGCAGAAGATATAGAAGAGATGAGCGTCATCCCCTATGCCTCAGCCATAGGTTCTATTATGTATGCCATGCTGTGTACCAGACCTGATGTAAACCTTGCCGTAAGTTTGGTAGGTAGGTACCAAAGTAATCCCGGCAAGGAACACTGGACAGCGGTCAAGAATATCCTGAAGTACCTGAAAAGGACTAAGGAAATGTTTCTCGTTTATGGAGGTGACGAAGAGCTCGCCGTAAAAGGTTACGTCGACGCTAGCTTCGACACAGATCTGGATGGCTCTAAGTCACAAACCGGATACGTGTATATTTTGAATGGTGGGGCAGTAAGCTGGTGCAGTTGCAAGCAAAGCGTCGTGGCGGGATCTACATGTGAAGCGGAGTACATGGCAGCCTCGGAGGCAGCACATGAAGCAATTTGGGTGAAGGAGTTCATCACCGACCTCGGAGTCATACCCAATGCGTCGGGGCCAATCAAGCTCTTCTGTGACAACACTGGAGCTATTGCACTTGCAAAGGAGCCCAGGTTTCACAAGAAGACCAGGCACATCAAGCATCGCTTCAACTCCATTCGTGAAAATGTTCAAGATGGAGACAGAGAAATTTGTAAAGTGCACACGGATCTGAATGTTGCAGATCCGTTGACTAAACCTCTCCCTAAGGCAAAACATGATCAGCACCAGAACTCTATGGGTGTTCGATTCATCACAATGTAACTAGATTATTGACTCTAGTGCAAGTGGGAGACTGTTGGAAATATGCCCTAGAGGCAATAATAAAAGCATTATTATTATATTTCCTTATTCATGATAATTGTCTTTGTTCGTGCTATAATTGTGTTAACCGGAAATCGTAATACATGTGTGAATAACAGACAACAACATGTCCCTAGTGAGCCTCTAGTTGACTAGCTCGTTGATCGACAGATAGTCATGGTTTCCTGACTATGGACATTGGATGTCATCGATAACGGGATCACATCATTAGGAGAATGATGTGATGGACAAGACCCAATCCTAAACATAGCATAAGATCGCATAGTTCGTTTGCTAGAGTTTTCCAATGTCAAGTATCCTTTCCTTAGACCATGAGATCATGTAACTCCCGGATACCGTAGGAGTGCTTTGGGTGTGCCAAACGTCACAACGTAACTGGGTGACTATAAAGGTATGCTACGGGTATCTCTGAAAGTGTCTGTTGGGTTGACATGGATCGAGACTGGGATTTGTCACTCCGCTTGACGGAGAGGTATCACCGGGCCCTCTCGGTAATGCATCATCACAATGAGCTCAATGTGACCAAAGTGTTTGATCACGGGATCATGCATTACGGAACGAGAAAAGTGACTTGCCGGTAACGAGATTGAACGAGGTATTGGTATACCGACGATCGAATCTCGGGCAAGTAAAATACCGATTGACAAAGGGAATCGTATACGGGATTAATTGAATCCTTGACATCGTGGTTCATCCGATGAGATCATCGTGGAGCATGTGGGAGCCAACATGGGTATCCAGATCCCGCTGTTGGTTATTGCCCGAGAGCCGTCTCGGTCATGTCTGCATGTCTCCCGAACCCGTAGGGTCTACACACTTAAGGTTCGGTGACGCTAGGGTTGTAGGGATATATATGTGCAGTAATCCTAATGTTGTTCGGAGTCCCGGATGAGATCCCGGACGTCACGAGGAGTTTCGGAATGGTCCGGAGGTAAAGATTTATATATGGAAAGTCATCATACGGACATCGGGACAAGTTTCGGGGTTATCGGTATTGTACCGGGACCACCGGAGGGTCCCGGGGGGTCCACCGGGTGGGGCCACCTATCCCGGAGGGCCCCATGGGCTGTACAAGGGAGGGAACCAGCCCATAGGGGGCTGGTGCGCCTCCCCCCCCATGGGCCCATGCGCCTAGGGTTTGGGGGGAGGGAAACCCTAAAGGGGGCGCCCCCCTTGCTTGGGGGGCAAGCCCCCCTTCCCTGGCCGCCGCCCCCCTAGGAGATCTCATCTCCTAGGGCAGGCGCCCCCCCTTGGGGGTTATATAAAGGGGGGGAGAGAGGGGGCTGATCACCCCATTGCCCTGGCGCCTCCCTCTCCCTCTCCAACACCTCCTCCTCCTCCATTGAGCACGGCGAAGCCCTGCCGGAGTACTGCAGTTCCACCATCACCACGCCGTCGTGCTGCTGCTGGAGCCTTCATCCCCAACTTCTTCTTTGCCTTGCTGGATCAAGAAGGAGGAGACGTCACGCTTTCCGTACGTGTGTTGAACGCGGAGGTGCCGTCCGTTCGGCACTAGGTCATCGGTGAATTGGATCACGGCAAGTATGACTACCTCATCCACGTTCACTCGAACGCTTCCGTTGCGATCTACAAAGTGGTATGTAGATGCTATCTAATCTGAATACTCGTTGCTTAATGAACTCCTAGATGGATCTTGGTGAAACCGTAGAAAAATTTTGATTTTCTGCTACGTTCCCCAACAGTGGCATCATGAGCTAGGTCTATGCGTAGTTCTTCTTGCGCGAGTAGAACACAATTTTTTGTGGGCGTAGATGTTGTCAACTCTTCTTGCCGCTACTAGTCTTATCTTGCTTCAACGGTATTGTGGGATGAAGCGGCCCGGACCAACCTTACACGTACGCTTACATGAGACCGGTTCCACCGACGAACATGCACTAGTTGCATAAGGTGGCTGGCGGGTGTCTGTCTCTCCTACTTTAGTTGGAGCGGATTCGATGAAAAGGGTCCTTATGAAGGGTAAATAGAAGTTGACAAATCACGTTGTGGTGGTTTTAACGTAGGTAAGAAAACGTTCTTGCTAGAACCCTAATTCAGCCACGTAAAAACTTGCAACAACAATTAGAGGACGTCTAACTTGTTTTTGCAGCAAGTGCTTTGTGATATGATATGGCCAAAGTTGTGATGAATGATGAATGATCTATATATGATGTATGAGATGTTCATGCTATTGTAATAGGAATCACGACTTGCATGTCGATGAGTATGACAACCGGCAGGAGCCATAGGAGTTGTCTTTATTTTGTATGACCTGCGTGTCATTGAGAATAGCCATGTAAATTACTTTACTTTATTGCTAAACATGTTAGCCATAGTAGTAGAAGTAATAGTTGGCGAGCAACTTCATGGAGACACGATGATGAAGATCATGATGATGAAGATCATGGTGTCAAGCCGGTGACAAGATAGAAGAAAAAAATAGAAGAAAAAAGGAAGAAAAAAACAGAAGAAAAACAAGAATTTAAAATGAATTAGTTTTATTTTCTGATTTATTTGATATATAATTGTATTTTTAAGATTTTAATAACATAAATAAATAAGTAATTAGAAACTTTAATAGCAAAAATAATTATCATAAAGTAAAATAAATAAGTAATTAGAAACAAAATAAAATAAAATAAATAAGTTTTTTGTTGTAAGTAGAAACAAAACAAAATAAATAAAGCAAAAATGAAAACAAAAAACAGGGAAAAAATAAAAAATATGCCACCTACTGGGCCACCACGGCCTGAATACGACTAGAAACCCATTATTGGGCCAGGATTCAGGCCCGCAGAAGGCCCAGTAGGCCCACAGGCTAATAGTAACAGAATAGGCCCGTAAGCCTGCATTTGAGAGGAGCTCGAAGTGGTGAGCGCAGCCGCGCTTATAAACCACTGTCGAAGCCTCTCGGCTAGCGAGGTGGGACTAAACATCCCACCGCACCGCGCCAGTGCCAGCACAGACCTTTAGTCGCGGTCCGCCACACCAACCGCGACTAAAGGGTAGCTTTAGTCGCGGTCCGCCTCCCCAACCGCGACTAAAGGCTCTTCCTGCGCGGGAACGAAAGCGGCGCCAAAACCCTTTAGTCGCGGTTGGTGTGGCGGACCGCGACTAAAGCTAGCCTTTAGTCGCGGTGGCGGACCGCGACTAAAGCTACCCTTTAGTCGCGGTCCGCCACACCAACCGCGACTAAAGGTCTGCCTATATATACTGCACTTAGCAGTTTCCGCCACTTCCCATTCTTCTCAGACGCCGAAGCCCCCTGCCCCGACGCCGATCGACGCCGAAGCCCTGCCCCGACGCCGATCGACGCCGACGCCGACGCCCTGCCCCGACGCCGCCTCCGCCCCGAGTGAGCGCCGCCGCCGCCCGTGCCCTGCCCTAGCGCGCCGCCGCCGCCGCCGCCCCTGCCCTGCCCTGCCCTTGCCCGCCGCCCGCCGCCCCCCTGCCCGCCGCCCGCCGCCCCTGGCCCTGCCCCTGGCCGCCGCCGCCGCCCGCTGCCCGCCCCCGCCCGCCGCCCTGCCAAAAAGGAAACAAGAAAAAAAACAAGAAGAAAGAAAAAGGAAGAAGAAAAAAAAGAAAACAAAACAAAACCAAAAGAAACAAGAAAAAAAAAAGGAAGAAGAAAAAAAGGAAGAAGATAAAAGGAAGAAGAAAAAAAGGAAGAAGAAAAAAAGAAAGAAGAAAGAAAGAAGAAAGAAAAAGGAAGAAGAAAGAAAAAGGAAGAAGAAAAAAAGAAGAAAGAAAAAGGAAGAAAAAAAAATGAAAACAAAACAAAACCAAAAGAAAGAAGAAAAAAAAGGAAGAAGAAAAAAAAGGAAGAAGAAAAAAGGAAGAAGAAAAAAAGAAAGAAGAAAGAAAGAAGAAAGAAAAAGGAAGAAGAAAAAAAGAAAGAAGAAAAAGGAAGAAGAAAAAAAGAAAGAAGAAAGAAAGAAGAAAGAAAGAAGAAAGAAAAAGGAAGAAGAAAAAACAAGAAAGAAAAAGGAAGAAGAAAAAAATGAAAACCAAATGAAAACCAAAAGAAAGAAGAAAGAAAAAGGAAGAAGAAAAAAAGTAACTTAAAACTTGATAATTAACAAAAAACCGTAAAATTTGATAATTAACCAAATGGCGAGGGAAGTAGCAACCACCTCCGGCGCCGAGGTATATATATACATTGAGCCTCTGGTGAAACAAACTAACTGATTTGAATAAACATGTGTGTACTAACGCGCGCGACTCTCTTTCTTATTTTAGCGCTCGGCCGGATCATCGAAACAATCGAGTACGTCGTCAAAGCGTGGCGCAACCAAGACGATGAAACAAGGAGAAACATGCACCATCGAGGTTGTCGACAGTGCAACCGGCAGGCCGCTGGAGCCCCGCAAGAACGCCATCAAGTTTGTCAGCCAATGCGGAGCCGTTGTTAGAGACAACGTCTCGATCACCGTCCAGGAGTGGAATGAGCCAAAGAAGGCACGAATTGCTGGTTTCACTTTTGTCGATAAGAGAACAAAAAAAGATTGCTTCAAGAAGCTTATGGAACATTTCGTTCTACCTCCGGAATACAACAAATTCGATGAGGAGGGTAACAAGATTGAGGAAAACAAGGAGAGGAGGAGGCTAGTCAAACAGTTCGCTCTTCATAAGATGGCCGACGCATTCCGGAAATTCAAGCAAAATCTAAACCATGACTTTGTCAAGCAGAACAAGACTCCGGATTTCAAAGGACAATATGAGAAACTGAAACATGATTGGCCAGAATTTGTGAAGCAAAAGAAATCGGAGCAGTTCATTCAAATATCGAAAAAAAATAAGGAAAATGCGGCTAAGAAGGAGTACAATCATATTATGGGGCCAGGAGGGTATCGCCTTTGGCAGCCTAGGTTGGAGAAGATGGAGAACAAGCTGAGGGCGCGAGGAATCCGTCCAGGTACGGAGGGATGGGACCCAAGGGCCAAAAGCTGGTGGTACGGGCATGGGGGAACGCTGAACCCGGAGACAGGGGAGTGTGTTTACCAGGGCAAAATAATTAAACCCACCCAAGCCCTTATTGACGCAATGAGGGATGCTCAAGAGGGGAAGATCAAGTTCAACAGAGAGAACGACGCACTGACAAAAGCCCTCGGGAATCCTGAACACGGAGGACGTGTACGAGGCATGGGGCACATTCCATGGAAAATAGGGTTCCCCCAGAACGATGACCCGTACGGTTACAGAAGCCGTAAGAGAAAGATGGATCGGGAAGCAGATGTTGTGGCGCGGTTGGCATCGGAAATGGATGTGATGAAGAAAACCGTGAGTGTACTAGTAGCCGAAAGAGATGCAGCTTGGGCGCAGCATGAAGATCATCCAGCGGATCTCGAAAGCCAGCAGCGGAGAAGCAGCGTGGCTTCCACGGAGGCCCCACCGGCTGGTGCAGATGCACCGACGATCGAAATTACTGCACCGGAGCCTCTGGTGGTCGAAATTACTGCACCGGAGCCTCCTCGCTACCCCGTGGACGATATAAAGGAGAGGAAAGAATGTCATCTGTATTATCCTATCGGGAACATGTCCATGAAGGTAGCCATCGGCAGTGCTTTACCATGTTTACCTGGAGCACTCCACCACAACAACCCCATTCAAGATGGCTATGCTCGTGTCACGGTGGAGGACATAGTCCAAGGGTTTGAGGACCTGGAGATTGACATTGCTACACCTGAAGGGGAGAAAAGACTTGGAGATGTCAAGCGCCATTTCATTCTATGGCAAAAGAAGTTTATCAAGTTTCCAGGCGAGGCGCCAAGGACAACAAGTCCACCCCCCTACGGTGGTGGTGGTGGCGGTGGCGGTGGTGGTGGTGGTGGTGGTGGCGGTTCACCTACACCTCCGTCACGTCAGCCGACGCCTCCCAGTCCACAACGTCCGGCGGGTGATCAGACGCCGCCCCCCAGTCCTCGTCCGGCGGGTGATCAGACGCCGCCCCCCAATCCACCTCCGGCAAAGAAGCAGAAGCAGTCCTGGATTATTAACCCGGACCCTTATGTACCTAAGACCACAAAGGTACCGGAGCCATCACTGAAGCCTCTCCCCACAAGGCCTTGGGAACGTAGTGCCGAGGAAACTGCCGCGGCCGCGGCTGCTGATCTTGAGAAATGAAAGGCGGACTGCAAGAAGAAAAGAGAGCCCGAGCCCAAGCCAGTATTTTCTGATGAGCAAAAGAAGTGGGCTAAGTCATTTTTGAGCACACCGTCCCAAGCCGCGAAGAATCTGCCTGAGGACTATGCACGTGAACTTCGTAGGCAGGCACTCATGTTGAAGGAGAAGAAAGAGCGGGCGGATGACCCCGATCCGGAACAAAGTAAACGAGTTGCCCAGCTCGGGGAACAAAGTAAACAATCGATTGCCCCGCTTATAGTGAAAGCCGCCGGTCCGGATGACCCCGATATCATAGCAGCTGCGGCAGCACTTGGATTGACTGTAACGAGTGCCAGAGAACAAGCGGCCAACTTAGGTATTACTCTTCGTGAACTGTTAGGCCTTGATGAGGCGCCAGTGAAGGAGGTAGTAATTACATATGTGAAGAATGGGCCTCTCGTCGAGCCTGCGCAGGAACAGGATCTACCTCCACAAATGAAAGGTCTGCTGAAATGGTACAAGGGTTACATAAAAAATAAAAACGCCAAAGAATATATTTATGCGGAAGTTAGATATGAGCATCACTTCAAACATTACTATGTACAAATTCATCTGAGTGAATTGTTCCAGCTTTTCAATCTGCGCGAGCTCGACAAATCTATCATCAGTTGCTACGTTCTGTAAGTGATTTATTTCTACCCCATCTCGTTCATATTGCCTGCACTATATATATGTCCTAACTATATTGTTGTGTCCGCTATTATACATGCAAAATGAAGATTAAGGAATGCAGAGTAAGGAACATCCATGATGTTGGGTTCATTGACCCACACATCGTTAATGGATATGTGTTGCGGCATCACCCCGCCGACATGGAGGCAGACTTGTGGCAGTTTCTTACAAAGCAGGAACTCAAAAGTGATATTCTATTTCCTTACCATTTTGGGTGAGTGTTTCTGCCTTGAGCACATTCTCTTTTGTTTACTCCATGCATGGTATGTGGCCGGCTAATCGATGAGTTATGCATGACGTACTGTGCATGTATCGTGTCCGCAGGTTCCACTGGATTCTGCTAGTAATTAAAGTTGACACCTCAGAATGTCTCGTCCACGACTCTCTGAATATGGATCCAAAACTTTGGGGCGACATGAGAAGAATGCTGCAGAAGTAATTATTTTCATTCATTTGCGCTCTATATCGATCGGCCTATTTCGTTCATTTCCTAATATCAAGTAACTAATAACTCTCTTGTTCATTTAATTTTCTTTGCCTCGTAGGGTTTGGAGACGGTTCGTAGATACAAAGGTCGGTGAATTCAAAAAAGAGCTAGAATTCAAAAAGTCAAAGGCTAAGAATGCTGGGGATATTCAGTCAGCGGGGACCAATCTATGTGGATACTATGTCTGTGACATGATCCGGAGATACACCTCTGAGCGGGTTCCGAGTGATACCAATGCTCAGAGGAATAACCTCCGGATGATGCTTAGTCCAGAAGCTCGCTTCCGACCACTTCAAGAGGAACTAGCTGGATGGTTCAGGAGGGAAGTCCTCCATCCTAAAGGAGAACACCATTACGAGGACGTAGAACTTTATATGCATTAAATTATGTATGGAAACTTGTTCAAAATTGTATATGGTCATCCGATGATATTTAATATATACTGTATATTCCTCTTGAATTCTTTTTGTTCTAATTTCAAATTTGTTTGAAATTGTACATTCATATGCATGTATGTAGTAGCGTAGAATATGTGAAACTCCTTCAAAATTAAGATAAAGCATAAAAGAAATAAAACAATACAAATTAAACAGAAAACAAGTTTAGGGGGGGGGCAGGTTTAGGGGGGGGCTAAAACCCTAAACCTGCGGCGGTCTTTAGTCGCGGTTGGCCAGAAGAACCGCGACTAAAGGTCCTCCGCCCCGACGGCCACCTGACGCACACGTGGACGGGCCTTTAGTCGCGGTTCTTAAGCAACCGCGACTAAAGAGGGGAGCCTTTAGTCCCGCCTGTTTGGTCGCGGTTGCGCAACCGCGACTAATGGCTGTTGCGAACCGCGACCAAAGGCCCTTTTTCCACCAGTGTATAGACAAACAGAAATTCCAAATGAAAATATCTCATGAAATTAAATATTGTTGGGGTGATGTAGTAACGGTTTCTCATCTACGCAAGGGTTCAACGGCAACGACTGTGGCTCTAGGGCGATGTGTGAGGATCTCACTACTAGCTAATTCTTTCAACTGAGAGCAGTACACTCGAATTATAGAGGATTGAAGCTTGTCAATGGAGAATTTGGGAGGAATCTAGAGGAAGAAGAAGAACTTCTGGAGCCTCCTATCCTTGCCAGGCCGAAGACTTCCGTCTGGTTCAAAGCCAACTCGCGTGTAGCTGCCTCCCTTGTATATGTAGTCCATGTTTTCCTTGTGGGTTGGGTCCTGGCTGAGGCCCAGCGAGGCTCAGGTCGCTGACATTCCCCCCTCCATAAAATGAGGCTTGCCCTGAAGCCGACTATATGCCGAGCCACCGGGATCCCAAGGAACACTTGAATGAAGCTTGACATCATCGGTAGCAGCAGCATATGCAACAGAAACTTTTCCTATCACGAAATGATAAGTAACTATACTTGTCTTTGAATCAAGTAAGGAAACCTCTCCCGAAGTGCAGAGCTGCATGGAATTTGCAATGGATGGCTGAACAAATTGTTGACTAATAGCACAATACTCTAAGCGAAAAGACCAATAATTTAGTAGTGTGAAGAATGTGTATTGGGAGTTGCAAGTATCATCACTAAGCACAGAACAGGGCACCCAAGCCATCTTCCATACCAACTCATGATAAGAGCACTGAACCATTCTAAAATATATTTATTACATTATTTTGGGTTTTCTCGCGAATTGTGTTGGGTAGCTTATGTTGCTACAGAATTGATGAATCCATTAGGATTCTTGTTTGAATTATTCGCAAATTTAATGTCCTGCTGTTATTTGTGTATTATGCATTTGCTAGGGGACTTTACACGTCCCCTCTCATCTCTTAGCGGCAAGAGAACTCGGCGTAAAGAAAGAGGAAGTACACACTACTAAAATTGACGAGTTCACTGAGCAGTTTGTCGAGTGTATTTTGTTGGGCACTAGGCAAGCATGCCATTTCCTCGAGTGTTCTGGAAATGCCACGGTTGGACATCAAACAAGGCAAGAAATCCTCTAAAAGAAATTCTACATGAGCCTTACCAAAAGCCAAAAAATATATTTGATGAAGATAGACGCGATCCATTATAGACAAATAGAAATTCCAAAAGAAAATATCTCATGAAATTAAATATTGTTGGGGCGGTGTGGTAACGGTTTCTCATCGTATGGCTAGATTGGTTGCCGGCACTTCAGATCTATGTAAGGGTTCAACGGCGACAACTGTGGATCTAGGGCGCTGGTCCTTAAGGGCATGTGCACGAAGACTTCTCGGCTATCATCTACAAGGTCAATCTAGCACCGGTATGGGAGAGGCTATAGCGGCATGTCTGCGGTTTGTTTTGGCGGCGGTAGTGGTCTCAGAATCCCGATGTAACTTTCGTTATGTTTGAGATACTTTGTACTTCCGATAAACTTTTATAATATATCTGATCCTTTTCGCTAAAAAAATATTAGAATAATTAAATATCATTGCAGATATAGGAAGTACTCTCATTGTTTTGTTTTTTGACAAAGTACTTTCATTGCTTGCTACATAATATTGGTCGTGGCAAGAAACTCCTCAAGGTTGGGCCGTTCGAGAGGGACACCACACGTAGATATTTGGCCATTGGGCCTACGTAGATGAAGCCGCGAGGATTGGTGATCGATCGTGTAGGCAGCCTTATTAATGCCTACTCCAGCCTACAGCCTACCTACATTATTAGATCGACGGAAGAACCCCTCAAAAAAAAAAAGATCGACGGAAGACCCCTCGAAAAGAAAAGGCAGATCGATGGAGGAAGTGGCGGCGGCGGCCATGGCAGTTCCCCTCCCGGACGACCTGCTCCACGAGATCCTCGTCCGCATGAAGGACGACGCTGCTCTCTTCCGCTGTGGCACGACGTGCAAACTGTGGCGCCGTCTCGTCGCTGATCCCGGCTTCCTCCGGCGCTGCTGGCCAGAAGACCACTCGTCGTCCTCTTTCGTCGGCATCTTCACCCGCATCCGGGAACGTCGCCGCAGACGTGGGGACGCCGTCATGGCACCGTGCTTTATCCCAGGACGGCAATCGACTCTGGGTCCTGATGGGGGCTACCTCATCTCCTTCTTGTCCACTGCCCCTGCCGGCCTCTTTGACGGCGCGGTGCCGCTCGTTTCGCACCGCGGCCTTGTCCTTGTGCGCCTCTTCAAAGCTCCTGATAGGCCAGGCTATGCCGACCCGACCATCCTCCAACTACGGTATGTAACCTGCTGGCCGGCACGTGCGACATGCTCCCTCCGTTGAAGTTTAGCTCGGCCTTCAACGACTACATGTGGAATGGCTATGCCATTCTAACAGGCACGGATTGTCCCTCCAAAGATGAGCCCTTGCTACATGTGCCGCCGATCAACCCGTCATTCTTCAAAGTGGTGATCATCGGCTCCGGTCGGGACGACCTGATGTACACTCTCCACGTTTTCTCATCTGACAAGGCAAGCTGGAGTGTGAGGAGCAACTGCTTCAACACTAATGCGCAATCGCATCGGTATGGGTCATTTAGCGATGCCGTTGTGTGCCGTGGCATGGCACATTGGGTGTTTTATTATTACGAATGCTTTCACCTCATTAATATGAACGGAAGGACTGGCCACATCTCGTGCACGAAGCTCTCTTTTAGCACAAACTTCCAATACAAGAGTCAACCATGCCTTACTCTAGAAGTCAACGGGATGCTATCACTGCTCTGGATGCGAAAGGATGATTCCCGGCTAGAGATATGGGAACAACAAGAGGACCATGAAAACATGGGTAGTACTTCAAAGTGGCTACCTAGTCGGACAATCAAGCTAAAACAACCTGGGAGGAAGATTGAAGGACGAGAGTTGTGTATCTTGAGAGAGAAGTGTGGCACACTGCTCATCAGCGATAGTAGCGGGTGCGTCTACAATGCCGACCTCGAAACCGGGATGATGGCGCAATTGGTGGATTGGCCTCACAAGAGTTCCATCTTGCCGTGGGATGCCATGCCCTTGGACATGGATTGGCCCACGATCTTCGTTTCTCGGCTTATCAGGTATAGCTAGAAATTCTGAAATATGTATTACACCATTTTGGTTTTCTTTGCATACTCACTCCATCAACAAATATAAGATGTTCTAACTTTTTTTTATATGAGAAAAGTATGTTTGTTCACTCATTTTAGTATGTTTTAGTATGTTTGTTCACTCATTTCAGTCTATACCTAATCCATATTGAAATATCAAAAATATCTTATACTTATGAATGGAGAAAGTGTGTTGCAATTTGTAAATCTTTTTTGGAGATGAATATGACTGACTAATGGTCATTGTTTTTGCTCGCCTTGTTTGCACATTTAGTGTTTGGGTGTTAATAAAGATGTTCTCTTTATTTGATAGGGACTCCAGACGCCTCCTCCCATCTCCTGGCGGTGAGACAGCTACAATGAGGAAGAAACATCACAGAAAACGAGACAAAAAGAAGGGTAAGGGCCGTGACTGCATATCCAAGAAGCTGAAGTATAGCGCGGCAACATAAAGAACTTAATTCGTCACAGGAAAAACATAAGAAACTCAGGAGCATATATATATACATATACATGTTTTTGTAGTTTATTATTTTTCTCACCGTCGAGGCATAAACCTATCTCACCTCATCAATTGCACCATTTTTATTTAGATATTGTGGCTTCAAAAATTTATTATTTTAGCAGACCAATTATTTTTACTCCGGTATGTAAGCTGTATACCATGTGATTACGGTGGACAAGAAGACTGCAGAATGATGATGATCTAAAGGAAGCTACTTAGTCATGGGATTGGAGGATTAGGATTAGTCATGCAAAAGCGTAGCTCAAACACATATATAGATTTGATTGTGCAAGTAGGGCAGAGAATTCAATATGGGTCATACTACCACATGGTAGTATTATCCCAGCGTTAGGTTTCCATCGAGATCCACGCCCATGCATGTATAAGCTCAGGTATTCAGCGCGTCCAGCCATTTGTGTACAGTGGTCATGCGGCTTGTCATAACTCATTTATGAGGCCCAGTAACGTCGGTCCAGACAGTACGGTCCAACGCATGCACGGTTGGATGAGTGCGATCGTGCACAAATCGGCTGAACAACGTCGTATGTATAGCAGCACTCATTTACAAACAATCAACCAGGGCCGGTGTGCTGGTTTCTGGTCCTTTATGTAGTCCCGCTCAGCTCAACAGTCTGCCCGTGCATGTTCGAATTTTGAACGTTCGTAAACGAGACGCCGGGTGGTGTGTTGTGGACTTGGTTTGCACATTCGTGAATGACAGCCTCGTGGCACTCGCAACGCTATTTTGGGTTCTGCATGCAAGCAATTCAACACGGTTATGAAAGACGATGTTTTCTTATTCATTTTCCCATGACACGACATGTCCACACACTGATTTCTAAGAGCAACTCCAATTGGCCGAGGTAAACGGACACTGATTTGTTTGCTTTTTGTCTATTTGGATCACCCATCCGTCCGTCCGCGTCCGTTTTTTCGTTTGGATCGGCTAGTGCACCCGACGGGAGGTCGACACAATTTGTGTGTGTCCGCGTCGGGCACTCAGTCGAATACCTAGTGGGCGAGCTCCCGCGCCGCCTCACCCCATAGCTCGCCCTACCCCCGAGCTCGCGAGCTCGTCTCCGCCCCGCCGCCCCGCCGCGCAGCTCCCGCTCGCGTCCTGCCGTCTCCCCGCTGCCTGCTCGCCGCGCCCACCACACGCACGTCCCGTAGTTCGCCACCGCCCTCCACGCGCCCACTTGCGCACTCGCTGCGCTCGTCCCGAAGCTCGCCCCGTGCCGCCCTCCTCGCCGCCTGACGTGGTGAAGCTGAACGAGATCGTCGGCGGCGGCATCTCGGGGGTCCTCTACAAGAGGGTCAACTACGGCCGTGGGTGGAGGCCGCGCTGGTTCGCATGCAGCGGGGGTGGGATGGGTGGTGGGCCCTCTTATTTGGATGACAAATGTGCCAGCAATTGCAAGTGGACGGAGGTGAACGGAGGCAGACCGGAGGACATAGAAAACATCCACTTTGTGTCCGCTGCCGACCCAAATGTGACCCAAATTTAAGACAGAAATGGGTCCGAGCGGACACAAAACAGATGCAAAATGGGAATGGGTTGCTGCGTTGGGCACTCATTTTTCGCCAGGCGAACGCAGACGGACACAAGCGGACAAAATGGGTCGCGGATTGGAGTTGCTCTAAGATCAATCTAAGAGCATCTACAGTCGGGCGCCTCTAACCCGCCTCATACGCTCGGGCGGGCCGCCCGGTCACTGTTTGGTCACAAAAAATTGACACAGACGCCCCCGCATACAGCCGGGCTGACCGGCACCCCTCATATCCAACCCAAAATATGGGGCGGATATGGGGGAGACCGGGCACGCCCGCCACGTTGGAACCAATAGCCCGACCCCCCCCCCCCACCCCCCCACCCCAAATTGCACCTAATCCACCCCCAAGACCAGTTGGATCCATTGTATCTCCTCTCTTTTTCCTCCTCTGCATCCTCCGTCTCGCGCTCCGCCGCTGTTCCCAGGCTCTGCACCGCCAGCTCTGGAGGAGCAGTCCTCTGGCCCGTCCTCTCCGCGGAGGACATCGTCGCAGGCTCAAACGCCACCGTGGTACGTCCGCAACTCTCTGGCTCCACCTTGCGCTTGATGCGTTCGACACATTGTCCGACCGGATTTGAGATATGGATGTCGGGAGGAAAATATGAGGGCCCGTCCGGATGCGCCCGCGGGCGTGCCCGGACGCGTCCGCGAACGTATAGAGGTCGAATTAACCAAGTCCGTTTGTAGATGCTCTAAGGTAATGGAAATTACAATTTTGTGTTACAACACAAATCCTTTAAAAAATCTACAACACATCAGTAGCTCCCCCTTTGCCACCACCTCTGTCACATGTGTGTTCTTCCTATGCCCAACGACGCCGGAGTTGTTTTCCCGGCCACGGAGGAGCGCGGCACTCCTGCTCTTCGGCAGCCCGCGTTAGTTTTTTTTTTTCAAAGGATAGTCGCCGAGCCACCCTTTCAACCCTATTTTTGCTGTAGACAACAGCTGTACGCACGCGCCCTGGCGTCGCGCACTCACGTCGGTGGGTGGTTTTCGAACGAAATTTTCTGGACCATGGTCCAGAATCTACTCCCAAGTTGGACTGCCAGCCTACCTCCGACCGTTCCGCCATTACACGGTAACGCTCACTCCACGTGCTACCCCCGTATTCCTATCGTACGTCCGCGCCATACAACAACCCCACGTTCTTTCGTTCATTTTTGGTGGCTCGCTGTAAAATGCATTCAATGCAGCCAACCTGACCGATCTGGACAAACCAACGGCATGGATAGTGCTACTATATACTAGTAGTATGACCCAAAACGCTGCTCTCGGATTCATAATGAATTGCCTGGATGCACACTTACATACGTGCTGGCCCAGTCACAGAGCTAGAATGGTCTCGGCGACAGCACTCGGTCACAGTCGGCCAACGCACTTGCTCTCTAAATATCTCTCAATCTTGTCGTTATCTTTATCCAGAATTCCACACACCAGGTGCTTCCATACGGCACCACAAATTTGGTGAAAGCAAATTATGGTGTTCCTTCTACAAATAGCTAGCCATAGCCGGAGGGACAGAGTGGGAAGGCAGGGCTCGAGCTGAGGGTTTTGGCTCGGTCTGGGGTGTTGATGCCTAAGTGGCGGAGGTCCGGACGCCCACAAACCTACCCCATATTTGCTTCCAGTTAAGGGTAATTCGGACGTGTTATCCTGTCCACGGACGTTTGATGCACGATGTTAGTGTCTGGACCTTGCCTTCTGCACGTTTAGCGGCGTTTTGATGCACGGCATTGGGGATGCCCTCATAGCATTGCATCTTCCCTGCACTCATGACATATTGATGCTGCTTCATTTTCTGATAAATGAATATATTAATATCATGATGATAATAATTCAGTTTTGCTAAAGCACATCTAGATGTCCAAAGGCATCAAGGATACACACAGCCAAAATGAAAATAAAAGGAACAAAAGAAAAAAGACCCCACCACGGTGAGCAATCACTAGCATCAACACTCTAACCACCACTGAAGACAACACCCGGATTACAAAAGAGGTTCTCCAAAAGCAACGCCTCAAAGAAGAAAACAATGCACAAGCGTTGTCGTTGGTATTGCATCTTCATGGTACCAATGATTTTGCATCTTCCCTACAATCATATATATTTATGCTGCTTCATGATTGAACTCTAAGCTCAAGGTTGCATGGTTTGGCCAATAAACAGTCCAGGGAAACTATGTTTGGCAGCATTTGCCAACTCACTCATACACTCACTATATAAATTGCTGCTCCTAGCTCCATGATATATCCAACGCTAGTTCAATCTTAACCAATTTGCTGCAGCCCAAGGAAACTGTTGAGATGAGTAGCAAAGCACACTCTCAAGCAGTGGCGGAGCCAAGAATTTGCTCCTGGGTATTCCTGTCAAATTTTTCTTTGGCCAAAGCAATATAATAGAACAACACATGTACAATAAGATGGCAATATCAATAACTCAATGACCATACATTGACAAAAGTAGCAAAATATCATTGTGGCAATATCTGTAACAATTAAAAAATATTACAAATAGCAAAGGAAATTACAATATAACTTTACGATCCCCCTTTTGGAAGAGATTGATGACATCCTCATCTTTCACTTGTTTAAAAAATTCTCTCTCAATGAATATTGGTTCAAATATGCATCACCTATTTTGTTTCTTAGCGTATTCTTCACATAATTTATTGAGGAAAATACCCTCTCAACACTAGCAATGGCTACGGAAAGAATGAGCACCAACTTAAGAAGTTTGTAATAATATTGTTCGTTCTTTCTTGACCCAACCATCAGAACTGAAAGCTCACATAGATTCTTCAAATTGTTGAACCTTTTATCCATACACATATAAAATATCATTGTGGCTATATCTCTAACAACCATCAGAACTGAAAGCTCACATAGTGTGGATGTAGAACTTATTTTCCTTGCCTTTGAAGATTTGTCCCACAATTCAAACATGCTAACATCCTTTTTCTTCTTTATCTACATCACAATCACATAAACAAAGTAAAATTCAGTGGCAGTGGCATCAAATCCATCACATAAACTGATAAACATCCTTCTTCTTCAAACTTCAATATCCATTTAGTTCAATTTCAGTTTACAAACAATCAGTGAATGGCTACTACTCCTTCTAGCAATCATAGGCAGTGGCATTTACAACAAATCTTCAGATTTGTTAAAAAAAACCAGAGGGCAAAAAAATACCTTGTGGAGCTGTGCCGTGCTCAGTGGAGGGGTCAGCGGTGGAGGCCGGAGGCCAGATCCGGGGGCGGACTGGCGCCTTGCGGAGGAGAGGGCCGGACGACGACGGCCGGACCGGAGGCGGACCAGCTGTCCAGTTTGCGGCGGGGAGGGGCGGAGGGCGGGAGCCGGGAGGGCAGTGCCGGAGCCGAAGGCCGAGAGGAGGGGACTGGGGAGAAAGAGGGCCAGCCGGAGGGGTGGAGAGGGATCGAGGGGAGGGAGAGGGCCGGCCGGACCTGGAGCCACCGCCGCAGCAGCAGCAGCAGCAACGCCGTTAGGTTTGAGAATTGAGAATCGGGGGAGGGAGAGGTGCTCGGCCGCTCACCCGCGCGCCTAACCAGACAGCGCTCGGAGTCCTTTGGCTCGTTTGCTGCGCGCCTCACGACACTCGGTCCTCAGTTTGGGCTGGATTAATTCCTGGGCCAGTAATAACATATGTATTAAAAAAATTGTAGGCCAAAATCTTGGGTATTCCAGGGAATTCCCAGGAAGACCCCCAGCTCCGCCACTGCTCTCAAGCTGTTGGAGGAATCTCGTGCCATCAAGTGCGTGCGCTCAAGCATCAACCTGATGGTCTTCCACAACTTACGAGGTTCACTTCACACTGCAAAGGAACCTTCACGTCACGGGTTTATTACAGGTTCTCGGGCAGTACATGACTTTGGACTCTATGAAACCTATCAGGAGAAGATATTTAGCTTCACGGCATAGGGACCCCCAAGCGAGGCCGGTCTGATGAAGTGATGATGTAGAGGTAATTCATTGTTTCAAGCCCAAGGAATCGGTTTCAAAAATCACACATCCCATACCTTGTATTTCAGCAAACTGGATTGCCTGCAGAAGGGCCGTTGCCTTAGCTTGCAGAGCATTAGATTGAGCAGTTACACTAGCCACAGTGGGAGTAACTTCAGCAGTAACTTCAAGTCCAACTCAGCAAATTTGTCTATGTGGCAATGAGTTAATGAAGAGAGAGGTAGTTCTAGTAACTTAGCTAGTTACTGTAACATCACAAATATCAAGGCAAAATGAGTCTATAGCATAATAAATGAAGTGTTGCATGTTACCACACATATGTTACTTCCCACTATAGAGGTAGTAACATAGAGTACTAACATGCCCATGTTATTACTCTATGTTACTACCCATTGTGGCTAGTCTTAGACAACCGGCAGCAGCACAAATTATGTCACCATTAGCATCCCTAGCAACTAGGCCCCACCCACCCTCATTTGACTCGTGATGGAACGCGGGTGCTTATATATTGGGTCAGACACGGGCTGAAGTTGAAAATCCCAAGTCTGACCCTAAATCGAGGGACAGACTACGGGAGTATGAACGTCCAGCATGTCGGCCCAATAGTCTGCCCGCCCTCTGGACGCTTTTTTTTTTTTGAGAATTTTCAACCAGACCTCCTCACTCTCACTAACTCCACTCGCTGCCATGCCGGATTTGGCGGTGGCGGGAGCTTGGACTCCAGTCCACGGTGCCATGGATACATGTCATTATGGCGTGCTCGCGCGGACAATGTGTCTTGCCAGTGCCTATCACCGGGCCCCTCCTCTTCAACCATGTCCTCCGTCGTCAACAAGGAGCCGCCAACGACAATGTTGACTAGGACAAGTTTGCGGCAAAGTCCACAGAGGAGGAGGATGCCTTGCCGACCCATGGGCCCGAGACTGCATAAAGAGGAAGAGGAGCCGCTCCTCTTAGGGCTCTGGGCATCCCTCCTTGATGTGGGGCCACAACGGGCGTTGTCCCCGTCGAGAAACCGACGTGTTCGAATGGGATGTTGCGCTGGGTGCCTTTCGTGTCAGCATCCTTGCCGCATCGGCACCCAATGACATCCGACCATGAAGAAATGCAAGCTCAATCCCCGCCACGACCGTGCACCCACCTCGAGTACTACCTCGTCAAATGGCAGTTCTAGGTGGACGTCCTTCTTGTTCGGGCGCTCGAAACCCCTCACCACGGTGGAGGGGCGCCGGGCGCAGCGCTCATCATCGTTCATCAAGACGTAGGTGCCATCGACATGGGTCATCGCCGACATGGAGCTCGCCGCTTGGACTAGTCCAATACCACCAAGGAGGTCGACGCCCAACATCGACGTCACATTAGCTAGGACATTCCCTAGATCGGGATCTCCTGGCCGAAGCGTAAGCTCCGCGTCAAGGAGGAGATTCGGCGGCGGCACAACAAGCACAACACCAACACCATGCCCAGGGACGAATGTTGTGGCCGCTGGGCGAAAGCCGCCGCGATGACAGCGACAATTGTCCCGACGACCCCGAGGACCATTCCTACAAAGTCACCTAGACGAGTTCCAATTTAGCTGTGCTGCTGATCCTACGTCCCGAGAACTTATATGCCTGCTTGAGTTTTCCAACGGAAAAACAAAGATTATGTGATGGTTAAGGAAAAATGTACTTGTGTTCCAAAAAAAAATGTACGTACGTGCGTTAGATTGGAGACCGGGTCGAGACAACCTCATAAAAACTGAGAACATATATCTCTCCCTAATAATAAAGCACGGTACGAATCTGTCGGGTTCACCGTCGCGGCGTTTTTACACAAAGGCCCCTGTGATTTTTGATATTCAACCCGCAGTCTAAATCGAACTGGTATGAAGGCGAAAATAACGCAGCCACGCTCTGCCTCGTAGCGCTCCGCCACGGCCCACCCAGCTCTTGCCATGCCCCGCACTGTCGGCCGCCTCCTGCCTCCCACCTCCTGCCCCGGAACCCCGCCCCGCCCCGCCTCACTACGAGTCGTCGGCCACCCACCCTCTCACTGGCGCCGACCCCGACGACCCATGCGCTCCCGAGACCCGGCGCCCCCATCCATCTACCTCCTCACCGCGTCGCACCGCCGCTCCACAAAACTCCCGCCGAACCACACCTCCTATCCCCTGGCTACCCCTCCCACCTCCAGAGCTCTCGCCACGAGCTGTATCCGGCGGCCGCCACCCCTCATCGCCCTTGGCTAGGCTTCCCTCAATCTCCCACGGTCCCACCGCCCCCAGCGCTCCTCCCGGCGGATCCGGGCCGGCAGCTAATCCCTCCTCCCCTGCGACTGATTGCCTCCTGTACCCTCCCCTATTTTCTCTGTATCGCCGACCATGGCGCCCATGGCGACCACGAGGCTGGAAGGGGTCTCGTGGACCCGAGAGTGCAAGAGGAGTAGCAGCGCCGGCGGTGATGCCCCAGGAAGACCGTAGTGTGGTGCTCTGCTCTATGGATTCCTCTGCCATGGAGTTCATAGTTTTTGCATTTTTGTTTCAGATTTTTGATGTGCAAAAATACAATTCAGTGCAGTTCTTTCTTCTCTTTGAGTTTTGGTTCTCTGGATGATGTTTGCATCCAGGTTGTAAAAATTTGCCTGCGTCAAGTGCAATTCAGAACTTACAAGTTCGGCTGTCAGTTTCCTGTGCAGTTCATTACAGTAGAATTTTTCTGTGTTCAATTCAGTTATCTTTGCTTTGCTCTATGTCGTGAGGCTGCAATCCCGCTATCTCCTGCTTACTGGCGTCGCCCCGGTCGATCCAGGTAGTTGGGTGGGGATTGGGTGTGTCACCGGGCGTCCGGATGACGAGTTCCTGCCGTGAGCTGGTGCTCTGCTCCTCGCCGCTGGTGGTCGTGCTACAGCAACATGCAGTTCACCGGGCTGTGTCGTGCGGTTCGCCGGGCCGTGGACTGTGGTTTACCGGCCGGCAGCCTGTGGTTCGCCGGGCAGTGCGTGTTTTGCTTTGGCTAGGAATTGGCTCACCAGATCACTCTTTCAACAAGAGCTAGCTAGACGTGCATGACTTTCATGCGTTTATGTTTCGGGCAGCAGAATTAATGAGCACTCACAAAGGACTAGCCATCAAGGTGTTTTTCTGCGCATATGTCGTTCAAGTGGAAGATGGGGCACTGTGCCTTTTCCAACTCCTTCCGATCTGCTGATCAAGTCAAGAGAATAAGAGCAGTGGACATTACATTTTCTTGCTAAACTTTTCGGTCAATGCCTAATATGTGTGCTTTTCTTCCTAATGGTGTCATGCTTCGATTTGATTTCTTACATGAGGAAGTGAATAGCAGTGATTATTGCACATGCTTATACATTCAAATGGATTGCTAGGTTAAATGGTATAGCGTTCAAAGATCTTAGTTTTTCTGAACGGTCTAATAATTATTCAGTTTATTAAACTGCTGAATTGCTTCTTTGGGTCTGAATTTTCTGAATTATCAAACGGTATAAGAATTATTCAGTTTAATAAACTGCTGAACTGCTTCTTTGGGTCTGAATTTGCTAAATTGTTGAACGGCCTAAGAATTATTCAGTTTACTAAACTGCTAAATTGCTTCTTTGGGTCTGAATTTTCTGAATTGCTTCTTTGTCTCTAAATTGCTAGGTACCCTGGAATATATGGATGCGCGGAAACTCCAAGCTCTTCCAGGATGTTTTTGAGGAATTGCACATTACTACTAGCAAGATTGCTGATGATCTTATGTTGTAGTCCAACAGGTATTCAAATGAAATTAAGAAAGACATCCTTAGAGGCTAGAGCACTTCATTTGTGTGTAGAAAGTGTTTCAGGCCAGTGTAAGCCTGTTGTAGTCCCTGTAATACAAAGGTAGTAAGTGACGCATCGCCCTCGCTGAACTGAATAACTGTGGCGTCAATGAGACGCTTCGACCCATGCTGGCCGTCGTTCCCCACCACTGAGGTTTCGTTTCCCCCTTCTTTCCTTCTTCCAATCTTCAGTCCAATTGTATGAACAGAAACAAACCTTCTCTTATGTTTGTAGATGAAGAAGGAACGGCTGGCTTACCATTCACTTAAGCATCCAGAGCTTCGGCGCCCAACTATTGAAGAAGGCTCATACTGATGGAGTTGTCCCAAACAAGGCACATACCTGGCCCCTTTCCGCTCCTGGAGTCCTTGCATGCCTTTAATGCATGTAATCTTAGTCGTTGGACATTTTATATGGTTGATTATAAATTCATGTGGTGGTTGCAGAATGTCATAGCGCATGTGTTGCCGTTGTCTCTCTCAATAAGTCCCTCGCTGGTGGTTACACACACGCGCCCACGAACTGCTCGGCCAGGGGAGAAAACAGAGCAGTGGTGTTCGGTTAGAATAGAGGAGGACACACGGTTAGGTTTCAGGAACCAATGCCTTCATATTTTTTTCTCTTTCAACTGAGTGCTGGCTAAGTAAGCACAACCCTCTTATTACAAGGTTAGATCAACTCAACACAAGCAATAACAGCTTGAAATGAGCTAGGTTGGCCAAGACTAGACATTATGGATTTGGTAATGTATATATATTGGAAAATGAGAGCGTGGTCTTTATATGGTTGTTTTTTGAATTAGCAACACTGTAAGGTCTTCCTCGGCAGTGCACATACTAATGATTACTGCTCAAGCATGTAGATGATACATTTTTGGCAACTGGATCAATAACCATGTCAATACTATGCAAAAAGGATGTAGATCCATAGACTAATACTCCTACAGTGGTTTGGTTTCTTATGCATTTATTACCCCTCCGCACATATAACTTGTGCCTCTTGCTTCTTAAGATTATTGCCTGGTATGGTGTCCAATAAATTCAGAGATTGCCTCTGCAGTGGTCTGTAGTTACAAAGATGGTAATTTAGAAAAACATAGATGATGACTAGCTATTGAGAAGCATAATAATGTTTTTATTTCTTCTTCATGACAATCAAGGTCAAACAAATATTTTCATGTTTATCAGAATGAAATAAAATTGATGGACAGTACCACTCCATTGATAACTAGAGCTAGCAGCGTGTTCACTTAGATGGTTACATTTTCTTTTTAGAAGAATGTACAATGCTAGAATTAGTCTGTGCATTAGAATTATAATCGTTAGTGATGAATTACCTCATAAAGTGTTAGATTATTATCTAAGAATCGTACATCAACTAGACGCGAGACGGTCAACATCTTCATGCACTCAACATTTATTGTACTGAGTTTTTTTAGCAATACTCATTGTAATAAGTTTTTTTAGGCAATTGTAATAAGTGGTCAATACATAGTTTTGTTACCCGTTGCAACGCACGGGCCCTTTTGCTAGTGTAAAACAAAAGATTTAGTCTACATACGTAGGTCTCGTAACCTAATTATTCCAATCTTGAAAGTAGAGCCGGCGGCCATGGCAGTCTCGCTCCCTGACGATCTCCTCCCTGAGATCCTCGGTCGCGTCAAGGACGGGGCTGCTCTCTTCCGCTGTGCCATGACGTGCAAGCAGTGGCACCGCCTCGTCGACGATCCCTGCTTTCTCCGGCACCGTCATCCAGAGGACGCGGGCGACTCATCCTCCTCCTTCGTCGGCTTCTTCACCAAGGGAAATCGCCACGGGGAAGGGGACACCCCGCCTTTTCCACGCCGGGAGCCATACTTCGTCCCAGCATCACCATTGCCTCTCGGCCTTAGGCACCATGTCTTTGAGATCCTTCGTGATCCCTGCCTACACTGGTCTCTTCGACGGTGCAAGGCCTCTTGTCTTGCGCCATGGCCCTGTTGTTGTGCGCCTCCAAGTCGAAGCACACACGACAACCCCGGCAATCCGGACAACCCGCTCGACGGCACATGCGTCATGCTTCTTCCTATAAAAGTGAGGCCTTCTTTTACGATCATGATTGTAGTGGCTATGACATTCTAACCAGCACGGATTGTTGCTCTAAAGATGAGTTGTCTTCGTCAGTGCTACCGAGAAACTCATCTTTCTTCAAAGTGGTAATCATTGGCTATTGTTGTGATGCCTCGAGGTATTGTCTCAATGAGTTCTCATCCAACAAAGAAAGTTGGAGCATGCGTACCAATTGCTACAACATTAATGCATAATTGAACCACTACGTGTTGTTTAGCGATGCCATTTGTGTGTCGTGGTGTGACACACTGGATATCTCATCATCATGGAGAACGGTGCCTTCACATCATCAATCTAAATGCTCAGACCGACCAACCCCCCCCCCCCCCCCCCAGTCATGCATGCCTTACTGTAGGTTACAGTTGGACTTGTAGTTGTATTGTGTTTACAGGATATGGAGTCGTGTCCTAGTAGGACACTTGTATCATAGGCCTCTCTTATATAGCTGGGGTAGACACACGATGTAACCTATGCCAGCATAATAGCACAGGCGCGCAAGGGGGAGCTGGCGGCGTGTGCCGGCGCCCGGGTGGCCGGTGTGCGGTATTGTGACGGTGTCACGGGAAGGAGCGCCCGTAGTCAAGCCCCGGGGATGTAGCCATATCGGTGAACCTCGTTAACAAATCTCGGTGTCGTGCTCGTGTGATTGCTTGGTCCTCGGATGATCGACGGTATGCCTCGGATTTATTCTAACAAGTGGTATCATGAGCAAGGTTTCGAGGAGGTTGCGATTGTTGATCTGGAGGAAGTATCGAGTTGAGATGCAGCCGGCTATGGTGTGGTTCTCGGCGAGATTGAGAAAAGCGATCAGATGTTCATCGTAGCGTGTAGCAGGCTGGAGGCGCGTGGCATGCAGGTAAGCAGCAAATCGATTCGGTGAAAAGGCTCCTTTGGCCTTCGGATCGAGGCCGGCCGGGCGGCTGGTGCGTGTACGCAACAGTCAGCAGATCGGACTGATACTGATCGGAAGCAACTCGGAGCTGGCGGCATACCCTACGTGTGGAAGGTCTCCAGGAAGGAGCTAGCCTTGTGCGGATTAACACGAGGTTGGCGGCCGATTGCAGGTAGCGACGTTGCCCTGGACGTGGTAGGTTGGCTGGTGCGGCTTGGTGTTGCCGTGGCTTGAGGCCAGGACGCGAGGTGTATATGCTGTACGAGGAGCAGCGAGATATTTGTTTGGACCAAAAAAAAGGACACGTGGGTTCAGGCAAGAGGCAAATCAGTCAGCGAAATAAAAAAATCCGTCAAGGATATGCATCTATCGGAATTAGCAAGAGATGCATTGACAAGGCAATTGCTACTATTGGAGTTGTGCCAAAGAGCGGTTACACGTGAAGACCAAGATTGGTTGGATTTTGCTATTAGTACACAGGGGTGTACCTCATCAGGTTTTGCTTGTGTACTTGGGGCATCGCAGTGGAGCTCGGTTAATTTTTCACAGGGTCAGCCGTATGAAGAATCATGATGCTATCGGGCATCGGGTTTGAGGTGGAGAAGTTCAACGAAACTGAAAACCTTGGTTATGGCAGGCACGGGTGAAAGATTGTTGGCGCGACAAGGATGCTTGAGGCGTTGCAGGAAGTCATGTCAGCGGTGATGAAATTATCATGTGATGGATGGAAATTCGAGGAAGATGATTTGCGAGCCTGGAGCGTGTCATGCAGTCGAATAAGTTCGGCTGGGTCAGACTTGGACAGTCTGACGGATCGACGCAAGTCGGTTGGTACAGAAGATGGTGGTGGGATCGGCGACGATGACATAGGAGCGTGATGCTGATGGTGACCGACTTCTGGGCGTGGAAACACGTGGCGCAGGCCCGAGGGCTTGTGTGGCTTCAACAAGGCTATGGCGCGGGGTTGATTCAAGGCGATGTACACACGAACCTTGATGTCGACGGGGCGCGGGGTGGACTGATCCTCTACCATGGAGTCATGTTGAAGGTGGAGCTAGATTGAGGGGCTATGATGTAAGGATCCAGGGAATCGAAGCCTATTCAGCAAGCGGGAGAAAGCGAGTGACATGCAGTTCGGACTGGAGCCCAGTGGTCTGATGGAAGCGTGAAACTCGTCATCGGTCGGTGATGATCGGTGGTACTCTGCAGTGGGGGTTGAGTGGTGTGGGTTCGCGATCCTTGAGACTCGACCGGGACAGCGGAGGCTCGACGTGGTAATAGCGGCGAGGCGTGCGGTGTGCACGGGACATGGAGACGGGCCAGGGCTCTGGTGGTCATACATGTGGTGAGACAACTGCGAATTTGACTTGGGATGACTACAAGCAATGGTGAAATTCCTTCAAGTTTCAGACAGGCGGTCAAGAAAGGAGCAGTGATGTTGAGTTCAGGTAACTCTTATGTGTGACACCCAATATGTGAGTTGTTCATTTTCACGCAGGTTAGTGATCGTGGTGTGATGGTGTTGAACGGATACTCTGGAAGTTGGGAGCACAAACTAGAGTAACAAGAAACTTAATTTTGCTCTCAAGTGTTGACTGTGGTCAAGAAAAGGAGGGACTACAAGTTGAAGGTGGAGTCACATGGAGTCTTTGGAGTAGCAGCGGTGCTCATGGGATAAGCTCAAGTCCAATGTACATGGAAGTTTGACGCATGGACAAATTCAAAATGGTGGAGAATATTCGCCAAGGTGGAGTTTGTTAGAGTTGTGTCGAATATAGTGTATAAGGTAGGTTACAGTTGGACTTGTAGTTGTATTGTATTTACAGGATATGGAGACGTGTCCTAGTAGGACACTTGTATCCTAGGCCTCTCTTATATAGTAGGGGTAGACATACGATGTAACCTATGCCAGCATAATAGCACAGGCACGCAAGGGGGAGCCGGCGGCGTGTGCCGGCGCCCGGGTGGCCGGTGTGCGGTATTGTGACGGTGTCACGGGAAGAGCGCCCGTAGTCAAGCCCCGGGGATGTGGGCATATCGGTGAACCTCGTTAACAAATCTCGGTGTCGTGCTCGTGTGATTGCTTGGTCCTCGGATGATCGACGGTAATGCCTCAGATTTATTCTAACTACATCAACGGAATGCTATCAGTGCTCTGGATGCAAAACGGAGGTCTCCAACTAGAGATTTGGTAACAACACAAGCCCTCCAAAAAACATTTTTTTTAAACGAGGCAAAAGATTTGCCATTTTCATTGATTAAGAAGAAGAGGGTTGTCCGGCTAATTAGAGGAAAACCGGGCGAAAACCGTTACAACACGCCCACAAGAAAGGGCACCCCGGCTGACCTGGCACCAACAAGACCACACACACCGCCGAGAAGAGGGCACCGTCGAGGCTGCATGCATTGTCATCGTCATCACCTCTCCCCGAGCAAGCGACTCCGACTCCGCCGCAAACGATCTATCCAGACCCCTTCGAACGAACGACACACGACGACCTTGTCAGCCCTAGCCAAACAATCGACCGCCGACGTCGAGGACCGGCAGCTCCGATTTTGTTGATGCGCTTCACTAGAGAAAGTTGCACGCCTCGCACCGACCTAGTCCAGCACAACCTCCGGAGAGCACCGTCTGCTCAAACCACCCTCATGGAGTCATCGTTGCCGCAGGGGCCCCGCTGCATGCAGTTCCGACTTCTCTGTCACAGTGAGAAACAAGCATAGAACTCGTTGGCGAACCGGACCGCCGACATCAGAAGGACAGGACGCGACCCAGCTCCACATGCCATCATCGTCGTCGCCACACGCGTCGCAACGCCGACCACTCGCATCACCAGTTGGGCACCTGCCAACCGTGAGCCGTGCACGTCCAGCCCAAGAGAAGGGCAGGGAAGAATCACCGATCTTCAAAGCAACGCCCTAAAGAGGGAAACTCCATTGAGACGACGTCGTTGCTCGACCCAGATGGGTCTAGGCTTTCGCCTGAAGAACGAGATCCGAGGATGGACCGGGTCGGAGAACTCCACGACGGTGCCTTCAAGAAGGGAAACGGCGCCCAAAAATGCCGCCGCCACCTGCCGGCCATAGCCGGGCAAAGCTTGCGCTTGGAGTAGAACCGATGAACAACCTCGCGTAGCTGGCCGAAGCCGGCCCGCACCTCCGCTGACCCGCACACACCTTGCACAGCCACCACGTCATCGCCACCAAGGTCCACCACAACGCACTTCCGCCCAGCTGCCGCAGCCGAGGCCACCACGATGACCAACCCTCTAGTAGACACGGACGGACCAGATCCGGCCGAAGAGCAGCCGGATCAGGCACCCCCTTGACGCAGCACCAAGACCACCAGCAAGAACTGGATCGGAGGAACGACCAAGGCAAGGAAGCGGAGCCGCCACCCCTGCCCCGACTCACCGAGAAGGATCTGCAGGACCGCAGCCCCGGAGCCTGCCGATGACGTCGCCATGGCCACCACCTGCCGAAGACGCAGCCTCGTGGACGCCACACCCCATAGCCGCCGCGTCGCGCCACCAGGAGGCAAGCCTCCCCCACCGCGAGATCCTGCCGCAGCAGAGAGGCCCCGCCGCCGCCGTCCGCCACCCGGGCTTAGCCCGGCGGCCTCCTCCGGCGGCGGCGAGGGGAGGTAGGGGGCAGAGAGGGCTGGAGGCGGCGCTCGATCTAGATCCGCCCGTGCCGCCGTGGAGGCGACGCGTCCCCCAAAAAAACATGAGCTAAGACGACCTGGGAAGGAGAACGAAGGAAAAGAACTTTGTGCCTTGAGAAAGAAGTGTGGCACAATGCCCATCAGCGACTACTTGTGCCGTCTTTACACAGTCGTCCTCAAAACCGAGGGGGGTGGGGGGTGGAGGAGCTAGTGGATTGGCCTCACACGCGCTCCATGTGCCATTGGGATTCCGGATATTGATTAGCACACGTTCTTCATTTCTCGCTTACAAGGTATAGCTAACCATTCTCATATATATATGTATACATATTTTTTGGTTTATTTGGCAATGTATGTTGGATAAATTACCGTGCCAGAGGGTTGATGAACCGCGGTGTTCCTGTTCAACTCTTCAACTCGTTCTTACAACATTCAATGTTTGGGTGTTAATCATGTTTTTTGTATTTCTTAGGCTCTCCACACGTCCCCTCTCATCTACTAGTGGTGGCACATGCATCTCCGCCGAGGAAGAGGCGCATGGGCAGCGTGAAGGGTAAGTTACACGGTGGCATCTAGAAGTAGTGGAAGACATGCTCTAAGGAACTAGATTCACCAAATGAAAAACGCTAGACTCGGGAGTATATTTCTTTTGTTCGGCTTGCTATCTTTAGACTTGCATTTCTGAAATCATCAACTTTAGCTAACTTTTAATCTGTAGTTTATATACGGTGTTAGGTGAATCATTGGATGTTGAACAATGGCTTAAAAAGGGACCAATATAAAAGTAATCCGGACAACCTCGGCCACCATAAGTAGAAACTTAGGTACTCTATTGAAGACTAGGAATATTTTGTTCAAAATCGATATTCTTTTTTTTGCAAATCCCTGAATGCTTGGGCCGGCCCAAGAGGCGCCCAAATGGGTGATGCCGTCGCCTAGTTGTGCCAAGGCCTATTTCTTTTCTTTTTTTCATTTTTCTTCTATTTTTTGTTTAGTTATTTTTTCCTTTTTGAACTTTATTATTGATTTTGAAACCTGTTCAAAAAATTGAAAAAATGTTTGGAATACCTGAAAATGTTCTTGTTGATGTTCTGCAATTCCATAAAATGTTCCTGTTTTTCAAAAAAAAATGTTCACAAAGTTTAACAATGTTTACGTTTTAAAAACTGGATATTTTTTAAAAAAAGTACGTGGTTTGCAATAATTTTTCAAACATTTATCTATTGTTGGGAATTTATTAAAAAATTGAAAAAAGTGTTCAAGTTTGCAAATTTTTCATAGATAATTTGAAACTCCAAAATTGTTGAAAAATTTAAAGAAATGGTTAGGACATAAGAAAGTGTTCATGTTGATTGTTAATGACGGAAATTGCAAATAACACTAGCATTGAAATTAGCAAAAAATTACATGCTCACAGATGCACCCGTCTGGCATAGTCTGGCACACTCCTCTCAACTGGTAATTTTTGGACAATGGGTAAATGGCCCCAACTTCATAAAAACAGCGTAACATGGACATATGAGGCATCCATGTTAGGTTTGAACGACTTCCGACACCGTATGCAGGTTGCGGCATGTCCGACCATTAATCTGCCTTTATATACGGTGTCAGTTGAATCGTTGGATGTTGATCAATGGATTTAAAAGGGGCAAGCATAAAAGTATTCCTGCCAACCAATAAGCAGATATGCTTGCAAAAATTCCGTTTTATGGTTTTACTATTTCACTGCTAGGATTTCCCTGGACCTCCGCCACCAAAAGCCGCTGCATATCATCAAATTTAAACATTGCAAAAAAAATTGAAAAAAAACATGTATGTTCACAGCACATATTAAGATAACCCCTAAAAAATTCAGATCAAAATTTGAAACATACATTGAGAAGCAAAAAAGAGAAACTCATATGTGAAAATTCAGATCAAAATTTGAAACATACATTGAGAAGCAAAATCGAGAAACTCATATGTGAATAGTATACAGAGAACATGTCACCTGGTCTCTGTTTTGCTTCTCGATGTATATTTCGAATTTGATCTGAATTTTTTAGGGGTTATCTTAATATGTGCTGTGAACATGCATGATTTTTTTCAGATTTTTTCGCAATGTTTAAATTTGAACTCGGGCCGCAAGGCACACGGTGACATGCAAAGGTGCATGTCACCTGATCTCTGTCCATTGAAATTGTACAGTTTCATTGGAGCATTTATTATTTCAGTAGAGTTTGTAATACGGGGTGAGGAGGAGATGTGGATTTACTGAACGGTGGTGATCTGAAGGAGGCCTTGAGACTGGAGGATCGGTCAGGAAGAAGTGTAATCTGTGGGCTGTGGCTCTCTGTTCGCTGGGACGGCGCTCTGTTTTCCTAAGATATGAAGTTTCTGAATGTTCGCTTGAACCCTGAGGTATGGGTGTTTGTTTCTACCTGAAGTGTGTGAGTTGGTGATCTGTAATGCTTTAGACCTTTTCTGTATGGCTGAGCCGTGTACTCTGAACTTGACAGACAGCGATTCGGCCTAGCCTGAAATTTAATGGGATGACGTTCAAAAATTGTTGGAGCTCTCAGAAAATATTGTTGGAGCTCTTGGTTCTGTTTATTAGTAGTCGTTTGTAGTTTTATCTCTTTGAGCCAGCCAAACTGTTAAAATAAAGAAAATGGTACTGTACTGTCTTCAGAGTCCTGAAGTTTGTGAATTTTCGTCCGGACGGACTCTGAAGAAAAGTTTGTGAGTAACTTGGATAAAAAAAAAAACGACCAGTGGGAGTCGAACCCACGACCTTCTGATCCGAAGTCAGACGCGCTAATCCACTGCGCTATGCGGTCATGATGTCAACTATACGACACTTTTTACTGACCATACAGAATATTTGAAATCTGTACGTAGTGTTTAGCGATGCCAAAAGAGATATCAGAAACTAGAACGTGCTGGTCCGGATGATGATCGTTCAAATATAGATACACATGTCAAAGTGCAAATTCAAAACGAAAAAAAGGAAAGAAAAGTACTATGTGACATCGATGCACGGCTTGCAAGAGGAAGAGTCCAAAGCATACATTTTGCTTGATATGCAGCACTCGTGGGCCAGGCTAACCCACCGGTTAAGTAACACAATTAACAACCTAGCCTAAGCCAAACCTAGGCCGGCGGTTAGGCAGCAGTGTAGTTTTTAGTGGTGTCTTTTGCTCTCTCAATTTTTATATATGTACCTCGTGCTGCTGATCGATCGATGGAGCTTTCCGAGCGATGGAGCCGTCTACGTGGTACCAGTGTACAGTAGTTTAGAGCAAACTAAAGTAGCCCAGTGTGCAAGTAGTATTAGTATATTTTTGGGGTATGGACCTACCTATCTTGCTTTGATTTTCCTGATCCATCCGTCTTATCGTATCAGTTAATCATGACACCTCCACCCAAATCCACCAAAAATATCCTAGCTAGATAAATCCCTGTGGAAGGGAAACAAAGTTTGTTTTTCCCCATATGACACTAAGTTTTGTAGGTATTACGCTGACGTGGAATTATTTTGAAGCCGCGACCATAAAATTCTTATAATATTCTTCAAAATAATTCCATGGGATTCTGAATTAGTTCGATCGTATTTTGTTTGCGTTAACTTGGAAGTAGAATTTCTTCTTCTTGCTGCTCTTGATGTACTGCATGGCTAGTGATGATTTAAATCATCTTTGAGGGATTACGTGTCTTGGCTTCTGCACCGTGCAGCTGCTAGTGATCGATGGAGAGGATAATGTACACGTATAATCCAAAAAATGTGGTTGATCAATCCATTCATGTAGAAATGTTCACAGGAGCAGAATCAAAACATGAATGCACCACTCTCCAATAAACAAACAATGAAAAACATGCCGACACCAGGATTCATGAAATTTGTGCGCAACTTGATGTGTCATTTTGAGTAAATAAAATACATCATTTCTCCAAAAATCAAGAAGCAAGCTAGGCAAGTGGTTAGCGAATATACATTTGAAGCGTAAGTTGCCAATCAAGTTATGTCTTTTGGCTTTTGCTATGTTTGTAGCTAAGTAGGAAACCGTGCGGAAGCTACTCATGGAACGATGAGTGTTGTTGTTTTCTGTACATTGCTAATCGCTTTGACAGCAACGTAGTCATGTAGAGCCCCTATCAGTGTGCATATACTACTATGTACAGTACTATCCAAAGGAGTAGTATATATTTTGGTTTCGAACCTACTTTAGGCTTGATTTTCCTGGTAGACGGATCGATCTTATCGTATCAATCATGACACCTCCACCCAAACCAACCAAAATCAATTAACAAGAACGAATGAATTCCCTGTGGATCTCTCTGATAGGGAAATAAGTTGTTTTTCTCAATAATATACCCAAAGTTGACGTTGAATTAAGCTTGGTGGCCATGAAATTCCACAAATTCCTCATTTGTTTACTGGTGCCTACCTTTGTCGTCAACTTGGAAGAAGAATTTCGTCTTTCACTGCCGTACGTTCATGTGCATGGCTAGCTAATGATGTGTCTTTGATTTTTCAACAAAGATTAGGTGTATATGCTAGTGATGAGAAAGAGGATACTTATATAAGTAACCCAAAACCAAAAATGTGATACCCGTAGTTATCTTAATCAGAGCAGCTAGCACGGCTGTCCATTAAACAATGACAAGCACGACGGCACCAGCAGGATATGTTCGATTCTACACTTTCTTCCCCCACTCACCTTTAATTGTAGCTTTTGTTTTCACTCGATATTTTGGTTGCGTTCCTCCCTACGCGTGGCCGAGTGCACCATCTAGTAGCAGTGCTGTAATCCACTCCTTAGCCCAGGCTCAGCTACACCGGCGTGACAAAAAAAATCAAAACAAATACTAAAAAAGTTTAAAAAAAATTTGTGATAGATAATTTGATGCATGAGGTTCGCCCTCAAATTTTGAATCATTTGGACATCTAAGCAGCTCTCGGTAAAAAAGACAAATCCAGGATCTGAAAAAATGTTTACTGTTCACGTACTGTTCTGATCCGATTTGTCTTTTTTACTGAGAGTTTCTCAGATGTCTAAATGATCTAAAAATTGAAGCGAACATCAAGCATCAACTTATCTACCATCCAATTTTTTGGAATTTTTTCAGTATTTATTTTGATTTTTTTTGTAATCTGGTGCAGACGAGTCTGGGCACCGAAACGCCGCACTCTGCTCATATGCAGTATGTTTCGAAATTCAGACAAGAAAGCAGAGCAAGGTAAAAAAAGTAGCAGTAGTAGTACTAGGAACTGTAGTATACTCCAGATATAGAAAATCCATGGGTGCACATGCATGCAAGGCAAGGAGCTCCAATGCCGTTTCTTTTCAAGAAAAAAAAGGAAAGAAATATGGAGCTGTTACGTGCGTGGCAGCCGTCCGTCTCGCTCGAGGTTCTACTACGTACTTTGATCGAGTGATCCGCCATGGACGACCACTGGTTGGCGCGTTCAGAAGGACGCGGAGGCGCGGGGCGGGCACGGCTGCGACGGCCAGAACTGCGCGGGCTTGACCTTGGAGACGCTGGTGAGCACGCCCAGCGGCGTCACGTCGCCGATCACCGTCACCTTCTTGCTCGGGATGTCGATGTCGAACGACGTCACGCCCTCCATCTTGGCGATGTGCTTCTTCACCTTGCCCGCGCACCCCTTGCAGTGCAGCGACACGCGCAGCACCACCACCTGCGTCGTCCTCGCCGCCGCCGTCGAGGACGAGCGCGCCAGCACCGCCGCCTTGTGCTGCTCCTCCTCTTGGACGGCTGTGATCTCCGACGACGACGAAGCAGAGGAGGACGTCCCTGACGACGAAGACTCTGCTTGGTGCAGAGTCGACGGCTGTGCGTCCTTGGCAAAGGGAGCCGGCAGGGAGGCGTTGCCCGGGAACGCGTCGATGAAGGACGAAGGCGGAGGCGGGGGCAGCGCGTCGATGAAGGACGAAGGCGGAGGCGGGGGCAGCGCGTCGATGAAGGACGGCGGCTTCGGCTTCCCTTCGCCGCCAGGGAACGCGTCGATGAAGGACGGCGGCGGAGGCGGGGGCAGCGCGAGGACGTCGAGGTCGTCGGACTGCAGCCGGGAGGAGTTGAGGAGGAACCTGGAGGAGGTGGCCGGGCTCACCAGCCTCTTCTCTGAAGATCTAGTACTGCCACTGAGACCAGCAGCACCAGCGGTGGTGCTCTTCTTCTTCTTGCTGCCATGCTGCTGCTTGGTGTCCTCGAACGACGCCGATTCTTTGGTGGTGCTACTGGTGCTTGGCCGTGGCGGCTTGGAGGTGGAGGAGCGGTGTGGGTCGCGGAGGCGCGGCGAGTGGCGGTCGATGGCCCGGCCGCTGCTGCCGACGACGGCGCCGGTGCCGGTGGAGGCGATGATGTTGGTGGCGTCGGCGGAGGTGCAGGAGATGGAGATGGACGGCAGGCCCAGGCGCTTGTGCACGCCCTTGAGAAGCAGAGACGCCATGGAATGGAATGGAGCAAGAATTTCCGGCCGGGTTACTCTGAGTCCCTGGGTTGCGTTGGGTTGGTGGTGCTGGTGCACAAGCGCAATGAAGGAATGATGATTCTCTTCCTCTTCTCCGGGAGAAAGGAGCTTTTAAACTTGGGGCTTTAGAAGGAAGGAAGGTGCCAAAGCAAAAGCCAAAACCGCGGAAGGAGTGTAGTACTCTGCTTCTTGGGTTGACGTGGCACAACTTCCGGTCCACGTGTGCGTGCAGCTCCAGCAGGGGACAAAATCACTGTTCTGACCCTTAAGGCAAACTAAATCCCGATTTGACCTCGTTTCGAAAAAAAATTCGTTTCTGACCTTTTTGGGTGACGCCAAGGACCCTGGCGTCTGGGTTACGAAGCAGACGCCAGGGACCCTGGCGTCTGGCCCCTGGCCCGCACTGCCCGGCTGCCCGTTGACTTGCTGACGTGGCAAAAGGACCAGACGCCAGGGACCCTGGCGTCTGGCCCTGGTAAGTGGATAACCTTTGGGGAAAGTGTGTGGGACCCACCCCACACACTTTCCCCAATTCAGCCCGAGGTTGAAGAAGATTTGCTGCCCCCCCCCCCACTCTCTCTCACCCCTCAAGCTCCCCCCTCAAATCCTCCCCAAAAGGTGCTTTCCTTAGGTGGATTTTTCCATCACTTTGTTGCTTGTGGTAATCTCCGTCAAATCATCCAATTATTTTTTGTCATATCTTGTTATTTTGGTTGCATTTTATACATGTTGGTGGAACCCTCTAGTTCATGTTTTCTCCCTTATGTTAGTATGAATGGCTTGGTTAACTTTGATAATATAGTGCTATGCATGGTGTGTAGTAGTAATATATGCTTGTTGAGTTGAAAGATTTGGGGTTAGGGTTAGTTAGTGATTAGGTTTAACTTAGCTTAGTGTGTGTTAATTAGTGATACTTTTGTGGACATCACCAATAATTTAGTCTTGATATGATGAACACACCAATTCTCATTGAAGTCTTAAATGCATTCATGTTATTTTTAGATGGAGAGACTTGTTAATGTTCATTACATGGACAAGGAGGCATTCTTGAGTAACAATGCCGACACGGGTGAGGAACCATTGGTTTTTGATACAAGCCCTAGCTATGAGGATGTTGTTGCAAAAGTGAGACAAGTCTTAGAGTGGATGGACACCAATGTTGATGTTAAGTTAATAGGAAGGTATGATGTTGGAGTTGGAGCCAAATCTCGCTTGAAAAGTATGCCTATCACCTCGGATTTGCATTGGGATGTATACAAGGAAAAAGTATCCCAATCGGAAGACAAGTCACTTGAATTGTTTGCCACCAAGGTTGAATCTCCTCGGTTGGCCTTTGATTTGAACCGGCATGTCTCTTCCCCAATGGATGACATGAGCGAGAGGACAATGGTGCCACTTGTTGAGCATAGGGTTGTGGTTGATGCCCCCAATGTTTATCCCCGCCCACGTCCCCGTGTACCATCTATCAAAGCAAATGAGGTTGAGTTGTATGCCCCCAATGCTTCTAGCCAACCACCAACTAGCCAAGCAAATGAAGTTGAGGTGATTGCTAGTGACGAAGTAATTCAAGAGGATGAAGATGCTTATGATGATGACGAAGAGCAAGAGGAAGAGTTTCATGGTAATGATGTTGGTGACTTGGATGCGTACATAGCGCAAAAGGACATGGATCGTGACTTGCCTTTTAGGCGTCAATATGCGTATGACTCGGATGACGAGGGTCCAGTTGAACAGTTGGACGAGGATGGATTCACAAAGGAGGAGAACCAAATCCACTTTGATCTGACGGGCTTACAAAAAAGAACTCACTTGTTTAAAGATCTGAGCCTTGCCCATAAAGCTGTTGTTGACGGTGGAATGAGAATGACGGCGATTGAGCCAACACCATGCCCGGATCCAGGAGAACCAAGGGTGGAGAATGAGGACGAGAATGCTTATTTGAAGAAAGGATTGAAGTTTCTGAGCTTGCCTATGCTGAAGTTTTGGTTGGCTGACTATGCCATTCGAAACCATAGGCCAATTTATGTTGAGCACTCCGACATGAAGTTGCGTTACACCGTGGTGTGTGAGCAAAAGGATTGCACATGGAAGGTTCGTGCAAGGAAGCTTAAAGAAACTGAAGAATGGGTGTTAAAAAGTTGTGATACCACTCATAGATGCAAACCGCCATCCAAACGACTTAGAAAGACACACCGTCAACTCACATCTGAGTATCTTGGATACAAATGGATGAAAGACATAGCCTTTGATCCCACTGTGAAAGTGAGGTTTCTCATGCGGACGGTGAAAAAACAATTTGGTTACGAAGTCAAGTATGGGAAGGCATGGAAGGCAAAGGCAAATGCTATTAGGATGTTGTACGGTGGATATGAAGAAGCATACAACCAGCTCCCAAGGTTGTTGGCCGCGATTGCACATAGGAACCCGGGCATGTTTCATGTGGTCGAGGATCACGAGGGAGTGTTCCACCGTGCCTTCTGGAGTTATGAACAATGTGTGGAGGCATTTCAGCATTGTCGTCCGGTCTTGTCTATAGATGGCACGTTCTTGACCGGTAGATATAAGGGCACACTAATGGTAGCAATGGCGCACTCATCAAACGACAACGTGTTGCCGTGTGCATTTGCTTTGGTGCCTTCCGAGCACCAAGACAACTGGGAGTGGTTCATGGGTCATGTTAGGCACAACGTGATTGGGGCTAGGGAGGTATGCATCATATCGGACCGGCATCATGGCATACTCAAGGCAATGGACATTGTTATTCCAGGATTTCCAAAGCTTCACCACAGATGGTGCATGAGGCATTTCGTGGCCAACTTTTACCGGGCATGTAAGAGCAAGGAGCTCAGCAAAGACCTTACCCATGTATGTGTGGCATTCACCACCCAAGGTTTCGATGCTCGGTACAACAAACTCTTTGCAGCGGTGAACGAAGGGGGAAAAGACTTCTTAACTAGGAATTTAAGCGAGAAGCACAAGTGGGCACGCGCTCATGACGATGGTGGTTGGCGATATGGTGACATGACGAGCAATCTCGTAGAATGTTTCAACAATGTGTTGAAGGGTGCTCGTGCATTGCCGGTGACTGCAATAGTGGAGTACACCTTCTTTAAGCTTAATGAGTACTTTCAGAGGCATTCTGAAGAGACTGCAAAATGGATAGGTGAGAAAAAGGATTATCCGGAAAAGGTTGATGAATGGTTGCAGTTACAAGCAAGCAAGTCTTCACGGCAACAAGTTATCATATTCGATAGGCTTGAAATGATCTATCAAATTGATGAGCCAGGTGGCACAACACGAGACGGTAGACAATATGGTGGTGCTGCATTTGAGGTGAAACTGAAGACTCGGTGGTGCCAGTGCGAGAGGCATAGTAAGTATCATTGGCCATGCTCACATTTGATAACGGCGGCGAAGGCGAGAAACATACATGTTAATGATGGAAAAACCGTGAGGATGCAAGAGTTCCATGTGGAAGCTACTAGGTTGACATGGGCGCCAAGATTTCACCCTTTCTTGGACCAATCACAGTGGCCTGAGTACCATGGCCCTCATATTAGGCCAGACCCTCTTCTGAAGGTGGAGACGAAGGGTAGAAGGAGAACTAAGAGGTTCAGGGGTGATATGGATGACCTGGCTGGATACACTGGCATGAAACAATTTGGTAGCGGTCATTTCATGGAGGCTCCTGACATCATCAACTGTGGGGTGTGCGGTGAAGGGGGACACAATGAGCGGACATGCAAGAAAAAGAAAACCAAAAAAAGAAAAACAAGTCGTGGAGGCGGCACCGATGGTGAACGAGGTGGAAGAGGTGACGGTGGTGGTGGTCGAGGAAGCACAAGTGTCAGAGGTGGTACTTCACTTGGATAGATCACGAGGTATCAAAAGATGTCCAAGAGGACCAACGTCGAGATTGGTTACGGAGGCAGCGTCTGTTCGAGGAGTCCTATGCACGGGGATTGGAGCGGGAGCGTCGTGAGAAGGAGGCTCGTGAGCGCAAGAAGCGTGAGCAAGAAAGGGCACGCAAAGAGAAGGAGGCTCGTCAAGAAGAGAGGGCAAGAAAACTTGCAAGGGCTCGCGATGCACGAGAGGAGGACGAGGCACGTGACAAGAAGGGAAAGTGGCCCCGTACTACTCAGTAGACAAATGGAAAGGCACCGGCGTCGATGACGAACTGTCAAGACTTTGTTTAATGTATGAACTTGTTGATCGAGATCTTGTGTGCTCATGAACTATTTATGTCATTCGAGACATCGTGTGTGAACTTGTTATTCGAGACCTTGTGTGGTCATGAACTACTTATGTGCAACCTATTTGAAATTATGTGCAAACTATGCTTTGTTTGAAATTATGTGCAACCTATTCAAAGTGCTCTCTGGATAGAGACCCAGACGCCAGGGTCCCTGGCGTCTGGTTCCCTGACCCAGAGAAAATGCTCTCTGGATTAGGAACCAGACGCCAGGGACCCTGGCGTCTGGGTCTCTATCCAGAGAGCTTTTGAAAATGCTCTCTGGATAGGGAACCAGACGCCAGGGACCCTGGCGTCTGGTTCCCTGACCAGAGAGCTTTTGAAAGTGCTCTCTGGATAGAGACCCAGACGCCAGGGTCCCTGGCGTCTGGTTCCCTGACCCAGAGAGCTTTTGAAAATGCTCTCTGGATTGGGAACCAGACGCCAGGGACCCTGGCGTCTGGGTCTCTAACCAGAGAGCTTTCGAAAATGCTCTCTGGATAGGGAGCCAGACGCTAGGGACCCTGGCGTCTGGGTCTCTAACCAGAGAGCTTTCGAAAATGCTCTCTGGATAGAGACCCAGACGCCAGGGTCCCTGGCGTCTGGTTCCCTGACCAGAGAGGATAAGATTCTTTGGGCCCACCTCTACCCCTCTCATCCATTCATCTCCACCTCTACCCCTGTCATTTCTTTCATCTCCACTCACTCTCACTCTCACCTCTAGCCCTCTCGTCCACTCACTCTCATCCAGTAACATAACCCCCCTCAAATCTCTCACGAATCGGTCCGGTTTCACCGTTGGATCTTCAGTATTTCGAAACTAGAAGGTAAATCAACTACACCCCCACTTATTGGTTGGTTTCAGGATCTCCAGTATCATAGTTTTGTGTGAACCCTAGTTTGTTTGTTTTCCTCGTGGTTTAATGTATCATATGTTAGGTACTAAGAGATTTGTGTGTTGTAGATGGCTAATGGTACTCAGTGGGTGCTTAGCCCTGTTGTTCATGTCCAAGGCTTGTCTCCATGTGTTGTGCAAGTTAGTGAAGTAGAACTCACTTTTGATTGGTTGAAGACTAAATTCATGTTGAAGCAAGGGTTGAAGGAAGAGGATTTTGTGTACTACGTCAGCAGGAGGCAGGCAGATGGCCCCGGGGAAAGAAAATTGGTTGACATAACTGATGATGACAAGATTCAACAAATGATGCAAGAATGGAAATGGAAAAGGGTTGTTGACTTGCATTGCTACAGGAAACCGAGTTATATGTGATGTTCATGTCGTTTGAACTATCGTGGACCATTGTGGTCATGAACTACCTATGTTATTCGAGACTATTTGTGTAATTTGAGATTATGTGATGAACTTCTCATTCGAGACTATTTGTTTAATTTGAGACCTTGTGTGCTCATGAACTATGCTTCTCATTTGTCATTCGATACTATAGGAGGCTAAAACAAAATGAAAAGTACAACACCAAAGGCCAGACGCCAAGGACCCTGGCGTCTGGTCGCCCTGTTTCTGCTGTCAGGACTCTGTTTTGCTTCCAGTCGACCCCCAGACGCCAGGGTCCTTGGCGTCTGGCCCCCTGACATGAAACCAGACGCCAGGGACCCTGGCGTCTGGTGCCCTGTATTTTATTTTGAACTTGCTGTTTGACACAAGAAGCACATATATATTCATATGATATGTTCATACAGCACAGAAGATAGCACATTTCACATAACTTTCAGCACGACAAATTCTTGCATACAAACGACAAGTTCATAGATTTTTCATCACGACAAATTCAAGCATACATAAGACACCAAGTGCATACATAAGACACCAAATTTATGACAACCAAGTTCAAGACAACCAAGTGCATACCACGACACCAAATTCATGCACTTCCAAACAAGAAGCTCACTTCCTCCCTCCTCTCTTCACAATGGTTCCCCTTGTAGGCTCCTCCTCTTCGCTAGCCTCCTCCTCCTCCTCTTCGTTGTATGCCTCTTCCTCCGCCTCAATGTTGGCCTTATATCTTTGCATTCATGTTGGGATAAGCTTAAGAGGATACTCCGGACTATGGAATTGTGTGTTCCATGTCTTCTTTCTACCTTTCTTGCCTGCTGTCTTAGCAATGGATTTGCCTTTCCTATCGCGAGCATTGCCTTGTGTTGGTTGTGATGGTTGTGGAGCATCAACATCATACGCATGATCCTCTTGCTGTGTTGCATCATACTGATGCTCCTCATCATGTGTTGGCTCCTCTTGATGCATTGGCTCCTCTTGATGTGTTGCCTCCTCCTCCATGTCATCATCATCCTGGAGTAAACGCCGTCTATGAGCTCTCGCGGCGCGGGTACCAGGTGCGTACACGTCACTGGACTTAGCACCATGGCAAGAAAGCATTGCTGCCATCTTATGGAACCGCTTCTTAAACTTCTGCAACAACACAAAATATGCTATGATATGAGATGCAAATAAATAATCCGTGAAAAGAAACTTTTCTAATATATTTGTCACACCTCCATCGTGCTCCTAAGAGTTCTCTCAGATAATCCACCCCCAACTGGATGACTCAGTGCAACATTGGCATCGTTGACGCACAAAAGCAACTCTCGGCCCTGCAATTCATGAACACACCAATATTATGTATTTCAAAGAAGACAACATGATGCAAGTATGTTAGAATAGGTCAAAAAGGCTACCATTTCGTCATGCATCGGTGCGTAGTCAACATGAGCCCCTCTGGTTTCTCTCACAGCCATGTTGAAGGTACTATAACCTTCTGCAGTCTCCGGGTCTTCAGACACCAACTCCGACCACTCGTCGTGAGTCCAACCTGGCTTCAGCTTCAACCGGTAACGATCCGCATACCACACTTGATACTTCTGATATGCTATCTGATTGTGAGGTCTATTCTCTGATTGCACTAGCGTGTCTCTTTGATTCCAAATTTCTATCCATGCACGGTGTTTGTTTGCCCAATCTGATATATCCTGATTGTTCCTTCGATTGAACCTACAAATGATGCACGGGACAAAGCTTTAGCAAACATTGACTTATTCAATGCTCTACTACGTACTCAAGGCATGCTTTCTTACCGATGCAGAGATAGCATTTCCTCCTTGCTCTCCTCAATTGGAATACCTTGTCTTTTTCCAAATTGTCTTGCCACACGGTCTACAAAGTGCCACTCGACTGCGAAGAAGCATATCATTGGACACCTCGACCGCCAAAGATGGCTATCACGCGTGCACATCTCATTAAGATCAAAGTCACGATCTTCCACATAAGGCAACCAATATACCTGCAAAACAAAGAGATACATTGTTAGCTACATAAGTTTTATTCTTGACTAAATTTTATCTCATCGAACTTCTAAAAACCTGCTCAGCAGTCAAGGTGTCCAGCTCGTTCATATAGCACTTGTATCGCACTTGCGAGCTTCCTGTGTAGACTGTCACTTGTTCCCAATAGTAAGCAAGCGTAGGGCGCCGATATGTATCATCATCATGCAACCCGTCATGATTACCCCGTGGGTTTGGCAAGAGGGGGTTCTTGAAATCGGGCCGTCCAACCGGGATCCGCTCCCACATCCACACGGATAGGCTCCAAACAAACCCAGACAATGAGGATGTATCTCCCTTTCTCCGACACGACAAGTCAAGCTGCAATCAAACAAACATGTTAGATATGGAGGCGCATGACAAATGCAAGATAAATGGTTGCAAATATCTCTTACCTGACGATACAAATAAGCTAGTGCGGCCGAACCCCAGCTATACTGGGTATCCCAGTTATTAAGTAGCTCCAAGAACATCCAGAGGGCTGAGTTCCCGGTTGCATCTGAGAAGACTACCTTCGTTAGTACATACCAAAGATAGGCCCGCGCGTACTGCTGCACAACCACGTCATTGGCATCCTGAGGGCACGGATTGGTGTTTCCTCTGACCATTTTTAGCCAAGAATGCCTCACTTTCGCGGTATCGGCCTTGCCTTCCTCACGGCCCTCGGGCTGAACACCGATTAAATCGGCAGTCCGTTCTCGCCAATTACCCACGCTGACACGACCGGTAACAGCTTGTCCGTTGATAGGAAGGCCGCTTATCATAGCCATGTCCTGTAGGGTCATCGTCATCTCCCCACATGGAAGGTGGAACGAGTGAGTCTCCGGCCTCCAACGATTCACAAGTGCGGTCAGCGCCGCGTGGTTCACCGGCGGAGCGCGTCGCTTAAACTGCAACACGAATGGGAGAAGACCCAATCTCCGAATGTAAGGCTCATACCGCGGGTCGTAATCAAAGTCATCAGCGGAATGACCCCTCATGCGCATAGCAACTACAACCTGCAAATAAAGTGATGTTTTAATCAGTACAAAAAAACAAATGAGAAACAACGAAAAATGATAAGTCTTGCTTCTTACATTTCCGTTCTCAATGGCACGAGCACGATGCTCCTTATCCCACTCATCGGTTAATCCGTCATACCAAGGTCCCTCATCATCCGCCATCCTACAAAACAAATCACAAACAATCATCTATGAATACATGAACAATATCAAACAATTAGCTTCTCCAAGTTTATGCCATATGAAAACACCATTCTTCTCAAACATAACAACATCATTTCTTTCTTCTACATATGCACACATATCATCTAGAGTACCAAATTTTACCATCAAATAAATTTCGTAATCATCATCCGCCATTCTATTGAACAAATCATGTCAAACACAATAATCAAATTTCATCATCTCTTTTGCATAAAAAAATTGCCATCTATATATTCAACTATATTGTCATACCACTTCACACAATAACAACATCATTTCTTTCTTCTTCATATGCACACATAATTCTTCCCAAACATACCAACATCATCTCAATCAAATAAATTTGTCAAATATTGTACCAAATTTCATCTAGAGTACCAAATTTCACCATATCTTTTGCAAATATAGTATGCCAACAATAGGATTATATACACATACACACATCATCTATCAAACCAAATTATCAAACAAGTCTATTTTACATACAAAAATCATGTATTCATCACCCCTCTTAGTTCAAAAAAATTCCTATGGACAACATATACACAAAACGGAATTGATTTTGCCTACATGTTCAACTACACATCATCTACTGCCTACCAAATCATCTATCAACTACAAACAATTTCCTAAAACAAATAAACCATCTACTAATCTAACATTACCTAATATGAAATAATGCATCCAACAAGAGAGGGGAAAACAAAAAAAATGGAGGGAATGGGGGAGAATACCTCAAAGAAGCTTTGGGGGGTCAGATCTGCGAGTTTGAGCGGTTAATGGAGTAGATCAAGGAGGGTGGTGGTGGGAGGGAGAGAAGGGGCGACGAACACAGCCTCTGTTCGACCCAGACGCCAGGGAGAAGATGAGATGCGGATGGGTGGGCTCGGCCCGCGCCGTTATCCACTTATCAGGGCCAGACGCCAGGGTTCCTGGTGTCTGGCCCCTTTGCCACGTCGTCCCTGGCGTCTGCTTCGTAACCCAGACGCCAGGGACCTTGGCGTCACCTAAAAAGGTCAGAAACGAAATTTTTTTGCTAACAAGGTCAAATCGGGATTTTCTTTGCACTAAGGGTTAGAACAGTAATTTTGTCCTCCAGCAGGCAGCATATGCATGCATGCTCTGATCCAGCTGGACGGTTTCGGACCGTAGTGTGAGTGTGCTACTGGCCACTAGCTTCACCTACCGACTGTACCTACCTACCCGCCGGACAAGACCAGCAGAGCTGTTCATCTGCATGCACACTGCTCACTGACATCATCAGTCGGCTCGTACATGTCCTGTCTGGAATCGGCCCGTTAGTTGACGATCGCGTAATTACATACTTACTTCGATCGATCGCGCCACCAGCAGTAGTGTCTAATCTGTAGTACTTGCCGTAAATTTTGTTGATGAACAAGCTCCGGAGCTGTCTGTACTAGTTCGAGATTCGACTAGTTTAAAGGCGACGCAGCTGAGAGCCTGAGACGGCATCCACGAGGGACGACCGGACGCGCGTGCCTAGAGATTCGACGTTGATAGATGGTGCCAAATCTGCACCGGAATACTAGCCGGTGCGCTAGATCGTGGAACTATTTCACTGCTGATAGTAATGCATATCACTAGTTTAAACATGACACACACAGCTGAGATGGCATCCACCACGGACGCGCGTGTGCAGTAGAGATTCGATGCAGCTGCAGCTGCAGCTGCACATGCATGCGAGCCCGCACGTAGAGAGAGATTCACTGTGACAGATCATGGAGCTACTTCAGTGCTAATACTATGTGCTGCACATCTTCGTCTCTGACATAAATAAACATACATGTATGGCATCCGATGTTCATGTTCAGATCGATACGTCTGCTCGTATGTATATTCCGTTGTAGTTTAGCGTAGAATGAAAATAGGGACCGCCCACCCCTCAATGGACTGGAAATTTCAGAAAATAGTGTCTTCAGCTGATTCCCTCAGGTCCGAGTGATCCTACCGAGCAAGTCAAATACAACCAGCACACTGCACACGCATATGTATAGAGCTAAAGACACGTAGAGAGAGTGAGAGCGAGGCGTCGGCTTGTACAGCTTTGGTCGAACGGATTACTGCTCGTCGCCATTCATCCATCCATCAAAATCGCATAGTACAAGTCAGTCAGAAGAAGAATAGGGAGAAAGGGACCGGAATATATTCGAGACATTTGGTGCAACAGCCGCCACTCTTTCTTCCTCCGTAGCCGGCCGGGAGAAGGAGAAAAGGACCTGAGAAGAGCACGGCGAACTTTCCTCCTAGTCTGCTGTAAGAACCAACCACACATGTCACTAAGTCACTGTCCACCTTTTAGTTTTGTTGACATTTACACACGAGCAGCGAGGAAGCAACACAAATTTATTTACTTACGACATGTGATGGATTTGGTGCAGATCACTCTTATTGACCGACTCACTCCTGCTGGCTGCTGCGTCTAACTTCTTTGTTTGGTGAAATGCATGCGTTACAATTTGATTAAACTAGTATAAATTGTTCCACTACTCATTAGTCGTCGTAGTAGTTGGTGTTCCGTTCATACTACTACACAATTACTATGACAACTAATCATGACTTGTACCAGGCTCCATCCAACTTGCATTAGATGATCTATCATTATTTTTAAAGACATTTCTTACTAATCATGAGTAGCTTTTAAGTAAATAAAAGAAATGTCTTTAAAAATAATGATAGATCATCTAATGCAAGTAAGAGTACACACACCAACAAATTTCAAGGAAAGGTAATAGTGTTGCGATAGATATATGTAGGTAGAACATGCTAAGCACAGTTGGTTGGCACAATGGTCAAATCGATCCCTTAATTTGTGCACCACAACTAGCCACTTCTTGTCCAATATGGAAGATAAGCCAATTAATGCACCATTACCTAGGCCAATTTGGGCAACTTAGGGGGTGTTTGTTTCCGAGGACTTTTTTGTGTAGGGACTAGAAAAAGTCCCTCTTAGAGACTTTCTTACCAAACGGGGGGACTTTTTAGGGACTAAACTAGGCATTTGGGACTAAATGAAGAAGACTCTTAAGGAGAGTCTTTTTTGGGACTTTTTGGGACTTTTCCAACAATGCCCCTCCATGCATCCATTGGTCCGCCACCCCGTGGTGTTGTTTGATTGTTATTTTTCTATATACTAGGACAACATGGTCATTTAATAACCTCTAGGAAGGGACTAGCGACTTTTTAGTCTCTGAAAACAAACGGGAAGGGACTTTTTAGGGACTAGGGACTTTTTAGTTGGGACTAGAAAAAGTCCTAAGACTTATGTGCCAAACAGGGCCTTAATTTACTTTCTGGTGTAATCATGGCCGGCGGGCATCGATCCTCGTCCGGACAAGATGCACTGAAACAATGGCACGCAGACGCAGGTGTACTGTCTCCTTAATTTCTGCATCTTTTGGGGAGTAGTATAGATGCAACTTTTTGAAAGGAAAGGATGATTTGATTAACTTATATCTTCATGAGAAGTTCAAATTGATTCAAAAGGTAAGATAAAGTGAGTGATTATCATACGGAGAAGATTGAGCGAAGGGGTGGTGGGAAGGAAAGTGGAACATAGAACCTTACATTCTTTTAGGCTAGATATATAGATATAGATATAAAAAAGAGATTTTCTTCCCTTGCATTTGTTGTACTACCAAAGTGTGCTTTCCTTACACGGCCGCATTGTGTTTATCTTATCAGTCTACTCACTACCAATTAGTACCAATATTGTAGTAGAATAATATTTTAACTGCACTACGGAAACAGCCAGTAAAATCATTTACATCCAAAATGAAAACTGAAATATCCTCAGCAACATTTCGGTTATACATATTTTAAAATTCATCATCAGATAACCTTGTTAAACAGTACATCAAGAATATATGTGTTGTTCAGGGGACCCTTCCAATTTATAAGTATGTTAAGCACAATAAAAGTTCTGCTTCGGGAGTATCCTTTGTGCATGCAGTCCTAGTTCGATTAGTCAACTGAGAAACGGGCAAGACACGCACAAAAATCCCAGCGTGTTTCTAAAAAGCAAGCTATCACTCCTATCTTTATCCATCTCTTTCCCCCCCTTTTTCTCCCCCGTGTGTATGTACTACTCCCTCTGTCCCATAATATAAAAATGTTTTTGATACTACACTAGTGTCAAAAACGTTCTTATATTATGAGACGAATGGGAGTATGTGCTAAGCTGCTTTGGGAATATTTTTTGGAAGGAGCTGCTTTCCTCTCGCGTATGTACGTTTGTTTGGTCCACACACACACCACGCGGCATGTACACGTTTGGTAGAGGGAGCCACGACCACAATGGGCTCCAATAGAATCTGATGCTTCCTACCGGGGGGACGTTCTTTCATTTGTTTTGTCATACAATGTGCGCATTGCTTTTCCGTTTTCTCAAAAATAAAAAAATAAAAAATAAATAGTGCACGTTGCTTCCTGAAATTATCTGGAGAGGTGGAGGCACCTCAATGCTTTGCACTTCCGTCACCATTACCATGGCCGAATAGCTCACCGTCACTATGACCAAATAGCTCATCCATTTACCCACCATGCATTGTTTCACGACTCCAGTAGATCAGGCCCGTTACACATTACCATGCAACAAAATAAAGCATGAAAATAAATAAATAAATCAAAGATAAGAAACAAGGGATAATTTTCATTGAACATGCATTTCAGACAAGCAGCCCTCTCTTTCTTTTTTACCACTTTCTTTATTTCTTTGTGTACGCGATCAGTGCAATGTAGCCTAAGTCTGTATGTGATTATAGATTTTAAAAAAATCACCCGCAAAAAATAGATTAAAAAAACCGCTATAACATATACGAATACTAATTATGCAGCACTCTTTGGAGTGGCTAACTAAATACTGATTAGTAATTAAGAAGACATGCTAGCCATCTAGGCCGGCGGTTAGTGTTGTTTTTTGTTGTGTTTGTAGCGAAGTAGGAAACCATGCGGAAGCTGCCGATGGATCGATGGATGGATGGAGCCCTCTGAGTGACGAGTGTTGTTGTTTTCTATGTATTATCTTATCAGTCGCTTTGACAGCAAGGTACTCCGTAGTTTAGAGCAGGTGAGCTTTTCGAGTGTGTATATACAACTATGCAAAGAAGGGTCATATACTCATATATATTTTGGCTCGCGACCTATCTTATCTTATCTGGGCTTGATTTTGCTGGTCGATGGATCGATGTTATCATATGAATCATGACACCTCCACCCAAACCAACTAAAATCTCTTAACAATGAATTCCCCCCTATCGATCTCTGTGATGGGGAAACAACTTGTTTCCTTTACCTGATCAGACTAACATATAAAGAATGTTGACGTCCAAGCGTCCAATTGCTCTTTCACTGCTGTTGATGTACTAATACATGGCGGCTAATGATGGATTTCAATCAACTTAAGAGGGATGGATATCTTGGGTTTCACACTTGTGCTGCTGCTAGTGCTCGATGGAGAATAATAAGATATGTATAATCCAAAAGAAAAATGTGATACTCGCAGTCATCTTTGTGAGACCCAGAGATGTCGTCCACCCGAGTAGAATTAAAATGTTACTTACTAAACAATGACAAACATGCACCACCCGGGATAAGTTCGATTCCACACTTTCTTCTCCACTCAACTTTAATTTCCCCCTTTCTTTTCTCTGGAATCTCCATATTTTGAGTGCACGATCGATTAGACAAGTTATATGCCTTGTCTCGAAATTCAGACAAGAACGCAGAGCAAGGTAAACAAAATATCAGTACTACAGTAAATGTAGAAAATCCAATGCCGTTTCTTTTCTTTCAAGGAAAAAAAAGGATGAAAGATAGAGCTGCAGCTAGCCTGACGTACGACTCGTACGTACGTCCATTCGGTCGAGCTTCTAGGATCCACCGTGGACGACAAACACTCATGATGGGTAGCTATGCTCTGCTAATCGTCATGCTGCGATTCAGAGAGAGCAGAGATCGCCGGTGCGTTCAGAATGACGCGGATGCGCGGGGCGGTTGCGGCGGCGACGGCCAGAACTGCGCGGGCTTGACCTTGGAGACGCTGGTGAGCACGCCCAGCGGCGTCACGTCGCCGACCACCGTCACCTTCTTGCTCGGGATGTCGATGTCGAACGACGTCACGCCCTCCATCTTGGCGAGGTGCTTCTTCACCTTGCCCGCGCACCCCTTGCAGTGCAGCGACACGCGCAGCACCACCGCCTGCGTCGTTCTTCTCTCCGTGGTCGTGGACGACCGCGCCAGCACCGCCGCCTTCTGGCGCTCCTCTTCTTGGACGGCCGTGATCTCCGACGACGACGAAGCAGAGGAGGAGGACGACGAGGTCTCTGCTTGCTGTACCGGCGACGGTGCCTCCTTCGCGAAGTAAAGAGGGAGCGAGGCGTCGCCGGGGAACGCGTCGATGAAGGACGGCGGCTTCGGCTTCCCTTCGCCGCCAGGGAACGCGTCGATGAAGGACGGCGGCGGAGGCGGGGGCAGCGCGAGGACGTCGAGGTCGTCGGACTGCAGCCGGGAGGAGTTGAGGAGGAACCTGGAGGACGTCGCCGGGCTTACCAGCCTCTTCTCTGAAGATTTAGTCCCAGCAGCTGCGGTGGTGCTCTTCTTCTTCTTCTTGCTGCCGTGCTGCTGTTGCTGCTGCTTGGAGTCGCCGGAGGAGGCCGAATCTTTGGTGCTGGTGCTGGTGCTTGGCCTAGGCGGCTTGGAGGTCGAGCAGCGGTGTGGGTCGCGGAGGCGCGGCGAGTGGCGGTCGAGGGCCCGGCCGCTGCTGCTGCCGACGCCGTTGGTGGTGGTGGTTGAGGTGATGACGTTGGTGGCGTCGGCGGAGGAGCAGGAGATGGAGATGGACGGCAGGCCCAGCCGCTTGTGCACGCCTTTGAGAAGCAGAGACGCCATGGAATGGAACCCGGCCGGATTGCTCTGCGTCTCTGGGTTGGGTTGGGTTGGTGGTGCACAATGAAATGAATGATGGTTCTCTTCTTCGGCTTGTATTGTATTTGTATGTGCCCCCTGCCGCTCGCGTGCTTCCAGACTTGCAACTTTGGAAGGAAGGAAGGGAGGGGCCAAAGCCAAAGCCAAAGCCAAAACTGCCACGGAGTACCCTGCTTGTGTTGACGTGGGACACTAGACACGTGGCACGACTTGTTGTCCACGTGTGCACACCATGCTAGAGTAAGCTAGCTGCTGTCAATGCACCGGTGCTTAGATGAGGTGCTAAGCACATTAAGCAATTATACTCTTCAATGTATAGGTGCTTAGCCTCTTGTAGCTAAGCTTCATTCCTTTAATGATTAACAACTAAAGATTAACAACTAAAGTTCTTTATGTATTGATGGGCTTTTTTCATTTAAATATTTTGCTTAGATTCACGCATTTGTCATTGTTTCTTTCTGGGGTCATCACACTCACCTCTCTTTTCTTAATTAATTTGCCACATTAGATTTTTCGCCTAAATGATAAGCTTAGCACATGTATAAGGGGAAGCATTAGGAAGGGCCTCATGTTTATGAGTGAGTCGGTCATTGAGCTACTGGCTACTACTACTTCACCTACCTACCCACCAAGTAACTGGACAAGATTAGCAAGGACTGCATGCACGTTGCACACTGACTGATTGCGGATGCATGTCGTGGAATCAGCCCGTTTGCAACTACGGATTCTAATCGACAATGTCAGTAACTACAGGTGCCATTTTTGTCGTGTAACGTGGTGGGACAAGTTCTTCAGATAGGTTGTTTGTATTATATGCTAATGTAGTGTCAGAAATGTTTTTATATTATGAGAGGGACTAAGTAGTTTGCTTACAGTACTACTCTCTCCGTTTCATAATATAAAAATGTTTTTACACTACACGAGTGTAAAAACGCTCTTATATTATGAAACGGGGGATTAGTTCAGAGATAAGATGATGCAGCCTGCCTAGAGATTCGATGAAGCTGATGCTACATGGTGCCAAGTCTGCACATGGGCCTGCTGAATCAAATCATGAAAACGAGCGTCTACGATAGATAGATCATGCAGCAAAGCTCAGTGTACCACCTCCCTTCTGATTTATGATTTATTAGTCCTTTTAATTTGGCTCAAACTTTGACCTTTGATTTAACTATTCAAAAGTAAGTTATATACCCTAAAAATAGTATCATTGGAAACCTCTTTTAAATATGAATCCAACAATATAAATTTTATGTCATATAACTTATAATTTGTTAGTCAAATCGACGATTAAAGTTAGGCACACAATACAAAGGAGACCAATAAACCCGGGCAGAGGTAGTACTACAGATATTCGTTTGTGAGCATAAATAAACATACCACTAGTACATAGTAGAAGGCATCCGGTGTTCAGGTATGTAAACAGATATGCGAGTATATTCTAGTGTCATAGTTGATCGTAGAACGGAATAAACATCCATCCGTTCGCATGCCTTTGTCATACAACTAGCACATTGCGCACGCAAGTAGAGTTAAGAGTCAGAGGAAGAGATCGTTCATCAAATAAGATTGCGAAAGGAAGTGAACGATTTATATCGTTTCGCCATCGACCAGTCGATCGAAATCATACACATATGTGCTAGTGGGAAGAAGAAAGGGACCCGAATAAATTCCAGACATTTGGAACCACAGCCGTCACCCTTTTATGTTCTCTTTTTTTCCTTAACTTTCTTTCTCACTTGCTCTAGCTAGCTGAGAGTAGGAGAAGAGGACCTGAGAGCGGAGGAGTATTCATGCGTACCTTTCGATCGACCAACTTTCTTCGTCTCTGCAGCAAGTAACAGCTACATAAACTGATCCGTGTCCAGCAGCTCTTAGTTTTTTTTTTTAACATTTACAGCACCAGCAAAGAACCATGATAATCCTGTTTACGCGTGTGATCGATTCCGTGCACATCACTCTTAATTAAACTTGTCTATTGACCTACTCACTGGCTGGTCTCAACTCCACTGAGTGGTATGTCTAGCTAGTAGTAGCAGCATTTGGTTAGTAGAAATTCGTGCGTTAATGTTTGATTACCAGTGTAATCAAGTTGCTGCACAAGTTGTGAGTAGTTGGTGTTCCGTTATTGTCATACTCAATTACTACCACTACTACTCATGACTATTCCTAGCTAGCGCCATCAAACTTGCGTGGCATGAGATGCTAGCATTCGATCCTTTATTTATTTTCTTATTTTATTAAAAGGAGCCAAAAGGAAAACATGCATGAAGCTAAGAAAAGTGGCACTAAACATGAAACATGAAATGCCTACCTAAAAGGGAAGAATTAATACACAAGTAAGAAGATTCAGGGAAATGTGAGTAGTGTTTCAGTAGGCAATAGGTGTAGATTCCGCAAAGAAAAAGGGGCAGTAGACATAGGATTTGTGCACAATGGTCAAAATGATCCCGTAATTTGTGCACCACAACTAGCCACTTCTTGTCCAATATGGAAGAAAAGCCATGACTGCACCAATCCCTAGGCAAATTTGTGCAAGCTTAAAATTTAGTACTTTTTGGTGTAATCATGGCCGGCCGGCATGCATCCTCGTCCGGAGAAGCTGCACTCAAACAATGGCACACACACGCTGGTGTACTGTCTCCTTAATTTCTGCAATGGTGGCTATAGCCTTTCGAGTTGCATCTTCCGAGTATCTTTTTCCCATTGTATTTGCTGCACCAAAGTGTGCCTTCCTCCCACACTCCCATGCAGATTAGTCTTGATAACACTAGTAGTGGTGTTAGACATAGCCATACTTTTCCGAGAAATAATATTTTAACTGGACTACGAAAACATATGCATCAAAACTAAAAACTGAATTATATTCAGCGGCATTTCGGTAATACAATTTTTTTAAGAATTTATCATCAAAACCTTGTTAAACTGTACATCGAGAAAATATGTCTTGTTCAGCGGACCCTTGCGTGCTCCATTTTATAAATATATGTTGCGCACAATAAAAGCTAATGGCCAAAGTCCTGCTTTGGAGGCAATCCATCGTACCTCCAAAGGTACATGAATCCCCCTGAAATGGCTCGAGTAGTCTTGTTTAGTGCATGCAGTCCAAATTTGAGTAGCCAACTGAGAGACGGGCATGGGGGTGCAAAGCATCGTGGAAAAACACGGGCAAGGCACGCACAAAAATCCCAGCTTCTTTCTGAAAAGTAAGCGACCACTCCTCTCTTTCTCGAGCTCCTTTCTCCCTTTTGCTCTCGCGCGTGTGTGTATCTGTGTGTGTACTGGCTGCTTTGATTTGATTCGTGTGTAGATGGATCGTTCGGGAATATTTTTTGGAAGGAGATGAAAGCTTTGTTTGGTCGACACACACCGCGGCGTGTATGTGTTTGGTAGAGGGAGCCACGGCGACGATGGGTTCGAATAGAATCCGATACTTCCTGCCGTGGGGCTTTCTTTCTTTGCTTTCTCATACAATGTGCATATTGCCTTTTTTCTCAAAAAAGTGCATATTGTTTTCTGAAAATTTCTGTTGAGATGGAGGCACCAAAATGCTTTATTTGCTTATTTATTTATTTATTTATTTCAAAATAACTCTCGGCTAGTTTACTTTTTGCGGTGTTCACTAGCTAGTTTATTGTTTGATCGTCTTTCACACACATGTGGTTTCAGTCACCTGATCTGATACCCCAACAACAACACGGGCAACAGAGACCCCTTGTAAAACTAACAGTTACTTCCACAGTTCCACCCCCCAAAACACACTAGAAGTACACTGTACACCACCTTTCACTTCTCCACACTCATCCATTCTTATTACATTGTACACCTAAGGCTAGGCTTGCGACTGGAGTGAAGTCGTAACAAGGTAGCCGTACTGGAAGGTGCGGCTGGATCACCTCCTTTTCAGGGAGAGCTCGTTCCCTAATTTCATTCAAGAGATCCTGAGGAAAAGAATTGGGTTTCCACCGAGCTGAAACAATATGCGGATGGTTCTAGTAAACCAAAACTATCGTTTTTTAGCTATTTGGCTTCCTTATTCCTTATTTTAAGAAGATTTAGTTACGATTGGAAATTAAGAAAAAGCATGACAGTTATTCCTATGACGGAGATAGCTTGTGTGGTAGATGTTGGCTTCATAATCCAAAACAAAGACATCACATCAATGGATGAGCCCAATCGAAACAGGTAAATGCCAACCGACAATAATGCATCTTATTCTTGTTTCTTTTTGGCAGGTAGGGTAACAAGATTTTATTCTTTGTCGATCATTATTACTCGACAAAGCGAAACGACAGACACCTTGATTCCTCGTGCCTCCATAATCAAATGAAACTACACGTAGTATGCAACTAAACAATAATGTTGTCACACATTGGTTGCTTGGTCTACATAGGGTGGCGGTGAGCGGGATGAGGATGAGGTGCATGCACAGGCAGCGACGACTGGGGCTTTGAGCTCTGCAGGATTGGGAAGGGATCCTCGAGTCCGAAGGGGACCCTGACACTTTACTTCCTCCACCAGAGTCAACCATAATGACGGTGCAATGGACAGGCACCACCGCGATCACCGCCACCATGACCACGAACCTCTATATGATCATTAACCGAAGTCTCCGCATCTTTTGCATGGAGTATATGTATACCGGATCGATGGATGAGAACTGCATCCCTTGTCCAGTTACCGGATCATCACGCATTGGTTGCTTGGTCTACATGATGCGGCGGTGAGCGGGAGGAGGATGAGGCAAATGCAACGGCGTCGGCGACGAGGGTTTTGGGATCGGCGGAATTGGGAAGGGATCCTCGAGATGGAAAGGGAACGCTGCCACTTTACTTGCTCCACCAGAGTCTATGGCAACAACGATGCAATGAACCGGCACTACCACGACCACCGACCTGGATATGGTCGACAATCGAACTCTTTCATCTTTTGCATTGAGTATATGTTTGCAAACATAGTGGATGGACGGGTGAGAACTGCATACCCTGTCTAGTTAGCCTGTTTAAGTAGTACATCCAATAAAGTGAGGTCACAAGGATTGCCAATTAAGTGGGATTTAATACAATCGATTCATATCAATTGCAACCTCGTTAATTCCTACCACGCTAGGTAATCTGAAATGGACGGAGTTGTAATCAACCTCGTTAACTGCACTAGTGAGAGCTTGTGTTGTCTTTTGTTATGTTTTGCCGAGTGTCGCTGTTTTCTCTGGATTATCATATCAGTCGCTTTGACAGCAAGGTACTCCCTAGTGTAGAGCAGAAGAGCTTTCCGAGTGTGCATATAAAACTATGCAAAGAAAGATTATACTTTTTGTTTTAGACCTACCGTACATGGAATTGATTTTCACGGTCGATATATCGATCTTATCGTATTAATCAAACTAAAACTAATTAACCACAACTTGTTCGTCGGGGATCTCTCAGTGTGAAAGGCAAAGAAGTTGTTTTCTCTAGTTGATCAGAGTAATCTATAGAGAATGTTGACGTCGAATTAAGCTTGCGGCCTTCCAATTCCTTCCTCTTTCACTGCTTCTGATGTACTACTACATGGCGGCTAGTGACGCATGATTTCAATCAACTGTGAGGCAACCGTGCTAGCTTCTGCTAGTGGCGGCCAGTGATACTCGTAGTCATGTTGGTGAGACCCATCCATGTCGTCCACCCGAATACAATGGAAATGTACTAACCAAACAATGCACACGGCTCTCCACTGAACAATGACCTGGGATAAGTTCGATTCTACACTTTTTTTTTCACTCAACAGATCGAGGCATGCTCTGAATCCTGCGACAAATCATTTAGCTACTTCAGTGCCGATGCTGATAATATTACCACCGTCCACCGCACATCTTTGTCTCTCACCAGAAATAAAAGTACATACATGGAATCCAATTTTCAGACATGTATGTACGTATAATGCAGTGTAGAATGAAATTAAGAACAACCAATCCCTCTGTCTTTCTCCTTAGGCGTTTTTGTGTTCGTCTTCTTCATCCATATGACTGTTGTGCTGTCGGCGGCCCCATCCTTCCCTTAAACATCCTCTGAAATAAGATATCTCCATGAGCCCGTACCCTTATTCAGTGGCGGAGCTAGGCAAAAGGTTCAAGGGGGCTAAAGGCAAATCATGAAAATCTGAGGGGGCCAACAACTATTTTTCTTTGAATCTATGCCTCCTTGAAAAAAAAAATCTTCACAAATATTTCAGAGTTGGGGGGGGGGGGGGCACTGCCCCCCAGACATCAACATTGCTCCACCGTTGCCCCCTACTCGATCTAGTCATCCCTCGGATTCACCTCCACTTATGACATCATCGTCATCCGGTGCCGCTGTCTTTCGCCCAGTGGCGGAGCCAACGTGCTGCCGTTGGGTTCAGTTGAACCCAACAAGACTTGCTAGCTACGTGCATATTTGCACGACTTACTCGGCCTGAACCCAACAGAATATGAAGCGTGACCCCATTAGGCTGCCAAGCCCACGTGAATGGACCAGTAAAAGGCCCAAAAGCCCAAGTACAAATTGTCTCTTGTGTCCACTACCAGGCCTATTCGTCACTTAATCAATAATTAGGTTTATTACTAAGAAACATGTCCGTGCGTTGCAATGGGAGAGAAAAGTATATCATGCCAGCTGCTTATCCTCCTTCCCACCCGCACGGTGACCATGATGTCGATCCATCTGGTTACAACACGTCCAAATGTTGTCAATACTGAGGTGATGAGCTCGCCAGCGTATATCACACCTGTCATTGTGTCCACGCAAGCAAATGTTCAAATTTTTAACAGCTAATCTTGGCAAGCTAGACATGCGGGCCGCCCTTCGCGAGCTACTCCTTGCACCCAATCCATACACCTCCCCTCATATTTCTACTCTTTTTACACAACGCCATGAATCAGAGTTGGTCGGGTCAAGGAGCCTGGTCGCGGTTGATCACTGGATATGGAAGGTTCGTCGTGTACGAATTGAATGGGAAGGTTGCAGAGGCAGGAAAGGACACAGCAAGATGTGATCCGGTGTTCCTCCTTCCCTTTGTAGGAGAGGATGTGCGGTGCAACAATGGCGGTGACATAGTAAGCAGCAATGGAACAACATCGCTAAAGATGCACACGCGGCGAGATGGAGTGTGGTGAGAAGCCAATACTTCATGATGTATTGTTGTCTAGTGAGGAGATAGCATGGGTTTCACAGCATGGAAATGGAGTTCCTTATGCATTTTTACTTGGCACCGAAAAAGTTGTAAATCGTAACACCAAATTATTGATTATAAAAACCAAGGATGATCATCCATGGTGATGAGTCAGCACCTGCATATTTGGCTATAAGTTGACGTCCTTTCAGATCATCCCTACGAAGAGGCCACTATTCTTTGTAACATTTTTCTTTATTGGCGGAGCATCTACCTATGAAAAGACGCTCCTCTCTGCCGGTATCCACCCTGTACTCTTGTGTGGTCATTGGAATAGCAAAAACAGACAACAAAATATGGAATAGTAAAAATCTATAGGGCACACGGATGCTACCTTAAGGTGCCCTGATGGAACACAACAAAATACGTACTCTTGGGTGGTCATTGGAATAGCAAAAAAAATGGAATAGTAAAAATCTATAGGGCACCCGGATGCTACCTTAATGTGGCCTGATGGAACACAACAAAATACATATGTGGATTCTGATTATGCCTCTTCGATAGCCATGCTAGTTAGTCAGCCGGAAAAAAACATTACACGGGCGACCATGTAAGTACTTAGTTGATCGACCTTTCCTCACAAAGCTAGCAATCATGCTAGTGAATTAGTTGGCTGATGCAATAAATCATGCAAATTTTACCATGGCTCATGGGAAAGCCCACAAATAAATCAGGGCTCCTTTGATTTGTAGGAATTTTCTAGGAATCCCATAGGGATTTGTATAGGGAAAATTTCTTTAGAGCCCTTTGGTTTGTAGGAATATAATCCTATTCCTGTGGAGGAATTCTTCCTATCCTCCACATTTCGGCCTCCTTTGGTTTGGAGGAATTTCAAAGGAATTATATAGGATAGGATTCTTGTAGGAATTTTTCCTTTAAAGCCCTTTGGTTCATAGGAATGGATTCCTATTCCTACATAGGATTGGTTCCTATCCTCCACATTTCAAAGGAAAATAAATATGAGCCTAGACTCAATGGAAAAATTCCTATGATGTGAACCAAATGACATCTTTTTCCCTAATCATACTCATAGGATTTGAGATATATGTCATCTCATTTCCTATAGGTTTCCTATTCCTGTGATAATCCTATCCTATGAACCAAAAAAAGCTTCATAGGAAAATAAACATTAGCCTAGACTCAATGGAAAAAATCCTATGATGTGAACCAATGGGCACCTTCTTTTCTATTCCTATTCATAGGATTTCAGATACATGTCATCTCATTTCTTATGACTTTTCTATTCCTATGACTTTCCTATCCTATGAACCAAAGGAGGCCTTAAGGTGCCCTGATGAAACACAACAAAATACGTACTCTTGCGTGGTCATTGGAATAGCAAAATAAAAATGGAATAGTAAAAATCTATAGGGCACCCGGATGCTACCTTAATGTGGCCTGATGGAACACAACAAAATACATATGTGGATTCTGATTATGTCTCTTCGATAGCCATGCTAGTTAGTCAGCCGGAAAAAAACATTACACGGGCGACCTTGTAAGTACTTAGTTGATCGACCTTTCCTCACAAAGCTAGCAATCATGCTAGTGAATTAGTTGGCTGATGCAATAAATCATGCAAATTTTACCATGGCTCATGGGAAAGCCCACAAATAAATCATTCTTATGGAGAAGCTGATACGTGGTTGTTTTTTTTAGCGAAATATGTATCCTTTATTGAACGTTCAAAGACATGGGAATACAGATGATATCGGGCAAAGAAGAAAGCCACACGTGGCGCCCGGGAGAGAGGGATGCAGCAGCCTTAGCTAAGGCATGAGCCTCTCCATTATGAGTCCTACTCTCATGAATAAACTTAACATCACTAAAAGCCTTCCGCTGGTGCTTGATATCTCGCAGAATTGGATAGAATTTGCATGGGGAGTCATCGGCTATCCTTGACACCACTTCAAGATAGTCTGAAGCCACACACACGGACTGCACGTGGAGGTCTGTGGCGAGGGCTAGTGCCTCGCTACATGCCTGCGCCTCAAGAGTTGCCGGGTCGAGAAGGCCTTCGAGGATGATAGCAGAAGCCCCTAGGTAGTTGCCATGCTTGTCTCGACAAACCACTGCCGAAGCTGATACGTGGTTGTATTTTCTGTATGGGGAAATATAGAGAAAAGGCCGGCCAACTCTCTTCTCTCTCTCTTTTGCCCAGAGCACGGCCCGGCCCAACCTCACAGCCCATCTGATCCCTAGCGCAGCCAGCATATGCTCGATCCTCCCCTTTGCTTCAAAAAAAAAAAACTCAATCGTTCCCGTCATCTCTCCCCTTCGCTCTCCTCTGTGCGCCGCCACGCACGGGTCAGAGGCGCATCCTCGCGCGCCCGCACGATCCAGTGCCTTGATGCCCCGCTCCGGCCACCTTCCCCGCCGCCTGAACCTCCTCCGGCTTTCGCGCCTTAATACTCCTCCGCGTTGACTCCTTCCTTGCGCGCGAGCTCGCTGTCCCCGCCGCCTCAAGCCTCCGCCTCTACCTCGCTGCGTCTCTCCTCTGCCCGTGTCCGGCCGCCTCGCCCCACCTCTTGCAACTTCCGCGCCGACGAGCTCTCCGATGAGAGCCCAGCCGAAGCTGACCCCCTTTCCAACTTCTCTGCTAGCGGATAAGATGAATAGAGGAGCGCGAGCAGAGTTATTACAATATACAGGGGTTAGTTTGCAAAATCGAACGTTTTTCCAGATTCACTATAATAGGGACGGCGGGTTCAATTCCAAAAGACCACAGGGGCTTTTCCGCAAAAAGGGCGCGACGGTGAACCCGACAGACCCAACCCGTGCTTTATTATTAGGAAGAGATCTATCTATAGCATGTATGATGATGGCAGCCGCCGGCCTCTTTGCTTCCCCAACTCGCCTCCCTCTGCTCGTCTCATCCTGCATTATGTCGCCTGAACGCCAGCGGCAACCGTTCAATTGCAGATCGACAGCGGCAAGCACATAACTGCAGTTCAATTTCGAGGTAGTAAGATCACATGGGCACATCTTCCCCTCTTGTGCATGTTCTATCTAGTCCAGTACGATAATTTTTGCCCTAGTTTTCTAATTGTTTTTCTATGGACCTTGATTGATCTTGGCTATGGAATGGTATTTTGATGTTGGCTCGCCAAGGTCACCCGTTAGTATATCTGGCCATGGGCCGGGCCGGGCCGGGCCTAAAAAAGCCCACGGTAGAAAACTGAGGCCCAAGCCCTCCCAGGCCCTACCATCGAGCCTACTTTTCAAGCCCAAGCCCGACCCATCTGGTAAAAAGCCCTGAAAAGCCCTTCGGGCTTAGGGCCATGGGCTGGGCCTCTTCCTTAAAATGCCAATATGCCAAGCCCAAGCCCGTCCAGGCCCTGCTGGTGGGCTCAAAACTCAGGCCCAAGCCCGGCCCACGGGCAAGCCCATCGGGCCTAGGCCCTGGATTTTAGGGCCGGGGCTGGGTGGGCTGACAGGGTCGGGCCTGAGATGGCCAGGACTACCCGTTAGACATAAAATATATCAATTGTCGCAGCAAAGTAATCTCCTGAAGTCTTTCATTCAGAGAGAAATTAATTTAGATGAATTGCCTTACGATGCGACTGATCAGAAGAGAATTTGAGAGTACACACAAAATCCTAAGAAGGAAGTTGATATTTTAACAAGGGGATTTTACATGTCACCATCTAAATTTGTTTATCCACATAGGGACATTGAAGATACTTACATTGATAATGTGCGAGCAAATGAAAGGTTTGCCAATTTGGATGAGATTGCTGATCTTGCTAAGTTAATTGTCCAGACAAATAAGCATGTTACTTTTCCTTTGGTCTATCAATTCTAAAGCTAGTATTAGTATTGCTAGTTGCCACAACATCAGTGAAGAGACGCTTTTCAGTATGAATGTTGTCAATGACAAGTTGTATAATAAAATGGGTGATCATTTCATGAGTATTTGTCTAATTTTCTATGTGCAAAAGGTCATGTCTTCTACCATTAGTAACGGTGATATGTTTGAATGAAGGATCAAAAAGGGATGTCCCGAAATGTGAGTGACTTTACATGATTCTTTTGCATGATGATATTTTTCTTTCAAACTTGTCAAACTAACTTATTATCCGTTGCTTTTTATATAAAGTGGAGCGAAACACTATTTTTCGAGGAACTAATTTGTATAAAAAGCAACAAACTCTCATGTGAATGAAGAAATGTTTCGCTCCATTCCCTTACAAGGCCACAAACTCAAATTACAGGTACCAAGGTAAAATTTCATGACTGCTTTGCAAGCCAACTTTTCTTCTTGTTAACCGGGATTATTAATACACCCGCATGCATGCAAGAAAGAAACGAGAAGGAAGTAGCACAATGTCATTATGACTATATGCATGCAAATATTAAACAAGTTGCTAGTACGAGAAAACATCATTAAATTATTGTTAGTGGCCTTATATAGATGCAAAATGTATTTTTCATAGTAGCCTTGTATAAGGGAATGGAGGGAGTATTTTCTTAAATGTTCTTAGGAAGAAGAGAAGTTGCATTTGAAGCCAAGAAGTTGTTTCAGTATTACCCATGTGCTTTTGTAATTTCATCCAATCGGTATGTCTCACACTCTTCAATTTTAATGTAGAAGTATTTGTGATAAGGGATATCATATTCCTATTCATCATGGTTTCTCTGATTGTTATAATCTTGTTATGATATGGCATAAAATTGGATAGTTCATACCAAGTTTTCACAACTAGTCAATGAGTGAACCCAATGGCTAAATTTTCTGGCTCCGCCCCTGTTTGGCCTCAACGTTTCACCGGATTCGTCTAATCGTGAAATAAACTCTCAGTTACCTGAGAAATATCAAAACCGATGAAATCACCATCCATCCATAATAAATGAGTCTAGAAAGAAGTAGGTTAAATTCATAATACATACCTAAGTCAAATACAACTAGCACACACCGCGTGCGCAAACACGCATAGAGCCAGAGGAAAAGGTCCTTCGTGAAATAAGACACACATAGAGAGAGCGAGAGACAAAGATCGACTTGCACATCTTCACCGGACTACTGCTCGTCGCCATCCATCTACCTAAACCATATACTCTAAGAAGACTAAGAAGAAAGGGACCAGAGGAATGGATTTGAGACATTTGGAACCACAGCCGCCACTCTTTATCACAGTACTTTCTTTCTTCTCTCACATTATTATTTACTTGTAACTCTGAGAAGAGAAGAAAAGGACCTTAAAGGATCATGAATGTACCTTTCGGCCAACTCAGCTTCTTTTACTGTAAGTTACGGCTACAAAAATCGGTGGTTGCTTTTTACACCTACACCAGCGAAGAACCAACAATTTTGTTTTGCTTACGCATGTGATGGATTTGGTGGTCTTAATTAAGCATGTCTTACTAGCTGGTGTTCCGTGATTGTCATACTCCAGTAGTACTCCCACTGTTCCTAAATATAGGTCGTTGGGGGAGTTTAGTTTACACTCCCCAAACGACTTATATTTAGGAACAGAGGGAGTACTACTCATGACTTGTCCCTACTTTGCATGAGCTACAATTTTCTTTATAAAAAAGAAGCTGCTTGCATGAAGCTAAGAAAAGACGCACTAAACATGAAACAATATGTAACGCCGAGCTAGTTGCATACCTGAAATTAGGCAGCGGTAGCGGCGGGAGAAAAGAATACGCTAGAAAGGTATTGAAGTGTTGCGGTGCATGGACGTAGGAAGAACATGCTACGCACAGTTGGCACAATGGTCAAATCGATCCCTTAATATGTGCACCACAACTGGCTACTCCTTCTTGTCCAATATGGAGTAACTATATAATAAGCCAATTACTGCACGAATACCTAGGCTAATTTGTGTACCTTTTTGACATTCTGGTGTAATCATGGCCGGCCGCCATTCATCCTCGTCCGGAGAAGCTGCTCTGAAAGTCTGAGAAAATGGTGTAGCGTCCCCTTGATTTGTGCACCATTAGTAATATAGCCTTTCCATGCATCTGTATGTTTTTCTTTCCTTGCTTTGCTCCACGATAGCGTGCATGCCTTCTACGGTTTCATATATACAGGCTAATCTTTTCTTTACGGAGGAAATCTCGAGCGAACGCCCTCATAGCCACACGATCATGATATGATGGTGTCAGTTTTTGGATGAAACTTAATACTCCACCAATGAGTACTATTTATCTAGAATATGTGCTTTGTTATGTGGACCTTTCATGTTGCATTTTACATTTATAAGTATGTTACATTAAAAGCTAGCGGCCAAACTTATGGTTTGGAGGCATCGATAAAACTAATAGTATCATGAATCCCTCTCAAAACGACTCCAGTAATCTACGTTAGTGCTAGTAGTCGGAACCCTTGGTGCATGTTGTGAAAATTCAAGTCTACTTAGAAACGGGCACACATGGATAAAGCATCAAGGCAAAACAAGCAAAACACGCATGAAAATCTCAGCGTCTTTCTAAAAGCAAAGCTATCACTCCCATCTCTCTCCATCTCCTTTTCCTCCTTTTCTCTCGCGTGTACATGTGGATGCGCTGCTTTGATTTGATTCGTGTGGAGATGGATTGTTTGGAATACCTCTTTTGGCAGGACTAGCCAGCTTTGTTTGATTGACACACACCGCGGCACATATATATACAGGCATAGTCGGCAATAGATGTTTGGTAGAGGGAGTCTCGACGACGATGGGCTCGAATAGAATCTGATGCTTCCTTCTGGGGGCTTTCTTTCTTGGTTTGTCATACGTTTACATTGCCTTTTTGGTTTTTTTCTGGTGTGGTGGAGGCACGCCCAATGCTTTATTTTTTTAATTCATCTCGACATTAATCTATTCAGCCCAATTGAAACATGCATTTCAGAATGCCACACATTTCAAGGGTATCGCAGTTTGCAAACACCGAGCCACGATCATGCATCTTATTCTTATTCTTTTTGGTAGGTTAGGTAGGGGCAACAATATCTTATTCTTGGTTTATCATTATTATTCTACGAAGTAAGAACGCAGCACCTTAATCTCTGGTGCATCCATATCCATAATCAAAAGAGACTACACATAGAACGTAACTAAACAGCAACGCCGCCGTGAATTGGCTGCTCGGTCGACGGGGACCGGCGGCGAGGAGGCGCATGTACCGGCGGCGGTGGTGGGTGCTGGTGGTGCGGTGGCATTGGGAAGGGCTCTGTCGGGATGGGTGGGAACATTGTCACTGTACTTCTGGTCCGCTTCATCGTCGGTCCACCAGAATCAGCACCAACGGCGGTGCAGTGGACCAGCAGCACTGCTATCACCGCCATCGTGATGGCCGACCTCGCCATGGTGGACAATCGATCTCTATGCATCTTTTGCAATGGCATCCCCTGGACAATTAGCCCGGTTTAAATAGTAGCAGCGCTAGTAAAGTGAGGTGATTAGTAATTGCTAATTAAGTTGTTATTTAGTAGGTTCGGTCCATATCCATTGCAAACTCATTAATTCTTACCTTTTTAGTCAAACTCATCAATTCGTACAAAAAATCAATTGGTTATGTGAAACTGGTGTAAGGCAAGCCCTATTCGGCGCCGCAGACACCGGTTAAGGGCAATTTACCTAACCTGTGTGTGCAGCCGCGTTAGCTGGGCTGGCCCATTTTATCTGTTTTTTTCTTTCCTTGATCAAATGTAAAAAAGAATGTACGGGGCAAAATGGATGAATTTACATTTTAAAATACGTCTAAATATATCCGTATGTAGTTCATATTGAAATTTCTAAAAAGACTTATATTTAGAAACGGAGGGAATATCTCTCTAAAAACAAATCAATTGGTTATGTGAAACTGGTGGAGTACTAAGGCAAACCCTATTCGGCACAACAGGCACCGGTTAAAGGCAATTTACCTAACCAGCGCCTGCAGCCGCGTTAGCTAGGCTGGCCCATTTATCTGTTTTTTTTTGTTTCCTTGATGAAAGGTAAAAAAAGAATGTACGGTGCAAAATGGGTGAGTTTACACTATAAAATTCATCTAAATCATCCGTATGTAGTCCATATTAAAATTTCTAAAAAGACTTATATTTAAAAACGGAGGGAGTATCTCTCTCTCAAAAAAAAAATCAATTGGTTATGTCAACCTGGTGGAGTCGTAAGGCAAACCCTATTCGGCGCTATAGGCGCCGGTTAAGGGCAATTTTCCTAACTGAGGCCTGCAGCCGTGCTAGCTGGGCTGGCCCATTTATCTGTTTTTTCTTTCCTCGATGAAAGGTAAAAAAGAATGTAGGGGGCAAAATGGATGAATTTACACTCTAAAATATGTCTACATACATCCGTACGAAGTCCATATTAAAATTTCTACGAATACTTATATTTAGAAACGGAGGGAGTATCTCTCTCAAAAAAATAATTGGTTATGTGAAACATGTGGAGTAGTAAGCCAAACCCTATTCGGCGCTGCAGGAGCCAGTTAAGGGCACTTTCCTAACCGGCGCTTCCAACCGCGCTAGCTGGGCTGGTCCTTTTATCAGTTTTTTCTTTCCTCGATGAAAGGTAAACAAGAATGTATTGGGCGGCATGGATTCGATCTCACTACTAGGGAAAAGCCTCGCGGGGGCCGGCGCTACTAATAAGGCGCTACAGCTAACGTATAGCAGTAGCGCGGGTGCCACCCGCGCTACTACTACGTCCGTTAGTAGTAGCGTGGGTAAAAACCCGCGCTACTACTAACCCGTTCTTTGAAAAATAAAATTGATTTTTTTTCGATTTTTTTGCCCGAATTTTCAAATTTCTGAATTATTTTAACCTCTAATCTCTAATCACCCCTCATCGCTGCTCAATTTAATCTCTAATCACCCCTCATCATTCCAAATCATCTAACTTCCCGGATGGTCACCCATCCTCTCACTACTCCAGCCTGAGCACGATTAACTTCCGGGTTCTATTATCCCTCGATTTCAAGTCTGCACTTGTTGTTTTCCTAACAATAGTAAGATGTCAATCCTATTAACCCTCTGGAGTTTAGCTTGAGCATGAAGTCACACATTTCACTATTTGAGTTTAAAACTATTGTTCTAAAAGCAATAATTATTTAGTAACACTAATATTTCCTGAATAAGTAGTTTGACCACATTTTGACCATAGTTTGACCACAGTTTGACGAGATTTGACCAAAATTCCAAAAAACTGATATTATTATTTAGTAACACTAATATTCTTGAACAATTATTTAGTAACACTAATACTTCTTGAATAAGTAGTTTGACCAGAGTTTGACCAAATTTGACCAAAATTAAAAAAACTGAAATTTGAGCATAACCTTTTTTCCTTTTAGAATTTGAGGATTCTAAAAATTTGCAAACAGGCCGTAGGCGGTCTCCATCGGATCTGGATTTTCGTGCTGAACATTTTGATGTATTATACGTTTTTTTCTGACATCGTATGCAAAAGTTATAGCCGTTTTACATTTTCCCTACACTTTTAGCAAAACATGTCCAAATTTAAGTTTTTAAATTTTCCTAACTAGTAGATGTAGTAACATAACTACATCTCGAAGGATTTTAATTTTTGAAACATTATGATATATTATACTTTTTTTCTAACATCGTATGCAAAAGTTATAGCCGTTTTACATTTTCCCTACACTTTTTTTGCAAAACATGTCCAAATTTAAGTTTTTAAAATTTTCCTAACTAGTAGATGTAGTAACATAACTACATCTCGAAGGATTTTAATTTTTGAAGTTTTTACCATTTTCTTTTGCTTTTTACAAAACCGAAAAGGTGATCCACACGGGGGTAGAGTTTTAAAATGGGAACTTTAGTAATAGCCAGGGTTTCTACCCCTCGCTACTAGTATGGCATGTCCCGGAGGGGCACGGTTGCGACCTCTTAGTAGTAGCGAGGGGTAAAAACTTAGTAGTAGCGCGGGTTTATAACCCTCGCTACTACTATGGCATGGCCCAGGGGCACGATAGAGACTGCTTAGTAGTAGCGAGGGGTAAAAACCAGCGCTACTGCTATCAACTTAGTAGTAGCGAGGGTTAAAAACCCGCGCTACTACTATCGCATGTCCCGAGGGCACGGTAGAGACCGCTTAGTAGTAGCGAGGGTTAAAAACCAGCGCTACTGCTATCAACTTAGTAGTAGCGAGGTTTAAAAACCCGCGCTACTAGTAAGTAGTAGTAGCGAGGGGTATAAAACCGCGCTACTAGTAAGCGTCTGTGTATAAGCTTTTCCCTAGTAGTGTCTCATGATCTGTAGGTTTACGTACCAGCGGCCTGACAACTAGGGCAAACACAGCTAGGCCTGATGTGAAATATAATATCCTCTTTCCGTTTTATACTTCTCCAGTTCGCGAGAAGCCCCCGGTTTTGGGAAGCTTCTAGAAGTTCTAGATCGGTTTTTCCCGGTTTGTTTGGCCGTTTTCCGTCCGGTTCTTATTCTTTTTTCTTTTCTTTTTTCTATTTTCTATGATTTTTTTTTCAAAAACTATGAAATTTTTCCAAATCGTTGATTTTCTTTATTTTATGAACTATTCTTCAAAAAGTATGAACTCTTTACAAATTTGATGAACTTTTTTCAAATTCAATGAATTCTTTCCAAATTTGATTAACTCTTTTAAAAAACGATGATTTTTTCAGATTCGATGAACTTTTTTATCGGATTCGATAAACTTGATTTCAAAAATCTAATGATTTTTTTTCAAATTCGTTAACTACTTTTTTAATTTTTGCTAGTTCTTATCCTTTTTTTTAAGTGTTGTGAGAGAATGTTCGCAAAAAAAAGTGCTGTGAGAGAAAGCAGCGAGCAGAAAAAATCAAACGGAAGAAAGACTGTAGCGAATGTTAGAACGAGCGTGGGAGGAATGGCGTACGGAAGAAAGAGCATCTCAACTCCTAATGGACGAATTGGTTGAATAGCCCCCCCCCACTTTCAACCGGTTTATTTTCAACCGGTTTATTTTCAACCGGTTTTTCTTTGTCCCACCTCCCACCACCCCCCTCCCACCGGTTTTTCTCTTTCTCGTCTGGCCGACAATACCCAACGTATTTATGGTAATCAATCACAATTAATCCACGTATGGTAAGGCTATAAACTTAGAAATCTCAAATATGATAATTATAGTAATAAATCAATCCATGTATGGTAAGGCTATAACTAAGGAAATTTCGGATATGGTGATTATCACCAGAATCAAAGCTTTCCAAAAAAGTTCTTCTTGCCATACCCTAATCGTGACCTCCTCATCCTGAGGCATTATCTCTACTCCTAATGGAGCAGTTGCTAGGATTGCGTCCACTGTTATTATTCGTCTGGTTAATTTTCGTCCGGTTTATTTTCGTCTTTCCTTTCACCATCCCATGTACCGAAAGCCAAACGGATCAGAACTTTCCATGTGGACACAAATTATTTAGTAATGTCTTTATGGGAGAGAATCAATCACGGTTAATCTCTAATCAATATTTAAAAATCAAATCTAAATTAATTAACTTACCATAAGTCGGTCAGTCACTGATTAATCTTTCCATACATAGTCAAATTACATCAAAGGAAATGTTTCGATTATAGCAGTACCCTGCTACAAACCGAGCGAGTCGGGCTTTCACCCCGCACCACACGACTCTTCTCTCCCCCTCGCCGCCTCCCGCCTCGGGCCGCTCGCCGTTCGTCTTCCCGAGGGACGCAGCCGCACCACCGCGCTCAGCTGCTCCCTCACCTCCCCCGCCGTCCTCACCCGTAGGACGCCGCCGCACCTCTCCTCTGCATCACCCTGTTGGCGGGATCTAGGTCACGGGGCTGATGACCTCATCATCTCTGACGGCGGATCTGGTCGTCGGCGAGGAGGCCGAGCCTCATGCTTCGGCCACAGCCACCCCGAACTCGTTGTATGTTCGCCTCCTCATCCACCCCCTTCCATGTCCAATTTTGCTTTATTTTGGTTCGTCTTTCATCCCGTCCAAACCGGACTTTTTACCTTACGATGCACGCCTCCTATGTTTCTGCATTAACTAACACGGCGTCGCGTGATCGTGGAGCAGCAGGGTTGAGAGGATGGGTCTCAGTGACGGGCGGATGGCGTTTGTCGTGTGAGCGAAAATAGTATGTAACTCATGGAGTGCAAGCTGTTGTGCGGCTACATGGCGACGCTCGACTGTAGCGTTGAGACGTAGGGCACGTGCACCATGATGTCGTGCTTCACCATCGCCTCACCATGTGCAATGATTTTAGTGAATTTTAATGACCATATTCTACACTTAATGATGATTGATAGTCGATTTATGGTTTCTCCCACTTTAGTAAGAAAGATGTGGTGTACAGAATCTTACAAAAATGGAGGATATGGATTTGGGGCGCGAACTGTCCCGACAATGGCGGTGCTGCCTACCAACACCATGTGCAAGACTGCCTGACTTGTCCTCTATCTTAATGGTAAGTTTCTCTCTTTTTCTATCTCGTGGTCTCCTTGATTTGTCTTTCGAGAAAGGATTGAAAGTAGTTTGGGTGGTTCAATTAATTCAATGCCCAACAATACCATCAGAAGTTAGGAGTTTGGTACGTACCCCGGTGCAACAGACCATGGATGCAAAAGGTACTTCTGCTAGAGTAAGATTAGATAGTCAAATTGTAGACAAACAGCAGTGTGCATTGGCATTGCAACTTCTGACATGGGATATTTGTGTAGTCAGATAATTAGGAACCTGGACTACAAGGGCAAATGGGAGGCACCTTTCATCGACATTCAGCCCAGGGAACCTCAACTTTCTCACTGTTGTACATTCATACTACTGTCCATGTATCGCTTCTGCTCAACTATAATACACGGAAACATGAAAGCTCATGTTTTTCCCTTGTTTGTGCAGAGTACAAGGATGATTCCTACATCTATGCATTGATATGCTGAACCACATTGGCATTGAGCCAAGCCAGGTTAGTGCTTCAAAAATTCTGAAAAAATCTGTGAAATGTTGTTGACACTTTGTTAAGTATTTGGTTTAACTATGTATGTTTGATTCTTATCCTATGAAGCATAATTAAAGTGTTGACTTTGTTTGACATTTTGATGTATTACGTCTAATTAGTAGCATTTGACTTTTGTTTCATTTCAGATGTCTGATGTAGACAACTAAGGCAATGGCTATTGCATTGTAGGACGAGAAGGTCCAACGCGGTGGCGGCGGGTACATACCCAACGCGGCGACCCGTGGGCGCACCGGTTCTAGGGGCTTGAGAGCTGGGGCCGGCATCCAGGCGGTGAACATGGATGGTGGCGTGTGGAAGTGGGCGGTGGTGGGCAGGGAACAATGTGGCCCTGTCGGCGTCCTCTTCGTTTAGCTTGACATGATCGTCGTTCAGCTGACAACAAGATTACCTAAGGGATATTAAGACTAGAACATGAATGCACAATACTTTTCCGATGTGATTTTTGTAAATGGAATTAACTTTGTAGAGTTGGCATGACATGCGCCTTCACTAGCGTTAATAATAGACCCTCCCTCCTTCCAAATTCCTGACCAATCATTGTTTTTGTAAGGATCCTTCTCGACTTTTGTTAGTTGTTCATCTATTGTTCATCTATGAATGAATTTAACCATGTGGTTTAACTGATTGGTCATATGAACTTATGAAGTAGTTGTCGTGTGTACTAATTGCGACAATTGGAATCCTTTGCTTTTTGCATTGTTCACTAATATGATTAATAGATATGCATGTGTTACCGATATTTCTTAATTTGGCTGACTGAGCATTACTAGGCTATAATTCTTTGTGACTTTTGATTTTGTTTGTTGTTCTGATCCTATGTCGAATCAATCCCGATCCATGGGGAAGAAGATACAAGGGGACAGACCACTGAATCGATGATGCCGATGATCGAGGACGGCAGACATAATCATTTTGGTGTCATAGGTTCATTGGAGCTGATGCCGCCACCTCCTCGCCCCTTGGTCTCGGAGGTTGTGATGGCCAGGTCAGCGACATGGCCACGTAGTATGCCTCATTTTCTTTTTTATCATGTGATTTCTATTTTGTTTCTGTTAGCAATAATTACTGCTCCATGAAGCAAAAGAAAGCTTGAGAAATCATTTTTGTTTATACTCAAAGGCTTGGCTACCTAGGGGTGTTATTGACTCCCTACCAAAAGTTGTGTTTATACTCAAAGGCTTATGCATGCTTTCTAAAAAATATGTTGCACAATCACTGTAATTATGGTGTTATGTGAGTTAGAAGATTTCAAAAGTGCATCAATTGAGAATTACACATATTTATACATCGGACAGGGAAGCATGTATTTGATATTTCCTGCTGAAATTCAGCGTTTTCTATCGGAGGTCTAAATTTTCATATGCCAGACTTTTAAGTTAGATTCTATGTATTATAATGATTTTTTATTGGATGTTGTGCTGTATATTTGGGTCTATGTAATATTTGTTAGGAAATTCCATAATGTATTATGGTTCTGGTTGCAGCATCTTGGAATATTTGTTTAAACGTAACAAAATGCTCCATCTGTTGTCTTTAATTAATGGTTAATAACAATGGAAATCCTTCGTGAGATGATTGGTCTTAAGCATAAAAGTCATGTAGGGTGCTATCTACCTTGTGTAATATCCTGCACAATAAAGAGTACTATGTTTCTGTACCACTTTCTTTATTTTGTGCATCGCGTGTCTTTCTATGTATACATTATCGAATTACATTTTGTATCGAAGAATATTTTGTGTGATATGGATTTCAATTATGTTTACACGTAAAACTTGATATGCATTATGTTTATATATGCACACGGTAAAAATATTTAAAACCCCGTGGCAACGCACGGGCCTTCTACTAGTAGGAGTAGTGGTCCGAATCCCAATAGGGAGCGCCAGTTTGCGCCAACTAAGTGTTCTGGCACTGGAGGCGCCATATAGGAGCTCCCGAGTAGTGCTTGAGTTGCGTGGTGCAACTTGAATTCTTGATTCTAAATGCCTTTTTTTTATATGTGCAAAGCTGGGCTCTCAAAATTATTTATACTATAGGCCCAAAACGGACGACCCTGTTGGGCCTTATCTTAGCAATGTCGGAGGGATCCATCGAGCCTTGGCCGGCGCCGTTGCCGAATCACCACCACCGACATGCGGGGTCCTATTTGACGCCCGCAGGCGTCAAAAGGACGAGCCTTCGCTGAAGAGAGTCACCACTTGGGCCGGCCCACATACGGATTTTGGTTTCGCTGCTGTTTCCTTGTTTCTTCGGTTTTTTTTTTCGTTTTAGGCTTCCAGGGTTTTCACTCTTTTGGCTGGTTTTCAGTTGTTTAGTGTTGGTTTTTTTAGTTCCTTTTTTCTTTTCATTTTTCTTTCTTTTACGTTTTATTTTTTATTTTCTGTTTCTGTTCTTCTTCTATTTATTGTGTATTATATAAAAAGTTCACCGCATATTACAAAAATCTTCATCGTATTAAGAAAATGTGCATCGTATATTATGAAATAGTTCACCTTGCATTATAAAAATGTTCATCATGTATTAAATAAATGTTCATTGGATATTATTAAATTGTTCAACATATATTAGAAAATGTTCATTGTGTATTTAAAATTTGTTCTTCATATATTAACAAATTGTTCAATGTATACTATAAAATGTTCATTTGTATATTTTAAATTTGTTCAGTGTATTTTTACAAAAAAGTTTCACCGTATTTGAAAATTTGTTCAACATATATTGTGAAGATGTTGAATGTTTTTGAAGATTTGCCGCTGTCCTTTCTACTTTTAGCGTGGCGCTGTGATTATGTCATTCGAGGTCGCTAGCCCGGCTGGCTAGCCTCGCTAATTTTTGCTTACCGCTTGATAATCGGGCCGGCCCGTGTGCGCACCGCTTCAGCAAAGCCGCGACGTTCGGACGCACACGGGCGGCGTATAGGAGGTCTCCACCGACATCTGATGCTAGCGCCATTGCTAACGAGGGCACCACTTACCACAGCTAGCGCATCAGCGACAACAAGCGGCACCGTCATTTCCGCTGCCCACTTACCACCACGAACCCTTTCCATGATTTTGATGTCAATCTGCATGTGGATGGACTCCCACCTGGACAAGATCCTTTGTGATTCCTCTTCACTTGTACACGGGGCTGGGTGGAGTGGTCTAAGTGGATTAATTACGCATGGTGTAGGCAACTAGGCATGCATGTGTGTGATTGACTTAGAATACACGAGTTATATTTGCCAATGATGTACCGTCCTCTTAATTTGAGCACCAGCAGTAGTATGGCATTTCCATGCATCTCAATTACCATGTCACATGCACGAGAAACTTTGAACACATTGGCAAAGTGGGCGAAACTAAACTAGGATCACACATAATTCATATCTAACTCGATAGTAATCATGCGATGTGTTTTGAAGATGATGTTTTAACTTGGCAACAATTATGATTGTAGATTCTTATTCAAATAGAGAAACGAATTCAAATTTTGATTGAATTGCAGCTGTAGTATATGCATATGAAATACACTAAAATGTTCATCTGAGTTGCATTATAAACCTAACGAAATTTTTTAATTGGACATAACATGGATTCAAAGTTTTGAATGGCCTTTGTAATAATCCATACAGTAAAACAGGACAAGACTCTCTTGTGTGGTGCGAATAGATTTTTTTTGTTTTTTTCGTTGAGGGAATTACGAATTGATTTAGTATGGTACACGTTAGGCTTGTCCTAAAATTTCAACCCGCGCCTTGTTATGCCAAAAATTTCAAGATATCTCTTTGTCTCTTTTGCTCCGAAAACTCCCTCTTTCTCAACCCGCACTTTATTATCCCGAAATTACATCGCACGATGAAAACTCCCTCCTGCTGCGAAATCCTCATTCTAAACCTAAGCCAGAACCAATGTTTAATTAGGGTGGGGGCCAATGCCCCCTCCCCCATGATAAGGATGTGAGACCCATTTAACATAAATTCGTCTAGCAGGAATATGTAAGAGGGAGAGAGAGAGAGAGAGAGAGAGAGAGAGAGAGAGAGAGAGAGAGAGAGAGAGAGAGAGAGAGAGAGAGAGAGAGAGAGAGAGAGAGAGAGAGAGAGATGTTGGGAATAAGCCATGCCCATTGCGACGGCGACCGGCGCGAGAGCGCCCTGGTTGTGTCCGTGGCCGGGGAGGATGATCCCAGTGTGCGTGCGTGCGTAGCGTGAGCGCCGCTAGAATGTGGTGTGCATGCATGTGTGTTGGCTGGGTCGTGGCCGTTCAGAGATTGCGCAAGTGGCGGTGCATGTACGTAGCTGGCTGTTAGTGGCCGGGTAGCTAGCATCGTGGTTGTTACCACGTGTAGTTAGGGCATGTACAATGGTGTTATCTTAGTAGTGCCACGTAAGATAAATGATGATGTGAAGGAGAAAGAACTTATAAGAAAAGGCTTGTCTTCTTTTATTTAAGAGAAGACAAGAGATGATCCCTTAGCACAATATGTCTCACCACGTTTTTAGGAATTGCTAGTTATTGAAGATAAGGCTAAAAGATGAACCATTGTAGACTTTTTTTTGTCATCTCTACATTACATTCAAAACTTAGGATAAAACTATCTTATCAACCATTATACATGCCCTTAATTAGTGGCCAAGCTTTGTGTCCCGATTAAGGCGTGTGCGTGTGAGTCCCTTTGTACTGCTATATAAGGGCAGCTTTGAGTAATGGAAAAATGGGCCGGTGAGTAAGGATGGCAGTTTTGCCCATGGGTATGGGTATCCGCGGGTACCCTATCCGAAAACAGCGGGATGGGTAAGACTTAGCAAGATTTTGTACCCGTGGGTAATGCGTATCCATACCCGCAAAATATATGGGTAGGGTATGGGTATAAGATTGCGCCCATGGGTAACCCAATGGATACCCAGAAAAATTAGTAAGTGAATATAACTCCAACGACATGTGGGGTCAACATCCAACTCCTATGGCCCAACTCTCAGTCCGTTTTTTCCTAAACCAACCATAGTTCATAGGCTCGCAACAACCAACTCGCACTCCTCCTATGTCCTACATGACTCCTTGAAACGATGAAATCTCGGCTCATCACCAACACACTCTTGTCCAACTCTTAAACCAGCGATCCCCTGTTCCCACTACCGCCTCCCACTGTGTCAGGCTTCCACCAACCACTTATCGTACTCCATTGTCGCATGTAGTTGGTCACTCATCAGAGGAGGTCACGTTGGTACTAGACAGACCCATAATCACATGAATTTTACACTCATTTCTCGACTTCTTTAAAATTTAAATGTTATATGTTGTATCCACTGGATACCCATTGGGTATAGGATACCTGATGGGTATGGGCATGGGTGTCAATTTGTGCCCATGGGTATTGAAATGGGTGGGTATAGAAAGTTTCTATGGGTATGGGTTTGGGCAGAAGAAGGTTGTACCCACCCATACCCTACACATTGCCATCCCTACCGGTGAGGGCACAACCGCAATGTAGTTTTGGTAGTCACCAAGGAGTGTCTCGTGCAAAGCAACAGATTTTCTCCTTGGTACATGTCTTGTGTCTGTAGAATTCCTCATTCATGTTGAGTTTGTGTTCATCCTTCCGGCGTTCATTGCCCGAGGGTTGGTTCAGCGTTCGTCGCCAGAGGGTTTGTGCCATGGAGAGAGATAGAGGGAGAGAGAGAGAGAGAGAGAGAGAGAGAGAGAGAGAGATAGATAGATAGAGAGAGAGAGAGATTGCACTAGTAGAAAAGGGGGCAATGGTCCAGGGTGGGTTAGCCCATTAGTCTCGGTTCAATCTAGAACCGGGACCAATGGTGGCATTGGACCCGGTTCGTGAGCCCAGGGGGCCGGCCGGGCCACGTGGGCCATTGGTCCCGGTTCGTCTGGACCTTTTGGTCCCGGTTGGTGGGACGAACCGGGACCAATGTGCCTGGTTCCTGGCCCACCACCATTGGTCCCGGTCCGCGGCACGAACCGGGACTAAAGGGTTGGTCCTTGTCGCGGCCAGAGTTTTTTATATAGTTTTTTCCTTTCTTCTATATTTATTTTTTTCTTTTTATTTATGAGTTGTAATAAGTCATTAAAAATAAGCATCTATGCTCATTTTTTATTAAAGTTAATCATAAGTATTTAGGTCTAAGTAGAAATGAAAAAATAAATAGCTAGTTTTTTATATAGTTTTTTTCCTTTTTTCTATATTTATTTTTTTATTTTTATTTATGAGTTGTAATAAGTCATTAAAAATAAGCATATATGCTCATTTTTTATTAAAGTTAATCATAAGTATTTAGTTCTAAGTAGAAATGAAAAAAATAAATAGCTAGTTTTTTATATAGTTTTTTTCCTTTCTTCTATATTTATTTTTTTCTTTTTATTTATGAGTTGTAATAAGTCATTAAAAATAAGCATCTATGCTCATTTTTTATTAAATTTAATCATAAGTATTTAGTTCTAAGTAGAAATGAAAAAATAAATAGCTAGTTTTTTATATAGTTTTTTTCCTTTCTTCTATATTTATTTTTTTCTTTTTATTTATGAGTTGTAATAAGTCATTAAAAATAAGCATCTATGCTCATTTTTTATTAAAGTTAATCATATGTATTTAGTTCTAAGTAGAAATGAAAAAATAAATAGCTAGTTTTTTATATAGTTTTTTTCCTTTCTTCTATATTTATTTTTTTCTTTTTATTTATGAGTTGTAATAAGTCATTAAAAATAAGCATCTATGCTCATTTTTTTATTAAAGTTAATCATAAGTATTTAGTTCTAAGTAGAAATGAAAAAATAAATAGCTAGTTTTTTATATATTTTTTTCCTTTCTTCTATATTTATTTTTTTCTTTTTATTTATGAGTTGTAATAAGTCATTAAAAATAAGCATCTATGCTCATTTTTTATTAAAGTTAATCATAAGTATTTAGTTCTAAGTAGAAATGAAAAAAATAAATAGCTAGTTTTTTATATAGTTTTTTTCCTTTCTTCTATATTTATTTTTTTTCTTTTTATTTATGAGTTGTAATAAGTCATTAAAAATAAGCATCTATGCTCATTTTTTATTAAAGTTAATCATAAGTATTTAGTTCTAAGTAGAAATGAAAAAATAAATAGCTAGTTTTTTATATAGTTTTTTTCCTTTCTTCTATATTTATTTTTTTCTTTTTATTTATGAGTTGTAATAAGTCATTAAAAATAAGCATATATGCTCATTTTTTATTAAAGTTAATCATAAGTATTTAGTTCTAAGTAGAAATGAAAAAAATAAATAGCAAAAAACTATTCTAATTTTAACTATTCTAATTTGAAAACTAATGGCAGTAACAGAAAGTTTTTAATTTTTGTGACCTAAAAGAAAAAACAAATCACTAAAAAACTATAAGTATTTAGTTCTAAGTAGAAATGAAAAAATAGTGGCACTAGTAAAGTTAATCACAAACTATAGATTCACACAAATTTCAAAGAATTCTAATTTTAACTATTCTAATTTGAAAACTAATGGCAGTAACAGAAAGTTTTTAATTTTTGTGACCTAAAAGAAAAAACAAATCACTAAAAAACTATAAGTATTTAGTTTTAAGTAGAAATGAAAACATAGTGGCACTAGTAAAGTTAATCACAAACTATAGATTCACACAAATTTCAAAGAATTCTAATTTTAACTATTCTAATTTGAAAACTAATGGCAGTAACAGAAAGTTTTTAATTTTTGTGACCTAAAAGAAAAAACAAATCACTAAAAAACTATAAGTATTTAGGTCTAAGTAGAAATGAAAAAATAGTGGCACTAGTAAAGTTAATCACAAACTATAGATTCACACAAATTTCAAAGAATTCTAATTTTAACTATTTTAATTTGAAAACTAATGGCAGTAACAGAAAGTTTTTAATTTTTGTGACCTAAAAGAAAAAACAAATCACTAAAAAACTATAAGTATTTAGTTCTAAGTAGAAACGAAAAAATAAATAGCAAAAATGAAAAAAAAATGCCACCTACTGGGCCACCACGGCCTGAATACGACTAGAAACCCTACCATGGGCCAGGATTCAGGCCCGCAGGAGGCCCAGTAGGCCCACAGGCACATAGTGACAGATTAGGCACGAAAGCCTGCAGTTGAGAGGAGCTCGAGAGGGTGGGCGCAGCAGCACTTATAAACCACTCCAGAGCCCTCTCAACTAGCGAGGTGGGACTAAACTTTTGGGCGCGGGGCAGCAGAAGGCCTTTGGTCTCGGGTGGTGGTATGAACCGGGACCAAAGGGGGCATTGGTCCCGGTTCGTGACACAAACCGGGACCACTGCCCCCCTTTGGTCCCGGTTCATCCCAACAACCGGGACCAAAGGCCTTTGGGCTGCTGAAAAGAGGCCTTTGTCCCGGTTGGTGGGATGAACCGGGACCAAAGGGGGGCATTGGTCCCGGTTCGTGCCACGAACCGGGACCAATTCTCTGCCTATATAAGCAGCACTCGTGAAATTTTGGTTCAGTTCGTTCTTCCCCGCCCGCCCGACGCCGCCCCGTCCGCCGTATCCGCCTCGTCGTCGCCCCGCGCCGCCCCGTCGTCGCCCCGCGCCGCCCCGTCGTCGCCGCCTCACGCCCCGCGCCGCCCCGATCGACGCCGTCGCCGCCTCACGCCCCACGCCGCCTCGATTGACGCCGTCGCCGCCTCCCGCCCCGCGACGCCGCCACGACCCGCGCGCCCCGCCCCTGCCCCGCGCCGCACCTCGCCGTCGCCGTCCCCGTCACCGTCCCCGACACCGTCGCCGTGAGATTTAATTTGTTAATTGATGTTACTAGTAGTTAATTAATTTGTTAGATTTTGTTAGATTTTTTTGTAGTTCATAGATTTTTTGTTAGATGTGTAGTAATTTAGATGTGTAGTTCATAGATTTTTCTGTTAGATTTTTTTCATATTGTGTAATTAATTTGTTCATAGTATTTTCTTTGTCAATTTATTGTGTATGTATAGGAAAATTGTGAATGATATATGTCATTTATGAATATGTTCATATTTAGAATAGAGGAAAAAGGAAAAAATAAGAAGAGAAAGTGTGTTTAATACAATTAGTTAGAAAAATAATAGAACTATAGTTAAACTAGTTTATTTTTAGTAAGTCGTACTATTTTATTTTATTTATAGTAAGTGCTTCATATATAGTAGTTGAACTAGCTAGTTGATTTAATAAACTACTTTATTTAACTATTCATAGTAAGTAGTTGAACTAACTAGAACTATAGTTAAACTAGTTGATTTAATAGTTGAACTAACTACATTTTTAGCAAGTTTATTTATAGTAAGTGCTTCATATATAGTTAAACTAGTTGATTTAATAAAACTGGTTTATTTTTAGCAAGAAAATTAATAGAAGTAGTTTATTTTTTTAGTTAAAGCAATTATTCCCGCATCGACGTGGACGATGCCTATCCCGCATCCTCGTCGTCGAGTCGGGGGCGGACGACACCTACTTGACCAGATGGGCCATGTCCGGGACTGGGCTCCGCCGGGGTGGTATTGGGAGGCGCTACCTTCCGGGGGGCGTAGCTTGGTCAGGAGCCAGCCCGTCGTTGACCCGATCCTTGTTTGGTGGCGGTCGCGTGGGCCAGTGACGGTGCTGAGGCTTCCGGACACCGCGGAGGTGGTACGTCACCGTGTCAGCGAGGAGGACCAGCACGTCCGTCGGTACATGGTTGCGTTGGAGGGCAGGTTCGAGAATACCTGGCAGGTTCTTCAGGGATCTCACTGGAGCTATGATCCTGTGATGGTTCCTTCCCTTTGGGTGTCCACCGCCCGCGCCGATACCCGTCGGGCGCTACGGTTCTAGCTGTACTAGCGATATGTATGATACCCGTCGGACACATGGAGATGATGTAGTTTTTCTTATAATTGAAGGCATCCTAATTTGAATACTACTTATTGAATGCTCAAATTGGAGAGCACTATGCAAGGCATATATATGCATATGATTAGTTGAATAATAATGATCTAATTTAGTCTTTGAATTATGAACGTAAAGGAAATGTCATCATCGAACGACGAAAGTCTTTCGGGGGAGTGCGACTGGTGCCACGACGATCGAGGTGAGTGCGACAGGCCTCACCTGGACGATGGTCGGCGCTTCAGCATTAAGCTCGAGGAGACCTTTGAAGTTGAAACGGTACACAACGACGACAAGTGTTTTTTTTTCATAACTAAGCATGACTTCAACTATTTCAACGTGTAATTTTCATCTTTTACAATTCGAGTATAGTTGATCCCATGCCATGCAAGACGCTATGTCTTGGAGAGGATGGATTTTGAAGACCATGAAAATTTTGAAACGAAGAAAATTCACCTAAGGACCCATCATGATGTGGATTTTGAAGTAAAGTTGTATAATGCTGAGAGCGTAACCCATTTTGGTTGCAAAAATTGGGAAGCATTTTGCAAATTGTATGGTTTTGATGAGGGTATGCTTGTCACCATGGATCTTGGTAATCCTGAAATCGAGCAAGACAATATGGACATTTGGGTCCTTGTTGATACTCCTCCAGTTCTACCGCTATGTGAGTTTCTCAAACATAGTTAATTATTAATAGAACTTATATTGTTCATTTCAAAATAGTTGACCACTTATTTCCATTGACAGCTTATTTTGGAGTATCAAAGAATGTGCAGAATATGGTAGATAGAACTCACTACACCGATGACTCTGAGTTAACTTACAAGGAGAAAACTCGTCTGTTGGATTTTGTAATGATATTGAGAATTACAATATCTACAATCGAAATCCTGAACATTATGGTCAATACGTGCCACTAGTGCACGTGTTGAACTATGGTAACTACCATGGAGATACCCTGGTAAGTTTTTTTACTATTACGACATCCGTGCATCTTTTTGCATACTTCTAAAACTAGTACATCATTTGCTAACTACGGAGTTATTATTATGTTTTTAACAGCTTATCCCAGATTATTGTGTGCCTCATTTGATGTATCAGAATGGCGGCAGCGTTCATGTTTTGAACATATATCCAGGTCATCCTACGAATCTCAACTGCCCATACCGGATTTCTAAAAGAAGTGGAGACATGACAATCAAAGGATGGAAAAAATGTATGGACAGTCGTAAGGAGCTTCTTGGAAGCAAAAGGAAGCGAGGCGCAAGAATTGGAGACAGGATGATCTCCATTCTTCATAATGGAGAGTCAGGGTCTATATTGTTTTATGCTATTTTACCTTAAGTGTGTTTAGGTCCGATCCTAGCTACCTGCAGATACTGATGATCATGTGCTAAGAACAATTATGTAGGGTTGGGTTTCGATGACTATGAGGATGATGATCGTATGACTTATTATTAATAACGAGTAGAAGTTGTATGATGATGCTTGATTAATTAGTAGGACTTGTTCTTATATATGATGATGTATGATGCGAGCATGCATGAGTTATTATATATATATATCTGCGGGTGAAATGAACATATGTAGTCCTTGCAAGGACTACATATAAGAGAGGACAGTTCTCTCTATTAGCTAGCTAATAACAACCTAAAAATAACACCCTAAACCCCTAAAACAGCCACTTTTTTTTAAAAAAAAAGAAAAACCTCCTGCTGACGCGTGGAAGCCTTTTGGTCCCGGTTTATGGCACCACCCGGGACCAAAGGCCCCCCTGCCTGGGCTGCCGGCTGCGGCCACGTGGAGGCCCATCTGTCCCGGTTCTGGTTTGAACCGGGACTAAAGGGTGAGGGTATTAGTAACGACCCTTTAGTCCCGGTTCAGGAACCGGGACTAAAGGCCCTGACGAACCGGGACAAAAGGCCGGTTTTCTACTAATGTTGAGAGAGAGAGAGAGAGAGAAAGTGGGTGGGCTTACCACCTACACCTCCACGGGCCCGAAGAGGTCGACGAACCTGCAGCCCATCCATGGCCGGGCCCTTTCGTTCACACCGTGAGACCAACTGACTCGTCATTCTGGAAGGGACTCATGCGAACGAAAGACTTGTTCTTTCGTAGGGTCAAATTCGTGGTTGGTAATGGGATGTCAACAAGATTTTGGGAAGATACGTGGTTAGGAGAGACGCCCCTAGCCCTACAATATTCCACACTATATAACATCGTGCAACGTAAGGAGGATTACGTAGGCATTGTATTCCAATCGATTCCCTTGAATATTCAGTTTAGACGTGCGTTAGTTGGTGAGCGATGGACTGCATGGATGCACTTGGTCCGGCGATTAATAGATGTTCAATTATCCGACCAACGCGATTTGACGCGCTGGAAGTTAGCTAGAAATGGGCTGTTTACAGTGAAATCTTTTTACATGGATTTGGTTAATTCTGGCCCAATCTTGAGATCATTACATATTTGGAAGGTTAAGGTTTCATTGCGTATTAAAATATTTATGTTATTCGTTCACAAGGAAGTGATTCTCACCAAAGATAACTTAAAAGAGAGGCGGTGGGTAGGTAGTTCACGTTGTTGTTTTTGCGATCATGATGAAACAATACAACACTTATTCATAGAATGCCCACTCGCCAAATTGCTTTGGAGAACGATCCATATAGCCTTTAACATTACTCCTCCAGTTGACATTGAATCGTTGTTTGGAACGTGGTTAGCTGGGGTTGAGCATATTACTGCGGCTTGTATTCGGATTAGAATATGTGCGTTCTTATGGGCTATATGAAATTGCATGAATGATATGATTTTTAACAGACAACATACTTTAACTTTCTTGCAGGTCATCTTCAGAGCTACCGCATGGATCCGTGTGTGGTCCTTACTCACTCCTATAGACTCCAGGAAGCCTTTGGTTACTGGGTGCAACCAGTGAGAGATGGTAGCACGGGCTATATTCAATCGGTTTGGATGGCGGTTGCATAATTAACAGGAAAGTAGTCTAGAGAGCTCGTCCTTCGCATTGTCAGGCCGGTTGTGATTTTGAGCATGTACTTTTATTTTCATCTTTCACTCCTTTTGCGAGCTGTAATACTCTATGACTTTGTGCTACTTCGAGACTTTATAATAAGATGGTTGCATGCATCGTCATGATGCAGAGGCCCGGGGCATATGCCTCCAATTCAAAAAAAATGCAGTTAAATATATATGCATATATTAACTCTGCTAATCACACAGAGTTCACCATATGCTCATTAAAAATAAAAATACATAAATACGATCGAGCACTTATTGGAGATATTTCACTGTAAACTATTCCAGATTGCACATACTTTTCCACACAATCCATTCAATATCATGTTGAATAACCAATCAACAAAACGATCCCAAGATAATTACGCAAGCCATTTGCTGTCCAACATGGAAGTACCGTATTATTCAACATATATTTCCTTTTCCACAACTGTGGCCTTTTAATTTGGCCTTTTCCGGTATGTTTACCAATATTCGTCATAGAAAATACAACTATAATTTTCTATTTTCTAAACCGTGATACAATAGATCCAACTGTATAAGGAATCTAAACAACTGGTTCCTCGCGAGTTCGAAGAACGACGAGGTGCAGCGAGAAAACATCGGAGCTTAGATGCACTGATCTGGTAAAACGACGGTGTGCATGGATGTTCTCAGATACTATCTGCTAATTAAATACATCAAAGTGTAAAACCATAAACGTAACTATCTAGTAAAATTTGAAGAGGATATCACTTTCAAGATCTTCAGCTCCTCAACCTGTGTATGCAACTCCATGTCGCCACTGCTTCTGGTGCTTTGCGGAAGCAGCAAAGTGCGATGGTCTTCAAAGACCCGTCCCTGCTTCTGGAACCTCTGTTGTGGCAAAACCGCATCTAACCGCGTTGATGTCGTCCCCTTTATCCCTGTTGTAATCCTACTATATGGCTTGGCCAATTTTCGATGAAAATTCAGCAGAGGATCCCACCCTCGACAGTCTGACTCCGACCATATAAGAAAAAAAAAATGCATACTGCATTGCGAAGATAAATAATTAAGTAGCTGCAAGAATAATGGATGCGAGGACCTCCACTGAATATTAATGATTTCAAAAGAGTATCATGAATACTAATTGACCACGATCATACCGATCTCCGGCTTATTATTACATCTGCGAATAACTGCAAGACACACCATTCCAATTATCTACCCTCTCGATTCACGATCTAGAAACAAAAGCTAAGCTCCTAGCATGCCGGAGACGGATGTACTTCTGATCTAGTTGGGGGCGAAGAAGATCTCGGAGTCGAGCCTCTTGGAGCGGAACAGCTTCTCCATCTCGGGGGTGGTGTTGAATGCCGTCTCTAGCACTGCCGGGGAAATTGCCTTCCACACCGACGTCTTCCCCGCCAAGTGGCTAAAGATTGGGCTGCATTTGTTTGACATAATAACACAACGTTAATATAATGGAAATGTATGTGAAGATTACAATAATTGTACAAATATTTTTCCCAAAAAGAACAGGTTTAAATCTAGCATGATCTTTTTGAGTATCTCCCTTCAAAATTATATGTACATACACTAAACCTATAGAAAGTATACATGACAGTGGGAGATTAGTTTTAGTAAATCCTATATATTTACTTACAGTTCGAAAAGATACCTTGCAATGTTGAGCATATATGGAAATCTAAAATTATTGAATAACATTGAATTACAGATGCAGGAAACTTTGTTTTCAAAAGGTGCAAATCATGCCACGCACCAGATCAGATACACATGCATGCCCAATAGTTTAGTCTAGGTCTAGATCTTTTACGTAGAGAGAGAAAGAGCATATTTGTACGTACTTGGGAGTGGTGATGATGGAGAACCACTCCATGCCGGTGTCGTCGGCGATCTTGGAGACGACGAAGAACCTTGGCACGATGAAGAGGCACCCAGCCTCGGCACGGGTCTCGAGCACGCGGGTGCCGTCGATGCCCACGACCTGGACGCGGCCGCCGCCGCGCACGATGTACGTCACCTGGTACGCCGAGTCGCACGAGAATCCCGGCGAGCACATGGAGCGGCCGCCGATCCTCACCAGGTCGGCGCCCAGCACGACCTCCTTCACGAGTGGCAGGTTGGCCGTGTTGAGCACCACAACGCAGCCACCCCCGGGGATGTCCACGTCCAGCGGCGCCTCAAGGCAGTTGAGCACCACGCCCTCCCGGTCCTCGGCGCGTGGCTCCGGCATCTTGTGCCCCGCGGCGATCTTCACGACGCCGGATCCAGGCTGGGTGGACACGATCTTGGCGGCGGCGTCCTGGTCGAGGTCCCAGGCGCGGGCGACGAACTCGGTGGAGAAGCCGGTGAAGATGCCGCTGGCGCCGGTGAGCTGGAAGTTGGTGAAGCGGCCGGGGGTGTGGCCCTTGGAGGTGTCGCCGAGGAAGAGCACCACGAGCTCGGCGGAGGAACCCTCGGCGTTGTGCCACCAGGTGACGGCGCCGAAGGGGAGCGCGAGGGCGTCGCCCTCCTTGACGGGGATCACCTTCTCCTTGGCCGCCTCCGGGAGGACGAGGCCGCAGGAGCCGGCGCCCTGGAGCACGTAGGCGACCTTGGCGGAGTCGGAGTAGCTGGGGAGGGCGAGCCCGCCGGCGGAGAGGTGCAGCTTGGCGGCGCCGATGGAGGCCGCGCCGAGCATGGGCAGGTCGGCCGGCGACCAGTCGTAGTAGGCGCCGCCGTCGCTGCCGTAGGCCTTGGCCGGCTTCTTGGGCGACAGGTCCATGGACATCACCTCGGCGTTGGAGCTGCGCTGCACCATTGTCGACGAGACGATGAGATTGTGGTTTGTGCGTGGGGGAGAAGGACGTGAATGAGATGCGATATGGAGGAGGGGAAAGGGTGCCTATTTTATAGGTGCGTCACCTGGTAGTTGGATAAAGATTGATCATGGGAATAGTTCTTCTTGCGGAGAGATTAACGAGCAGTTTGTTGGAGCTAACGACCTGATCAGGCGTGACTTGATCCCATCATCCCGTTGAATAGGAAGTAACCGACCTCGCCATGAACGGATATGCATGCATGCATGCAGGAACGGATTTTGGTGAGGGATGCGCATGATCTGCATGCGCCCGCTTCACCATAAATGGGCCAAGCCTGCTAGTTGTGGTTGTCTAGATGGGCTTTGGACTGCCAGCTGTTTAGATAAATATACACACAAATCTAGATATTGTACCTTTTTTTTGTTCTCTCAAAAAAAAGATAACATACCTTTTGCTATCCCTAAAAAAAGATAATATACCCTTTGCTAAAAAAACTAGATATATACCCCTCAGAAAATATCTAGATATATTCTACTTGCCCTAAAAGATATAGATATAATCTACCCCTAAAAAATCTAAATATATTCTAGATCTATTTTTTCTGACTATATATTATATTTTTCTGTTCTAACAAAAAACCTAACTTTTTCTATTATCTATTAATGTCTATCTAACCTTACCGTAATATTTTTTAATATTATGGAATTATATAAATTTAGATGCTTTCTCATTCCATTCGCGAGAAGCTTGATGAAAAGAAACTCTCGTTTCCAGTTTTGCAGGCGCCCAACCCGTGAAACATATTTGTAACAATTCTAAAAAAAATAGTTTCTACTTCAAAATTGTCCCTTGACAATTTTTTGCAGGGGAAAATTGTCCCTTCACATTAAGCTTTACTTTTATATACTTATACACTGGCTTCACGGGTTCCCCTTGCATCCCTACCAGCCTTATGGACGAACCTGTTAAGGTGAAACATTGCAATAATGAGTATGAATTAGTATAAACTATTACTGATTGAGACGCTCGTACATGATACATGTGGCCATACTTCTTTCTCTCGCTTCGATGGGTCTTCCCCTGACCGGAAGGTTAACGAGACGATGACGACGTAGAGGAGGAAGTGGTTGTGCATCTAAATGGAAGTGTCATACCAACTAAGCCATCATTGGCATGTCCGAAACACCTTCGCAAAACACTCCCCTCAAGATGCATTTGTTAGTGACGTGGACGCCATCTCAAACAGACACTCATGCTTCTGCTGCCCTTGTGATGTTGTGGAAATCATTGATAATGGACATGGCATTTCGCGAGAGTGTTGACCGAAACATAGACTTGCACCCTTTTGGTGTGGGAGTTGGATGCAAACATTCATTTGAGCATACTCCAAATTTCCACCGATGTGTCGTGCCGTATATGTAGGTAGGGCTGATGAAGATTTTAGGACCATCTCCCTCGGTGACTGGCCAGCTTGATGCTTTGGACCAAACGGAACTTTCCTAACTACTCCCTCCGTTCCCAAATACTTGTCTTTCTAGCCATCTCAAATGATTACAACATACGGATGTATGTAGACATATTTTAGAGTGTAGGTTCATTCATTTTGCTTCGTATGTGGTCACTTGTTGAAATCTCTAGAAAGACAAGTATTTAGGAACGGAGGGAGTAGACGTTAATCATGCCCAAATGCAGTACCCCTTATTTCAGTTGCAAGAGTCACACATGCATGCATGCATTCTTCATGTAAGAGAAAGATAAACACTTAATTGAACATAAGAATTACGTGGAGAGTATAGTCTGAGTGATTCCATACATGGCAATTGGATGATCTATCTAGACATGCAATTGCTGGTGTATGTAGTCCACCCTAAAGGGTCTTTTCATCCTCCAGTAACAAATAATAATAGTAGGAAGTTTGGCTACTATCGCCATACATCGATCAACTATTATCAATCTACATAAGTATACCTATGAGACGTTGTTGTGAAACAAAGAAGCCTATTGTTTATGTGTAGGAACAGTGAGAAAGAGGCAATCCGACTATAGAAGGAACATCGATCCTACCCCTATATATGCAAGTTCCATGTGACGCGCCCTGGTCGCTTGGTAAAATGACGAAAGACATCGCCCCACTCATCTTGGTGACCTCGAAACACAAAAGATGAGTGGTGCACGACGCCATGCAGGACAATGCTTGGGTGCACAAGGTTGACCCTTCCGCCAACCTCACAGTGGATCACATCATTGAGTTTGTGGACCTTTGGTTTCGCCTGGAGCAATTCCAACTTCACACGGACGTTGACGATGACTCTCCTGGATTTGTGGAAAATGGAGAGTACTCTGTGGCATCGGCTTACATGATTCAGTTCCAACGATCCAGGTGCATCATCATGAACAAAACTGTTTGGAAAGTTTGGGCCCCTCCTAAGCATAGTTTAAAAACCTGGACCGGACCGACAGTCAGATCGAAAAAACCGGAACGGATGGTCTCAGCTGGTTTTTAAGCTAATAAGACGGTTTTGCAATTGGACCGGAGAAAACTGCCCGGTTATCTGGAAAATCAGTCGGTTTTCTGAAAAATCGGGCAGTTTGGGCCCCTCCTAAGCATAGTTTAAAAACCTGGACCGGACCGACAGTCAGATCGAAAAAACCGGAACGGATGGTCTCAGCTGGTTTTTAAGCTAATAAGACGGTTTTGCAATTGGACCGGAGAAAACTGCCCGGTTATCTGGAAAATCAGTCGGTTTTCTGAAAAATCGGGCCGTTGAAATGGGAAAAAACTCAGGAACATGTTTAATACAGAATTTGGGAGAAGTGGGATTCGATCCTAGGACGCGTGAGTAGTATGAGGAATTGCATGCTCACGACCCAATAACCAACTCGATCATGCTACTTTGTTGTCTATTATAAGGATGCAACTTAATTTGACCATTGTCTAACACTATGTTAGCATATACATATTACTAAACATATATTATTTTATGGTAAAAACCGAACGTTGAACCGGTGAACCGGCGGTCCAACTGGTAAAAACATGAACCGACACGCTCACCGGTTCGATCTCTGGTTCGGTTTTTTAAACTATGCTCCTAAGGTTACGTTCTTGCACTACTAGGAAAAACCCTAGCAGTAGCGCTGGTTTTATGCTCACTAATAGCACGAGGCGCGCTACTAATAAGGCGCTACAGCTATTGCTTAGCAGTAACGCGTGCCCGCACGCGCTACTGCTAGGACAAATAGCTGCAGCGTTTGTTCACTCCCACGCTACTGCTAATGTAACTACTGGCAGCGCGTTTTCTGTCCATCGCTACTAGCTAGTATTCTTTTTTATTTTTTTATTTTTAGTGTATTTATGCGCCATCGTACAAATATTGGTACAATACCAGTTATGAGGTTTACATCATTATGTCCATAACAGTGTGTCAAATGAAGGTGGATTAGGTTCAAGTGGAGGCAATATGTGGTGCATGTTAAAAGTATACTACTAATCCAAACTTGATCTAGTTTGGACTAGTAGTACTTTTGATGTGCACCACATGTTACCTCCACTTGAATCTAATCCGCCAACACAAGCTATTTAATCATCATCATAGTCATTACCACCAACATTAGCTATTTAATCATCATAGTCATAGTGTAGCACACATCATCATCTTCAAACTCATTCTAGCTAGCTAATCACCACCAACACTAGCTAATAATAATCATCATAGTCATTACCACCAACACTAGCTATTTTATCATCATAGTAATAGTGTAGCACATCATCATCCCCAAACTCATTTCTAGCTAGCTAACCACTCCTGCTGCTCTCTCTTAGGTAAAATAACATAAAACATGTGTAGCTCTCCTCCTTGATCAAGTTGGAGCATGCAGATGAACTTGTCCCCTAATTGTGGGTAGCACATCTGTTTGCTGCCCCCTAGTACTTCTCTGCGCTCCCCCATCACATATTTGGTCCAGTCTTGCACTATTAAGCATCCATCGCTGACCTTGAATGCACTAAAGTAACATGTAGGATATCTTGGCCGTAAGCTAATAATACTCATGGTACCTTTAGTCTCGATCCCATAAGGCACAACATTCATCCACTAGTGCAGAACCGGGCAATAGCACCGGTTCGTAAGGCCCTTTAGTGTCGGTTCCATAACCGGCACTAAAGTGTGGGCATTAAAGGCCCCCCCTTAGTACCGGTTCAGCACGAACCGGTGCTAAAGGGCAACCACGTGGCACGAGCCAGCTCCGGGGGCCGGGAGCCCTTTAGTACCGGTTGGTAACACCAACCGGTACTAAAATGTTTGGGGGGTTTTGGGTTTTATGATTTCTTTTTCATTTAATTTTGTGTTTTCCATTTTAGTTCTTTTTCGTTTGCTGGTATTTTACGATACTACACATTGTCAATGTCTCACAAACCACCACATATTAATTCACACATACACACATGTATAGCTATATACAATTTGTCCTACATATGCATGTTGCCTTCGGAGCCAGTGGCATTGGCCTAATTGGTGCCTTCGGAGCACGATGACAATTGGAAGTGGTTCATGACCTGGTCGATGGGGGCGGTAGCGGGTAATAGTATTCTCCCTTCGAATTTATGACCTGGTCGAGCAAAAATCCCGCTATTTCCTCTTGAAGTGCTTCTACGCGCTCCGTTTCTAGGAGCTTGTCCCGCACCTCTGTGAACTGTTAAGAAGGAGATCAATATGCATGTGTATTAGTTGTGTGACTAGATATCGATAATGGTGTACAAATTGTGAATAGTGTTCTGACAAGCGTACCCATTCCTGTCTTTGAGATCTGCTCCTTTCGGACGCCATCATGCGAATGTTCTCGCAAATGCAGAGTGCACACAGATCAGTCCCCTGCGCCTGCTTCAGGGCCTTTACGAGAATGAAATCTAATTTGATCAGATAATAATTAATCAAGCATGATAATTAAAGAGATGGCAGCTAGCTAGTTAGCTAGTACTACTTAATTACTTACCTTGGGTCGAAACCATTTCAGCTGTCGTTTCCATTCGCCTTCCGTGACGCTGATGAACCTTGCCCAAGCCCTGCCCGCCGACAAAGAAAATGAATAAAGGGGTTATTAAAGAGTTCATATCATGAAATGACGAACTAAATAGGCCGAGATATATAGTTAATAATGATTGAAATTACCTGTTGACTATCCCAAATAAGATGTTATAGTCACTATTTGCTTTGAGTAGTGAGTCCAGTATTTCAACTGTTCCGGCGTCAACTTTAATGATACACAAGATCCAGTGAAATCTGCATGCACACACGTTTGCATGTCTTAATTAAGCGGGCATATGTAAGGAAAAACATGTAGCTAGCTAGTAGGCAAAAACAGAGAATTTATAGTACAAGAAAGTGTGATTCACTGGAAGTTGTAAGGAAGTAGTATATCTTCATTGTATTTGAGGCGCCTCAAGAACTCTAGCATGATGTCCTCTACCTGCTTTTCATGATGCTTGTTTATTTTCCATGTGTATTCATTAACGGTGTTTGGGTCAATGAACCCAATGCCATAGCGTCCACCTTTTCTCATTTCATACATCTTCATCCTGCATAATACCACAGAAAAGAATATAGTGAGGATAATTACAGGTAATGATTGATCAAAAGGATCACTACAGCTAGCTTGAGACTTAAATTACAGAAAGAAATCACTTACAGACAATAGCAACTGACGATAGATTTGTCGTGCGTCTTGATTGTATAACTGAAATTGTTCAGAATACTCAACGGTCACAGGTTTCTGATGGTGGTAATGATCCTTCTTGACTTGCACCATGAGGAACTCTCGATCGGATCTCTTGGTAATGTCCATGTACCATTGATGCAATTCATACATTCTCGTTGGGAGCTTCTTGACCTCTTCTGGCTTGACCAAAGGTTGGCCCCGGACATATTTCCATTTTATTTCCTCCTCTCTAAGCACAGGCATGTCCTCGATCTCGAGGAGTTGTCCAACAGTGCTGTTGAGAGTTTCAGCCTGCATTATATGTTCTTGGGTTATTACCACATCGCCCACCTTGGGAACGTAAACTGTTTGCCCACAATAATATTGGGCGCGCGTACTGTCACGTGTTGTTGGCACAACAAGCGGGGGGATCGATTGCGCCGCCTGTTCTCCCAGCTGGGCAACGGTTTTCCCACATTTTTTGACAGCTGCTTATTGTTTGCTCGAGCTTGAGCTCGCCTCCTTCTGTAGACGTTGTCGATGTAACTTCCTGATGTGGCGCTCATAGTCTGTGTCAACAGGCTTAGGAGCTGGTGGTTGAGCCATACGAATGAAGTGGTCAATAACTTCCACAGGCACTTTCTCCCTTGGCGGCGGTGGCGGTTTCGGTCCAAAATGGGCGTCGACTTCTGCCCGCACTATGGCCTTGGTTTGCTCCTCGGTCCTGTCGTAAGCCCTCTCAGGAAGAGGAGTAGTGAGATTTGGACCATATTTATATCGCTTGCCTCCGCCTGTACTTCCCGTACTATGACCTCGACTCATACCGCTACGCACCATAGCTGCGGGGTGTCTCTTCTGCGATTGTTGAGGCGGCGGAGACGGCTGACGGGGCTGAGTTGGACGAGGAGGAGTGGCCTGAAGTTGTGCCGGACTTGGAGGAGGAGTGGCCTGAGGTTGTGCCGGACTTGGAGGAGGAGTGGACGTCTGACGCTGTGTCGGACTTGGAGGAGGAGTGGCCTGACACTTTGCCGGACTTGAAGGAGGAGGAGTGGCCTCATGCGTTGGTGGACTTGGAGGAGCGGGAGTCTGCTGAATCGGTGGCGGACTTCGACGAGGAGTCGGGTGACGCGGTGTCGGTGGCCTTCGAAAGATGATGCAATCCTTTCTTCATAGGATGATACGATGTTTGGCCTCTCCGAGTGTGTGCTCCTCGTCACCTCTAGGAATGTCAAGCTCTAGCCCCGAATATTGGTCCACCACCTCATCAACCACGACACGAGCATAGCCTGCTGGAATCGGGTTGCAATGGAAGGTTGCATCGGGGGAATTTGTATAAGCAACGTCGTCCGCCACCTTCAAGGATATGTTCTTAATTTTGAAGTGTAGCTCGCAGTTAGTGTTCTCCGTGATGTCATCCACGGGGTATCTATCCAGCATTGCGTCAAACGGGGCGGAACCCACGCTGCTTCTCGGCATGGATGGGGCGGTGCTATCCAATGCTGGATCATCCGCTAGCTGCTGCAGCTGCTGAGACCCCCTTTGCTGGCTAAATGAGTCGATCTGCTCCTGCTGCCGCTGGAATTTGACTGCCAAGTCCGCGTGCGCTGATTCTAGGCCTTGAAGGCGTTCATAGTCCAGCTTCCTCTTCTCCTCCTCCATCTTCCTCTGCTTCTCCGCAATATTCCTTCTCGCACGGGTTCTGTAGTCGGCGTTCCAGTCCGAAAACCCCTCATACCACGGAATAGCGCCCTTGCCTCGTGTTCTTTCCGGGTGTTCAGGATTTCCCAGGGCACGCGTAAGCTCGTCGTTCTCTCTGTTGGGCTGGAACACCCCCGTTCGAGCCTCTTCTATTGCAACAAGTATCTTATCGTCGGCTCCGTTCAGACATGCCTTCGTCGAAACTTTGCCTATCTTCGGGTCCAACTCCCCCCATGCGCATAGAAACAAGTCCTGCACCTGGGGGGCAACTCTTAGTAACCGGAGTGACACCTGCATCCTCCATCTCTTTCTCAGACTTATCCCACTTAGGCATTGCCACCGCGTAGCCACCTGGCCCCAGCTTATGGAACTTATCCTTTTTTCGGCATTCTTCTTGTTTATTCTCGACCGTTCCTTAGCTAATTCTGAATCCTTGAATTTCACGAAATCGTCCCAATGAGCACTTTGATTCTCTAGTGTTCCCTCGAATACTGGAGTCTTCCTTCCATCCTTGATGTACTTGTCCCATACACGATTCTTGTGGTTGTTGAATGCAACCGCCACCTTCCTAAGAGCGGCGTCCTTGACTTTCTCCACATCTGCATCTGTGAAATGATCTGGTAGGGTGAAATGTTCCATGAGAGTATCCCAAAGCAGTTTTTTTTGTCTGTCGTCGACAAAAGTAACATTTGGACGTTGCTTTGCTGGCTCTCTCCATTCTTGAAGGGAGATCAGGAGTTGGTCCTTCACAAGAACTCCGTACTGACGAACGAACTTGTCCGCAATCTTCTTAGGCGCTAATGGTTCGCCATTAGGCCTGATTGCCTCCATATTGTACTTTACGCCCTCCTTCAACTTTTTGTTCGGGCCTCGTTTCGTCCTGTTTCCTGAAGATTTGCTCGATCCGGATGGCTGAAAAGATCGATTCGTTAATATATCTTCAACTCATTTAAAACATGTGATGATCACCAGATGCCTGCTTATATAAATATATATACCTCGCCGGTCTTTGTTGTTTCAGGATCAACATGTTCTTCGTCATCGTCATAATCGTAGTTCATGACTTCATCAATTCGGTCGTCGCGATCGAATATCATATCACCCTCTCCGGTGTTGTTTAGAAATTCGGAGCCGTCATAATCTTCTTCATTCTGATCATCATCTGGCCCGCGTATCATATCGAACATGGTCTGTTCTCCCTCTCTGTCGGTATTGTCCGCCATAGCTTTTATTTAGCTAATCCAAAAGAAATATAAAACAATTTAGTATTCAAATTACATCGTCTCGAATAATAGATACAATCTCAAATACATCGTCTCGAATAATAGATATAATCTCGAATACATCGTCTCGAATAATAGATATAATCTCGAATACATCATCTCGAATAATAGATATAATCTCGAATACATTGTCTCAAATAATATATAATATTTAATAGTACATCACTGGCTAGGTAGCTAATTAAAGATCGAATACTACAGAAAAATCTAGGACACTCGCGGTTCCTGCGGCGCGGGCGGTGGACACCCAAAGAGAAGGAACCCTCACAGGATCATAGCTGAAGTGAGATCCCTGAAGAAACTGCCAGGTATTGGAGAACCTGCCGCTCTCTAACGCAACCATGTAGCGATGGACGTGCTCGTTCTCCTCCCTGACACGGCGGCGTACCACCTCCGGCGGGGCCGGCTCCCTCCGCACCGAAACTGGCCCACGCGAACGCCACCAAACGAGATCAGGGTCGACGACGGGACCCGGGGCCGGGTTCCTCATCAAGCGGCGCGCCCCTCCAGGCAGCACCTCCCAGTGCCAGCCCGGCGGAGCCCAGTCCCGGACATGGGTCAGCCGGACGTCGTCGCGGATGGGTCGACGGCGAGGATGCGGGCCGGGCATCGTCGAGAACAAATACTAGCTATATGCCCGCAAAAAGTAACATTTTTTTAATGATTGGATTTTGATAACTAAAATTTCTAACATTTCTATATAACACTAATTATGCTATCATTGCATATGTCAAAATTCTATATGCTATTTCATACTAATTAAGCATCTAACACTAAAAACAGAAAACACAACTTCTATACATCCATTAAAAAACTGAAAAACAACATTATATAAAAAATTTCCATACTAATTAAACACTAATTATATCCATCTAACATGCATTCATACATATATACTAGTGAAAAAATAATAATCTAAAAAATCTAAACTAATTAAACATACAAAATACATATATACAAATATATATACATGCATTAATTCATACATATGTACGTGTGTGTGTGTGTTCATCATGCTTGTGTGTGTGTATGGGCTCGGGGAGGGGCGGCGCCCATGGTGGCCGCCGGGGGCGAGGGAGAGGGGTTAGAGGGGGAGAGCTCACAGCGGGGCGATGGCGACGGCCGGGGGCGGCGACGGGCCGGGGCGTGACGCGGGGGCGGCGACGCGGGGACGGCGCGATGGGGACTGGTCCGGGGCGGCGACGGGGACGGGGGCGGCGACGGGCACGGGGGCGGCGACGGCGACGGCGCCGATCGACCGGGGCGCGCGGGCGGTGCTTCAATGGGGAAACAGAGAAAGAAACAGAGGGAGAATGAAATTTTCGTAAGTGTTGTATATATAGAAGGCACCTTTAGTACCGGTTGGAGCCACCAACCGGTACTAAAGGCCTGTTTTGGCCAGGCCAAGCGGCGGGAACCGCACCCCCTTTAGTACTGGTTGGTCGCTCCAACCGGTACTAAAGACCCCCCTTTAGTACCGGTTGGTGCCACGAACCGGTACTAAAGGGGTTGCGCTGGCGCAGGTGCGGTGCGGCAAGTTTAGTCCCACCTCGCTAGCCGAGGGGCGACCGCATTGGTTCATAAACCCCCGTGCAGTAGCTCTCTGGAGCTCCTCTCCAAAGCAGGCCTACTGGTCCTACATGTTCTGTGTTGCCATGTGGGCCTACTGGGCCTTTGCGGGCCTGCATCCTGGCCCAACAACAGGTCGGGTTTCTAGTCGTATGCAGGCCGCTCTGGCCTAGTAGGCGGGCTTTTTTTTGCTTTATTTATTTTTGAGTTGTTTTTTTTGTGTATTTAGAGTTTCTTTTTGAATATTTTTTCTTTAGGTACAAAAAATTACAAACTTTCTGTTAGTGCCCGTAGTTTTCAAATTTGAATAGTTTAAATTTTGAATTATTTGAAATTAGTGTGAATCACTAGTTTGTGAAAAACTTAACTTTAAAAATCAGTAAAGGCATGAAAGAATTTGTTTGCACATAAAATTTCTTCGCGTTTCAAATGCCAAAACACATAATTAACTACCCTAACTATTACAGAGATTCCCTTCTGGGTGTGAAACACAGAAGAAAGTGATGATAGTGAAGCCGATCACATCCCAGATCTTTGGGTGTGAAACTTTTTCTTCCCGTGTGTCCCTTTGCGCCGTAACCATGGAAAATCTTCATCATTTAACGGGATGCTCGGGTCAATATTCACTGTGAATGGAGCAATTTCATCAAACTTTTCATAATCTTCTGACTTGTCTGTCTTGTCATCAACTCCCGTGATGTTTCTCTTCCCAGAAAGAACTATGTGCCGCTTTGGCTCATGTACGATGCATTCGCTTCCTTATCTTTTCTTTTTCTTGGCTTGGTAGACATGTCCTTCACATAGAAAACCTGTGCCACATCATTGGCTAGGACGAATGGTTCGTCTGCATACGCAAGATTGTTGAGATCCACTGTTGTCATTCCGTACTGCGGGTCTTCTGTTACCCCGCCTCGTGTCATATTGACCCATTTGCACCGAAACAAAGGGACCTTCAAACCACGTCGATAGTCAAGTTCCCATATGTCCTGTATATAACCATAATATGTTTCCTTTCTCGTCTTGGTTTCTGCATCAAAGCAGACACCACTGTTTTGGTTGGTGCTCTTCTTATCTTGGGCGATCGTGTAAAATGTATTACCATTTATCTCGTACCCTTTGAAAGTCATTATATTCGAAGATGGTAACTGGGACAACAAGTACAGGTCATCTTCAATAGAGGTGTCATGCATGGTACGTGTCTGCAACCAGCTGGCGAAACTCCTGGTTTGTTCACGTGTAATCCAGTCATCAGACCGCTCTGGGTGTTTGGAGCATAGCAAATTCTTGTGTTCATCCATATACGGAGCCACCAAGGCGGAATTCTGTAGAACTGTGTAGTGTGCTTCAGTGAGAGAATGTCCGTCCATACATATTATTTGTTCCCCTCCTAGCGTGCCTTTTCCATCCAGTTTGCCCTTATGCCGCGATTCAGGAACACCAATCGGCCTAAGGTCAGGAATAAAGTCAATACAAAACTCAATGACCTCCTCATTTTGACGGCCCTTGGAGATGCTTCCTTCTGGCCTAGCACGGTTATGAGCATATTTCTTTAAGACTCCCATGAACCTCTCAAAGGGGAACATATTGTGTAGAAATACAGGACCCAAAACGTTAATCTCTTTGCATAGGTGAACTAGGACGTGCGTCATGAAGTTGAAGAAGGATGGTGGGAACACAAACTCGAAACTGACAAGACATTGCACCAAATCATTCTCTAACCTTGGTATGTTTTCTGGATCGATTACCTTCTGAGAGATTGCATTGAGAAATGCACATAGCTTCACAATGGCTAATCGAACGTTTTCCGGTAGAAGCCCCCTCAATGCAACCGGAAGCAGTTGCGTCATAATAACGTGGCAGTCATGAGACTTTAGGTTCTAGAACTTTTTCTCTGCCATGTTTATTATTCCCTTTATATTCGACGAGAAGCCAGACGGTACCTTAATACTGAGCAGGCATTCAAAGAAGATTTCCTTCTCTTATTTGGTAAGAGTGTAGCTTGCATGACCCTGATGTATGCCGTCTTTTCCGTGCATACATTGCTGGTCCTCCCGTGCCTCAGGTGTATCTTTTGTCTTCCCATACACGCCCAATAAGCCAAGCAGGGTCACACAAAGATTCTTCGTCACGTGCATCACGTCGATTGCGGAGCGGACCTCTAGGTCTTTCCAATAGGGCAGGTCCCAAAATATAGATTTCTTCTTCCACATGGGTGCGCGTCCGTCAGCGTCATTCGGAACAGGTTGTCCACCAGGACCCTTTCCAAAGACCACCTTCAAATCCTTGACTATATCATGTACATCAGCACCAGTACGGTGGCGAAGCTTCGTCCGGTGATCCGCCTCACCTTTGAAATGCTTGCCTTTCTTTCTTACGGGATGCCTGCTCGGAAGAAATCGACGATGTCCCAGGTACACATTCTTCTTACAATTAGCCAAATATATACTGTCGGTATCGTCCAAACAGTGCATGCATGCGCGTTATCCCTTGTTTGTCTGTCCTGAAAGGTTACTGAGAGCAGGCCAATCATTGATGGTCACGTACAACAACGCCTTTAGGTCAAATTCTTCCCCCATGTGCTCATCCCACGCACGTACACCTGTTCCATTCCACAGTTGTAAGAGTTCTTCAACTAATGGCCTTAGGTACACATCAATGCCGTTGTCGGGTTGCTTAGGGCCTTGGATGAGCACTGACATCATAATGAACTTCCGCTTCATGCACAACCAAGGAGGAAGGTTATACAAACATAGAGTCACAGGCCAGGTGCTATGGTTGCTACTCTGCTCCCCAAAAGGATTAATGCCATCTGCGCTTAGACCAAACCATACGCTCCTTGCGTCATCTGCAAACTCCTTCCCCTACTTTCTTTCAATTTTTCTCCACTGTGACCCGTCAGCGGGCACTCTCAACTTTCCGTCTTTCTTACGGTCTTCTCTGTGACATCGAATCGCCTTAGCATGCTCTTTGTTTTGGAACAAACGTTTCAACCATGGTATTATTGGAGCATACCACATCACCTTGGCAGGAATCTTCTTCCTGGGGCGCTCGCCCTCGACATCACCAGGGTCATCGCGGCTGATCTTATAGCGCAATGCACCACATACCGGGCAAGCGTTCAAATCCTCGTACTCACTGCGGTAGAGGATGCAATCATTAGGGCATGCATGTATCTTCTGCACCTCTAACCCTAGAGGGCAGACAACCTTCTTTGCTTCGTACGTACTCTCGGGCAATTCGTTGTCCTTTGGAAGCATATCCTTTATCATTACCAGCAACTTTCCAAATCCCTTGTCAGATACACCATTCTCTGCTTTCCATTGCAGCAATTCCAGTGTGGTGCCCAGCTTTTTCTTGTCACCTACGCAATTCGGGTACAACAATTTTTTGTGATCCTCTAACATGCGCTGCAACTTCTTCTTCTCCAAATCACTTGTGCAGTTTCTCTTTGCATCGGCAATGGCCCGACCTAGATCATCAACGGGCTCATCTGATGCCTCTTCTTCAGCTTCTCCCCGTATTGCCGGCTCAGCTTCTTCCCGCATTACCGGCTCAGCTTCTTCCCCCATTGTTGTATCATCGTATTCAAGGAACCCATAGCCAGGATAGCTGTCGTCGTCCTCTTCTTCTTCATTGTCTTCCATCATAACCCCTCTTTCTCCGTGCTTGGTCCAAACATTATAGTGGGGCATGAAACCGGACTCAAACAGGTGGACGTGAATGGTTCTTGGCGTAGAGTAATTGTGACCATTCTTACAGCCAGCACAAGGACAAGGCATAAAACCATCCGCCCGCTTGTTTGCCTCAGCCGCAAGCAGAAAAGTATGCACGCCCTCAACAAACTAGGGAGAGCATCGGTCATCGTACATCCATTGCCGTCTCATCTTCATTACACAACACCGAATAGACCAAATTAATACAAGTTCATACATAAAGTTCATACAACACTTAAATGCAACAAACAAATAACTCTCTAGCTAAAGCATTTAAATGCAATAACAAATACGATCAAGATCGCAACTAAGGTAACAATGGATCCAACAGCATAATGATACCAAGCCTCACTGTCGATGGCATATTTTCTAATCTTTCTAATCTTCAAGCGCATTTTCTCCATCTTGATCTTGTGATCATCGACGACATCGGCAACATGCAACTCCAATTCCATCTTCTCCCCCTCAATTCTTTTCAATTTTTCTTTCAAGTACTCGTTTTCTCTTTCAACTAAATTTAACCTCTCGACAATAGGGTCGGTTGGAATTTCTGGTTCACATACCTCCTAGAAAAAATTTCTATGTCAACTTGATGGGCATAATTTGTCATAAACACGAAATGCAACTAGTTTTAAAAGAGAATATATATACCACATCCGAATCATAACAAGGACGAGGGCCGACGGGGACGGATATCAAAACCATGGCACTATATGTATAACAAACAACGTATGGGTAAGATAATTATACGAGTAATTATATATCCAAATCACACAAACATCAATTTTTATATAAAATTTCATGAACAAGAGGCTCACCGCAAGGTGGTGCCCGCGACGGGACGGTGCGGGCGATCAAGGTGATTACGACGGAGATTTAGAAGGCACTAAGTAAACCACACCTACATATGCAAACTAAGTGTTATTTTTTACCTCAAATTGCATATAATCAAATACTAGCACATATATATATTTCCTCCCAAATTACTAAACTCATAAATTAATCACTATATAAAGCATTGGAAGAGCTAATCTAGCAATGAGAGATGAAAGGACAAAGTTGCTAACCTTTGTGATCATTTGAATGGATGGGGGCCTTCAAATCTTGACAAATTTTGGGCAAAATGTGTGATGAGCTCGAGAGGAAGAGGGGAAGAACAGAGAGCAGAGGGGAAATGGGAAGAACAGAGCGAGCTCGGGTGGACGAAGGGTTTATGTAGGACGACCTTTAGTACCGGTTCGTGCCAAGAACCGGTACTAAAGGTGCTGGAGGGGGCCCAGACTGACAACATCCTGCTACCACTCTCATTAGTACCGGTTCGTGGCACGAACCAGTGCTAAAGGTTCGCCACGAACCGGTACTAATGAGAGCGGCCCGGCTAGCCGTTGGAACCGGCACTAATGTATACATTTGTGTCGGCTCAAATACAAACCGGCACTAATGTGCTTCACGTTTGACCCTTTTTCTACTAGTGATCGGGAGTCCCTATTGAAGAACATCGTATGGTAACATACTTAGCAATGAAGTTTAGCTTCACAAATAATGTATGGAAAAGATGCACTGAGGACAAATAGTAAAAATCTTACCATCCTTCCTAAATAGATGTGACCGTAGTTCATTACGAACACTATTGGTCGCACGTTTTCAGTACTAACATTTCTAAGTGCAGGAAGAAAATTTGTCTTCACAGTATCAAGATCCTCAAGTCATGAAACATAATGACTTAGCTCCTCGCAGTTTAGTTCAGCCCCGGGACAGTAGTAGGTCCTGTCTACCAAGTTTGCTTGCACTGAAATAAGCTGACAATACAAATTAGTTGTCAACTATTTTTGAATAAACAATATCAAAGACATAAATATGGTTGAGAAACTTACATAATGGTATAACTGGAGGCGTCTGCACATCGACCCAGATGTCGGTATTACCTTGAATATCATCTTCCGGACGAATATCAAAGGTGATAACCATATCAGGCTCAAATGCATAAGTCTTGCATAGTGCTCGCCATGTTTTGCATCCAAAATAGGTGTAGTCGTCTGAATTGTATAATTTTGCATGGAAAATATAACCATGCTCGGTCTTCAAGTAAACTTTCTTTACCTCCATAGTATGACTGAAACCTATCTTATCCAATACAAAAACTCTTGCATGGCAGGGGATACGCTAGTAGAATATTAAAAAAAAAATAAGTTGAAGCAAATGAAGCAGATGTCATGCTTAATTACGAAAAAAGACTTGTTGTTGTGACTTACTTTATCCACTTCGAAGTTCTCGTCCAGCTTGATGCTGAAGCGCCTATCATCATCTAGGAAGATTCCGTTGCACAGGTCGCGCTCGTCTTCGCAGTATTTGCAAATACCGAAATCCTTTTCGTTGTCAGACATTTCCTATGTTCATAGTTAAAACATTAATTGAAAATCGTTCGAAGACAACTACCAGGATACTCAACACACAAATCCGGGGCACTCGATATTTCCTACATATTCTGGCACAAGTCATGCCAAAATTCACGAAAAAATCCGGCATGACCTTTGTTAAAATAGGACATATCGAGCGCCTGAAATTTGTCGGAACGGAAATGAATCAACACTCCGGCAAAACATAGGCCACTCGGAGGTGTAACTTGCAAACATGACCGGCCACTTGGATATTGAGCAACACAAGATATAGATTTCAAAATATTTATAGGACTCAAATTAGCATGCATTCAATAAGCAAAAGTAAATCATCTCATGCATCCGTACATCGTCGAATATTATCACTAATACATCCTGAATAGTGTCATACATATAACATCACTAATACAACTAAAACCCTAGCACACGACGGGTATCGGCGCGGGCGGTGGACACCCACAGAGAAGGAACCATCACGGGATCATAGCTCCAGTGAGATCCCTGGAGAACCTGCCAGGTATTGGAGAACATGTGCTCCAACGCAAACAAGTAGCGACGGACGTGCGCGTCCTCCTCACTGACACGGTGACGCACCACCTCCGCGGAGTCCTCGAGCCTCTGGACCGTCACTGGCCCACGCGACCGCCACCAAAGAAGGTTCGGGTCAACGACAGGCTGGCTCCTCACCAACCTGCGCCCCCCGGTAGGTAGCTCCTCCTAGTACTACCCCGGCAGAGCCCAGTCCCGGACATGGCCCATCTGGTTAAGCAGGTGTCGTCCTCTGCCGACTCGACAACGAGGATGCGGGATAGGCATCGTCCACGTCGATGCGAGAAAAATTGCTTTAACTAAAAAAAATAGCAACAAGTTCTTACTAACTAGTTCTATAAATAAAAATTCAACTGGTTCTTACTAAAAATAAACTTACTATAAATAAAAATATTCTAGTACCTAATTAGTACCTAGTTCCTACTAACTAATTAGTACTTAGGAACTACTGCCCTAATTACCATCTAATTTGATGAACCTATAGGGGTGGAAAGTGGTAGCGGATATTCCAATTATCCAACTATAAAGTGAAATAAATAGTCAAATTTTACTCGTTTTATGATTCATCTTAGAAATTTGATTCGTTTCCACCCTTACATGAACCCTAACTCATTTGAGGCCGCATCCGCGTCCGATTCATTTCCACCCTTACATGAACCCTAACTAATTTTTGATGCAACTAAAATATAAAGAAATCCTAGGTAGAGGTAGGGGAGAGGGAGGAGCAGGCGTGCTCACCTCGGGTGCCTGCGACGAGGGAGGGGCAGGCGGCGTCGAGGTCGGGGTCGGGGCTCGGGCGCGCGACGGATGGCGACGTCGAGGTCGGGGTCGGGGGCGGCGTCCGGTGCGGCGTTGAGGTCGAGGGCGGGGGCGGCGTTGAATCTGGGGTCGGGGGCGGCCTAGATGGTGTGCGGAGAGCGCGCAGCGGCCAACGGGCGACGGCGGCGGCGAGAGTGGAGTTGGAATTGGGGAAAGTGGCCGTGGGGAAGGACGAACCCCGTGGTTAAGCCAGAAGTAGCAGTAGCGCGTTCCAGAAAGGGCGCTACTGCTACGTTAGCTACAGCGCGTTCGGGGATACACGCTACTGCTACTCCTTTCTCTTTTTCCTCTTTTTCATTTAGTTTTTTTCACATTTTTTTTCCTTTCACCTTATTAGATTTCTTTCATTTTGAATTACCTTTCTATTTGCTTTCAGTTTAATTTTATATCCTTTATCAGTAGCGAGTTTAGACTAAAACGCCCTGCTACAAAGAAAGTAGCGGTAGCGTGGTTCGCTGTAGGTCGCTACTACTATGTGAAGCCTTTCGGCTAAACCGTGGGAATTTTAGTAGTAACGTGGTTAGAGCAAGACGCGCTACTGCTAGAACTTTATCTGCAGCGCGGTTTGCATAGGCGCGCTACTGCTACTTAGCACCAGCGTGCTTTTTTGACCCTCGCTACTGCTAAAGTTCTGTGTATAAGGTTTTCCCTAGTAGTGTTGTCCTGGTTGGCACTTCAAATTAGGATGTGGACGACTGATAGATTACAGAAGAGCAGATGAGGAAAGTGTGCCCTTGCACCCTGTGCAAGATGGCCAACAACACAGCCACATCTGTTCTACAAATGTCGGGGTTATGCTGCTTGTTTTGATAAAGGTAAATGATTGGCTTTAACCTTGGGACGCTTGAGATGAACCGATGGGGGACTGAGCAAAATGTCAAGATGTGGTGGACTAACATGTCCAGACCACATATTGCAAATCGGAAGGCGGTGGCTTCTCACACCATGCTTTTTCAAGAAAAATCAACGCTGCCTTTCTACATCTAAAACTTATTCAAGAAGAGGCCAAGCGTTGGGTCACCACGAAGGCTATGCACTTGAGCGAGATCATGCCGTGAGAGTAATCCCATATATAATTTTCCTTCGACATGCTAAGTTGTGTAACCGGTTGTAACATCCCAGAGTTTTTCCCCTAATTAAAACTTGAGGAACATTTGATATTTTTGGAACATTTCTTTTAAAACGGGTGAAATAGAAAGAAAAAACATGAAATAAATATAAAAACCCAACAAAAAGGAAAATGAAAAAATCTAGACAATGAAAGGCCGGTGGGGGACTGAGCAAAATGTCAAGATGTGGTGGACTAACATGTCCAGACCACATATCGCAAATCGGAAGGCGGTGGCTTCTCACATGTTCAGAAACTTTCTAGTACGGTCCTATGGGGGAGTCAGGGGTTCGAACGCTGGTCTCCAGCGCGCTAACTGGCACAACTAACAACTCCACCTACTACGAGTTACTGGTTAGAAATAGGATCGCGACCTATTAGAGGCGAACAGACCCGGTCTTCTCCGGTTTATCTTTGCTTTTAGTTTTCTTTTCTTTCATTTTTCTCTTCTCTGATTTTCTCATTCTTTTACTTTTTTCTTCTTCTCCATTTTTTCAATTTTGGTTTTTCCTTTGTTTATTTCTGTTTTTCTTTCCAAATTTCTTATATACATCATCAATATTTTTATCAAATACTTGTTCGAAAAATTGCAGATACTTGCTCAACATTTTTAAAATAGTTGTTCAACATTTTTTATGTACATGATCAACATTTTTTGTATACACGTTCAACATTGTACGAACCCTTATTCAATATTTTTTAAATACTTGTTCAACATTTAAGTACTTACTCAATATATTTTAAATACATGTTCAACAATTTTTAAATACTCGTTGAACATTCTTTTAATACTTATTCTGCATTTTCAAATACTTGTTCACCATTTTTAGTAATTATTGAACATTATCAAGTACTTGTACAATATTTTTAAAATATTCATTCAATAATTTTTAATGGAGAAGAAAAAAATGTTGAAGGTGCATACAAAAGATACTGATCACTTATTAAAAAATGATTTTGACATATACAAAAATGTAGAGTGAAAATAAAAATAAAAAAAGAATAAAAAATAATTGAGAAGAAAAAGAAAACCGAAGAAAAGATGGAGATGAAAAACCAGATTTGTTTTCCTCTAAGTAGGTCACGCCCCTTCTTTTTATTTTATTGTTTGATGGTAATACGCCATCATGGCGTTTTATATTTCATGCTCAAATATGGATACATCGTTTGCCAAAACATCGAAAAGAAAATCTGGAGGCTCAGATTGCCAAACAATGGATCGTTCACACTCCGTCTTGCTAGCTAAAACGTCTACCGCCATATTGGCCTCTCTAGGATAATGATTAAAAGTAATAGAAGAAAAATTTCGACTAAGGAAAGAACATTCTTCATAGATGGCCGCTGCCTGTCCTAGCGAGTTACCCCCATTGAGCATTACGTCGATCACCTCCATACTATCGACTTCAAGAATCACGTCATGGCAGCCAATGGTACCCGCCAAAATCAGGCTTATTATCACGAAATGTGAAGCTAACGCGGTGGCTAGAGCCGCTGCCTACTATCTCGAGAACACAGTATCGAGTCCGAATATCCTATTCGAGCGCTGAATCTGGGCCCGCCCGTTAATGTGTAACAACACTTTCAGTTTTAGGAACCTTCCAGAGATTCCCAGCCGGTTTTTATCGGTTTTGGGAACCTTCTAGAAGGTTCCTGAACCGGGTTTACTTTTTTTTGTTACTTTTCATTTCTATTTATCTGTTTACGTCTATTTTTTTCCTTTTCGTTTATCGTATTTATCTTTTCCTTTTTTTCTGTTCAAATGTTTCAGATATATTTTGAAAGTTTGAAAAAATATTCTCGTCCTATTTATTTTCATATTTTGAAAAATGTTCATGTTTGAAAAATCTTCAGGAATTTCAAATCCAAATCTTGGTTTTTTGGAAATTCAAAAAATGTTCTTGTTTTTTAATATTTTTCATAACTTCAAAAATTGCTCATGCTTTAAAAAATTTCAAGAATATTAAAAATATTCCTGATTTCCAATTTGTTCACGTTTTCTGAAAATTGTTCATATTCAAAATATGTTCGGGAATTTCAAAAAATGCTTATGTTTACAATTTGTTTTCCACAATTTCAGAAATATGTTCCTGTTTAAAACAATGTTCGTGGTTTCATCAATTTGTTCGTAGTTTCAACAAGTGTTCCCATGTTTCAAAATTGTTCACATTTCCAAAAAAAATATACAATACAATTTTTGTTTTGCATTAAAAATGTTCAGTTTCAACCTTTTTTCTAAATTTGAAAAATGTTCAAGTTTTCCCTTTTTGTTGAGAAATTAAAATCTCTTTGTGATCTCAGGAAATATTTGGAAATTTAAAAGTAGGTTCACTTTTTTTGCAATTTGTTCGTTTTTAATAAATGGTTAAATTTTTGAAAAAATGTTCATGTTTTGGAAAAAAAATTGCCGGATTTTTTCGTGTTTAAATTTTAAATTGGGATTACCAAAAATCGTCATTGCTCCAAAAAAAGGAAAATTAATAAATTGCGGTATTTCAAAACTGCTTTAGATTTTTTACAAATGTTTTCCAAATCTCAACGCTTTTTTGGATGGTCTTATAATATTTTGCACCTTAATGTTCAGCTTCTGCTGACTAGTGTAGTGGCTAAGGGCTTGCTGTCAGTTGACTGCGGTGCGTCTGATCGAGTATGACGAAAAACCTGTCATATAGGATGTCCACGGCGAGAGATCCTTCAGGGCGCTGGGAGAGCCAACTGGCGAAATCACTAATTAAGAAGTACTCTTTCTAAACATCACCCTCACCTCCTTAGTCTTTGACAAGTGATACACTGCATGCGGGCCACTTGTCGCAACCTATGAGTTTTTCAATTTTTCATACATCTGTTTTTTCAAAATGTTTTATCTCTTAAACCGTGCGTCCAAATCTCGAACCGTTTTCACCATTAGATTCCTCGCGTCAAGATCTTCAAAGTTAGAACCCATGTTGATAGGTTTTGACGAAGTTTTTTTTTAAAAAAAAACGGACGAAAAAGCGAACGAAAAAACCGAACCGGGAGCAAGTTTTTTTCCCTTTCCAAAAGAGGCATGGCCGTGCCTCTCGCGAAAGCACAACCGTGCCTCTCGCGAAAGCTCGACCGTGCCTCTCGCGGAAGCAAAACCATACCTCTCCCGCAAGGAGAAAAATGAAAACATGTTTTTTTTCTTTTATGAGAGGCACGCCTGTGCCTCTCGCGGAAGCAAAACCATGCCTCTCGCAGAAGCAAGAAAACAACAAACACGCTTTTTTGTTTACGGAAGGCACGACCGTGCCTCTCGTGAAAGCACACCCGTGCCTCTCGCGGAAGGACAAAAGAACAGAAAATACATGTTTTTCGTTTTGGAGAGGGACGGGCGTTCCTCTCACAGAAGGAAAAAAAATACAAAACATGTTTTTTCGTTTCCGAGAGGCGTGCCTCTCGCGAAAGCAAAACTGTGCCACCCGCGAAAGAAAAAGAAATGTTTTTTTTGCGTTTTTTTAAGTTTTTTATCCAAAAGCTAAGGATGACCGGTGAAAAATGAAAAAGTAAAAAAAAACGAAAGAAATGTTTGAAAAGAAGAAAAGCATCCGAAAAAATATTAAAAAAGTCCAGAAGGAGCGTCCAGGGAGTGACACGTGGCGACTGCCCATCCCCATGTGATAGTTCCCAGGCTCCCGAACGAGTGCTTATTAACTAGTTGCTCTCGCCAACTGGCGCCGACGTGCCATGTATTGTTGGGCCGGCGCATCACACGCCAGCTAGGGTGCACACCCCTGCTTTGTTCGTTGTACCAACGGTTGACTGATCAAGCGTTAATTTTTTTAAAAAAATTATCACAAAAATATAGAAAAGTTCACAAATTCAAAAAAAGTGAATATGAAATTATTTGTGATTTCGAAAAAAAAACAAGCTTCAGAAAAGTCCATCGTTCTTTCTAAAAAACGTTCACCGGACAGGGCGGTTCAAGCCTGTCCCCCTGTTAGCCTTTAGGCAATGCATGCCACATAGTAAGTGATGAAACTGGGGCAGGGCGATTCGCCACGCGAGCTGCTCCGTGGTCAAACTGCTCGTCTCCAGCGGTAGTATTTCATCATCCGGTATTTTGTTATTAAGCGATAAATTAAATGCTTTGATGTGCAAGATCTTGAGAACCTCAATTAATCATGGCCAAGGTACACACACTTCTTATGCTGGCACATAATAAGCTTAAGTTGGTATTCCTTTTTCCATTAGTCATTGATTTCTGAATATTCTCACGGTTAACGTCATGCGGTTCGCCCAATGACAATTTGAAAGCTACACTATAGGAAAACACACATTGCCTAGTATCATGCAGTAAGCCGAGTATTAAAACATGGTCTCACGGCTTACGTGATGATACACCGAGTGTGCACCAAAATGTACACGGCAATAAGGAGGAACACGACGTACGTCATGAGGACCAACAAAAGGTATTCAGCTTACCGGCGGCACTCGGCTTACGAGAGAGTAAGCCGTGAGGCTAGTGAAAATATACTCGGCATACAGAACAACGACGGCAAAGTATGTTGCAACGTGGCCGCCGTCGGCGCACCTAACTGCTAGCCCAACGACCGTTGGTGAAAATAGAGTATGCTCTCCGGACACTTGGCTTATATTTTGATTTTCTTTTTCACAACCAGAAAACGCTTGGCCTCCCAGTAAGCCGAGTGGTCGTGAAAGAACACTCGGCTTACTCTGGTTTATAAATAGCGGTGCGGCCAGTTCTTTGAACTTCAAATCACGCCGCTGCCAGCGCCACCCTCTCCTCAGACACTTCGCCGGCATCCGCAGCCGCCGCCACCGCCAGTCTTCGCCGCCGTCTCGGCAACAACAAGCATTTCTTCGTCGCCGGATCAAAAACCAAGGTGAGCACATATTAATCGATCGATCTAAATCTTACATATAGTTCGATCTTTTCATTTTCATACAATTCGATCTCTTCGTGTTCATATAATTCGATATCTTCGTGTTTGACCGAATCATATGAATAGAATCGATGATATTTTGCTTATGGGGTAGTGAATGTGAACAACGAAGGGGATATGTGGCTTCATGCATTCAAATTCATATTTGTGACAAAATATGAACACGAAAAGGAACATGTATGTGTTCATATTCACTCCTTTCGTGTTCATATATATTCATATGAACAGAACAATTATATTTTGTTCTTATATTAGAATAGATGCATTTCTCACAAGAAAGAATGGATGCGTGTATGATATCCTGTTTTTATATTGATTAACTATATGCCATGACTTTTTTCTTATATTTTTTTTAAAAAGGAGGGTGACCACCGGCCTCTGCATCTGGGCGATGCATACGGCTGCTTTATTAATTATTCTCACAAGACCTTACAAAGTCATACAACAGTAAGACTAAAGCCGCCGTTTAAGCAACAAACTGTCGCTACACCTATCCAGTTGATGAAGGGGCGCAGATAGCCTGGGCCTAATACCAAACAGACATCGCAGCCAACCCTAACATCTAAGACCGGAGACCCCAACCTAGCCACTTGTCGGGTCTGGAGCACACACTGGTCCGGCGTGCTCTCAGAGGCCACCGCCGCCAACTACCACCGCTCCATTTTCAGAACTGTACTGATGCATCAACCTTGCTCGGTCTAGCTATCGTCGACGCACCACGGCGCCCAACGGCACCTCCTCCCTGCGCGCAAACAGCTGAGCACGTCGCGGTCGCCACTGATACACCTCAGCGCCATGCTGCCAAGTACCACCAGCCGACACAGCTTGAAGTCCTTGGAAGATCTGTCGTGCGTAGCACCTGCCGACCAGGCATGACAAAACGTAGCACCTGTCGGTCAGGCTTGACTTGACATCTCCACCGAAGCTCCGTGCAAGACGAAGCCGCTCTACCTCCTGCCTCTGACTTCCAGCGCTGCTCCACAAACTATTCTCCCAAGAGAGAAACGACACCGCAGTGCCGCCATCGTCCAATCTAGAACACCAGATCCTAGGGTTTTCCCCGGAGCAGCACGAGTGAGTCGACAGTAGTTACACGATGAAGCCTCCATCAAGGTAACAACGAGAACACCGCCATCGCCTGCCGTCGGCTCGGTTTTCACCGGCAACCATGTCTCCCCTACTCGCAGCTGAGACTAGATGATGGATCTCGAGATCCGGTCAACAAGCCTCTGGTCGGCCATCTCTGGAAGAAGATGACCACCACGTCCACCAGCGTCACCACGCTGGGCACGCATCGCCGCCGGCACCCCCATGGTGCCTAGAGGCTGACAAGCCCCGACGAGCACCACGCCTCGCCAGCCGCCATGGCCCAGACCCAAGCACCACCAGATCCAGATCGGATCGGGGTCAAGGGCCCCAAGCCGCAGCCGTCGCGGAGGCAGCACCACTGGGCGGTGCCCTGCCCTCCACCCCGCCTTAGGACCGAGTCATCGCCGGAGCTCCGCCGCACCATGCCGCCAAGCCGCCGCCGGAAGAACTCGCGCCGCCGCCAGGGGAGAGAGAGAGAGACGTGCCAGGGAGAGACCCCGCCGCGGCCGGCACTGCTACTGTGCTGAATCCCCACCTATCAAGTGCACTCACTGAATCATATTGTATGTCACTAATCAACCAATCAACTGGAATTAATAACTTAATGAGCCATTGCCCTTTTTTGTAAGCAAATATCAGCCCTATATCTGTGAAAAGTAGTAGGCACCATAGTAAACATCTATGATGAGAACCATACACGTATTACATCCATGGGTATGTACAGACCGTAAACATAGATCATATGGACAAAATACATGAACAGAAAGGGAAAGGGGATGAACCTGGATAATTGAAGCACAAAGAAGGTCGAAATATCGAAGGCAAGAGTAACCCTGCAATGAAACCGGCTAAGTAGATCGGGATAAATCAACCAACTGTTGTGGTTGGATCTGAGGGACAGCTCCGGTGCTCGGCAGATTCACTCCTGCCATTGAAAACATGAGAACTTTTCAAACTGAACTGAGGAAAAATGGTTGTTTATGTAAATTTGCCATCTACTTACTGATGGAGTACAACAATATTCAGTTAATGAGACATTAAAAGAACTTATTTTCATACTATAAAGATTCTTTGTGAAACTTACTTCTAAAGGCAAGTATCTGACAATTGTTGGCAGCGCCATATTACAATTTTTCTTCTGGACAATACCATGTTGTTCCAACAAAACCAAAAGAACTGTATATAGATCATTTTGTTAAGACAACCTTGCCATACAAGTATACAACACCAGAAAGGCCTAAGATTTTAACAAAATCAATCAAATCAAAAGGGAGAGTTGTTTCTAATTAAGCAAAACACTGAACTAGCCAGACTTTCTCAAATTTCTAGTTTGAAGTGGTTCCATTTGTAGAGCCATGCCACACAGGGATAATAAAAGGCAGAAAATCAATAAACAAAAGTATAACCTGCCCCAATACATACACAATTATAGCACTACAAACTTATTGACGTCTTGCGGCTATTGAGGCATACACCAAGTCCAACATACAAAACTGCAAGTGTCTTTTCTTTTCATTGACATAAAAACCTTCATTATCTCAACCAGAACCAAAATAAAACAAAAATTATCTCACTATCTTTCTCTAGCTTACAACATAATTATATTGTTAAACATTTTTTCATCACATTTTTCTCTAGTTGTTGTTCCCATAAGGTGTGGGCCGGGAGGCTCACCTTATTACTATATATGACTCACATCGCAGTGCCTATGGGAGATGCAACGTGTCCGTCAGGCTCTCCTCTTCCTCACCCTTCTCCCTCTGTGCTTCCTCCTCTTCCTGCTTTCTCTGGCCGGCATCAAACACTATAGTCATTTCTTGTTTTTGCTTTACTCAGAAGAGCTAATGGGAAGATGAAAAATAATAAGCATGAATGTCTAAAAGGCATATATGACATGAGATCACAGGCAGAAGAAAGCAATGGGGAGGGAGACAATTACCTAGCCAGTTTGCTTGCAAGGTAAAGGATGTGCTTCTCAAAGTTGTAGTCGCTTTTGGCAGAAATTGCATACTACTAAAAACCTTGTTACTGCAGACAACCACGGGAATGTTCTCACACACCGTGCAAGAGTTATACATCAGAATTCCAAAGCACAATACCTGCAACAAACATGATTTATTCAGAGAAAACCTGCACATGTCCACGCGCCTCTATTTCTTCTCCTAAACAGATGTAGGCAAAGTTAGAATCATATTGGCTCGGCAATGTCCAACCAATCCCTGCAGAATAGTGAAAAGAAAATAATTGGGCGATTAGATAAAAGTTGAATTTATTAGATCCAGCATATACACAAAAGCACCGAGAGGCAACCATATCATGATATACAAGCCAATAGATAGTGCCAATGCAATAGATAGTTAAATTAACATGAAGCTGGGAAGAGATGTGTACAAATATTATGTGTCCTTTGAATCTGAGTACAGAACCTAAGCAAGCACATGATCCTCTCTCTACCTATCTCTCTGAACCCAAAATCTTGACCCTAATCCACTGCACACAATATAAATTTACTTAGGGGAGCAGATGACTTCCACACTCTAGTCTGCACAACAATCCTGTCACTCAAATCTATGATAAGTATTGGATCAGGGGACCAAGACGTGGATTACCTGAGGCGGAAACACTTTGTGGGATGGAGAGGCAGCACGAACACCAGTCTGCATCTGCAAGCTGCACATGGGCATATGGTGGAGCAGGAGGACGAGCTTCTCGTCCTGGATTGAGGCACGGGAGCGATGGCGCCGCAGATGGCTAGACCTCCTCGCTCCTCCCGCCCACGACTATGCCGCGGACAGCTCTGCCACCTTGCTATCCACGCGGCCCACGCTTGATCCTGGCCGGCCTCGAGGAGGAGGAGGAGGAAGGCGGCGCAGAGGAGCGGCGGCCGACTGGGCGTGTGGAGGAGACGGCAGCGACATGGGGTGCATGAGGACGGCGACGGCCCACGCTCCTCTCACCCAACTCCTCCGGTGAAGGGAGAGCGCCAGCCGGCGGCTCGAGGGGAGGTGCGACGGGGATGGGGGACGGAGCGGCGGCCTGAGTTTGACGGTGGGGAAGAGAAGACATCGCGCGGCGGTCGGGAGCGCCGCCAGGAAGGGGAGCGGGGAGGAGGATGAGTGGGAGAGGGCGTGGGAGGGGAGAGGAGAGGAGGCGCGCGGGAGGGGAGAGGAGGAGGCGGCGAGGCGGGAGGAGCTGGGCGCGGGGGAGGCGCGAGTGTTGGAGGGAGGATGTGGCTAGGTCATCCCACGGCAGTGGTACCTTTTTATACCCCCCCCCCCCCCAACGCGAAATGACCAAAATGCCCTGGTGGGGACATGGATATTACATTCTGTTGCCATTGAAATTTTATCCGACGGCCGAGGTTGATCGTGTAAATATCCAACGACCCACAGTGATTTGGATTGAGATCCGACGGCCTGTATCACGAGGAGATTACGATCCGACGGTCCAGAATCCAAACGCACGGGGAGGCTCCATTTTGCTTCGGGCATTTCTCCCTTTTTTTCTACCCCAGGCTTTGCAACATTTCGAAATCGGGAAATCGCGACAGGAGCAGGTGCTATTAGAGAACAATTAGCATATTACACACTCCTTAAAGGGTGGCTGCTTCTAGGCAAACACCAGAAGCGGAGGAAGAATTAGTAGCAGGTTACCAAACTGAATATTCTGGAATCAAATATGGTTTATTTTATCTTGTTTCTTACCTAAATTTATTAGTTTCTTCTTTATTTGTAACAGTTCTCTACTTGGGCGGGCGCTGCAGCGCTTGGTACTCGGACCTCGGCTCGACGCATTTTCTCTACCCCTTCTTACCCTGAAAAAGCAGGGAAGTGGAGTATGCATGAAAGAGTCGGATGCTTCTTCTATTCTTTTCTCTGGCGCAGCTGGGCCATCCTGGACTTGAACCAGAGACCTCGCCCGTGAAGTAAATCATCGCCCCTACGAAGAGGATAAAAAAAAGGGAAAACAGCCCACGACCCGGAGTAGATTTGGGCGTGAAACTCGGTCTCCGCCTTCGAGCCGGTCTCGTTTGACTGATCTCCGTCGGGCTGGCCCCGAGTCGCCTCGGCAGCAAGTCGCCGCCGGCCGACCGTCTCCGCCCAGCTCGGGTGTTGTCATGACCAAGGTTTTGGTTACCGAATGAGGCATTTTTACCCAAGGTGACTGGTAAACGCGGTTACCACGGTTACCGAGAAATACCCATAAATACCGAAAATATTTCGAACGAATTTTATAGTTGAATTTTGAATTCAAATAAGTTAATGAACGAATATTTGAACCAGAGACCTCTCAAAACAGGAATTAGGTTGCTACCAACACGCCAGAACCAACTCTCATGGCATTAATTAGATTCAACGTACTTTACTACAAATTGAGTGTTTAAATTCAAAAAATTCAAAAAACTGGTATTTTTTTTGCTTGATACATGGATTTACCGAGGGGCACGGAAATACGCGGTAACAATGGGAAATCTCGAAATTTCGACCCGTAACCAAAACCTTGGTCATGACCCGCCTCGCCGGCTGCGAGCCGCCTCCGCCGCCTCGAGCCGCCGTTGCAGGCTCGCCGGTGCGCTGCCGTTTCTCACGGCCATGGCCCCGTCTCCTGGCCACCGCGGCCTCGAGTCGCTGCTGCCTCCGCGTGAGTACCGGCCTGGCAGCCATCCGAGCCGCCGGAGCAACGCCAACCCGCCGCGTCCTCACCTCTGCTACTGCCATGAGCCGTCGCCTCCACGGAGAAAAGGTTGGAGCTTAAATTGAATATGCCAATTTCATGGGATGGCACGCATCTGCACTGCAGGATTGAGAAGATCACCAAAAGTTGACGGCCTCTGACCAACTGCCGTTGTGAGCCGCCAAGCGCCCGGCCTCACCTGCGAGTCGCCGAGCTTCGCCGTCCGCCTTGGGCCGCCCCGTTTGTCTCCATCACGGGCCGTTCGTGCCTCGCCGGCCCGGGTCGCCGCCATTGAGCCACCCGCTCCGAGCCGCCGTCGTTCCTGCGAGCCGGGCCCGCCTTTGAGCTGGCCGGTTTCCGCCGTCGCCGCTTCGGCCTCGCTCTGAGTCACCAGGAGGACTTCGCGCCGAGTCGGTTCAGGCCGCCGTCGTTTTTTCTGTCAGAGTTTTGAGCCGCCCCTGCAAAAAGCTACCCTTACTTCCGTCGTGGCCTCGCGCCTTCGCCTTGGCTGCACCAAGCCACCACTCGCCACCTCCGTGGTGAGTTACCACGCCGAGGCCTCCCCCGCCGGCAGCACACTTGCTGTCGCACCACCTCAAACAGCCTGCCGCGAACACTTCCAGGTCGCCGCCTCTTCGTCGAGCTTCAGTGACCACCTTGCCGGATCTTCTTTGCCTGCAAACTGGCCGAACAATATGGTCCAGCGCTACATGCAAGAGGCCGCCGCCTTGCCGCATCGCCTCAGCCACAGCGCCGCTCAAGTCACCTGACTCGGACCCGCCGTGCCTTGCCCCTTCTGCCACGGATGCGCCGAGAGCCGCCAGCGCCAGGCCGGCTCCGCAACTGCCGCAAGTCGCTGCCGCGGGCTTGCCGTGAACCGCCAAGATACCTCCGCCTCGAGCCGCTGGCCGTCTCTACCTCATACCGCTCAACCTGCTAGCCTCTGAGTCCGCCGGACTGCTGTCAAGTTGTCTAAACCATCGTTCCTACGGCCTTATCTCTGCCGCTGAACCACCGCGGCCTCTGCTCGCGAGCCGGTCATTACGCCTTGCTCCATTCAAAGTCGTCCGCGCCTCTACCGCTGTTTTACCCCTGTGGTGAGTCGCCGAGCCACCACAGCCTTGAGCCGCCACTTCAAGTCGTCCGCGCCGGCCAGCATTGAGTCACCATTGCCGCCTTACCTCTTGTCGGACTTGGAGGCCGATGCCTCGCTGTCACAATAACCTATCCGCAAGCTGCCGCACCAGACCCGCCATGGCCGGAACACGCTAAATTACAACAGCTTCTGAGTCGCCTCTCGTCTCCGCCAAGCCCTGTTGCCATTAAGTCGGGTTCGCCTCCGTCGAGCCATCCGACTCTGCTGCCTTGACCCACCTCGGTTCTCCTCGAGCTGCTGAGCCGCCCAACTCCTTGTGAAGAAGAGGATAAGAGAGACTGATTGGAAAGAAAGTCAAAGTGGTCAAAGTGGTCAAAGCGCTAAAAGAAATCATCCGGTGGATCTTTCTGAGCCGCCCGGTTTCCGCGCTTAAGCCGCCACCTCCACCGCAGCCATGAGAGAGTGGTTAAATTGCGCTTAAAGTTACTGGAGGTGATCTATGGACGCTATATACGACTCATTTTTCGTCTAGACAAATCAGGTGAAAGTTGTCCAATCAATTTTTTTTATTGATACACTTTTATTTTCTTCGAGAACAACTACTCTCATTCATGCAATTTCTTATGCAGAACAATTCGTCATTACAAAGAGGTTATCAAGCTATAGTCCTTGCTTACACCAGATGGGTCAACGGACAGGGTCAATTATAACCCACCGAGATTCAACATATTCTAGCAATCCACTGGTTATATCATGGTCAAGCATGAAGAGTCTCAAGCCAACTCCTCGAGTAGTCTTAAGACTCGGGGGCTACGATGACATGGCTCAGCAAATCTTGTCAGTTTCACCAGATTCAAGAACCCCAGGACGATGGAGGGAAAGATAACCCGGTCCCGGAGGCTACTGCTATATTGGTGAAAATTTAAAGGCCGTCAGAAAATTTCCGGCTTAAAAAGTATATAACAACTACAAAATCTCGGCTTAATGAAGGAGTTCCGGGTCATCAGAAAGGATTTCGGTTTAAAATCCGGTTCAAGGTAAATTGTCTCTTACAAACCTTTGAAGCTCTCAAATCCGGTTCAAACATCCGGCTCAAGCTTTGAAGCTCTCAAATCCGGTTCAAACATCCAGCTCAAGGTAAATTTGTCTCTTACAAAGCTTTTAAGCTCTCAAATCCGTTTCAAAGTTCTGGTTCAAAAAGAATTAATCTCTCGCAAGATTCGAGTTCTTAGAAAAATTAAAGGTTGCCAAGGAGAACTTGATGCCATGATGCATGGTTCAAACATGGGTACCCTGCCTTACAGCTTATCTTATTATGGTCACATGGGGGCTCCTGCTCATCGAGCATAGCTGTCGGTACCCTCTTGATCGGCGCGATGCCAAAATTTATATGGTCACTTGGGGGTTTTCTGTTCAAACATAGGTCGTATTCAAATCAAAGAGAACATAGCTGTCGGTACCCTTTTGATTGGCACACTGCCAAACCCACTTGGGGGCTTCTTGATCGTATCCGAATCATAGCTCAACCCCTTTGGGTTCGACGTGGATCGTATTCGAATCAGCGTCGTTAAACAACTCTCAAGGTCATTTGGGGGCTTCCTGTTCAAACATAGGTCGTATTCGAACCAAAGAGAACATAGCTGTCGGTACCCTCTTGATCAGCAACACCAAAGCCACTGGGGGCTATATGATAGTATTCGAATCTTAGGGTAACCCCTTTGGAACGGTTTTCTGATCGTATTCGAATCAGAAGCCTCAAAATTTTTGAAGTCTCTTTTTGCGAACAATTTTTTGGATTTTACTTAAGGCTTTTTTTATCATATCTAAAGTATATAAGTGTGGTTTAAATTTAACCCGGCTTGGCTTTGGACGATAAGTCGCCAGCATGTGACAATCATCATATATTTGAAAGTATTGGCTTCTAAGGATTGGGTTATCACCCTTACTACACAGGTCATGTAAACCGGCAGTACAAATTCAATATCACAGTGGTTATATGTGAGATATTATGACCCGCCCTGCGGTAAACCGCCAAGGGATCTTGTGATCTACTTGTGTGCAGGATAAGACTACATTTGGGTGCTTACCCGCCCTGGCTTTTGACGTTAAGTCGCCAGGGCATATGTTGTTTAAACTCTGTGCAGGGTTTATAGAGCTATGACTTACATAAATGATTAAAGTTCAGGCTCATCATCAAAGATTGAAATTGGTTCTTGATTTTCTCAAAGGCTATAAGCCGCCGGGTTATAAAAATTCCGGCTTACAATGGAGGGGTATTAAATCTCCATCTGCCAACAGCCGTCGAGTATTTAAACTCCGGATTTACTTATCAACAGATGAGGTACTCAAAGTCGCTTTGGCGCAATGGCTATTATTTTATCAATGGAAGGAATAGTCCCGAGTCGCTGTAGGCTTACGACCCGACACTTGGGGGCTACATTATTCAAATTGAGATTACATCGAATATGCAAGTCCCATGTCACTGCCAGCTTGCACCATGGCACTTGGGGGCTAATGCAAAGTCATTTTTTGCTCAACTTATTGAAGACCCGACTCATCATATTCTAAATGAGCCGGCCCTTGGGGGCTACCAATTGCTCCTGTCAAAAATTCAAGGTACACAAGCCTTAATCTATTATATTGAAAGATCCCTTACTTAGTTGGTAGAGTACAAAGCTCTTAACCTTGTGGACGTGGGTTCAAGCCCCATGGTGAAGATTACATCATATGATGTTATTATCAATGAATCATAAATAAAGTCCCAGCTCAGTAATATCTTACTGAGCCGGCCCTTGGGGGCTACACTGGTTGAAATTTTTATGAGCATAAGACAATTACAAAGTCCCAGGTTGCTGCAAGCATGACAACCCGGCACTTGGGGGCTACAGGTGATAAATATATAAGGGAGAAAAAATCTTCAAATTCTCAGTTTGGAGTAGACCAGATTAACCCGGTGTGTGCAACAATCATGACCCGGCATCATTTATTTATAACCCGACAATTTTGGCAATCATAAATCGGCAAGATCTACATCTTTAAGTCGGCTGAATATCAGTTGAATATTTCAAGACCAATATTTTTGTCAAGTCAGAGCATTGAAGGCCAATTCAAATGGATTATTTCTTATAATATTTCTCTACAAGAGCCAATGTCAGCAAATTGGTTATGAAGCTGGCCTATTGACCCGGATTTTTTAGAAGAAGTGCCTGGATTTTTTGCATTGGCAAGGTTTGGACATATCTGTTAAAAGAGATTTGCTATAAGATTTTGAGTATGCATCCAGGAGGAAATGACAAGGATTTAAAGATGATCAGGTGCCTGTTCAGGAAAATATTTAACCCGGATCACAACCTATCAAGTTTGTTCTTGTGTTTATTTTACAGGATCAGTTTAACATGGATAAATCCAAATTAAACTGGGGGCTAATGTCGGGGATATACCCCGCGGTATGACCCGGCCGAGCTTGGCGTTTTCATTGGTAACCCGTCGGAGTGGTGACTCACGAGCCTAGCGACTCACGGATGGCCATAACGGCGGGTCAGATAGAAGACTAGGCCCAAGGCCCAGAAGTCCAGCTCATGTTACGGTGGGCTGGTTTACGAGGAAAGGCATAAGGAGTTTTTCCTTAAGGGGGCAGACTAAGATTCCACATTTTTTTTAGAAAAGGAGGATGACCCCCGGCCTCTGCATCTGGTAGATGCATGCGGCCACTTTATTGATTATTCTCGAGGCCCTTACAAAGTATCACAACAATATGCCTGAATCCGCCATCTTGGCATCATATGCCCCTACTCCTATCCATATGATGAAGGGGCGCTAGCTGGGCCAAATACCCAGTCCACTCACCTAAGCCTATCATCAAAAGCCAGAAGCCCCAGCCGACCCACATACCGGGTCTGGGGCAGAACTGGTCTAACGCACTCACATGTGTCGTCGCCGCCATCTTCCACTGGTCCGTCTTCAGAGCAGATAATGAGGCTTCTACCTTGTTAGGCCTCTCTGCCATCGACGCCACCATGACGCCAGACAGCAACCCCCTCCTGCGCGAGTCCAGCACCGCGCATCGGGCGCCGAGTCTCCACTGCACCACGCCGCCGAGATCCGCCGTCGTCAATGTGCAGTATGAAGCACCGCTCCACCAAAAAAAAGCCGCTCACTGGTCCCTCGAACCCGTGTACGCTTCCAAGAATGATGCCCACAAGAAGGAAACGACACCAACGCGCCGCCGTCATCTAATCTATTGATCTAGGGTTTCCCCCGGAGGTAGCGGATAGAGGTCTGGTGTCTCCATGGCGATGCCTTCAAGAAGGTAATGACACAAAAGAGTGCCGCCAACGCCGGTCTTGGCATCAAGCCGAGAACTAGGTTTTCACCCGGATCCGCTGAAGGAACCTCCATCAAGCATCGTGTGCACGGGTCGCCGCCGCGTCGCCACCACCACACCGGGGCCCCAACGCAACCGCCGGCACGACCACCGTGCCTAGCAGCCGTGGAGGCCCGGCGTCACCACGCCCGCCAGCAGCCACGCCCAGGTCTCGATCGGCCAGATCCAGATCCGAAGAAAGGGATCGGGACGGAACGGAGACCTCCGGTCACCGCAGCCGCAGGCAACACCACGGGACGGAGCTTCATCACCCCCGCAGCCACCGCGCCATGCCGCCGCCGCGCCCTCGCAGCACCACGCCGCCAACCGCCACCGCCGACAGAGCACCGCGCCATGGTCAGAGGGCGGGGAGCCACGCTGAGGAGAGACCCCGCCGCCGCCGGCCATGCCCGGGCTTTGCCCGGCAGTAGCCCTTGGCGGCAGCGAGGGGGAAGGGAGGAAAGGAGGTCAGCCGGTGGCTGGGATTTGGATTCCCCCCGTGTCGCCTCGAGGAGGGACGCAGGGGTCGGGGGCGCAGTTGGGGTCGGGCCTACATGTAATAGAGTAATCCTAATCCTACTAGTACTAGTCATGTAACCCGCCCCTTCTACTTATATAAGGAGGGGCAGGGCTCCCCAAAGAAGGACAGGCAACAAGAAACAATCTCTAGGGCTAGACACAAATAGCCGGCTTACCGGCGACGCCCTCATGAGCATAATGAGACCTAGGCACAAACAACATGTAGGGCTATTACCGGATGATGTTTCCTGGGGCCCGAAGCTGTCTAAATCCTTGTCTTGTATGTTGAATTGTTGATTCGCCTCGCGTCTCTCGATTCCGACCAACCCCTTCAAGCTACCGCATAGATGCATTGGCCTCACGATTAAGTCCTCACACTAGGACATCTGACGTGACAATTCCACGACAGGAGAGATGAAACATCTCTTCAGCACGAGTGACCTCAAGCTGCTCCGGTACTACCTCAGGTTGGAGGTAAGCCATGAGTGTGGTCGCTGTCGGTGTCAAAACCGGCGGATCTCGGGTAGGGGGTCCCGAACTGTGCATCAAGGTCGGATGGTAATAGGAGACGAGGGACACTTTATTTTACCCAGGTTCGGGCCCTCTCGGTGGAGGTAAAACCCTACTCCTGCTAGATTAATATTGATGATATGGGTAGTACAAGAGTGGATCTACCACGAGATCAAGGAGGCTAAACCCTAGAAGCTAGCCTATGGTATGATTGTGTATGATGATGGTTGTCCTACGGACTACAACCCTCCGGTTTATATAGACACCGGATAGGGTTAGGGTTACACAGAGTCGGTTACAATGGTAGGAGATCTCGAATATCCGCACGCCTAGCTTGCCTTCCACGCCAAGAAAAGATCCTTCCGGACACGGGACGAAGTCTTCAATCTTGTATCTTCATAGTCCTGGAGTCCGGCTGAAGGTATAGTCCGGCTATCCGAACACCCCCTAATCCAGGACTCCCTCAGTAGCCCCTGAACCAGGCTTCAATGACGACGAGTCCGGCGCGCAGATTGTCTTCGGCATTGCAAGGCGGGTTCCTCCTCCAAGTCCTTCAAGAAGATTATAAACACCAGAAATAGTGTCCGGCTCTGCAAAATAAGTTTCCACATATTGCCATATAGAGAATAATATTAACACAAATCAAATCTGCTGACGTATCCCGCAGTGCGTCATAACACTGCGACAAGCCTTCTATATAAGTTGCTTTCATTGTTCCACCTCAGCTCGTTTAGCGAGGCGGTTTCCTTGGCACGTCTTGTCAAAGCAGAGATCATGTGCCCCCTTTAACGGGATTCTCATTAATACGGACTTGGGTAACCCAACCACGCCATTTACCACGGCGTTTGGGAGGCAAGTGAGTTTTATTAGGTAGGTGGGGACGCCTAACCGTACCTGCTTATATAAAGGGATAAGGATTCACCTTTTTAACCTACGCCTTCTTCCTCCTTTGCCAATCCATCTCTCGCGAACTCAAGCTCCAGCGCCCAAGTCCGCTCTTCCTTCCTCAACCTTCTCCAACAATGTCCGGAGCGGGAGGCAAGTGGATGGTTTCCTCCGTTACGGAGGCTCAAGTAAAAAGGTTAAGGAAAGCCGGATACTTGTCCAAGGACATCCCGCATCGGCTTCCTGAAAAGGGGCAGCTTCTTCCTACCCCAAGGCCCCATGAGAGGGTAGTTTTTCTTCCCCACTTCCTCCGCGGACTGGGCTTTCCACTTCACCCATTCGTCCGGGGGCTCATGTTCTACTACGGCCTGGATTTCCACGATCTGGCCCCGAACTTTGTTCTCAACATCTCGGCGTTTATCGTCGTGTGTGAGGCCTTTCTCCGCGTCCGCCCCCACTTCGGCCTCTGGCTCAAGACCTTCAACGTCAAGCCCAAGGTGGTGTCCGGACCCAGGCGGAGTGCGGAGGCGCTATGGTTCGCAAGATAGCCAACGTCCTCTGGTTCGATGGCTCCCTCGTGGAGTCCCTAAAGGGGTGGCAGGCCGGGTGGTTTTACATCACCGAGCCCCGCGATCCGAAATGGGTCGCGGCCCCCAAGTTCAGATCCGGACCCCCCACGCGGCTCATGTCCTGGAAAGAGACAGGCCTGTCATGGGGCAACGAGGAAGAAGTGACTGGGTTGCAAATATAGTCCAGGTCATGCTCGTTCGCCTGATCCTCCCGTGCCAAGAACGGGATTTTACTTTGTGGGAATTCGACCCGGCGCAGCACCAAACCCTTAGTAGGCTCTTCGACACGACGTATAAAGACGTATGGAAGGTGCTGACCAAAGGCGCCGAGTCCCCCACATCCGCATCCGAGGATTGCGGATACAGCTCGCAGCGTAACGCTAGCGAGGTAAGCTATCTATACCTTTGACAGGTTCGTTAAGCTCTTCTTCATAGATTAACTCTATGCGGGATCTAAACTCCCTTTACCTTTGACAGGCTTAGCAGGAGGTATCCGGATCAATTAACTGTCCAGCTCCTCTGCCCGAAGACCCGGCCCCAGCTCTCTTGGTGAAGCTGATGGCTCTGGCACCTTACGTGGTGCCGGAGAGGAAGGACAAGAAGAAGAAAACCACCGGGACTCGAAAAAGTTCCCGCAACATGGTGGTGTCGGACTCGTCATCTGACGAGTCCGCATCGCTCTCCTCTCGTGAAAACGAGGAGGAGGAACAAGGAAGCTCTCCCCCCAGTGAGGGGAGCAAAGAGGAAGAAGGTCGCCCCCACAGGGGAGGCCAAGGGGTCGAGGAAAAGGAAAACCCCTCCGCCGGACTACTCCCACGACGCCGAAGAGGGCGGAGAGGAGTGGCTGGACCGAACCAAGCGTCCGGCGACATCGTAAGTGTTTACATACCAGAGTGACTCATGGTATTCTTTTACTGTGCGGCTTTCCCTAATATCGAGCGTAATTTATGCAGCCCGCCCCGGGCCGGACTCGACGATTCGTCGAGCGGCTCCCTGGATTCGTCGGACGTGAACTCTGTTCCGCCCGCGGTCTCCCCCCGCGGGGCGGACGACGCCGAAGTGGCGCCCCGCCAAGCTTCGAGGCAGGAGGAGATGGTCCTGGAGGAGCCACAAGGCAATCCTCCGGACCCCAGGAGTAAAGGGGATGAAACCCCCCAGGGCTCCAAGTCCGGCTTTGTGCCGGACACCGCGCCGGACTCGACAGTCCCGGTCCGCGGTGGGCGAACTCCTTCCAAGAGGAGTAAGCCGTCTGAGCCGGCGGCCTCCGTCCAACCGGAGGCGCCGGACAATCTGCTGGAGGTGCTTAAGGGCGCCGCCATCGATGAGGAGCACCATACTGTTATGAGTACGGTGATCCAAAGGATTCAGTCCGCCAAGAGCGGACTGAATGAAGCTTGCGCTAGCCTTCTAACAGGCTTCGAGGTAAGTAAAAGTATGTCAAATTATTTACCGCATAGACAGTAGCCCCTGATGCTCTGTTCGGTGTTCGGAAAGAAAAGCGGGATAGAGGATCTAGTAATTTTCGCAGGAGTCTAACAAAAAAGGTCAAATATGCGTATGCAGGCTTCACTGCTGTCCACCGCCGCACTGACTGCGCAGGTGGATGTCCTTAAAAAGGACCTCGGGCGGACCGAGCAAGAGCTCGGCCTTGCCAAACGGCAGCTCGAGGAGAAGGAAGGTAAGAAATACCTAAAAAAATGTGCCTATAGAGAGGCACTACAAGAAATATGTCAACTTATGACCTTCTGTCAGTGACCCTCGAAGAATTGGTCATAAATTTATGACCATTTCAGACCAATTGGTCAAAAGCTGTTCGGGGGGCTCCAAACCCTAAAGCATTGCGACCATTTTGGTCAGAAAGGTCGTAATTTCCTCACACGAAAAGGTCATAAAGCAAACAGCGATAGTCCACTGCCTTATTTCTAGTTGTTAACGACCAATATAGATGGTCATAGCCTTGTAAATTGTGGTGGGTTGCTATGACTAGGCGCCACCTCATCAGTTTTGCCTATGTGGCATGTCCATGTGGCAGTTTTTGCCCTAGGTTGTGAAGCAACCTATATTTCTGTCATTCCCAAAATTCCCAAAAAAATCTCATAAATTCTTTGGGTCATATCTTCGTCAAATATGTAAAAACCTTCTTTGCCTAGTTCAAAAATAATTCAAAAATATTCATTTTCCTATTCTGTTCATAGTAACAGTTTGTGAAGGAAGTACCACTTTGGCATGTCCTAATAGTATCCATTTTCTACAGTGCTTTCCTATGCCCAAATAACCATCCTCCACCAAATGCAAGATCAATCCATTCATTATTTTGAGCCGAGCTTCAACATTCGTATTTATGTCCAGTGTGGTGGTTTGCAAAGCAAGTACCAGCTAGGCTCCTCCTTTTGAGCTGAAAATTTGTGAAGACGGTCTTCTTAGCAACTGATCATCCTCAGCCAAAACTCACGCCCATTAGCCATGTAAATTTCCTGTACCGCTAATCAAACACTTGGCTGCTAATTCATGTTTGAGCACCGATCGGTCTCCTCGTGAGAATCTTATGTTGTAATTTTCTTCCTAGCACCTACATGGGGAGTGCCCAACCCACTAGACATGTCTAGGCCACCCAGAACACATGGCAACGCCACGGTCACGCGGTGACCACGCGGTGGGCATGCGAGCTTACACGCTCTAGAGTTGGGGCCCTCGGCCACCGCCCAAACCTCGACGTATCGCCACCAAACCATGTATTTATGATTAAACAGGTACTTATGTAACTAGATATTATTTTTGGAAAAAATAAATAGCAAACTATGAGGCAACTGCAGTTCAAATTTGACCCGCTTCCAACTGAATCGGCGGGAATTTGTCTTTTTCACGAGAGGTGGATCAAAACTTTTTGCACCCAACCATTTTGTCAATTGTGAATTAAATATGGCCTAGTATTTTATAAAAATGATCTGGTCCAATTTTGCAACAATTATTTGGTAGTTCCTTCACAAAAAAACCTCCTTTCGGGCACTCAAAAAATGGAAAATGGTTTTTTCGTCCAACGAAAATGAAAACTTCCTTAGGCAACATTGTTTGCTATTCCAATATGCACCATTGTGCACAATATGAGATCATTTGAACAAACTATGCAATGAATGTGGACATAAGATTGATCATTTGGCTTGAAAGCCATGAATCTTCACACTTGATAGCTCATTTCTGAAAACACTTTTTTAAAATAATTACCGTATTACAAGTTTATTATTTTTCCTGGAAACTTGGTCACATATAATGACACAATTCGAAGGTTTTCCAATTTTTTGATTTTTTTTTGAATTTTTTATGCCCGTTTCAAAATGCGGTCAAAATGGCGGGCTTGACCGTTCCTAGCTAGTGGTTTAATCTTGGAATTTTTTTGGTGTTTCTATGATTAAATAGATACTTATGTACCTAGAAATGATTTTTTGAAAAAAATAAAGAGCAAATTATGAGGCAGCTACAGTTCAAATTTGACCCGTTTCCAACTGAATTGACGACAATTTGTCTTTTTCACCAGAGGTGGATCAAAACTTTTTTCACCCAACTATTTTGTCAATTGTGCATTATATATGGCCTAGTATTTTATAAAAAATGATTTGGTCCAATTTTGCAACACTTATTTGGTAGTTCCTTCACAAAAAAACCTCCTTTTGGGCACTCGAAAAATGGAAAATGGTTTTTTCGTCCAAAGAAAATGAAAACTTCCTTAGGCAACATTGTTTGCCATTCCAATATGCACCCTTGTGCACAATATGAGATCATTTGAACAAACTATGCCATGAATGTGGCCATAAGATTTTATCATTTGGCTTCAAAGCCATTGATCTCCACACGTGATAGCTTGTTTCTCAAAACACTTTTTAAAAATAATTGCCGTATTACAAGTTTATTATTTTTTTCTGAGAACTTGGCCACATATAATGACACAATGCGAAGGTTTCCCAATTTTTTTGATTTTTTTTTTGAATTTTTTATGCCCGTTCCAAAATGTGGTCAAAACGGCGGGAATGACCGTTCCTATCTAGTGGTTGAATCTTGGAAATTTTTTGGTGTTTCTCTGATTAAATAGATACTTATATACCTAGAAATGATTTTTGGAAAAAATAAAGAGCAAACTACGAGGCAGCTACAGTTCAAATTTGACCCGCTTCCAACTGAATCGGCGGGAATTTGTCTTTTTCACCAGAGGTGGATAAAAACTTTTTACACCCAACCATTTGGTCAAATGTGCATTAAATATGGCCTAGTATTTTAGAAAAATGATTTGGTCCAATTTTGCAACAATTATTTGGGAGGTCCTTCACAAAAAAACCTCCTTTTGGGCACTCACAAAATGGAAAATGGTTTTTCCGTGCAAAGAAAATGAAAACTCCCTTAGGCAACATTGTTTGTCATTCCAATATGCACCCTTGTGCACAATATGAGATCATTTGAACAAACTATGCCATGAATGTGGCCATAAGATTGATCATTTGGCTTGAAAGCCATTGATCTCCACACGTGATAGCTTGTTTCTGAGAACACTTTTTAAAAATAATTGTTGTATTACAAGTTTATTATTTTTCCTGGGAACTTGGCCACATATAATGACACAATGCGAAGGTTTCCCAATTTTTTGATTTTTTTTGAATTTTTTATGCCCGTTTCAAAATGCGGTCAAAACGGCGGGAATGACCGTTCCTAGCTAGTGGTTGAATCTTGGAAATTATTTGGTGTTTCTCTGATTAAATAGATACTTATGTACCTAGAAATGATTTTTGGAAAAAATAAAGAGCAAACTACGAGGCAGCTACAGTTCAAATTTGACCCGCTTCCAACTGAATCGGCGGGAATTTGTCTTTTTCACCAGAGGTGGATAAAAACTTTTTGCACCCAACCATTTGGTCAATTGTGCATTAAATATGGCCTAGTATTTTAGAAAAATGATTTGGTCCAATTTTGCAACAATTATTTGGGAGGTCCTTCACAAAAAAAACACATTTTGGTCACTCAGAAAATGAAAAATGGTTCTTTTGAGCAAAGAAAATGAAAACCTCCCAAATCAACATTGTTTGTCATGCCTAAATACACACATGTACAAAATATTGGTTTATTTGAACTAACTATAAGAGGTTAAATGTTTGCCTGAATAAGAGGGTACAAACTATAAGAGAAAAAACAAAAAATGCTTAATTCTGATTGGTGGAACCAGCTGTGGCATGGATCAGTGACATGGCATACATCTGTCCATCCATCCATCCATCCATCCGCTCTCTCAGCTAACCCTAGCGCTCGCAGATCCATCCTTCGGCCCTCCCCTCGCACATCCATCCACCCCTCGCCGCCACCCGCCCCTCCCCTCGCAGATCCATCCTTCCCCTCCCTCCTTCCCCTCCGGCAAGATCGCCGTGCTCTACTCCTCCCTCCTTCCCCTTCGGCAAGATCGCCATGCTCCGCTCCTCCCTCACTCTCTCACCCCTCGTTCGTCTCACCCACTCGTCCAAACCCTAGCTTCTCTCGCGCCGCACCCGAGCCATGCATCCTTCCCTCCTCACGCCGCCACCCTCCCACCGCCTCCTCTCTCCCACAACTCGCCGCCGACGGCCTCCCCTCTCCCAAGGAGATCAAGCGAGCGCCCGAGCGCGCCCGTCCTCGCAGCCTCCTCCCACGATTCCCCGCACCCGAGCCCGACGAGAGGAGCTCCGCCTGTGGTTTTGCACGCCGCCGCCGGCGCCCGCTCATCCTCGTCCACCTCCTCCTCGCCGCCGCGCCGCCGCCACCATGTCAGGCTGGGACGAGGGCGTGGTCTTCTACAGCGACCAGGCGCAGTTCCCGCAGGACGACCCCGCCGCCGCCGACATCACCCGCCACTCCTCCCTCCGCAAGTTCAAGGAGTTCCTCCGCGGCTTCACCGACCCCACCGGCGACTTCCCTTACTGGTACCCCCTCCCGCCCCCCTCTTTCCTCGCCAGATCTGGTCGAATCGGTCTAGGCTAACCCGTGGACGCGTTTCTCTGTTTCTAGCGAGAGCCTCGTGCACAACCGTGACCATGTCACCATCACCATTGAGGACCTCGACGCCTTCGATGCCGAGCTTGCTGACAGGATCAGCAAGGCACCCACGAACTACCTGCCGCTGGTGCGTTGCCCTCTTTGAACTATCTTTTTTTGTCTGACGGGCTATCTGAAACTATGTCATGTCCGTCTTTTATCTGTTGATTCAGAGCTGTGTTTAACTCTTCGTGTGGTGGGTTTTTGCAGTTCAAGACGGTTGGGTCAGAGGTTCTCACCAGCCTTAGGTCTAAGGTCGCTGGCGAGACCGGGGAAATGGAGGAGCCCGTCACCGGCGATGTGCAGATCTTCCTGTCCTCCAAGGAGAATTGCGTCTCCATGGGATCTATCGATGTTCTGAAACTAATTCTGTAAATTAGTTGATTCCAGAAAGTTTTAGGAACTCCATGTTGATAACAAACATAGAAAGTTTTAGGAACGCCATTTAGAGTACATTTTCTTGCTCTGTTATTTTTTTGGGTTACTCCATCTTGCTCTGTTAAGTAAAATAAGATATGTGGAGTAGCAGCAGTAAGCTAGACCCTCCATCTTGCTCTGTACATAGTCAAAGATACGTGGAGTAGCAGCAGTAAGCTAGACCCACCAAACAGCTAACGCTCAGGGTAATCTTATTTTTTTTATTCTCTTGACTAAAACTACACACTCTAGATATTATGTACTTTGTCTTGCACTGAAGTTTTTCTCTGTTGATGAGATTATCTATTACTATCTACTAGTAATTCAAGAGCAATTAGTTGATGAAACGTCTATTTTTGGCAAACTTCAATTATGGCGATTGTGTTCAGCTTGACTAATTCTTTTGTGGGGCATCTAACACTGCCATCTACTAGTAGTGTTTTTCTTCTCTATTAACTAGTTATCTATGCATACCTTATTCTAAAGTGTGGAGTGTCAACTATTTCAGCACCATCACATATTGCAAGTAACCTCTTTCTGTTTATGGAGTGTAAACAAAATAAGAGCCCACATGCACTTGCATTTTTCTAAACATTTAGCCCGTCCTGTTTAGTCGAATGAAGAAAAAAATGCAAGGACAGCAAAATGTGTGTAGATAAACAGATAACAAAAATGTGGTTCCATACTAGTTGGAACACTTTTCGCTTAAATGATGTTTATGACAGATTTATCCAACCGCTGCACTTTACTGAACAGTTGTTTCCTAGACATGTTGGGTTTTTCAAACCTTCTCTTGGGAGTAATTATATTTGTTAACTGTTGTCCTTTTGCAAGAAAAAGAAAAGATGTTGTCCTGAATGAATATAAAAATACTATAACAAGCTCTTCTTTGTCGCATTTAGGGGCATTGCGAGGCACTGCAATTACCTACAGAACCAGAAGGCCATGCTGTATTGTTATTGTAGACCGTGATGATCATGCAGAACTAAATGACAAGTTCTTCTGTACATTGTTCTTCGATATCCAGTTTTTAATTGAAGATGCATCCATCTCTAGCTTCGACACCGCGTCGTGACCTGATCTGGTGCGTGCAGGCGTTGCGGGACAAGGACCTGAACGAGATGTTCCCTATGGTGGACCATGGAGGACGCCGTCTTCATCCCCCTGCCCCGACGCCATGGACGACGCCGTCTTCATCCTCCTGCCCTGATGCCATGGAGGATGCCCCTCCACCACTGCTCCGACGCCACCCAGGTCTTCATACCTTCAGTTTCTTCTTCTTCTTCCCTTACCCTCCATTCCCATGACTGAGATGTGATGGGGTTTCCTGCCATGAATGAGCAGCTGTAGCCGGATGGATGTAGGACAACCGACCATGGATGAGCAACAACAACACCCCCATGGTGAGCCCCTCCATCCCTTTGTTCCGCTCTGCTTTCTGTGATGCTAGAGTTTGGCCTCGGTTCCATGGTTGATTACTTGCTGGCCGTCGTGTCGAGGACTGAGTGTTCGAGCTGATTTGTGTTGTTAGTGGTCATCTAGATACGGATTTGCTGCTGCAAGTTAGAATGCCTACTGTTCTGTGGTGTAGAAGACTACTAAATTATCTAGTTTGCATCCCTTTGATGTCATATATGCTACTGATTTGTTGCAGGTAATTAGAATGTTGTAGATTCAGTACAAACGTGGCATAATCCATTGGAATAAATTAGATGGGAATATATGGTTGGTTTAGTACAAACGTGGCTTAATCCATTGGAATTTTTGTTTCCAATGGGACAATCAGAATGTTCTAGGTTTCGTACATGATGCCATGGAAGGTAGTTCTCTGTTGTTGCCTCTGTCAAATTGATGCTATCGTCAAACTGTTGTAGTTTATGATGTTGTTGTTGACCTGCTGTTAATGTTGTTATTGACCGGTTGTTGATGCTGTTGTTGACCTGTTGTTGATGCTGTTTCAGGAGAAGAAGGACCTGCTGTTGATTCCCGCAGGATGCACCCACAACCGCCTCGATGCTGCTGGAAACACCCCTGGATCGCTACTGCTGCTGGACCTGACCTGGGCGCGTGGAGGAGAAGCATGCGCACTGTTGGAACAAGGCCTATCACCGTTCTGTTGGCCCAGTCCTGACAGGAGTAGGAACAGGGATCACTGTTTTGTTTGTGATTGTTATCGAAGGAGCTTCTAGAGAATGTTTGGAGTATCACGTGTAGAGCTTGTAAAGTATATGTTATTTGTACAATAGGAGCTCTGTACTGAATCTGGCTGATAATATTTGGAGTATTATGTGTGTTTTTTGTTTGTGCCAATTTAAATACTGATTATTTATTTACTGTTAAATTGAAATATGAAGAATATGAACTTGCTAGCTGGGACCCACGTACTTGAACCTGACATCTGGGACCCATTTGAAAAAAACTAAAACTTTCTAGCAGAAAAGGCCATGGCCCCAAAATGAGAAGGCTTAATTGTTGGGCTTGGCCCATCTACCTAGCCAAAATTAATATGAGAAAAAACATAAATAGGCCGAATTGTTGGGCTAGGCCCATGTAGAAAACCGAATTGGACCGGGCTGAATCTTGTGCCACATCAGCTTGCCACGCTGGATGCCTACGTGGCCTGGGGAGGTTGCTAGTGACCAAAACGCCACAGTAGGAATATTTTGGTCGTAAACGTCTTTGACCATTCCAGAAGAAAGGTCGCTATAGTCAGTTTACGACCGCCAGCTTTTGACCTTCTGTTTTTGGTCACAAAAAGGTCGTAAATGGGAATTTGTGACCTTTCAGTGACCAATAGTGGTGGTCACAAGTTGACATATTTCTTGTAGTGAGGCTTGATTGCAGAAAGAAATAACAGGATTGTACTGCTTATTGTAGGGGCCGCAACCGAGGTGGCAACCCTGAAGCAGGCGCTGGCAGAGGCCGAAAAGAAAACGGCCGAGGAGCGCGCCGAGCGAGAAAGGCTTGGGGTTCAGGTCGACGAGGTGCAGCAAGAGCTGCAAGCTCTCATGACAAAACATGAGGGTTTGGAGCTTGAGTCAAAAACGCAAGCATCCGAGCTCGCGTCGGCCGTCGAGAACGCCAAGAGTGCCAAGACCGAAGCCCAAAAGGCCCTCCAAGAGTTGGAGGAGGTGAAAAAGATAGCAACGGGTAAGGCATTCTCAATGCAAAGTAGGAATATAAAAGTATACTACCTATTACTTACCCGAATCCGGAGTTCTCCAGGGGCGTTCGCCGATCTTCCCCACAGCGTATCCGCCGCCGCCGCGTTCTACCGAGCTGAAGAGGGCAGCTCGACGAAGAGTGTGTTCTTGTCTCAGTATTCTGAGGCCGGACACCCTGTGCCCTTAAGCGATCAGCTGAAACAGCTGGTCGAGCTCCACAAGGCGGCCGAACAGGCCATGAAGGGCTTACTAGTTCGGCTGTGGCCTGGAGAGGCCCTGCCTGGGAGCTATTTCGGGCTGGTGCGGCGGCTGGTGGAGGCCTGTCCACGGCTTGAGGTCATCAAGCGCTCCGTCTGCATTGAAGGTGCCCGGAGGGCCCTTGCCCGTGTAAGGGTACACTGGGGTAAGCTGGACGGAGAGAAACTGGTGAAGGACGGGCCACCGCAGGGGAAGGAGCATCGCAAGCCCGAGAACTACTACAAGGAAGTTCTTGCCAGAGCCGGCCTTATCGCGGATGAATGTATTAAAGATGTAATATTTGAGTGAACTCGCTCGTTTGTATCCTGTGCGCTGAAAACATGTTCATATGCGCAAAGCAATGCTTATTTAATTTAAAATATTATTTTCTGTGCGGCCGTTTATCACAAATTTGAGAGATGGCCAGTCGTCGGCTTCTGCCCCCATGCCACTAGTGCTGGGGTGTTCAGGATAAACCTGAGGGCTCTTGTTCCCATAGTTGGGTCCTTCGAGGTAGGCGCTCAGCACAACGAACCAGGCAATCGGACTATAATGCTTGAACACTCTCACTTAGCCATAGGACGTTATAATTTTAAATTTCGGCAAAGCCCCTAGTTCGGAAGGCCGAATTCGGGGCGCTATCCACGCCTTTGGCCGGACATAGCCAACTCCTCGCTCAAAGAGGCATAAGCCTTTAAGGACTCGAAAAACCTCTCGAACAGCGACCGGTCTCACGCCTTATCATGACAGTCTGTTTTAGCTTTCTCCACTAAGGTGCTCAACCCACCTGATCTGGGGCACAATCGCTGTGGTTCTCCTAGTGCTACCTTAGCCGATAAAGCGAAACGTAAGGCACCAAAACATAGGAGCCGGGCAAACCCAACATGTGACCAAAATCATGACTCGGAGCCGATGCATATAGTGCTATAAGTTCGGGGTGCCGCACTTGTGAAAGTGTACGGACTTCTCACACCAGATAAAAGGGTAATGAAGCCCCTGGCGTGGTTTGCCGTACCATGGTGTACGGGTGCTATCATGTTATGTAATAAATATATATATATATATATATATATATATATATATATATATATATATATATATATATATATATATATATATTCAAAAGAGGATAATGCAAAAAATAGACAAAAAGCTATGCATTGTTTTATAAAGAGGCTATCTATCAAAGTCGAACGATACAAGTATTGTGATGAGCAAAAAAGATATTCGACAATTTAACATGTCCTGACCAGGCACAGGCCGCGGAATTTAGAAACAGATATATCGCTCGAAATAGAGACCACCTGAGAGTTCCGGAATGCGGCGTAGATTTGTCTGCTTTCCTGGATCTTGCATCGTCTGTGCGGCAACAATGCCGAACAGGTTATCCAGAGTATGGAGTCCTGAAAGTAAAAAAAAAAAGTAAAAAAGAAAAATCCGGCAGCCCCTAGTACGTTTGACGCCGTGTTGTAGGCATGCGGTTAATGTGCCCTTCCCCCTGTGCCCATGGAATTTTAAGGGCTTAATTGTGTACTCGAGGTATTTGCTCCGCTATGTTGCGATGGCTGGGGTCGGGGCCGTATTGCTACGCTTGCTCTGATCGTGCCAGGTGGTCTTGTTGCAGGTTACTCCGGGCGCGCTTTGCATTGTCCGGTTTTTTAACGGCCGGACTGGAGAGTTGCCTTGAAAGGCTGCTTTGTACTTCCGCTGCGAGGGCCGCCGTGTGCTCCTCCATACGGATGAAGCGTTCTGTGTTTCCGCTGACCGTAATTACTCCTCGAGGGCCTGGCATCTTGAGCTTGAGATATGCGTAGTGCGGCACCGCATTGAATTTAGCGAATGTGGTTCGTCCGAGCAGGGCGTGATAGCCACTGCGGAACGGCACTATATCAAAGATTAACTCTTCGCTTCGGAAGTTATCCGGAGATCCGAAGACCACATCAAGTGTTATCGAGCCTGTGCAATTGGCCTCTACACCTGGTATGACGCCTTTAAAGGTCGTCCTTGTGGGCTTGATCCTTGATGGATCTATGCCCATTTTCCGCACTGTATCCTGATAAAGCAGGTTCAGACTACTGCCGCCGTCCATGCGGACTCTTGTGAGATGAAATCCGTCCACGATTGGGTCGAGGACCAGTGCGGCAAAACCGCCGTGACGGATGCTAGTGGGGTGGTCCCTTCGATCGAAAGTGATCGGGCAGGAGGACCATGGGTTGAACTTTGGGGCGACTGGCTCCATCGCGTATACGTCCCGTAGCGCACGCTTCCTCTCCCGCTTGGGAATGTGGGTCGCGTATATCATGTTCACCGTCCGCACTTGTGGGGGAAACCCTTTCTGTCCATTGTTGTTCGGCGGCCTGGGCTCCTCCTCGTCGTCGCTGTTCAGCCCCTTGTCCTTGTGTTCGGCTCTTAACTTGCCTGCCTGCTTGAACACCCAACAATCCCTGTTGGTGTGATTGGCTGGCCATTCGGGGGTGCCATGAATCTGGCACGAGCGGTCGAGTATCCGGTACAAACTGGATGGGCCCTGGGTATTCTTTTTAAATGGCTTTTTCCGCTGACCCGATTTATAGCCTCTGAATCTGGCATTAACTGTTGTATCCTCATTGTTGTCGCTGCTAACGCGGCGCTTTTGATTATTTCGACTTGACCTGCCACTTTTGTCCTTGGTATCCGAATTACCCGGCTTCTTTGATAAGTTGTTGCTGCGAGCTAGCCAGCTATCTTCGCCCGCGCAAAAGCGGGTCATGAGTGTCGTGAGGGCTGCCATGGTTTTCGGCTTTTCCTGTCCCAGGTGCCGGGCAAGCCACTCGTCACGGATGTTATGTTTGAAGGCTGCTAGGGCCTCTGCGTCCGGACAATCGACTATCTGATTTTTCTTTGTTAGGAACCGTGTCCAGAATTGCCTGGCCGATTCTTCTGGCTGCTGAATTATGTGGCTTAGGTCGTCGGCGTCCGGTGGCCGCACATAGGACCCCAGGAAGTTGTCGAGGAATGAGGCTTCCAGGTCCTCCCAAGAACCGATTGAGTCCGCTGGTAGGCTGTTAAGCCAGTGCCGGGCTGGTCCTTTGAGCTTAAGGGGTAGGTATTTGATGGCGTGCAGATCATCGCCACGTGCCATGTGGATGTGAAAGAGATAATCCTCAATCCATACTGCCGGATCTGTCGTACCATCGTACGACTCGATATTGACGGGTTTAAAACCCTCTGGGATTTTATGATCCATTACTTCGTCTGTGAAGCATAGTGGGTGTGCGGCGCCCCTGTACTGGGCTATGTCACGACGCAGCTCGGAAGAGCTGTGCCTGCTGTGTTCGGCCCGGCCGGATTTATTGTGTCCGGAGTAAAGATCATCACATGTCGTCGGGCGTCCGCGCGATCCATAGATCGATCTTGTTTGCTTTGCTTTATCCTCCAGTACGTCTCGCGGGTCTGGCTCGTTTTCCCGTGCCTTATTTGAACGGCACCGGAGCATGGCTTGCTTAAGGGTTCGACGGGCCTCTCTGTCGCGGCCACGGGGTGGCCGGTCTGCCATGTCATATGCTTCCCCCTCTGATTGGGGTAGCGGCCTGCGCTTAGGATAATTTTTGGAGGGGCGCCCGAGTTCATACTCTTCGGCCGCAAGGACTTCAGTCCATCTATCAGCTAGCAAATCCTGATCAGCTCTAAGTTGTTGCTGCTTTTTCTTTAGGCTGTTGGCCGTGGCTAGAAGCCTGCGTTGAAAACGCTCTTGTTCGGCAGGGTCTGATGGTACGACGAATTCGTCGTCGTCGAGGCTTGCCTCGTCTTCGGAGGAAGGCATGTAGTTATCATCCTCAACCTCTTGCTCTGCCGCTCTCTCCTGAGGGCTGGCTTTTCCATCTTCCTGCACCGAATCTTGCTAGTTCTGGTGTTCTTCGGCGCTGTCCGGTGTAGTATTATCTCCCGTGCCGAAATCACCGTTTCTGCTGTGGCGGGATTTAGAGCGGCGCCGTTGGCGCCGACATTTTGGCGGTTTTTTCGAGTTGTCGTCTTCCGCTGTTCCATCGCCATCCGCATCCTTTGGAGCATCCACCATATATATGTCATATGACGAGGTGGCGGTCCAGCGCCCTACAGGTGCTGGTTCTTGTTCGTCTCCTCCTTCGCCATCCATACCGCCGAAGTCTTCGGAGCCGAAGTCAAGCATGTCGGTTAAATCATCGACCGTGGCTATTAAGTGGGTGGTGGGTGGGCTTTGAATTTCTTCGTTGTCCGAATCCCAACCTCGCAGACCATAGTCCGGCCTGGGCACTCCTGATAAAGAGAGAGACTTGAGAGAATTCAGGATATCACCGAAAGGTGAGCACTGAAAGATGTCCGCGGCGGTGAACTCCATTACAGGCGCCCAATCAGATTCGATCGGCGGGGGCACAGAAGGCCCGGAGTTCGGAGAAGAGTCCGGCTCCTTGGAGTTCTGGGCCGTGCGGAGTACGGGGCTGGCGTTCGGCTCGATCGCCTTTGAGATCGCAACCCTCGAGGTGACGTCCAACCGTTCATGCTCGGAGAACGCAGCGGGCTCCGAGTCAAGGATCGGGGCCGGAGCGTGTGCGGCCTCCAGGGTACTATTCGGAGGCAGAGCTATATCATGCCCCTCGAAATAGTGCGGCGCGCTTGGCTGTGGCTCGAACCCGTCGAAGATCAAGTCTCCGCGGATATCAGCCGTGTAGTTTAAGCTTCCAAACCTGACTTGATGGCCAGGGGCGTAGCTTTCGATCTGCTCCAGATGACCAAGCGAATTGGCCCGCAGAGCGAAGCCGCCGAAGACGAAGATTTGTCCGGGGAGGAAAGTCTCACCCTGGACCTCATCGTTATTGATGATCAAAGGAGCCATCGGGTCTAGAAGCGACGACACAGAGGAACTCTCAATGAAAGCACCAATGTCGGTGTCAAAACCGGCGGATCTCGGGTAGGGGGTCCCGAACTGTGCGTGAAGGTCGGATGGTAACAGGAGACGAGGGACACTTTATTTTACCCAGGTTCGGGTCCTTTCGGTGGAGGTAAAACCCTACTCCTGCTAGATTAATATTGTTGATATGGGTAGTACAAGAGTGGATCTACCACGAGATCAAGGAGGTTAAACCCTAGAAGCTAGCCTATGGTATGATTGTGTATGATGATGGTTGTCCTACGGACTACAACCCTCCGGTTTATATAGACACCGGATAGGGTTAGGGTTACACAGAGTCGGTTACAATGGTAGGAGATCTCGAATAACCGCACGCCTAGCTTGCCTTCCACGCCAAGAAAAGATCCTTCCGGACACGGGACGAAGTCTTCAATCTTGTATCTTCATAGTCCTGGAGTCCGGCTGAAGGTATAGTCCGGCTATCCGAACACCCCCTAATCCAGGACTCCCTCAGTCGCACAATGATCACGCAGGCGTCCTACACTGCCAAGATGCTGGAGCGAGCTGACATGTCTGAATGCCATGCCGTGCAAGCCTCGACAGAGCCACGGCTCAAGCTCAGCAAGGAGAGCCGAGAAGCCAGTGGACGCAACATTCTACTACAGCATCATTGGAAGCCTGAGGTATCTCGTGCATACCCGGCCAGACATCTTGTTCGCTGTTGGGTTCCTGAGTAGGTTCATGGAAGCACCGGCAAGCGATCACCTCGCTGCCTTCAAGCACCTGTTGTGGTACATCGTGCGTACTCTCTCGCATGGAGGCGTGTATCGGCATGGCGATAATGAGAATCAGGTCGGCCGCAATGACTCCGACCACGCTAGTGACTTGGACTCCAGGAACAGCACCTCTGGCATATTGTTCTTTCTCGGAACCAGTCCCGTCAGCTACCAATCAGCGAGGCAAAAGTTTGTCGCGACTTCTTCGTGCAAGGCGGAGTGCATCGCGGCAGCCGACCTCGACACCGGCATGATGAAGGAGCTGGTGGGCTGGCCGAAGCAGACGCTCCATGTGCCATTGGGATTCCATGCCCATGGAGATTGATTGGCCCACGATCTTTGTTTCTCAGCTTGGCTTCCGTGTGTTCCCTTTAAACTTGTTCATAGTGTTTGGTTGTTAATCATGTTTCTTTGGGTATTGTTTAGGGACTCCATGGATCCCCTATCATCTCCTAGTGTCGAGACATGTTCGACGAGGAAGAGCAAGGCCCATGACGGCATATAGAAGTGACACAGTGGCATAAGGAACTATGATTCGCCAAAGGAAAGCACGCGAAACTCAAAAGTATATTTCATTTGTTGGGTTTGCTATGTTTAGACCTGCACTTATCAAATCATCAGCTTTACCGCTTGGACTAAGCGGTTAGCTATCTCATAAACAATCAAAAACAATCAAATAATCAGCATTGGCTATGTTTTAATTCTAATTTATATACAGCGTTAGGTGATCGATCATGACAAGGTAAGTTTATTTGTCCGACTCAAATAAAATAAAGAGTTTTAGCCTAGCTACGTGCGTTGGATTGGTGATCGATCGAGCGGGTACCCTAATTAGCCAGCGCCTGATCGAGCCGCGTATTGGTAGCGATCGCATATATACGGGCAGCAGCAGATCGATGGAAGGATAGGCGGCGGCGGCGGCCATGGCAGTCTCGCTCCCGGACGACCTCCTCCTCGAGATCCTCGTCCGCATCAAGGACGAAGCTACTCTCTTCCGCTGTGCGCGCGCGTGCAAGCGGTGGTGCCGTCTAGTCGTTGAGCCCTCCTTCCTTCGGCGGCGCTGGCCACTTGTCTTCCACCTTCGTGGGCCTGGTCACCCCACAGCAAAGCCACGCAGGAACGGCCCCATACTTCATCCCAGCAGCACGATCGGCTCTGGCCCCTGGTTGCCGCACCCTCGGCTCCTTGGTGACGGCCGCTCCGGCCGGCATCTTCGATCATGCGGTGCCGCTCGTATCGCGCCGCGGCCTTCTCCTCGTGCACCTCAAAGACCGCAATCCGTACAAAACCATCTTTGGCGGTATGCGACCTGCTCCCTCCTGTGACGTTCCGGCTGACGTCGACCCCCGACAGCTGTAGTGGCTATGCCATTCTAACCAGTACAGATTGTCGCCCCATTGAAGAGCCATCTCTACCGAGCAACCCTTCATCTTTCTTCAAAGTGGTGGTCATCCGCACAGGGTACAAAGATGGCAAGTACAGTCTGCATGTTTTCTCGTCTGACAAAGCAAGCTGGAGCGTGCGCGACAACTGCTTCGACAAGACTCCGCATCCGTATCGCTACCGGTTGTTTAGTGATGCCATTGTGTGTCGTGGCATGGTACACTGGGTAATTAGTTGTGCTGGACGGCCAGGCTTTTGCGTCATGAATCTTAACACCACATCTCCAGAACCAAGCTCCCCTTCAAAATGGACCTCCAATCTGTCAGCCCATGCCTTACTCTAGCTATTGATGGGACACTAGCAGTACTACGGATGCGAAAGGCAGATTCCAAACTAGAAATTTGGCAACAAGAGAACCAACAAAATATAAGTAGAGGTGTTACTTCAGAATGGTTATGCACGGGGAAGATCCAGCTAAAACTACCTGAGAAGACTCGAGGTAGAGGGTTACGCGTCTGGAGAGAGAAGTGTGGCACACTGCTCATCAGCGACAACCTCGGGCACATTTACACTACCAACCTCAAAACTGGGACAAGTGAGGAGGTGGTGGATTTGTATCGCATGGGTGGCATCTCCCCAAGTGCTGTCTTGCTCTTGGACATTGATTGGTCGTCGATCTTTGTTAATCGGCTTACGGGGTAGATATATATTTTCACCTTTTTAGTTTCTCTTGTGAAGTATGATAGATATCATGTTACAGATCGGTGAACCGCCAACTTTGTTGCCCAACTTATTTATGTATTTTATAATGTCGCATTATTAAGTTAATCACGCATTCTGTATCCCCGCAAAAAAAATCACGCATTCCGTATTGGTTAGGAACTCAAAGCACTCCCTCTCATCTTCTAGCAGTGTGACGGCTCCAACGCGGAAGAGGTGACGTGAGAAAATAGGAACCAAGAAGGGAAAGGGTCGCAGCGACATATCGAAGGATGCGAAGCAGGGTTCAATGGCATAAGGAAATCGATTCATCAAAACAAAAGCCCAAGAAACTTTAGTCTCTCTTTTACTGCGCTACTGCCATGTTTTCCTTAAATCTTGGCCGGCGCCATAAATAACCAATGATGGCAAAATTACCATGTTATAAACATATTGTTCTAAGGTAGCATTTATTTTACTACCATTTTTAGGTTAAATACTTAGATTTGCAATCTTTCATTAGACCGATTTTAATTCACTTTGATTGGATTCGAATTTTCCAATAGTCGCTTTGTATTGAATTTTACATACTCAAGAGAGTCATCCTCACTAACTTATTTATTTCAAATACGCAAGAATGTCACATCACCATATAATTATCAATGGGATAAGGTCCATCTCAACATGCAACCATGCATGGGAACATATTTTTCATTCTATTATTCTACTTATATTCAATAAATATTTTACAAGTATACATATTCAAATATAATAAGTCATATGTATTTTTACTTTTGGTTCATGTGCTATTAATCTAAATATTAATATTACACACTATCAAATCTCATTGAAATATATTGCAACCGATTCCTGCAGCAACACGTGGGGTATCATCTAGTTTTTTAGTTTACTAACATTTTTTGGCTGCATTCTAATTTTTGGACATTCAATCACGTACTTCAGTAATATCGGTCCACCTTAATTCAACTATATGAATTTTATGTTAGGTTTTTTTATATCGGGTTATATCATTTTCCTTTGAACCATACTTGTCTCTGGCTTATTTTTTATCATGTCTATGTATGAGACTTCTTTTTTCATTTATGTCCTAAACTCATGCATTCCTTATTATTTATTCTTTTTATCCAGAAATCAAATTACTATTGTAGTCTGTAGTTTTTATAGTTTTGAGGTGCCATGGTTACACTTCATATTTTGTTGGAATTGACTTGAATCTCTGTTAAAATTATTTCCATATTACCTAGAATTTTGTGAGTCATCTTTGCCCTCTCCGAATTACAATTGTCAAGGTATAGTTGTTTCTGCTTCAATTTTTTTCTGAACACAGTACAATCGAAATTGCTCACATACACTCACCTATGAATGCACATATGCACATCCTCCCCTATGAGCACCTCCGAGAGACTGAGCCGACATAGCATCTTGAAAATGACGAAGTCACTGTCGTGGATAGTAGAAGAGGGATAGGATAAAGGAGCGTGATCTATCGAGATGCAAACGGATGACGCGAATAAATTTAACGAGTTCGGGCCTCTCATGCTGGAGATAACAACCCTACGTCTTGTGCTCCGGAGATGCTTTCTTTTATCTGCGTGTCGCCGCATTGGCCGCCTCCGCCGTCGTCATGTCGGCAACGAGGACGGCCTCTGCCACCCATATCCTCTCCTTCCCACAGCGGTCAAACCGCTCTCGGTGGGACTCATACTCCACCGGACCGGTGATGGGGAATGTGAGATTTGAAGGCTCTTGGGACCGTGATGATCCAGCCCTAGAGGATCCGAGCGGCCGATGCACCGATACTATGGAGCCGCGCCGGCCGGGTGTTGTCCTCCCGGCAGCGGCAGAGTGCAATGCGGACGACCATTGCCTCCTCCAACCCACAGGGGATGACACGCCCACTCGACGGATCCAGACTGGGCGAAGTCAGATCCGCTGCCCTCCATGCCGGAGAAGGCCTGAGATCGCCGGACGAGAGCTTGGGTGGCGGAGGGGAGTGGAGCGGAGTTGCTACGGTTTGGTCCGGCGAGCAGATGAGGAGAAATATATGTGGGGTCGGGTGGGCTACCGTGGGCCGGGTTCGACATGGCGGACGCGCTCGAGCGCGTCCGGGCGCCCCCATATCCTTCTCATATTTGGGCTGGATATTAAAGGTGCCGGTCAGCCTAGGCGTCTGAGGCCCGTTTGATGCGTCCGTCTGGATAGAATTTTTGTGACCAGTTAGTCACCGGACCGTTTGCCTGGGTGTTCGAGACGGGTTTGGAGCGCCCGGCTAGCTATAGATGTTGATAATATTATTATTTTTGAGAGAGAGATTATTGATCTTTAGTTGCTTCCACTAAGCCTATGTACCGGTCAAAAAACTGCATCTCTGCAGAGTTCCATCGTGAACGGGGGATTAGGCTATATCTGAACTAGCCAGTTGGTAATTAAGGAAAAAAAAGAACCCTAGTTAATCACCCCCGGATCCAATCACGGAAGTAGTGCCGGCCGCCATGGCAATCTCGCTCCCGGACGACCTCCTCCTCGAGATCCTCGTCCGCGTCAAGGACGAGGCTGTTCTGTTCCGCTGTGCCACGGCGTGCAAGCAGTGGCGCCGTCTCATCACGGATCGCTGCTTCCTCCGGCGCCGCTGGCCGGAGGACGTGTCGTCTTGTTTCGTCGGCTTCATCGTCCAGGGAAATCGCGGCGGGGAAGAGGACGTTCGGCCTACCCTTGGCCAGGAGCCGTGCTTCATCCCAGCGCCGCGATCAGTTCTGGGTCCTGGCCGCCACGCCCTTAGCTCCTTGGTGACCGCCGGTCCTGCAGGCATCTTTGACGGCGCCATCGATGCCGTTGGTCTCGCGCCATGGCCTTGTTGCTGTGTGCCTCCAAGCAAACTCTGGAGACCAGACCATCCTCCAATTGGCAGTCTGCAATCTGCTCGCCAACACGTGCGTCATGCTCCCTCCTCTAAACCGCGGAGCACTCGTGTACGACGAAGGCAGTGTCGGGTATGCAATTCTAACCGGGGTAGATTGTTGCTCCGAAGATGAGTCGTCGTCGCTGCCGGCAGTGCCATCAAGCAACTCTTCCTTCAAAGTGGCCATCGCCTGTTATCACCGTAAGGAAGCGAAATATAGTTTCCATGTGTTTTCGTCCAGTGAAGCAAGTTGGAGCGTGCGTACCAAGTACTTTATCAGTAATCTGCAACAGCAGAACTATACCTACTACTGGTCATTTAGCGACGCCATTGTGCGCCGTGGCACGGCACACTGGATATTTCATGATCATAAAGAACAGTTATGTCACTTCATTGAGCTAAACGTTCGGACTGGCCACATCTCGTTGGCGAAGCTACCTTTCTACTGCGCTAGTCGCCCATGTCTTACTCTAGGCGTCAATGGGATGCTATCATTGTTGCTCTGGATAGAAAAGGAAGGTCCCCTACTAAAGATCTTGGAACATTGCGGGGACCACGAAAACATGAGTGATACTTCAGCATGGCTATGTTCTCGAACGATCGACCTAAAACAACCTTGGAAGGACAATGGAGGAAAACAACTATGTTTTGGCTGGAGAGAAAAGTGCGGCACATTACTCATCAGCGATATCCAATCACATGTTTACACAGTCAACCTCCAAACCGGGATGATGGAGGAGCTAGTGGATTGGCCCCGCAGGCGCTCCCTGTACCATTGGGATTCCATGCCCTTGGAGATTGATTGGCCCACGATTTTCATTTCTCGCCTTACCAGGTATAGGTAGCCATTCTTATGGACACATACACTTTTTTCGCTTCTTCTGAAAAGTATGACGGATAACCTATCGTGCTATGGGGTTGATGAACCGTAAGCATTGTCGTTCAACCAGTTCACACATTTAATGTTAGTTATTAATGGTGTTTCCATTCTTTGGTTTGGGATTCCATGCACATCCTACCATCTCCTCACTGCGATGCAGCTCCAACCAGGAAGAGGCAACCAAGGGGAAGAGGCATCAGGAAGGGCAAGGATCGTGTTAGCACATCAAAGAAGATGAAGCACAGCGCGGCAACATAAGATGTTCTATTGTAGTTATCTGCATGGCAGCCTGAAACTTTTCGATGAGTCATTCTTGATCTCCCAAAATTAATTGGCTTGAAATTTGTGTGAGCTGAATTTTTTTTGGTCAAATGCCAATTTGGTTTCATACATATAGTTGCATGTTTGTAGTAGAAATTTTTGAATGAAGGTCAATTTGTTTGCACTCCAGTGTGAAAGACACGGTAATTAAGATGGCTGAAGGATAATGGCCTGAAGGAAGCTATGGGATTGGGTTGCAAACGAATAAGTGTAGTTCTCCAGACCAGCACAAATAGAGATAAAGATTGGCTTATGCGAGCTGTGGATAACCAACGGTCTGGAAGCACAGATCCCTCTTCTCCTCCTCTCTCTCTGTCGGCCTGCGAGAGCTACAGCAGTCACAAAGAGTAGTCTCTCGGTGTCACAATTGGCCAACCCACTTGCTCTCCTCTAAATCTCTCTCGATCTCGTCTCAATTTTTATCCACAATTCCAAACCAGCTGCCAGATATATCATACGCCGCTAATCCAATATAATACACAAAAACAAATTGAACATATGGTTAGTTCTCTTCCAGACACAAGAATGTAAAGACAAAGAAGAAAAATGTGAGATGAAAACCATAATATATTACTCCCTCCGTTCCAAAATAGATGACTCAACTTTGTACTAAAGTTAGTACAAAGTTGAGTCATCTATTTTGGAACGGAGGGAGTACCTACCTAATAAATTATGGAATCAATCCCTTTTCTTGCATATCTACCTCGTAATGTTCCTCTGTCATTCAAAACTTTACATGCACATTGGAGGAGGGATACAAATCGTAAGAATACCAACTATACCAGTGTGTTTCCTAAACATTTGAGTTCGCATGAAACAAATAATTTAAGAAGTGTTGTCATATTACGAGCTATACCATGCAGTCAGTCTGAACCAGGTGACGCACCACTGCATATGATGCCTCCTACTTCGCTTCTTGGGTGCATCTACGCCTAGCTAGGTTTCACCATGGTTTAAATGATGTGTTTATTTCGAGACTTCTTGCTTTCTGAACCCAAGACCATTAGGTGTAAAAGTAAAGTTACTTTTTCGAATTCTCATACTGAAAGAAAGTAAACCCCCAATGTTAAACAACATTACACGACACATATTTTTGCAATGATGGCGGAGCTTCTGAATTTTGTAGAATATTACATCATCCCTTCCTGAATGTTTTTCAGCGAACCCGAAACACTAACAAGGCACTAATTCCATGAATCATCCAAAATTACTGAGCCAAAAAGATGCACCATACATTTTAGATCAATTCATTTCTAATGATTGAAAATAGAATGGTTGTTATTAAAAATATATAACTAGGCTGACCTGAAGTACTTAGCACAAACTATCATGAAGATTCGTTTGTAGATAACCTTTTCATAAACCAAGATGCTGGGGCAGAGCAAAAGAATACCACTCAAATGAAGCAACTGATTTATAGCACAATACCTAAAGAAGGAACTCTCTTAATAGCTGTACATCAATGCCACAAATACATATTGTATATGGCAGATTGAAATGGAAAAAAATGTACACATGTTCCCTTTTCTAATTCATCTTCAAACTCGGACATTAGAAAAAAAAATTGCCAATTACTATGCATCAAGAGCTACCTATCAACAACAGTCATCCAATGCTTCTTTGTTTGTACACTTTCTTATACTAAAGCAGAATTGCTCGTCACTATACCTTTGTTGGACCTCCAGACTGGACAAAACCGGGTCGTTTTTGCGTAAACCAAATTAACAAAAAACCCAACTACTTTGACTGACGGTAATCGAAACATAGCCAGGGAAAGAGGCCGTAATCAAGCCCAATAAGCAGCTAATTCTTTTCAACGGGACGAAACTGAGCTTATTTGACCTACCGAGTGTAGGTACTGAACAAGAATTAGCAGAGCACAGCTAGCTAGCAATTCTTAATGCGAAAACAAACTGAAAAAACACTTTGCATGTGCACTGAAGTCAAGACAAAGAAGGATGTTACTTCCTAGGATGTGGACTAAATCTCACAATAAGCCAGGCAGCTGCAGCGATGTGCTCAAGCAAGCGGAGTGTGTGTTGAGGAAGAACCTGCTGGTGCAGGAGATGGTGCACTGGGTGGGGCTGAAGTCGCTGGCACCACCGTGCGCCTCTCCGGTCCCCCATCGACTGCTTTCCTTCCTTCCTGGCATCCTGGTGCATGTCCTTCTCTCTCCCATCCTTTAATTCCTTTCCTTCCTGGTTCATGGCCATGCATGACTCTATTTTCTTTTCCTTCGTAAATCTTCCTGGTTCATGGCCATGCATGACTCTATTTTCTTTCCTTCGTAAATCAAGACAGGAGTTCCTTTCCTCCTGCGCTTCTCACCCTTTTGATTCTTTTAGGCGGCTTATCTGTTTCAACTTGGAAACATATGAAAAATTGTGGAATTTGATTGAAAGAAGCGAGGTGGGACTATTTATGTGTTAACGACCTTGTTCCCAACAAATACCATAGCATAGCTTAGTTTGTTGGTGCTATTCGATATGTGAAGCCGAGGTCTGGAGTTTGAGTCCCACATGGGATTATCTGGGAACATAGATCGGTTGGCATAGGAAATCCGGAAAAACGCAAGAAAAACGGTTGTCCCAGGCCGGACGCCGAGTACTTTCCGGCGACGGCGAAGACCGACGACGAACGACGAAGAAGTGAAGCTGGCTCTGATCGATCCACCCGCAGTGTAAAGCTAGCCTCAACTAGCTAATCGATCTACCAAATCAAGTTTCCTCGGTTGAGCTTCTGACTTGATTAATTCACCGCTGGCCAAAGCTAAACACGCACGTACACAAAACGTTTGGCTGATTGCCAAAGGCTCGTATCGAGCCTTGAGTTTATTTCTTCAACTCACGGTACAATCTTACAGGTATACGTACCTATATATATCAACCTAGCTAGTACTAGCAAACCTAATCGGCATCTGCCTGCAAAAAAAAAAAAAAACCTAATCGGCATCTAATACTAGTCCTACTCGGACTCATATACATGCACATGTACACCTATGGAATACTAAGCACACTAGGTAATTGCTCCGTATACAATCCAGATACGGCGACTACGTCGGGTTTACTTCCAACAAAAACAACTAATAGCCTAGGGAGAACTATGAAATCCTCTATCTTTTATTATTATTAGGTAAAGATAAAGATCTGTATAGTTGAATAGGGCATGTACTGCTACGGTAACACAAATTTCGTGAAGCATCGCCGTTGCTAGAAAGGGAAAAGAAAGTTGCGGTATTAATTAGCTTCCTTCAGCATGCAGCTAGCCAGAGCTGGAAGGAGCAACAACTTACTGGAATGGGAATATATGCTATATGCCTTCTGCTTTGGTACAAACTCTAAACACATCAACGGAGTAGATCACTTCATACCCCTTCATAATAAAAGGTACGATTTTTTTTAAATACGTCATCCGTGCCGAGCACACCACTGTGTATGTACCGCCCGTACATGGCCCGTGTAGCATACGCAAACCCCCCTCCGTGCTGGCCGGCCCATTTTACCTTTTCTTCTTCTGTTAACCTGCAAAAATGTGGTGGGACGTGATTCACACCCGTCACCTCCTCGTTAAGTGTACACTGTAGTAATCAAGCAGACAACTCACCTGATGTGAATACTTACATCCTTTTTATTCTTTTCTTCTTTCTTCTGTTTGTGTCCCACCGAAAGAGAAGGTTGTGGGTCTACTTTTTTTTCTGGTTTCATTTGGCTGAGGAGGGCGCGGATACTTCTTTTTTATCACATTGTCTGGTTTTGTTTGTAGATTTTACTTCTTTTTTTTCTTTTCATCTTTCTGTTTTTTTTCATTTTATTTTCCTTCTATTAAACTTCGTGAACTTTTTCTAATTCATGGTTCTTTTTCAAAGTCGTGATTTTTTTTGCAAAATTGATGAGAGTGACTTGTTTACTATAGCGAACCGGTCTTTTTCTCACTATTTTCCTTTTTTCCTGTTTGTTTTTTTTGTTTTCATTTTTTCGTTTTCCTTTCTTGTTTCTTTTTAAATGCTCGCACTTTTAATAATTTGTTCAAATTTCAAAAAACATTAATTTTTAGAAAATTTGTTCAAACATTAAAATAGTCACATTTTAAAATTGTACAAACATTTCCAAAACTGTCCCGGTCTTTCAAAATTGCTGACAATGTCAAAAAGCGAACATGTTTTAAAAAGAGCGAACACAATTTTGAACATGAACATTATTTGAAAAATATTAACACATTTGAAATTTCAAAAATAAAATCGGAAAAATACTAACAAAATTTTGAAATCATTTCTTAAAAACATTCCCGGAACATTTTTTGTATTTGTGTAGAAAACAAATTGAAAACAGGAACATTTTTCCAATTTTGAACAAATTTTGAAAGCGCAAATATTATTTGAAACTACCCGCACAGTTTTTGAATTTGTGAACAGTTTTTGAATTTGTGACCAAATTGCGAAAAACAGGAACGATTTTTAAATGGATAATTTCTTTTCAAATCCATGAGCGCTTAGGCCAGCCCAACAAGCGCCCGACAGGAGTGAGGCCGTCTCCTAGTTGGGCCAAGGCCTATGTGTTTTTCTTTTTTTCTTTTTCTTTTGTTAATTCATTTTCCTCCTTTATGAACTTTATTATTCTATTTGAAACTTGTTCAGAAATTTGAAATATTGTTTGGAATACCTAGAAAATAGTTTTAAAATATGATATCAGTTATTTTCATTCCAATATTTATTAAATGCTTTTGTATTTAGTACTCCCTCTGATCCCTATTACTTGTCTTAGATTTGTGATACATTTGTATATAGAGAAATATAAGGAAAATAATATGGATCGGAGGGAGTAGTTATGTTAAAAACTTAAAATAACTGTTTTAATTACCTTTTTAAATTATAATTTTAAATACTTTTTTCCTTCAAACCTGGCAGGAATGTCTGCCATAGGCATGCCCACCTGCTGGCAAAAGTTGGTGCCATTTCAAGAATGTCCAAAGGAACACCGTTTCATGTCTTCCCCGACTAGCTCGCTTCTCCCATGGATGTCGGCTATCAACATTACGGTTCGTGTTGGTCTTCTCAAAGAGTTGAATGCGCTAATGTGTTGCACTCTACGTATGATGGTTGGAGAGAAATAGTAGAGTCTTCGACAAGGTAGCTTCGATGCCATGTCAGGTGATTCTAAGAATCCGTGAGGAGTTCTCCAAGTGGACTCTAGCTAGAGCAGGTGAGGCGGTGGATGTGGCCAGATAGCTTTCTGTGTGTGGGTGGAGAGGTTGTGCATGCTGCGTTCCCACCTCTTGTAATTAAACAGCTTGTGTTGTGACCCCTTCCCCTATCTTAATACATAAAGACACACGGCTTGTGTGTTCTTGAAAAAAAAACTGAGTTTTCGCCGCCTAGTTTTCCTTAAATTTTGGCCGCCATAAGTACCTGCACATCTTTGCTGTAGAAATTAAGGTATACTATTTTTCCCCAAAAAAAAAGAAACATGCTATTTTTCTGAGGCGATTGATTTTATAACAGTTTGTAAGCTGTGTAGTACATGAGGTGGAGACAAGGATTGCTGAATGGTCAGGAATAGGCAGGCTAGTACAACAGACACACACGATTAGCAGTGGATAACGAACATACGTATGGGGCGGATAGAGCGGTCTCTGGAGTACCACATGTCCGGCCGGTCTCTGTCAGCCTGCCCGTTGCCCCACTTGCATGCAAACCCATATGGCCCTATCTGCTATCACTCTCGATCTTGTCCGCAATCTTTATCTACGATTCCAGAGCAGCTACTACGCATTTGCTACGTATGCATGTCACCGAATGCCTGAATGAATGGTCTGTGGTAGCTAACTGAGATTTCATCGTCGCTTCAGCACGAAGCAGAGCCGGGGCTGGAATGTGCGCGCAGGTTAGGACAGAGATCACAGTCAGCCCCAAGTCTGAATTTCATATCCCAAATTAGAGCAGCAGCAGCAGCACATATTCTGTACAAAAATTACAGCAGCTGCGGCGTCCTTTCAGCAAGCAGCAATCCAGATGAGCTGGAAGTGGAAGGACCTTCTACTTCTTTTTCTTCTTCTTGTCCGGGAAAGGATGGGCGCAACAACCTGGTGAGGTGGGAATATGTATGTGCTTAGATTTGGACGTAGATCACAGTCACCTCCATGTCTGAATTATCCCAAAATGGTTGGTTGGCAGCATGTGCTCACAACCAGACAGTTTATTTGCTGAAAATGGGTATCATAGACGAACGGTTCTCTCTCTCTCTCTCTCTCTCTCTCTCCCTCTCTCTCTCCCTCTCTCCCTCTCTCCCTCTCTCTCTCTCTCTCTCCCTCTCTCCCTCCTTCTCTCTCCCTCCCTCTCTCCCTCTCTCCCTCTCTCTCTCTCTCGCTCGCTCCCTCCCTCTCTCCCTCTCTCCCTCCCTCTCCCTCTCTCTCTCTCATTCATACGCAACGCATACAACACATGCAACTTAACCTAGCCAACTCGTCACAAGTTTGTCACCAGCTCATGACTGAGGGCGGCGGCGATGGCGGTTCGTGAGCGGTAGCGGCTTCTCTTCATCCCGTCTTCAAATAGTGGTGTCGGCCACACCTTCAACTCCAGCAAGTCAGCGCCGACGCCGGCAAGTCAGTCACGAAGTGAGATTAATCTCTTCATCGCGTCTGCAAGTAGTGGTGTCGGCCTCATTCTATTTTCTCCCCAAGTCCCCATCCTTGCAAATTATGAAAGCCTTAAATTCTGTGACATAATAGACATTTTTATGGACAACGTCATTTCTAAATATGGCATGTTGTTAGTACGATATAACTTCTATAGCCTCTGGAGAAGGGCAGCCCTAAATCTTGTAGAGTACTACTTTTTTTCCATTGTGTTCAGTACAATATAAAATTTCTAAGGTTGTATGGTGGCGCCGGTGGAGGAAGTGCTATGTGGCGGCGGGCCAACAAAGTTATTTGGTCCTCTGTGCCCTGTTGGTTGACTTCCTCTCGTGAAAATGTTCGTTGCAGCGACGGTGAGAGGGCACGGTGTTTATCCTTGGACGGCGTTTGAGATTTTGTCGCCTTTGCACAGTGCTCTAGTTCACTCCTTTAGGCCCCCTGACGGTGGTCCGTGGGTGGACAACGACTGCAACTCTCCATGTTCTTGAAGCCGCCGAGTGATTGCATGGGCAAGCTGGGGACTTTATCTCTACATCCTCCAAATGACTGATCCAACAACACTCTCTTTCCTGGAGACTTAACCAAATACTACCATAATTTGGACAACCATGAAACAAAATATCACTTTAGAAACCCTAGCAGAAAAGTACCATTTTCGCTCTATTCTTTTGACAAAAACTACCACTTCTGTTAAGTTACCGATTGGGCCCACATGACAGGGATGGCCGCATGTAAGCGTTGATGTGGCATATAAGTCAAACTCCATTAGACTTCATGGTAAGTTGAGAGTTATCACACGTGGGACCCACATTTCAGCATCAACCTCTTCTACCTCAAGACAGTTTTTCATTTGGGACATTTCGCCGAGCAGCTACTATGCGTGCTCAAGCACAAGCTGCCATGGCACCTGTCAGGGGAGCGAAGGAAGGGTGCCAGAGTGCCTCGGTTGCACCGCTGCTACACGATGTGCTTCCCGGTAACGCGCGTGGAGGGTTGAGGCAGATGCGTCATCTCTGGCGATTGATCTGTACGTGCATGGCGCCAATGAAGCTGTATGGGCAAGATTTGATCTCTGTTTATAAAGAAAAATAGTATCACACTCGATTTTGTCCGCAATCTTTATCCACGATTCCAGAATCCAGACCAGATAGTAGCAGAAGTATTGGTATACATATCGCTGAATGCCTGGATGAATGGTCTGCGGTAACTAACTGAAATTTGGTCAGGGAAATGGATGTTGTGTCGTCGTCATTGCTTCAGCAGGAAGCAAGACAGAGCTGGAAGGATCTCTTCCTCTATGGAAATATTTGCCCAAGTTAGGACAGAGATCACAGTCAGTCCCATGTCTGTACTTCAGATCCCAAAATTTACAGCAGCAGCACATATTCAGGAGTAGAAAACTACAGCAGCTGCGGTGTCGCTTCAGCACGCAGCTGGAAGTGGAAGGATCTTCTTCAGTTCTTCTTCTTCTTCTTCTTCTTGTCCGGGAAAGGATAGGCGCAACAACCTGCATGCTGAGGTGGGAATTTGCATGTGCTTAGATTAGGACAGAGATGACAGTCACCTCCCAGTCCCAGTTCGTTCCCTGTCTGAATTATCCCAAAATGGTTGGTTGGGCAGGATGTGCTTACAGCAGCCGGTTTATTTGCATATAATGGGAAAAATATTGCAATCAAACGGTTCCGAAATCGTTCCTTGTCTGATCCCAAGATGGTCGTAAGAATGACGATGTTCAGTACAGGATCGCATTTCTAAGGTTGTCTGGTAATGTTGCAACAACCTGCTGAGGTGGGAGAATGTATGTGCCTAAATTTGGACAAAGATCACAGTCAGTTCCTTGTCTGAATTTCTGATCCAGAAATGGTAGGTTGGTCAGGACGTGACAACATTCGGTACCAGATCACAGTCCTAATTCCCTTTGCTGGGTTTCAGATTGGGACTTTGTCCTTCCCTACCCGAAATGGGAGCTGGCAGCTAAGATGTGCAGTAAGTTGTACATCAGATCACAGATTGGATCACAGCCAGTTCCAAGTTAGTTCCCTGTACTTACAAGATGTGCTTAGATTAGGACAGTAGATCACAGCCACTTCCAAGTCTGATTCCTTGCCTGAACATCAGACCCCAAATGGTTGGTTGAGCAGCAACCGGTTCATGTGCTTGAATTATGACAAAGATCACGGTTGGACGGTTCCGAGTTCGTTCCCTGTCTTGGTTTCAGATGATCCCAAAATGGTCATCACATTCATCATCACAACATCACAATCCCAATTTCTTGTTATTGGGATCTTGCCTTGTCATGCCCAAAATGTGCAGCTCCACCAGCAGAGTGCATGCTTGACTTAGGAAAGAGATCACAGTCAGTACCAATTTTGATGTTCAGATCCTAAAATGGCAGGACAGGACACATTCACAAGTACAAGATCACAATCCTAATTCCCTTGTTGGGCTTCATATTATGACCATCTTGCCACTGCCCAAAATGGGGGCAGCAGTTCAAGATTCGCAGTTACAGCAGCAGTATTACATATACATACGTAAACACTAAGCAGAGCACACACACTCTGCAACTCTGTTCTTCTTATTGCTAATCTTCTTCTTACCCCGGGGGAGCTTCACTTCAGCTCCCCTTGTTAATCTTCTTCTTCTTCTTCTTCTTAACAATTATGTCCAGCCGCAGCTGTAAACTCTTTGACTGATCGACACACACCTACGCTAGACTGACGATGGATCATGGACTGACTGATTTACTGATTACAGATTACAATTACAGCATCTGTTGACTTACCTGATGAGCAGGAGGAGCAACACACACACAAGCAGAGAGCAGAGGAGCAGAGCATCTGTTGATGACTGAATCCGGGATGGATCGATCGATGGTTATCCTTATTACTGGTCGCCGTGGTGGTAGTGCGGGTAGGAGGAGACGCCGCCGCCGTGGCCGTGGCCGCCGTACCCGTTGTAGACGGCGTGGCCGCTGTGCTGCTGCTGGTAGTACCCGCCGTGGCCGGCGGCGACGCCGCCCATGGGGGCCGGGTGGTGGTGGTACATGGCGGGGGCCATGGCGGCGGCGTGCGGCACCTGGGGCTCGCGCAGGCTGGGCGGCACGGGCGTGGAGGCGAAGATGTGGTCGGAGGCGGAGGGCCCCTCGTTGGAGAGGCCCTGCATCCGCTTGACGTAGAGGCGGTACTTCTGGAGGTGGCTGGCGACGTTCTCGCGGGTGAGCCCCTCCACGTTCATCAGCTGCATGATGGTCTTGGGCACGGCGCTCTTGATCCCCAGGTGCGCCACCACCTCCACGAACCGCTTGTGCAGCTGCGGCGTCCACACCAGCCGCGCCCGCTTCGTCGCCGCCGCCGACTTCTCCCCGGCAGACTCGGCCGAGTTGTTGTCCCGGTTGCCGCTGTCGTCCCCGGCCGCCGCCGCCCCCTTGCCGGGGAAGGAGGGGAAGGAGCCGCCGTTGGCGTGGGCGCCGGCGTGGCCGTTGCCGGAGGAGGGGGACGAGGAGGCGGAGCGGAGGCGGGACACGGTGGCGGAGGACGCGCGGTGCACGTCGAGGAGCGTTCGGCCCGGCTCCGGCGGGATGCGGAACGCCGCCGCCAGCCCCGGCGGCACCAGCGGCTGCGACAGCGGGGTCAGCTCGTCGCACCCCGGCAGCCCCGTCTCCCACTCCGCCACCCTCCCGTCGTACCCGCCATAGCCCCCGCCGCCCCCTCCCCCGAAGTCAAAATCGTAGCCGCCGGCCTCCTCCCCCATGGCTTGGATTGGATAGGACGGATTGGATCCCCAGCCCAATCAAGAACCCAAAAAATTCAACCCAACCCAATCTCTCAACACCAATCCAGCCCCCGACGAATCACCCGATTAGAAGACTTACCCTCGCCATCTCCGTATCATCTAGTTCTACCTGCCGGGCGAACTCCGGCGGCCGGCGGCGGCGGTGGGTGGCTGGAGGGGGGGGAGGGGAGCCTAGCCAACGAGGGGAAGAAAGAAGATATTTTTGTGGGGCGAGATGAGGTGAGGTGGGCGGGGGGCGGGGGATAATTTAATGGCCGGAAAAGGGAATAAAGCGCAGATCGGGATGGCCACGTGGACCGGTCACCGCGATATTTTCGATACGCTTTTCCCATCGCCACCGTTCTTCCTCCATGGCACGATCGTAATTCCCCGCGCGCTTTCCTGCCGACGTGGACCGGCCATATCGCCTTGAGATTCGTGCGCTCCACGATCGGACGGTCTCGTCGCTTTTTTCCTCTGGGATTCCGTTGGTGGCCTGGGGTCGCTCTCGGGCGGCCCATTTTTAGTTTTGGATTGGAGGGGAGACTTTTGCTGGCTCGCCCGGTCAACCTCAGGCCAGCAATAAAAAGGGATTTCCCTTGTGCTGCTTATTGGAATCCAAATTCCTTTCTTGCGCAATAATGCCCAATATTCTTTGGGCCTTTCTTGTCTTGGTGTAAAGTTCCGGCGATAGATATTTTTGTTAGGATATTTTGACTAGGATATTTAATTTGCGGATTAAGGATCGTTTTCTTTCATTACCAGTATATATATACGAAGTGTTTTGAGATGAGCATTGTAAATGTTGTGGAACCAAAACTCATTTTACATGGAGCTAGAGAAGAAATCTAAACCGCGTGTTAATTGAGGAGGCACGTGAGAAACAAATGGTTTTTTTTTACTTTGTTTTCATGGCGCGCTTTTCTTGTCTTAGGGATGGGTTTTGAGGCTTTTATAACCTTATTTGAAAATAGGTATAGACCAGTCCAACGATGATTGCATATTTCTTTGGGATTTATATGTACAACCGGACCACAAGATTACAATTGATTCTATTCCGTTGTGTTGTCCCTCTCAGCACAGTTTGGAGCACAACCTTTTGCCCGCTCAAACTTGCTAGCAAAAAAGTTGATTAAGAGACTCAATCGTATCAAGGAGATACACCAGCAAGGAGTGGCTCTTGAAAAAAGCAATTAGATGGGCTAGATAGAACGATCCTTTTATGTGAAATACTTCAGCTGTCATTTTTATTTCCAAATATTCACTCGTACCATGAAATGAGTAAGCTGGCAGACTTACTTCGTAGAGCACCAAAACCCAAATTTCAAATTACCAGCTCGTGAAATGACTCTGTTGCAGTGAAAGTCTTTCCACTTTTCGTTCAAAAAAATCGTTCGGATCAAAATCCGTGTATATGGAGGATATATAGAATTTATTTTGTGTGGACTAGCTTTAAATCCCGAGGTTTTTTATGAGGTCCCATAGATATTTTTCGTGTGCGACCATGGACATGGAAAATGTTTGACTCCATGGCTTGATTCATCTCTTTCGTTTTGAGATGTTTTTCTTTGGAATAAAATTTTGTTTACTAATTTTAGGGCTTTGTTTTACATAACCCAACTTATAAGGTCATGTTGGATATTTTGGTGTTTTTGGATTAACATCAGAGAATTTGATTTTCACCACCGTCTTCACCCGTGGCACTTCTACTTTCGCCATTGTTCACACTCATGGCATGATCGTAGTTCATGCACGCTTCCCTGGTGGTCTCGATGGTGATGTGAACCCCAGATATTTCTTCAAGATTCGTGCTCGGCCCGATCACGCGGTCACGTGTCACACTTTTTCTTATGCGATTCCGTGGTGGCCCGGTGTCCCTCTCGGTCAGCCCCTTCTTATTTTGGAGGGAATACTTTTGCTTGCCCAGTCAAGTTCAAACCAACATCTATATATGCCACAACTAGTCATAAAAGTGCTTTCTCCTTTGTTTATTGGAATCAAAATTCTTGCATATGGTTGATAGATTCTAGCATGTGTGCATTAATGTCCAATATACTTTAGGCCCATTTTGAATAAAGTTGCCATGATATTTTTCCTAAGATATTTTCTCTCCGTATGTTAATTTTTCCATTGAGGGTCATTTTTTCCGATATCAATACATATTAATGTATAAATTTCATAGGAAGTGTTTTGGGTTGAGTATTGGAAATGTTGTGGAATCAAACTCAATTTATAGATTCTAAAGAAAGACATTTTTATAGCGCTAAAGAAATAATTTAAATCACATATAAGTTGAGGGGCACTGGAGAAACAAATGTGTTTCACTTTGCTTTTATGTCCTACTTTTCTTGTCTTGCAGGGTGGGTTTTGAGATTTTTCTAAGCCTAATTTGATATAATGATAGATAGTTCATACTTATTCCAGACGGTCCAATAGTGATTTGGACTGCAAATATTTCTTTGAGATTTCTGTACAGCCGGATCACATGAACACGCTGGCCTAGGGTTTCGACCTCCTTCTCAAAAAAAAAAAAGATCCTACTCCTTTTTATATGATTATATTGTGTTGTCTCTCTCAGCCCATTTTGGGACACAACATTTTGGCCATTCAAACTCAATCTCACAAATAAATTGATTAAAGGAGTTTTCACTAACTCAAAGTATCATGGGGAAACAACAACAAAGAGTGGATCCTAAAAAGACATTATTTGGGCTAGATAGAACAATCATTTATGCAAAATATTTGAATTATCATTTTATTTCCAATTATTGACTTGTAACATAGAAGGATCAAGCCGTCAGTCTGACTTTGTAGAGGACCAAACCCCCAAATTTCTTGCTCTTGAAACGACTCTGTTGCAACAAAAGGTCTGTCCACTTTTCTAAGATATTTTCCTTGGGTCAACATCCCTGTCCGATTCCCGCAAAAAAATCCTTGTATATGAACAATATATTATTTTGTATACACTAGCTTTAAATCTAGAGGCTTTTTACAAGGTTCCATATTATTTTCGTGTGTGGCAATGGACATGGAAAATGTCTAACCGCATGGCTTGATTCATCTGTCTGCTTAGAGATTTTTTTTGCATGGAGTACATTTTTGTTTATGAATGATAGAGTTTCTTTTTACATGATAGCCCCCCCCCCACCCCCTCCTCCTCCCACACACACATATAAGGCGATGTAGAACCTAATGTTTCTAGATTAACATTCGAGAATTTTTAATCCTGAAAACATTCTAACAAAACATAATGTTAAAGTATAAAAGTACTGGTGTCATGCACGGTCAAGGACACAACGCTCCAATTTGAGTTTTGGAACAATTAAGAGTATTTGTTTCTTTTGACTGTTTTCTGTTTATAAGTTCCGTCTCTTTCTTTTGCCCAATTATGGAATTCAGAGTAGCTGTTTTGCTGCACGTAGAAATTGGCATTGGAGCTGTAGCCTAAGTACAAATGCAACTAGAAAATGTACATCTCAATTTAAACTGTGATCTCATCCATCCAACTGTACAGAAAAACACAAACGCATATACTGGTAGCTGGGCTGGAATTGTGGATAAAGATTGCCATGAGATCGAGAGGGATCTATACGAGAGCAAGTGGGGTTGAGCGACTGTGACCGAGAGACTGCTACTACTACTCATCGAGACCACTGTAGCTCCGGCAGGGCGACAACGAGAGGAAGAGAAAAGGGCACGCACGTGCGTCCAGACCATTGGTTATCCGCAGGCTCGCGTAGTCCAATATGTATCTCTATCTGTACTGGTCTGAAGAAATACACTTCTTCGCTAGCAACCCATTCCCATAGCTTTCCTTCCGGCCATCATCCTTCAGCCATCTTATTATTTACCGTGTCTATTTCACATTGGAGTGAAAACAAATTGACCTTCAATAAAAAAAAATCCAACCTAAATACTTGGCAGCTATATTTATGATTCCGAATTGACATTTGAGTATAGCAACTACACGACTACACACTGACAAACCAATTATAACAAATATAAATCGTAACTTCAGCACCTCAGGCCTGTAAAAACTAAAGACAACTATAGTAATTCGATTATTGGATAACAAAAGTGAATAATAAGGAATGCATAAGTCTAGGACATAAATGAAGAAAGAAGTGCCATAGAAATAACTAGGAATAAGAGCATCTCCGGCCGTTGGCCTCCCAGGAGGCGCTAAAAATCGCCCCCTGGGCGCGCACCGGCGCTAATCGCGTGTGATGCCCCCCTCCCCCCCCAGTCGCGGCGCCCCACGTTTTTTTGAAAATTTAAATTCCGGCACAAACACGGCGCAAATTCAACCAAACTTCGGCGAGTTCGTTCATATTTAAAATATTTTATAAAAAAGAAAAAAAACGCTACTAGGTTGCTCCTCGCCGTCTCCCTCGCCGCTCCTCGCCGCCCGCCGCCCTTGCAGTTCTACATGCCGAGGAGGCTGTAGAACCGCTATAGTCGCCGCCGCCGTCATTGTCGTCGTACCCTCCGCCGCGGCCGCCGTCCCTGCTGCAACCCTCCCCCGGTTGGCGCAGCGGGTTGGACGGTCCAGGGGCGTCCTCGTCGTCGTCGCTGTCGAGGATCACGACGCCATGCTCATCCTCGCGCCCACGTTTGCGGGCGGCTATCTCTTCCAGGGCCCGGCGCTGCCGGACCATCTCGTCGCGGAGGTAGTCGTCCCGCGCCCATTATAGGGCATCCTCGTTGGAGAAGCCGCGCCGGGCTATCTCCTCGTACTCCGCTGGGAGGCCGGGCTCCGGCTTGGGCGCGACGAGGATGAGGCGGACAGAGGCGGGGGTGGAGTCGCCGATGCGGACGATGAAGCTGCGGGTGCGCTGGCTGACAAGCGTGTCCTGGGGCTCCGGCTTGACGGGGCGGAGACAGGGAGAGCTGGACGAGCGGCCGGACGGGGAGGAGGACGCCCCGGGGTCCATGCGCCTCAGCGTCCACGAGCTCCCACGTCGGCGAGAGAAGGACGGGGGAGTGGGGTACTCCAGCCTCGGCGTGTTCCCGCCCTCGATGTACTCGTGGACAGCCTCCAGCGTGCGGCCGGTCACGCGCCACCATCGGCGCCGCCCCTCGGAGTTGATCCTTTCGGAGGGCACGACGCCGTTGGTGGCCTCGAGCTGCTCGGCGTGGCGGCGACGGAAGTATGGCTCCCAGAGCGGGCTGTCGGAGACGTACCGTGGCCCTTCCCTCGCCGCCCGCGGAAGGGAGGCGCGGATACGCGCGATCTCCACACGCCGCGCCGCCCCGGTGGGCGGTGGTGGCACCGGGACCCCGCCGGCGCTGATTCTCCACGCCCCGGGCATCCGCATGTCCGGTGGGACCGGGTACTCGGCCTCGAAGAGGAGCCGAGCTTCGTCCTCGTGAAGGTGGCGGCGGCCGAAGCCATTCGCCGCCGCGCCATCGCCTGGGAAGCGATCGGCCATGCTTTGAACTGGAGACACCGAGAGGAGAGGGAGGATGGGGGAGAAATGGCGCGTCGGCGGTGGAGACTCTGAGTGTGTCACCGGCGCGCTGGGGGTCGGCTTATATAGGCGGAGGCGCCGCGCTTACGCGTGGCCGCCACGTGTACGCGTGGCGGGCGATGGGACGCGCATCGTCCGGTCTTCACTGCGCCGCCCGTGAGGCATCAATGGAGGAGGCTGACCGGCGCGGCAGCGCGCGGCAGTTTTGGCATTGCTTCGCCGCGGGAAACGAGGTGATGAGGACGACGAAGCGGCGAGAAGAGAGACAAGTCGCTGGTAAGGAGGGCCCGCGGCTCTTTCACGAAAAAAACGATTCGCCCGGCGCCCCCGAGCGCCACCCAACGCGCTGGGTTCGGGTTGGGTCCGCCGGTACAAATTTTGATCCGAGCTGGCAAAAAATGTGCCCTTGAGGGCGCGACTGGGCCGGGCGCCGGCGACCGAAAAGTCACTTGGAAGGCCTTGTTGGGGCCCGGCTGAAGATGTTCTAAGCCAGAGACAAAAATAGTTACATACTCGTTTCCAAGGGAACTGGTATAACCCGACATATAAAAACATAACATACAAAAATTCTGGAAGTCGAATAAAGGTGGAACAGTATAGCTGCAGTATGCCATCGAACGTCCAGAAGTTTGAATGAAGCCCAGAAAATTAGTCAACTAAAAAAGTTCGTCGAAGGTTAAAAGAAAGCTCTACGGCAAGAAATAGTAAAATTATTAATGAAATGTAAATAGACTCGAGTTTGTTTGTGCTTTTTTATGTAATGAATCCCATTTCTTATGCTGCCGGGCTGTGCTTCGTCTTCTTTGATCACACAAATGAAATTATTAATGAAATTTTAGCTACAAACAGCAACTATATATTCATGAAACCGAATTAGCATTTGACTAAAAAAAATCAACATGACACAAATTTCAAACCAATTAATTGTGGGAGATCAAGAATGACTCATCGTAAAGGTCCAGGCTGCCATGCAGATAATTACAAGGCCCTTATCTAAAAACAACTTTTCGAGGCCCAGGAGTCTAGTCAAAGTCCAGAAAAATAAAAAGGCCCATACCATGCTTCAGTCGGCCCTAGCAGACCAGTCGACAGTGCTCTGGGCTCCAACTACTGTTGACTTAGATTGCCTAAAAAAAAAACTACTGTTGACTTAGACAACTCCACTCCTCTCCTCGCCATTTTCTCCAGAGGAGCGCCGCCCCTTGCTTTTCCTAGGTCACCACCAACCACCAATGGAGGCTAAACCGCCAATGGTGCGATTCAATCATTTCCCAACCAATTTTCTTTCAATCCGTGATTATTCTACACGTTCCCGTTCAGGTTACCGTTTGAGAGATGGTATTTGTACGCCCTTTCCCACTGCATCACTAAATATCTATTTAGGCGAAGTATCTAGTGAAAATGGCTTTTGAGTGAAAATCTGAAAATTCCCACGTTGGCCATCAGATCCATAATGTACGCCACCGATTAAAAGCGGGTTCCCTGAGCATCCACTTAAATGTGATTAACAGATAGTAAGCCCCTAGTCACGCAATGATTACCCAACTCCGACCTAACTCTTCCACGTCCCGTGGGATGTTGCCGCCGGGAACGCCGCGGCGTCTCGAGCCCGAGACTTCCCGCAGGCCGCAGCGGCGAGACCCGAGACGTGACGGCCACAACCGATGGAGACGCGGGGCGCATCGTGTTAGGGCATCTTCAGCCGTTGGTCCCCCAGGACGCATAAAAACCGCCCCCTGGAGGCGAGCCGGCGATACACTCGGTGCTGGGGGCGGTTTTGCGCCCAGTCGTCGCCCCCAGCTCGTTCCAGACGTCGAAATTGGCCCACTTTGCAGCCCAATTTCGGCGAATAAAGGGCCCATATGGACGGGAATTGGCCCATATTCGGCGTGGTTTCGCCGTGTCTCGGTGTTCAATTATTAGCACAATTATTTCTTATCACATATTTCATCACAGAAAAAATCAAATACTTCAACAAAATAGTACAACAACAAATAGTTCAATACAGATTATATAGTTCAATAAATAAAAACTCGTATTTCATCACACGGCGTCCCCCTTGAGCCTCCACAGGTGCTCGATCAGATCTTTCTGCAGTTGATGATGCATCTCTGGATCTCGGGTCTCCTGACGCATACTGAGATAGGCAGTCCAAGTTGCCGGTAGCTTGTGATCAACTTCGGCTAGAGGACCCTGCTTGTAGTATGGTTCAGTGTCAAAAACTGGGTCTTCTTGCTCGCTCTCGATGATCATGTTGTGCAAGATGACACAACAAGTCATAATCTCCCACATTTGATCTTTGGATCATGTTATGCAGTAGCCTTGGAGACGATGCCGGTTCTTTGCTTTCATCCGCCCCGGCGCCGAGCCACCTCGCCGCGGCTTTTCATTGCTCGCCAGCAGCTGGGCGAGGGCGGCGAGCACCATGAGATGCTCTTCTTCCTGGACGTCGGCCGCGGCTTCCTCCTCCAGCAGCGCGGCGAGCTCTTCCTCCTCATCCGAGTCCATCGCCGAGACAGGTAAAACGCCGAACACCTTGCGCTCGGTGGGCGTGTACCCGCCGTTAAACCGCGCCTCCGCGGCCGGAAACGGCGGCCGGAAACGCCCAGCTGCTGTGGGAGGGGCTGCCGCGGCGAAGCGCTGCTATTTTTCGGCGGGGAATGGCTATCTAGCGGAGTAGGGCGGCGGCCGTCGCCGGGATATAGCTAGTGCTGGCCGAGGGCGCGGGGGGTGCGAGGCGAGTCGGGGGAAGAAAACCTTGACTTTTCCCCTGTCGGTGTGGGCCAGGCATGCTTTTCCCTAGTGCTGGAGCCCCCAACTGCTCCCCAGCGCGCCGGGTTCGGCCTGTGACCGCCGGTCGGAAAAAAGGTCCGAACCGGCGATTTTCGGCGTCCTAGAGGCGCGCGACTGGGCCATTTTTTTGGCGCCGGCGCCGAAAAAGTGGCCTTGGGGCCCTGTTGGGGGCGCGGCTGGAGATGCCCTTAGAGTTCCCTCTCATCGGCTGGTAGGGCTCCCGAGGAGCCAAGGCGAGGACGCGACCGGGAGGAAGACGAGGATATCCGTGGCGACCGCATAGGCAACTTGACCGGCGACGCGGACTGTGTGGCAGGGGAATGGAACTACGTAGCAGCGTAGGCGACGTGCACGCTGGCCGGCAGCACCAGCAGTGGGGTGAAGTAGATAGAGCCATGCTACCAGCGCCACCAAGGGTGTGTTTGGTTGCCCGCATTACGCCCAGCCTGGCCCACGCGGGAAGAATGTGACCCGTTTGGTTGCCTGCGTTCACTGTGCGGCCCGCATCGCACGGAACTTAAAGCACGTCCAGGCCAGGCCCAGGGGAAACGCCCAAATCGGTAGTAGCTCGCGAGCCTAGCTCGGGCGAGGCAGGGGAGGGCGACGCGCTTCTCCCCTCGTGCGAGCAGGGGAGATGACGCGAGCTCGCCCGTGTCGCCAAAAAATCGGCGGGAGGATTTCGGCTCACCTCCCGCCGAGTCCACCCCTATTTAGCCCCTCCCTCACCGCCCCAACTCCCGCCACCATTCTCCCTCCGTTCGAGCTTTCCCGCCGACGCGCATCGACACCGACAAGCAGGTAAGCGGCGCATCTTCATCAGCCGGCGGTCCACGGCGTCGGCGCACTTCACCGGCCGGCATTCATCTTCCACGACCGTCCCCCATCATCCTCGAGTTGCAGCCATGGCTTCTGTGAGTTCAATCTCCCTTTCTCTCTGTTCCTTCTTGCTAGATCTGAGCTGCAGCTAGGGTTTGATCTAGATGCATGGTTGGTTAGTGGTCTAATCTGTGAGCTGATATGGTTGATTGCTATGGTGCTGTTGTAATTTTTGGTAGGGCTAGATATTCAAGCATGTGGTAGGCTCGATTAGTAGTAGAGTTTGAAGTTGAACCTTGTGCTTGTGTTGATTCGTACTTAGATATGTGATTTGTAGCTATTGGTGGTCCATTTGTAGCATGTTGTTTGTTGTAGATGTATGTTCCTGCTCATAGATTGTCCGGTATGCTTTGGTTTGATAGCGATGAAGCACGTGCTTACTATGATAGTGATGAACCATGTACATGTGTATGCTTCTGCTTTCATGGATTGTCCGGTATGTTGTGTGCTATGCTTACTGTCAATGCGTTCTACGATTATAGGACATGACCACGCAAACGCAAGATCTTAGTCAGGCCCTTGTCGTGTCCGACAACCAGTTTGCTCCATCGTTTGTCGAGGACTCGCAGCCTATTGCCGAGATGCAAACTTGTGCACAATATGAGATCATTTGAACAAACTATGTCATGAATGTGGCCATAAGATTGATCATTTGGCTTGAAAGCCATGAATCTTCACGCGTGATAGCTCATTTCTAAGAACATTTTTTAAAATAATTGATGTATTACAAGTTTATTATTTTTCCTGGTAACTTGGTCATATATAATGGCACAATGCGAAGGTTTTCCATTCTTTTTGTTTTTTTAGTTTTTTATGCCCGTTTCAATGCGGTCAAAACGGCGGGAATGACCGTTCCTAACTAGTTGTTAAATCTTGGGATTTTTTGGTGTTTCTGTGATTAAATAGATACTTTTTTACCTAGAAATGATTTTTGGAAAAAATAAAGAGCAAACTATGAGGTAGTTGCAGTTCAAATTTGACCGGCTTCCTACTGAATCGACGGAAATTTGTCTTTTTCACCAGAGGTGGATCAAAACTTTTGACACCCAACCATTTGGTCAATTGTGCATTACACATGGCCTAGTATCTTAGAAAAAGGATTTGGCCCAATTTTGCAACAATTATTTTGTAGGTTCTTCACAAAAAAACCTCATTTCGGGCACTCGAAAAATGGAAAATGATTTTTTCGTCCAAAGAAAATAAAAAATTCCTTAGACAACATTGTTTGCCATTCCAAGATGCACCCTTGTGCATAATATGAGATCATTTGAAGAAATTATTCCATGATTATGGCCATGAAATTTATCATTTGGCTTGAAAGTCATGAATCTTCACACATGATAGCTCATTTCTAAGAATACTTTTCTAAAATAATTTCCGTATTACAAGTTTATTATTATTTTTTCTGGTAACTTGGTCACATATAATGACAAAATGCGAAGGTTTTCCATTTTTTTGATTTTTTTTTGAATTTTTCATGCTCGTTTCAAAATACGGTCAAAACCGCGGGCATAACTGTTCCTGGCTAGTGTTTGAATATTGGAAAATTTTGGTGTTTCTCTAATGAAATAGATACCTTTGTACCTAGAAATTATTTTTGGAAAAAATCATGAGCAAACTATGAGGCAACTGCAGTTCAAATTTGACCCGCTTCCTACTCAATCGGCTGAAATTTGTCTTTTTCATGAGAGGTGGCTCGAATCTTTTGACACCTAACTATTTGGTCAACTGGGCATTAAATATGGCCTAGTATTTCAGAAAAATGATTTGGTCCAATTTTGCAGCAACTATATGGTAGGTCCTTCACAAAAAACCCGATTATTGGCACTCCAAAAATTGAAAAATGATTTTTTGTGCAAAGAAAATGAAAACCCCTCAAATCAACATTATTTGTCGTCCCAAGATACACACTTGTGCAAAATATTGAGTCATTTGAAAAGAGTATAAGCGGGTAATATGTTGAATGTTTACGCAGAATAAGAGGGTACAAAATATAAAAAACAGAAGAAAAACAAAATCACACAAGCTGAATTATGATTGGTGGAATCTGTTGTGGCATGGATCAGTGATGTGGAAAACATCCATCCATCGATCAATTCATCGAAACCACCGCACAAAGCATCCGTCCATCGATCCATTCATCCAGTCTCTCTCCCTCTTGCCCGAACCCTAGAGCTCCGCTCCTCCCTCCCGCCGCCACCTCCACCTCCCTCTCCCCGATCCACCACCCATGGCTCCAGCCAGAGCAGCCACCGGCCATGGCGACGGCGAGGCTAGAGGTCGCCGGATCCGGGATCAGGGCGGTGCATAGCCCCTCCTCCCGTGAGATCCGGGATGCAGCCGCCCATCCGGATCGAGCAGCTCCTCTGCCCGCTGCACCGTCTCCCCATTTGGATCGAGCAGTTCCACCGGGCTCTCTGCTGGCCGCTGCACCGTCTCCACCGACCGGATATGGTGCTCCTCGCGCGACCCACCCACCAGCACGCGGCCGCCTGTTGGGGAACGTAGTAATTTCAAAATTTTCCTACGCACACACAAGATCATGGTGATGCATAGCAACGAGAGGGGAGAGTGTTTTCTACGTACCCTCGTAGACCGAAGCGGAAGCGTTGACGCAACGTAGAGGAAGTAGTCGTACGTCTTCCCGGTCCAACCGATCCAAGCACCGTTACTCCGACACCTCCGAGTTCTTAGCACACGTTCAGCTCGATGACGCTCCCCGGGCTCCGATCCAGCAAAGCTTCGGGGATGAGTTCCGTCAGCACGACGGCGTGATGACGATGATGATGTTCTACCGATGCAGGGCTTCGCCTAAGCACCGCAACGATATGACCGAGGTGGAATATGGTGGAGGGGGGCACCGCACACGGCTAAGGAACGATCAAGAAGATCAACTTGTGTGTTCTGGGGTGCCCCCTGCCCCCCGTATATAAAGGAGGGAGGGGGAGGTGCGGCCGGCCCCAAGGCGTGCGCCTGGAGGAGTCCTACTCCCACCGGGAGTAGGACTCCCCCCCTCTTGCCTTGTTGGAGAAGGAAAGGGGGAAGGAGAAGAGGAAAGGGGGGCGCCGCCCCCCCTTCCTTGTCCTATTCGGACTAGGGGGGCGCGCGGCCTGCCCTGGCCGGCCCCTCTCTTCTCCCTTATGGCCCATGAAGGCCCATTACCCCCCCGGGGGGTTCTGGTAACCCCTCGGTACTCCGATAAAATGCCGATTTCACCCGGAACGATTCCGATGTCCAAATATAGGCGTACAATATATGATCTTTATGTCTCGACCATTTCGAGACTCCTCGTCATGTCCGTGATCACATCCGGGACTCCGAACTAACTTCGGTACATAAAAAATGTATAAACTCATAATAACTATCATCGTAACGTTAAGCGTGCGGACCCTACGGTTCGAGAACAATGCAGACATGACCGAGACACGTCTCCGGTCAATAACCAATAGCGGGACCTGGATGCCCATATTGGCTCCTACATATTCTACGAAGATCTTTATCGGTCAGACCGCATAACAACATACGTTGTTCCCTTTGTCATCGGTATGTTACTTGCCCGAGATTCGATCGTCGATATCCAATACCTAGTTCAATCTCGTTGCCGGCAAGTCTCTTTACTCGTTCCATAATACATCATCTCACAACTAACATATTAGTTGCAATGCTTGCAAGGCTTATGTGATGTGCATTACCGAGAGGGCCCAAAGATACCTCTCTGACTATCGGAGTGACAAATCCTAATCTCGAAATACGCCAACCCAACAAGTACCTTTGGAGACACCTGTAGAGCACCTTTATAATCACCCAGTTACGTTGTGACGTTTGGTAGCACACAAAGTGTTTCTCCGGTAAACGGGAGTTGCATAATCTCATAGTCATAGGAACATGTATAAGTCATGAAGAAAGCAATAGCAACATACTAAACGATTGGGTGCTAAGCCAATGGAATGGGTCAGGTCAATCAGATCATTCAACTAATGATGTGACCTCGTTAATCAAATAACAACTCTTTGTTCATGGTTAAGAAACATAACCATCTTTGATTAACGAGCTAGTCAAGTAGAGGCATACTAGTGACACTCTGTTTGTTTATATATTCACACATGTATTATGTTTCGAGCTAATACAATTCTAGCATGAATAATAAACATTTATCATGATATATGAGGAAATAAATAATAACTTTATTATTGCCTCTAGGGCATATTTCCTTCAGTCTCCCACTTGCACTAGAGTCAATAATCTAGATTACACAGTAATGATTCTAACACCCATGGGGTTTTGGTGCTGATCATGTTTTGCTCGTGTAAGAGGCTTAGTCAATGGGTCTGCTACATTCAGATCCGTATGTATCTTGCAAATCTCTATGTCTCCCACCTGGACTAGATCTCGGATGGAATTGAAGCCTCTCTTGATGTGCTTGGTTCTCTTGTGAAAGCTGGATTCCTTTGCCAAGGCAATTGCACCAGTATTGTCACAAAAGATTTTCATTGGACCCGATGCACTAGGTATGACACCTAGATCGGATATGAACTCCTTCATCCAGACTCCTTCATTTGCTGCTTCCGAAGCAGCTATGTACTCCGCTTCACATGTAGATCCCGGCACGACGCTTTGTTTAAAACTGCACCAACTGATAGCTCCACCGTTTAGTGTAAACACGTATCCGGTTTGCGATTTAGAATCGTCCGGATCAGTGTCAAAGCTTGCATCAACGTAACCGTTTACGATGAGCTCTTTGTCACCTCCATATACGAGAAACATATCCTTAGTCCTTTTCAGGTACTTCAGGATGTTCTTGACCGCTGTCCAGTGATCCACTCCTGGATTACTTTGGTACCTCCCTACTAAACTTATAGCAAGGCACACATCAGGTCTGGTACACAGCATTGCATACATGATAGAGCCTATGGCTGAAGCATAGGGAACATCTTTCATTTTCTCTCTATCTTCTGCAGTGGTCGGGCATTGAGTCTTACTCAACTTCACACCTTGTAGTACAGGCAAGAACCCTTTCTTTGCTTAATCCATTTTGAACTTCTTCAAAACTTTGTCAAGGTATGTGCTTTGTGAAAGTCCAATTAAGCGTCTTGATCTATCTCTATAGATCTTAATGCCCAATATGTAAGCAGCTTCACCGAGGTCTTTCATTGAAAAATTCTTATTCAAGTATCCCTTGATGCTATCCAGAAATTATATATCTTTTCCGATTAGTAATATGTCATCCACATATAATATCAGAAATGCTACAGAGCTCCCACTCACTTTCTTGTAAATACAGGCTTCTCCAAAAGTCTGTACAAACCCAAATGCTTTGATCACACTATCAAAGCGTTTATTCCAACTCCGAGAGGCTTGCACCAGTCCATAAATGGATCGCTGGAGCTTGCACACTTTGTTAGCTTCCTTTGGATCGATAAAACCTTCTGGTTGCATCATATACAACTCTTCTTCCAGAAATCCATTCAGGAATGCAGTTTTTACATCCATCTGCCAAATTTCATAATCATAAAATGCGGCAATTGCTAACATGATTCGGACATACTTAAGCATCGCTACGGGTGAGAAGGTCTCATCGTAGTCAATCCCTTGAACTTGTCGAAAACCTTTTGCGACAAGTCGAGCTTTGTAGACAGTAACATTACCGTCAACGTCAGTCTTCTTCTTGAAAATCCATTTACTCTCAATTGCTTGTCGATCATTGGGCAAGTCAACCAAAGTCCACACTTTGTTCTCATACATGGATCCCATCTCAGATTTCATGGCTTCAAGCCATTTTGCGGAATCTGGGCTCACCATCGCTTCTCCATAGTTCGTAGGTTCGCCATGATCTAGTAGCATGACTTCCAGAACAGGATTGCCGTACCACTCTGGTGCGGATCTTACTCTGGTTGATCTACGAGGTTCTGTAGTAACTTGATCTGAAGTTGCATGATCATCATCATTAACTTCCTCACTAATTGGTTTAGACGTCACAGAAACTGGTTCCTGTGATGTGCTATTTCCCAATAAGGGAGCAGGTATAGTTACCTCATCAAGTTCTACTTTCCTCCCACTCACTTCTTTCGAGACAAACTCCTTCTCTAGAAAGGATCCCTTTTTAGCAACGAATGTCTTGCCTTCGGATCTGTGATAGAAGGTGTACCCAACAGTTTCCTTTGGGTATCCGATGAAGACACATTTCTCCGATTTGGGTTCGAGCTTATCAGGTTGAAGCTTTTTCACATAAGCATCGCAGCCCCAAATTTTAAGAAACGACAACTTTGGTTTCTTGCCAAACCACAGTTCATAAGGCGTCGTCTCAACGGATTTTGATGGTGCTCTATTTAACGTGAATGCGGCCGTCTCTAAAGCATAACCCCAAAACGATAGCGGTAAATCTGTAAGAGACATCATAGATCGCACCATATCAAGTAAAGTACGATTGCGACGTTCGGACACACCATTACGTTGTGGTGTTCCGGGTGGCGTGAGTTGCCAAACTATTCCGCATTGTTTCAAATGTAGACCAAACTCGTAACTCAAATATTCTCCTCCACGATCAGATTGTAGAAACTTTATTTTCTTGTTACGATGATTTTCAACTTCACTCTGAAATTCTTTGAACTTTTCAAATGTTTCAGACTTATGTTTCATTAAGTAGATATACCCATATCTGCTTAAATCATCTGTGAAGGTGAGAAAATAACGATATCCGCCATGAGCTTCAATATTCATCGGACCACATACATCTGTATGTATGATTTCCAACAAATCTGTTGCTCTCTCCATAGTACCGGAGAACGATGTTTTAGTCATCTTGCCCATGAGGCACGGTTTGCAAGTACCAAGTGATTCATAATCAAGTGGTTCCCAAAGTCCATCAGTATGGAGTTTCTTCATGCGCTTTACACTGATATGACCTAAACGGCAGTGCCACAAATAAGTTGCACTATCATTATCAACTCTGCATCTTTTGGTTTCAACATTATGAATATGTGTATCACTACTATCGAGATTCATCAAAAATAGACCACTCTTCAAAGGTGCATGACCATAAAAGATACTACTCATATAAATAGAACAACCATTATTCTCCGATTTAAATGAATAACCGTCTCGCATCAAACAAGATCCAGATATAATGTTCATGCTCAATGCTTGCACCAAATAACAATTATTTAGGTCTAATACTAATCCCGAAGGTAGATGTAGAGGTAGCGTGCCGACCGCGATCACATCGACTTTGGAACCATTTCCCACGCGCATCGTCACCTCGTCCTTTGCCAGTGTTCGCTTAATCCGTAGTCCCTGTTTTGAGTTGCAAATATTAGCAACAGAACCAGTATCAAATACCTAGGTGCTACTGCGAGCTCTAGTAAGGTACACATCAATAACATGTATATCACATATACCTTTGTTCACCTTGCCATCCTTCTTATCCGCCAAATACTTGGGGCAGTTCCGCTTCTAGTGACCAGTCTGCTTGCAGTAGAAGCACTCAGTTTCAGGCTTAGGTCCAGACTTGGGTTTCTTCTCTTGAGCAGCAACTTGCTTGCTGTTCTTCTTGAAGTTCCCCTTATTTTTCCCTTTGCCCTTTTTCTTGAAACTAGTGGTCTTGTTGACCATCAACACTTGATGCTCCTTCTTGATTTCTACCTCCGCATCCTTTAGCATTGCGAAGAGCTCGGGAATCACCAGCAGGCCTGGCACCCAGCGGTGCTTCCAGGACGTAACTCTTCTGTGCAGCAATGAGGATAATCCTCAAGTTACGGACCCAGTCCGTGTAATTGCTACCATCATATTTCAACTTTGCTTTCTCAAGGAACGCATTAAAATTCAACGGAACAACAGCACGGGCCATCTATCTACAATCAACATAAAACAAGCAAGATACTATCAGGGACTAAGTTCATGATAAATTTAAGTTCAATTAATCATATTACTTAAGAACTCCCACTTAGATAGACATCCCTCTAATCTTCTAAGTGATCACGTGATCCAAATCAACTAAAACATAATCGATCATCACGTGAAATGGATTAGTCTTCAATGGTGAACATCATTATGTTGATCATATCTACTATATGATTCACGCTCGACCTTTCGGTCTCCGTGTTCCGAGGCCACATCTGCATATGCTAGACTCGTCAAGTATAACCCGAGTATTCTGTGTGTGCAAAACTGTCTTGCACCCATTGTAGATGGACGTAGAGATTATCACACCCGATCATCACGTGGTGTCTGGGCACGACGAACTTTGGCAACGGTGCATACTCAGGGAGAACACTTCTTGATAATTTAGTGAGAGATCATCTTATAATGCTACCGTCAATCAAAGCAAGATAAGATGCATAAAAAAGATAAACATCACATGCAATCAATATAAGTGATATGATATGGCCATTATCATCTTGTGCTTGTGATCTCCATCTCCGAAGCACCGTCATGATCACCATCGTCACCGGCGCGACACCATGATCTCCATCGTAGCATCGTTGTCGTCTCGCCAATCTTATGCTTCTACGACTATTGCTTCCGCTTAGTGATAAAGTAAAGCATTACAGGGCGATTGCATTGCATACAATAAAGCGACAACCATATGGCTCATGCCAGTTGTCGATAACTCAGTTACAAAACACGATCATCTCATACAATAAAATTTAGCATCATGTCTTGACCATATCACATCACAACATGCCCTGCAAAAACAAGTTAGACGTCCTCTACTTTGTTTGTTGCAAGTTTTACGTGGCTGCTACGGGCTTAAGCAAGAACCAATCTCACCTACGCATCAAAACCACAATGATAGTTTGTCAAGTTGATGCCGTTTTAACCTTCGCAAGGACCGGGCGTAGCCACAATCGGTTCAACTAAAGTTGGAGAAACTGACACCCGCCAGCCACCTGTGTGCAAAGCACGGCGGTAGAACCAGTCTCGCGTAAGCGTACGCGTAATGTCGGTCCGGGCCGCTTCATCCAACAATACCGCCGAACCAAAGTATGACATGCTGGTAAGCAGTATGACTTATATCGCCCACAACTCACTTGTGTTCTACTCGTGCAAATAACATCAAACCATAAAAACCTGGCTCTGATGCCACTGTTGGGGAACGTAGTAATTTCAAAATTTTCCTACGCACACACAAGATCATGGTGATGCATAGCAACGAGAGGGGAGAGTGTTGTCTACGTACCCTCGTAGACCAAAGCGGAAGCGTTGACGCAACATAGAGGAAGTAGTCGTTCGTATTCCCGATCCAACCGATCCAAGCACCGTTACTCCGGCACCTCCGAGTTCTTAGCACACGTTCAGCTCGATGACGCTCCCCGGGCTCCGATCCAGCAAAGCTTTGGGGATGAGTTCTGTCAGCACGACGGCGTGATGACGATGATGATGTTCTACCGACGCAGGGCTTCGCCTAAGCACCGCAACGATATGACCGAGGTGGAATATGGTGGAGGGGGGCACCGCACACGGCTAAGGAACGATCTCGAAGATCAACTTGTGTGTTCTTGGGTTCCCCCTGCCCCCCGTATATAAAGGAGGGAGGGGGAGGTGCGGCCGGGCCCAAGGGGTTCGCCTGGAGGAGTCATACTCCCACCGGGAGTAGGACTCCCCCCTCTCTTGCCTTGTTGGAGAAGGAAAGGGGGAAGCAGAAGAGGAAAGGGGGGCGCCGCCCCCCTTCCTTGTCCTATTCGGACTAGGGGGGGAGGGGGCGCGCGGCCTGCCCTGGCCGGCCCCTCTCTTCTCCCTTATGGCCCATGAAGGCCCATTAACCCCCCGGGGGGTTCCGGTAACCCCTCGGTACTCCGATAAAATGCCGATTTCACCCGGAATGATTCCGATGTCCAAATATAGGCTTCCAATATATCGATCTTTATGTCTCGACCATTTCGAGAGTCCTCGTCATGTCCGTGATCACATCTGGGACTCCGAACTAACTTCGGTACATAAAAAATGTATAAACTCATAATAACTGTCATCGTAACGTTAAGCGTGCGGACCCTACGGTTCGAGAACAATGTAGACATGACCGAGACACGTCTCCGGTCAATAACCAATAGCGGGACCTGGATGCCCGTATTGGCTCCTACATATTCTATGAAGATCTTTATCGGTCAGACCGCATAACAACATACGTTGTTCCCTTTGTCATCGGTATGTTACTTGCCCAAGATTCGATCGTCGGTATCCAATACCTAGTTCAATCTCGTTGCCGGCAAGTCTCTTTACTCGTTCCATAATACATCATGTCACAACTTACATATTAGTTGCAATGCTTGCAAGGCTTATGTGATGTGCATTACCGAGAGGGCCCAAAGATACCTCTCCCACTATCGGAGTGACAAATCCTAATCTCGAAATACGCCAACCCAACAAGTACCTTTGGAGACACCTGTAGAGCACCTTTATAATCACCCAGTTACGTTGTGACGTTTGGTAGCACACAAAATGTTCCTCCGGTAAACGGGAGTTGCATAATCTCATAGTCATAGGAACATGTATAAGTCATGAAGAAAGCAATAGCAACATACTAAACGATTGGGTGCTAAGCCAATGGAATGGGTCAGGTCAATCAGAACATTCAACTAATGATGTGACCTCGTTAATCAAATAACAACTCTTTGTTCATGGTTAGGAAACATAACCATCTTTGATTAACGAGCTAGTCAAGTAGAGGCATACTAGTGACACTCTGTTTGTTTATATATTCACACATGTATTATGTTTCCAGCTAATATAATTCTAGCATGAATAATAAACATTTATCATGATATATGAGGAAATAAATAATAACTTTATTATTGCCTCTAGGGCATATTTCCTTCACCGCCACCGCGGATGGCGTCTCTTCCCCGACGTCCTTGGCAATGTTCGTCTTGTCCCCATCCCCTCCTCCTCCTCTGCCTTTCCCTTCCCTCTCCGTCACCTTACGGCCTCTCTGTCTCACAGGGAATGAATAGGAGCTCCGGCCAAGGCCATGGACGCCACCAGCAGAAGCTCCACCTCGGATCTTGCGACCTCGTCGACCGGATCCAGCCGGTCCCTGCCGCTACACCAAGATCCTCCCCTCCCTCCCAGAGAGGCCCTCTCTCCCACATGCTCTGCATCCGCTACGGCTGTCGCAGCTTCCACTGCTCCTCGTGCGGTTACCCGACCACTACTAGGAAAAGGCTAATTAGTGACGCACATGTTTTGGCCATTAATGGCGTACGCTCCTCGTGCGGTTACCCGACCACTACTAGGAAAAGGCTAATTAGTGACGCACATGTTTTGGCCATTAATGGCGTACTACAGGTGCACCACTATTATCACGCCATTAGTAAGAAAATAGTAATGGCGCACCTATAGTGCCCCATTACTTCCCGGAAGGTCACCCATCCTCACACTACTCCAGCCCGAGCACGCTTAACTTCGCAGTTCTATCCAACCCCAGCACCAGCTCACTTCACACGCACTTGTTGATATATCTATCATATCAATCCTATTAAACCTTGTTGATGTCTAGGACTTTTTTCATGTTCATGAGTGTGATGAAATTTTGAAAAAATATTTCAAACTTCCCGGTCATATTACATAACATATTTTCAAAAAAAAAATCCAATTTTTTTTAAACAAATTTTTTTTCTGTTACTAGTGGCGCACCTAGCAAATGGTGCGCCACTAGATCTTAAAAGCCCTGTATCTTTCGTTTTGTTAGGTTTTTGGGGATTTTGAAGATGTTCAACGGGGTTCCTCCAGTTGAATTCGGATGTAACTTTTCGAGTAGATGATTTTTCATATAAAAAACTTTTTAAGCCGAGTTCGTATGCAAAAGTTATGCCCATTTTACTAAATTCTAGAGAGATTTTGCAAATAAAGTCGAAATTCATATTTGTAAATTTTCCCAACAACTAGACCACATATCACATGAGAAACTTATTTTCTTTTAATTTTTTTGACATTTCCATCATTTTCTTTTATTTTTTTAAAAACTGAAAAGGCGGTCCAGGGGGCATTTAGCACCAGGTTACTAATGGCGCACCTGGTGTGTGGTGCGCCATTAGTAGTTTAAAAAAATAAAAAAATGTTACTAATGATGCACCATGGGACAGTGCGCCATTACTAGTTTACTAATGGCGCACCATGGGACAGTGCGCCATTACTATTTAAAACTAGTAATGGCGCACTGTCCACTGGTGCGCCACTACTAACAATTTTTTTATTTATTTTTTTTAAAACTACTAATGGCGCACAGTGGGTGTGGTGCGCCATTACTATGTCAACTAGTAATGGCGCACTATCCCCTGGTGCGCCATTATTAACATTTTTTTTATTTTTTTTCAAAACTACCAATGGCGCATCACATACCAGGTGCGCCATTAGTAATATGTCAATAATGGAGCACCTGTATGTGGTGCGCCACTGCTATATAGCAGTGGCGCACCACATACATGGTGCGCCATTAATATCCATATCAGCTATAGCCCTTTTTCTAGTAGTGGGCCGCCCGCATCCGCAAATGTAAGCTCTGTTCCATGTTCTTGATGTGCAATGGTGAAGAAATAGAGAGATCGCCTATACTATTCATCTTTAGAACTTATCATGTTGCTGTACTGGCAAGAGTTTAGTTAGGATCTATGTATGTTCAGTTTTCTTCATATATCTTTGTGAAAAAGTGTTGCTGCATTGTCAAAGGTTTAGTGCTACCTCTTGAGCACTTCATTGGTTTTTTCTTGAAGAGGAAAAGGTGATGCAGCAAAGTAGCATAAGTATTTTCCTCAGTTTTTGAGAATCAAGGTATCAATCCAGTAGGAGGCCACACTCAAGTCCCTCGTACGTACACAAACAAATAAGAACCTTGCAACCAACGCGATAAAGGGGTTGTCAATCCCTTCACGGCCACTTACAAAAGTGAGATCTGGTAGAGATGATAAAATAATATTTTTGGTGTTTTTATGATAAAGACTAAAAGTTAAAAAAGCAAAATAAACGGTAAAAGAAATAGCTTGTTGACGGAAGATTAATATGATGGAGAATAGACCCGGGGACCATAGGTTTCACTAGTGGCTTCTCTCAAGATAGCATAAGCATTACGGTGGGTGAACAAATTATTGTCGAACAATGATAGAGTTGAGCATAATTATGAGAATATCTAGGTATGATCATGTATATAGGCATCACGTCCCTGACAAGTAGACCGACTCCTGCCTGCATCTACTACTATTACTCCACACATTGACCGCTATCCAGCATGCATCTAGAGTATTAAGTTCATAAGAACGAAGTAACGCTTTAAGCAAGATGACATGATGTAGAGGGATAAACTCATGTAATATGATATAAACCCCATCTTTTTATCCTCGATGGCAACAATACAATACGCGTCGTTTCCCCTACTGTCACTGGGATCGAGCACCGCAAGATTGAACCCAAAGCTAAGCACTTCTCCCATTGCAAGAAAGATCAATCTAGTAGGCCAAACTAAACTGATAATTCAAAGAGACTTGCAAAGATAACCAATCATACATAAAAGAATTCAGAGAAGATTCAAATATTGTTCATAGATGATCTTGATCATAAACCCACAATTCATCGGATCTCGACAAACACACCGCAAAAGAAGATTACATCGAATAGATCTCCAAGAGAATCGAGGAGAACTTTGTATTGAGATCCAAAAAGGGAGAATAAGCAATCTAGCTAATAACTATCACTAGTAGAAAAGTGTTGGGGAACGTAGTAATTTCAAAAAATTTCCTACGCACACGCAAGATCATGGTGATGCACAGCAACGAGAGGGGAGAGTGTTTGTCTACGTACCCTCGTAGACCGAAAGCGGAAGCGTTATATCAACGCGGTTGATGTAGTCGTACTTCTTCACGATCCAACCGATCTAAGCACCGAACGTACGGCACCTCCGAGTTCTGCACACGTTCAGCTCGATGACGATCCCCGGGCTCCGATCCAGCAAAGCGTCGAGGAAGAGTTCCGTCAGCACGACGGCGTGGTGACGATCTTGATGTGTTACCGGCGCAGGGCTTCACCTAAGCACTGCAACAATATGATCGAGGTGGAATTTGGTGGAAGGGGGCACCGCACACGGCTAAGGAACGATCCGTAGATCAACTTGTGTGTCTTTGGGGTGCCCCCTGCCCCTGTATATAAAGGATGGAGGAGGAGGAGGCCGGCCAAGGCAAAAGGTGCGGCCAGCATATGGAGTCCTACTAGGACTCCAAGTCCTAGTAGGAGTCCACCAAAAGGGGAGGAAGGGAGAAGGAATAGGAGGAGAAGGAGAGGTGGCCGGCCCCCTTTTCCCTAGTCCAATTCGGACTAGAGCGGAGGGGGGGCGCAGCAGCCTTTTTTTCCTCTTCCCACTAAAGCCCATCAAGGCCCATTACTTCTCCCGTAATCCCGTAACTCCCCGGTACCTCCGAAAATACCCGAATCACTCAGAACCCTTCCGATGTCCGAATATAGTCATCCAATATATCGATCTTTACGTCTCGACCATTTCGAGACTCCTCGTCATGTCCCCGATCTCATCCGGGACTCCGAACTCCTTCGGTACATCAAAACTCATAAACTCATAATATAACTGTCATCGAAACCTTAAGCGTGCGGACCCTACGGGTTCGAGAACAATGTAGACATGACCGAGACACGTCTCCAGTCAATAACCAATAGCGGGACCTGGATGCCCATATTGGCTCCTACATATTCTACGAAGATCTTTATCGGTCAGACCGCATAACAACATACGTTTGTTCCCTTTGTCATCGGTATGTTTACTTGCCCGAGATTCGATCGTCGGTATCCAATACCTAGTTCAATCTCGTTACCGGCAAGTCTCTTTACTCGTTCCGTAATACATCATCTCACAACTAACACATTAGTTGCAATGCTTGCAAGGCTTATGTGATGTGCATTACCGAGAGGGCCCAGAGATACCTCTCCGACAATCGGAGTGACAAATCCTAATCTCGAAATAAGCCAACCCAACATGTACCTTCGGAGACACCTGTAGAGCACCTTTATAATCACCCAGTTACGTTGTGACGTTTGGTAGCACACAAAGTGTTCCTATGGTAAACGGGAGTTGCATATTCTCATAGTTAAAGGAACATGTATAAGTCATGGATAAAAGCAATAGCAACATACTAAACGATCGGGTGCTATGCTAATGGAATGGGTCATGTCAATCAGATCATTCAATTAATGATGTGATCTCGTTAATCAAATAACAACTCTTTGTTCATGGCTAGGAAACATAACCATCTTTGATCAATGAGCTAGTCAAGTAGAGGCATACTAGTGACACTCTGTTTGTCTATGTATTCACACATGTATTATGTTTCCAGTTAATACAATTCTAGCATGAATAATAAACATTTATCATGATATAAGGAAATAAATAATAACTTTATTATTGCCTCTAGGGCATATTTCCTTCAAAAAGGGGGCAAAGGTCCAGGCCGGGTCAGCCCATTAGTCCCGGTTCAGTCTAGAACCGGGACCAATGGGGGCATTGGACCCTGTTCGTGAGCCCAGGGGGCCGGCCGGGCCACGTGGGCCATTGGTCCCAGTTCGTCTGGACCTTTGGTCCTGGTTGGTGGGACGAACCGGGATCAATGGGCCTCACTCCTGGCCCACCACCATTGGTCCCGGTTGGTGGCATGAACCGAGACCAAAGGCTCCCCTTTAGTCCCGGTTCATGCCACCAAGCGGGACCAGTGGTGGTGCCTATATATACCCCCTCGCGCAAGAGCAGAGCACACTGCTCTGTTTTTTCTGGCCGAGGGGGAGAGGGCTTGGTGGTGCTCTAGCTCACCTCCTATGCACACAAGGTGTTCGATGGAATGCCCGAGGCACACTACTTAAGCTTTGTCCTCTCCAAGCTCGACCTCCAAGCTCCATTTTCCTCAATATTTGTCTAGGTTTAGCAGTCCGTCACGCCCTGTCCCCGTCTTCACCGCCGTCGATCACCCGCGTCGAGCTCATCGCCGGCACCACCGTGGTGAGCCTCTTGTTCTTATCTTCTTTCTGAAAGGAAAAAATATTCTTACTTGTATGTTTACATAGATACTTGTATTATTTTCTTACTTTTATTATTGCATCTTATATAGTGCGATGGTTTTGGTATCCGCCCTCGTCGGCCCTCGTCCTGTCTATGATTCGGATGTGGTATATATATTATCTTTATAACTATTGGTTCATTTATTGTTTATGAAAATTATGCCGACCAACGTGACATAGATTTTATTTATCTAGGATGTATGTGAACCGGAAATTCCAACCGACCCTATTGTCAAGAGGTTAAATTTAGTTGAAGAAGAAAACAATTTCTTGAAGGAAAAATAAAAAAAATTGAGGAGGAGAAGATGATATTGGAGTTGCATGTTGCGGATGTCGTCGATGATCACAAGATCAAGATGGATGCAATGCGCTTGAAGATTAGAAAGATTAGAAAATATGCCATTCATACCGTTGTGCCGTTGGATCAATTGTTACCTTGGTTGTGATTATGATCGCCTTTGTTTTCGCATTTAAATGTTTTACATAGTTTCAATGTATGGTTTAATTAATTAGATGCTCTGGAGAGCTATATGTTGTTAGATGAGAACTATGTATGTACTTTGGTTTTAATGTGATGATGAAATTCTATTAATTTGGACACTTAAATTATATATAATGCACGCAGATGAACCGGCAATGGATGTACGGTGACAGACACACCTCCGAGTACATTAAGGGCGTGCATGAGTTTCTCGGTGCGGCTGAGCCAAACAAGCAGAATGGTTTTATGTGTTGTCCATGCACTAAATGTGGGAATACGATGTCTTACTCTAACCAGAAAATCCTTCACACCCACCTGCTTTACAAGGGTTTCATGCCAAACTATAATGTTTGGACGAGGCACGGAGAAATAGGGGTTATGATGGAAGACGACGAAGAAGAAGAGTACGATGACAACTATGTGCCCCCTGAGGAGTGATGTGGCGCAATGTCTTGTCAGTTTCGAGCTGGTGTTCCCACCATCCTTCTTCAATATCATGACGCACGTCCTAGTTCATCTAGTCGACGAGATTTTCATTTTGGGGCCCGTATTTCTACACAATATGTTCCCCTTTGAGAGGTTCATGGGAGTCCTAAAGAAATATGTCCGCAACAGCGCTAGGCCAGAAGGAAGCATCTCCATGGGCCATCAAACAGAGGATGTCATTGGGTTTTGTGTTGCCTTCAATCCTGGCCTTAAGAAGATAGGTCTCCCTAAATCGCGGTATGAGGGGATACTGACTGGAAAAGGCACTCTTGGAAGTGACTCAATAATATGCAGGGACGGATATTCTTGGTCTCAAGCACACTACACAGTTCTACAGAACTCTACCTTGGTGACCCCGCATGTCGATGAACACAAGAACATTCTGCGCTCCAAACACCCGGAGCAGTGCGACGACTGGATTAGATGTGAACACATCAGGACTTTCAGCAGTTGGTTGGAAGCACGTCTCAGAGGTGACAACACTGTTTGTGATGAGTTGTACTTATTGTCCAGGGGACCATCTTTGACTGTATTGATTTACAAAGGATACGAGATAAATGGGAATACATTTTACACGATTGACCAAGATCAAAAGAGCACGAACCAAAACAGCGGTGTCCGCATTGATGAAACAACCGAGAAGGGAAAGGACACATATTATGGTTACATAGTTGACATATGGGAACTGGACTACGGATATGATTTTAAGGTCCCTTTGTTTAAGTGCAAATGGGTCAATCTGTCAGGAGGCGGGGTACAGGTAGACCCACAGTATGGAATGACAACAGTGGATCTAAAAATTCTTGGGTACACTGACGAACCGTTCGTCCTAGCCAATGATGTGGCACAGGTTATCTATGTGAAGGACATGTCTACCAGACCGATAAAAAGAAAAGACAAGGAAGTGAATACATCATACGATGAGCCAAAGCGCCACATAGTTGTTTCAGGAAAAAGGGACATCCTGGGAGTGGAGGGCAAGACAGACATGTCTGAAGATTATGAAAAGTTTCATGAAATTCCTCCCTTCAATGATAAACGATGAAGATTATCCATGGTTACGGCGCAATAAGCAAATGACACAAGTGAAGAAAAAGTGGACACTTTCTCCCGCAACTATTATGATGATACCATGCCAACTTTGTAACACACGAGTATGCTATGCCAACTTTTTCAGAGTTCATTTGAAAACTATGAATTTAGGTTGAATTTTCTCTATAGGTGCATCTATGTTCATTTTTTAGTAAAGTTAATCACAAACTTGTGATTCACACAAATTTCAAAGAATTCAAATTTTAACTATTCAAATTGGAAAACTAATGGCACTAACAGAAAGTTTATAATTTTTCTAAAACTAATGGCACTAACAGAAAGTTTATAATTTTGCTGACCTAAAAGCAAAAAGAATTAAAAAATAAAGCAAAAAACAAAATAAAATAAATAATATAGAAAACAAAAAAAACTGGAGAAAACAAAAAACTAATGGCACTAACAGAAAGTTTATAATTTTTGTGACCTAAAAGAAAAAAGAAATCACAAAACAACTGCAAGTATTTAGTTCTAAGTAGAAATGAAAAAAAATAGCAAAAAAGAAAAAATGCCTATAATATTTGTTATGACTAACTAAAATTACCAAATTGAGTATAACGATAAAACACAGTAATATTAAATAGCAGGAAAAAGAATGACTCAAAAATCAATTTTTATAGTAAAGTTATTCATAAACTAATGACTCAAAAACAAAAGAAAGTTTATAATTTTTCTAAAACTAAAAGCAAAAATAATTTAAAAATAAAACAAAAACCAAATGAAAATAAATAATGCAGAAAACAAAATAAAAAGCTAGAAAAATAAATAAAAATAGTGCCACCTACTGGGCCCCCACGGCGTGAATACGACTAGAAACCCTACCATGGGCCAGGATTCAGGCCCGCAGGAGGCCCAGTAGGCCCACAGGCACATAGTGACAGATTAGGCCCGAAAGCCTGCAGTTGAGAGGAGCTCGAGAGGGTGGGCGCAGCAGCGCTTATAAACCACTCCCGAGCCCTCTCAACTAGCGAGGTGGGACTAAACTTTTGGGCGCGGGGCAGCAGAAGGCCTTTGGTCCCGGTTGGTGGGACGAACCGGGACCAAAGGGGGACATTGGTCTTGGTTCGTGGCACAAATCGGGACCAATGCCCACCTTTAGTCCCGGTTGAGGCCTTTGGTCCCGGTTGGTGGCACCAACCAGGACTAAAGGGGGCATTGGTCCCGGTTTGTGCCACGAACCGGGACCAAAGCCGTTGCTATATAAGCAACACTTGAGAATTTTTCACAGTTTCCCTCGCCAGTTGCCCCCGATGACGCCGACCTCATCGACGCCGCCAGGCTACCCCGACACCGTCCACCGCCCCTGCCGTCGCCCCCGACCGCGCCGTCGCCGTCGCCCGTGCCTCGCCGTCGCCGACGTCGTCCCTGAGCCCGCGCACCCCTGCCCTCGCCCCCGAGCGCGCGCGCCTCCGCCGTCCTCGAGCCTTCCTCATCGCTGACGCCACCTCGCGGTGAGCGCCTCCCCATTCCCCTGCTCCTCCCCCTGTACTGGCCGCCGCCGCCGCGCGCTGCCATCGCGCCGCCGCCCCTGCCCTTTGCTGCCGCCTCGCGCCGCCCCTGCCCTGTGCGGCCGCCGCGCGCCGCCCCTGCCCTGCGCTGCCGCCGCCCCTGCCCTTCATTTTTCTAGTTTATTTTTTTTCATATGTGTAAGTATATGTGTATGTATATTGTATATGTGTATGTATAATGTATATGTGTATGTGTATGTATATGTGTATGTATAATGTATATGTGTATGTATATGTGTATGTATACTGTTCATATATATATATAATGTATAATGTATAATGTTCATATGTGGTTAGTTTAATTTTTTTTGTTCATAAAATTTTTGTTCATATATAGAAAGTTAGAAGAAAATTTAGAATATGCTAAAATTTAGAAGAAAAAGAAGGATAGGAAAGAAGAAAATAAGAAGGGGAAGAAAGAAGAAGAGGAGAGGAAGAAGAGGAGAAATAAATAAGAAGAGGAAAAAAGTAGAAAAAGAAGAGGAGAAGAAGAAAAAATAGAAATTTCTAATTTTTTTCTTCTTCTCCTCTATTCCTTTCTTCTTCTCCTCTTTTTTTTTCTTCTTTTTTTTTCTTCGATCTTCTCCTATATTCCTTTCTTCTTCTCCTCTTTCTTCTTCTTCTTTTTCTTCTTCTTTTTTTCTTCGATCTTCTCCTCTATTCCTTTCTTCTGCCGTCGTCGATATACCCCTCCCGATAACTTTAACACGAGGGGGGGTCGATATACCCCTCGGATAACTTCGACATGAGGGGCGGTCGATATATATACCCCCTCTCGACTGTGATAACTTATACCGCGGGAGCACCCCCCGACCCTCTCGCTCGACCAAAACTCTCGAGGACACCCAAACCCTAGAAAAAAACAATGTCGGTCTCCTACCCCCTCCCGCCGCGCCCCTACCCGACAAATTCTCTCGAGGCCACCCCAAACCCTTGAAGCATTGTCGAGGCCACCCCAAACCCTAGAGAAGCAGCGTCGAGGCCACTAATTAATATATGTGATTCCTTACTATGATTAGCTAGCTAGTTCTACCTTTGGCACTAATATATCCATCTGTCATGTTTGAATAATAATTGCCATGTTGTAAATATTTGTAGAAACTATGGACACTGCCCGATACGAAGCAAAAGAAGCGTTGTTGAGGGACATAATCGCAATGGGAAGTGATGCCATCTGCTCGTTGTTTCTCAATGACACCGATGGTCTGGAAGGAGAGGGTGAAGAAGCTGGCTCCGGTGACCTAATGCCGGTGCAAGAAGCAGAACGTGAGGACGGCTCCGGTGACCCAATGCCGGTGCAAGAAGGAGACCGTGATGACAGCTCCGGTGACCGAACCGAGTCCGGCCAGGTATATATATTAGTTAAGCCTGTGCTGACTAGCTAATTGATGCATTCATTGTTTTGGTATGTACACATATTAATTAAGTCTTTGTTCTTTTTTCTAGCCTTCCGAATCGAGCACAACTGAGGTAAAGAGACGAGGCCCGAAGAAAAAGTTGAGCTCAGATGAAAGGTTTGAGATCATAGCAATCGCGCCCGACGGCCAACCGATTGAACCCATCCGAACAAAGAACGCATTTGTTGCTCAGTGCGGGGTTCTGGTTAGGGACAAGATCCCGATCAGCATCCAACAATGGTTAAAGCCGGCTACAGAAGACCCTGAGGTGTCTTACATCAATGATATGCAGAAAAATGATCTTTGGACTGAGCTGAAGTCAAATTTACCCTACCGCTAGAGGATGATCTAGAGAAGCCAGTTAAAGAGCAATTAATCAAGTCTTTTTCTCTTAAGAGGATGACAGACCTTTTCAGGAGGTGGAAGAAAGAGCTGAATAGGTTTGTCGATAAAAAAGAGACACCAGAATTCAAGGGCAGATATGAGAAGATCAGAGATCATTGGCCCGCATTTGTGGCCCACAAGACATCCGAAAAGAGTAAGAAGATGTCGGCGACAAACAAGAAAAATGCTGCAAAGAAGACACTTCACCATTGCACGGGGTCAGGTGGCTACCTCATAGCCCGGCCTAAGTGGGCCAAGGCTGAGTATGATCTGGTTGAAAAAGGGATCGAACCAGAGACAATGAACTGGCCAGACCGTTGCCGGACTTGGTTCTTCGGGGCTGGCGGAACCTTGGACCCTGTATCAGGGAAGTGCATTTGGATGGACGATCAATTGGATATACAAGTCAAGAGGCTTCAGCAGTATATCGAAGCAGCGCAGCAAGGGACATTTGTTCCAGACAGAGAGAAGGACGAGCTCACAATGGCCCTCGGGAATCCTGAGCACCCTGGGCGGACGCGAGGCACGCCAGACTCCATTCCGTGGAAGGCTGGGTTTCCGGACGCAGGCGGTTACAAATGCCAGGAGAGGAGGAAGAAAGTGCAGCAGTCCGAACTGCAGGCGCTTAAAGCAAGGGTACTCGGTGTTGGGGAACGTAGTAATTTCAAAAAATTTCCTACGCACACGCAAGATCATGGTGATGCATAGCAACGAGAGGGGAGAGTATTGTCTACGTACCCTCATAGACCGAAGCGGAAGCGTTGACGCAACGTAGAGGAAGTAGTCATACGTCTTCCCGGTCCAACCGATCCAAGCACCGTTACTCCGGCACCTCCGAGTTCTTGGCACACGTTCAGCTCGATGACGCTCCCCGGGCTCCGATCCAGCAAAGCTTCGGGGAGGAGTTCCGTCAGCACGACGGCGTGGTGACGATCTTGATGTTCAACTGTCGCACGGCTTCACCTAAGCACCGCTACAATATGACCAAGGTGTAATATCGTGGAGGGGGGCACCGCACACGGCTAAGGAACGATCACGAAGATCAACTTGTGTGTTCTAGGGTGCCCCCCTGCCCCTGTATATAAAGGAGGGAGGGGGAGGTGCGGCCGGGCCCCTTGGGGTGCGCCTGGAGGAGTCCTACTCCCGGACTCCCCCCTCTTGCCTTGTTGGAGAAGGAAAGGGGGAAGGGGAAGAGGAAAGGGGGGCGCCGCCCCCCCTTCCTTGTCCTATTCGGCCTAGGAGGGGAGGGGGCGCGCGGCCTGCCCTGGCCGGCCCTCCTCTTCTCCCTTATGGCCCATGAAGGCCCAATAACCCCCCCGGGGGGGTTCCGGTAACCCCCGGTACTCCGGTAAAATGCCGATTTCACCCGGAACGATTCCGATGTCCAAATATAGGCTTCCAATATATCGATCTTTATGTCTCGACCATTTCGAGACTCCTCTTCATGTCCATGATCACATCCGGGACTCCGAACAACCTTCGGTACATAAAAATACATAAACTCATAATAACTGTCATCGTAACGTTAAGCGTGCGGACCCTACGGTTCGAGAACAATGTAGACATGACCGAGACACGTCTTCGGTCAATATCCAATAGTGGGACCTGGATGCCCATATTGGTTCCTACATATTCTACGAAGATCTTTATCGGTCAGACCGCATAACAACATACGTTGTTCCCTTTGTCATCGGTATGTTACTTGCCCGAGATTCGATCGTCGGTATCCAATACCTAGTTCAATCTCGTTACCGGCAAGTCTCTCTACTTGTTCCGTAATACATCGTCCCGCAACTAACTCATTAGTTGCAATGCTTGCAAGGTTTTAAGTGATGTGCATTACCGAGAGGGCCTAGAGATACCTCTCCGACATTCGGAGTGACAAATCCTAATCTCGAAATACGCCAACCCAACAAGTACCTTTGGAGACACCTGTAGAGCACCTTTATAATCACCCAGTTACGTTGTGACGTTTGGTAGCACACAAAGTGTTCCTCCGGTAAATGGGAGTCGCATAATCTCATAGTCATAGGAACATGTATAAGTCAGGAAGAAAGCAATAGCAACATACTAACGGTCGGGTGCTAAGCTAACGGAATGGGTCATGTCAATCAGATCATTCAACTAATGATGTGATCCCGTTAATCAAATAACAACTCTTTGTCCATGGTTAGGAAACATAACCATCTTTGATTAACAAGCTAGTCAAGTAGAGCATACTAGTGACACTCTGTTTCTCTATATATTCACACCTGTATTATGTTTCTGGTTAATACAATTCTAGCATGAATAATAAACATTTATCATGATATAAGGAAATAAATAGAACTTTATTATTGCCTCTAGGGCATATTTCCTTTAGTCTCCCACTTGCACTAGAGTCAATAATCTAGATTGCACAGTAATGATTCTAACACCCATGGATTCTTGGTGCTGATCATGTTTTGCTCGTGGAAGAGGCTTAGTCAACGGGTCTGCAACATTCAGATCCGTATGTATCTTGCAAATCTCTATGTCTCCCACCTGGACTAGATCCCGGATGGAATTGAAGCGTCTCTTGATGTGCTTGGTTCTCTTGTGAAATCTGGATTCCTTCGCTAAGGCAATTGCTCCAGTATTGTCACAAAAGATTTTCATTGGACCCGATGCACTAGGTATGACACCTAGATCGGATATGAACTCCTTCATTAGCTGCTTCCGAAGCAGCTATGTATTCCGCTTCACACGTAGATCCTGCCACGACGCTTTGTTTAGAACTGCACCAACTGACAGCTCCACCGTTTAATGTAAACACGTATCCGGTTTGCGATTTAGAATCGTCCGGATCAGTGTCAAAGCTTGCATCAACGTAACCATTTACGATGAGCTCTTTGTCACCTCCATATACGAGAAACATATCCTTAGTCCTTTTCAGGTACTTCAGGATGTTCTTGACCGCTGTCCAGTGATCCACTCTTGGATTACTTCGGTACCTCCGTGCTAAACTTATAGCAAGGCACACATTAGGTCTGGTACACAGCATTGCATACATGATAGAGCCTATGGCTGAAGCATAGGGAACATCTTTCATTTTCTCTCTATCTTCTGCAGTGGTCGGGCATTGAGTCTTACTCAACTTCACACCTTGCAATACAGGCAAGAACCCTTTCTTTGCTTAATCCATTTTGAACTTCTTCAAAACTTTGTCAAGGTATGTGCTTTGTGAAAGTCTAATTAAGCGTCTTGATCTATCTCTATAGATCTTAATGCCCAATATGTAAGCAGCTTCACCGAGGTCTTTCATTGAAAAACTCTTATTCAAGTATTCCTTTATGCTATCCAGAAATTCTGTATATTTCCAATCAATAATATGTCATCCACATATAATATTAGAAATGCTACAGAGCTCCCACTCACTTTCTTGTAAATACAGGCTTCTCCAAAAGTCTGTACAAACCCAAATGCTTTGATCACACTATCAAAGCGTTTATTCCAACTCCGAGAGGCTTGCACCAGTCCATAAATGGATCGCTGGAGCTTGCACACTTTGTTAGCTCTCTTTGGATCGACAAAACCTTCTGGTTGCATCATATACAACTCTTCTTCCAGGAATCCATTCAGGAATGCAGTTTTGACATCCATTTGCCAAATTTCATAATCATAAAATGCAGCAATTGCTAACATGATTCGAACAGACTTAAGCATCGCTACGGGTGAGAAGGTCTCATCGTAGTCAATCCCTTGAACTTGTCGAAAACCTTTTGCAACAAGTCGAGCTTTGTAGACAGTAACATTACCGTCAGCGTCAGTCTTCTTCTTGAAGATCCATTTATTCTCAGTTGCTTGCCGACCATCGGGCAAGTCAACCAAAGTCCATACTTTGTTCTTATACATGGATCCCATCTCAGATTTCATGGCTTCAAGCCATTTTGCGGAATCTGGGCTCACCATCGCTTCTCCATAGTTCGTAGGTTCGCCATGATCTAGTAGCATGACTTCCAGAACAGGATTGCCGTACCACTCTGGTGCGGATCTTACTCTGGTTGATCTACGAGGTTCTGTAGTAACTTGATCTGAAGTTGCATGATCATCATCATTAACTTCCTCACTAATTGGTTTAGACGTCACAGAAACTGGTTCCTGTGATGTGCTATTTCCCAATAAGGGAGCAGGTATAGTTACCTCATCAAGTTCTACTTTCCTCCCACTCACTTCTTTCGAGAGAAACTCCTTCTCTAGAAAGGATCCATTTTTAGCAACGAATGTCTTGCCTTCGGATCTGTGATAGAAGGTGTACCCAACAGTTTCCTTTGGGTATCCTATGAAGACACATTTCTCCGATTTGGGTTCGAGCTTATCAAGTTGAAGCTTTTTCACATAAGCATCGCAGCCCCAAATTTTAAGAAACGACAACTTTGGTTTCTTGCCAAACCACAGTTCATAAGGCGTCGTCTCAACGGATTTTGATGGTGCTCTATTTAACGTGAATGCGGCCGTCTCTAAAGCATAACCCCAAAACGATAGCGGTAAATCTGTAAGAGACATCATAGATCGCACCATATCAAGTAAAGTACGATTACGACGTTCGGACACACCATTACGTTGTGGTGTTCCGGGTGGCGTGAGTTGCGAAACTATTCCGCATTGTTTCAAATGTAGACCAAACTCGTAACTCAAATATTCTCCTCCACGATCAGATCATAGAAACTTTATTTTCTTGTTACGATGATTTTCAACTTCACTCTGAAATTCTTTGAACTTTTCAAATGTTTCGGACTTATGCTTCATTAAGTAGATATACCCATATCTGCTTAAATCATCTGCTAAGGTGAGAAAATAACGATATCCGCCATGAGCCTCAACATTCATTGGACCACATACATCTGTATGTATGATTTCCAACAAATCTGTTGCTCTCTCCATAGTACCGGAGAACGGCGTTTTAGTCGTCTTGCCCATGAGGCACGGTTCGCAAGTACCAAGTGATTCATAATCAAGTGGTTCCAAAAGTCCATCAGTATGGAGTTTCTTCATGCGCTTTACGCCGATATGACCTAAACGGCAGTGCTACAAATATGTTGCACTATCATTATCAACTCTGCATCTTTTGGCTTCAACATTATGAATATGTGTATTACTACTATCGAGATTCATCAAAAATAGACCACTCTTCAACGGTGCATGACCATAAAAGATATTACTCATATAAATAGAACAACCATTATTCTCTGATTTAAATGAATAACCGTCTCGCATCAAACAAGATCTAGATATAATGTTCATGCTCAACGCTGGCACCAAATAACAATTATTTAGGTCTAATACTAATCCCGAAGGTAGATGTAGAGGTAGCGTGCCGACCGCGATCACATCGACTTTGGAACCATTTCCCACGCGCATCGTCACCTCGTCCTTTGCCAGTGTTCGCTTAATCCGTAGTCCCTGCTTCGAGTTGCAAATATTAGCAACAGAACTAGTATCAAATACCCAAGTGCTACTGCGAGCTCTAGTAAGGTACACATCAATAACATGTATATCACATATACCTTTGTTCACCTTGCCATCCTTCTTATCCGCCAAATACTTGGGGCAGTTCCGCTTCCAGTGACCAGTCTGCTTGCAGTAGAAGCACTCAGTTTCAGGCTTAGGTCCAGACTTGGGTTTCTTCTCTTGAGCAGCAACTTGCTTGTTGTTCTTCTTGAAGTTCCCCTTCTTCTTCCCTTTGCCCTTTTTCTTGAAACTAGTGGTCTTGTTGACCATCAACACTTGATGCTCCTTCTTGATTTCTACCTCCGCAGCCTTTAGCATTGCGAAGAGCTCGGGAATTGTCTTATCCATCCCTTGCATATTATAGTTCATCACGAAGCTCTTATAGCTTGGTGGAAGTGATTGGAGAATTTTGTCAATGACGCTATCATCCGGAAGAGTAACTCCCAGTTGAATCAAGTGATTACATTACCCAGACATCTTGAGTATATGCTCACTGACAGAACTATTCTCCTCCATCTTGCAGCTATAGAACTTATTGGAGACTTCATATCTCTCAAGGCATTCTTCTGGAATATTAAATTCAACTCCTGGAACATCTCATATGCTCCATGACGTTCAAAACATCGTTGAAGTCCCAGTTCTAAGCCGTAAAGCATGGCACATTGAACTATCGAGTAGTCATCAGCTTTGCTCTGCCAGACGTTCTTAACGTCGTCAGTTGCATGAGCAGCAGGCCTGGCACCCAGCGGTGCTTCTAGGACGTAACTTTTCTGTGCAGAAATGAGGATAATCCTCAAGTTACGGACCCAGTCCGCGTAGTTGCTACCATCATCTTTCAACTTTGCTTTCTCAAGGAACGCATTAAAATTCAACGGAACAACAACACGGGCCATCTATCTACAATCAACATAGACAACCAAGATACTATCAGGTACTAAGTTCATGATAAATTTAAGTTCAATTAATCATATTACTTAAGAACTCCCACTTAGATAGACATCCCTCTAATCCTCTAAGTGATCACGTGATCCAAATCAACTAAACCATAACCGATCATCACGTGAAATGGATTAGTTTTCAATGGTGAACATCATTATGTTGATCATATCTACTATATGATTCACGCTCGACCTTTCGGTCTCCGTGTTCCGAGGCCATATCTGCATATGCTAGGCTCGTCAAGTTTAACCCGAGTATTCTGCATGTGCAAAACTGGCTTGCACCCGTTGTAGATGGACGTAGATCTTATCACACCCGATCATCACGTGGTGTCTGGGCACGACGAACTTTGGCAACGGTGCATACTCAGGGAGAACACTTTTTGATAATTAGTGAGAGATCATCTTAAAATGCTACCGTCAATCAAAGCAAGATAAGATGCATAAAAGATAAACATCACATGCAATCAATATAAGTGATATGATATGGCCATCATCATCTTGTGCTTGTGATCTCCATCTCCGAAGCACCATCATGATCACCATCGTCACCGGCGCGACACCTTGATCTCCATCGTAGCATCGTTGTCGTCTCGCCAATCTTATGCTTCTACGAATATCGCTATCGCTTAGTGATCAAGTAAAGCATTACATGGCGATTGCATTGCATACAATAAAGCGACAACCATATGGCTCCTGCCAGTTGCCGATAACTCGGTTACAAAACATGATCATCTCATACAATAAAATTTAGCATCATGTCTTGACCATATCACATCACAACATGCCCTGCAAAAACAAGTTAGACGTCTTCTACTTTGTTGTTGCAAGTTTTACGTGGCTGCTACGGGCTTAAGCAAGAACCAATCTCACCTACGCATCAAAACCACAACGATAGTTTGTCAAGTTGGTGCTGTTTTAACCTTCACAAGGACCGGGCGTAGCCACACTCGGTTCAACTAAAGTTGGAGAAACTGACACCCGCCAGCCACCTGTGTGCAAAGCACGGCGGTAGAACCAGTCTCGCGTAAGCGTACGCGTAATGTCGGTCCGGGCCGCTTCATCCAACAATACCGCCGAACCAAAGTATGACATGCTGGTAAGCAGTATGACTTATATCGCCCACAACTCACTTGTGTTCTACTCATGCATATAACATCAAACCATAAAACCTAGGCTCGGATGCCACTGTTGGGGAACGTAGTAATTTCAAAAAATTTCCTACGCACACGCCAGATCATGGTGATGCATAGCAACGAGAGGGGAGAGTGTTGTCTACCTACCCTCGTAGACCGAAGCGGAAGCGTTAACGCAACGTAGAGGAAGTAGTCGTACGTCTTCCCGGTCCAACCGATCCAAGCACCGGTACTCCAGCACCTCCGAGTTCTTGGCACACGTTCAGCTCGATGACGCTCCCCGGGCTCCAATCCAGCAAAGCTTCAGGGAGGAGTTTCGTCAGCACGACGGCGCGGTGATGATCTTGATGTTCAACTGTCGCAGGGCTTCACGTAAGCACCGCTACAATATGACCGAGGTGTAATATCGTGGAGGGGGGCACCGCACACGGCTAAGGAATGATCACGGAGATCAACTTGTGTGTTCTAGGGTGCCCCCCTGCCCCCGTATATAAAGGAGGGAGGGGGAGGTGCGGCCGGCCCCCTTGGGGTGCGCCTGGAGGAGTCCTACTCTCACCGGGAGTAGGACTCCCCCCCTCTTGCCTTGTTGGAGAAGGAAAGGGGGAAGGGGAAGAGGAAAAGGGGGGCGCCGCCCCCCTTCCTTGTCCTATTCGGACTAGGGGGAGGGGGCGCGCGGCCTACCCTGGCCGGCCCTCCTCTTCTCCCTTATGGCCCATGAAGGCCCAATAACCCCCCCGGGGGGGGTTCCGGTAACCCCCGGTACTCCGGTAAAATGCCGATTTCACCCAACATAGGCTTCCAATATATCGATCTTTATGTCTCGACCATTTCGATACTCCTTGTCATGTCCATGATCACATCCGGGACTCCAAACAACCTTCGGTACATCAAAATACATAAACTCATAATAACTGTCATCGTAACGTTAAGCGTGCGGACCCTACGGTTCGAGAACAATGTAGACATGACCGAGACACGTCTCCGGTCAATAACCAATAGCGGGACATGGATGCCCATATTGGTTCCTACATATTCTACGAAGATCTTTATCGGTCAGATCGCATAACAACATACGTTGTTCCCTTTGTCATCGGTATGTTACTTGCCCGAGATTCGATCGTCGGTATCCAATACCTAGTTCAATCTCGTTACCGGCAAGTCTCCTTACTCGTTCCGTAATACATCATCCCGCAACTAACTCATTAGTTGCAATGCTTGCAAGGCTTTAAGTGATGTGCATTACCGAGAGGGCCCAGAGATACCTCTCCGACATTCGGAGTGACAAATCCTAATCTGGAAATACGCCAACCCAACAAGTACCTTTGGAGACACCTGTAGAGCACCTTTATAATCACCCAGTTACGTTGTGACGTTTGGTAGCACACAAAGTGTTCCTCCGGTAAACGGGAGTTGCATAATCTCATAGTCATAGGAACATGTATAAGTCATGAAGAAAGCAATAGCAACATACTAAACGATCGGGTGCTAAGCTAACGGAATGGGTCATGTCAATCAGATCATTCAACTAATGATGTGATCCCGTTAATCAAATAACAACTCTTCGTCCATGGTTAGGAAACATAACCATCTTTGATTAACAAGCTAGTCAAGTAGAGGTATACTAGTGACACTCTGTTTGTCTATATATTCACACATGTATTATGTTTCCTGTTAATACAATTCTAGCATGAATAATAAACATTTATCATGATATAAGGAAATAAATAATAACTTTATTATTGCCTCTAGGGCATATTTCCTTCACTCGGGATAGAGGAACGAGAAGCAAATCACAGCAAACGAACTTCCGAAGCTTCCCCCGAAGCTACCCCGCCATCTCAGCGGAGAAGCAGCGTGGCTTCCACCGAGCTGCTTCAGCTGGAGCATGTCTTGACGGCTCCTGCCAGCTATCCCGTGGATGCTATCACGGAGTCTCAAAATTTCCACCTTATGACGCAATGGATTAATATGAAGGTCAAGGCGGCTGTTGGCTCTGTTTATCCTTCTGAACCCGTCGCAACTTTTCACTGCCGGCCGATTCCAGAAGGATATGCTAGGGTGATGGTGGGTGAAATAACGGAGGGATTTGAGGAGCTCCCGCTTGATCACCCTACCGGTGAAGGGGAGACTCGGCTGGGTTCTGCTCTGAAGACTCCATGCCTATGGCGGAAGGATCTCATCAACCTTCAGAACTGGACGCCTCCGCCTCCTCCTGCTCCTCCGGCGAGTCAGGGCACTCCGCCTCCTCCACCACCTCCTCCTCCGGCGAGTGACGATCAGGGCACTCGGCCGGCTCCTTCTCTGGCACGTGGCGGCACTCCGCCTCCTTCTCCGCCTGCGCCTGCGCGCCCGAGCAGCCAGCCTCCTCCTTCTCCGCCTCGTCAGCAAGGGCGGAAGAGACCCGCCGCCGCTCCAGCAGCTGCTCCGACGCGTCGTAGTCCTTCTCCTCCGCCTCGTAAGCAAGTAAAGAAGACAGTCACTCCGTCTGCTCGGCCGACGTCTAGCAGTATAGCCAGAGGCAGGAAGACATATAGATTCGGTCCTTCTCTGAAGACTCCAGAGAAGTTACCATACGAGATGAGCCCGGAGGAGAACGGAAGATCGCGCGAACCGAAGCGAAGGAATGGTTTGAAGGGTCGAAAGCAAAGAGACATCCACCTCCGGAGGAGAAGGTAGATCCGGTGAAAGCGAAGCGCACTCTGGCTGCCCTGGCAAAACCACCCAAGTCTCCGCCGAAAGGCAACTATGAGCGCATTATTGGAAAGACATGGGCCGAAGCGAAGCGGTCGGGAAGTACAGTCAGTCATCAAAGGATGAAAGAACGACGAGCAGCTGGGAAACAAATTGCCCAGCTCGGCGAACAAGGGAATCAATCGTGCCCCCCGCTCAAGGTGCCTAGCGACATCGTCGATCCGAGGATGGTGCCCGGTTATAGCAATCTTGGAGATTACCTGCCCGACGATGTACATTATGATTTCATGGACGTGTAGATACACAGATACGAGTACGGGAAGCCTCTCGTCAAAGATGAAAGATCTCTATCAACGATGATGCGAAGATTGCATGATTGGTACTTGAAAATCTGCAGAGAGTCCGGGGGAGGAGTACTTTGTATGTGAGAGTTAAACCGGAGCATGACCTCGTTGGAATTGATCTGTTGCCTATTCCATTTGAGGAGTTCTATCAGTTCTTCAATCAATTGGCGCTTGATAAAGCAACGGTCACCTGCTACTGTCTGTAAGTACTACTACTTCTGTCATTAAGTCTCTCTATATAGCTCAGCTCTTTCATTGCATGTATTTATAATTATCCTCACTATATTATGCAAATTGAAGATCGCGGAATTGAAGAAAAGACAAGTCGGTGATATTGGGTTCATTAACACATATCTCATAGATGCCACTGAGGTTGAATTTCGTGCCGCAGATATCGAGGCCAACTTGCTACAATCATTCAAAATAAATGAAAAAAAGATATAATACTCTTTCCTTGCAACTTCAAGTGAGTGTTACTGTCTTGTGCATATTCGGTTTCCCTTATATATTAGTATAGTAATGTAATTGATGAGTTATGCATGCGTGCGCAGGTACCACTATATTCTCCTAGAGATTAGGCTTGAGCAGGGAGTAGTAACTGTTTTGGACTCTAAACGAAAAGATCCCCAGGAGTATGCGGACATGACTCAAATGCTCGATAAGTAAGTTAAATCGATCATTATCCATCATATCAGCAACTTTGTTCATTTCTGATATCAAGTAATTGTTTTCTTTGTCTGGCAAGGTTTGGACAAAATTCACCAAAAAAGCTCCGGGACTGCCGAAGGAGCTGCAATTTAGACACCCGAAAGTAAGTACTATAGTACGTAGCATGTTCCGAGCATCTCCTAGCTATTGATTCAAGCGCTAGTTTCATCAATACCATTTGGCATTCTTGCTTATCTGTTTGATTGACCTCTATTTCTTATAAAGTGGTTGTGGCAGGAGCAAGGGAATGATTTCTGTGGATACTACATTTGCGAGTCCATCCGCTACACGACCTGTGAGCGGGGCTACTCTGCCGAACAATATGAAGTGCGTAAATAACAATATTCACAATTTTATTTTATTACCATCATTTGTGTTGAGTTTCATTCATTCATATATATATATATATGTATATATGTATATATATATATATATATATATATGTATATATGTATATATACATATATATATATATATATATATATATATATATATTGACCCCTCCTTCAAATTAGATGTTTCGGCAGCGGGATGAACTCCTAGCACCAGATCGCATGCGAGAAATTCAAGAGGAATTGGCGGCATTCTTTTTTGACCACGTGATCGCTGAAGACGGAGAATACTATGTGGACCATGCGTCCGTAATTTAGGAGATTATATTTGTAAGAGATAATTATTGTATATATGTAGCCGGTAGTGTCGGATAGATATACGAGAACTTGTTGTTCGACCAATCTCTCGGAGAAGGAGAGGTGGTCGATATCACTTCTTTCTGTATGCATATATGTTCATGAAGATCTTCTGTTTCCTTCGTTTGCTTACTAGCTAGCTAGCGTGTCTAGTCCTCTCTATACGTATGTATAGTACGTAGCGTCGACCAAGCACGGACATAAGAGAGGACACTTCTCTCTATTAATTAGCTATCTAACACAATATATGAAATACCTAAATTAACCCCCCAAAACCCCCAACCCCCCTTTAAAAAAAAACCCAACCACAAAAATGCTGACGCGTGGATGCCTATTGGTCCCGGTTGGTGCCACCAACCGGGACCAAAGGCCCTCCTGCCTGGGCTCAGCGCGCAGGCCACGTGGAGGCCCATCTGTCCCGGTTCTGGTTTGAATCGGGACTAAAGGGTCAGGGCATTAGTAACGACCCTTTAGTCCCGGTTCAGGAACCGGGACTAAAGGCCCTGACGAACCGGGGACAAATGGGCCTTTTTCTACTAGTGTATGGACCCGAAGGTCTGAGGTAAACTACTCACACATCATCGGAGAGGCTACAGTGTTGATGTAGAAGCGCTTTGTGGTCAATGCCCCCTTGGCGGAGCGCCGGAAAAGGCCCTAAGATGGGATCTCACGGGTACAAAAGGTTGCGTCGGTGGAATTAGATTTTGGGGTGGTCATGCAGGCACGTACGTGGTGGTCATGCAGGCACGTACGTGGTAATGATCCGAAGGCCCACGTGCAGAGCGGCGTGGTTTTGCGTGTGAGATTTTCCATGGGTTACGGTTTTGAAGCGTTCGGACACGTCGATGGTCGAGACGACGTTAGCGGGTGTTACTGAGGTAGGTTTCGCTCATGCCCGTCGTGTGCGCGGTGCGGGATCGACCATGTGTCGGGGCAAGGCCTTGTGCTCACTCGCCACATGTCGCTTGTACGTATTGGCCTCGCGGGGCCCGAGTCGTGCATGTAGGAGGGAGCCACACATATTCTCTTTGCAAAAGTTTTTTTTTTTTTTTTGCACGGTGGTGAGATGGATGCGTGCATGCGCTTCGTTCCGCATCCCGCCGGACGCTGCAGCTGGAGCTGCACATTTTGGGCATGATCCCAATAACAAGAAATTGGGAATGTGAAGTTGTACTGATGAATGTGATGACCATTTTGGGATCTTCTGAAAGGAACGAATTCGGAACTGTCCGACCAGTGATCTTTGTCATAATTCAAGCACATGAACCGGTTGCTACTGTAAGTCACGGAGAAAATCCCAATTACAAGGAAAATTAGGATTGTGATGTTGAACCGAACGTTGTCGCTCTTATCAACCATTTTGGGACCTGATGTTCAGACAGGGAACTAACTTGGAACTGGCTGTGATCCAATCTGTGATCTGATGTACAATTAACTGCACATCTTAGCTGCCAGCTCCCATTTCGGGCAGGGAAGGACAAAGTCCCAATCTGAAACCCAGCAAACACTGGTAGAAAAAGGGGCTTCCATACGCCGCCATTAGTCCCCAACAGAACCGAACCGCGACCAAAGGGCTCTTTAGTCGCGGTTCGGGAGAAGGCCCGCGACCAACTACCTGGGCCCCCGCGTTCGGTCGACAGCTGGCCGACGGGAGGGTCTTTAGTCCCGGTTGGCCAGGCCAACCGGGACTAAAGGTCCCCGAAGGCCTTTAGTCCCGGTTGGCCAGGCCAACCGGGACTAAAGGCCCATCCAGCTGGCGGACGGGAGGCCTTTAGTCCCGGTTGGCCTGGCCAACCGCAACTAAAGGCCCATCCCTATATGTACTCAGCTCACTCCACTTCACTCAGCTCATCACACTTCATAATTTTCAGAAGGTGGTGGTGGGGTGGTGATGGTTTGCTTTTGGTTTCTCCTATGCACACAAGGTGTTTGATGAAATGCCCGAGAGCCTGAAACAAGCCACACTTGAGCTTTCTCATTTATTTTTCCTTCGCGATCGCGGTTAGCAACTCGAACCTTTCATGTGTCATTGATAAAATACGCATGTGTGTAGTTCATTGTTTAATTAGTATTATTTCTAGCTACTTAGTTTAACAAATGCATGATGGTTAATTATATACTTTATATAATAATAATGCAGATGAATCGGCAATGGATGTACGGTTCCCGACTCTCCGGCGAGTTCACTACGGGTTTGAAAGATTTCCTCGTAGTGGCAAATGCGAACAGGCAGCAAGGTTTTATTATCTGTCCATGTGCTGTCTGTAAGAATGATAAGGGTTACTCCTCGCCAAGAAGAGTTCACATGGACCTGCTTATGCATGGTTTCATGCCAAGCTATTATTGTTGGACCAAGCATGGAGAAAGAGGGGTCAGAATGGAAGACGATGAAGAAGGGGATGATATCGATGACAACTATCGTGATCATTTCGGTGATACTTTCATGGAGGATGATGCTGAAGGTGGGGAAGGGTTAGGTGAAGGTGAAGAAGAGGCACATGATGAGCCCGCTGATGATCTTGGTCGGACCATTGCTGATGCATGGAGACGCTGCGAAACTGAGAAGGAGAGGGAGAATTTGGATCGCATGTTAGAGGATCACAAAAAGTCGTTGTATCCAGGATGCGATAATAGTCTGAAAAAGCTGGGCTGCACACTGGATTTGCTAAAATGGAAGGCACAGGAAGGTGTAGGTGACTCATCATTTGAAAATTTGCTGAAAATGTTGAAGAATATGTTGCCGAAGAATAACGAGTTGCCCGCCAGTACGTACGAAGCAAAGAAGGTTGTCTGCCCTCTAGGTTTAGAGGTTCAGAAGATACATGCATGCATTAATGACTGCATCCTCTACCGCGGTGAATACGAGAATTTGAATGAATGCCCTGTATGCACTGCATTGCGTTATAAGATCAGAGGCGATGACCCTGGTGACGATGTTGAGGGCGAGAAACCCAGGAAGAGGGTTCCCGCCAAGGTGATGTGGTATGCTCCTATAATACCACGGTTGAAACGTCTGTTCATGAACAAAAAGAATGCCAAGTTGTTGCGATGGCACAAAGAGGACCGTAAGTCCGACGGGCAGTCGAGACACACCGCTGATGGAACGCAATGGAGAAAGATCGACAAAGTTTTCAAAGATTTTGCAGCTGACGCAAGGAACTTAAGATTTGGTCTAAATACTGATGGCATTAATCCTTTTGGCGAGCAGAGCTCCAGCCATAGCACCTGGCCCGTGACTCTATGCATCTACAACCTTCCTCCTTGGTTGTGCATGAAGCGGAAGTTCATTATGATGCCAATTCTCATCCAAGGCCCTAAGCAACCCGGTAACGACATCGATGTGTACCTAAGGCCATTAGTTGAAGAACTTTTACAGTTGTGGGCGAAACCTGGTGTACGTGTCTGGGATGAGCACAAAGGAGAGGAATTTGATCTACGAGCGTTGCTTTTTGTAACCATCAACGATTGGCCTGCTCTCAGTAACCTTTCGGGACAGACAAATAAGGGATACAATGCATGCACGCACTGCTTACATGAGACTGAAAGTGTACGTTTGGTTAATTGTAAGAAGAACGTGTACCTGGGTCATCGTCGATTTCTTCCCCGAAATCATAACGTAAGAAAGAAAGGCAAGCATTTCAACGGGAAGGCAGATCACCGGCCGAAGCCTGCGGAACGTACTGGTGCTGAGATATTTGATATGGTCAAGGATTTGAAAGTCATCTTTGGAAAGGGTCCTGGCGGACAATCAGTTCCGCGGGAGTTGACGGGCACGCACCCATGTGGAAGAAGAAATCTATATTTTGGGAGCTAGAATATTGGAAAGTCCTAGAGGTCCGCTCTGCAATCGACGTGATGCATGTTACGAAGAATGTTTGCGTGAACCTGCTAAGCTTCTTGGGCGTGTATGGGAAGACAAATGATACAAAGGAAGCACGGCAGGACCAACAACTTTTGAAAGACCCAGATGACCGGCATCCGGAATGGTTTCAAGGTCGTGCCAGCTACGCTCTTACCAAAGAAGAGAAGGTCATTTTTTTTGAATGCCTGAGCAGTATGAAGGTCCCGTCTGGCTTCTCGTCGAATATAAAGGGAATAATAAACATGCCGGAGAAAAAGTTCCAAAACCTGAAGTCTCACGACTGCCACGTGATTATGACGCAATTGCTTCCGATTGCTTTGAGGGGGCTCCTACCGGAAAATGTTCGAGTAGCCATTGTGAAGCTATGTGCATTCCTCAATGCAATCTCTCAGAAGGTAATCAATCCAGAAGATATACCACGGTTATAGAACGATGTGGTCCAATGCCTTGTCAGTTTCGAGTTGGTGTTCCCACCATCCTTCTTCGATATTATGACGCACCTCCTGGTCCACCTAGTCGAAGAGATTTCCATTCTCGGTCCTGTATTTCTACACAATATGTTCCCCTTTGAGAGGTTCATGGGAGTATTAAAGAAATATGTTCGTAACCGTGCTAGGCCAGAAGGAAGCATCGTCAAGGGCTATGGAAATGAGGAGGTAATTGAGTTCTGTATTGACTATGTTCCTGACCTTAAACCGATTGGTATTCCTCAATCGCGGCACGAGGGGAGACTAAGTGGAAAAGGCAAGATCGGAAGGGATACCACGATATGTATGGACGGTCATTCTATGACTGAAGCACACCACACAGTCCTGCAAAATTCCAGCTTGGTGGCTCCGTACTTCGAGCAATACAAGAATATTTTACGCTCGGACAACCCGGGGAAGCCTGAATCCTGGATTAGAAAGGCCCACATGGAGACTTTCGGCAGTTGGTTGCGAAAACATTTCATGAATGACAATGATGTTGGAGATCAGCTGTACATGTTGGCCAAGAAACCATCTTCGACTATAACGACTTTTCACGGGTACGAGATAAATGGGAATACATTTTACACCATCGCCCAAGATAAAAAGAGCACCAACCAAAACAGTGGTGTCCGCTTTGATGCAGTAACCGAGAATGGGCAAAAGGTCACATATTATGGTTACATAGAGGAGATATGGGAACTTGACTATGGACCCTCCTTTAAGGTCCCTTTGTTCCGGTGCAAATGGTTCAAGCTAACAGGAGGTGGGGTAAAGGTGGACGAGCAATACGGAATGACAATGGTGGATTTCAACAATCTTGGTTACCTTGACGAACCATTCGTCCTTGCCAAAGATGTCGCTCAGGTTTTTTATTTGAAGGACATGAGTAGCAAACCGAGGAAACGGAAAGATAAGAAAACGATCAGTACATCATGCGATGATCCAAAGCGCCACATTGTTCTTTCAGGGAAAAGAAACATCGTGGGAGTGGAGGACAAGACAGACATGTCAGAAGATTATAATATGTTTGGTGAAATTCCGCCCTTCAAAGTGAACACTGACCCAAGCATTAAGTTAAATGATGAGGATGCTCCATGGATACGGCACAATCGTAAGCAAGCAGGGACGTCCAAGGGAAGATCTGATGTGTAATAATGTATAATTGTACCAAACTTTGTATTTGGTCGATGAACTGAATGATGTATCAAACCTTTTGTCAAACCTTCAAGGGATTTTAAGATTTTTTTTGATATATAATTGTATTTTTAAGATTTTAAAATGAATTAGTTTTATTTTTTTGATTTTTTGATATATAATTGTATTTTTAAGTTTTTAAAATGAAAATATGCCACCACGGACCTTTAGTCCCGGTTGGGGAGGCGGACCGCGACTAAAGGGCACCCTTTAGTCCCGGTCCGCCTCCCCAACCGGGACTAAAGGGTCGGTCTGCGCGGGAACGAAAGCGGCGCCAAACACCTTTAGTCCCGGTTGGGGAGGCGCACCGGGACTAAAGGCCACCTTTAGTCGCGGTCCTCCTCCCCAACCGGGACTAAAGGTCCTACTATATATATACCACTTAGCAGTTCGCCTCCTCATTCTCTCCGACCCGACGCCCCGACGCCCCGACGCCCCGACGCCGACGCCCCGACGCCCCGACGCCGACGCCCCGCCTCGCCGTCGCCGCGCCGTCCCCGCGTCCCCGCGCCGCCGTGAGCTCCTCCTCCTCCCTTCCCCCTCTGTCGTCGGCGCCGTCGCCCCGCCTCGCCGTCGCCGCGCCGTCCCCGCGCGCCGTCCCCGCGCCGTCCCCGCCTCGCCGTCGCCGCGCCGTCGCCGCGCCGTCCCCGCGTCGTCCCCGCCTCGCCGTCGCCGCGCCGTCGCCGCGCCGTCCCCGCGCGCGCCGTCCCCGCGCCGTCGCCCCGCCTCGCCTCGCCCCCTCTGTTCGATCGTCCCTGCGCCGTCGCCCCGCCTCGCCCCCTCTGTTCGATCGTCCCCGCGCCGTCGCCCCGCCTCGCCCCCTCTGTTCTGATGTGAACAGAAGAAAAAAGAAGAAGAAAAAAAACAAGAAAGAAAAAGAAAGAACAAAAAAGAAAGGAAAAAGAAAAACAAAGGAAGAAGAAAAAAAGAAAAAAGAAAACATAAAAGAAAACATAAAAGTGCATAAAAGTGCATAATTAAAAGTGCAAAAATGGTGGTATAAAAGAAAACAGAAGAAAAAAGAAGAAGAAAAAAAACAAGAAAGAAAAAGAAAGAAGAAAAAAGAAAGGAAGAAGAAAAACAAAGGAAGAAGAAAAAAAGAAAAAGAAAAAGGAAGAAGAAAAACAAAGGAAGAAGAAAAACAAAGGAAGAAGAAGAAAGAAAGAAAAAAGAAAAAGGAAGAAGAAGAAAGAAAGAAGAAAGGAAAGAAGAAGAAAGGAAAGAAGAAAGAAAGAAGGAGAAAGGAAGAAGAAGAAAGAAAGAAGAAGAAAGGAAAAAGGAAGAAGAAGAAAGGAAGAAGAAGAAAGAGGAAGAAGAAAGGAAGAAGAAGAAAAAAAGAATTTTTACTTAAAAAATCTTATTTTTTAATTCCTCCTCCTCTATGTCCCCTTAATCTTATTTTTTAATTCCTTTACACTTAAAGAATTTTTACTACATGCAGGAGTGACATATGGCGGACGACAGAACCGAGCCGCTTAGGGATCCGGAGGCTGAACGTTATTTAATGGGCATCATCAACAACGAGATTCCTTATGTGCCGGGCTCAGAAGATGAGCAACAAGAGGATGATGTAGTCTCTTCTTATCTGAACCTTGCCGGTGACGATGATCAAGAAGGTGAAGGAACGGACATTGTCGACGGAGGTCAACCGTCAACAACCGACGATCTCCAATTGCAAGTAGCAACAACCACCTCCGGCGAGGTATTTATATACATTGAGAGCCTCTCGTGATACAAACTTACTGAAATGTGAATACATATGTATTAACGCGCGCGACTCTCTTTCTTTTTTTAGCCCTCCGGATCCGGATCGAGTACGACAAAGCATCGTGGCAAATCCAAGGCGATGAGAACAGGAGAAACATATGCCATTGAGTCTGTCAGTGAAACCGGCAAGCCCCTACAACACACCTCAAAGTTTGTCAACCAATGCGGAGTCGTTGTTAGAGACAACGTCTCGATCACCGTCCAGGAATGGAATGAGCCAAAGAAGGCACGTCTTGGTTTCAGTTTTGTCGACAAGAGAACGAAAAAGGATTGCTGGAGAAAGCTTATGGAACATTTCATTCTACCTCCGGAATACAACAAAGTCGATGAATTCGGTAACGAGGTTCCGGGTGGACGTCAGAGGAGGAGGCTAGTTAAAGAGTTCGCTCTTCAGAAGATGGCCGATGCATTCCGGAACTTCAAGAAAAATTTAACCCGTGACTATGTCAACAAGGGCAAGACTCCGGATTTCAATGGACAACATGAGAAACTGAAAGATGATTGGCCAGAATTTGTGAGGCAAAAGCAATCGGACCATTTCAAGGAAATATCGAAAAAAAATAAGGATAATGCGGGTAAGAAAAAGTACCATCATGTTATGGGGCCAGGAGGATACCGCATTGCGGACCCTAGGTGGCAGAAGATGGAGGAGGACCTGAGGGTGCGAGGAATCCCTCTAGGTACAGAGGGATGGGACCCAAGGGCCAAAAGCTGGTGGTACGGGCATGGGGGGTCGCTAGACCCGGAGACAGGGGAGTGTGTTCACCGGCATCGACACTTTGCTCCGACCCAAGCCCTTATTGACGCAATGACCCAAGCTCAAGCGGGCTTGATCAAGTTCAACAGAGAGAAAGACGCACTGACTTTAGACCTCGGGAATGATGAACACGGAGGACGTGTACGAGGCAAAGGCAAAGTTCCGTGGAAAGTAGGGTTTTCCCAGGACAATGACCCGTACGGTTACAGAAGCCGTAAGAGAAAGACGGACCGGGATGCAGATCTTATGACGAAGTTTGCATCGGAACTCCATGAGTTGAAGCAGACCGTGCATGTACTAATGAAAGAAAAATCGGCTGCAGGGCCGCATGAAGATCATGAAGCGGATCGCGAAAGCCAGCAGCGGAGAAGCAGTGTGGCTTCCACGGATGCCCCGCCTTGTGCTAGTGCACCGATGATCGAGACTCGTGCACCGGAGCCTCACTACCCCGTGGATGATGTAAAGGAGATGAAAGACTGTGATCTGCATTATCCCGTGGGGAACATTTCCATGAAGGTAGCTAGCGGCAGTGCTTTACCCTGTACACCTGGAGCACTCCACCACAACAACCCCATTGCATATGGCTATGCTCGTGTCACGGTGGAAGACATAGTCCAAGGGTTTGAGGACCTCGAGATTGACAAACCTACACCCGAAGGGGAGAGAAGACTTGGAGATGTCAAGCGCCAGTACATTCTATGGAAAAAGAAGTACATAGTGTTTCCAGGCGAGGCGCCAAGGCCAGCAAGTCCACCCCCCTCCGATGGTGGTGGTGGTGGTGGTGGCGGTGGTGGCGGTGGTGGTGGTCGTGGTGGTTCACCTACACCTCCTTCACGCCATTCGACGCCGTCCCCCGATCCACAACATCCGGCGGGTACGACGCCCCCCAATCCTCCTCTGGCGGGTACGACACCCCCCAATCCACCTCCGGCGGGTAAGCAGACGCCCCCCAATCCACCTCCGGCGAAGAAGCAGAAGCAGGCGGACAGCAAGGAAACCCGCTCCTGGACTATTAACCCGGACCCTTATGTACCTAAGACCACAAGGGTACCGGAGCCATCACTGAAGCCTCTCCTCCCAAGGCCTGGGGAACTTAGTGAAGCTGACCTCACATTGGCCGCGGCTGCTGATTATGAGAAATGGAAGGCGGATATGAAGGCCAAAAAACAGCCTGAGCCCAAGCAAGTATTCACTGAGAAGCAAAAGAAGTGGGCTAAGGATTTTTTGACGACACCGTCCCAAGCCGAGCTGAATATGCCTGACGACTATGGACATGAACTTCGTAAGCAAGCAAAAATGTTGAAGGAGGAAGAAAGTCGTAAAAAAAGTGGGAAACAAGTTGACCAGCTCGGGATGCAGAAGAAACAATCGATCCCCCCGCTCATAGTGAAAGCCGGTCCGGAAGAGGACCCCGAGATCATAGCAGCTGCGGCAGCACTTGGATTGACTGTAGCGGGTGCCATGCAACAAGCGTCCGAGATGGGTTTGACTCTTCGTGCCTGCTTAGACCTTGAGGATGCGCCTGTAGGTGAGATAGCATTCCAATATGTGCGGAAGGGGCCTCTCGTCGAGCCTGAGCAGGAAAATAGTCTACCACAACAAATGCGAAATCTGCTACGTTGGTACAAGCAATTCATATCATGGACCGACAAAGAATATGTTTATGCGGATGTTACAGAACAACATCACACCAAACGGTACTCTATAGAAATTCATATGAGTGAATTGTTCCAGCTGTTCAATCTGCGCGCCCTCGACAAATCTATGCTGAGTTGCTACGTTCTGTAAGTGATTTATTTCTACCTCATCTCGTTCTTCATTATTGCCTGCACTATATATATATATATATATATATATATATATATATATATATATATATATATTGTCCTAACTATATTGTTTGGTACGCTATTATGCAGAATGAAGATTTGGGAATGCAAAATAAGAAACATCCATGATGTTGGGTTCATTGACCCACATATCGTTAATGGACATGTGTTAAAACATCACCCCAACGACGTGGAGAAAGACCTGTACAACTTTTTTACAAAGCATCAACTCAAAAGTCATATTCTATTTCCTTACCATTTTGGGTGAGTGTTTTCTCTCTTGTGCCCATTCTCTTTTGTTTACTCCATGCATGGTATGTCTAATCGATGAGTTATGCATGACTGTGCATGTAACGTGTCCGCAGGTTCCACTGGATTCTGCTAAATATTGAACTTCACACCTCCACAGTTCTAATCAGCGACTCTAAGGATTCGGATCCAAAGCATTGGGCCGACATGAGAAAAATGCTGAAAAAGTAATTATTTTCAATCATTTGAGCTCTATATCGATCGGTCTCTTTCGTTCATTTCCTAATATCAACTAACTAATATAACTCCCTTATTCATTTGATTTTCTTTGCCCTGTAGGGTTTGGAGACGGTTTTCAGAAGAAATTGTCAGTGAATTCAAACATGAGCTAGATTTCAGAAAGTTAGTTAATGTGGATCAGCAGCCACCGGCGACCGATCTATGTGGATACTATGTTTGTGAGAACATCCGGAGAGAAACCACTGAGCGGAAGGAATCAGCTAGCGTGCGGAACGCGAGGGATAACTTGCGGAGGAGGCTTAGTCCAGAAGCTCGCTTCCGACCAATTCAAGAAGAATTAGCAGGATTTTTAATGAGGGAAGTCATCGATCCTAAAGGACAACACTATACCGAGGACGTAGAAATTTATATGCATACCCGAGATTGAAACTTGTTCGAAGTTGTATATGGTCATCCATCGTAATTGTGTATGGAAACTTGTTCAAAGTTGTATATATATATTATATATTCCTCTTGAATTCTTCTTGTTTGAAATTTCATATGCATGTATATATATAGTAGCGTAGAATATGTGTACTGAAACTTCATCAAAAATAAAATAAAACACAAAATAAAATATAAAACAAATAAAACAATATAAATTAAAAAGAAACCAGGTTTAAGGGGGCTAAAACCCTAAACCTGCGGAGGAGGCCTTTAGTCCCGGCTGGCCACGAGAGCCGGGACTAAAAGTCCTCGGCCCCGACGGACCACGGGCGCCCACGTGGCGGGCCTTTAGTCTCGGTCAGCCACAAGAACCGGGACTAAAGCCTTTTGTCGCGGTCCGGAAGAGCCGCGGCTAAAGAGGGGGGGGGCTTTAGTCGCGACCCTTTAGTCCCGGTTGCACAGCCGGGGCTAAAGGCTGTTGCGAACCGGGACTAGAGGGCTTTTTTCTAACAGTGAAAGGAAATTAGGACCGTGATCTGGTACCGAATGTTGTCACGTCCTGACCAACCTACCATTTCTGGATCAGAAATTCAGACAAGGAACTGACCGCGATCTCTGTCCTAATTTAGGCACATACATTCTCCCACATCATCAGGTTGTTGCGCCTAAACCATCCCGGACAAGAAGAAGAACATTCCAGCTCTAGAGTAGCTTGCTGCTCTGTGAAGCGACGCGGAACAGCTTGCTTTTGTCCTGACCAAATTTTCCTTCCCAAGACGGTTGCAGCTACAGCAGCACACATTCAGTAGAGAGTCCCAAATTGTTTCAGGAAGCTAATATTTTGTGATCCGTTTCAGGAAGATAAAGATTCCCACATTGTGGTCTGGTTCCACTAGTATACTGGCTGGTCTGGCTCTGGCGTCGTGGATAAAGATTGGGACGAAATCGAGAAAGATCTGGGCATATGGGCCTGCAAGTGGGGTGTCTGACAGGGACCTGGGCCTGTGATGCTCGGTCTGTAGCTGTAGCTGACGAGAGGAGGAGAAAAGTGCACGTATGTATCTATGTTAGTTTTTAATCTTGTTACAGGTTATTAGTTTAGCGTCATGCATGCATGTTTAGTTAGAGATCAATTAGTCTGCATGGTCATACACGTGATGGTTGTGTGTGTATGTTTGAGTCGTTTGCATGTACGTATTAGGTAGAGCTAGAAAACGTGCTGGTTCACGTTGCGGCATGTGTCTTTGCTTAGGCTATGATCAAGTCGTGGGATGGCACGAGGTAGGCGGATCGTGGAGTTTGTTATGGCCGACTCGTCCGGCCATTATCTTTGTAATCTCTCAGGTTGTTACGGGAGAAAGAATAAGAAGAGAAAAAAGCAAGAAAAGAGGTAAGCAGTTGTGCCTCGCAAAACACCAGCGTCTTCGTGTTCCTCTCTCTCGCGTGTGTACTCCGGCCTGTGATCCAACAATTGGTATACAGAGTCTGGTTGTGGCCGGAGGCGAATTGGCGACGGTGTGTAGCGATGGGAGATCAGTCATCGAGGAAGAGCGACGCTGGTGATGGCGGAAAGTACACGCGGCCGATCAAGAGGCTCGGAGCCAGCGGCTCCGGCGATGGGACGATCGTCGTGGCTGCGCCGGTGAGGAGCGTCGGAGTGCCGATCCAATACCCGCAGCTGACAGAAGGTAATTATCAGTTGTGGGCGGCGAAGATGAAGATCATCCTCAAGCCAATTTGCGTGTGGTCGGCGATCACCGGAGAAGATGTCGATGAGGCCAAGGATCAGGGAGCCATGGCTGCTATCTCGCAGTCCGTTCCCGATGACGTGATGATGTCCATCGTGGAGTACGAGTCGGCGAAGGAGGCTTGGGATGCTATCCGTACCATGCGTATCGGCGATGAGCGCGTTGTGCAGGCACGCATCAGTCACCTCACAAGGCGTTTTGAGCGCCTGACGATGGAAGGAGGTGAAGATGTCGGTGCATTCGGGCGCCGGCTCACCGCGCTCGTCGGAGAAATTCGAGCCCTTGGCGAGAACTTGCAGGAGCACGCCGTTGTCAAGCGGCTGTTCGCGGCGGTCCCCGATCGCTTCCTGCCGATAATCGGGACAATCGAGCAATGGGGCGACGTCAAGAAGATGTCGGTCGCCGAGGCCATTGGGCGGCTGCGGGCGTTCGAGGAGAACGAGTCCGGGCGGCGCCAAGACCGCAGCGACGACGGCGAGAAGCTGATGCTGGTCTCACGTGCTGAGCTAGAGGCTCTAATCCAGAAAGAAAAGAAGAAGGGAGAAGGGTCCAGCAGCAGCGGCAAGGACGGTGATGGGCGCGGTGGTGGCCGCGACCGGGACGACGACAAGAAAAAGGTTCGTGGCAAGTTCGACAAGTCCAAGATTACCTGTTTCGAGTGCGGGGAGAAAGGACACTTCAAGTCCGAGTGTGAGGCTTGGAAGAAACAGAAGGCGCTCCTAGCTGCCACCATCGACGACGAGCCGACGCTGCTGATGGCGGTGGCATGTGAGCTTGCACCAGTGGCAGAGGATCACGCCGCGGATGTCGTCGAGCCAGAAGGCTTCAAGGTGAAGGAGGTGCTTCGCCCCTTAGCTGCGGTGGCCGAGTTGGAGGCTGCGAAGGCCGAGGCTGAGCGGCTACGCGGGGAGCTGGCCGCGGCCAATGCGAAGCTGCATGCCATGTCCGACATGTACTGGACACAGGCTGAGGCGTTGATGCATGCTAACGAGGAGAAGGCCAAGTTCTTGGAGACGCAGCGTGTGATCTCTGATGAGAATGGACGCCTCAGGGTCAGGGATCAGGTGGTACATGCAGCTGCAGCACCCATTCAAGTCAAGACGGCGCCAGCCGCAGGGAGTGCGGCATCGACACCGGCGACGCCAGCCGTGAGAGCTGCCGTTAGGACGCCGCCGTGGGCCGCGACGCCGGCCGCAGCGACACTCGACATGAACGACCCAGGTGTGCAGCTCATGGAGAAGGGCAACAACTTCCTCGTTCTGAATGAGGAGAACTTCAGACCTCAGGTATGCATGGGTAAATCAGGACATGAAGTTGATGCATGGTGGCTTGATAGTGGTGCTAGCAATCACATGATAGGCTCAAGGTGCAAGTTCAAGGAGTTAGATGAAACCATCCGTGCGCATGTGAAGCTCGGAGATGGGTCTAAAGCTCTGATTGAAGGCAAAGGTTCAGTCCATGTTGAGTGCAAGAATGGTGGACAGCTACTTCTGACCGAGGTATACCTTGTACCGAGCCTATCTTGTAATGTGATCAGTCTGGGTAAGCTATCGGAGGATGGTCATCGAATAGTGCTGGATGGTATGTTTCTATGGATAGGGGACATGTTTGGCAATGTGCAGATGAAGGTGAAAAGAGCCCCCAACCGGCTTTACAAGGTGTTACCGAAGACATCCAGTGGGTTTGTGCACATGTCAGGCAGCAATGGTCACACCGACGGCCACAAAAGTTTGCTTGGTGCAGGCGATGGTGGCGCCCACGACGGGATGGCATCAAGATGTTTGGTATACAAGAAATAATGGGTAACAAGATTAGAAAGGTGAATGTTAGTTTTTAATCTTGTTACAGGTTATTAGTTTACGTCATGCATGCATGTTTAGTTAGAGATCAATTAGTCTGCATGGTCATACACGTGATGGTTGTGTGTGTATGTTTGAGTCGTTTGCATGTACGTATTAGTTAGAGCTAGAAAACGTGCTGGTTCACGTTGCGGCATGTGTGTTTGCTTAGGCCATGATCAAGTCGTGGGATGGCACGACGTAGGCGGATCGTGAAGTTTGTTATGGCCGAGTCGTCCGGCCATTATCTTTGTAATCTCTCAGGTTGTTACGGGAGAAAGAATAAGAAGAGAAAAAAAGCAAGAAAAGAGGTAAGCAGTTGTGCCTCGCAAAACACCAACGTCTTCGTGTTCCTCTCTCTCGCGTGTGTACTCCGGCCTGTGATCCAACAATCTATGCATGTATGTGTGTCTCCAGCCCCTGCGTTATCCATCACCTGTACGTCTGAACTACACTTCTTCTTCTTCTTCTTCTTGTACCGAATGTCGTCACTCTTACGACCATCTTGGGATCAGACAAGGAACGATTTCCGAACCGTTCGATTGCAACATTTCTCCCATTATATGCAAATAAACCGGCTGCTGTAAGCACATCCTGCCCAACCAACCATTTTTGGATAATTCAGACAGGGAACGAACTGGGAGTGGGAGGTGACTGTGATCTCTGTCCTAATCTAAGCACATGCAAATTCCCACCTCAGCATGCAGGTTGTTGCGCCTATCCTTTCCCGGACAAGAAGAAGAACAAGAAGAACCGAAGAAGATCCTTTCACTTCCAGCTGCGTGCTGAAGCGACACCGCAGCTGCTGTAGTTTTCTACTCCTGAATACGTGCTGCTGCTGTAAATTTTGGGATCTGAAGTTCAGACATGGGACTGACTGTGATCTCTGTCCTAACTCGGGCAAATATTTCCATAGAGGAAGAGATCCTTCCAGCTCTGTCTTGCTTCGTGCTGAAGCAATGACAACGGCACAACTTCCATTTCCCTGACCAAATTTCAGTTAGTTGCCGCAGACCATTCATCCAGGCATTCAGCGATATGTACTAACTGTTCTGTAATCGTGGATAAAGATTGCAGACAGAATCGAGACCACTCTATGGGTCTGCATGCAAGTGGGGCGACGGACAGAAACCTGACTTGTTTCTAGTACTCATTGAGACCACTCTAGCTTTTAGCTGACGAGAGGATGAGAAAAGGGCACGTATGTGATGATTTTATCCACTTATGTGTTTCCGTCCGTGCGTTATCCACTGCTCTACTCGCACGTATACAACGTACTATTAAAATTTTCAGCTGCGCTTGTAATGATTTTTGGGATTTGAAGTTATGCTATTTCTAATATATTTCTTTAACTTGCAGGACAGGTCTAATTTGCCGATTTCATTAAGGGAGAAAAATAAATACAAAGCTGCCCGGCTTATAAGGGAAATTAGGCCGAAAACCACAATGAAAAAAAGAAAAAGAAACAATCAATGACAACCCAAACAGTACACCTTCAACTAGCATGACATCTCCCCGGAGCGATTGTAAATCGAGAACTCCTTCAAGAAGAAAAGCAACACCCGCAGACGTCGTCGTCATCGGTATCGACCCTAGGCGAACATAAGGTTTCGCCCAAACCCGCTCACGACCCCTCCACCAAACCCTTGGAAAGGTTCAGCCTCTCCAGCAGCCCCCAATGTCGCTCTCTACGCCAATCAGCCCCGACCCAGTGGTGAGGATGAACTCTTTGACAGTGTCACCAAGGAGAAGAACAACTCCCACTAGCGCCATCATCGCCGGCATTGACCCCCATCGAAGAGAAAAGCTTTCGCCCAGAGCCAAACGCTTCACCACCTCTACAGACAGCAGGGAGGGAGATGAGCCACATCAAACCTGTGAGACTGAGTCGCAACTCTGCTAGTATTCAATAACGCCGAAACCATGACTAATTGGAGTAGAAGGATGGCACGACCACCACAACACCATGGTCGACTGCCGGTGCTAGCACTAGTTAATGCACCATTGCAAGTAGGATGCCCGCACCCATCACCGCAGCGCATGCGTGCCTAGAGCAGGCTCACCTCGTCTCGAAGCCCCCTCGTGCAAAACCACAGAAACTAGAGCCGCCGGTTCGAAGTTGCCAAGCATCCAAACCTACCAACGCCTCACACGCCCGGTAACGAGGTTGTGGTGTTGTGTACTCCATATCTTGTGTGTTGTGTGTGTTGTGGTTTTTGTTGTTTACTTTTCTTTGATCTGCTTTGTAATTTTGTATGCCCCATGATGAGGTTGCATATCGATTGTGTGAATTTATAAAGCGGGGTAAAAGCCTATTTTAAAAGATATTTCTAATATATTGGGTTCTTATGTTTAGTAGGGAAACTATGTTCAAGTTGACATTTGCCCAACATAGATTTAATATTGTAGATGTTGATATTTTTTCAAACAAAATTGGTCAAATTTACAAAGTTTGACTTTGACCAAATCTTATATGCAGACTAAGAAGAAACGTAGGGTTTAATAGCTCTAGAAAAATGTCTTTCTTTAGAATCTATAAATTGAGTTTTGATTTCACAACTTTTCGAATACTCATCTCAAAACACTTCCTATGAAATATATGCATTAATATGTATTGATAACGGAAAAAATGACCCTCAATGGAAAAATTAAAATTTAGAGAGAAAATATCTTAGGAAAAATATCATGGAAACTTTATTCAAAAGGGGCCTAAAGTATATTGGACACTAATGCACACATGCTAGAATCTATCCACCATATGCAAGAATTTTGATTCCAATAAGCAAAGGAGAAAGCACTTTTATGACTAGTTGTGGGTTATATATATAGATGTTGGTTTGAACTTGACTAGGCAAGCAAAAGTATTCCCGCCAAAATAAGAAAGGGCTGGCTGAGAGGGACACCGGGCCACCACAGAATCGCATAAGAAAAAGTGTGACACGTGACCGCGTGATCGGGCCTATCACGAATCTTGAAGAAATATATGGGGTTCACATCACCATCGAGACCACCAGGAAAGCGTGCATGAACTATGATCATGCCATGAGTGTGAACAATGGCGAAAGTAGAAGTGCCACAGGTGAAGACGGTGGTGAAAATCAAATTCTCCGGTGTTAATCCAGAAACACCAAAATATCCAACGTGGTCTTATAAGTTGGGTTATGTAAAACAAAGCCCTATCATTAGTAAACAAAAAATTATTCCAAAGAAAAACATCTCCAAACGAAAGAGATGAATCAAGCCGTGGAGTCAAACATTTTCCATGTCCATGGTCGCATACGAAAATATCTTATGGGACCTCATAAAAAGCCTCGGGATTTAAAGCTAGTCCACACAAAATAAATTCTATATATCCTTCATATACACGGATTTTGATCCGAACGATTTTTTTTAACGAAAAGTGGAAAGACTTCCACTGCAACAGAGTCATTTCATGAGCTGGTAATTTGAAATTTGGGTTTTGGTGCTCTACGAAGTAAGTCTGCCAGCTTCCCCTTTTCGTGGTACGAGTGAATATTTGGAAATAAAAATGGCGACTGAAGTATTTCACATAAAAGGATCGTTCTATCTAGTCCATGTATTTCAAGAGCCACTCCTTGTTGGTGTATCTCCTTGATACAATTGAGTCTCTGAAAACTCTATCAATCAATTTTTTTGCTAGTGAGCGGGCAAAAGGTTGTGCTCCAAACTGTGCTGAGAGGGACAACACAACGGAATAGAATCAATTGTAATCTTGTGGTCCGGTTGTACATAAATCCCAAAGAAATGTGTAATCATCGTTGGACTGGTCTATACTTATTTTCAAATAAGGTTAGAAAAGTCTCAAAACCCATCCCTAAGACAAGAAAAGCGCGCCATGAAAACAAAGTAAAAAAAAACATTTGTTTCTCACGCGCCTCCTCGATTAACACATTGTTTAAATTTCTTCTCTAGCTCCATATAAAATGAGTTTTGGTTCCACAATATTTACAATATTCATCTCAAAACACTTCGATATGCAAATTGATCCTTAATGCGCAAATTAAATATCCTAGTCAAAATATCCTAACAAAAATATCTATCGTCAGAACTTTATACGAAGAAAGGCCCAAAGAATATTGGACATTATTGCACACAAGCTAGCCAGAATCTATCCACCATCCATGCGCAAGAATTTCGATTCCAATAAGCATGAGGGAAATCACTTTTTATTGCTGGCCTGAGCTTAACGGAACGAGATCCTCTAACATCACGAAGGGATGTTAGAGAAGCTACAGTATCCTAACATCCCTTCTTCACATCAATATGATTAAGCCTAAAATGACTTGAATTAATTTACAAATTACAAATCTATTGTATACATTTACAAAAATTACATACAAACAAAATTATGGTGCAATAAAATTAATTTTGGATTTTATTTTCTTTGAACAGTAATTGCGCACAGTGTCTTTATTACAGTGCCCGTGACATCCCTTCTTCGTTTTGCACTGAAATTGCATCCCTTGATAATGTTAGAGGATCCGCTCCCGAGCTTAACCGGGCGAGCAAAAGTCTCCCCTCAAAAACTAAAAATGGGCCGCCCGAGAGCGACCCCGGGCCAGGCCACCAACGGAATCGCATAAGAGAAAGCGACGTGGCCGTCCAATCGGGAGGCACACGGATCTCGAGGCAGCATCGTCCGGTCCACGTCGGTCGGAAAGCGCACGGGAAATTACAATCGTGCCATGGAGGAAGAACGGTGGCGATGGGAAAAGCGTATCGAAAATATCGTGGTGACCGGTCCACGTAGCCATCCCGATCTGCGCTTTATTCCCTTTTCCGGCCATTAAATTATCCCCCCGCCCCTCCCACCTCATCACGCCCCGCCCCACAAAAATATCTTCTTTCTTCCCCTCGTTGGCTCCCTCCTCCAGCCACCCACTGCCGCCGGCCGCCGGAGAGTTCGCCCGGCAGGTAGAACTAGATGATACGGAGATTGCGAGGGTAAGTCTGCTCATCGGGTGATTAGTTGGTCGGGGGCTGGATTGGTGTTGAGAGATTGGGTTGGGTTGAATTTTTTGGGTTCTTGATTGGGTTGGGGATCCAATCCGTCCAATCCAATCGAAGCCATGGGAGAGGAGGCCGGCGGCTATGATTTTGACTTCGGGGGCGGGGGAGGGTACGGCGGGTACGACGGGAGGGTCACGGAGTGGGAGACGGGCCTGCCGGGGTGCGACGAGCTGACCCCGCTCTCGCAGCCGCTGGTGCCGGCGGGGGTCGCGGCGGCGTTCCGCATCCCGCCGGAGCCGGGGCGGACTCTGCTCGACGTGCACCGCGCGTCCTCCGCCACCGTGTCCCGGCTCCGCTCCGCCTCCTCGTCCCCCTCCTCCGGCAACGGCCACGCCGGCGCCCACGCCAACGGCGCATCCTTCCCCTCCTTCCCCGGCAAGGGGGCGGCGGCGGCCGGGGACGACAGCGGCAACCGGGACAACAACTCGGCCGAGTCGGCCGGGGAGAAGTCGGCGGCGGCGACGAAGCGGGCGCGGCTGGTGTGGACGCCGCAGCTGCACAAGCGGTTCGTGGAGGTGGTGGCGCAATTGGGGATCAAGAGCGCCGTGCCCAAGACCATCATGCAGCTGATGAACGTGGAGGGGCTCATCCGCGAGAACGTCGCCAGCCACCTCCAGAAGTACCGAAAGACACCACATCTGTGGCACGGATACTGCAAAACCACCACTTCTGTCAAAAATTTCAAAAAACCACCACTTCCTCGGCAAGTGAGTAACAAAAAGCACTAAACGTGCTGTGAGCCGCGACTAACTGAGAATCTGACTTATCGGACCCATCTGTCGGATCCACGTGGCAAAGGGCAAACGGCATAGCGGAACCGGCCGTTAGGACCCCGCTAGTTAAGCCCAGGGCGCGCGCGCGTTAGGCCATTCCTCCCCAACCGCTCTCTTCTCTGCTCTACTCGTTCCTTTCTCGCGCATCCGCCGCCGTCGCGAACAGCTTCGCACCGCTGACTGGAGGGGAGACATGGTTTCTTGGTCTGAGCCTTCCGACTGTTATGACTCTTCCTCTGACAATGTGAGCCGGGTAAGATTCTGCTCATGTGCATCTAGGGTTAGGGTTAGGAAGAAAGGGGAATTTCTTCCCGATAGCAATTGAATTCATTTTCCCTCTGGTTAGGTACCTGCCAAAATGGAGTCCACGGATTGGTGCGGCATTGCTTTGAATCATCCTGCACGTTGTGAGCATCGTGCCCCCTGTGAGAAGTTTGTTGCCTTTGAATGGACTGATAGCGGCAGGAGGTTCCTGGGGTGTGGGAAAAAGGTGATTTTCTTACCAGTTCAATTAGTTCTTAAAGTGTTGAAGTGATTTTGTGTAACATTTGAATTCATTACTGATAGAATTGGTCTGAAATATGTGAATCCACTGAACTGCTCAGTTGACTGGTGCAATAAGTCTGAAATTAGGCAGTTTAAAGTATATATCTCTAGTCATAAATCTTGATAACAGCAGTACAAAAATGCATGAGTAGGCAGTGGAATAGTTCTATACAATAAGTCTGAAATTAGGCAGTTTCCAATTTCTTATATGTTGTGGCCATTCTTTTTTGAAATCATTTTAGCTCTATATTTTCTATCCAGTAGTAGGCAATGCAGTAATAGAAACATGACTAATGAATGGATTGTTGTTTTTTATTTTTATCAATAATGTTTTTAGAAATTGGTTTAATTATATTTCCTTTCTTCACACATTCATAGGATGTACCCAATTGCAACTTTGTGGACTGGATTGACCCTGAGTGGCCAGTCCAATTGAAGCAAGTTTTAAATACCATCTGGACTATGTATGAGGAGGAGACGACCAATAGGTTGAGGCAGAATGTACTTAATCCTGAAGAAGTAGTGAAGGTAATGGAAGAGAAGAGGAAGATGGAAAATGACCTGACGTTTTTAAAGTTGACTTTGCCAAAATGGTGTCTGACAAGGAGGATGCAAGGCAATGCAAGGTTGGTTATTAGTGACATGAAGGAACAGATTGAGAAAAAGAACTTGGCTGACAAATCAGACACTAACATTCATCAAGTGCTGAGGGCCAAAGCATAGAAAGAGAGAGACCAAGAGAAGGAAGAGAAGGTGAAGCTTGTGCAGGAGATGGACAAGATCAAGCAGGAGAGGGCCATGTTGTTGGAGGAGAAGGAGAAGTGGAAGCAAGAGAAAAGGCACCTGGAGTACACTATAGGTGATCTGTTCATAGAGAAGGAGGCCACCAAGGGAAAGATCAAGAAGATCAAAGAGATAGTTGATAAGAGCAGAGAAGGCAAAGCCAAGAAAATGGTATGATGAAAGCAGACTCAATCCAGAGCAGCAATTTTGTTTGAAGCTATGTTTCAAAGATGTGTACCAATTTAGGAGTGCTCTACTTAACTTTCACATCAAGCAGCGGAGGTCTTTCAGATATTACAGGACCTGCAAAGACAGGGTCATTGCTTCGTGTGACCACAAGGACAAAGGATGTCCTTTTTATATTGTTGCTTCTCAGATCAAGAATGAGCAAACATGTTGTGTAAAGAAGTTTAGAGCAGAACATACTTGCCCAACTAGTGACAAACATAGTAAAGTGAGCTCAAAGTGGCTAGGAAGCACTATCTTAGAGACAATTAGATCAGACCCAAACACAACTGTGCCAGCATTGGTGGACAAGGCAAAGAGGAAATTTGGAATTGAAGTTCCAAAGATGATGGCATGGAGAGCTAAAAAGGTAGCAAAGGAAATTGTCCTAGGAGATCATAAGAAGCAGTACCATAGGTTATCTGATTACATTGAAATAGTTAAATTATGCAATCCAGGATCTAGATGCATAGTCACAACTGTCACTCCTAAAAGCACAAATGAAAACCCACATCCAGGTCCCAGATTCCATGGTCTTTTGTTTTGTCTCAATGCACCTAGGGAGGGTTTTCTAGATGGATGTAGGCCTTTCATTGGTTTGGATGGATGCTTCATAAAGCTTACAACTGGAGCACAAATCCTAGCAGCTACTGGTAGGGATGCCAATAACAACATGTATCCCATTGCTTTTGGAGTTGTAGGACTGGAGGACACACCCAGTTGGAGTTGGTTTCTCACCCAACTTAAGTATGCTCTGGGAGGCACAGAAGAGGGAAAGTTTGGCAAATACACCATCATGTCAGATAGGCAGAAGGTCAGTGATCTATGTTCTCTTTCAAACCTAGATACTTTCTTTTGTGCCTTAACTATGCTCTAATTGTTTATTAGTTAGTGATTGTTTGTACTTAAGATTGAAACCTAGTTACTTTCTTTTCCGCCTTAAGTATGCTCAAATTGTTTATTAGTTAGTGATTGTTTGAAGTTAAGATTGAAACGTAGTAACTTTATAGTTGGTTGAAATCAGGGCCTGCTTAATGCTGTCAATGCTGTATTTCCAAACTACCCACAGATTTTGTTTAAGGCACATTTATGCAAATTTTTAAAGAGCTGGATTTAAGATCTAAAAAAATGCATGGACAGTGCTAGCTATTCCTACACAAAGCATGGTTTTGATGTAGCCATGGACAATCTGAAGAATGAGTGTCAGGATGCATGGAGGTGGTTATCTGGTATTCCAGTAACACATGGGCTAGGCATGAAATGGACACAAATTGCAAAACAGACCTGGTGGTTAATAACATAAGTGAGGTCTTCAATAAATATATTTTGGATGTTAGAAACAAACCAATAGTGACAATGATTAATGGAATCAAACACAAGTTGCTAGTCAGGTTTGATGGAGAAAGAGAAAGTGCAGCAACTTCTAGATGGGAAATAGCTCCAACATATGCAGAGCAGCTGGAGATGAGCAAGAAGTATCAAAGAGATTGCAAAGCAATTAGGGCAGGGCCTAACCTGTGGCAAGTAAGCAGTGGGCCAAAGACCTATGTTGTGAACCTCGAGGAGCACACTTGTGGATGTAGGAAGTGGGACATGACAGGGTTGCCATGCAACCATGGTTGCAGTGCAATTTACAAGGCCGAGATGCAACTTGAGGATTTTGTAAGTCCTTTCTTGAGGAAAGCAATGTATTTGGAGGCATACAAACCAATAGTGTATCCAATTCCTATTGAAGATGCTTGGGTCAAGTCAGGAAAACCTGATATTGAGCCTCCTGTATTCCACAAAGAGGACCAGAGTGGAAGAAAAGAAGAAAAGAGGAAGAGGGAAGGTTTGAAGTGCCTAAACCAAAAGATACCTCTAGGATGGCTACAATCAGATGTGGCAACTATAGGTTAATGGGCCACAGGTTTACACTAATTGCGGACAACCTTTGAGGCCTGATCTCCAGCTGAGGAAAAATAGAAGCATGGTACGTATTTTTTCATCATTGTATCTGATTTTGCTTATGTAGATTTTAATTTTTGTTTGTTTTAAAAACTACAGGAAAAGAGAAGGCAGAATGCAGAATCCTACACTCCACCTGATGCTACTACTGCTTGATGTCTACTACACAACCTTCTTCTTGTAGACGTTGTTGGGCCTCCAAGTGCAGAGGTTTGTAGGACAGTAGCAAGTTTCCCTCAAGTGGATGACCTAAGGTTTATCAATCCGTGTGAGGCGTAGGATGAAGATGGTCTCTCTCAAGCAACCCTGCAACCAAATAACAAAGAGTCTCTTGTGTCCCCAACACACCCAATACAATGGTAAACTGTATAGGTGCACTAGTTCGGCGAAGAGATGGTGATACAAGTGCAATATGGATGATAGATATGAGTATTTGTAATCTAAAAATACAAAAAAAAGCAAGGTAACTAATGATAAAAGTGAGCGTAAACGGTATTGCAATGATAGGAAACAAGGCCGAGGGTTCATACTTTCACTAGTGCAAGTTCTCTCAACAATAATAACATAATTGGATCATATAACTATCCCTCAACATGCAACAAAGAGTCACTCCAAAGTCACTAATAGCGGAGAACAAACGAAGAGATTATGGTAGGGTATGAAACCACCTCAAAGTTATTCTTTCTGATCGGTCTATTCAAGAGTCCGTAGTAAAATAACATGAAGCTATTCTTTCCATTCGATCTATCATAGAGTTCGTACTAGAATAACACCTTAAGACACAAATCAACCAAAACCCTAATGTCACCTAGATACTCCAATATCACCTCAAGTATCCGTGGGTATAATTATACGACATGCATCACACAATCTCAGATTCATCTATTCAAACCAACACAAAGTACTTCAAAGAGTGCCCTAAAGTTTCTACCGGAGAGTCAAGACGAAAATATGTGCCAACCCCTATGCATAGGTTCATGGGCGGAACCCGCAAGTTGATCACCAAAACATACATCAAGGGAATCACGTGATATCCCATTGTCCCCACAGATATGCACATGCAAGACATACATCAAGTGTTCTCAACTCATTAAAGACTCAATCCGATAAGATAACTTCAAAGGGAAAACTCAATTCATTACAAGAGAGTAGAGGGGGAGAAACATCATAAGATCCAACTATAATAGCAAAGCTCGCGATACATCAAGATCGTATCACCTCAAGAACACGAGAGAGAGAGAGAGAGAGAGAGAGAGAGAGAGAGAGAGAGAGAGAGAGAGAGAGAGAGAGAGAGAGATCAAACACATAGCTACTGGTACATACCCTCAGCCCCGAGGGTGAACTACTCCCTACTCGTCATGGAGAGCGTCAGGATGATGTAGATGGCCACCGGTGAGGGTTCCCCCCTCCGGCAGGGTGTCAGAACAGGGTCCCGATTGGTTTTTGGTGGCTACAGAGGCTTGCGGCGGCGGAACTCCCGATCTCTTCTGTTCCCCGAAGTTTTTAGGGAATATGGATATATATAGGCGAAAGAAGTCGGCCAGTAGAGCCCCGAGGGTCCCACAAGGGTGGAGGGCGTGATGTCTACTACACAACCTTCTTCTTGTAGACGTTGTTGGGCCTCCAAGTGCAGATGTTTGTAGGACAATAGCAAATTTCCCTCAATTGGATGGCTTAAGGTTTATCAATCCGTGGGAGGCGTAGGATGAAGATGGTCTCTCTCAAGCAACCCTACAACCAAATAACAAAGAGTCTCTTGTGTCCCCAACACACCCAATACAATGGTAAATTGTATAGGTGCACTAGTTCGGCGAAGAGATGGTGATACAAGTGCAATATGGATGGTAGATATAGGTTTTTGTAATCTAAAATATAAAAACAGCAAGGTAACTAATGATCAAAGTGAGCGTAAACGTTATTGCAATGCTAGGAAATAAGGCCTAGGGGTTCATACTTTCACTAGTGCAAGTTCTCTCAACAATAATAACATAATTGGATCATATAAATATCCCTTAACATGCAACAAAGAGTCACTCCAAAGACACTAATAGCGGAGAACAAACGAAGAGATTATGGTAGGGTACGAAACTACCTCAAGGTTATTCTTTCTGCTCGATCTATTCAAGAGTCCGTAGTAAAATAACACGTAGCTATTCTTTCCGTTCGATCTATCATAGAGTTCATACTAGAATAACACATTAAGACACAAATCAACCAAAACCCTAATGTCACCTAGATACTCCAATGTCACCTCAAGTATCCGTGGGTATGATTATACCATATGCATCACACAATCTCAGATTCATCTATTCAAACCAACACAAAGTACTTCAAAGAGTGCCCCAAAGTTTCTACCGGATAGTCAAGACGAAAACGTGTGCCAACCCCTATGCATAGGTTCTTGTGCGGAACCCGCAAGTTGATCACCAAAACATACATCAAGTGAATCAATAGAATACCCCATTGTCACCACATGTATCGCACGCAAGACATACATCAAAGACTCAATCATTAAATCATTAAAGACTCAATCCAATAAGATAACTTCAAAGGGAAAACTCAATCCATTGCAAGAGAGTAGAGGGGGAGAAACATCATAAGATCCAACTATAATAGGAAAGCTCGCGATACATCAAGATCGTATCACCTCAAGAACACGAGAGAGAGAGAGAGAGAGAGAGAGAGAGAGAGAGAGAGAGAGAGAGATCAAACACATAGCTACTGGTACATACCCTCAGCCCCGAGGGTGAACTACTCCCTCCTCGTCATGGAGAGCGTCGGGATGATGAAGATGGCCACCGATGAGGGTTCCCCCCTCCGGCAGGGTGCCGGAACAGGGCCCCGATTGGTTTTTGGTGGCTACAGAGGCTTGCGGCGGTGGAACTCCCGATCTATTCTGTTCTCTGAAGTTTTTAGGGTATATGGATATATATAGGAGGAAGAAGTATGTCAGGGGAGCCACGAGGGGCCCATGAGGGTGGAGGGCGCGCCCACTGCCTCGTGCCTTCCTCGTTGCTTTCTTGACGTGGACTCCAAGTCTCCCCGGTTGCTTCCTTTCCAAAAATAACTTCTCCAGAAGGTTTCACTCCGTTTTGACTTCGTTTGATATTCCTTTTCTTCGAAACACCGAAATAGGCAAAAAAACAACAATTCTGGGCTGTGCCTCCGGTTAATAGGTTAGTCCCAAAAATAATATAAAAGTGAATAATAAAGCCCAATAATGTCCAAAACAGAAGATAATATAGCATGGAGCAATCAAAAATTATAGATACGTTGGAGACGTATCAGGGCGCGCCCGGGGGGGGGGGGGGGGGCGCCCCCTGCCTCGTGCTCTCCTCGTTGATTCCCTGACGTACACTCCAAGTCTCCTGGATTTCTTCCGTTCCAAAAATAACTCTCCCGAAGGTTTCATTCCGTTTGGACTCCGTTTGATATTCCTTTTCTACGGAACACTGAAACAAGGGAAAAAACAGAAACTGGTACTGGGCTCTAGGTTAATAGGTTAGTCCCAATAATAATATGAAAGTGTTTAATAAAGCCCATAAACATCCAAAACAGATAATATAATAGTATGGAACAATCAAAAATTATAGATACGTTGGAGACGTATCAGCATCCCAAACTTAATTCCTGCTCGTCCTCGAGTAGGTAAATGATAAAAACAGAATTTTTGATGTGGAATCCTACCTAGCATATTTATCAATGTAATCTTCTTTATTGTGGCAAGAATATTCAGGTCCAAAAGATTCAAAACAAAAGTTTAATATTGACATGAAAACAATAATACTTCAAGCATACTAACAAAGCAATCATGTCTTCTCAAAATAACATGGCCAAAGAAAGTTATCCCTACAAAATCATATAGTATGGCTATGCTCTATCTTCATCACACAAAATATTTAAATCATGCACAACCCCGATGACAAGCGAAGCAATTGTTTCATACTTTTGATGTTCTCAAAATTTTTCAATCTTCACGCAATACATGAGCGTGAGCCATGGTCATAGAACTATAGGTGGAATAGAATGGTGGTTGTGGAGAAGACAAAAAGGAGAAGATAGTCTCACATCAACTAGGCATATCAACATGCCACGGAGATGCCCATCAATAGATATCAATGTGAGTGAGTAGGGATTGCCATGCAACGGATGCACTAGAGCTATAAGTATATGAAATCTCAACAAAAGAAACTAAGTGGGTGTGCATCCAACTTGCTTGCTCACGAAGACCTAGGGAATTTTGAGGAAGCCCATCATTGGAATATGCAAACCAAGTTCTATAATGAAAGATTCCCACTAGTATATGAAAGTGACAACATAAGAGACTCTCTATCATGAAGATCATGGTGCTACTTTGAAGCACAAGTGTGGTAAAAGGATAGTAGCATTGCCCCTTCTCTCTTTTTCTCTCATTTTTTTACTTGGGCCTTCTCTTTTTTTATGGCCTCTTTTTTCTTTTTTTTATTTGGGCTTCTTTGGCCTCTTTTATTTATTTTTCGTCCGGAGTCTCATCCCAACTTGTGGGGGAATCATAGTCTCCATCATCCTTTCCTCACTTGGGACAATGCTCTAATAATGGTGATCATCACACTTTTATTTACTTACAACTCAAGAATTACAACTCAATACTTAGAACAATATGACTCTATGTGAATGCCTCCGGCGGTGTACCGGGATGTGCAATGACTCATGAGTGACATGTATGAAAGAATTATGAACGGTGGCTTTGCCACAAAATACAATGTCAACTACATGATCATGCAAAGCAATATGACAATGATGGAGTGTGTCATAATAAACGGAATGGTGGAAAGTTGCATGGCAATATATCTCGGAATGGCTATGGAAATGCCATAATAGGTAAGTATGGTGGCTATTTTTAGGAGGGATATGGTGGGTGTATGATACCCGCGAAAAGGCGCATGGTATTAGAGAGGCTAGCAATAGTGGAAGGATGAGAGTGCGTATAATCCATGGACTCAACATTAGTCATAAAGAACTCACATACTTATTGCAAAAATCTATTAGTTATCGAAACAAAGTACTACGCGCATGCTCCTAGGGGGATAGATTGGTAGGAAAAGACCATCGCTCATCCCCGACCGCCACTCATAAGGAAGACAATCAATAAATAAATCATGCTCCGACTTCATCACATAACGGTTCTCCATACGTGCATGCTACAGGAATCACAAACTTTAGAACAAGTATTTCTCAAATTCACAACTACTCAACTAGCATGACTCTAATATCACCATCTTCATATCTCAAAACAATCATAAAGAATCAAACTTTACATAGTATTCGATGCACTTTATATGAAAGTTTTTATTATATCCCTCTTGGATGCCCATCATATTAGGACTAAATTTATAGCCAAAGCAAATTATCATGCTGTTCTAAAGACTCTCAAAATGATATAAGTGAATCATTAGAGTTCATATATTTCTTCAACATAAATCCACTGCCGTGCTCTAAAAGATGTAAGTGAAGCACTAGAGCAAACAACAAACTACTCCAAAAGATATAAGTGAAGATCAATGAGTAGTCCAATAATTATGCAACTATGTGAAGACTCTCTAACATTTAAGAATTTCAGATCTTGGTATTTTATTCAAACAGCAAGCAAAGCTAAATAAAATAAAATAACGCTCCAATCAAAACACAGATCATGTGGTGAATAAAAATTTAGCTCCAAGTAAAGTTATCGATGAACGAAGGCGAAAGAGGGGATACCATCCGGGGCATCCCCAAGCTTAGGCTCTTGGTTGTCCTTGAATTTTACATTGGGGTGCCTTGGGCATCCTCAAGCTTAGGCTCTTGCCACTCCTCATTCCATAGGCCATCGAATCTTTACCCAAAACTTGAAAACTTCACAGCACAAAACTCAATAGAAAACTCGTAAGCACCGTTAGTATAAGAAAATAAACTACCACTCAGGTACTGTTGTGAACTCATTCTAAATTCATAATGGTGTAATATCTACTGTATTCCAACTTATGTATGGTTCATACGCTCCGATACTACTCATAGATTCATCAAAATAAGCAAACAACACACAGAAAACAGAATCTGTCAAAAACAAAACAGTCTGTAGTAATCTGTATCATTCGAATACTTCTGTAACTTCAAAAATTCTAAAAGAAATGGGTGGACCTGATGAATTTTTCTAGTAATCATCTGCAACAATAATCAACTAAATAGCAATCTACAGTAAAAAGTTTTAGTTAATCTTGTGAGCGCTAAATTTCTATTTTTTACAACAAGATCATAAAGACTTCACCCAAGTCTTCCCAAAGGTTCTACTTGGCACAAACACTAATTAAAACATAAAACCACATCTAAACAGAAGCTAGATGAATTATTTATTACTAAAAGTGCAAAAAAGCAGGAAACTAAAATAAAATTGGGTTGCCTCCCAACAAGCGCTATCGTTTAACGCCCCTAGCTAGGCATGATGATTTCAATGATGCTCACATAAAAGATAAGAATTGAAACATAAAGAGACCATCATGAAGAATATGACTAGCACATTTTAAGTCTAACCCACTTCCTATTTATAGGGATTTTGTGAGCAAACAACTTATGGGAACAATAATTAACTAGCATAGGAAGGCAAAACAAGCATGCCTTCAAAACTTTAAGCACATAGAGAGGAAACGTGATATTATTGCAACTCCTACAAGCATATGTTCCTCCCTCATAATAATTTTCAGAAGCATCATGAATGAATTCAACAATATAACCATCACCTAAAGCATAGAAAATTTACTACTCTCCACATAAGCAAAATTCTTCTCATTCGGAATAGTAGCGGGAGAAAGCTCAACAAAACAACTATCATGTGATTGAAAATTAAGATCAAGATGACAAGTTTCATGGTTATCATTATTCTTTAAAGCATGCGTGTCATCACAATAATCATCACAGATAGGAGGCATGCTTTCATCATAGTAAATATGCTCATCAACGCTTGGGGGACAAAAAAATTCATCTTCATCAAACATAGCTTCTCCAAGCTTGTGGCTTTGCATATCATTAGCATCATGGGTATTCAAAGAATTCATACTAACAACATTGCAATCATGCTCATCATTCACATATTTAGTGCCAAACATTTTAATACATTCTTCTTCTAACACTTTGGCACAATTTTCCTTTCCATCATACTCACGAAAGATATTAAAAAGATGAAGCATATATATGAGGCAAACTCAATTCCATTTTTTGGTATATTTCTTTTATAAACTAAACTAGTGATAAAACAAGAAACAAAAAGATTTGATTGCAAGATCTAAAGATATACCTTCAAGCACTCACCTCCCCGGCAACGGCGCTAGAAAAGAGCTTGATGTCTACTACACAACCTTCTTCTTGTAGACATTGTTGGGCCTCCAAGTGCAGAGGTTTGTAGGACAGTAGCAAATTTCCCTCAAGTGGATGACCTAAGGTTTATCAATCCGTGGGAGGCGTAGGATGAAGATGGTCTCTCTTGAGCAACCCTACAACCAAATAACAAAGAGTCTCTGGTGTCCCCAACACACCCAATACAATGGTAAATTGTATAGGTGCACTAGTTCGGCGAAGAGATGGTGATACAAGTGCAATATGGATGATAGATATGAGTATTAGTAATCTGAAAATATAAAAATAGCAAGGTAACTAATGATAAAAGTGAGTGTAAACGGTATTGCAATGATAGGAAACAAGGCCTAGGGTTCATACTTTCACTAGTGCAAGTTCTCTCAACAATAATAACATAATTGGATCATATTACTATCCCTCAACATGCAACAAACACTAGTAGAAAACAGGGCTTTGGTCACAGAGCAGTTTTCACATTAGTCCCGGTTCAGTCACAAACCGGGACTAATGTGAGCATTTATCCCGGTTCGTGCGGCTAAGGCATTAGTCCCAGTTCACCTGGGCCCTTTAGTCCCGGTTTCGTGCCACGAACCGGGACTAAAGGTTAGAACTTTAGTCCCGGTTGGTGCCACCAACCGGTACTAATGGGCTTTGTGGCATTAGTACCGGTTCATGGCATGAACCGGTACTAAAGGTCCCATTTTCAAACTCTCCCCCCCCCTGTGGACCGCCTTTTCAGTTTTAGAAAAAACAAAAGAAAATGATGGAAATGTCAAAAAAATAAAATAAATTAAGTTTCCCATGTGATATGTGGCCTAGTTGTTGGGAAAATTTACAAATATGAATTTCGACTTTATTTGCAAAATCTCTCTGGAATTTGTAAAATGGGCATAACGTTTGCATACGAACTCGGATTAAAAAGTTTTTTATATGAAAAATCATCTACCCGAAAAGTTACATACGAATTTAACAGGGGGAAACATTTTCAAAATCCTCAAAAACCTAACAGAAAAAAAGTTACGGGGCTTTTAAGATCTAGAGTGGAAAAAACGAAAAAATTCAAACTTACTAGTGGCGCACCTTGGTGCGCCACTAGTAACAGAAAAAAATATAGTTTCAATTTTTTTTGGAAAAATGTGGTCAAATCTGGTCAAACAGTGGTCAAACTATCGTCAAACAATGGTCAAACTAATTATTCTAGAATATTAGTGTTACTAAATAATTATGTCAGTTATTTTGAATTTTGGTCAAATATGGTCAAACTGTGGTCAAACAATGGTCAAACTAATTATTCAAGAAATATCAGTGTTACTAAATAATTAATGTTTTTAAAACAATAGTTTCAAACTCAAACAGTGCAATGTGTCACTTCATGCTCAAGCAAAATTCCTGAAGGTTAATAGGATTGACATCTTACTATTGTCAGGAAAACAACAAGTGCAGACTTGGAAACGAGGGAGAATAGAACCCGGAAGTTAAGCGTGCTCAGGCTGGGGGAGTGGGAGGATGGGTGACCGTTCGGGAAGTTAGATGATTTAGAATGATGAGGGGTGGTTAGAGGATAAATTGAGCAATGATGAGGGGTGGTGATTACATACTAGAGGTTAAAATAATTCAGAAATTTGAAAATAAAAAAATTCAAAAAATTCAAAAATAAAAAAATTCAAAATAAATCATAAAATTTCCTTTAGTCCCGGTTGGTGTTACCAACCGGGACTAAAGGTGGAGCTCCATGTGGCCGCGCCCTGTAGTCCCGGTTCGTGTAAGAACCGGGACTAAAGGGGAGAGGCATTAGTAACGACCCTTTAGTCCCGGTTCAAAAACCGGGACTAAAGGGCCTTACCAACCGGGACAAAAGCCCCTTTTTCTACTAGTGAAAGAGTCACTCCAATGTCACTAATAGTGGAGAACAAACGAAGAGATTATGGTAGGGTACGAAACCACCTCAAAGTTATTCTTTCTGATCGATCTATTCAAGAGTCCGTAGTAAAATAACATGAAGCTATTCTTTCCGTTCGATCTATCATAGAGTTCGTACTAGAATAACACCTGAAGACACAAATCAACCAAAACCCTAATGTCACCTAGATACTCCAATGTCACCTCAAGTATCCGTGGGTATGGTTATACGATATGCATCACACAATCTCAGATTCATCTATTCAAACCAACACAAAGTACTTCAAAGAGTGTCCCAAAGTTTTTACCAGAGAGTCAAGACGAAAACGTGTGCCAACCCCTATGCATAGGTTCATGGGCAGAACCCGCAAGTTGATCACCAAAACATACATCAAGTGAATCACGTGATATCCCATTGTCACCAAAGATACGCACATACAAGACATACATTAAGTGTTCTCAAATCATTAAAGACTCAATCCGATAAGATAACTTCAAAGGGAAAACTCAATTCATTACAAGAGAGTAGAGGGGGAGAAACATCATAAGATCCAACTATAATAGCAAAGCTCGCGATACATCAAGATCGTGTCACCTCAAGAACACGAGAGAGAGCGAGAGAGATCAAACACATAGCTACTGGTACATACCCTCAGCCTCGAGGGTGAACTACTCCCTCCTCGTCATGGAGAGCGCCGGGATGATGAAGATGGCCACTGGTGAGGGTTCCCCCCTCCGGCAGGGTGCCGAAACAGGGTCAAGACGGGTTTTTGGTGGCTACAGAGGCTTGCGGCGGCGGAACTCACGATCTCTTCTGTTCCCCAAAGTTTTTAGGGTATATGGATATATATAGGCGAAAGAAGTCGGTCAGGGGAGCCACGAGGGGCCCACGAGGGTGGAGGGCGCGCCCAGGGGTGTGGGCGCGCCCCCTGCCTCGTGCTCTCCTCGTTGATTCCCTGACGTACACTCCAAGTCTCCTGGATTTCTTCCGTTCCAAAAATAACTCTCCCGAAGGTTTCATTCCGTTTGGACTCCGTTTGATATTCCTTTTTCTGCGAAACACTGAAACAAGGGAAAAAACATAAACTAGCACTGGGCTCTGGGTTAATAGGTTAGTCCCAAAAGTAATATAAAAGTGTTTAATAAAGCCCATAAACATCCAAAACAGATAATATAATAGCATGGAACAATAAACAATTATAGATACGTTGGAGACGTATCACTGCTCCTATGGCACCAACAGCTGCTCCTAGGGCACCAAGAGTTGCTCCTAGGGCACCAACTACTGCTCCTAGGGCAACAAGGGTTGCTTTCTCAGCACCAAGGCTAGCAACTAGGCCTCCATGTGGAGAAGGGACTTCCTTCTGCTACTGGTACATCTACATCCACATCAACTGTTGCTGCTGCTGTTAAAAAACAGAGGTCAATGAGAGGTGGAAGAGTTGGTGGAGCATCAAATGCTGCAAATAGGTTCAAGGAAGAAATCTCAGAAATATGGAAGATTGAAGAGCTACTTCACAGCAAGTAGAAATGTGCGATCTTTGATATCTGCCAGTGCTTGAAACTTTTTGGTGAAGCCTAATGCTGTTATTGTAGTAGATTTATTGTTGGTTTTGAGTGCAGCCTAAATGCTGTTATTGTAGCAGAATTATAGTTGGTTTTGAGTGCTGCCTAAATGTTGTTGTTGTAGCAGAATTATCGTGGGCTTTGGGTCAATCCTACATATTGTTATTGTACCAGAATTATTGTGGGTTTTGGTCAAGCCTAAATGTTTTGGGTCATTTGGGTACAACCCTACCCTACCCTAGAATATTGGTCATCAAAGCCTCGACAACAACCTAAACTACCCTACCATAGAATAGGGGTCATCGAACCATCGACGACAACCTAAAGTACCTTACCCTAGAATAGGGGTCATCGAAGCCTCGACGACAACCAAAACTACCCTACTCTAGAATAGGGGTCATCGAACCATCGACGACAACCTAAAGTACCTTACCCTAGAATAGGGGTCATCAAAGCCTCGACGACAACCTAAACTACCCTACCCTAGAATAGGGGTCATCGAACCCTCGACGACAACCTAAAGTACCTTACTCTAGAATCATTGTTGAGGAAATCGTTAACTGGTAGCTGCTCGGTTGGGTGGCGAGTAGGGGATTAATAGGCTAATCGGCAAGTTAATCGGCCATTTAATCAATTAATCAGACGATTTATCAGTTTATCAGCTACTCGGTGACCCTACGAGTAGGGATTAATCGGCAAGTTAACTGGTTAATCAGACGAATTCTTGAACAGGGTCTAGAATAGGGGTCATCGAAGCCTCGACGACAACCTAAACTACCCTACTCTAGAATATGGGTCATCGAACCCTCGACGACAACCTAAAGTACCCTACCCCTGAATAGGGGTCATCGAACCATCGACGACAACCTAAACTACCTTACCCTAGAATAGGGGTCATCGGAGCCTCGGCGACAACCTAAACTACCTTATCCTAGAATAGGGGTCATCGAAGCCTCGACAACAACCTAAACTACCTTACCCTAGAATAGGGGTCATCGAAGCCTCGACGACAACCTAAACTACCTTACCCTAGAATAGGGGTCATCGAAGCCTCGACGACAACCTAAACTACCTTACCCAAGAATAGGGGTCATCGAAGCATCGACGACAACCAAAACCACCTACTCCCTAAACAAAATCAACCAAAACCACCTACTCCCTAAACAAAAACTAGTACTTCTACCTATACATCTACATCTACATCACCTGTTGATGATGCTAAAATACCTTAGAAATATGGAAGACCTGGAGTACATCTACATCAACAGGTTCAACAAAAATGTGGTAGAAATAACATTATCTAGCAACACAAATTAATCCAGCAACACAAATTAATAGCATTATCCAGCAACACAAATTAATCTAGCAACACAAATTAATAGCATTATCCAGCAACACAAATTAATCCATCTTAAATTCAGTACAAATGTCGACATGGGCTCATTGCCTTCATCATCCTCTGAGTCCAAAAAACTAAGATTTTCATCCTCATCACCTGAGGGAAACCACTCAGGCTCAATTGGATCATTGGCTGATGAGTGTGTTCTTGTTGTTGGCCCCACTCTCTTTCCAATCTTAAGCACGGGCTGCTGCAATACTCCATCTTCATTCAAATGTTCTTCTCGAGCTACATTTGGAGCTTGTTCAGTGTGCTCTTCCTGTTCCTGCTCCTCAGGAACATCATAAATGTCCTCTGGTTCTGTGTCACCCTCAAAGTGCAGTGCTGCCTTCTTCATATCTTCTACAGTTGACCGCAGGTCAACACTATCTTCATTAGAGCTATTTTCCTCCTCACTTTCTGAATCCAGACCCATGTCATCCATGTCTGCATAATTGGCCATGTCTTCTATCTGAGAGTTATGGTATTCATCATAAGCTTCTGCCTGGGGAGGCGGCATAGTTTGGATGGGCTGGTAATTTACACTCTGTTGTGTGCCCAGGAACAAAAATTCATCTGTGCCTCTGCCTGAACTTGAACCAACATAATCACCAAATTCCTTATGGGCCACACCATCTTCACTGACTGCAAACACTATATCAGGATCACTGCTATATTCTTCATCAGATATCTGAATTGGTTCTGATGCCTTTCCCTTTCCCTTCTTTGCTGGAGACACAACAATTGCCTGCTACCTCTTGCCTTTAGTAACTGACAATGTGGTCCTCCTGATGTCCTGGTATTGCCTAAGCATTTTATCCACCTTAATCTTACTGTCAAGTAGTTTAAAACCATCCAATCCTATTCCACCACAGCTCATGTAATATAGGCAGTCCGAAAAACTATACCCATTGTCAAGCAGCACATACATAATATTGTAATATCATGTATTTCTTAAAGAACTTTGTCCTGATGTATTTAATCCCTTCAAAATGAATATGCACGTCCCACTGCTCATAGCTCGACCTACAATACCAATTAAAATGTGCAACTTACTCTAACATAAATCTGAACAACACATAGTACAACTGGAATGTAATCCTAACTGTGTAATTACCTAAATTTGTACAACACAAGTACAATGCAATCCTAACAATGTAAATATGCACAAAATTTGTAGAACAAAATAGTTGTAGGTTCTAATCTGTACTCAAACCCTAATCAGGACTAAATTCAGAGGCAATACAAAACCCTAGACCGACCCAAACCTCAAGAACAAAAATTAAATCATAAAACAAAAGCAGAAGGAGCTTGAGATAGAGGTCGTACGTGTCGTCGCCGGCGTTAGTAGGGACGACTGCTGCAGCAGACGGCGACCGCGCCGCAGTGGAAGCCTTGCCTGCACGGCAAGAAGATGGCGGCTCTTCCTCATCGGGTTGGTCTCCCGCGCCTTCAGCTTGAATGGATCTGGATCCAAATGGAGCAGCAGGCGGTGCCGCCGCCGCCGCCCCCGCACCCGCCGCACCCGCCCTCTGCCCGCGCCACGGTGATAGCGGGCTGTCCTCTGAGGAGGACGACTCATAGTCGACCACAAGCAGGTCCCGCACGTGACTCCGTCCGAATCTGGAGCCGCCGTCGTCACCACCCTCGACATCGCCGGAGGGAGTAGTTGCCATGGTTGCGCGCGCAACAGAGTAGAGAGGGAGGGGAATGAGAGCACCAGGGCCGGCGCGCTGGGCTTAACTAGCAGGGTCCTAATGGTCGTTTCCGCTATGTCGTTTGCCCTTTGCCACGTGGCTCCGACAGGTGGGCCCGATAAGTCAGATTCTCAGTTAGTTGCGGCTCACAGCACGTTTAGTGCTTTTTGTTTCTCACTTGCCGAGGAAGTGGTGTTTTTTTGAAATCTTTGGCAAATGTGATGGTTTTGCAGTATCAATGCCACAAATGTTGTGGCTTTCAGCAATTAAAAACATTAACGTGTGCATCAAGGGCGACCTCTCGGCATGGCATGTCCACGTCGACACAGGTATACACTTTTTTTGTTGCGTGGGCTCATGGGTTTGGCAGGAGCGCCTCTCCTTCTCTTGTTTTGAGTGGGCCATCCGGCCATGCCTTGTTGGGTGTTCATTGGGGAGAGGGGAGAATAATAAGAAGACAGAGAGCCTCGCTCTACTCCATCCCTCCGCGTGCCACGCCGTCTCCACAGGTCCAGCCTCCACAGGAGCCGATCTCTCCGCTGAGCACGCCCCGCGCCGCCGTTGCTGCCGAGGGCTCCTCGGGGCCGCTGCAGCCGGGGAGGCGGCCTGCGGGAGGGCCCTAAATGTGGCCGACGACTCCATCCCCGGTCGCATGTGATGGCGGTCATCCCAGCTACGCCTCTTTCAGCCCATCTTCTTGGTATGCATCTGAATGCCTAAAGAAGGTGTCTGACATTATTGACTCCTTTGGAGGTAATTTGCTTTCAAAGTTCTTGTGTGCTGACAAGTCTAATTATTATCCATACATCAGGGCATCATTGGTAGTGAAGAAGGACTCTTGCAGCTGTGAAATATTAGCAGAGGAAAATCTATATGGTTTGAAGGGTTAAGATTCATAATCTTATAGTATTAGGACCCTTGATCCTTCAACCATTATGAGATTTCAAGGCAGATAGTGCAACTTGTACTTTTTACCTTGATTAAATCAATGCCTTCTGTAGCTTAAGGTTTAATTAGCAGACTACTAATGCTCTCGTAATCTCCTTTTTGAGTTCCATACTTGGTACAACAATGTTCCTCACCCGGCCACCCCAAACTTGTGGAATATAAGAAGGATCAGAACTGGGACACAATTTCCATCGATTATCTTGTTTTGCCTGGAGGCAGAACTCAATTCAAATATGGTATTGCAAGATACATACAGTTTGTAGAATAGGTAGATATTACTATGCCACCTTGATCTACATTTGACCATATTAACTTTGCAAGAAAATTCCAAGTACTTATATTGCCAAGTAAGTTCTGTGTACTTGTGAATGGAGATGCTTCTTGTGTGTATGTTTGCCGATGTTCAGTATTTTCTTTGGTAACATTGAGACTTTAGGAGTGAATATACATGCTGTGCAATCACATCCAACAGTAATAACACCGGTTGCAAAATAAAACTATTTTATTTGTTTCAGTTAAGATACTAAACTATATTAATATGTTATATAGCCAGCTACATGTTAACATGTTCCTGCTTTTTCTTGTGGTGAAGTCAAGAGCTTTTTATTTATTATCAAGTTCTGGATACAATCAGCCTTTTGTTAGTTCCATGTTGTCAGTTTGACCCTGTTTTAACAAGCAGAATTAAGAAAAAATGTACTAATGCACACAAGAAGAGGGGATAACAGAGGATGCTGGTGATGTGGATTATAACATTTCCGCCTGCTGATATGGAAACAATATTGAGGATACCACCCTCCCTACCCAAATATTATGTGCAGTTTTTCTCACTTATTCTCTAAAAAAACTGCCGCATAAATCTAATTTAATTTAAGCAAATCAATCTATGCTTTTTCCTAGGTGCTACGTGACTTCACTGGTTGCATTACTGATTGAGATTTCGAGTACGACAACTTCACAAAAATGGTTCGCTTGCTATCGTCTTGATGATCCTGAATTTTAGTTTGTTCTTTGAATTTATGGTTTCAAATTTTATCCCACTTGATAAGTTTGAACTTTGGTCGAAGAACTTGGTTACTCTTGTTCTGATTGCTGACACATGTACTTAATTGACTACAAGCATGTCATTCATATGATTGATACAATACATTGCCTGCTTCATTCTGTTGGAAGAGGGATAGGTGTGCCTTAATGCAGACTGTATATGCATCCTTGGTAGAACAATGTATGCATGTAGTGATGCAACTACGTGTACAAATCTGGGAGAACATGCATTCTTTCTCCCCTTTCTAGCAATTTACCACCACATATAGAGGTTGTCCCAGGCATGTGTTTTTCCTAGATGCATGTGATGTTCCTTTCTTTTTCTCCCTGACTTGTTTATGGGCCTCTAGAGAAATTTATTCAAGGAATTATTTTTAAAGGATCTATTCTAAAGAACTCTTTTTTTTACTCCTGGATAGGCACAAAAAATCATGTGCTACAAAGGCTAGCTTCATAGTGTCCATGGCATGTTGATGGCTAGCTCTACTGCATGTAAAAAACCGGAATTCAATCATTTTTTCTCTTTTCTAGAAAGATAAGAACAATATCCAGTGTGATTCTCTTCTTATGTACCAGCTTCACCGTGGAGCTCAAAGGCTGCTACTATTACTTCTTGCGCTATTATTTGGCAACCTACTGCTGCAGTCTCCAGAGATGACACCATTAGTATGTGTCAGTTGCATTGGTGACGCTGAGCACAAAGCTGTGAATCCACTCCCTTTTGCTCTGGACTGTGTACGTCTCTCCAACCATATGCTCTCCTTATTATTTTAGTAGTTGGATATAATGTCACATCATTTACAATCATTGTGTGTAACTACAATCTGATGCAGAAGAGTTCTGGTAATTCTCATAATTCATCCAGTATATGTTTGCTTTCCAAGCAAAGAAATTGGAAAGTCATATAAGAGAAGAATAAATGACATGTCTTGAAAATTGTATGAAGTTCAATCTTGATGTAGTTTTGGACTGGATATTTCTCACTTCGAGGAATGTGTTTTGTTGAATCTTTTTTTCCAGTACCCCAACGATTTTATTCCCTGGTACCCCATCGACTTAGATCAGGTTTTTCTTCCAAAAATCTATTTAATTTACTATGAGCTTGTTTGACAAAGAGAAATGTTCTCTGTATAGTGGATACAAGCACCCATGATAGATCCTGCATGTATCACCACTGACATATATCTTTTCTTCCAAGGAGAATATATTTGTGGATTAATGTATCAGTTTGATGTATCGCCGGTGACATAATGTTACTAATAATACTTGTCTTGAGAGTTATATCAGGTTGCAGCAATCCTTTGAGATTGACATGGCATTTTTTACACCCAGGATTAATTCATGTTATCTTTCTATTTTGCTTCCAATCCTATATATTTCGGGGGGATGTCACCTATTAGTGTGAAAGGGATTCAACAAAAGGTTTGTGACCCCTGATGCATCAGAGTGCCAATACAGACCGTATAGGGTTTTGGTTTGTGACCTTTTTCTATGAATCCCTTTCACACTAATAGGTGACATCCCCCCCGCCTCTCTATATATAGGTTCTGTACAAGTTCTAGAACTTTGGATGATTGGGAATATATCCTTATTATTGCAAGCTGAAACATGAATCAGAGTGCCAATACAGACCATATACTGGCCCACATGCAGGTTCTGAATGCACTGTCGCTGGTGACATTCCATATCGAATTTCAGAGTGTTCTTCGAACTAATTCAGTTTGATCTTTCTGTAGGTTTTAGATTTTTGTGGATTTATGTGATGGAATCTTGATATGTCAAGAATGCATCGAGAAAATGCAACATGACTTGTTGTTTGAAGTTACAGCCTTACAGGGGCATCTACTCAAATTTGCAACGTCGAATTTTATACCATGCTTGTGTAGCTCAGTCTGGTAATTTTCTTTCTCGAACATATAAACAGATTTAGTCCTATATCTTGCTTTAACACTAACTATATTTTTTTAAATATTAAAACTTGTGTGTTGTTGCTCTGTTTATCAGTGTACTATTGGCCTGCGTATCTAAATAAAATGGCAGTGCATATGGCCATAATTACGCAGATTCTTGAGAGTTAAAAACTCAACCATGATTCAATGTTTAGGGATGCAATGATTCAGTTTGGACATCTAATATCAGCTGGGTTGAGGTGGTCAGCAGATAATAGGTACGTGCTGCCGTCGTTTGGTCCCTCTCCTCTCCTTACTTCTGCCTCTTCCTATATTCATGTTTTGTGTTCTTGCCTCTCTCCTCTCCTTGCTTCTGCCTCTTCCTATATTCATGTTTTGTGTTCTTGCCTTGCCAGAAGCCGTTCATCTCCATTGCCCAGCGGGGGCCTCTTCGGGACTAATCTAGCATCAGGCATTATAGGAGGAGAGACGGCTCTCATGGATTAGGATGCTGCACATCATTGACAGGTCATTCCATGGATTAGGATGTTGCACATCATCGACGGGTCATTCCGCGCGCTGCTCTTGTTGATTTGTTCTTGACATATCCTCTGTGGTGTTGTACCTTTTGAATCAGTTGGTGGTTTATATTAGCAAGTACGTACTATCATTCGGTCACTTTTGAACCACTGATATTGTATGCGATCAGTCCTCTAAACTATAAAACTATTTCTTTTGTGTTCATACAAGCCTCTTAGTATATATGATGTCACTATTATTCTTTTAAGGCGGATCCATTCTCTGAATGTGTTGTATAGCTCTGTCTTATTGTTCCAGTCACAAAATTTTATATTATTGTACTTTGAGTTTAATGCAATAATACTACATAGTACAAACAAGCGAGCATAAGGGATGCAATCCACCTGGCACCGCCCCAACTTTTTCTCAGGAGGCGCCTCCGGGTGGCGTCCCAACCACTAGTTTACTCTCAAGCGGATGCAGGGCCTCTCCAACGAGGGGGCCTCTGCCTCCGACGGTCCGACCACATCTTCGCCTCCACGCCCGTGCCGCCCGGCCTGCACGAGCCGCAGGTGCCGCACGCCGCCACCATGACGCCCGCCATGTACGACCACCACCGCGCGCCCATGTGCGGGGTGGCCGCCTAACACGGCAGCTACTACCAGCAGCAGCACAGCGTATGGCGGCCACAGCGGCAGCGGCGGCGTCTCCTCCTACCCGCACTACCACCAGGGCGACCCGCACACATTTCACTGTAGCTTCGCTGGTCTGGCGTCGTGGATAAAGATTGGGACAAAATCGAGAAAGATATGGCCAAATGGGCCTGCAAGTGGGGTGTCTGACAGAGACCGGGGCCTGTGGTGCTCGTCTGTAGCTGTAGCTGATGAGAGGAGGAGAAAAGTGCACGTATGTATCTCTGTATGTGTGTCTCTGCAGCCCGTGCGTTATCCATCACCTGTGTGCTGTCTGAACTACACTTCTTTCTTCTTGATTACTCCAGTCCCAAGCCTTCAGACTTATTCGGATTTTCAGCAGCGTTTTCAGTGAAATCTGAGATTTGAAGCTACGATATTTCCAACACACTGGGTTCTCGTGTTCCTTTTTAATGGCAACCATGGAGCCTGAACCATTTTTCATTTTCGAAAGATAAGTAACAGAAGAAAAAACATTGTCAAAAATATAAGTATCGAAAAAAACATGTACTAGATACAACACAACGGCTGCAAGATACATCACCTGCAAGCGCGTCGTCGTCTTCCGATCTACCAATCTAGGGTTTTCCCCAGAGGTAGAAGATAGTGGTCTAGAACTTCTCCACGGCGATGCCTTCAAGAAGGGAACTACACCGAAGAGCGCCGCCATCGCCGGCCTTGGCATCTACCCAAGAGCATGTTTTCACCCAGATCTGTTCGAAGAACTCCGTCCAGCTTCCTGTGCATGGATCGCTGCCTTCTCTGCTGGAGACTAGATATGGGCCAGGGGTCCAAGATCCGCCGCCGCTCGCCGCCACGGCCGGCTCCCACGCCGCCCTTGCAGCCCTGGTGGCACAGCCTCCGCCGGAGTTCCCCGGGCCACGCATCGGTGACCAGGGACACGCCAGCCACCGCCGCCGATCAGCCGAAGTCAAGCCTTTTCTCCCAAGCGGGAGATAAAGCGGCTTAGAGCCGTTACGCATCCGGTCAATTTTTGTATTTGTTTGAGGTCCTTTGGGATATCCAATTGTAACAGAGCTCGGATGTTGGCTGGATTTGCTTCAATTCCTCTACCGGATACAATGAAGCCCAAGAGATTTCCGGCCGGTACCCGAAAACGCATTTTTCCGGGTTGAGCTTGATGTCGTATGTTCGGAGGTTATCGAATGTGAGCCTCAAGTCGTCTACTAGAGATTCAACATGCTTGGTTTTGACGACCACATCATCTACGTATGCCTCCACTGTTTTGCCGATCTGGTTTGCCAGACATGTCTGAATCATGCGCTGATATGTTGCGCTGGCGTTTTTGAGCCCGAATGTCAGGACCCCGATCCTAAGTCACACCGATCTAGCATGTAACACACCATATCACTTTGCGGCCTCACGCACGGCATTCCCACGGGTGCCACCTTACCTGGCCCGGGACCGTTTGCGCCTTTTGGCTCGCGTATATGATAGTGTCGCTAGCATCCATATGACAAAGAACCCGGGCCGACATGACTAGTCGTGAACCCAAAGTGGCACTAACTTACAGGGACAAGCATACATGAAACAACATCGAGCATGTCGGTCAGCAGCGTGTGAATCCGGGCTGTAGCACTGGGCTAACAGGACTCTGGGAACCTGGGTTGTAGCAGGCTAGGCAGGACTCCGGATGTCACCGCATGACATTTCCCCGAAGGGACAGACACAGGAACGAAATGAATCACATGCCGGCCAGTCAAGTGTCCTGAGCAGTAGTGCTGGGCTAGCAGGACTCCGGTGAACCGGGCTGTAGCGGACTACTATGGCTCATGGAAGCACAGGACTACATTTCCCATAAGAGAGGCTACCAAGGATAAACAACTAGGTTGTCGGATCCCACACATACCAAGCATTTCAATCATACACACAATATGCTCGATATGTGTAAATACAACATGGCATCACAACATAACTCTATGACTCAAAGTATTTATTCATTAGGCTCCGAGGAGCGAGATATTACAAGCATGGGTCTCATGACCCAACCTTCAGAGCATACAAGTCAAAGCACACGCGGAAGCTTAACATGTCTGAGTACAGACATCTACAAATGAAAAAGGCTGAGAAGCCTGACTATCTACCAGATCCTGCCGAGGGCACAAGATCGTAGCTGTGGTAACAAGCTAAATGTCGAAGTCCACGTGGAACTACTAGTGAGACTGACGTCTCTCTACAAAACATAAAATAAGCAAACGTGAGTACAAATGTACCCAGCAAGACTTACATCAGAACTAACATCGTATCAATAAAGGGGGGTGGTGGAGTTTGACTGCAGCAAGCCAGCTTTGACCCGGTGGCTATCCTGAACTACGACTGCAAGTAACTCTTTTGAGGTGGCGCACACGAGTCCACATATTCACCATATCAATACACCACTATGGATCCGCTCCCGTCTCCCTACGAGAAGGCCATCCATAGCACTCACGCTTATGTTGCGCATTTTAGAGTATCCACTTTCACTTGTCTATGAACTATGCAAGGGGGCCAAGTTTCCATATCCGAGGAATCCGGCTATTCGAATAGATAATGATAACCCTGCAGGGGTGTACTTCTTCACACACGCTCTCGCCACTTACCACCATGTACACGTCATGTACCTCGGCAACCTTCAAGCGGAAGCCTGGCGAGGGAGTCGGCCACGACCTGACTAACCACACAAGTCTCTAGTCCAGGTTTATCGCCTATTCGGGTTCCATCTGCAAGGAGATCCGGCCGGGGTGTCGCTCACGGCCCCCAATGATGTGTGTAGGGTTCCCAAGCCCACCTCGGCGGGTGGATCTACGCTTGGTACACCGTGCCATGGTGCCTAGTCTGTCCCAAGCCCACCTGTACCGGGTACCACTTGGTAGACTACTAACACTACCTACAAACACCAGAAACTAGTTGCAACTCCTGGACAGAGATCAAGTTGATCAAGAAGTCGAGAGAGCTTGGAGCGCCCGGAGCCCAATGTGTGGTAGTAACTGTTCATGGATCACAAACATAGAACTCAGTTCCTGAGGACGGCTGCAATGAGACAACCCACCATGTACTCCTACATTGCCTCTCACCGCTACCTTTACCAAATCGTGTTCATACACTTAGCTCTCAACAGTAGGACATGTTCACCACATTCCAATTCATTCCTGATGAATCAGACCCGACTCAACTCTAAGCAGTAGCAGGCATGACAACAAGCATGAATGAGTAGGCACATCAGGGCTCAAACAAATCCTACTCATGCTAGTGGGTTTCATCTATTTACTGTGGCAATGACACGTCATGCAGAGGAAAGGGGTTCAACTACCGCAGCAAGTAACAGATGAATCGTTGTTGTCCTATTGCAGTAAAAGAGAGCAGGAGCGAGAGAGTGGGATTGTATCGGAATGAACAAGGGGTTTTTTCTTGCCTGGCACTTCTGAAGATAACATTGAGTCTTCATCAGTGTCAACTATCACAGCGTCGGAGCACGTCTACCGAGAGGGGACAAATACCGGCAACAGAGAGGAAACACAATCAATGCGATGCAACAATATGATGCATGAATGTGACATGGCAATATGTTGTGATTTGAGCTAATGCAAATTGCTACCATGTTAGTTGAATTTCATTTGAATCAAAGATTCAAATTCAAACTTCAAAAGAAGCATTTGAAATGCCCTTTATTAGATTTGACTTGATCAGTAGGTAAAAGTTGTTCAAACCTGCATGGAAATGATACAGATGGATAGATTGCATTTTTCTGATAATTTTTCATATATAATTTGTTTGATTTGGAGTTACGGTTGAATTTCTGTATGATTTGGAGTAGGTGGCCTCGGAGTGCTTGGAGAAGCACCGGAGCGAGCGGGGCGGCTAGAGGGATCTCCGGCGGCCGACGAGGGAAACGACGATGGGGGCGGCGTTGCGGTGCGTCCGGGGCCTCGTGGGTCGTCGAGGAGGTCGGGGACGTCGAGGCGGAGCTCGCAGGCACGGCGAGGGGTTGAGGGGGAGGCGGTGGCCACGTAGGCGATGAGCGGCGGCAACGAGCTCCGCTCGGTGGTGCTCGGGAGAGAGGGGCAGACGAGGGCGAGACACGGGAGAGAGGGGGGAGTGACCAGGGTTTGCATGGCGTGTTCAGGGCGTCGAGGGAGTGAAGCAGGCAGGGTGGAGGTGGCCTGCGCGTGGCCAGCATGCGGCGAGCACGCGCCCTCCTGCCCACTGGTAGGAGGTTGGGGACGATTGGCAAGGTGAGTTGGCGGGCTGGGCCAACTGGGCCAGCTCTAGGTAAGTGGCTGGGCTTCTCTCTCTCTCTGTCCTATTCTAATTTTCTTTCTGTTTTTGTTTTCAATTTTTGTTTTTCTATTTGTTTGATTTGGTTTAACTACCAAATCACTTTATAAACTTCTGAAATTCAATATGTGGACTTAGGGAACTAGTCCAGAGCCACATACAAACTTTCAAAATTATTGGACCCATATTTAATATATAATAAATATAAGTCCAATGCAAATATTTATTAGATTAACTCGAATTCCCAAAATAAATATTTCTGACATTCCAAAAATACTGGTTTGAATTTTACCTCTTGCCAATATTTTCACAGAATAACAGGAACATTTTCTTGGACTTATTTGAGAAGATTTTAATGTTGATCATTTTTTAAATGTTTCTGAGGCTTTGAAAATTCCCTCAATTCAGATTCCTTGAATTTAAAAAAGATGGATGGATGCTCACAAATGCAATTAATTACAATAAAGATCTAGGGCTGTGACACCGAAGGGCATTGTGTTGAAGCAGAATGGGCCGTATGGTGTGATGAATGCCGTTGCGGCTTGATCTGACCCTGCCATCTTAATTTGATGGTAGCCGGAGTATGTGTCGAGGAAACACAATGAGTCGTGTCCTGCGGTAGCGTCGATAATTTGATCGATGCGAGGGAGGGGGAAGGGATCCTTTGGGCAAGCCTTGTTGAGGTCCTTCAAATCGACGCACAAGCGCCAGGATTTGTCCTTCTTTAGTACCATCACCAGGTTTGCTAGCCAGTCCGGATGTTTTATGTCTCTGTTGAATCCGGCTTCCAATAGCTTGGCTAGTTCCTCTCCCATGGCTTGTCTCTTATGTTCGGAGAAACGCCGAAGAGCCTGCTTGACTGGCTTGAATCCTTTTAGGATATTTAGGCTGTGCTCGGCCAGCCTGCGTGGGATTCCTGGCATGTTTGAAGGGTGCTAGGCAAAAATATCCCAGTTCTCACTACTAGAAAAAGGGCTATAGGTGGGATTGACACTAATGGCGCACCAGATAGGTAGTGCGCCATTAGTATATAGTAATGGCGCACCACAATCTGGTGCGCCATTAGTGTTGAAAGTACTAATGGCGCACCTTGCCTAGGGTGCGCCATTAGTATCCTAATTTTTTTTGAACTAGCGCGTCTGTCCAAACACATTAATGGCGCATCCTGGCACGGTGCGCCATTACTAGTTGTAACTAGTAATGGCGCACTAGTACCAGAGTGCGCCACTAATGCTGTTTTTTAATTATATTTTTTATTCCTTTTGTTGGAAAACTACTAATGGCGCACTGTCCCACCGTGCGTCATTACTAGTTCAAACTACTAATGGCGCACCGTTGGAGAGTGCGCCATTAGTATGATTTTTTTTCTTTTTTTTCGCAAAACTACTAATGGCGCATCAGATAGAGGTGCGCAATTAGTAACCTGGATTACTAATGGCGCATTTACTGCTGGTGCGCCATTAGTAAGTGGTCAGCAACAAGATATTTTGGGCAGCCTCTCCTACCCACACTCACTTTCTCCCCACTCCATTCTCTCCACCTTCTCCTTGTCTCGGGTGCCTCCTCTTTTTCACCTCATTTCCACCATAGATTCATTGAAATTAAGTGGTTAAATTACCTTGTTTTGATAGGTAAGTAAGGGGGGAAGCTATATTTATGTTGTTCTCCCTACAACAATTTGCACATGCACTTTTTATAGACTAGCTAGATCTATGTATGTTCGTGGTGTTGCATATGTTTGTGGTGTTGCATATGTGTTTGTGTTTGGAGGTGTACCGGTATTTGAAATGCGATAGTTGCCAATATTTTGCCGGAATGTTGATTCATTTCCGTTTCGGCGATAATTTTGGCATTAAGCATTCTTTTTGGTCCTATTTTTAGGGAAAGTCATGCCAAATTTTTTCTTGGTTCTAAAATATCGTTTTGCTCTACCCCGCAGGCAACCATGGTCCGCACGATGACCGAAGGCATCGTGAATAGGTTTTTGAGGTCCGCGAAGGCCGAGATGCTTCAAAAGAATGAGACGGAGATAAGATGTCCGTGTCGAAGATGCAAGCTGGAGAGCCTTATTGCGGACCCGGATTCCGGGCAGGTGCGGGACCACCTGCTTTTGCGTGGTTTCATGGATGGCTATCGGTGGCAAGGTGATGAAGATGACTACGAAGTCGTCCATGGGGGCCGAGCAAGAAATGAGGAAGGGCAGCAAGGCAACCACCGCGGCTCGGGCGGGCGAGAAGGCGAAGAATCCCCAGGAGATGATCACGACGGTGATGCTGTACACAGTCATCATGTAGAAGATGCAGGACATGATGATGAGGAAGATGGCGCCGGAGCAGACGACGGGCATGATCATGAAGATGATGATGCCGGCGGAGCATATGATGGTGGACCATCGATGGGCTGGGTGCAGGACCCTTATATTCAAGAGCTGCTTCTCAAGCAGACGGATAACGCAAGAGCCGCCGCCCGAGAGAAAGCCAAGGTGGACACTTGAGTTAGACGCGGTTACTCCATTGTATGAAGGATGCAGGCCCGAGGATACCCGCCTGAAAGTAACGCTCATGGCTCTGGAGATGAAGGTAAAACACAAAATGACCGACGCATGCTTCGACGAGAACATGTCATTCTAGCACGAACGTCTTCCAAAGGGGAACAAGTACCCGACCAGTTTGGAGGAGGCGAAGAAAATCGTGTGTCCTTTGGATTTACCGCACGTGAAATACCATGTCTGCATGAACAATTGCATCATTTATCGGGACGAGCACGCGGAGTCTACCATATGTCCGGTGTGCGGCGTCACTCGATACAAGAAGAGGAAGAAAGCTCCTCGAAAAGTGGTGTGGTACTTTCCGATCACTCCTCGTCTGCAGCGGTATTTCGTGGATCCTAAGGTAGCAAAGCTCCTGCGTTGGCACGTGGATAGGGAGGAGAAGAAGCGAGAAGATGACGCAAATGATCCGGAGATAGATAAAAAAGACAAGATGCTGAGTCACCCTAAGGATGCGAGCCAGTGGCAAGCGTTGAATTTTGAATACCCAGAATTTGGGAAGGATCCAAGGAACATCGTGCTGGGCGCGAGCACCGATGGAGTCAATCCGTTTGGCAGCCAGAGAAGCACACATAGCACCTGGCCTGTGTTTGTGTGGATGTACAACCTTCCCCCTGGTTGTGCATGAAGAGGAAGTACATTCACATGAGTATGCTAATTGAAGGGCCGAAACAACCAGGGAACGACATCAATCTGTATCTGGGGCTGCTGAAGGAGGAGCTAGACACGCTGTGGAAAACGCCAGCCAATACGTGGGACGCCGCAGAGAAAGAATATTTCCCTATGAGAGCCGCACTGCTCACGACGGTGCACGACTATCTCGGTTACGGATATCTCGCGGGGCAGGTAGTCCACGGATTTTCTGGATGCGTACGGTGCATGGATGACACAACATATCGCCAGCTAGATAGAGATCCCGGGTCTTCGAAAACCGTGTTCATGGGACATCGAAGGTGGCTTCGCGACGATGACCCGTGGAGGAAACGCAAGGATCTGTTCGATGGTGAAACCGAACCCCGAAAACGCCCGTGTACGAGGAGCGGCGAGGAAATAGACAAGTTGTTGAAAAATTGGAAAGACTGCCCACTGCCGGGAAAGAAGCAAAAGGCGCCAGAGCCGGGAAAAAAGCGAAAGGCGCCAGAGCCGCTGCTGAAGGTATGGAAAACGAGGTCTGTTTTCTGGGACTTGCCGTACTGGAAGATCCACCGTGTGCCTCACAGCCTTGATGTCATGCATATCACGAAGAACGTGTGCGAGAGTCTGCTTGGTACCCTGCTCAACATGCCAGAGAGGACCAAAGATGGGCCGAAAGCAAGGGCGGACTTGAAATCAATGGGCATCAGGCAGGAGCTTCACGCTATATATGATTATGATGATGATGAGGCGAAGAAGGACACAGAAAGTCGTCTCAAAGGCAAAAAGGCCAAGAAGACCGGAAATGACTACCCTCCCGCGTGCTTCACTCTAAGTCAGGAGGAGATCGAGCAGTTTTTCACCTGCCTCCTAGGAGTAAAACTACCTTACGGTTACGCGGGGAAGATAAGCAGATACCTAGACCCAGCGAAGCAGAAGTTCAGCGGGATGAAGTCTCACGACTGTCACGTGCTGATGACGCAGATACTTCCAGTTGCAATCCGTGGGATCATGGACGCGCACGTCCGTGAAACGCTATTTGGCCTATGCAACTTCTTCGACGTCATCTCTCGGAAGTCGATTGGCGTGAGGCAACTCAGAAGGCTACAGGAAGAGATCGTGGTGATACTATGCGAGCTTGAGATGTACTTCCCGCCCGCATTCTTCGACGTTATGGTGCATCTGCTGCTCCATATAGTAGAGGATATCATCCAACTCGGGCCGACGTTCCTGCACAACATGATGCCGTTCGAAAGGATGAATGGTGTCATCAAAGGATACGTTCGCAACATGTCACGTCCAGAGGGAAGCATAGCCAGGGGCTTTCTGACCGAAGAGTGCATCTCGTACTGCACGAATTATCTAGGCATCGAGAACCCCATTGGTCTGCCCGTCAACAGGCACCTCGGCAGGCTCGCTGGATGGGGTCACCGTGAGGGTCGCCGCGAAATGCATGTCGACTTCGAGGGTCGACTCGCCGACTTTGAAAGAGCAAACCTAGTCGCGCTACAACACATAGACGTGGTCGATCCTTGGGTGGTAGAGCACAAAACCTTTATTAAGAAGACGTACAATGACCGAGGCCAACAGAGGACGGACGGAGATATACTCAAAGAGCACAACTCATGTTTCACGCGTTGGTTCAAGCAGAAGCTTCTGTCGTACCCTTTACATGAGGATTCTTCCGCGGAAGAACAACTCATATTCGCCTTGTCACAGGGCGCCGAGCACAACCTGATGACCTATGAGGCGTACGATATCAACGGCTACACATTCTACACCGAGGCCAAGGACATGAAGAGCGATGGTTATCAGAACTCCGGGGTAACGATGGAATCCTACACCGGTAACGACAAGGACAGATACTACGGAAGGATCGAGGAGATGTGGGAGCTGAGCTACGCTGGAGAGAAGGTCCCGATGTTCCGTGTCAGATGGGCCAAGAGCGTCCTAAAATAAGACCGGTATTTCACCACCATGGTTATACCCGAAGTCAAATCCAAGACCGCGGGCGCAAACGTCACCGCGAAAAATGAGCCATGGGTACTGGCTTCCCAAGTGGACCAATGCTTCTTCATTACCGACCCGTCAAAGACCAGTCGTGTTGTCGTGAGGAGAGGCAAAAGGAAGATCATCGGAATGGATGGAGTAGCCAATGAGCAAGACTTCGACAAGTACGGCGACCCGAGGATCGAACATGACGACGATGATGAAGTAGCAGCATACACCACAAGAAGAAGCAGGACCACCCTACCTAAAGGACGTCCGTTCCACAGAAGAACTCCATTTGCGAAAAAGAAGGGCAAGAAGATTGTTAACAGATAGCTAGCTAAGATCGATTGTATTTAAATCGTAGCCTTCATTTCTCGATTGTATTTCATGGGCACTTTTTAAACTATCATGAATATTTTTAAATTTCATGGACACTCGATCTCGATCCCCCTCCATCTCGATCGCTATCCCACCTCGCCAGATCCGGTCCCCCTCGCCGCCGAGCACCCCCCGGTCCACCGGCCGCCGCCGCCGACCCCCCGCACCCTCGATTCCCCTACTCAACCGCCGCCGCCGACCCCCCGCACCCCTCCCCTACTCAACCGCTGCCACCGACCCCCCGCACCCCTCCCCTACTCCACTGGCATTACTGTTTGATGATATTTTTTAAAAAATTACTACTGTCTTATAAAAAAAATTACTGTTATGATTTAAACAAGTTTGAACATATTTAAACACAAATAAGTATAATGATGAGGATGCTCCATGGATACGGCACAATCGTAAGCAAGCAGGGACATAAGAGAAGAATTGATGTGTAATAATTTATTGTACCAAACTTTGTATTTGGTCGATGAACTGAATGATGTATCAAACCTTTTGATAAACCTTCAAGGGATTTTAAAATGAATTAGTTTTATTTTTCTGATTTTTTTGATATATAATTGTATTTTTAAGATTTTAAAATGAATTAGTTTTATTTTTCTGATTTTAAAAGGAAAAAGGAAGAAGAAGAAAGAAGGAAAAAGGAAGAAAAAAACAGAAGAAAAAAGGAAAAACAGAAGAAAGAAAGCGCCAGTTCTAGCACAGACCCTTTAGTCCCGGTTGGGGAGGCGGACCGCGACTAAAGGGTACCCTTTAGTCGCGGTTGTTGTCCCCAACCGCGACTAAAGGGTCTTTCTGCGCGGGAACGAAAGCGGCGCCAAAAATACTAATGGCGCACCAGGGTGAGGTGCGCCATTAGCATGTATGTACTTATGGCGCACCGAGGGGTGGTGCGCCATTAGTATTGTGCCGCCCCTACTTTGTATCGATCCCCTCTCTCTCCCTCGCCCTCGCCCGCGATCCCCTTCCCCTCTCCTCTCCCGACGCCGCCGCCCCGCCGCCCTCGACGCCGCCCCGACACCAGCGCCGCCCCGTCCACACCACCGTCGCGAGCGCCGCCCCGACACCACCGTCGCCCCGCCGCCCTCGACGCCGCCCCGACACCAGCGCCGCCCCGTCCACACCACCGTCGCCAGTGCCGCCCCTTGACACCACCGTCACCTCGCCGCCCTCGACGCCGCCCCGCCACCAGCGCCGCCCCGTCCACACCATCGTCGCCAGCGCCGCCCCGACACCACCGTCGCCCCGCCGCCCTCGACGCCGCCCCGACACCAGCGCCGCCCCGTCGCCAGCAGCAGCAGTGACGTCTCAAGGTACTTGACGAATTACCATTTCTCTACGTTTCGCTTGGTTGATTCGTGCCCGTGGGTGACGGACCGCGCAATCTTCCCGGGTTGAATTGTTTGAAGTCGATCGGGCCCATGGATTGCACAAAATTGGGCGTTCATATGTTCAGATCGGGCCAAGATAATGTTGTATAGATGGTCCAGATCATAGATAGGCGAAGACGTTGTGATAACTTTTTCATCTCTTGCGTGCCTTGTGATGATGTGATGCCGGGCAGGAGAAATTAGCTGTAGCAGCATAGTGCATTGTGATGCTCTGCTCTGCTTAATTTCAGAGTTTTTTTCCTTGTCCAGCAAATTAAGTTTCCTACTGTACAGATAGGCTCATGCAAATTACAGATAGGCAAAGGCGCCTTCTTTCTGATGAGGTTCCCATCTCTTGCGCGAGGCAGGAGAAATTAGTTGAGCAGTATCGTGCACTGTGACGTAATGCCCTGCTTAATTTCAGTGTTATTTCCCGTGCCCAGCAAATGAACCTTCCTACAGTAGCGATGATGAGCCATTGTGGCATGTTTTTCACCCGGTTTCATCTATAATTACCAACATCGAAGAAATCAGACTGCACACAAACGACAACACCACCCAACATGTACTTTGGATCAGACAAACTATATTGGAGGTTATGAGAGTTAGACTGATAAACAGAGACATGTTGAGAAAATACTTAACCAGCATAATTGTACAACAACTGCAAGAGATCATTAGGTATGATAACGATCCTGCATGAGCAATAATGTGAAATGTTTTCCCTAACAAAGCAATATGTGAAGGAGGACTGGGAAGGATGGAAATCGTAGCAACCACCAAGAAAAAATATCTCTCAGTTTTCCATGGCCTGCCTAGCTACCTTGCAATTGTTATGTTTGATTTGAGTGCTTCACCAAGACACTTGCTGATAAGATGCAAGGGCTGAGGTGGTATTAGTGAGGTAGTATTAGTATATGCTTAGTGTACTGCCTACTAAAATGTAGTAGTAATGCTTAAGATGCAATGTCCTGATTTTATTTTATTTTACAACAACGACTGCTGTAGATATGTTTTAGAAAGATGATAGACACACTGTCCTGAGTGTTTATGATATCATCTGTTGTTTATATCTTTTAAAGGGCCAATTTCAAACTGAAACCGAGATTGTTACCTGCTGGCTAGTAAGCTAATGGTACTAACTGCCATCTGTAACCCAGTTTATGATATCATGAGTGTTTATGATATTTTAGAAAGATGATAGAGATCATTCGACCTGCTGATACTGATCCAACTTATTTCCTGATGTAGGGTTCAGTGTTTCCTCGTCACCATGCATGTTATTATATATGAAAAGAAGGCACTTTGTCTATGCAGAGTATGTGTACAAAGTTGTGAATTAACAAAAGAATTCTGTACTTATTTTGCTGCACTCCATAAAGTTGTGAATGTCTCTGATGGATCCTGTGTGAGCTGGTGGAGTGATTTGTTTTCTACATAAAGCTCTTTAGTCAGGCTGGTTTTCGTGAAATACACATGAAGCTTCACCAGCTCCTGTGGGTGTGGGATCCATGTGACATGTGACATTGCATCCATGTCCACCTGGGATAATGATTTTGCAGGTACCCCGAGAGGCCCTTGAGTTTGCCGGAATGTCGATTAACTTCCGTTCCGGCAAATTCGGGTACTCCATATGTCCTATTTTCAGCAAAGGTCATGCTGAAATTTTCCGTGAATTTTAGCATGACTTTGCTAAAAATAGGACATATGGGGTACTTGTGACTAATGCATGGGCCGGGGTATCTTAGTAGTTAATTAAGTAGGATCAAGTGCCCCGGCGTACTTGTGACTAATGCATGGCTTTTAGGGTGCCTCGGCGTCGAAAAACCCTCAATGATAAAAGCTTAGATTTTAGGATGCCTCGGTGTCGACAAACCCTAAATGATGAGACCATGCTCTTGTTCCTTGACAATAACCAACTTTTTGACCAAACTTTGTTTCTATTTAGAGAGGAACATGGCCCACAACGATGAGGCCGGGGGTTCGGGCGGCAAGGCATTCTGGGAGCAGTCCCAGGAGATGGAGGAACAACCTCACTTGTATGAGGACACCGCCTTCCCCACCGATCCTGAGACCACTGATGGTGCCACCGAGGATGACCCCACTGTTGCCACCACTGATGGTGCCGCCGAGGATGCCACCACTGATGATGGCGGCGCACGCACAGATGGCAGCCAGAAGAGGCAACGGAAGGACCGGCGCCCGACCGTGCTCCGCACCCTCAAGGAGGAAGTTACTGAAGTGGACTCCGACGGGAATCCAACGGCGCCCGAACGAATAGTCAAGGGGTACTCGCTTCAGCTCGGGTGCATTCTCCGGAGCACCGTCTCGATCAACACCGAGAACCTGAGGCATCCTGACCAAGGGAATTTGCGCAACCTCCTCTTCACGAAGCTGCACGAACGATACAAGTTCCCCGCTGAATTTGCAAACACAAGCCTCAAAGGGAATAAAGTGAACAATGCTGCCCTCACGAAGATGAGCAAGGCCCTGTCTACTTGGAAAAGCAATGTGAAGAGAATGATCGAGAAAGGTGAGAGTTATGAGAAGATCAAGGAGAAAAATCCTTCGATCACCGAAGATGACTACAACGACTTCAAGATCAATTGCTCGAGCACCGCACACTCCCAATCAAGTCAGTGGGGGAAAGAAATGCGGGAGCTGAACTTAGGGGAACACACACTCGGTCCCGGCGGTTATAGAGTGGCGGAGCCTATATGGGACAAGGAGGAGGCGGACCGTGTCGAGCAAGGCCTACCGCCCCTCTTCGATAAATACGGTGACAAGCAGACCAGGAACTATGTCAGGGCCCGGTACAAGAAGGACCCGAAAACAAAGGAGCTTACCACGGATCCGAAGACCTGGGCGCTTGAGCTTGTTCTGGTAAGGAATACACCCCCGCGTAATTAGCTCCATATGGTTGCATTCTAATTAATGAAGCCAAATTTCTAAATGGTTCACATTCCTTCCGCAGGCGACAGAAAGCAGTAGCGTGGGGTCGACTAAGAGCAACCCTTGGGACACCACTCTAAATAGGGCGTTGAATGTAATGAAGAACAAGGATAAGCTCAGTAAGCCGACGTCAGCTGGTCGTGTGGCCGGCAAAGGCTTGTCGACAAAATGGGGGTCATACTATAACACTGGTGGGCGAAAGGAGAAAAAGACCAGCTCGGAAAGCCAGGCGCGCGAGGTTCAAGAACTCAAGGCACAGGTGGCGCAGATTCCGGAGATTGTCCAAGAGCAAGTGCAACAACAACTCGGAGCGACGATCACCGCCATTGTGCCTACCTTGATCCAGGGGTTGAGTGCGTGGATTGCGGGCGGCCAACAGGGGCCGCCCCCGATTCCTAGCTTCACGGCCAGCAACTCGCAGAACGCGATGGCGGGGCCATTGGTGTCTCCGACGCCGGCACGGGAGCTTAATGCACCCGGGTGTACGCCGGCCGGCACCTCTGCAGCAAGCGGCCCCTCCGTCAACTGCACGCCCGCCGTTGGCGGTGCCTCGACATCAGCCGAGCTTGACGCCATCATCACGGTAACTAATTAAGCCTCTCTCGGTCGAGGACTTCATCTCCTTGCCTTTGACTGGGCATCCCTGACGCCCTACATGTTTTCGCAGGGCGCCACCGACGTTTCGTGCACTCTCCTGCACTTTGTGAACAATGAGTTGGTCGATGTCGCCAAGGGAAAAATCGTTCAACCGGGCAACCCCTTGTTCCACGGTACCCAGATGCCACCCAACGTGTTTAGGGTTCAACTGGTTCGGGTGCTGCCAGGCTGCGACGAGTTGTTACCTCCGATTCGACCCGTCGGGGCCGACGATGATGACGTGATGACCCTCGGCGCCTGCCTGAGCTGGCCCCTGCTTTGGCCGAAGAGCCAGATTCGTTTGGGGGCGGGGGACACCACCCCAAAGACAACACCGCCAGTCGTGCCGGCGCCAAGTCGGCCCCATGGCAAGACCGCCGCAACGGTGCCGGACATCCATATGCCACTGGATCCAAACATGCATATGGCACAGGATCAGAACGACGACGACGACGATACATTTGCCATCGTCGATCGGTACTTTGCCGATCATGGGTACGATGGCGACTTCATGGGGCCTCCTTCTCAAGAACCCAACCCAACAAAAGACGTGCACGATCTAGCTGGTACCGCGGAGAAGCCAAGTTGCAACAGGCGTCGTCTGCCGTTCAGCTCTCAGGAGACGCCTCCAGCTGCCGACTTCACCGAGCCTCAGATAGGCGAGGTGCGAAATATTCCCAGCCCCAACACACTCAAGAAGGCGGTCTGTGAGCAGAACTCGGTCCCATTACAGGAGAAGAAGAAGGCACGCAAAAGAAAGACTAACAAGGGTGCGGGCCAGCCGGCACCGAGTACGATCCGTGCTCAGGACGGGCCACCTTCACCTGAGGATTTAATGAGGAGGGTGCATGTGGCGGGTAGGCCGATGCTACCGAGAAATATGCTCGATGTTGCAGCCGGTGCTATGCGGAGTCTGCATGACAGTGTTCTTTCTTTGGAGAAGCGGCGTCTCAGAGAGAAGGATGTGGCATACCCGGTTTTCGTGGCCAAGGTGCCAGAGGGCAAGGGCTTTGTGGATAACTACATCAGGGGTACGATCGTCCTGCGGTTTGATGACATCCATGCTATGTTGAACCTTCATCCGCTGCACTACACCTTCGTTCGGCTATTTTTGCTGAGTATGGAGATGCGGATCATTCGCGACAAGACCCCGGACATCGTGATAGTCGACCCCTTCTACATGCGTACCAAGATCTTGGGCAGCGCTGGGGACCGGCAAGTCGCGAGTTCTTACCTCGAAGGCGTCATTCTGGCAAACCCAGATAAGGATAACTTCCTCGTGCCTTACTTTCCCGAGTAAGTCCTCCCCTCAACCGCCCCGTAACATACGAATTCTTAGATTTCGATCGTTTTTCTTTTAACATTCCGTGTTTTCTGCAGTGACACACATTGCATGCTCATCCTCCTAAGCCCCAAATATTCCATGGCCACGTATTTCGACCCGGACCGTCAGTCGAACGTAGACTACACAAATGTCAAGAAGGTTCTTGATGATGTTCTCCCCGGCTACGCCCAATCTGGAGGCACCTTCAACAGGCCTATTCGTAAGTACGGCAAGCACATGTTCTCCCACAATACGACGTTCTGCTGCGTCAAGCAGCCGCCTGGCGGTCAGAAGGGTGCCTACTACGCCATCCATCACATGCGGGCGATCGTACGGGACCATCATCAACTTCTGCTACCGAGTAAACTCAAAGATTGGGCCGCGAGCGTGTCGGCAATCCAGGACGCGGACATCAGACAAGAATTCTTTCGCATCCAGTCGGAGTTTGCGGAAATCATCCATCAAGATGTCCTTCGTACCTCGGGGCAGTTCTACCTCAGAAATCAACCGTCCAACAGTGAGATAGACGGAATGCTACAAATGCAGGCTGACAACGCCCGTAATTCCATGACTCCCACGATAGACGGCGGCTTCATCCACACTCCGGTCCCTTGAGTCGAGTCGAAAGCAGTGATGATGTGTCTAGTTCTGAAACATCGATTGGCTCATGTTGTAATTAAACTTTAATGAACTTGTAGTATGTCTCTTTGGTTTCGAGAGTCGTTCAACTTAGATGTAATTGGTGCTATTAATGTCTTGCTTTTCTCTTCCGATCGTTCTGTTGCATACTTATATATTGCTTATGTATTGTCTGTGAATTGGTACTAACGTTTCGTTTCGCTAGTGCATAGCGATGCCGTCGTATGTCGTGTACAAGGGTAAGGTTCCCGGAGTCTACGACGACTGGGAGGAGTGTCGGAGACAGGTTCATCGATTCAGCGGAAACAGTTACAAAGGGTACACCACTAGGGCCGAGGCCGAATCTAGATACGCCCGCTATCTAGCACGAGAGGGGAGGGAGCGTTGGAGGAACCGGATGAAGACGAGTTTCATCGTGATGATGCTCATCGTGATGACCGCAGCTCTCTTCTATGTGATGGTAGTTTAGATGATCGATATCGACTTGTAATGTGAAGACAAACTCGCTACTCGCGGTCTCGAGACTTGTAATATAATGTTCTATCTTTGTTCGGTCTTTTCAATTCGGAGACTAATGTGATGAATTGTATTTGGAGACTAATATGATGAAATGTATTCAGAGACTAATCTTCTATTGTATTCGATGAATCTGTTGTTGATGTGTGCTGTCTATATTTTGTCCAATTATACATTTTGTAACCTGTGCAAAAAAACAGAAAATAATAATAAAAAAAACATAATATTCATACTAATGGCGCATCACATAACAGTGCGCCATTAGTATTCCAGAGGATACTAATGGCGCATCCTTAAGCAGTGCGCCATTAGTATGCCGAGGTTACTAATGGCGCATCACCCTGCGGTGCGCCATTAGTATACCAAAGCACCTGGCTATACATGGCCCTGGGAGGCATACTAATGGCGCACCATGTCCTATACTAATGGCGCACCAGTGGTGCGCCATTAGTATACCAGATACTAATGGCGAACCAGTGGTGCGCCATTAGTAAGTATTACTAATGGTGTGCTACTAATGGCGCACCACTAATGCGCCATTAAAGGCCAAATTAGGTGCGCCATTAGTAGCCCTTTTTCTAGTAGTGTCTCGCGTAGGAACTCTCGCAGTGCAACGTCTACATCAGGGTTTAATAGTGCCCCGATGGAAGCTGTTTTTGTAGGGTCCGTTGGATGGACTTGGAATTTGACTATTTCATCCGCTGGTTTAAAGGAGGTGGACTTGGATCTTTTGTCGAGTATCACGTCATCCCTGTTCACCGTGGAGCGCAGCGCAGTCAGTTCCTCAGCCGCTAGGGCTTCGGATAGTGCCTCGAGGGCTAGTGCGGCTGTCTTATTTTCGGCGCGGAGCGCTGTGTCCGGATCACTAGCAAGAGTGATGATTCCGTTGGGCCCGGGCATTTTGAGCTTCATGTACCCGTAATGGGGTATGGCTTGGAAGATTGTAAATGCCTTCCGCCCTAATAGAGCGTGGTATCCGCTACTGAACGGGGCCACTTGGAATGTGACCTCTTCGGACCTATAATTGTCTGGCGTGCCGAACACCACATCTAGTGTGATTTTTCCTGTACAACGCGCTTCCCGACTGGGGATTATTCTTCTAAAGGTTGTGCTGCTTCGCTCAATGTGGTTCCAGTCTATTTCCATTTTTTGAAGGGTTTCCTCATAAATGAGGTTCAATCCGCTGCCGCCGTCCATGAGTACCTTGGTGAGTCGAAAGCCGTCCACTATTGGACTGAGGACCAATGCGGCTGGTGCTCGAGCTGTTCGGAATTTAGGTTCATCACTGACATTAAAAGTAATAGCCGTGTCACTCCATGGGTTTATTGTTGCCACATGGTAGACTTCGGCAAGGCTGCGAAGTGTTCGTTTTCTCATATTGTTTGATGCAAAAGTCTCGAAGATTGTTAAAACCATACTGGTATCCTTTGGCTGCTGCTCTGTGCCTTCTAGGATTAGAAGATCTTTGCCACTTTTGGCCACCTGCCGGAGTATCCAACATGCTCTAAGGCTATGGGTTGGTGTGGTGCCCTCTGTACTATGAATTTTACAGGGTCCATTGAGCCACCCCTCCAGCACGGTTCCATGCCCTGTAGAGGGTTTTTACTTTTTGGTGTTTAACCTGGGTGTCTGGCGATAATGCACCCTCTTATTTCGGACTGGGTTTGTATTTAGGGCCGGATTGTCCCAAAAATTTATTTCGGTTTTCCAGGCGCTTTCCATCGCACAGTACTTTCGTACTATGGACACCAAGTCAGCGAAGCGTGTAATTTCACAACGACTTATGGTGTTGAGGATTCCCATGTCCATGCAATTATTGCAGAAGAATGAAATTGTATCCTCCTCGCGGCAGTCCTTTATCCTGTTCATGACCAGGAGGAATCTGGCCCAGTAATGGTGTACTGTTTCTTCAGGCTCTTGCCGATAGATCACTTATGTTTGGGTGGGTGGGTGGAGTTAAATCCGGAACCTCACCCAATCTGAGATTCAGGGGCCAAGGAGTTTCCGAAGTCGGAAGCTTGGGTTTTTGGATGTTGTCCAGTGAATCTAGCCCGCTGCCTGACTTTAGATTCAGGGCTTGAGTGACGTCCTCCCCTCCGCGGGTATCCGGCTTGGAGGGATCGGGAATCCGGACATAACTAGTCCTTAAGATAGATGAAGGGTCGCCGCATTGTTCCTCCACCACTGCGACGTGATGGGTGACTGGGGAGAGTTAATCTCTCTCAGATCGGGTTTAAGCCCAATCTGATCGTAGTCCGTAGCGACTCCCAGGGCGGCGATGCGATCCAAGAGCTCGTTTAGGGAAGAGAGCTCCATCGGATCTAACAGCTCGGCGAGTTCCGAGTTGACGTGAAGATTGCTTTCGATGACCCGAGAAGTCGTCGTCGGCGCGGCGGCCGAACAGGCGGTCATAAGAAAACCACCTAGCCGGAGAGTTTGGCCGATAGCCAAAGCTCCTTTAGCAACAGCGCCGTCTTTAAAGACGGGATGAGGCATCCTTCCTGATGGCGACGACACAATGGAACTCTCAATGAAAGCACCAATGTCGGTGTAAAAACCGGTGGATCTCGGGTAGGGGGTCCCGAACTGTGTGTCTAGGCGGATGGTAACAGGAAACAAGGGACACGATGTTTTTACCCAGGTTCGGGCCCTCTCGATGGAGGTAAACCCTACTCCTGCTTGATTAATATTGATGATATGGGTAGTACAAGAGTAGATCTACCACGCGATCAGAGAGGCTAAACCCTAGAAGCTAGCCTATGGTATGATTGTTGTTCATCCTACGGACTAAAACTCTCCGGTTTATATAGACACCGGAGAGGGCTAGGGTTACACAGAGTCGGTTACAACAGAAGGAGATCTACATATCCGTATCGCCAAGCTTGCCTTCCACGCCAAGGAAAGTCCCATCCGGACACGGGACGAAGTCTTCAATCTTGTATCTTCATGCTCCAAGAGTCCGACCAAAGGTTATAGTCCGGCTATCCGAACACCCCCTAATCCAGGATTCCCTCAATGACCCTAGCATATCCTTCTGGAATCGGCCGGCAGTGAAAAGTTGCGTCGGGTTCAGTAGGAAAAACAGAGCCAACAGCCGCCTTGACCTTCATATTAATCCATTGCGTCATAGGTGGAAAATTTGAGATTCCGTGATAGCATCCACGGGATAGCTGGTAGGAGCCGTCAAGATATGCTCCGGCTGAAGCAGCTCGGTGGAAGCGACGCTGCTTCTCCGCTGAGATGGCGGGGTAGCTTCGGGGGAAGCTTCGGCAGTTCGTTTGCTGCGATTTGCTTCTCGTTCCTCTATCGCTTGTACCCTTGCGTGCAGCGCCTGTAGTTGGGTCTGCTCCACTTAATTCCTACTCTCATGGCATTTGTAACCGCCTGCGTCCGGAAACCCAGCCTTCCATGGAACGGAGCCTGGTGTGCCTCGTGTCCGTCCAGGGTGCTCAGGATTCCCGAGGGCCATTGTGAGCTCGTCCTTCTCTCTGTCTGGAACGAACGTCCCTTGCTGCGCTGCTTCGATATACTGCTGAAGCCTCTTGACTGGTATTTCCAATTGATCGTCCGTCCAAATGCACTTCCCTGATACAGGGTCCAAGGTTCCGCCATCCCCGAAGAACCAAGTCCGGCAACGGTCTGGCCAGTTCATTGTCTCTGGTTCGATCCCTTTTTCAACCAGATCATTCTCAACCTTGGCCCGCTTAGGCCGGGCTACGAGGTAGCCACCTGACCCCGTGCGATGGTGAAGCTTCTTCTTCACAACATTTTGCTTGTTTGTCGCCGACATCTTCTTACTCTTTTCCGATGTCTTGTGGGCCACAAATGCGGGCCAGTCATCTCTGATCTTCTCATATTTGCCCTTGAATTCTGGTGTCTCTTTGTTTTCGATAAACCTATTCAGGTCTTTCTTCCACCTCCTGAATAGGTCTGCCATCCTCTTAAGAGCAAAAGACTTGATTAATTGCTCTTTAGTTGGCTTCTCCGGATCATCCTCTGGAGGTAGGGTGAAATTTGACTTCAGCTCAGTCCAAAGATCATTTTTCTGCATATCATTGACATAAGACACCTCAGGGTCTTCTTTAGCCGGCTTTAACCATTGCTGGATGCTGATCGGGATCTTGTCCCTAACCAGAACCCTGCATTGAGCAACAAATGCGTTCTTTGTCCGGATGGGTTCAATTAGTTGGCAGTCGCGCGCGATTTCTATGATCTCAAACCTTTCATCCGAGCTCAACTTTTTCTTGGGGCCTCGTCTCTTTACCAAAGTTGTGCTCGATCCGGAGGGCTAAAAAAAGAACAAAGACGAGAGTTAATTAATATGTGCACATACCAAAACAATGAATGCATCAATTAGCTAGTCACCACAGGCTTAACTAATATATATACCTGGCCGGACTCGGTTCGGTCACCGGAGCCGTCATCACGGTCTCCTTCTTGCACCGGCATTGGGTCACCGGAGCCGTCCTCACGGTCTCCTTCTTGCACCGGCATTGGGTCACCGGAGCCATCATAATCATAGCCAGCTGCTTCTTCACCCTCTCCTTCCAGACCATCGGTGTCGTTGAGAAACAACGAGCAGACGGCATCACTTCCTTGTGCGATTATGTCCCTCAACTACGCTTCTTTTGCTTCGTCTCGGGCGGTGTCCATAGTTTCTACAAATATTTACAACATGGCAATTATTATTCAAACATGACAGATGGATATATTAGTGGCAAACGTAGAACTAGCTAGCTAATCACAGTAAGGAATCATATTAATTAGTGGCCTTGACGCTGCTTCTCTAGGGTTTGGGGTGGCCTCGACAACGCTTCAAGGGTTTGGGGTGGCCTCGAGAATGCTTCAAGGAGGGGGTAATATCGACAACGACGAGATACATACACGGGAAAATAATGTTATCGGGGAGGGGGGTATATCGACCCCCCCACGTGTTGAAGTTATCGGGGTGGGAGGTATATCGAGCCCCCCACGTGTTGAAGTTATCGGGAGGGGGTATATCGACCCCCCTCGTGTTGAAGTTATCGGGAGGGGGTATATCCACCCCCCCCCCCCACGTGTTGAAAATATCGGGAGTTTATACCGACACGACATACGTACATGGGAAAATAATATTATCGGGGAGGGGGAATATCGACCCTGCCCCTACGTGTTGAAGTTATCAGGGAGGGGGTATATCGACCCCCCCCCCCACGTGTTGAAGTTATCAGGGAGGGGGTATATCGACCCCCCTCATGTTGAAGTTATCGGGAGGGGGTATATCAACCCCCCCCCCCCACGTGTTGAAGTTATCGGGAGTTTATATCGACACGACATACGTACATGGGAAAATAATATTATCGAGGAGGGCGTATATCGACCCCCCCCCACGTGTTGAAGTTATCGGGAGTTTATATCGACATGACATACGTACATGGGAAAATAATATTATCGGGGAGGGGGTATATCGACCCCCCCCCCCCTCATGTTGAAGTTATCGGGAGGGGTATATCGACGACGACAGACCCGATAAAACATAAGAAAATGAAGAAGAAATCAAAAGAGGAGAAGAAGAAAGGAATAGCTAGAGGAGAAGATCGAAGAAAAAATAAAAAAAGAGGAGAAGAAGAAAGGAATAGAGGAGAAGAAGAGAAAATAGAATAAGAATCTTCCTGTCCCCTCTTCTTCTCCTTTCTTCCTCTTCTTATTTCTTTTTTCCTCTCATTCTTTTTCTTCTTCTTCCTTCTTAAAAATACATGAAGTAGTATTGCTTGTTTTTTTTAAATAATGTTCACATAGAAATTTTAGAAAAAAAGTAAAGGTTTTGCCTAATTCATTGTTCCTATGAATATACAAACATTTGCATATTTACAATAATCAATATCACCAAAAAAATCTATGAACAGAAAAAATTACTATTTTTTCTAAAAATCTATCTTTTGCATATAAACATGAACATATATATACACAGAGAACATATATACATACATATATACATTTTTATAAAAATGCAAAAAACAAAAAATCTAAAAAAAGGATATATAAACAGATATACACACATACATATACTCATACATATACATATAATCAGGAAAAAAACATCTATATATTTGCAAAAAAAACAGGGGGAAGAGGGGGGCGGTGCCGGCCCTGACCAAAGCGAGGCAGAGGCGACGGCGGCGCGGGGCAGCTGGGCCGCGGCGAGGCAGAGGCGACGGCGAGGCAGAGGCGGGGCGGTGACGGTGTCGGGGCGCGACGCGGGGCGGCGACGGCGTCGGGGCGGCGCGGGGAGGTGACCGCGACGGCGCGGGGTGGTGACGGCGCGGGGCGCGGGCGGCGACGGCGTCGGCGTGGTGTGAATCGGGCAGCCTGGCGACGGCGTCGGCGCGGGCAACTGCAGGGATGAAATGAAAAACGCTAAGTCTTTGCTTATATAGCAAAGCCATTGGTCCCGGTTCGTGGCACAAACCGGGACCAATGCCCCCTTTAGTCCCGGTTGGTGCCACCAACCGGGACCAAAGGCCTTGGCACCAACCGGGACTAAAGGGGGGCATTGGTCCCGGTTGGTCCACCTTTAGTCCTGGTTGGTGGCACCAACCGGGACCAAAGGCCTTGTGCTGCCACGCGCCCAAAAGTTTAGTCCCACCTCGCTAGTTGAGAGGGCTCGAGAGTGGTTTATAAGCGCTGCTGCGCCCACCCTCTCGAGCTCCTCTCAACTGCAGGCTTTCGGGCCTAATCTGTCACTATGTGCCTGTGGGCCTACTAGGCCTGCTGCGGGCCTGAATCCTGGCCCATGGTAGGGTTTCTACTCGTATTCAGGCCGTGGCGGCCCAGTAGGTGGCACCTTTTTTCTTTGTTGCTATTTTTTCTTTGTTGCTATTTTTTTCGAGTTTTTTGTTTTGTTTTCTGCATTATTATTTTCTTTTGTTTTTTGCTTTATTTTTTTAATTCCTTTTGCTTTTAGTTTTAGAAAAATTATAAACTTTCTGTTAGTGCCATTAGTTTTCAAATTTAGAAACACTTTTTTGTTTTTTTCTTTGTTGCTTTATTTATTTTATTTTCTTTCTACTTACAACAAAATACTTATTGTTGCTATTTTTATTTTTTTCCAGTTTTTTTGTTTTGTTTTCTGCATTCTTTTTTTTCTTTGTTGCTATTTTTCCAGTTTTTTGTTTTGTTTTCTGCATTATTTATTTTATTTTGTTTTTTTCTTTATTTTTTAATTCTTTTTGCTTTTATTTTGCAAAAAATTATAAACTTTCTGTTAGTGCCATTAGTTTTCAAATTTGAAAACAATTTTTTTTGTTTTTTTTCTTTGTTGCTTTATTTATTTTATTTTGTTTCTACTTACAACAAAATACTTATTGTTGCTATTTTTCTTTTTTCCCAATTTTTTTGTTTTGTTTTCTGCATTATTTATTTTCTTTTGTTTTTTGCTTTCTTTTTTAATTCTTTTTTCTTTTAGTTTTAGAAAAATTATAAACTTTCTGTTAGTGCCATTAGTTTTCAAATTTGAAAACACTTTTTGTTTTTTCTTTGTTGCTTTATTTATTTTATTTTGTTTCTACCTACAACAAAATACTTATTGTTGCTATTTTTATTTTTTTCAAGTTTTTTTATTTTCACTATGAATTAGGTCAAATTCCTTGTATAGGGACATCTATTTTCACTTTGAGAGGAGCTCAACAAGGAAGAGAGGGACGGGCTTATAAACCGGTTCATGCGTGGAACCGGGACCAAAAGGTCCAGACCAACCGGGACCAATGGCCCACGTGGCTGCCCTCTTGAGAGTGTTGTGAGAACATAGTTGACAAGGACCGAACCGGTATTAATGGTATTACGAGGGCGAAACCATAAGATATTAAAGCATTTCAAATGAAATCTGAAAAAGTTGGCATAGCATGTGCATGTACAAAATAAACAATGGTATCATACTCGTTTGTTACAAAGTTGGCATGGTATCATCATAATAGTTACGGGAGAAAGTCTTCACTTTTTCTTCGCTTGTGTCATTTGCTTATTTCGCCGTAACCATGGATAATCTTCATCGCTTATCAGGATGCTTGGGTCAGCCTTGACTTTGAAGGGAGGAATTTCATGAAACTTTCCATAATCTTCAGACATGTCTGTCTTGCCCTCCACTCCCAGGATGTCCCTTTTTCCTAAAAGAACTATGTGGCGCTTTGGCTCATCGTATGATGTATTCGCTTCCTTATCTTTTATTTTTCTCGGTCTGGTAGACATGTCCTTCACATAGATAACCTGTGCCACATCATTGGCTAGGATGAACGGTTCATGAGTGTACCCAAGATTTTTCAGATCCACTGTTGTCATTCCATACTGTGGGTCTACCTGTACCCCGCCTCCTGACAGATTGACCCATTTGCACTTAAACAAAGGGACCTTAAAATCATGTCCGTAGTCAAGTTCCCATATGTCCACTATATAACCATAATATGTGTCCTTTCCCTTCTCGGTTGTTGCATCAAAGCGGACACCGCTGTTTTGGTTTGTGCTCTTTTGATCTTGGTCAATCGTGTAAATCAATACAATCAAAGATGGTCCCCTGGACAACAAGTACAGCTCATCACAAACAGTGTTGTCACCTCTGAGACGTGTTTCCAACCAACTGCTGAAAGTCCTGATGTGTTCACATGTAATCCAGTCGTCGCACTGCTCCTGGTGTTTGGAGCGCAGATTGTTCTTCTGTTCATTGACATACGGGGTCACCAAGGTAGAGTTCTGTAGAACTGTGTAGTGTGCTTGAGACCAAGAATATCCGTCCCTGCATATTATTGAGTCCCTTCCAAGTGTGCCTTTTCCAGTCAGTCTCCCCTCATACCGCGATTTAGGGAGACCTATCTTCTTAAGGCCAGGAATGAAGTCAACACAAAACCCGATGACATCCTCTGTTTGACGGCCCATGGAGATGCTTCCTTCTGGCCTAGCACGGTTATGGACATATTTCTTAGGACTCCCATGAACCTCTCAAAGGGGAACATATTGTGTAGAAATACGGGTCCCAGAATGACAATCTCGTCGACTAGATGAACTAGGATGTGCGTCATGATATTGAAGAAGGATGGTGGGAACACCAGCTCGAAACTAACAAGACATTGCGCCACATCACTCCTTAGCCTTGGTACGATTTCTGGATCGATCACCTTCTGAGAGATTGCATTGAGGAATGCACATAGCTTCACAATGGCTAATCGGACGTTTTCCGGTAGAAGCCCCCTCAATACAACTGGAAGCAGTTGCGTCATAATCACGTGCCAGTCATGAGACTTTAGGTTCTGGAACTTTTTCTCTGGCATATTTATTATTCCCTTTATATTCGACGAGAAGCCAGTCGGGACCTTCATACTGAGCAGGCATTCAAAGAAGATTTCTTTCTCTTCTTTCGTAAGAGCGTAGCTGGCAGGACCTTCATACTGCTTCAGAGGCATGCCGTCTTTTTCGTGCAAACGTTGCAGGTCCTCCCGTGCCTCAAGTGTATCTTTTGTCTTTCCATACACGCCCAAGAAGCCTAGCAGGTTCACGCAAAGGTTCTTCGTCACGTGCATTACGTCGATTGAAGAGCGGACCTCTAGCTCTTTCCAGTAGGGTAGGTCCCAAAATACAGATTTCGTCTTCCACATGGGTGCGTGTCCCTCAGCGTCGTTCGGAACAGCTAGTGCGCCGGGACCCTTTCCAAAGATTACGTGTAAATCATTGAGCATAGCAAGTACGTGATCACCGGTACGCATGGCGTACTTCTTCCGGTGATCTTCCTCGCCTTTGAAATGCTTGCCTTTCTTTCGACATTGATGGTTGGTCGATAGAAATCGACGATGGCCCAGGTACACATTCTTCCTGCATTTGTTCACGTATATACTTTTAGTGTCGTCTAAACAGTGCGTGCAGGCGTGGTATCCTTTGTTTGTCTGTCCTAAAAGGTTACTGAGAGCGGGCCAATCGTTGATGGTCACAAACAGCAACGCCTTTAGGTTAAATTCCTCCTGTATGTGCTCATCCCACGTACGTACACCGTTTCCATTCCATAGCTGTAAAATTTCTTCAACTAATGGCCTTAGGTACACATCAATGTCGTTGCCGGGTTTCTTAGGGCCTTGGATGAGAACTGGCATCATAATGAACTTTCGCTTCATGCACATCCAAGGAGGAAGGTTATACATACATAGAGTCACGGGCCAGGTGCTGTGATTGCTGCTCTGCTCCCCGAAAGGATTAATGCCATCCGCGCTTAAAGCAAACCATACGTTCCTTGGGTCATTTGCAAACTCATCCCAGTACTTTCTCTCGATTTTTCTCCACTACGACCCGTCAGCGGGTGCTCTCAACTTCCCGTCTTTCTTACGGTCCTCACTGTGCCATCGCATCAACTTGGCATGCTCTCCGTTTCTGAACAGACGTTTCAACCGTGGTATTATAGGAGCATACCACATCACCTTTGCAGGAACCCTCTTCCTGGGGGGCTCGCCGTGAACATCACCAGGGTCATCTAGTCTGATCTTATACCGCAATGCACCGCATACCGGGCATGCGTTCAGATCCTTGTATGCACCGCCGTAGAGGATGCAGTCATTAGGGCATGTATGTATCTTCTGCACCTCCAATCCTAGAGGGCATACGACCTTCTTTGTTGCGTATGTACTGTCGGGCAGTTCGTTATCCTCTGGAAGCTTCTTCTTCAATATTTTCAGTAGCTTCTCAAATCCTTTGTCAGGCACAGCATTCTCTGCCTTCCACTGCAGCAATTCCAGTACGGTACCGAGCTTTGTGTTGCCATCTTCGCAATTGGGGTACAACCCTTTTTTGTGATCCTCTAACATGCGATCGAACTTCAGTTTCCTTTTGACTTTCGCATTATGTCCTTGCATCAACAATGACCCGGCGAAGATCATCATCATCGGGCACATCATCTGGTTCCTCTTGATCTTCAGCAGCTTCACCCGTTGCAGCATCATTGGGCACATCGTCCGGTTCCTCTTGATCTTCACCAGCTCCCCCCGTTGCAGCATCACCGTATTCAGGGGGCACATAGTTGTCATCGTACTCTTCTTCTTCGACGTCTTCCATCATAACCCCTATTTCTCCGTGCCTTGTCCAAACATTATAGTGTGGCATGAAACCCTTGTAAAGCAGGTGGGTGTGAAGGATTTTCCGGTCAGAGTAAGACTTCATATTCCCACAATTAGGGCATGGACAACACATAAAACCATTCTGCTTGTTTTCCTCAGCCGCTTTGAGAAATCCATGCACACCCTTAATGTACTCGGAGGTGTGTCTGTCACCGTACATCCGTTGCCGGTTCATCTGCGTGCGTTATATATAATTAAGTGTGTCAAAAACCATTACAGAACATCATGAATAGATAATTAAGTGACAAATTAATATAAGTTCATCATCACATTAAAAGCAAAGTACATACATAGTTCTCATCTAACAACATATAGCTCTCCAGAGCATCTAATTAATTAAACCATACATTGAAACTATGTAAAACATTTCAATGTGAAAACAAACGCGATCATAATCGCAACCAAGGTAACAATTGATCCAACGGCATAATGATACCAAGCCTCGGTATGAACGACATATTTTCTAATCTTTCTAATCTTCAAGCGCATTGCATCCATCTTGATCTTGTGATTATCGTCGACATCCGCAACATGCAACTCCAATATCATCTTCTCCTCCTCATTTTTTTTATTTTTTCCTTCAAGAAATTGTTTTCTTCTTCAACTAAATTTAACCTCTCAACAATAGGGTCGGTTGTAATTTCCGGTTCACATACCTCCTAGATAAATAAAATCTATGTTACGTTGGTCGGCATAATTTTCATAAACAATAAATGAACCAATAGTTATAAAGATAATATATACCACATCCGAATCATAGACAGGACGAGGGCCGACGGGGGCGGATACCAAAACCATCGCACTATATAAGATGCAATAATAAAAGTAAGAAAATGATACAAGTATCTATCTAAACATACAAGTAAGAATATTTTTCCTTTCAGAAAGAAGATAAGAACAAGAGGCTCACCACGGTGGTGCCGGTGATGAGATCGGCGCGGGTGATCGACGGCGGTGAAGACGGGTGCGGGGCGTGACGGACCGCTAAACCTAGACAACTATTGAGGAAAATGGAGCTTGGAGGTCGAGCTTGGAGAGGAGAAAGCTTAAGTAGTGTGGCTCGGGCATTCCATCGAACACCTTGTGTGCATAGGAGGTGAGCTAGAGCACCACCAAGCCCTCTCCCCTCGGCCAGAAAAAACAGAGCAGTGTGCTCTGCTCTTGCGCGAGGGGGTATATATAGGCACCACCATTGGCCCCGGTTAGTGGCATGAACCGGGACTAAAGGGGGGGCTTTGGTCCCGGTTCATGTCTCCAACCGGGGCCAATGGTGGTGGGCCAGGAGCCAGGACCATTGGTCCCGGTTCGTCCCACAAACCGGGACCAAAAGGTCTAGACGAACTGGGACCAATGGCCCACGTGGCCCGGCCGGCCCCCTGGGCTCACGAACCGGGTCCAATGCACCCATTGGTCCCGGTTCTGGACTGAACCGGGACTAATGGGCTTACCCGGCCTGAACCTTTGCCCCCTTTTCTACTAGTGCGCATTACTTATTAGGTCCATTTCTGGTGGTTTTTTGTGCCCTGGCTTAAATGTGGTACCAAGTTGTTACCCTAGATCCAAGTGTGGTGGTTTTGGGTAAATAACTCACCCACGGACCACCATCAGGGGTACCTAAAGAAGTGAACTAGAGCACTATGCAAAAGGCAACGCAATCTCAAACGCCGTCGATGGACGAACACCGAGGCCTCACGGTCACTGCAACGAACATTTCCTAAGAGGAAGTCAACTAGCGGGACATGGAGGAGAAAATAACTTAGGAGCTGTTCGGCAATCCACTGGTGATACGTCTCCGGCGTATCTACTTTTCCAAACACTTTTGCCCTTGTTTTGGACTCTAACTTGCATGATTTGAATGGAACTAACCCGGACTGACGCTGTTTTTAGCAGAATTGCCGTGGTGTTATTTATGTGCAGAAACAAAACTTCTGGGAATGACCTGAAACTTTACGGCACATCTTTTCGGAAATAATAAAAAATCGTTGGAAAAGATGAAGGCCAGAGGGCCCACCACCTGTCCACGAGGGTGGGGGGCACCCCCCTAGGGCGCGCCCTCCTACCTCGTGGGCCCCCTGGAGCTCCTCCGACGCCAACTCCTACTCTATATATTTGTTTTCAGAGAGAGAAAAATCAAGCAGAAGAAATCATCGCGTTTTACGATGTGGAGCCACCGCCAAGCCCTAAAACGTCTCGGGAGGGCTGATCTGGAGTCCGTTCGGGGCTCTGGAAAGGGGGATTCGTCGCCGTCGTCATCATCAACCATCCTCCATCACCAATTTCATGATGCTCACCGCCGTGCGTGAGTAATTTCATCGTAGGCTTGCTGGACGGTGATGGGTTGGATGAGATCTATCATGTAATCGAGTTAGTTTTGTTAGTGTTTGATCCCTAGTATCCACTATGTTCTGAGATTGATGTTGCTATGACTTTGCTATGCTTAATGCTTGTCACTAGAGCCCGAGTACCATGATTTCAGATCTGAACCTATTATGTTTTCATGAATATATGTGTGTTCTTGATCCTATCTTGCAAGTCTATAGTCACCTACTATGTGTTATGATCTGGCAACCCCGAAGTGACAATAATCGGGACCACTCCCGGTGATGACCATAGTTTGAGGAGTTCATGTATTCATTATGTGCTAATGCTTTGTTCCGGTTCTCTATTAAAAGGAGGCCTTAATATCCCTTAGTTTCCATTAGGACCCTGCTGCCACGGGAGAGTAGGACAAAAGATGCCATGCAAGTTCTTTTCCATAAGCATATATGACTATATTCGGAATACATGCCTACATTATATTGATGAATTGGAGCTAGTTCTGTGTCACCCTATGTTATGACTGTTACATGATGAACCGCATCCGGCATAATTATCCGTCACCGATCCAATGCCTACGAGCTTTTCCTATACTGGTTCTCGCTTATTTACTTTTCCATTGCTGCTGTTACAATCACTACAAAACACCAAAAATATTACTTTTGCTTTTGTTACTTTTGTTGCCGTTACCACTACTATCATATTACTTTGCTACTAAACACTTTGCTGCAGATACTAAGTTATCCAGGTGTAGTTGAATTGACAACTTAACTGCTAATACTTGAGAATATTCTTTGGCTCCCCTTGTGTCGAATCAATAAATTTGGGTTGAATACTCTACCCTCGAAAACTATTGCGATCCCCTATACTTGTGGGTTATCAACTGGCTCCGTCAAATTTGAGGATCTGCGAAGCACCTGTTCCCCCGCTCCTGGATTTTTAATGTGCGCTCCGCCAGCTCCGCGAGCGAGAGCGTGGAGTGGAGGGGCGCCGAACAGGCCCTTAGTTGGCTTGCTGAAACATAGCAGTTCCTCCACCACCACCAGCAGATAACCTTAGAGCAATTACAGCTGGACTTGATAAATCCGCCCCCCCCCCTATATGTCCGCGGACGCGCCCGCGCACGTTCGTGGACCCATCCGGACGGGCTCTCATATTTCACTTCCGGCATCAACATATCTCAAACTCGGACTCTCAAATCCATGCACGTCGATTATACAAGCCATGTCACATGTTTATAACACATGTTGGTACCGAACATAAATAGTGTTAACTTAAAATTCATTTTAATTACACAACTCAAACATCAGCTCTTTGGTTTCCGTTGTGGGTCCATATATACTCCATAAGATCATTGAGTAGCTGCGTGTGCCCCTGATGATCTCAAAGATTTTGATGCATCTGCGGAAAGTTCATAAGCTGAGATGCATCCTAATCTTCCGAGCTTTCACCCTATTGTCCATGTGCTTCAAAATAATTGGTTTGGGCTACACCATCACCCTCACCCTCAACAATCATATTGTGGAAAATAACACAACATGTCATGACCTGTCACAAAGTTTCTGATTCCCACATCATCGCAACCCCACGAACAAGTACCCATCGAGTTTGAAGCACTCCGAATACCATCTCCACATCCTTCCTAGCCGCTTTGTGCGGTGAGGACGGGAGAGAGGACTGCTCTGCCAGAGCTGGTGGTGAAGAGGCTAGGAACGGCTGCGGAGCGCGCGCGGTGGCGGAGCTGCAAGACGGACGGCGCGAAGGAGGAAGAAGAGAGGAGAGAGCAAATGGATCCGGCAGTTTTGGAGGTGGATTTGGCGCAATTTGCAGTCGGGTCGGGCTGTCGGGTCTGACGTGGCGGACGCGTCCAGGCGCCCCCATATCCGCCCATATTTGGGCTGGACATGAGGGGTGCCGGTCAGCCCATGCGTTTGAGACGTCTGTTTGGGTCGAAATTTCATGACCGGTCAGTGATCGGGCGGGCCGTCCGAGCGTTTGAGGTAGGTTTGAGGCACCAGGCTATAGGTGCTCTTAGAAATGTGATATTATACTGAACGCAATGAAAAATAGCACACTACAAGATTTAGCGTCGTCGTTCTCGAGATGCTATAGAAATTATAACGTGCTATTTTTAGAAATGACGTTGTCCATAAAAATGTCAATTATATCACATAATTTAAGGCTTTCATAATTTGCAAGGATGGGGACTTGGAGAGAAAATTAAATGAGGCCGACACCGCTACTTGGAGATGGGATGAAGAGGTCGCCCTCACTTGGTGGCCGACTTGCCGACATCGGCGGTGACTCGCTGGAGTTGGAGATGTGGCCGACGCCGCTATTTGAAGACGGGATGAAGAGAAGTCGGTGCCGCTCATGAACCGCCGCCATCGCCCTTGGTGACGAGTTCGCTAGGTTATGTGGTATTCGTTGTTGTATGGGCTATTGTATGCGTTGCGTCATAGAGAGAAAGAGAGAGAGAGAGTTGGGCTAATACTGTGTTGGGTAACGTGATTGTATTAGGAAACATAGGTTAGATTAGGAAATATTCTGGCTTGCCTTGTACTCCAAATAGATCATGTACTCCTATATATACGCCCACGAGGCTCAAGCAATACAACAAACTATTCCACCAATCTTCTCTTCCCTTTTAACATGGTATCAAAGCCAAGAGGTCTCGAGTTCAAGACCCGGCTGGCGCAATTAAATTGCAGCCCACTTTCGGTCCACGTTCAGAGCCAAGTGGGGGAGTGCTGATGTATAATGTGCTACCTAGTCTCTTCCATCGGATCGGTCTTTTGATTGCATTGGCTAGAGCATGCACTTCTACATGGTATCAGAGTCTAATCACAATCCAAACCCTAACCGTTGCTGCTTCCGCACCCGTGCGCCGCCCCTGGAGCGGTCGGCCTCCATGACTGTCGCCGGGGGCCACGCCGCCCGAACCTAGGGTTCGTCCGCCGGCCGTGTTGGTCGGTTGCCCTAGAGAATCTTTTTCCCGAGCCCTTGCTCCGAGTTTTTTCGCTCTCTCGCCGGTCGTTTTGATCGCCATTTTTCTTTTTGGTTTTCCGATCTATTCTTGATCGGTTTGCGTCGCCCGCCGCCGCCGTCGACCCCCGTGCGCCTCTACTCCGACCCCGGCGTGACCAGTCGGCCTCTCCTCCGACCCAACAGCCACGCGCGCTGAGGCGGCCCGTCAGGGCGAGCCGCCGTCCACGCGTCGGTCCGCCCGTCACCACCTTGCTCCGACCGGGACACCTGCATCGCCCCGACCCGGCAGCCTCGCGCCATGCGACGGCCAATCATAGCCGTCGCTCGCGCGCCGACCCGCCCATCGATCCACATCACCCGCCTCCGCCGCGTCTGCACGGCGGGCCGGTGGTCTACCTCGTCGGCCTCGTTTTCGGCTGCGTCGGGACGGCTACGCCAGCCTCGTCGGCTGCCTGAACTCGGGTGCTGCTGCTCCGTTGGTCGCCCGGGCCTCGCTGCCTGGGCGCTGACGCTGCTTTGGCAGCCCGGGTGCCGATGCTGACAAGTTCGTCAGCATGACGGCCCATGCCGTCTGTCGTCGCCGACCTCATCCCGGACTCCGCCGCGACCCTGCCTCCACCGAGCGGCGTCCCCGACCTCGCGCATGCTTGGCTTTTTCACCCACTCGCTGCTGCGATCCGCCTCATCTACGCCGCGCAACCAACCTGGCATGTCGGTTACGCGTGCCTCCGTAGGTCCCGTGAAGATCGTCCCGAGTACCGCGCGCCTCTCTGCCAATTGAGCATCGGGCTGCCGCTGCGTCGCCCCGACGGGCCGCAGCGCCGCCACCCCATGGTTCTTCTCGCGGCTGCATCGACTCGTGCGTCGCCGCTGCATCGCCCCTTCGGGCCGTAGTGCCACGATACGCTGTCCCCGCCGCCGCCCCGAGGCCGTCCCCGTGGTTGCACCGGCTCGCGAACCGCCATTGCGTCACCCCTTCGGGCTGCAGCGTCGCGGCACGCGGTCCCCGGGGTCGCCCCGACCCGCCTGCCGCCACTGCGTCGCCCCTTCGGGCCGAAGCGCCGCGGCCCGCGGTCCATTCCGCCGTCACCGCGCGTCGACCTCCCGTGGTATGCGTCGCGCCATTTCCCTTCGCGCGGGAACGCCACCGTCCACGCCGGTCTTCGTCATGCTGTCAGGGTTCTTCGCCTACTTTGAGCACTGCCGCCGCACTCCTCACCAGCCGCCGCCGTCAGGCCGCCGCCGCCGCTCTTCTTTGGCCACCGCCGCCGCTACCTTCGTAGCCGTCGCCGCTGCCCGTCCACCCCCCTTCATCTTCGTCCAAGCACCAGCCGTCGCCAGCATCTACGTCATCTACCCCGACCACTTCATTTACTCCGACCACCGTTGGTGATATCGGCCCCGCGCTGATGGACGCCGCAATCGTTGTCGAGTTCTTCTCTGCTGGCCCCTCCGACTTCTCTGACATAGCGTACAACTCGTGCCGGTCCCTCGTCTACGCATGCCCGGTGCTGGCAACACCGATGCGTGCCTTCATCCACGACGTGTCCCCGGGCCTGGCAAACCTGGTCGGCGCTTCGTCAACTTTGTCTTCGTCCGTCTACGCATGCCCGGTGCTGGCAACACCGGTGCGTGCCTTCGTCCATGATGTGTCCCCGGGCTTGGCAAACCCGCCGCGACGCGTCATCAACAACATTTTCTTCCCGGCGCACCCCTACTTCGACACCACTGCGCCCATGCTAACTCGGCGCCCTCTTGCACCCGCGGCTCCATGGCGACTTCCTCGACACCGGCCACCCCGATTCGACATCGACCACGGCATTCTTCGCACGGCTACCTCGACCACGGCTCCACCACCCATGCTCTCGGCTACATCGATAAACGGCACAAAGGGCTACTGCATGCTTGAGCAACCTCATTGGTTTCCACTCCAGCCACGAATCTGCGATGCGTCCACCGTTATGGCTGTGGGGGGGGTGTCCATCGGCTTGCCTTCGGATTCTTCTCCAGTCTCACCGTCTGCGTCGCTACCGTTGTGACTGCGAGGGGATGTTGAGTAACGTGATTGTATTAGGAAACATAGGTTAGACTAGGAAATAATCTGGCTTACCTTGTACTCCAAGTAGATCATGTATTCCTATATATATACCCACGAGGTTCAAGCAATACAACAAACTATTCCACCAATCCTCTCTTCCCTTTTAACATGCTGCAATGCCTGATGGGCTGCTGTGTCCGCCAAAATGATACAACGTTATTTCGTTTAGCGTTGAAGTAGTGCTATATCGTGAGTAGCATCGTAGCAAGGAAATTAGCTAAAATTTAGTATGACCCATTCAGGTACGCTCTAGTGACACTATAACATTAAAATGACATGCTATTTTTCGTTGAGTGAACATCATTACTCTTATGGCCATTTTTGGATCAGACATGGAACGATCTCGGAACCGTTCGACTGGATAATTCAGACAGGGAGGTGACTGTCTTCTACGTCCAAATCTAAGCACATACGTACTTATTCCCACCTCAGCAGGTTGTTGCGCCCATCCTTTCCCGGACAAGAAGAAGAAAAAGAAGTAGAAGGTCCTTCCACTTCCAGCTCATCTGGATTGCTGCTTGCTGAAAGGACGCCGCAGCTGCTGTAATTTTTGTACAGAATATGTGCTGCTGCTGCTGCTCTAATTTGGGATATGAAATTCAGACTTGGGGCTGACTGTGATATCTGTCCTAACCTGCGCGCACATTCCAGCCCCGGCTCTGCTTCGTGCTGAAGCGACGATGAAATCTCAGTTAGCTACCACAGACCATTCATTCAGGCATTCGGTGACATGCATACGTAGCAAATGCGTAGTAGCTGCTCTGGAATCGTAGATAAAGATTGCGGACAAGATCGAGAGTGATAGCAGATAGGGCCATATGGGTTTGCATGCAAGTGGGGCAACGGGCAGGCTGACAGAGACCGGCCGGACATGTGGTACTCCAGAGACCGCTCTATCCGCCCCATACGTATGTTCGTTATCCACTGCTAATCGTGTGTGTCTGTTGTACTAGCCTGCCTATTCCTGACCATTCAGCAATCCTTGTCTCCACCTCATGTACTACACAGCTTACAAACTGTTATAAAATCAATCGCCTCAGAAAAATAGCATGTTTCTTTTTTTTTGGGGAAAAATAGTATACCTTAATTTCTACAGCAAAGATGTGCAGGTACTTATGGCGGCCAAAATTTAAGGAAAACTAGGCGGCGAAAACTCAGTTTTTTTTTCAAGAACACACAAGCCGTGTGTCTTTATGTATTAAGATAGGGGAAGGGGTCACAACACAAGCTGTTTAATTACAAGAGGTGGGAACGCAGCATGCACAACCTCTCCACCCACACACAGAAAGCTATCTGGCCACATCCACCGCCTCACCTGCTCTAGCTAGAGTCCACTTGGAGAACTCCTCACGGATTCTTAGAATCACCTGACATGGCATCGAAGCTACCTTGTCGAAGACTCTACTATTTCTCTCCAACCAGACCATACGTAGAGTGGAACAAATTAGCGCATTCAGCTCTTTGAGAAGATCGGCACGAACCGTAATGTTGATAGCCGGCATCCATTGCAGAAGCGAGCTAGTCGGGGAAGGCATGAAACGGTGAAGCCTGCTGGGCAGGAGCATGTGGAACCAAACACCCGGCCTGTATTGCTGTGCGGCTATATAAAGAAACCACGGTCAATGGTGTGTGTTGTTCCTGACACATGGTGTGTGTTGTTCCTGACACATTGGCGAGCTATCGCTGAAGCCGGCACACAAACGGGTGGGAGATAGCGTATTGTTGCTAAATAGCATCACTCAACCTAAATTACTAAGTACAACAGCAGTTTTTTTATTTCAATTTTATCTATTTCTTGGAAAAAATTATGATATTTTCTTAAAAAATGAAAATAATGTTTGAAATATATGAAAAAAAATGAATTCAAACTAACTTCTAAAATGTTCACATTTTATTTTGGAAAAAGTGAACAAATATTTAGAAATCACGAACAAACTTTTGAAATTCCAAACATTTTTTTATACAACATGAAAATTTGTAAATATAAAATTAACAAATTTATAATATACACTGAACAAGTATTAAAATACACTCCGAAAAATTGAGGGAACATAGATTGTGATTGCCGAACATTTTTCGAAAAAAATGATTTTTATCAGAGAGTAGCGGTTGAACCGATGAACTATCTTTGTAATTCCTGAACATTTTTTAATTTTCTGAATGTTTTAACAAATTAATGACAAATTTGAATTTAAAAACATTTTTGGTGTTCATAACATATTTTGAATACACAAACACACTTATAAAAATTTTGAACAATTTTTTTAGGTGCTGAAGTTGTTTTGCAAAATTGTGAACATTTTTCGAATATGCAAACATTTTTTTAAACACGAACATATTTTGAATACGCTAACATTTTATGATCTTGATCATTTGCTTTTCCAAATGCACATTTTATAACATTTCGGAACTTTGTGTAATGCCAAATTATTTAGAACTTTAGAAAAACATACACAGAAAAGACAAAACAACGTGAAAAAACTCGAAATTGAAAAAATAAAGGGCCCCGCATATGGGCCTTATTATCTGCCAATCATATTCAGTGCGTTGGGCTTATATGGGCTGTAACCACTGCGTCCCATTTTGGATACGTTTGCTTTTTCCTTTTTTTGGCTAACTTTGTAAAAGAATATATAAATTATCTTCAAAGTAAAATAAATAAATTAAAATATATTATTTTATAAATAATATTCAAATAATATTTTTAGAAATATTCAGGTATTATTTTATAAAATATAGATCTAAATAAAATAATATTGACAAACTGTAACAAGAAGTTCATAATTTTAAAGCATCAATGTATTTAATAAAAAAATATGATAATTTTTCGAAAAACATATAATTTAGTAAATGTTCATATAATTGAAAACATTATGTTTATCATAAAATATTCCTTAAGTACATGAAAAAAAAATATTGTTTTAAAAAGTTTTCACGTCTTTTAGAAAAGTTTGTGTGCTTGCCAAAAAATATTTATATAAATTTTGAAAAAATATATGGGGAAATATATATGAACCTAGTAATCCCCCTAACTTCAGTATGTGGGATAACAATGGCCTCCACTTAGAAAAAAGGGGATACTTCTGGTGGAAGAATCCGCATGAACTTATTCACATTTTCGAAGATCCTGCAACTTCCAAAGTGGGCAATGGCAGCTTTGTTCTGTTTTGGTATGACTCGTGGCTGGAGCAACCTCTCTCTCAGAAATACTCTTAATTGCATTCTTTTGTAGTCAATTATAGAGACACCACGTGGATTCTGTAACATTGTTCTAGGCACACACTATATAGCATTTTATTTCTAAAATATAAAAAAAATCAAACAATTCTGAAACTTTTTGTGGGAAACATGGTTGAGCGTTCTACTTACGTACGCAAAAAATGACTTCAGTGTTCTTCTGAATGAAAAGAATGCAGCTTCAAAAATCTCGAATACTAAATTATATATAGATATCAACTTTAATATATGTATTAATAGCAAAAACTTGCAGGGCCTCAACAGAGGTCGTGCAGACCGCATTTGTTGTGCTCGTGTTGATGAATACTTTATAGTAGCTATTGGGAAATAAATAGCTTCACCAGTATGTATTAATAACATAAATGATAGATGTATCGTGAATATACATAATATACCATGTGATTCCTCTGATCTTGCATTGTAGATCCTTCCCATGTCTGATTAAGTAACGTTTGTACAGGTTGTGATAAGATCAGTAATCTCATTTTTTTAATAAAAGGGCTAAACAGAAACAACCTCTTCACAAAGAGATATTATACATATATTTCAAATGGATATTTTGAATAAAAATAAAAATATATAGGAAATAAGAAGGTGCAAGAAAGTATTCGGTAAATACGAGAAATCACTCATGGAATAGGGATTGGCATGATCACATCCAGGGTGAACCTTCACAGACAAACCTAAGCGCTCTGCAGATTCTCGCACTTCGTTTGAATCTTCTCCACAACTTCAAGACCGCCTAACCTGCTATGATATTTGTACTCAAGGTCAAGAAGCTCCCTATAACCCTTACTCCACAGTCCACACCATCTTTCGATGGACATTTTGTGAGGGCTACATCTCCATTCTAGAGTTGTTCCACTTAAGCATGCCTACCTCAATAAATTTTGGATTCACACCATTGACATTAATACCATTGATTTGGGTAAATCTTGAGTGGCACCTGATACTATGATTATCTGTTTTCAGGTAAGCCAAAGTTAGCATTGTATGATTCACCTAAACAGGTTTGCATTGTATGATTCAGCTGAACAGGTTGGGGTGTCTATGAGTTCTAGGTGTTGCAGGGTACTCAAATTCAAAAATTTGTAAAGGAACAGAAGACAATGGAATCAAGAAAATCTATACAAGAAATTCAAGCTACATGTGTCCTCTCCACTCTATATTTTTATTGACTACCATAATGTCATGAGACATGTCACATAAATGATAAAAAATTAACAAGCAAGATGGACCTTGAAAGTATGGCAATTTCTTACTCATCCTAGCTCATAACCTAAAGTATGAGTATCACCATACTCTCTTACCCAGTCATTGCCAATTAAGACCAATGTTCAGATTATTCAACAACCACATATGACGCACTTGGTCAAAATTTCTAGTTTAAATGGTAACTATCCTGCATACCAAAATTTGCAAAGAAAAATGAAAAAAATACAAGACATTTGATATGACTAAAGCAAAAAATAACTACTGGGGCAGGGCTGCAGGATAATAAAGGTTATGCTAAAGGGAGTTGGATTATCTCGGTAGTGCAGAAGTTCTATTTTCCTATTCCCGATTTCCAAAGCACCTTTTGTTCACGTTTTATCGTCGACTCTATAAAATTATCTAAGCGGGTATTTTTATTGGTATCACTCTAAGATTGTAAGTTCAACATTATATAAAGCAATCATGGCTATGTTCGCTGCACTGAGGCCAGCAGATAAAAAAGGCTCCACAACTATGTTGATCTTATATCTAAATGCGGTACATGTGGGTATGCATGGACATACATTATGAATATGAATCATCTATGCTTGGTCCTTTAAAAAAAATATCTATGCTTGGTTCTGGTTCATGAGGTAAATGAGGCATAATGAACAGAGATAACATGGTTTACATAACAGGGGTGGAACCTTTGACTGCACATATTCAAGATGTTACCTCGTGGCAATAAACTCTGGTAAGCCAGGTGTTCGCATATCTGAGGCATCAGGTAATCACTTGTCCATTTTTTTTTGTCTTTTCACATATGCTAGGTAATTCATGCAAAACACACGTATGACTCGCCTGAACTTAGTTTTTCCATCTTCACCCATGGTGCTACCAATTTAGATGCCGGGGCTCGTCTAGAATAGCAATTTCAGCCACTTCATCCGGAATGCAATCTGTGATATCTCCAACAGGTAGGATGGTTGTCATTTCTTTTGAAAACTGGCATAATAAGAGGTCGCGCTCTTTCAAATAACCTCAAAGCAAAACCAAATGAAACATTTCGGGGGAGAACCTAATTGTCTGGTACCTGGGAAACAATGTCGTCAGTAAATCTCCCCATTGAAATCTCATCCATCCGATGAAAATCCTATGGCCTACCATCCATCTTCCTCCTCCAACCAACATTCCTCCCCCCACGTACCGCTAGGTGGGCCGCCTGCTGCCGCCACCTGCCGCCGTTTGCGCTCCCGTGACCGTCTCGCCGCACCACCCTCCCCTAGCCTTAGATGTATATCGCCACATTGGTGCTAACAACTACACGCGCTTAACATTAAGAGGCTAACATTTGTCTTCTAAGTTAGGTTTTGGATCCTGAATAAATTAATTTTCTCCAGGGGTGGGGGGGGGGGGATTCTCCGTTACCATGGTTATCGAGAAATACCGAATAGATTTCAGTTGAAATTTATAATTGAATTTGGAATTCAAATTTTTTAACTTGATATAGATAAGACTTGAACAACAATTTACCAGAAAAGTGCTACTAGCTCAGTGGTACGTCTAGCGCCTGCTATGTGATATGTGGTCACGAGTTACATATTCTGGAAAGTAAAAAAAAGGTGCAGTGAATGGGACTCAAACCAGCTACCTCTCGAGGTGAGCAATAGATGGTTACCACCATGCCACATTTATGGATATTTACATATGCGAGATGCTATGTCCATTTTAGTATACCTTGAGCGTTTTTTGCTCGTCATACTTCTTTCTCGTGGGCGGCGAGAAACGCGGATACCGCACGGTATCCAAATTTGTGTTTGTGTGTAATGCAGGCTTACTTACATGATAAGCTGCTTATTGGGAGATAAAACAGTACAAGAAAATAATACATGAAACAAGCGATGACCAGAACAACAAGTAATATTCAATTTGTCTTATGTTGTTATTAATTGTCTGCACGACCAAATCTCCCACCATGTCTACAGTTCTGGGTAATAAGCATTTGTAATGTAAAGTCTGAAACATAGATACAGTCTCACAATAGATTTCTAGTTCCAAGCTAAGCTTAACGCTGAGGCCACACGCGGAACACTTGGGCGACGCCGGTCAAAGCCAAGGCGGGGGCATGACGAAGATCCTCCTCAGCGGGTTGGCGACTTGACCGCCTCCAGCATGCTCCACAAACTCCGCCGGAGTTAGGAAGCTACCATGGCACATACACAAAATCGTCACTTCATCAGCTTTACTGTACTCGTACAGCAAGCCTACAATACTCCTTCCATTGGGGAGCCCGCTGGTCGACACCAATGGAATCTCCCGCACCTTCGACATCTCTGAATCATCTTGCTGCCCTCCCCCAGAACCAAGGGCTGCCGCTCTTACTGCTGGTGCTGGAGAAGAAGCGGTTGCCATGACAGTGTTGTTAGCACCCTCGGCCTGATGCACACCATTTGTACCCTGAGAAGAGGATACAACAGCTGATGACAGGCTCCGCCCTTGAGCGCTAGGAGTTCCTGTAAGATCAAACGCCGACAATACAATATGTGTTAGATAATAACGAGAAATAAACGAGACAAAGAGACACAGGTTTTTACGTGGAAACCCTTGCGGGAGAAAACCACGGAACGCACGAAGGCGTATCACTATAATTGGGAGGAGTATTACATTACACGAGAGGACAAACCCTCTACGTGCTAATCTGGTGGAGATCTCTCTCATCTATTCTATGACTAGCTGGTACTATATAAAGGGGCAAACAACTCTCTTTCTTGGTGGACACGAAACAGAGTTGTAGTCATGCTACGTCTAGCACGGTTGGCATGCCGTAGTCCGGTAGGACTCCATCCGTAGTACAATACTTGTATGGGATTCGGAACACAATAAAAATAACACTCCACCTTGAGACGAAATCCCTTACAATAATCATAGATAGCATCAACTCCTCGATTAAAGTCATCACAAGTAAACCTTGTGCCTGGAAATGTCCATAGGACTAATAAACTTCTCATGAAGTCATATCGAGCAAATCAATCAGTAGGTCGTCCAGAAAACAGCACAACTATCAACAAAGCAGACTAACAAAACTTGGTCTCCCAATAAAAGTCTGAGTCTGTGCCACTGACCTCAAAAACTGAAACTGCTCAATCATCAAATGACATAAGTCATCATATCTCCTGTGGTGCCTGAACGAGCGCATAGCTCATAGTGCAAATCTTGGTGCACATCGCATTGTGAAGAACTCATCTCACGGAATCTGAACGTGCTTCAAATCAGAAAGCACAAACCTCGGCAAACAATACTCAAGCAAGAGCATATGGTACGGATGGCATCGCGTGCATCCAAAAAACTGCCGACTTGTAGCGGTTAATGAAAAATCCATGACATGGTCATAAACTGTCCTTATAGAACAACTGTCGGATGAAGGAACCATCTTAACATGCAACGGAGTTTCAACTCTGCAATAGACCCCTCTCGAAAGAGCAAAGACAACTGAATTGCACTTGAAACTTAACAGCGCTAAATGTTGTAGTATCTAGCAGAAACAAATCAATCTCCTTGCACCTCAACTCATTCTCATCACGAACATGAATATCAAACAAAACCTTCACATGCATAACAGCAAAACACTTTGGAGAGAATAGTGTATATGTTGGCTACCAACAGGCTTAATAATTACCTCCTCCAATACCTTTTTTTAATAACTGAATTCTGTTCTTCAAATAACTGCAGCAAATTGCATCCATTATCCCGACGGGCCATAATCCTCAAAAACTCCACCTTGAAGAAAAACTGAGTGCATCCTGATAATTGGCTTGCGCCTACAACGCTCGCATCTCGACTTGCCATAGGGTAAACCTTGTGTCACGATCCAGCAGCGGAACATCGTACTTCATGCATGCCATGAGTAGATTAAATCTGTGTTCACAAAGTAGTACAGGCCGATAGAAAAATTCTTGACAGAATTAATATGCGGAGCAGACGAAAAGTAGGATAAATAGCACCTGGTAGTGTTTATGGGCAGTGGACGTAGCAACTGACAGAGAACAAAAAATCTGATCTGTAGATCAGCCTCGGCGTCCACGTGAGTAGTAGTAGTACTCAACTAGTACTAGCAGGTCACGTGGAGTAGTACTAGTACTTTCATTGCTCTGTGTTGATCCGGTCTTCACGTCACGATCTCGTAGCAGCGCACGGCAGCGGAATTGACAGGTCTCGGCGGATCGGACAAGCGCACGGCTTTGTAGGGCGGCACAGCAGCGCAAATAGATCTTCAGTCGGACAACGGATATCTGCGGCGGCGCGCAGCGGAAATCGATCTGCCTTCGGATCGGCAGACCGCGTGCAGGGGCGGCGGACACACCGCAACCCTAATCTCTTGATCTCAAATCTCGTATCGACGAACTTGGCTCTGTATACCACTTGTTAGATAATAACGAGAAATAAACGAGACAAAGAGACACAGGTTTTTACGTGGAAACCCTTGCGGGAGAAAACCACGGAACGCACGAAGGCGTATCACTATAATTGGGAGGAGTATTACATTACACGAGAGGACAAACCCTCTACGTGCTAATCTGGTGGAGATCTCTCTCATCTATTCTATGACTAGCTGGTACTATATAAAGGGGCAAACAACTCTCTTTCTTGGTGGACACGAAACAGAGTTGTAGTCATGCTACGTCTAGCACGGTTGGCATGCCGTAGTCCGGTAGGACTCCATCCGTAGTACAATACTTGTATGGGATTCGGAACACAATAAAAATAACAATATGGATCAATAGAAGCAAATACGATAGAATAAGAACCAACCGCCTCGGAACAAAAGCATCTACAAAACAGTCCAAATCTATCAGTAGTTGTTTTACAACAAGGATTAGTTAGCAATTTGAATTATTGATGTATCTGTATTTCCTATTCTAGGACACATTCAATAGTACAAATACTGTAACTGCATGGTTTTGGTCCAAAGGCCAGGATGAATCTAAGCCACAACTTAGTTTGTTGGGTGTACGTTACGTAGTTCTAATGATAAAGCCAAGTACCTTAAAGATATCCAGATGACTAGCTACATGATTAAGCTGGCATAATTTATCAAGGAGTAACACAAGGAGCTAAGCATGAAAGTAGGGATGTGGTATTGTTGGATCAAAATACCATCCTTGTGAGTTGCACATGGAAAATATGCACCATATGGAAGCATGTTTTGGGGGTATCTGGTCGCGGAGAAGGTGATGGGTTGCTTTGCTCACTTGCACTCTGGCAACTAATTGTGTGTGATTTGGTCGTTGGTCGACGACACGTGGTGGTGGTGGTAAAGGAGTTGCCGGAGTCCATGCTGGAAATGGCTTCCTTGGTGCACAAACAATCACAATATCGGTGTACTTGGCATTTTTATTGTTGCTCAGACATCAATGTCCACACTCCGAATCTGTGTGGATTCAAATGTTATTTGCGGCTTCCAAGAAAGTACTATTAGACTAGCTAAGCCAGCACATAGGCATCACAACATAAAATGTGCTTGATATGGTGTCCTTGGTGCGCCAAACAATCACGGTACTACCATACAACAAACATCTCCGGCGTTGATCGGACATCCTTGCCAAACTTTGGTTTCCAAGTAAATCACCCCCCAAAACCATGCCGGATTTTAGTGTTGTTTTTTGTTTAAATACACATACCATATCTGTCACGAAAACAAAATACTGTGTCCGAGTCCATGTTGAGCACATATGTGTACAATGTAATGTTGAGCGTCGTGGCCATGAGGCGGACGTCATTTAGCTTGTTCCTCGATGATAGACCTCTGCGGTGTCCAAATTTGTTTGTTGAGTATGACATTCTGAACCCATGTCAGATTAGACTGTTTCTAACGTATCCAACAAATGCTAGATAAGGCATTGAGATCCTCTACCACGTCTTAGTAAGTGTTGGACTAGTAAGCGAGCATATGTGCATCGCAAGGTCTACTGAAATAGTGACCACCAGAGATAGCCTGCCCAACAATGTCAAACTTGTTCCATGATGATTTAGACATCTACGGTTGTCTAACTTTGATTGTTGAATCGAGTATCATATCAGAGTAAATGTTGAGTAGGTAAACAACTCATCGGCATCACTAAGATACACCGAAATGGCGACCATCGGGACTAGGATGGTCGACGACAATCGACTTGTTCCTAAGTGATATACCTCTATGAGTTTCCCGAATATGATAGCCGAAATTCGTGTCCGATTTGAGTTTAGTGTTACTTGCAGAGTCCAACAATCATGCTGTATAAGGAAACGAAATGATGTACTATGTTTGGATAAATGTTTGACTAGGTATCATGTGTTTTGTGTTGGATTTGGATGTTATTCATCCTGTCTAAAAATATCATGTCGAATAAGTTGCCGAACACATGTACCACATCCAGATAATTTTTTGAATGGGTATCATGTGCTTCATGAGAAAAAACGAAATGGCAAAGCATTGATGCTACTTTGGCATACTAGCAAAACGTTATACTAGGCAAACAAGCACATATGTGATACAGGATACACGGAAATGCCGAGCATCGGGGCTAGGATTGTTGACAATGTTCGACTTCTACATCCACAATAGACCTCGACAGGTTTCCAACTTTCGTTGCCAAATGCGGCAACCCAAATCTTTGTCATACCTGAGTGCCATTTTCCATGTCCAACAATTTCTTGTCGAATAAGTCACTGAAATCATGTACCACCTCTAGAGAAATGTTTGACCGACTATCACGTGCTTCACAAGATATAAAGAAATGGCATGTGTTTCATGCTACTTTGTCAAACGATTAAATGTCATACAAGGTAAACAAGCACATCACCATCACAAGGTTTTCTAGAACGGCGAGAATCCGTACTAGGATGGACGATGGTGTTCCGACTTGTTCCTCAATGATAGACCTTCATAGGTTACTTCGGTTACCAAATAGGACCGCCTAAATTCGTTTTGACTTTATTTGCCATGTCTGACAATTTCATGGAAAATAAGGCACTGGAACTATGTACCACCTCCAGAGTAATGTTTGCCCATGCATCATGTGCTTCACAAGATACGTAGATATGGCAAGCATTCATGATACTTTGCCAAATAAGTGAAACGTCACACTAGTTAAACAAGCACATTGGAGTTGCAAGGTATGCCAAAACGGCAACCATCCGCACTAGCATGGATAATGACTTTTACTTGTTCCTCGGCGATAGACCTCAATGGTTTTGGACTTTTGTATTCCTTATATGAACGCCATAAGTTCAATTGGATTTGAGAGTTATTTGCCATGTCTAACCACCGAACACTACTAGGGAAAACCTTATACACAAAATCTTAGCAGCAGCGCGGTATAAAAACAGGCGCTACTGCTAATTAGCAGCAGCGATCTTTAGAAAAGAGCGCTGCTAATGACTGAGTAGCAGTAGCGCTCTAGGTGTAAAGAGCGCTACTACTATAATTGCCACGGTGTTGCCTCCAGGCTAGATATAGTAGTAGCGCCCTTCCCGTGGACGCGCTACTGCTAAAGAACTTAGTAGCAGCGGTTTTGCTCAAAACTCGCTACTGCTAAGTAAAACCGCAACTAATTAAGTTTAGTCCCATACTGCTAGGCGAACAAGGTGTTTACCACCTTAAATATGTTGCTTCTCAACCTATCTCGAGCACTTGGTCTTCATTGAACTATATGTGTATGATTTGTGGTTGCAATATGAATCCTCGCCTATACCTATACAGGTACAATGCCGGATTCATGTTGAGTATTTAGATTATACACAAAAAGATCAATGATGACCAATGTATATATTTGATGTTTTTACTAAACAAAAGAAATAACTACTTCCATTAGCAGAAGCGGTTTTTCCTAAAACGCGCAGTAGATACTTTAGCTATAGCGCGTTTTCTATACGTGCGCTACTGCTAGTTCGAGTTAACCACCCCCCGCATCAAAATTTCGCGAAGTCCTCTTCCCCCCCCCCCCACCGGCCTGTTCCGACTCCCCCTGTCGCCCCCGCCCGAGCCCGAGCGCTTGCCCTCTCCGCCACCGCCGCCGCCGCCCGCCCTCAACCTCACCGCCGCCACTCTCGACGCACACTGTCGCCGCCCTCGACCTCACCACCGCCGCCCTCGACCGAGCCCGCCGCTCAGGACCGCCGCCCTCCCGAGCCCGCCGCCCAGGACCGCCGCCCTCGACCGAGCTGCCGCCCCTCCGTCGCCAAGCACCTCCCCGCCACCGTCTCTCCCTCTGTAAGCCCCCACCCCTCCCCCACCCCCTCTCTCTTTGCTTAGTTAGTAGATGATTTTAGTAGTAGTAGATGTTAATTTAGGGTTCATAGATAATGATTTTTAGAAGTAGTGGATATTAATTACTAGTAGTGATGGTAAACTAGTTGTATAATTAGCAGTAGTACATGTTAATTAGTAGTAGATGTAGTAGTTAGATGTTAATTAGTAGTAGTAGATGTGCTAGTTTCTTTCTATTTATAGTAAGTTTATATTTAGTAAGAACTAGTTGAATTAATAGAACTAGTTTAATTTTAGTTGAACTAGTTAAGTTTTAGTTGAACTAGTATAGTTAGTAAATTAATAACTAGTTGAACTACTTCATTTTTAGAAAGAACTAGTTTTTTTTATTTATAGTAAGTTTATATTTAGTAAGAACTAGTTGAATTAATAGGACTAGTTTAGTTTTAGTTGAACTAGTTAAGTTTTAGTTGAACTAGTATAGTAAGTAAATTAATAACTAGTATAGTAAGTAAATTAATAACTAGTATAGTAAGAACTAGTTGAATTAATAGAACTAGTTGAATTAATAGAACTAGTTGAACATGCCATATTTGTTGTTATCTTTTAGTTTAAGCAATTATTTCATGTTTTGGTTACACCTCCGAGTGTCCTATGTTTTGCCGGAGTGTTGATTAATTTCCGTTCTGGCAAATTTCAGGCGCTCGATATGTCCTTTTTTAGCAAAGGTCATGCCGGATTTTTCCGTGAATTCTGACATGACTTGTGCTAGAATATGTACAAGTTTAATCTTTGAATTATGAACGTAGGAAATGTCGTACTCGGATGACGACAGTCTCCTGGGGGAGTGCAGCTGGTGCCACGATGATCAAGGTATGTGCGACAGGTTCGTTGAGCTGGATGGAGATCGGCGCTTCAGCATTAAGCTCGATGAGACCTTCGATGTTGAAACGGTACGCAACAACGACAAGTGTTTTTTTTTCGTAATTAAGCATGACTTCAACTATTTCAACGTCTAATTTTCATCTTTTACAATTCGACTAGCTTATCCCATGCCATGCAAGAAGCTATGTGTTGGAGAGGATGGGTTTTGAAGACCATGAAAATTTTCAAACAAAGAAAATACACCTAAGGACCCATCATGATATCGATTTTGAAGTAAATCTGTACAATTCTCAGAGCGTAACCCATTTTGGTTGCCAAAATTGGAAAGCACTTTGCAAAATGTATGGTTTTTATGAGGGTATGATGGTCACCATGGATCTTGGTGATCCTGACATCGAGCAAGACAATATGGACATTTGGGTCCTTGTTGATACACTTCCGATTCTACCGCAATGTGAGTTTCTCAAACATAGTTATTAACTAATTTATATTGTTTATTTCAAAATAGTTGACAGCTTATTTCCATTGACAGCTTATTTTGAATCTTCAAAGAGTGTGCAGAAGATGGTAGACAAAACCCACTACACTGAGGGCTCCGAATTAACTTATAAGGAGAAAAATCATCTGATTGCTTATTGTACTTTTTTTGAGAATTACAATACCTATTATCGAACTCCTCCAAATTATGGTGAATACATGCCACTAGTGCACGTGTTGAACCACGATAACTTCTATGGAGATACCCTGGTAAGATATTTTACTATTACGACATCCGTGCATCTTTTGCATACTTCTAAAACTAGTACATCATTGCTAACTACGAAGTTATTACTATGTTTTTCAACAGAAAATCCCGATGGAGTGTGTGCCTCATCCGATGTATTACAATGGTCGCCTTGAAGTTCTGAACCTACAGCCAGGTCATCCTACGGATCTCACATGTGCATATCGAATTTCTGAAACCGGTGAACACATGCTAATCAAAGAGTTGAAAAAATGTTTGGACATTCGTACGGAGGTTCTTGGAAGCAACATTAAGCGAAAGGCAAGAATTGGAGACAGGATAATCTACATTCTCCATAATGGAGAGCCAGGGGCTATCTTGTTTTTTGCTATTTTACCTTAGAGAATATAGTAGGTCCTAAGAGAATGTAGTAGGTCCTATGAGGTACAATATGTTTATTATGTGATACAACGTGTTAGAGTTGAAGATGTGAGGAGTACTTGTGATTACGACTAGTGACCAATGATATGATGATGATGATGATGATGATATATAAGTTGTTAATGATATGATGATGATGATGATGATGATGATATTTATTATATCGCTGGGTGAAAGAACCGCGGATTAGTTTTAAATGGATGGATCCAAAGTGACCATTGGCTACTTTGGATCCATGCACTTGAAACTAATCCAAGGTTCTTTCACCTAGTGATTTAATAACTCATTATGATATAAAAACAATCTCTAAATTGCTACTGTATGAAAAATTGTATACAGGTATATGAATATGACCTAAAATTCAAGAGAAATGGAATAGGGAATGATAGTAGTAGCGATTGTTTTCGAAAGCGCTACTAGTAATTAGCAGTAGCGCCTGACTAGGCAAGCGCTACTACTAAGTAGATATAGCAGTAGCGAGTTCCTGTAGGCGCTACTGCTAAGCATTAGTTGTAGCGCCTTATCAGTAGCGCGCCTACCCGCGCTACTGAGAGGCCCAAAACCTCACTGCTGCTAGGCTTTTCCCTAGTAGTGGAATATGGCACCGGAACAATGTATCGCCTCCGGAGAAATGCATGACCAAGTATCATGTGCTTTGCAAGATACAGATAATTTGAAAGCATTCATGCTACTTGGCCAGACGAGTAAAATGCTACACTAGTTATCAAGCACATCAGCATTGCAAGGTATGTCGGAACTAGCAGAATACAAACATCCACACTAGGATGGTCGACAGCTTTCAAATTGTTCCTTGGTGATAGACCTCGACCGGTTTCAAGCTTTCGTTTACGAATTTGACTTCCTGGATTCATTTTGAATTTGAGTGCTATATCTCATGTTTGACAATATCATGCCAAGTAAGTCGGCAAAATCATACACCACATCCATGCGTGTCATGTGATTCACGAGATACAACGAAATGACGAGTAAAGTGCCACACTAGGTAAGGAACCACAATGGCATCGCAAGGTATGCTAGAATAGCGAGCTTTAGGACTAGGATAGGCACCAACTTTGACTTTGTTCATTATCGATAGACCTAGGCAAGTCTCCAACCTTTGTTGTCGAATATGACATCTGAAATTCATGTAAGTTGAGTGCTATTTGTCGTGTCCAATGACATCATGTAAAATAAAGCACCGGAGTTATGTGTCACATTCAAATAAATGTTGATGTAAGTGTCATGTGCATCACAATTCACAAGACACAAACAAATGGAAAGAATTGGGCCCAATCTGCCCAAAAGGGCCCAGCTGGTTCATGGATATTATGTACCTCGATAGATGTAAAATTTTGATTGTCGTGTACGACACCCAAATCCATGTCAGATTCGAGTAACTGGGGTGTTATTTTGACGTGTCAAAAAATAACATGCTGAATTGGGAACCAAAATCTGATAGCAAGTCCGAGCAAATGTTAAACTAGGTTGGCAAGCACACATGTGTAGCATGGTTACACCAACGTGGAGAGCATCATGGCAGCTGCCCAAATTGTTCATCAATGACATAGACCTCAATAGGTGTCCAACTTCATTTCTGTAGTCCGACAATGGTATCCTTTGTGCCCAAATTTCTATGCCGAAAGGCACCAAAATCCGATATCACATTCGACTAATAATCATTCTTACATCACACATACATGCTACCGAGTTGTATTTAAGGTTTGTTTCCTTGACGAGCACGATGATGGTGGTGGCAGCGTCGTGCATGATAAGATTAAAATTTCCCCGGCTTCTGGTCCACCTCGTTGGAGACTATCTTGATGCCGGTTTTGGTCATTGCTGTCTCCGTGTGTTTTGCAGGTGGTCTTCGAAGGCGCCATCGAGTGGAATATATGGCATGCTTCATGTCTTGGTCCTCTGGCTCCTTCTTCTACCAGCCAACCATCGAAGCGCTTCATATCTTGGTCCTCTAGCTCCTTCTTCAACCGACGAACTTTGACCAGGTTCGGCTTCGTCATGAGCTAGTGAGGTGAGGTCTCCTCGAACCGACCCATCTTCGTCATCTTCTCTGGAGAGACAATCTGTTTTCCTCAACATCTTCTGGCACCGACCAAGAAGTTCACGACCACTACATCAATAATTTCCATAGGTCTGGTGTTTCTTTGAAGGTTTAGAAGCAGTATTGTGTTCTGCTCATGGCATCAATTTCTTGAAGGACTTGTGTGTAATTTTTTGGTTCTTTAAGGATGGTCCTATATGGGTTGGTTCACTTCAATACATGGATTTGGCCTCTGTGATAATAAAAGCTAACAAGCTAATAATTGCTTGTGAGGCTGAGGCTGGTGGCTGTCCGCCCAAGCAGCTAGCTCTCACACCCTGATTTTATCTTTACTTTCCCATCTTCCTGAAATGATACACAAATCATGACAATGTCCTAGTAGACACTAGCATGCAAACAATTGTAAACAGGACAACTTCATTCTGATGTATAAGTTGGCAAATAAGCAAGCGAACCTAGCTGTAAGACGATTCCCAGGTGGGAAACACCAATTATGAGAGTCATATTAGGCTCTTAGCTTGCCAAATACACCTAAAATCCAGCGGTCTGGCTATAATCCAGAACTGGAGAGCCTTACTCCATACGGAGTACTACTTTATTCACCGGCCCTGGCGGCCTGGTGCAACTGGCAAATTGCAAACCCCAACTCCACTTACCTAATGTGCATTGCAGCTATGCTCACACAAAGTGGCGGATCTAGAACTGACCAACATGGTGGCAACATTACAAAGGGTGGCATTTTTTTTCTCAAAACACATTACAAATAGTTAATAAAGTACTGAACATACATATGAATGCACTAGTTAAAGAAGCTCCGGCAAATGTTTCTGCCTCCATGACCCCCACAGTAGGCCCCCCATGCTCACACACGAGTTAAATACATCCACTGGGAGTGCCTCAACTAGTCCCGTATGCCCTGACTATGTAGTTTGAAGAGGTAAACATGATTTTTTTTTCTAAAATTTATGTGGATTTAAAACAGTTCAACGTATATTAAAAATTATTGTGTAAACTTTTGTATCTTCATTCAGGACCCCAAGCACGAACAATTGGTATGTATCTTAATTGTAATTTTTATTAAAGTACATAATTACAAAAAATGACGGCGTTGTCTTAAAAAATATTGTGTAATAATGGTAAATTCTAGAAATATGTTAAAGTTGTTTGTAGAAATGTAAGTTAATTTTAGCACTATTTTTTAATAAACCTTGTTAATTTTTTAAATGCATGACAAACATCTTTCAAAAACATGTTTACAATTTTATAGTACATGTGAAACTTTTTCCATAAACATGTTGAACATTTGTTTTGAAATGCACTAGCATATTCCCTAAATCTTCCTCAATACTAGTAAATCATTTAAAAAGTAAATGGTCTCATTAAGGTATGAAGAGGCATCTTGCCAGTTGGTTAGCGGTGGGGCCCATTTTGTCATTTATACTGTTCATTCGCGGTAGCCCCAACCGGCCAGCAGTATTTCATTAAAATTCAGGAGGTTATGTGCAAAAAAAGAAAATCACACACGGGTCAGCTAGCGCCTCACCCACTCCCAGCCGCTAACACATGTGGGCCACTGACACGCTGGCACGCCACATGGACAGGGCATACGCTCAGATATAGCCCGAGGCACCTTATTTGTACATTTGGACAAGTCACGACACTAGTTTGATGTATTTTAGAAATTTACTAAAGTGACTGCGACCAACTAATGGAGGCACTCTCAGTGTATTTAACTGGTCACGTATCTCAAACCAGTCTTACAAACAATTAACAATTCATTTAAAAGAGAACAATTAAACAATTTATGTATCCCAGTGAGATGTATGCACACGCGACGCACGAGCACCATGTACATTTATATTTAGCAAAAAAAAATTACAGAAGTAGAGATAGCATTATGCATGGGAACACGAAGACAGACGCACCTTGTGCCGCGGGCTCCTCGGTCCGCGAATCCAACCGCTGCACCCTGTGCTCGCCATCGTCTCCACCGCCGGTGCCGGGCAGCAGGTCCCTCGAGTAGGCCTCCATCGCCGCCGCCGAAGCCACGACAGGGTGGCTTCCGCACGGACTGGTTCGTCGCTTGGTGCTCCGGCGCTCGTCAGAGAAGAACCTGCCGGAAGGAGGGACAGGAACCAAGCACAATTAAGGCCCGGCCGGTGAGCCAGCAACTCCTCCATGATACACGGCACGACGCGAGAGAGAAACGACTTACGAGGATGGTGGAAGCCATTGATGTTGGGTGCTGCGCTGTTCCTCTCTTGCAACTGAAATAATCCGCCCTTTTGCTCTCGGAGGGAGGGGTATCTTCGGAAGCGCGGACACGGGACGCCGCCCGGTAGGACACATGTCGTGCCAGGGGGCCGCATGGCATGGGTCGCGGCGGAGCCGAGCCTGGAGCGGTAACGCTCGTGCTAGAGCTGGACGGCGTACGTGGAGCCACAGGCGCGAGCGGCTGCGGCTGCGCGGCCCCGGAGCGGCGCTTCCGTTTCACTTCCCTCATGTGTGCCAGTAGCAGTGGGAGGAGCTTTTTCGCCCGATCTCCCGCGAAACTGCCTGCGGGGCGTGATGACTATGCAACTCGCCGTCTCTCTATATCTCTCTATCTCTATCTCTTTTATTTGTCTGTCTAGCCTCTTAAACGGCGACCTTTTTCGGCTACTCTACTTGTTAATGCCCTTATTTATAATTAGAATAACACATATCTTTCGATGGAGAAACTATTCTACTGCACGGCAGGGGCATCCACTTCTGGAGCAAGTGTCTATCTAGCGTGTTGGAGAAATGGCTTGGATTAAGATGGAAGTTCCACGAGCCAGCTCCAGTTTTCAGTTTGACTGCAAATGATAAACACCAAAAAATGAAAACCAACATGCGAGATGTATATGCGTTGTTGCTATCCATGACCGATATCACAACCATCGTATTCCTTAAACCAACTCTGATGCTGAGAAAATTCAAAGAGGCACACGCACCTGTGTATCCTTTTGCAGCCGTCAATCTGCGTCGTGATGCGAAAAGTTGTTGCAGCGGAATTTTCTTGAAAAAATGGATGCAAATTTGGAGGGGTCTCAATACGAGGCAATATGTATGTTTATTTTCTACAAATACGCCGTCCAGATGTACTTCTATGTCCATGTTCCTGTATTGTCCTTACACTCCATCTCCTCGTTATGTTCTAACCGTTTTCTTCAATGTTCACATTCTTCTTCTTTGCTCCCCTTCTCCCACTCCAACTTCTCCGTACCCTTCCGTAGTCCCCCTTGACCTCGCAATAAAACAACTCGTCGGCATCGACGACAACCGGTGCGTCCGGTGTTGATTCCTGTGGATGGGTCAAGCAGGACAGAGGGCAGTGGATCCGGGACATAGCCATGAAGTCTGCTTCGATGCACGCCCAGTATTGTCTCAAGTGCATGGGTCGATCCTGGACGGCGGGCGATGGATCAAGGACGTACATAGCAGCTTTCACCTACGCAGACAGCTGCCTACTCAACCTCCTCTCGGCGGTGGCAGCGGCCAGGTCTGGTTAGCTACCATTTATCTTTAATACATGTCATGAAAGGCGATCAAGAGGAGCAATCATAAGCAGCGAGGTGTTCCAGGGCTACGAGCGCCAGTACTGCGACTCTGCGTCTGCGAGGTCTTCGCCAAGATCGCCAGTTCGCCACCCTCTCTTCCCGTGCCTATTTCTATTCGCTGTTGTTGGTTTCGTCTTACATGGTGAGATCTAAGCAGACAAGATGAAGCAGAGGCTCTCTGAGATCCAGTCCGACGTGCAGGATATTGAATCGCTGGTAAATACTACTCCCTCTGTTCCCAAATATTTGTCTTTCTAGGCATTTCAAGTGGACACAACATACGGATGTATGTAGACATATTTTAGAGTGTAGATTCACTCATTTTGCTCCGGATGTAGTCACTTGTTGAAATCTTTAGAAAGACAAATATTTGGGAACGGAGGGAGTAGATTGTGTTTTATGATTTGATCATCCATGCCGCTGCCTTACATACTGCCTTTGGGACATTTGGAAGGTGGAGGCTTAATTTTGGATGTAGGTGAATGTGTGATTTCTGGAAACTCTGTATATTAACTTCATGATCTGCTCTTGATTTCCTTCTTGGGGACTAGATTTGAAGATTTGCCAGCTACACCATCTAAAAATCAGGCTGCTGATCCGGGTACATTGCTACTCGGCCTTGCGTTCAATTGAAGTTTTCTGAGATCAACTTTCAAAACGAGTAGTCCTCGTATTTTGAGGTTGCTACTTGCACATTGTTCATCTTTCTGTCAATTTTGTTCCATTATTTTGCTCTCTATCTGCCAATTTGATTGCATGGTATAGGGTGCGATGGTGGCGTTGTTGGAAATAAGCCCTAGAGGCAATAATAAATTGATTATTATTATATTTCCTTGTTCATGATAATCGTTTATTATCCATGCTAGAATTGTATTGATAGGAAACTCAGATACATGTGTGGATACATAGACAACACCATGTCCCTAGTAAGCCTCTAGTTGACTAGCTCGTTGATCAATAGATGGTTACAGTTTCCTGACCATGGACATTGGATGTCGTTGATAACGGGATCACATCATTAGGATAATGATGTGATGGACAAGACCCAATCCTAAGCCTAGCACAAGATCATGTAGTTCGTATGCTAAAGCTTTTCTAATGTCAAGTATCGTTTCCTTAGACCATGAGATTGTGCAACTCCCGGATACCGTAGGAATGCTTTGGGTGTGCCAAACGTCACAACGTAACTGGGTGGCTATAAAGGTACACTACAGGTATCTCCGAAAGTGTCTGTTGGGTTGGCACGAATCAAGACTGGGATTTGTCGCTCCGTGTAAACGGAGAGGTATGTCTGGGCCCACTCGGTAGGACATCATCATAATGTGCACAATGTGATCAAGGAGTTGATCACGGGATGATGTGTTGCGGAACGAGTAAAAGAGACTTGCCGATAACGAGATTGAACAAGGTATCGGGATACCGACGATCGAATCTCGGGCAAGTATCGTACCGATAGACAAAGGGAATTGTATACGGGATTGATTAAGTCGTTGACATCGTGGTTCATCCGATGAGATCATCGTGGAACATGTGGGAGCCAACATGGGTATCCAGATCCCGCTGTTGGTTATTGACCGGAGAACGTCTCGGTCATGTCTGCATGTCTCCCGAACCCGTAGGGTCTACACTTAAGGTTCGATGACGCTAGGGTTATTAAGGAAGTTCATATGTGGTTACCGAATGTTGTTCGGAGTCCCGGATGAGATCCCGGACGTCACGAGGAGTTCCAGAATGGTCCGGAGGTAAAGATTTATATATGGGAAGTCCTGTTTTGGTCACCGAAAGAGTTTCGGGTTTTATCGGTAACGTACCGGGACCACCAGGAGGGTCCCGGGGGTCCACCAAGTGGGACCACCGGCCCCGGAGGGCTGCATGGGCCACATATGGGAGGGGACCAGCCCCAGGTGGGCTGGTGCGCCCCCCCCCAAGGGCCCAAGGCGCCTAGGGTTTGGGGAAGGGGGCGCACCCACCTAACTTGGGGGGCAAGTCTCCCCTCTTCCCCCCCTTGGCCGCACCCTAGATGAGTTTTTGGGGCTGGCCGCCGCCCCTAGGGTGGAACCCTAGGTGGGGGCGCAGCCTCCCCTCTCCCCCTATATATACTTGAGGGTTTGGGGCAGCCAACATATGAGTTTTGGACCTCTCTATGGCGCAGCCCTGCATCTCTCCTTCCTCCTCTCCCGCGGTGCTTGGCGAAGCCCTGCAGGATTGCCACGCTCCTCCACCACCACCACGCCGTTGTGCTGCTGCTGGATGGAGTCTTACTCAACCTCTCCCTCTCTCCTTGCTGGATCAAGGCATGGGAGACGTCACCGGGTTGTACGTGTGTTGAACACGGAGGTGCCGTCCGTTCGGCACTTGGTCATCGGTGATTTGGATCACGACGAGTACGACTCCATCAACCCCGTTCACTTGAATGCTTTCGCTTAGCGATCTACAAGGGTATGTAGATGCACTCTCTTTCCCCTCGTTGCTGGTTTCTCCATAGATAGATCTTGGTGACACGTAGGAAAAATTTTGAATTTCTGCTACGTTCCCCAACAGTGGCATCATGAGCTAGGTCTATTGCGTAGATTCTTTGCACGAGTAGAACACAAAATAGTTGTGGACGTTGATTTTGTTCAATATGCTTACCGTTACTAGTCCAATCTTGATTCGGCGGCATTGTGGGATGAAGCGGCCCGGACCGACCTTACACGTACACTTACATGAGACAGGTTCCACCGACTGACATGCACTAGTTGCATAAGGTGGCTAGCGGGTGCCAGTCTCTCCCACTTTATTCGGATCGGATTCGATGAAAAGGGTCCTTATGAAGGGTAAATAGCAATTGACATATCACGTTGTGGTTTTGCGTAGGTAAGAAACGTTCTTGCTAGAAACCCATAGCAGCCACGTAAAACATGCAAACAACAATTAGAGGACGTCTAACTTGTTTTTGCAGGGTATGCCATGTGATGTGATATGGCCAAAGGATGTGATGTATGATATATGTGATGTATGAGATGATCATGTTCTTGTAATAGGAATCACGACTTGCATGTCGATGAGTATGACAACCGGCAGGAGCCATAGGAGTTGTCTTTAATTTATTTATGACCTGCGTGTCAACATAAACGTCATGTAATTACTTTACTTTATTGCTAAAGCGTTAGCCATAGTAGTAGAAGTAATAGTTGACGTGACAACTTCATGAAGACACGATGATGGAGATCATGATGATGGAGATCATGGTGTCATGCCGGTGACGACGATGATCATGGAGCCCCGAAGATGGAGATCAAAAGGAGCAAAGTGATGATGGCCATATCATGTCACTATTTGATTTCATGTGATGTTTATCATGTTTGTACATCTTATTTGCTTAGAACGACGGTAGTAAATAAGATGATCCCTCATTAAAATTTCAAGAAAGTGTTCCCCCTAACTGTGCACCGTTGCGAAAGTTCGTCGTTTCGAAGCACCACGTGATGATCGGGTGTGATAGATTCTTACGTTCAAATACAACGGGTGTTGACGAGCCTAGCATGTACAGACATGGCCTCGGAACACATGCAAACACTTAGGTTGACTTGACGAGCCTAGCATGTACAGACATGGCCTCGGAACACAGAAGACCGAAAGGTCGAGCATGAGTCGTATGGTAGATACGATCAACATGAAGATGTTCACCGACTTTGACTAGTCCGTCTCACGTGATGATCGGACACGGCCTAGTTGACTCGGATCATGTAATCACTTGGATGACTAGAGGGATGTCTATCTGAGTGGGAGTTCAATAAGATGAACTTAATTATCCTGAACATAGTCAAAAGAACTTTGCAAATTATGTCGTAAGCTCGCGCTTTAGTTCTACTGAGTTAGATACGTTCCTAGAGAAAATATAGTTGAAAGTTGACAGTAGCAATTATGCGGACAGTAGAAGGCTTATGTCCTTAATGCAACGCTCGGTGTGCTGGTCCTCGAACGTGGTCTGTGGATGTTGCGAACATTTGACATACACGTTTTGATGACTACATGATAGTTCGGTAATGATAAATGGTTTAGAATTGAGGCACCGAAGACATTTTTGAAATGTCGCGGAACATATGAGATGTTTCGAGGGCTGAAATTGGGATTTCAGGCTCGTGCCCACGTCAAGAGGTATAAGACCTCCGACGATTTTCTTGGCCTGCAAACTAAGGGAGAAAAGCTCAATCATTGAGCTTGTGCTCAGATTGTCTGAGTACAACAATCACTTGAATCGAGTGGGAGTTGATCTTCCAGATAAGATAGTGATGTTTCTCCAAAGTCATTGCCACCAAGCTGCTAGAGCTTCGTAATGAACTATAACATATCAGGGATAGATATGATGATCCTTGAAATATTCGCGATATTTGACACCGCGAAAGTAGAAATCAAGAAGGAGCATCAATTGTTGATGGTTAGTGAAACCACTAGTTTCAAGAAGGGCAAGGTCAAGAAGGGATACTTCATGAAATGGCAAATCAGCTGCTGCTCTAGTGGAGAAACCCAAGGTTGAACCCAAACCCGAGACTGAGTGCTTCTGTAATAAGGGGAACAGCCACTAGAGCAAAATTACCCTAGATACTTGGTAGATGAGAAGGCTGTCGATAGAAGTATATTGGATATACATTATGTGAATGTGTTCTTTAATAGTACTCCTAGTAGCATCAGGGTATTAAATACCGGTTCGGTTGCTAAGTGTTTGTAACTCAAAATAAAAGCTACGGAATAAACGGAGACTAGCTAAAGGTGAGCTGACGAGATGTGTTGGAAGTGTTTCCAAGGTTGATGTGATCAAGCATCGCACGCTCCCTCTACCATCGAGATTGGTGTTAAACCTAAATAATTATTATTTGGTGTTTGCGTTGAGCATAGACATGATTGGATTATGTCTATCGCAATACGGTTATTCATTTAAGGAGAATAATGGTTACTCTATTTATTTGAATAATACCTTCAATGGTCTTGCACCTAAAATGAATGGTTTATTGAATCTCGATCATAGTGATACACATGTTCATGCCAAAAGATATAAGATAGTAATGATAGTACCACCTACTTGTGGCACTGCCATGTAAGTCAGATTGGTATAAAACGCATGAAGAAGCTCCATGTTGATGGATCTTTGGACTCACTCATTTCTGAAAAGATTGAGACATGTGAACCGTGTCTGTTGGTATGTACGCATGAAGAAACTCCATGCAGATGGACCATTTGGACTCACTTGATTTTGAATCGCTTGAGACATGCAAATCATACCACATGGGCAAGATGACTGAAAGCTTCGGTTTTAGTAAAATGGAACAAGAAAGCAAATTGTTGGAAGTAACACATTTTGATGTGTGCAGTCCAATGAGTGCTGAGGCACGCAGTGGATATCGTTATGCTCTTACTTCACAGATGATTTTCATAAACAATAAATGAACCAATAGTTATAAAGATAATATATACCACATCCGAATCATAGACAGGACGAGGGCCGACGGGGGCGGATACCAAAACCATCGCACTATATAAGATGCAATAATAAAAGTAAGAAAATGATACAAGTATCTATCTAAACATACAAGTAAGAATATTTTTCCTTTCAGAAAGAAGATAAGAACAAGAGGCTCACCACGGTGGTGCCGGTGATGAGATCGGCGCGGGTGATCGACGGCGGTGAAGACGGGTGCGGGGCGTGACGGACCGCTAAACCTAGACAACTATTGAGGAAAATGGAGCTTGGAGGTCGAGCTTGGAGAGGAGAAAGCTTAAGTAGTGTGGCTCGGGCATTCCATCGAACACCTTGTGTGCATAGGAGGTGAGCTAGAGCACCACCAAGCCCTCTCCCCTCGGCCAGAAAAAACAGAGCAGTGTGCTCTGCTCTTGCGCGAGGGGGTATATATAGGCACCACCATTGGCCCCGGTTAGTGGCATGAACCGGGACTAAAGGGGGGGCTTTGGTCCCGGTTCATGTCTCCAACCGGGGCCAATGGTGGTGGGCCAGGAGCCAGGACCATTGGTCCCGGTTCGTCCCACAAACCGGGACCAAAAGGTCTAGACGAACTGGGACCAATGGCCCACGTGGCCCGGCCGGCCCCCTGGGCTCACGAACCGGGTCCAATGCACCCATTGGTCCCGGTTCTGGACTGAACCGGGACTAATGGGCTTACCCGGCCTGAACCTTTGCCCCCTTTTCTACTAGTGCGCATTACTTATTAGGTCCATTTCTGGTGGTTTTTTGTGCCCTGGCTTAAATGTGGTGCCAAGTTGTTACCCTAGATCCAAGTGTGGTGGTTTTGGGTAAATAACTCACCCACGGACCACCATCAGGGGTACCTAAAGAAGTGAACTAGAGCACTATGCAAAAGGCAACGCAATCTCAAACGCCGTCGATGGACGAACACCGAGGCCTCACGGTCACTGCAACGAACATTTCCTAAGAGGAAGTCAACTAGCGGGACATGGAGGAGCAAATAACTTAGGAGCTGTTCGGCAATCCACTGGTGATACGTCTCCGGCGTATCTACTTTTCCAAACACTTTTGCCCTTGTTTTGGACTCTAACTTGCATGATTTGAATGGAACTAACCCGGACTGACGCTGTTTTCAGCAGAATTGCCGTGGTGTTATTTATGTGCAGAAACAAAACTTCTGGGAATGACCTGAAACTTTACGGCACATCTTTTCGGAAATAATAAAAAATCGTTGGAAAAGATGAAGGCCGAGGGCCCACCACCTGTCCACGAGGGTGGGGGGCACCCCCCTAGGGCGCGCCCTCCTACCTCGTGGGCCCCCTGGAGCTCCTCCGACGCCAACTCCTACTCTATATATTTGTTTTCGGAGAGAGAAAAATCAAGCAGAAGAAATCATCGCGTTTTACGATGTGGAGCCACCGCCAAGCCCTAAAACGTCTCGGGAGGGCTGATCTGGAGTCCGTTCGGGGCTCTGGAAAGGGGGATTCGTCGCCGTCGTCATCATCAACCATCCTCCATCACCAATTTCATGATGCTCACCGCCGTGCGTGAGTAATTTCATCGTAGGCTTGCTGGACGGTGATGGGTTGGATGAGATCTATCATGTAATCGAGTTAGTTTTGTTAGTGTTTGATCCCTAGTATCCACTATGTTCTGAGATTGATGTTGCTATGACTTTGCTATGCTTAATGCTTGTCACTAGAGCCCGAGTACCATGATTTCAGATCTGAACCTATTATGTTTTCATGAATATATGTGTGTTCTTGATCCTATCTTGCAAGTCTATAGTCACCTACTATGTGTTATGATCTGGCAACCCCGAAGTGACAATAATCGGGACCACTCCCGGTGATGACCATAGTTTGAGGAGTTCATGTATTCATTATGTGCTAATGCTTTGTTCCGGTTCTCTATTAAAAGGAGGCCTTAATATCCCTTAGTTTCCATTAGGACCCTGCTGCCACGGGAGAGTAGGACAAAAGATGCCATGCAAGTTCTTTTCCATAAGCATATATGACTATATTCGGAATACATGCCTACATTATATTGATGAATTGGAGCTAGTTCTGTGTCACCCTATGTTATGACTGTTACATGATGAACCGCATCCGGCATAATTATCCGTCACCGATCCAATGCCTACGAGCTTTTCCTATACTGGTTCTCGCTTATTTACTTTTCCATTGCTGCTGTTACAATCACTACAAAACACCAAAAATATTACTTTTGCTTTTGTTACTTTTGTTGCCGTTACCACTACTATCATATTACTTTGCTACTAAACACTTTGCTGCAGATACTAAGTTATCCAGGTGTAGTTGAATTGACAACTTAACTGCTAATACTTGAGAATATTCTTTGGCTCCCCTTGTGTCGAATCAATAAATTTGGGTTGAATACTCTACCCTCGAAAACTATTGCGATCCCCTATACTTGTGGGTTATCAACTGGCTCCGTCAAATTTGAGGATCTGCGAAGCACCTGTTCCCCCGCTCCTGGATTTTTAATGTGCGCTCCGCCAGCTCCGCGAGCGAGAGCGTGGAGTGGAGGGGCGCCGAACAGGCCCTTAGTTGGCTTGCTGAAACATAGCAGTTCCTCCACCACCACCAGCAGATAACCTTAGAGCAATTACAGCTGGACTTGATAAATCCGCCCCCCCCCCCTATATGTCCGCGGACGCGCCCGCGCACGTTCGTGGACCCATCCGGACGGGCTCTCATATTTCACTTCCGGCATCAACATATCTCAAACTCGGACTCTCAAATCCATGCACGTCGATTATACAAGCCATGTCACATGTTTATAACACATGTTGGTACCGAACATAAATAGTGTTAACTTAAAATTCATTTTAATTACACAACTCAAACATCAGCTCTTTGGTTTCCGTTGTGGGTCCATATATGCTCCATAAGATCATTGAGTAGCTGCGTGTGCCCCTGATGATCTCAAAGATTTTGATGCATCTGCGGAAAGTTCATAAGCTGAGATGCATCCTAATCTTCCGAGCTTTCACCCTATTGTCCATGTGCTTCAAAATAATTGGTTTGGGCTACACCATCACCCTCACCCTCAACAATCATATTGTGGAAAATAACACAACATGTCATGACCTGTCACAAAGTTTCTGATTCCCACATCATCGCAACCCCACGAACAAGTACCCATCGAGTTTGAAGCACTCCGAATACCATCTCCACATCCTTCCTAGCCGCTTTGTGCGGTGAGGACGGGAGAGAGGACTGCTCTGCCAGAGCTGGTGGTGAAGAGGCTAGGAACGGCTGCGGAGCGCGCGCGGTGGCGGAGCTGCAAGACGGACGGCGCGAAGGAGGAAGAAGAGAGGAGAGAGCAAATGGATCCGGCAGTTTTGGAGGTGGATTTGGCGCAATTTGCAGTCGGGTCGGGCTGTCGGGTCTGACGTGGCGGACGCGTCCAGGCGCCCCCATATCCGCCCATATTTGGGCTGGACATGAGGGGTGCCGGTCAGCCCATGCGTTTGAGACGTCTGTTTGGGTCGAAATTTCATGACCGGTCAGTGATCGGGCGGGCCGTCCGAGCGTTTGAGGTAGGTTTGAGGCACCAGGCTGTAGGTGCTCTTAGAAATGTGATATTATACTGAACGCAATGAAAAATAGCACACTACAAGATTTAGCGTCGTCGTTCTCGAGATGCTATAGAAATTATAACGTGCTATTTTTAGAAATGACGTTGTCCATAAAAATGTCAATTATATCACATAATTTAAGGCTTTCATAATTTGCAAGGATGGGGACTTGGAGAGAAAATTAAATGAGGCCGACACCGCTACTTGGAGATGGGATGAAGAGGTCGCCCTCACTTGGTGGCCGACTTGCCGACATCGGCGGTGACTCGCTGGAGTTGGAGATGTGGCCGACGCCGCTATTTGAAGACGGGATGAAGAAAAGTCGGTGCCGCTCATGAACCGCCGCCATCGCCCTTGGTGACGAGTTCGCTAGGTTATGTGGTATTCGTTGTTGTATGGGCTATTGTATGCGTTGCGTCATAGAGAGAAAGAGAGAGAGAGAGTTGGGCTAATACTGTGTTGGGTAACGTGATTGTATTAGGAAACATAGGTTAGATTAGGAAATATTCTGGCTTTCCTTGTACTCCAAATAGATCATGTACTCCTATATATACGCCCACGAGGCTCAAGCAATACAACAAACTATTCCACCAATCTTCTCTTCCCTTTTAACATGGTATCAAAGCCAAGAGGTCTCGAGTTCAAGACCCGGCTGGCGCAATTAAATTGCAGCCCACTTTCGGTCCACGTTCAGAGCCAAGTGGGGGAGTGCTGATGTATAATGTGCTACCTAGTCTCTTCCATCGGATCGGTCTTTTGATTGCATTGGCTAGAGCATGCACTTCTACATGGTATCAGAGTCTAATCACAATCCAAACCCTAACCGTTGCTGCTTCCGCACCCGTGCGCCGCCCCTGGAGCGGTCGGCCTCCATGACTGTCGCCGGGGGCCACGCCGCCCGAACCTAGGGTTCGTCCGCCGGCCGTGTTGGTCGGCTGCCCTAGAGAATCTTTTTCCCGAGCCCTTGCTCTGAGTTTTTTCGCTCTCTCGCCGGTCGTTTTGATCGCCATTTTTCTTTTTGGTTTTCCGATCTATTCTTGATCGGTTTGCGTCGCCCGCCGCCGCCGTCGACCCCCGTGCGCCTCTACTCCGACCCCGGCGTGACCAGTCGGCCTCTCCTCCGACCCAACAGCCACGCGCGCTGAGGCGGCCCGTCAGGGCGAGCCGCCGTCCACGCGTCGGTCCGCCCGTCACCACCTTGCTCCGACCGGGACACCTGCATCGCCCCGACCCGGCAGCCTCGCGCCATGCGACGGCCAATCATAGCCGTCGCTCGCGCGCCGACCCGCCCATCGATCCACATCACCCGCCTCCGCCGCGTCTGCACGGCGGGCCGGTGGTCTACCTCGTCGGCCTCGTTTTCGGCTGCGTCGGGACGGCTACGCCAGCCTCGTCGGCTGCCTGAACTCGGGTGCTGCTGCTCCGTTGGTCGCCCGGGCCTCGCTGCCTGGGCGCTGACGCTGCTTTGGCAGCCCGGGTGCCGATGCTGACAAGTTCGTCAGCATGACGGCCCATGCCGTCTGTCGTCGCCGACCTCATCCCGGACTCCGCCGCGACCCTGCCTCCACCGAGCGGCGTCCCCGACCTCGCGCATGCTTGGCTTTTTCACCCACTCGCTGCTGCGATCCGCCTCATCTACGCCGCGCAACCAACCTGGCATGTCGGTTACGCGTGCCTCCGTAGGTCCCGTGAAGATCGTCCCGAGTACCGCGCGCCTCTCTGCCAATTGAGCATCGGGCTGCCGCTGCGTCGCCCCGACGGGCCGCAGCGCCGCCACCCCATGGTTCTTCTCGCGGCTGCATCGACTCGTGCGTCGCAACTGCATCGCCCCTTCGGGCCGTAGTGCCACGATCCGCTGTCCCCGCCGCCGCCCCGAGGCCGTCCCCGTGGTTGCACCGGCTCGCGAACCGCCATTGCGTCACCCCTTCGGGCTGCAGCGTCGCGGCACGCGGTCCCCGGGGTCGCCCCGACCCGCCTGCCGCCACTGCGTCGCCCCTTCGGGCCGAAGCGCCGCGGCCCGCGGTCCATTCCGCCGTCACCGCGCGTCGACCTCCCGTGGTATGCGTCGCGCCATTTCCCTTCGCGCGGGAACGCCACCGTCCACGCCGGTCTTCGTCATGCTGTCAGGGTTCTTCGCCTACTTTGAGCACTGCCGCCGCACTCCTCACCAGCCGCCGCCGTCAGGCCGCCGCCGCCGCTCTTCTTTGGCCACCGCCGCCGCTACCTTCGTAGCCGTCGCCGCTGCCTGTCCACCCCCCTTCATCTTCGTCCAAGCACCAGCCGTCGCCAGCATCTACGTCATCTACCCCGACCACTTCGTTTACTCCGACCACCGTTGGTGATATCGGCCCCGCGCTGATGGACGCCGCAATCGTTGTCGAGTTCTTCTCTGCTGGCCCCTCCGACTTCTCTGACATAGCGTACAACTCGTGCCGGTCCCTCGTCTACGCATGCCCGGTGCTGGCAACACCGATGCGTGCCTTCATCCACGACGTGTCCCCGGGCCTGGCAAACCTGGTCGGCGCTTCGTCAACTTTGTCTTCGTCCGTCTACGCATGCCCGGTGCTGGCAACACCGGTGCGTGCCTTCGTCCACGATGTGTCCCCGGGCTTGGCAAACCCGCCGCGACGCGTCATCAACAACATTTTCTTCCCGGCGCACCCCTACTTCGACACCACTGCGCCCATGCTAACTCGGCGCCCTCTTGCACCCGCGGCTCCATGGCGACTTCCTCGACACCGGCCACCCCGATTCGACATCGACCACGGCATTCTTCGCACGGCTACCTCGACCACGGCTCCACCACCCATGCTCTCGGCTACATCGATAAACGGCACAAAGGGCTACTGCATGCTTGAGCAACCTCATTGGTTTCCACTCCAGCCACGAATCTGCGATGCGTCCACCGTTATGGCTGTGGGGGGGTGTCCATCGGCTTGCCTTCGGATTCTTCTCCAGTCTCACCGTCTGCGTCGCTACCGTTGTGACTGCGAGGGGATGTTGAGTAACGTGATTGTATTAGGAAACATAGGTTAGACTAGGAAATAATCTGGCTTACCTTGTACTCCAAGTAGATCATGTATTCCTATATATATACCCACGAGGTTCAAGCAATACAACAAACTATTCCACCAATCCTCTCTTCCCTTTTAACATGCTGCAATGCCTGATGGGCTGCTGTGTCCGCCAAAATGATACAACGTTATTTCGTTTAGCGTTGAAGTAGTGCTATATCGTGAGTAGCATCGTAGCAAGGAAATTAGCTAAAATTTAGTATGACCCATTCAGGTACGCTCTAGTGACACTATAACATTAAAATGACATGCTATTTTTCGTTGAGTGAACATCATTACTCTTATGGCCATTTTTGGATCAGACATGGAACGATCTCGGAACCGTTCGACTGGATAATTCAGACAGGGAGGTGACTGTCTTCTACGTCCAAATCTAAGCACATACGTACTTATTCCCACCTCAGCAGGTTGTTGCGCCCATCCTTTCCCGGACAAGAAGAAGAAAAAGAAGTAGAAGGTCCTTCCACTTCCAGCTCATCTGGATTGCTGCTTGCTGAAAGGACGCCGCAGCTGCTGTAATTTTTGTACAGAATATGTGCTGCTGCTGCTGCTCTAATTTGGGATATGAAATTCAGACTTGGGGCTGACTGTGATATCTGTCCTAACCTGCGCGCACATTCCAGCCCCGGCTCTGCTTCGTGCTGAAGCGACGATGAAATCTCAGTTAGCTACCACAGACCATTCATTCAGGCATTCGGTGACATGCATACGTAGCAAATGCGTAGTAGCTGCTCTGGAATCGTAGATAAAGATTGCGGACAAGATCGAGAGTGATAGCAGATAGGGCCATATGGGTTTGCATGCAAGTGGGGCAACGGGCAGGCTGACAGAGACCGGCCGGACATGTGGTACTCCAGAGACCGCTCTATCCGCCCCATACGTATGTTCGTTATCCACTGCTAATCGTGTGTGTCTGTTGTACTAGCCTGCCTATTCCTGACCATTCAGCAATCCTTGTCTCCACCTCATGTACTACACAGCTTACAAACTGTTATAAAATCAATCGCCTCAGAAAAATAGCATGTTTCTTTTTTTTTGGGGAAAAATAGTATACCTTAATTTCTACAGCAAAGATGTGCAGGTACTTATGGCGGCCAAAATTTAAGGAAAACTAGGCGGCGAAAACTCAGTTTTTTTTTCAAGAACACACAAGCCGTGTGTCTTTATGTATTAAGATAGGGGAAGGGGTCACAACACAAGCTGTTTAATTACAAGAGGTGGGAACGCAGCATGCACAACCTCTCCACCCACACACAGAAAGCTATCTGGCCACATCCACCGCCTCACCTGCTCTAGCTAGAGTCCACTTGGAGAACTCCTCACGGATTCTTAGAATCACCTGACATGGCATCGAAGCTACCTTGTCGAAGACTCTACTATTTCTCTCCAACCAGACCATACGTAGAGTGGAACAAATTAGCGCATTCAGCTCTTTGAGAAGACCGGCACGAACCGTAATGTTGATAGCCGGCATCCATTGCAGAAGCGAGCTAGTCGGGGAAGGCATGAAACGGTGAAGCCTGCTGGGCAGGAGCATGTGGAACCAAACACCTGGCCTGTATTGCTGTGCGGCTATATAAAGAAACCACGGTCAATGGTGTGTGTTGTTCCTGACACATGGTGTGTGTTGTTCCTGACACATTGGCGAGCTATCGCTGAAGCCGGCACACAAACGGGTGGGAGATAGTGTATTGTTGCTAAATAGCTTCACTCAACCTAAATTACTAAGTACAACAGCAGTTTTTTTATTTCAATTTTATCTATTTCTTGGAAAAAATTATGATATTTTCTTAAAAAATGAAAATAATGTTTGAAACATATGAAAAAAAATGAATTCAAACTAACTTCTAAAATGTTCACATTTTATTTTGGAAAAAGTGAACAAATATTTAGAAATCACGAACAAACTTTTGAAATTCCAAACATTTTTTTATACAACATGAAAATTTGTAAATATAAAATTAACAAATTTATAATATACACTGAACAAGTATTAAAATACACTCCGAAAAATTGAGGGAACATAGATTGTGATTGCCGAACATTTTTCGAAAAAAATGATTTTTATCAGAGAGTAGCGGTTGAACCGATGAACTATCTTTGTAATTCCTGAACATTTTTTAATTTTCTGAATGTTTTAACAAATTAATGACAAATTTGAATTTAAAAACATTTTTGGTGTTCATAACATATTTTGAATACACAAACACACTTATAAAAATTTTGAACAATTTTTTTAGGTGCTGAAGTTGTTTTGCAAAATTGTGAACATTTTTCGAATATGCAAACATTTTTTTAAACACGAACATATTTTGAATACGCTAACATTTTATGATCTTGATCATTTGCTTTTCAAAATGCACATTTTATAACATTTCGGAACTTTGTGTAATGCCAAATTATTTAGAACTTTAGAAAAACATACACAGAAAAGACAAAACAACGTGAAAAAACTCGAAATTGAAAAAATAAAGGGCCCCGCATATGGGCCTTATTATCTGCCAATCATATTCAGTGCGTTGGGCTTATATGGGCTGTAACCACTGCGTCCCATTTTGGATACGTTTGCTTTTTCCTTTTTTTGGCTAACTTTGTAAAAGAATATATAAATTATCTTCAAAGTAAAATAAATAAATTAAAATATATTATTTTATAAATAATATTCAAATAATATTTTTAGAAATATTCAGGTATTATTTTATAAAATATAGATCTAAATAAAATAATATTGACAAACTGTAACAAGAAGTTCATAATTTTAAAGCATCAATGTATTTAATAAAAAAATATGATAATTTTTCGAAAAACATATAATTTAGTAAATGTTCATATAATTGAAAACATTATGTTTATCATAAAATATTCCTTAAGTACATGAAAAAAAATATTGTTTTAAAAAGTTTTCACGTCTTTTAGAAAAGTTTGTGTGCTTGCCAAAAAATATTTATATAAATTTTGAAAAAATATATGGGGAAATATATATGAACCTAGTAATCCCCCTAACTTCAGTATGTGGGATAACAATGGCCTCCACTTAGAAAAAAGGGGATACTTCTGGTGGAAGAATCCGCATGAACTTATTCACATTTTCGAAGATCCTGCAACTTCCAAAGTGGGCAATGGCAGCTTTGTTCTGTTTTGGTATGACTCGTGGCTGGAGCAACCTCTCTCTCAGAAATACTCTTAATTGCATTCTTTTGTAGTCAATTATAGAGACACCACGTGGATTCTGTAACATTGTTCTAGGCACACACTATATAGCATTTTATTTCTAAAATATAAAAAAAATCAAACAATTCTGAAACTTTTTGTGGGAAACATGGTTGAGCGTTCTACTTACGTACGCAAAAAATGACTTCAGTGTTCTTCTGAATGAAAAGAATGCAGCTTCAAAAATCTCGAATACTAAATTATATATAGATATCAACTTTAATATATGTATTAATAGCAAAAACTTGCAGGGCCTCAACAGAGGTCGTGCAGACCGCATTTGTTGTGCTCGTGTTGATGAATACTTTATAGTAGCTATTGGGAAATAAATAGCTTCACCAGTATGTATTAATAACATAAATGATAGATGTATCGTGAATATACATAATATACCATGTGATTCCTCTGATCTTGCATTGTAGATCCTTCCCATGTCTGATTAAGTAACGTTTGTACAGGTTGTGATAAGATCAGTAATCTCATTTTTTTAATAAAAGGGCTAAACAGAAACAACCTCTTCACAAAGAGATATTATACATATATTTCAAATGGATATTTTGAATAAAAATAAAAATATATAGGAAATAAGAAGGTGCAAGAAAGTATTCGGTAAATACGAGAAATCACTCATGGAATAGGGATTGGCATGATCACATCCAGGGTGAACCTTCACAGACAAACCTAAGCGCTCTGCAGATTCTCGCACTTCGTTTGAATCTTCTCCACAACTTCAAGACCGCCTAACCTGCTATGATATTTGTACTCAAGGTCAAGAAGCTCCCTATAACCCTTACTCCACAGTCCACACCATCTTTCGATGGACATTTTGTGAGGGCTACATCTCCATTCTAGAGTTGTTCCACTTAAGCATGCCTACCTCAATAAATTTTGGATTCACACCATTGACATTAATACCATTGATTTGGGTAAATCTTGAGTGGCACCTGATACTATGATTATCTGTTTTCAGGTAAGCCAAAGTTAGCATTGTATGATTCACCTAAACAGGTTTGCATTGTATGATTCAGCTGAACAGGTTGGGGTGTCTATGAGTTCTAGGTGTTGCAGGGTACTCAAATTCAAAAATTTGTAAAGGAACAGAAGACAATGGAATCAAGAAAATCTATACAAGAAATTCAAGCTACATGTGTCCTCTCCACTCTATATTTTTATTGACTACCATAATGTCATGAGACATGTCACATAAATGATAAAAAATTAACAAGCAAGATGGACCTTGAAAGTATGGCAATTTCTTACTCATCCTAGCTCATAACCTAAAGTATGAGTATCACCATACTCTCTTACCCAGTCATTGCCAATTAAGACCAATGTTCAGATTATTCAACAACCACATATGACGCACTTGGTCAAAATTTCTAGTTTAAATGGTAACTATCCTGCATACCAAAATTTGCAAAGAAAAATGAAAAAAATACAAGACATTTGATATGACTAAAGCAAAAAATAACTACTGGGGCAGGGCTGCAGGATAATAAAGGTTATGCTAAAGGGAGTTGGATTATCTCGGTAGTGCAGAAGTTCTATTTTCCTATTCCCGATTTCCAAAGCACCTTTTGTTCACGTTTTATCGTCGACTCTATAAAATTATCTAAGCGGGTATTTTTATTGGTATCACTCTAAGATTGTAAGTTCAACATTATATAAAGCAATCATGGCTATGTTCGCTGCACTGAGGCCAGCAGATAAAAAAGGCTCCACAACTATGTTGATCTTATATCTAAATGCGGTACATGTGGGTATGCATGGACATACATTATGAATATGAATCATCTATGCTTGGTCCTTTAAAAAAAATATCTATGCTTGGTTCTGGTTCATGAGGTAAATGAGGCATAATGAACAGAGATAACATGGTTTACATAACAGGGGTGGAACCTTTGACTGCACATATTCAAGATGTTACCTCGTGGCAATAAACTCTGGTAAGCCAGGTGTTCGCATATCTGAGGCATCAGGTAATCACTTGTCCATTTTTTTTTGTCTTTTCACATATGCTAGGTAATTCATGCAAAACACACGTATGACTCGCCTGAACTTAGTTTTTCCATCTTCACCCATGGTGCTACCAATTTAGATGCCGGGGCTCGTCTAGAATAGCAATTTCAGCCACTTCATCCGGAATGCAATCTGTGATATCTCCAACAGGTAGGATGGTTGTCATTTCTTTTGAAAACTGGCATAATAAGAGGTCGCGCTCTTTCAAATAACCTCAAAGCAAAACCAAATGAAACATTTCGGGGGAGAACCTAATTGTCTGGTACCTGGGAAACAATGTCGTCAGTAAATCTCCCCATTGAAATCTCATCCATCCGATGAAAATCCTATGGCCTACCATCCATCTTCCTCCTCCAACCAACATTCCTCCCCCCACGTACCGCTAGGTGGGCCGCCTGCTGCCGCCACCTGCCGCCGTTTGCGCTCCCGTGACCGTCTCGCCGCACCACCCTCCCCTAGCCTTAGATGTATATCGCCACATTGGTGCTAACAACTACACGCGCTTAACATTAAGAGGCTAACATTTGTCTTCTAAGTTAGGTTTTGGATCCTGAATAAATTAATTTTCTCCAGGGGTGGGGGGGGGGGGGATTCTCCGTTACCATGGTTATCGAGAAATACCGAATAGATTTCAGTTGAAATTTATAATTGAATTTGGAATTCAAATTTTTTAACTTGATATAGATAAGACTTGAACAACAATTTACCAGAAAAGTGCTACTAGCTCAGTGGTACGTCTAGCGCCTGCTATGTGATATGTGGTCACGAGTTACATATTCTGGAAAGTAAAAAAAAGGTGCAGTGAATGGGACTCAAACCAGCTACCTCTCGAGGTGAGCAATAGATGGTTACCACCATGCCACATTTATGGATATTTACATATGCGAGATGCTATGTCCATTTTAGTATACCTTGAGCGTTTTTTGCTCGTCATACTTCTTTCTCGTGGGCGGCGAGAAACGCGGATACCGCACGGTATCCAAATTTGTGTTTGTGTGTAATGCAGGCTTACTTACATGATAAGCTGCTTATTGGGAGATAAAACAGTACAAGAAAATAATACATGAAACAAGCGATGACCAGAACAACAAGTAATATTCAATTTGTCTTATGTTGTTATTAATTGTCTGCACGACCAAATCTCCCACCATGTCTACAGTTCTGGGTAATAAGCATTTGTAATGTAAAGTCTGAAACATAGATACAGTCTCACAATAGATTTCTAGTTCCAAGCTAAGCTTAACGCTGAGGCCACACGCGGAACACTTGGGCGACGCCGGTCAAAGCCAAGGCGGGGGCATGACGAAGATCCTCCTCAGCGGGTTGGCGACTTGACCGCCTCCAGCATGCTCCACAAACTCCGCCGGAGTTAGGAAGCTACCATGGCACATACACAAAATCGTCACTTCATCAGCTTTACTGTACTCGTACAGCAAGCCTACAATACTCCTTCCATTGGGGAGCCCGCTGGTCGACACCAATGGAATCTCCCGCACCTTCGACATCTCTGAATCATCTTGCTGCCCTCCCCCAGAACCAAGGGCTGCCGCTCTTACTGCTGGTGCTGGAGAAGAAGCGGTTGCCATGACAGTGTTGTTAGCACCCTCGGCCTGATGCACACCATTTGTACCCTGAGAAGAGGATACAACAGCTGATGACAGGCTCCGCCCTTGAGCGCTAGGAGTTCCTGTAAGATCAAACGCCGACAATACAATATGTGTTAGATAATAACGAGAAATAAACGAGACAAAGAGACACAGGTTTTTACGTGGAAACCCTTGCGGGAGAAAACCACGGAACGCACGAAGGCGTATCACTATAATTGGGAGGAGTATTACATTACACGAGAGGACAAACCCTCTACGTGCTAATCTGGTGGAGATCTCTCTCATCTATTCTATGACTAGCTGGTACTATATAAAGGGGCAAACAACTCTCTTTCTTGGTGGACACGAAACAGAGTTGTAGTCATGCTACGTCTAGCACGGTTGGCATGCCGTAGTCCGGTAGGACTCCATCCGTAGTACAATACTTGTATGGGATTCGGAACACAATAAAAATAACAATATGGATCAATAGAAGCAAATACGATAGAATAAGAACCAACCGCCTCGGAACAAAAGCATCTACAAAACAGTCCAAATCTATCAGTAGTTGTTTTACAACAAGGATTAGTTAGCAATTTGAATTATTGATGTATCTGTATTTCCTATTCTAGGACACATTCAATAGTACAAATACTGTAACTGCATGGTTTTGGTCCAAAGGCCAGGATGAATCTAAGCCACAACTTAGTTTGTTGGGTGTACGTTACGTAGTTCTAATGATAAAGCCAAGTACCTTAAAGATATCCAGATGACTAGCTACATGATTAAGCTGGCATAATTTATCAAGGAGTAACACAAGGAGCTAAGCATGAAAGTAGGGATGTGGTATTGTTGGATCAAAATACCATCCTTGTGAGTTGCACATGGAAAATATGCACCATATGGAAGCATGTTTTGGGGGTATCTGGTCGCGGAGAAGGTGATGGGTTGCTTTGCTCACTTGCACTCTGGCAACTAATTGTGTGTGATTTGGTCGTTGGTCGACGACACGTGGTGGTGGTGGTAAAGGAGTTGCCGGAGTCCATGCTGGAAATGGCTTCCTTGGTGCACAAACAATCACAATATCGGTGTACTTGGCATTTTTATTGTTGCTCAGACATCAATGTCCACACTCCGAATCTGTGTGGATTCAAATGTTATTTGCGGCTTCCAAGAAAGTACTATTAGACTAGCTAAGCCAGCACATAGGCATCACAACATAAAATGTGCTTGATATGGTGTCCTTGGTGCGCCAAACAATCACGGTACTACCATACAACAAACATCTCCGGCGTTGATCGGACATCCTTGCCAAACTTTGGTTTCCAAGTAAATCACCCCCCAAAACCATGCCGGATTTTAGTGTTGTTTTTTGTTTAAATACACATACCATATCTGTCACGAAAACAAAATACTGTGTCTGAGTCCATGTTGAGCACATATGTGTACAATGTAATGTTGAGCGTCGTGGCCATGAGGCGGACGTCATTTAGCTTGTTCCTCGATGATAGACCTCTGCGGTGTCCAAATTTGTTTGTTGAGTATGACATTCTGAACCCATGTCAGATTAGACTGTTTCTAACGTATCCAACAAATGCTAGATAAGGCATTGAGATCCTCTACCACGTCTTAGTAAGTGTTGGACTAGTAAGCGAGCATATGTGCATCGCAAGGTCTACTGAAATAGTGACCACCAGAGATAGCCTGCCCAACAATGTCAAACTTGTTCCATGATGATTTAGACATCTACGGTTGTCTAACTTTGATTGTTGAATCGAGTATCATATCAGAGTAAATGTTGAGTAGGTAAACAACTCATCGGCATCACTAAGATACACCGAAATGGCGACCATCGGGACTAGGATGGTCGACGACAATCGACTTGTTCCTAAGTGATATACCTCTATGAGTTTCCCGAATATGATAGCCGAAATTCGTGTCCGATTTGAGTTTAGTGTTACTTGCAGAGTCCAACAATCATGCTGTATAAGGAAACGAAATGATGTACTATGTTTGGATAAATGTTTGACTAGGTATCATGTGTTTTGTGTTGGATTTGGATGTTATTCATCCTGTCTAAAAATATCATGTCGAATAAGTTGCCGAACACATGTACCACATCCAGATAATTTTTTGAATGGGTATCATGTGCTTCATGAGAAAAAACGAAATGGCAAAGCATTGATGCTACTTTGGCATACTAGCAAAACGTTATACTAGGCAAACAAGCACATATGTGATACAGGATACACGGAAATGCCGAGCATCGGGGCTAGGATTGTTGACAATGTTCGACTTCTACATCCACAATAGACCTCGACAGGTTTCCAACTTTCGTTGCCAAATGCGGCAACCCAAATCTTTGTCATACCTGAGTGCCATTTTCCATGTCCAACAATTTCTTGTCGAATAAGTCACTGAAATCATGTACCACCTCTAGAGAAATGTTTGACCGACTATCACGTGCTTCACAAGATATAAAGAAATGGCATGTGTTTCATGCTACTTTGTCAAACGATTAAATGTCATACAAGGTAAACAAGCACATCACCATCACAAGGTTTTCTAGAACGGCGAGAATCCGTACTAGGATGGACGATGGTGTTCCGACTTGTTCCTCAATGATAGACCTTCATAGGTTACTTCGGTTACCAAATAGGACCGCCTAAATTCGTTTTGACTTTATTTGCCATGTCTGACAATTTCATGGAAAATAAGGCACTGGAACTATGTACCACCTCCAGAGTAATGTTTGCCCATGCATCATGTGCTTCACAAGATACGTAGATATGGCAAGCATTCATGATACTTTGCCAAATAAGTGAAACGTCACACTAGTTAAACAAGCACATTGGAGTTGCAAGGTATGCCAAAACGGCAACCATCCGCACTAGCATGGATAATGACTTTTACTTGTTCCTCGGCGATAGACCTCAATGGTTTTGGACTTTTGTATTCCTTATATGAACGCCATAAGTTCAATTGGATTTGAGAGTTATTTGCCATGTCTAACCACCGAACACTACTAGGGAAAACCTTATACACAAAATCTTAGCAGCAGCGCGGTATAAAAACAGGCGCTACTGCTAATTAGCAGCAGCGATCTTTAGAAAAGAGCGCTGCTAATGACTGAGTAGCAGTAGCGCTCTAGGTGTAAAGAGCGCTACTACTATAATTGCCACGGTGTTGCCTCCAGGCTAGATATAGTAGTAGCGCCCTTCCCGTGGACGCGCTACTGCTAAAGAACTTAGTAGCAGCGGTTTTGCTCAAAACTCGCTACTGCTAAGTAAAACCGCAACTAATTAAGTTTAGTCCCATACTGCTAGGCGAACAAGGTGTTTACCACCTTAAATATGTTGCTTCTCAACCTATCTCGAGCACTTGGTCTTCATTGAACTATATGTGTATGATTTGTGGTTGCAATATGAATCCTCGCCTATACCTATACAGGTACAATGCCGGATTCATGTTGAGTATTTAGATTATACACAAAAAGATCAATGATGACCAATGTATATATTTGATGTTTTTACTAAACAAAAGAAATAACTACTTCCATTAGCAGAAGCGGTTTTTCCTAAAACGCGCAGTAGATACTTTAGCTATAGCGCGTTTTCTATACGTGCGCTACTGCTAGTTCGAGTTAACCACCCCCCGCATCAAAATTTCGCGAAGTCCTCTTTCCCCCCCTCCCCCCACCGGCCTGTTCCGACTCCCCCTGTCGCCCCCGCCCGAGCCCGAGCGCTTGCCCTCTCCTCCGCCGCCGCCGCCGCCCGCCCTCAACCTCACCGCCGCCACTCTCGACGCACACTGTCGCCGCCCTCGACCTCACCACCGCCGCCCTCGACCGAGCCCGCCGCTCAGGACCGCCGCCCTCCCGAGCCCGCCGCCCAGGACCGCTGCCCTCGACCGAGCTGCCGCCCCTCCGTCGCCAAGCACCTCCCCGCCACCGTCTCTCCCTCTGTAAGCCCCCACCCCTCCCCCACCCCCTCTCTCTTTGCTTAGTTAGTAGATGATTTTAGTAGTAGTAGATGTTAATTTAGGGTTCATAGATAATGATTTTTAGAAGTAGTGGATATTAATTACTAGTAGTGATGGTAAACTAGTTGTATAATTAGCAGTAGTACATGTTAATTAGTAGTAGATGTAGTAGTTAGATGTTAATTAGTAGTAGTAGATGTGCTAGTTTCTTTCTATTTATAGTAAGTTTATATTTAGTAAGAACTAGTTGAATTAATAGAACTAGTTTAATTTTAGTTGAACTAGTTAAGTTTTAGTTGAACTAGTATAGTTAGTAAATTAATAACTAGTTGAACTACTTCATTTTTAGAAAGAACTAGTTTTTTTTATTTATAGTAAGTTTATATTTAGTAAGAACTAGTTGAATTAATAGGACTAGTTTAGTTTTAGTTGAACTAGTTAAGTTTTAGTTGAACTAGTATAGTAAGTAAATTAATAACTAGTATAGTAAGTAAATTAATAACTAGTATAGTAAGAACTAGTTGAATTAATAGAACTAGTTGAATTAATAGAACTAGTTGAACATGCCATATTTGTTGTTATCTTTTAGTTTAAGCAATTATTTCATGTTTTGGTTACACCTCCGAGTGTCCTATGTTTTGCCGGAGTGTTGATTAATTTCCGTTCTGGCAAATTTCAGGCGCTCGATATGTCCTTTTTTAGCAAAGGTCATGCCGGATTTTTCCGTGAATTCTGACATGACTTGTGCTAGAATATGTACAAGTTTAATCTTTGAATTATGAACGTAGGAAATGTCGTACTCGGATGACGACAGTCTCCTGGGGGAGTGCAGCTGGTGCCACGATGATCAAGGTATGTGCGACAGGTTCGTTGAGCTGGATGGAGATCGGCGCTTCAGCATTAAGCTCGATGAGACCTTCGATGTTGAAACGGTACGCAACAACGACAAGTGTTTTTTTTTCGTAATTAAGCATGACTTCAACTATTTCAACGTCTAATTTTCATCTTTTACAATTCGACTAGCTTATCCCATGCCATGCAAGAAGCTATGTGTTGGAGAGGATGGGTTTTGAAGACCATGAAAATTTTCAAACAAAGAAAATACACCTAAGGACCCATCATGATATCGATTTTGAAGTAAATCTGTACAATTCTCAGAGCGTAACCCATTTTGGTTGCCAAAATTGGAAAGCACTTTGCAAAATGTATGGTTTTTATGAGGGTATGATGGTCACCATGGATCTTGGTGATCCTGACATCGAGCAAGACAATATGGACATTTGGGTCCTTGTTGATACACTTCCGATTCTACCGCAATGTGAGTTTCTCAAACATAGTTATTAACTAATTTATATTGTTTATTTCAAAATAGTTGACAGCTTATTTCCATTGACAGCTTATTTTGAATCTTCAAAGAGTGTGCAGAAGATGGTAGACAAAACCCACTACACTGAGGGCTCCGAATTAACTTATAAGGAGAAAAATCATCTGATTGCTTATTGTACTTTTTTTGAGAATTACAATACCTATTATCGAACTCCTCCAAATTATGGTGAATACATGCCACTAGTGCACGTGTTGAACCACGATAACTTCTATGGAGATACCCTGGTAAGATATTTTACTATTACGACATCCGTGCATCTTTTGCATACTTCTAAAACTAGTACATCATTGCTAACTACGAAGTTATTACTATGTTTTTCAACAGAAAATCCCGATGGAGTGTGTGCCTCATCCGATGTATTACAATGGTCGCCTTGAAGTTCTGAACCTACAGCCAGGTCATCCTACGGATCTCACATGTGCATATCGAATTTCTGAAACCGGTGAACACATGCTAATCAAAGAGTTGAAAAAATGTTTGGACATTCGTACGGAGGTTCTTGGAAGCAACATTAAGCGAAAGGCAAGAATTGGAGACAGGATAATCTGCATTCTCCATAATGGAGAGCCAGGGGCTATCTTGTTTTTTGCTATTTTACCTTAGAGAATATAGTAGGTCCTAAGAGAATGTAGTAGGTCCTATGAGGTACAATATGTTTATTATGTGATACAACGTGTTAGAGTTGAAGGTGTGAGGAGTACTTGTGATTACGACTAGTGACCAATGATATGATGATGATGATGATGATGATATATAAGTTGTTAATGATATGATGATGATGATGATGATGATGATATTTATTATATCGCTGGGTGAAAGAACCGCGGATTAGTTTTAAATGGATGGATCCAAAGTGACCATTGGCTACTTTGGATCCATGCACTTGAAACTAATCCAAGGTTCTTTCACCTAGTGATTTAATAACTCATTATGATATAAAAACAATCTCTAAATTGCTACTGTATGAAAAATTGTATACAGGTATATGAATATGACCTAAAATTCAAGAGAAATGGAATAGGGAATGATAGTAGTAGCGATTGTTTTCAAAAGCGCTACTAGTAATTAGCAGTAGCGCCTGACTAGGCAAGCGCTACTACTAAGTAGATATAGCAGTAGCGAGTTCCTGTAGGCGCTACTGCTAAGCATTAGTTGTAGCGCCTTATCAGTAGCGCGCCTACCCGCGCTACTGAGAGGCCCAAAACCTCACTGCTGCTAGGCTTTTCCCTAGTAGTGGAATATGGCACCGGAACAATGTATCGCCTCCGGAGAAATGCATGACCAAGTATCATGTGCTTTGCAAGATACAGATAATTTGAAAGCATTCATGCTACTTGGCCAGACGAGTAAAATGCTACACTAGTTATCAAGCACATCAGCATTGCAAGGTATGTCGGAACTAGCAGAATACAAACATCCACACTAGGATGGTCGACAGCTTTCAAATTGTTCCTTGGTGATAGACCTCGACCGGTTTCAAGCTTTCGTTTACGAATTTGACTTCCTGGATTCATTTTGAATTTGAGTGCTATATCTCATGTTTGACAATATCATGCCAAGTAAGTCGGCAAAATCATACACCACATCCATGCGTGTCATGTGATTCACGAGATACAACGAAATGACGAGTAAAGTGCCACACTAGGTAAGGAACCACAATGGCATCGCAAGGTATGCTAGAATAGCGAGCTTTAGGACTAGGATAGGCACCAACTTTGACTTTGTTCATTATCGATAGACCTAGGCAAGTCTCCAACCTTTGTTGTCGAATATGACATCTGAAATTCATGTAAGTTGAGTGCTATTTGTCGTGTCCAATGACATCATGTAAAATAAAGCACCGGAGTTATGTGTCACATTCAAATAAATGTTGATGTAAGTGTCATGTGCATCACAATTCACAAGACACAAACAAATGGAAAGAATTGGGCCCAATCTGCCCAAAAGGGCCCAGCTGGTTCATGGATATTATGTACCTCGATAGATGTAAAATTTTGATTGTCGTGTACGACACCCAAATCCATGTCAGATTCGAGTAACTGGGGTGTTATTTTGACGTGTCAAAAAATAACATGCTGAATTGGGAACCAAAATCTGATAGCAAGTCCGAGCAAATGTTAAACTAGGTTGGCAAGCACACATGTGTAGCATGGTTACACCAACGTGGAGAGCATCATGGCAGCTGCCCAAATTGTTCATCAATGACATAGACCTCAATAGGTGTCCAACTTCATTTCTGTAGTCCGACAATGGTATCCTTTGTGCCCAAATTTCTATGCCGAAAGGCACCAAAATCCGATATCACATTCGACTAATAATCATTCTTACATCACACATACATGCTACCGAGTTGTATTTAAGGTTTGTTTCCTTGACGAGCACGATGATGGTGGTGGCAGCGTCGTGCATGATAAGATTAAAATTTCCCCGGCTTCTGGTCCACCTCGTTGGAGACTATCTTGATGCCGGTTTTGGTCATTGCTGTCTCCGTGTGTTTTGCAGGTGGTCTTCGAAGGCGCCATCGAGTGGAATATATGGCATGCTTCATGTCTTGGTCCTCTGGCTCCTTCTTCTACCAGCCAACCATCGAAGCGCTTCATATCTTGGTCCTCTAGCTCCTTCTTCAACCGACGAACTTTGACCAGGTTCGGCTTCGTCATGAGCTAGTGAGGTGAGGTCTCCTCGAACCGACCCATCTTCGTCATCTTCTCTGGAGAGACAATCTGTTTTCCTCAACATCTTCTGGCACCGACCAAGAAGTTCACGACCACTACATCAATAATTTCCATAGGTCTGGTGTTTCTTTGAAGGTTTAGAAGCAGTATTGTGTTCTGCTCATGGCATCAATTTCTTGAAGGACTTGTGTGTAATTTTTTGGTTCTTTAAGGATGGTCCTATATGGGTTGGTTCACTTCAATACATGGATTTGGCCTCTGTGATAATAAAAGCTAACAAGCTAATAATTGCTTGTGAGGCTGAGGCTGGTGGCTGTCCGCCCAAGCAGCTAGCTCTCACACCCTGATTTTATCTTTACTTTCCCATCTTCCTGAAATGATACACAAATCATGACAATGTCCTAGTAGACACTAGCATGCAAACAATTGTAAACAGGACAACTTCATTCTGATGTATAAGTTGGCAAATAAGCAAGCGAACCTAGCTGTAAGACGATTCCCAGGTGGGAAACACCAATTATGAGAGTCATATTAGGCTCTTAGCTTGCCAAATACACCTAAAATCCAGCGGTCTGGCTATAATCCAGAACTGGAGAGCCTTACTCCATACGGAGTACTACTTTATTCACCGGCCCTGGCGGCCTGGTGCAACTGGCAAATTGCAAACCCCAACTCCACTTACCTAATGTGCATTGCAGCTATGCTCACACAAAGTGGCGGATCTAGAACTGACCAACATGGTGGCAACATTACAAAGGGTGGCATTTTTTTTCTCAAAACACATTACAAATAGTTAATAAAGTACTGAACATACATATGAATGCACTAGTTAAAGAAGCTCCGGCAAATGTTTCTGCCTCCATGACCCCCACAGTAGGCCCCCCATGCTCACACACGAGTTAAATACATCCACTGGGAGTGCCTCAACTAGTCCCGTATGCCCTGACTATGTAGTTTGAAGAGGTAAACATGATTTTTTTTTCTAAAATTTATGTGGATTTAAAACAGTTCAACGTATATTAAAAATTATTGTGTAAACTTTTGTATCTTCATTCAGGACCCCAAGCACGAACAATTGGTATGTATCTTAATTGTAATTTTTATTAAAGTACATAATTACAAAAAATGACGGCGTTGTCTTAAAAAATATTGTGTAATAATGGTAAATTCTAGAAATATGTTAAAGTTGTTTGTAGAAATGTAAGTTAATTTTAGCACTATTTTTTAATAAACCTTGTTAATTTTTTAAATGCATGACAAACATCTTTCAAAAACATGTTTACAATTTTATAGTACATGTGAAACTTTTTCCATAAACATGTTGAACATTTGTTTTGAAATGCACTAGCATATTCCCTAAATCTTCCTCAATACTAGTAAATCATTTAAAAAGTAAATGGTCTCATTAAGGTATGAAGAGGCATCTTGCCAGTTGGTTAGCGGTGGGGCCCATTTTGTCATTTATACTGTTCATTCGCGGTAGCCCCAACCGGCCAGCAGTATTTCATTAAAATTCAGGAGGTTATGTGCAAAAAAAGAAAATCACACACGGGTCAGCTAGCGCCTCACCCACTCCCAGCCGCTAACACATGTGGGCCACTGACACGCTGGCACGCCACATGGACAGGGCATACGCTCAGATATAGCCCGAGGCACCTTATTTGTACATTTGGACAAGTCACGACACTAGTTTGATGTATTTTAGAAATTTACTAAAGTGACTGCGACCAACTAATGGAGGCACTCTCAGTGTATTTAACTGGTCACGTATCTCAAACCAGTCTTACAAACAATTAACAATTCATTTAAAAGAGAACAATTAAACAATTTATGTATCCCAGTGAGATGTATGCACACGCGACGCACGAGCACCATGTACATTTATATTTAGCAAAAAAAAATTACAGAAGTAGAGATAGCATTATGCATGGGAACACGAAGACAGACGCACCTTGTGCCGCGGGCTCCTCGGTCCGCGAATCCAACCGCTGCACCCTGTGCTCGCCATCGTCTCCACCGCCGGTGCCGGGCAGCAGGTCCCTCGAGTAGGCCTCCATCGCCGCCGCCGAAGCCACGACAGGGTGGCTTCCGCACGGACTGGTTCGTCGCTTGGTGCTCCGGCGCTCGTCAGAGAAGAACCTGCCGGAAGGAGGGACAGGAACCAAGCACAATTAAGGCCCGGCCGGTGAGCCAGCAACTCCTCCATGATACACGGCACGACGCGAGAGAGAAACGACTTACGAGGATGGTGGAAGCCATTGATGTTGGGTGCTGCGCTGTTCCTCTCTTGCAACTGAAATAATCCGCCCTTTTGCTCTCGGAGGGAGGGGTATCTTCGGAAGCGCGGACACGGGACGCCGCCCGGTAGGACACATGTCGTGCCAGGGGGCCGCATGGCATGGGTCGCGGCGGAGCCGAGCCTGGAGCGGTAACGCTCGTGCTAGAGCTGGACGGCGTACGTGGAGCCACAGGCGCGAGCGGCTGCGGCTGCGCGGCCCCGGAGCGGCGCTTCCGTTTCACTTCCCTCATGTGTGCCAGTAGCAGTGGGAGGAGCTTTTTCGCCCGATCTCCCGCGAAACTGCCTGCGGGGCGTGATGACTATGCAACTCGCCGTCTCTCTATATCTCTCTATCTCTATCTCTTTTATTTGTCTGTCTAGCCTCTTAAACGGCGACCTTTTTCGGCTACTCTACTTGTTAATGCCCTTATTTATAATTAGAATAACACATATCTTTCGATGGAGAAACTATTCTACTGCACGGCAGGGGCATCCACTTCTGGAGCAAGTGTCTATCTAGCGTGTTGGAGAAATGGCTTGGATTAAGATGGAAGTTCCACGAGCCAGCTCCAGTTTTCAGTTTGACTGCAAATGATAAACACCAAAAAATGAAAACCAACATGCGAGATGTATATGCGTTGTTGCTATCCATGACCGATATCACAACCATCGTATTCCTTAAACCAACTCTGATGCTGAGAAAATTCAAAGAGGCACACGCACCTGTGTATCCTTTTGCAGCCGTCAATCTGCGTCGTGATGCGAAAAGTTGTTGCAGCGGAATTTTCTTGAAAAAATGGATGCAAATTTGGAGGGGTCTCAATACGAGGCAATATGTATGTTTATTTTCTACAAATACGCCGTCCAGATGTACTTCTATGTCCATGTTCCTGTATTGTCCTTACACTCCATCTCCTCGTTATGTTCTAACCGTTTTCTTCAATGTTCACATTCTTCTTCTTTGCTCCCCTTCTCCCACTCCAACTTCTCCGTACCCTTCCGTAGTCCCCCTTGACCTCGCAATAAAACAACTCGTCGGCATCGACGACAACCGGTGCGTCCGGTGTTGATTCCTGTGGATGGGTCAAGCAGGACAGAGGGCAGTGGATCCGGGACATAGCCATGAAGTCTGCTTCGATGCACGCCCAGTATTGTCTCAAGTGCATGGGTCGATCCTGGACGGCGGGCGATGGATCAAGGACGTACATAGCAGCTTTCACCTACGCAGACAGCTGCCTACTCAACCTCCTCTCGGCGGTGGCAGCGGCCAGGTCTGGTTAGCTACCATTTATCTTTAATACATGTCATGAAAGGCGATCAAGAGGAGCAATCATAAGCAGCGAGGTGTTCCAGGGCTACGAGCGCCAGTACTGCGACTCTGCGTCTGCGAGGTCTTCGCCAAGATCGCCAGTTCGCCACCCTCTCTTCCCGTGCCTATTTCTATTCGCTGTTGTTGGTTTCGTCTTACATGGTGAGATCTAAGCAGACAAGATGAAGCAGAGGCTCTCTGAGATCCAGTCCGACGTGCAGGATATTGAATCGCTGGTAAATACTACTCCCTCTGTTCCCAAATATTTGTCTTTCTAGGCATTTCAAGTGGACACAACATACGGATGTATGTAGACATATTTTAGAGTGTAGATTCACTCATTTTGCTCCGGATGTAGTCACTTGTTGAAATCTCTAGAAAGACAAATATTTGGGAACGGAGGGAGTAGATTGTGTTTTATGATTTGATCATCCATGCCGCTGCCTTACATACTGCCTTTGGGACATTTGGAAGGTGGAGGCTTAATTTTGGATGTAGGTGAATGTGTGATTTCTGGAAACTCTGTATATTAACTTCATGATCTGCTCTTGATTTCCTTCTTGGGGACTAGATTTGAAGATTTGCCAGCTACACCATCTAAAAATCAGGCTGCTGATCCGGGTACATTGCTACTCGGCCTTGCGTTCAATTGAAGTTTTCTGAGATCAACTTTCAAAACGAGTAGTCCTCGTATTTTGAGGTTGCTACTTGCACATTGTTCATCTTTCTGTCAATTTTGTTCCATTATTTTGCTCTCTATCTGCCAATTTGATTGCATGGTATAGGGTGCGATGGTGGCGTTGTTGGAAATAAGCCCTAGAGGCAATAATAAATTGATTATTATTATATTTCCTTGTTCATGATAATCGTTTATTATCCATGCTAGAATTGTATTGATAGGAAACTCAGATACATGTGTGGATACATAGACAACACCATGTCCCTAGTAAGCCTCTAGTTGACTAGCTCGTTGATCAATAGATGGTTACAGTTTCCTGACCATGGACATTGGATGTCGTTGATAACGGGATCACATCATTAGGATAATGATGTGATGGACAAGACCCAATCCTAAGCCTAGCACAAGATCATGTAGTTCGTATGCTAAAGCTTTTCTAATGTCAAGTATCGTTTCCTTAGACCATGAGATTGTGCAACTCCCGGATACCGTAGGAATGCTTTGGGTGTGCCAAACGTCACAACGTAACTGGGTGGCTATAAAGGTACACTACAGGTATCTCCGAAAGTGTCTGTTGGGTTGGCACGAATCAAGACTGGGATTTGTCGCTCCGTGTAAACGGAGAGGTATGTCTGGGCCCACTCGGTAGGACATCATCATAATGTGCACAATGTGATCAAGGAGTTGATCACGGGATGATGTGTTGCGGAACGAGTAAAAGAGACTTGCCGATAACGAGATTGAACAAGGTATCGGGATACCGACGATCGAATCTCGGGCAAGTATCGTACCGATAGACAAAGGGAATTGTATACGGGATTGATTAAGTCGTTGACATCGTGGTTCATCCGATGAGATCATCGTGGAACATGTGGGAGCCAACATGGGTATCCAGATCCCGCTGTTGGTTATTGACCGGAGAACGTCTCGGTCATGTCTGCATGTCTCCCGAACCCGTAGGGTCTACACTTAAGGTTCGATGACGCTAGGGTTATTAAGGAAGTTCATATGTGGTTACCGAATGTTGTTCGGAGTCCCGGATGAGATCCCGGACATCACGAGGAGTTCCAGAATGGTCCGGAGGTAAAGATTTATATATGGGAAGTCCTGTTTTGGTCACCGAAAGAGTTTCGGGTTTTATCGGTAACGTACCGGGACCACCAGGAGGGTCCCGGGGGTCCACCAAGTGGGACCACCGGCCCCGGAGGGCTGCATGGGCCACATATGGGAGGGGACCAGCCCCAGGTGGGCTGGTGCGCCCCCCCCCAAGGGCCCAAGGCGCCTAGGGTTTGGGGAAGGGGGCGCACCCACCTAACTTGGGGGGCAAGTCTCCCCTCTTCCCCCCCTTGGCCGCACCCTAGATGAGTTTTTGGGGCTGGCCGCCGCCCCTAGGGTGGAACCCTAGGTGGGGGCGCAGCCTCCCCTCTCCCCCTATATATACTTGAGGGTTTGGGGCAGCCAACATATGAGTTTTGGACCTCTCTATGGCGCAGCCCTGCATCTCTCCTTCCTCCTCTCCCGCGGTGCTTGGCGAAGCCCTGCAGGATTGCCACGCTCCTCCACCACCACCACGCCGTTGTGCTGCTGCTGGATGGAGTCTTACTCAACCTCTCCCTCTCTCCTTGCTGGATCAAGGCATGGGAGACGTCACCGGGTTGTACGTGTGTTGAACACGGAGGTGCCGTCCGTTCGGCACTTGGTCATCGGTGATTTGGATCACGACGAGTACGACTCCATCAACCCCGTTCACTTGAATGCTTTCGCTTAGCGATCTACAAGGGTATGTAGATGCACTCTCTTTCCCCTCGTTGCTGGTTTCTCCATAGATAGATCTTGGTGACACGTAGGAAAAATTTTGAATTTCTGCTACGTTCCCCAACAGTGGCATCATGAGCTAGGTCTATTGCGTAGATTCTTTGCACGAGTAGAACACAAAATAGTTGTGGACGTTGATTTTGTTCAATATGCTTACCGTTACTAGTCCAATCTTGATTCGGCGGCATTGTGGGATGAAGCGGCCCGGACCGACCTTACACGTACACTTACATGAGACAGGTTCCACCGACTGACATGCACTAGTTGCATAAGGTGGCTAGCGGGTGCCAGTCTCTCCCACTTTATTCGGATCGGATTCGATGAAAAGGGTCCTTATGAAGGGTAAATAGCAATTGACATATCACGTTGTGGTTTTGCGTAGGTAAGAAACGTTCTTGCTAGAAACCCATAGCAGCCACGTAAAACATGCAAACAACAATTAGAGGACGTCTAACTTGTTTTTGCAGGGTATGCCATGTGATGTGATATGGCCAAAGGATGTGATGTATGATATATGTGATGTATGAGATGATCATGTTCTTGTAATAGGAATCACGACTTGCATGTCGATGAGTATGACAACCGGCAGGAGCCATAGGAGTTGTCTTTAATTTATTTATGACCTGCGTGTCAACATAAACGTCATGTAATTACTTTACTTTATTGCTAAAGCGTTAGCCATAGTAGTAGAAGTAATAGTTGACGTGACAACTTCATGAAGACACGATGATGGAGATCATGATGATGGAGATCATGGTGTCATGCCGGTGACGACGATGATCATGGAGCCCCGAAGATGGAGATCAAAAGGAGCAAAGTGATGATGGCCATATCATGTCACTATTTGATTTCATGTGATGTTTATCATGTTTGTACATCTTATTTGCTTAGAACGACGGTAGTAAATAAGATGATCCCTCATTAAAATTTCAAGAAAGTGTTCCCCCTAACTGTGCACCGTTGCGAAAGTTCGTCGTTTCGAAGCACCACGTGATGATCGGGTGTGATAGATTCTTACGTTCAAATACAACGGGTGTTGACGAGCCTAGCATGTACAGACATGGCCTCGGAACACATGCAAACACTTAGGTTGACTTGACGAGCCTAGCATGTACAGACATGGCCTCGGAACACAGAAGACCGAAAGGTCGAGCATGAGTCGTATGGTAGATACGATCAACATGAAGATGTTCACCGACTTTGACTAGTCCGTCTCACGTGATGATCGGACACGGCCTAGTTGACTCGGATCATGTAATCACTTGGATGACTAGAGGGATGTCTATCTGAGTGGGAGTTCAATAAGATGAACTTAATTATCCTGAACATAGTCAAAAGAACTTTGCAAATTATGTCGTAAGCTCGCGCTTTAGTTCTACTGAGTTAGATACGTTCCTAGAGAAAATATAGTTGAAAGTTGACAGTAGCAATTATGCGGACAGTAGAAGGCTTATGTCCTTAATGCAACGCTCGGTGTGCTGGTCCTCGAACGTGGTCTGTGGATGTTGCGAACATTTGACATACACGTTTTGATGACTACATGATAGTTCGGTAATGATAAATGGTTTAGAATTGAGGCACCGAAGACATTTTTGAAATGTCGCGGAACATATGAGATGTTTCGAGGGCTGAAATTGGGATTTCAGGCTCGTGCCCACGTCAAGAGGTATAAGACCTCCGACGATTTTCTTGGCCTGCAAACTAAGGGAGAAAAGCTCAATCATTGAGCTTGTGCTCAGATTGTCTGAGTACAACAATCACTTGAATCGAGTGGGAGTTGATCTTCCAGATAAGATAGTGATGTTTCTCCAAAGTCATTGCCACCAAGCTGCTAGAGCTTCGTAATGAACTATAACATATCAGGGATAGATATGATGATCCTTGAAATATTCGCGATATTTGACACCGCGAAAGTAGAAATCAAGAAGGAGCATCAATTGTTGATGGTTAGTGAAACCACTAGTTTCAAGAAGGGCAAGGTCAAGAAGGGATACTTCATGAAATGGCAAATCAGCTGCTGCTCTAGTGGAGAAACCCAAGGTTGAACCCAAACCCGAGACTGAGTGCTTCTGTAATAAGGGGAACAGCCACTAGAGCAAAATTACCCTAGATACTTGGTAGATGAGAAGGCTGTCGATAGAAGTATATTGGATATACATTATGTGAATGTGTTCTTTAATAGTACTCCTAGTAGCATCAGGGTATTAAATACCGGTTCGGTTGCTAAGTGTTTGTAACTCAAAATAAAAGCTACGGAATAAACGGAGACTAGCTAAAGGTGAGCTGACGAGATGTGTTGGAAGTGTTTCCAAGGTTGATGTGATCAAGCATCGCACGCTCCCTCTACCATCGAGATTGGTGTTAAACCTAAATAATTATTATTTGGTGTTTGCGTTGAGCATAGACATGATTGGATTATGTCTATCGCAATACGGTTATTCATTTAAGGAGAATAATGGTTACTCTATTTATTTGAATAATACCTTCAATGGTCTTGCACCTAAAATGAATGGTTTATTGAATCTCGATCATAGTGATACACATGTTCATGCCAAAAGATATAAGATAGTAATGATAGTACCACCTACTTGTGGCACTGCCATGTAAGTCAGATTGGTATAAAACGCATGAAGAAGCTCCATGTTGATGGATCTTTGGACTCACTCATTTCTGAAAAGATTGAGACATGTGAACCGTGTCTGTTGGTATGTACGCATGAAGAAACTCCATGCAGATGGACCATTTGGACTCACTTGATTTTGAATCGCTTGAGACATGCAAATCATACCACATGGGCAAGATGACTGAAAGCTTCGGTTTTAGTAAAATGGAACAAGAAAGCAAATTGTTGGAAGTAACACATTTTGATGTGTGCAGTCCAATGAGTGCTGAGGCACGCAGTGGATATCGTTATGCTCTTACTTCACAGATGATTTTCATAAACAATAAATGAACCAATAGTTATAAAGATAATATATACCACATCCGAATCATAGACAGGACGAGGGCCGACGGGGGCGGATACCAAAACCATCGCACTATATAAGATGCAATAATAAAAGTAAGAAAATGATACAAGTATCTATCTAAACATACAAGTAAGAATATTTTTCCTTTCAGAAAGAAGATAAGAACAAGAGGCTCACCACGGTGGTGCCGGTGATGAGATCGGCGCGGGTGATCGACGGCGGTGAAGACGGGTGCGGGGCGTGACGGACCGCTAAACCTAGACAACTATTGAGGAAAATGGAGCTTGGAGGTCGAGCTTGGAGAGGAGAAAGCTTAAGTAGTGTGGCTCGGGCATTCCATCGAACACCTTGTGTGCATAGGAGGTGAGCTAGAGCACCACCAAGCCCTCTCCCCTCGGCCAGAAAAAACAGAGCAGTGTGCTCTGCTCTTGCGCGAGGGGGTATATATAGGCACCACCATTGGCCCCGGTTAGTGGCATGAACCGGGACTAAAGGGGGGGCTTTGGTCCCGGTTCATGTCTCCAACCGGGGCCAATGGTGGTGGGCCAGGAGCCAGGACCATTGGTCCCGGTTCGTCCCACAAACCGGGACCAAAAGGTCTAGACGAACTGGGACCAATGGCCCACGTGGCCCGGCCGGCCCCCTGGGCTCACGAACCGGGTCCAATGCACCCATTGGTCCCGGTTCTGGACTGAACCGGGACTAATGGGCTTACCCGGCCTGAACCTTTGCCCCCTTTTCTACTAGTGCGCATTACTTATTAGGTCCATTTCTGGTGGTTTTTTGTGCCCTGGCTTAAATGTGGTGCCAAGTTGTTACCCTAGATCCAAGTGTGGTGGTTTTGGGTAAATAACTCACCCACGGACCACCATCAGGGGTACCTAAAGAAGTGAACTAGAGCACTATGCAAAAGGCAACGCAATCTCAAACGCCGTCGATGGACGAACACCGAGGCCTCACGGTCACTGCAACGAACATTTCCTAAGAGGAAGTCAACTAGCGGGACATGGAGGAGCAAATAACTTAGGAGCTGTTCGGCAATCCACTGGTGATACGTCTCCGGCGTATCTACTTTTCCAAACACTTTTGCCCTTGTTTTGGACTCTAACTTGCATGATTTGAATGGAACTAACCCGGACTGACGCTGTTTTCAGCAGAATTGCCGTGGTGTTATTTATGTGCAGAAACAAAACTTCTGGGAATGACCTGAAACTTTACGGCACATCTTTTCGGAAATAATAAAAAATCGTTGGAAAAGATGAAGGCCGAGGGCCCACCACCTGTCCACGAGGGTGGGGGGCACCCCCCTAGGGCGCGCCCTCCTACCTCGTGGGCCCCCTGGAGCTCCTCCGACGCCAACTCCTACTCTATATATTTGTTTTCGGAGAGAGAAAAATCAAGCAGAAGAAATCATCGCGTTTTACGATGTGGAGCCACCGCCAAGCCCTAAAACGTCTCGGGAGGGCTGATCTGGAGTCCGTTCGGGGCTCTGGAAAGGGGGATTCGTCGCCGTCGTCATCATCAACCATCCTCCATCACCAATTTCATGATGCTCACCGCCGTGCGTGAGTAATTTCATCGTAGGCTTGCTGGACGGTGATGGGTTGGATGAGATCTATCATGTAATCGAGTTAGTTTTGTTAGTGTTTGATCCCTAGTATCCACTATGTTCTGAGATTGATGTTGCTATGACTTTGCTATGCTTAATGCTTGTCACTAGAGCCCGAGTACCATGATTTCAGATCTGAACCTATTATGTTTTCATGAATATATGTGTGTTCTTGATCCTATCTTGCAAGTCTATAGTCACCTACTATGTGTTATGATCTGGCAACCCCGAAGTGACAATAATCGGGACCACTCCCGGTGATGACCATAGTTTGAGGAGTTCATGTATTCATTATGTGCTAATGCTTTGTTCCGGTTCTCTATTAAAAGGAGGCCTTAATATCCCTTAGTTTCCATTAGGACCCTGCTGCCACGGGAGAGTAGGACAAAAGATGCCATGCAAGTTCTTTTCCATAAGCATATATGACTATATTCGGAATACATGCCTACATTATATTGATGAATTGGAGCTAGTTCTGTGTCACCCTATGTTATGACTGTTACATGATGAACCGCATCCGGCATAATTATCCGTCACCGATCCAATGCCTACGAGCTTTTCCTATACTGGTTCTCGCTTATTTACTTTTCCATTGCTGCTGTTACAATCACTACAAAACACCAAAAATATTACTTTTGCTTTTGTTACTTTTGTTGCCGTTACCACTACTATCATATTACTTTGCTACTAAACACTTTGCTGCAGATACTAAGTTATCCAGGTGTAGTTGAATTGACAACTTAACTGCTAATACTTGAGAATATTCTTTGGCTCCCCTTGTGTCGAATCAATAAATTTGGGTTGAATACTCTACCCTCGAAAACTATTGCGATCCCCTATACTTGTGGGTTATCAACTGGCTCCGTCAAATTTGAGGATCTGCGAAGCACCTGTTCCCCCGCTCCTGGATTTTTAATGTGCGCTCCGCCAGCTCCGCGAGCGAGAGCGTGGAGTGGAGGGGCGCCGAACAGGCCCTTAGTTGGCTTGCTGAAACATAGCAGTTCCTCCACCACCACCAGCAGATAACCTTAGAGCAATTACAGCTGGACTTGATAAATCCGCCCCCCCCCCCTATATGTCCGCGGACGCGCCCGCGCACGTTCGTGGACCCATCCGGACGGGCTCTCATATTTCACTTCCGGCATCAACATATCTCAAACTCGGACTCTCAAATCCATGCACGTCGATTATACAAGCCATGTCACATGTTTATAACACATGTTGGTACCGAACATAAATAGTGTTAACTTAAAATTCATTTTAATTACACAACTCAAACATCAGCTCTTTGGTTTCCGTTGTGGGTCCATATATGCTCCATAAGATCATTGAGTAGCTGCGTGTGCCCCTGATGATCTCAAAGATTTTGATGCATCTGCGGAAAGTTCATAAGCTGAGATGCATCCTAATCTTCCGAGCTTTCACCCTATTGTCCATGTGCTTCAAAATAATTGGTTTGGGCTACACCATCACCCTCACCCTCAACAATCATATTGTGGAAAATAACACAACATGTCATGACCTGTCACAAAGTTTCTGATTCCCACATCATCGCAACCCCACGAACAAGTACCCATCGAGTTTGAAGCACTCCGAATACCATCTCCACATCCTTCCTAGCCGCTTTGTGCGGTGAGGACGGGAGAGAGGACTGCTCTGCCAGAGCTGGTGGTGAAGAGGCTAGGAACGGCTGCGGAGCGCGCGCGGTGGCGGAGCTGCAAGACGGACGGCGCGAAGGAGGAAGAAGAGAGGAGAGAGCAAATGGATCCGGCAGTTTTGGAGGTGGATTTGGCGCAATTTGCAGTCGGGTCGGGCTGTCGGGTCTGACGTGGCGGACGCGTCCAGGCGCCCCCATATCCGCCCATATTTGGGCTGGACATGAGGGGTGCCGGTCAGCCCATGCGTTTGAGACGTCTGTTTGGGTCGAAATTTCATGACCGGTCAGTGATCGGGCGGGCCGTCCGAGCGTTTGAGGTAGGTTTGAGGCACCAGGCTGTAGGTGCTCTTAGAAATGTGATATTATACTGAACGCAATGAAAAATAGCACACTACAAGATTTAGCGTCGTCGTTCTCGAGATGCTATAGAAATTATAACGTGCTATTTTTAGAAATGACGTTGTCCATAAAAATGTCAATTATATCACATAATTTAAGGCTTTCATAATTTGCAAGGATGGGGACTTGGAGAGAAAATTAAATGAGGCCGACACCGCTACTTGGAGATGGGATGAAGAGGTCGCCCTCACTTGGTGGCCGACTTGCCGACATCGGCGGTGACTCGCTGGAGTTGGAGATGTGGCCGACGCCGCTATTTGAAGACGGGATGAAGAAAAGTCGGTGCCGCTCATGAACCGCCGCCATCGCCCTTGGTGACGAGTTCGCTAGGTTATGTGGTATTCGTTGTTGTATGGGCTATTGTATGCGTTGCGTCATAGAGAGAAAGAGAGAGAGAGAGTTGGGCTAATACTGTGTTGGGTAACGTGATTGTATTAGGAAACATAGGTTAGATTAGGAAATATTCTGGCTTTCCTTGTACTCCAAATAGATCATGTACTCCTATATATACGCCCACGAGGCTCAAGCAATACAACAAACTATTCCACCAATCTTCTCTTCCCTTTTAACATGGTATCAAAGCCAAGAGGTCTCGAGTTCAAGACCCGGCTGGCGCAATTAAATTGCAGCCCACTTTCGGTCCACGTTCAGAGCCAAGTGGGGGAGTGCTGATGTATAATGTGCTACCTAGTCTCTTCCATCGGATCGGTCTTTTGATTGCATTGGCTAGAGCATGCACTTCTACATGGTATCAGAGTCTAATCACAATCCAAACCCTAACCGTTGCTGCTTCCGCACCCGTGCGCCGCCCCTGGAGCGGTCGGCCTCCATGACTGTCGCCGGGGGCCACGCCGCCCGAACCTAGGGTTCGTCCGCCGGCCGTGTTGGTCGGCTGCCCTAGAGAATCTTTTTCCCGAGCCCTTGCTCCGAGTTTTTTCGCTCTCTCGCCGGTCGTTTTGATCGCCATTTTTCTTTTTGGTTTTCCGATCTATTCTTGATCGGTTTGCGTCGCCCGCCGCCGCCGTCGACCCCCGTGCGCCTCTACTCCGACCCCGGCGTGACCAGTCGGCCTCTCCTCCGACCCAACAGCCACGCGCGCTGAGGCGGCCCGTCAGGGCGAGCCGCCGTCCACGCGTCGGTCCGCCCGTCACCACCTTGCTCCGACCGGGACACCTGCATCGCCCCGACCCGGCAGCCTCGCGCCATGCGACGGCCAATCATAGCCGTCGCTCGCGCGCCGACCCGCCCATCGATCCACATCACCCGCCTCCGCCGCGTCTGCACGGCGGGCCGGTGGTCTACCTCGTCGGCCTCGTTTTCGGCTGCGTCGGGACGGCTACGCCAGCCTCGTCGGCTGCCTGAACTCGGGTGCTGCTGCTCCGTTGGTCGCCCGGGCCTCGCTGCCTGGGCGCTGACGCTGCTTTGGCAGCCCGGGTGCCGATGCTGACAAGTTCGTCAGCATGACGGCCCATGCCGTCTGTCGTCGCCGACCTCATCCCGGACTCCGCCGCGACCCTGCCTCCACCGAGCGGCGTCCCCGACCTCGCGCATGCTTGGCTTTTTCACCCACTCGCTGCTGCGATCCGCCTCATCTACGCCGCGCAACCAACCTGGCATGTCGGTTACGCGTGCCTCCGTAGGTCCCGTGAAGATCGTCCCGAGTACCGCGCGCCTCTCTGCCAATTGAGCATCGGGCTGCCGCTGCGTCGCCCCGACGGGCCGCAGCGCCGCCACCCCATGGTTCTTCTCGCGGCTGCATCGACTCGTGCGTCGCAACTGCATCGCCCCTTCGGGCCGTAGTGCCACGATCCGCTGTCCCCGCCGCCGCCCCGAGGCCGTCCCCGTGGTTGCACCGGCTCGCGAACCGCCATTGCGTCACCCCTTCGGGCTGCAGCGTCGCGGCACGCGGTCCCCGGGGTCGCCCCGACCCGCCTGCCGCCACTGCGTCGCCCCTTCGGGCCGAAGCGCCGCGGCCCGCGGTCCATTCCGCCGTCACCGCGCGTCGACCTCCCGTGGTATGCGTCGCGCCATTTCCCTTCGCGCGGGAACGCCACCGTCCACGCCGGTCTTCGTCATGCTGTCAGGGTTCTTCGCCTACTTTGAGCACTGCCGCCGCACTCCTCACCAGCCGCCGCCGTCAGGCCGCCGCCGCCGCTCTTCTTTGGCCACCGCCGCCGCTACCTTCGTAGCCGTCGCCGCTGCCTGTCCACCCCCCTTCATCTTCGTCCAAGCACCAGCCGTCGCCAGCATCTACGTCATCTACCCCGACCACTTCGTTTACTCCGACCACCGTTGGTGATATCGGCCCCGCGCTGATGGACGCCGCAATCGTTGTCGAGTTCTTCTCTGCTGGCCCCTCCGACTTCTCTGACATAGCGTACAACTCGTGCCGGTCCCTCGTCTACGCATGCCCGGTGCTGGCAACACCGATGCGTGCCTTCATCCACGACGTGTCCCCGGGCCTGGCAAACCTGGTCGGCGCTTCGTCAACTTTGTCTTCGTCCGTCTACGCATGCCCGGTGCTGGCAACACCGGTGCGTGCCTTCGTCCACGATGTGTCCCCGGGCTTGGCAAACCCGCCGCGACGCGTCATCAACAACATTTTCTTCCCGGCGCACCCCTACTTCGACACCACTGCGCCCATGCTAACTCGGCGCCCTCTTGCACCCGCGGCTCCATGGCGACTTCCTCGACACCGGCCACCCCGATTCGACATCGACCACGGCATTCTTCGCACGGCTACCTCGACCACGGCTCCACCACCCATGCTCTCGGCTACATCGATAAACGGCACAAAGGGCTACTGCATGCTTGAGCAACCTCATTGGTTTCCACTCCAGCCACGAATCTGCGATGCGTCCACCGTTATGGCTGTGGGGGGGTGTCCATCGGCTTGCCTTCGGATTCTTCTCCAGTCTCACCGTCTGCGTCGCTACCGTTGTGACTGCGAGGGGATGTTGAGTAACGTGATTGTATTAGGAAACATAGGTTAGACTAGGAAATAATCTGGCTTACCTTGTACTCCAAGTAGATCATGTATTCCTATATATATACCCACGAGGTTCAAGCAATACAACAAACTATTCCACCAATCCTCTCTTCCCTTTTAACATGCTGCAATGCCTGATGGGCTGCTGTGTCCGCCAAAATGATACAACGTTATTTCGTTTAGCGTTGAAGTAGTGCTATATCGTGAGTAGCATCGTAGCAAGGAAATTAGCTAAAATTTAGTATGACCCATTCAGGTACGCTCTAGTGACACTATAACATTAAAATGACATGCTATTTTTCGTTGAGTGAACATCATTACTCTTATGGCCATTTTTGGATCAGACATGGAACGATCTCGGAACCGTTCGACTGGATAATTCAGACAGGGAGGTGACTGTCTTCTACGTCCAAATCTAAGCACATACGTACTTATTCCCACCTCAGCAGGTTGTTGCGCCCATCCTTTCCCGGACAAGAAGAAGAAAAAGAAGTAGAAGGTCCTTCCACTTCCAGCTCATCTGGATTGCTGCTTGCTGAAAGGACGCCGCAGCTGCTGTAATTTTTGTACAGAATATGTGCTGCTGCTGCTGCTCTAATTTGGGATATGAAATTCAGACTTGGGGCTGACTGTGATATCTGTCCTAACCTGCGCGCACATTCCAGCCCCGGCTCTGCTTCGTGCTGAAGCGACGATGAAATCTCAGTTAGCTACCACAGACCATTCATTCAGGCATTCGGTGACATGCATACGTAGCAAATGCGTAGTAGCTGCTCTGGAATCGTAGATAAAGATTGCGGACAAGATCGAGAGTGATAGCAGATAGGGCCATATGGGTTTGCATGCAAGTGGGGCAACGGGCAGGCTGACAGAGACCGGCCGGACATGTGGTACTCCAGAGACCGCTCTATCCGCCCCATACGTATGTTCGTTATCCACTGCTAATCGTGTGTGTCTGTTGTACTAGCCTGCCTATTCCTGACCATTCAGCAATCCTTGTCTCCACCTCATGTACTACACAGCTTACAAACTGTTATAAAATCAATCGCCTCAGAAAAATAGCATGTTTCTTTTTTTTTGGGGAAAAATAGTATACCTTAATTTCTACAGCAAAGATGTGCAGGTACTTATGGCGGCCAAAATTTAAGGAAAACTAGGCGGCGAAAACTCAGTTTTTTTTTCAAGAACACACAAGCCGTGTGTCTTTATGTATTAAGATAGGGGAAGGGGTCACAACACAAGCTGTTTAATTACAAGAGGTGGGAACGCAGCATGCACAACCTCTCCACCCACACACAGAAAGCTATCTGGCCACATCCACCGCCTCACCTGCTCTAGCTAGAGTCCACTTGGAGAACTCCTCACGGATTCTTAGAATCACCTGACATGGCATCGAAGCTACCTTGTCGAAGACTCTACTATTTCTCTCCAACCAGACCATACGTAGAGTGGAACAAATTAGCGCATTCAGCTCTTTGAGAAGACCGGCACGAACCGTAATGTTGATAGCCGGCATCCATTGCAGAAGCGAGCTAGTCGGGGAAGGCATGAAACGGTGAAGCCTGCTGGGCAGGAGCATGTGGAACCAAACACCTGGCCTGTATTGCTGTGCGGCTATATAAAGAAACCACGGTCAATGGTGTGTGTTGTTCCTGACACATGGTGTGTGTTGTTCCTGACACATTGGCGAGCTATCGCTGAAGCCGGCACACAAACGGGTGGGAGATAGTGTATTGTTGCTAAATAGCTTCACTCAACCTAAATTACTAAGTACAACAGCAGTTTTTTTATTTCAATTTTATCTATTTCTTGGAAAAAATTATGATATTTTCTTAAAAAATGAAAATAATGTTTGAAACATATGAAAAAAAATGAATTCAAACTAACTTCTAAAATGTTCACATTTTATTTTGGAAAAAGTGAACAAATATTTAGAAATCACGAACAAACTTTTGAAATTCCAAACATTTTTTTATACAACATGAAAATTTGTAAATATAAAATTAACAAATTTATAATATACACTGAACAAGTATTAAAATACACTCCGAAAAATTGAGGGAACATAGATTGTGATTGCCGAACATTTTTCGAAAAAAATGATTTTTATCAGAGAGTAGCGGTTGAACCGATGAACTATCTTTGTAATTCCTGAACATTTTTTAATTTTCTGAATGTTTTAACAAATTAATGACAAATTTGAATTTAAAAACATTTTTGGTGTTCATAACATATTTTGAATACACAAACACACTTATAAAAATTTTGAACAATTTTTTTAGGTGCTGAAGTTGTTTTGCAAAATTGTGAACATTTTTCGAATATGCAAACATTTTTTTAAACACGAACATATTTTGAATACGCTAACATTTTATGATCTTGATCATTTGCTTTTCAAAATGCACATTTTATAACATTTCGGAACTTTGTGTAATGCCAAATTATTTAGAACTTTAGAAAAACATACACAGAAAAGACAAAACAACGTGAAAAAACTCGAAATTGAAAAAATAAAGGGCCCCGCATATGGGCCTTATTATCTGCCAATCATATTCAGTGCGTTGGGCTTATATGGGCTGTAACCACTGCGTCCCATTTTGGATACGTTTGCTTTTTCCTTTTTTTGGCTAACTTTGTAAAAGAATATATAAATTATCTTCAAAGTAAAATAAATAAATTAAAATATATTATTTTATAAATAATATTCAAATAATATTTTTAGAAATATTCAGGTATTATTTTATAAAATATAGATCTAAATAAAATAATATTGACAAACTGTAACAAGAAGTTCATAATTTTAAAGCATCAATGTATTTAATAAAAAAATATGATAATTTTTCGAAAAACATATAATTTAGTAAATGTTCATATAATTGAAAACATTATGTTTATCATAAAATATTCCTTAAGTACATGAAAAAAAATATTGTTTTAAAAAGTTTTCACGTCTTTTAGAAAAGTTTGTGTGCTTGCCAAAAAATATTTATATAAATTTTGAAAAAATATATGGGGAAATATATATGAACCTAGTAATCCCCCTAACTTCAGTATGTGGGATAACAATGGCCTCCACTTAGAAAAAAGGGGATACTTCTGGTGGAAGAATCCGCATGAACTTATTCACATTTTCGAAGATCCTGCAACTTCCAAAGTGGGCAATGGCAGCTTTGTTCTGTTTTGGTATGACTCGTGGCTGGAGCAACCTCTCTCTCAGAAATACTCTTAATTGCATTCTTTTGTAGTCAATTATAGAGACACCACGTGGATTCTGTAACATTGTTCTAGGCACACACTATATAGCATTTTATTTCTAAAATATAAAAAAAATCAAACAATTCTGAAACTTTTTGTGGGAAACATGGTTGAGCGTTCTACTTACGTACGCAAAAAATGACTTCAGTGTTCTTCTGAATGAAAAGAATGCAGCTTCAAAAATCTCGAATACTAAATTATATATAGATATCAACTTTAATATATGTATTAATAGCAAAAACTTGCAGGGCCTCAACAGAGGTCGTGCAGACCGCATTTGTTGTGCTCGTGTTGATGAATACTTTATAGTAGCTATTGGGAAATAAATAGCTTCACCAGTATGTATTAATAACATAAATGATAGATGTATCGTGAATATACATAATATACCATGTGATTCCTCTGATCTTGCATTGTAGATCCTTCCCATGTCTGATTAAGTAACGTTTGTACAGGTTGTGATAAGATCAGTAATCTCATTTTTTTAATAAAAGGGCTAAACAGAAACAACCTCTTCACAAAGAGATATTATACATATATTTCAAATGGATATTTTGAATAAAAATAAAAATATATAGGAAATAAGAAGGTGCAAGAAAGTATTCGGTAAATACGAGAAATCACTCATGGAATAGGGATTGGCATGATCACATCCAGGGTGAACCTTCACAGACAAACCTAAGCGCTCTGCAGATTCTCGCACTTCGTTTGAATCTTCTCCACAACTTCAAGACCGCCTAACCTGCTATGATATTTGTACTCAAGGTCAAGAAGCTCCCTATAACCCTTACTCCACAGTCCACACCATCTTTCGATGGACATTTTGTGAGGGCTACATCTCCATTCTAGAGTTGTTCCACTTAAGCATGCCTACCTCAATAAATTTTGGATTCACACCATTGACATTAATACCATTGATTTGGGTAAATCTTGAGTGGCACCTGATACTATGATTATCTGTTTTCAGGTAAGCCAAAGTTAGCATTGTATGATTCACCTAAACAGGTTTGCATTGTATGATTCAGCTGAACAGGTTGGGGTGTCTATGAGTTCTAGGTGTTGCAGGGTACTCAAATTCAAAAATTTGTAAAGGAACAGAAGACAATGGAATCAAGAAAATCTATACAAGAAATTCAAGCTACATGTGTCCTCTCCACTCTATATTTTTATTGACTACCATAATGTCATGAGACATGTCACATAAATGATAAAAAATTAACAAGCAAGATGGACCTTGAAAGTATGGCAATTTCTTACTCATCCTAGCTCATAACCTAAAGTATGAGTATCACCATACTCTCTTACCCAGTCATTGCCAATTAAGACCAATGTTCAGATTATTCAACAACCACATATGACGCACTTGGTCAAAATTTCTAGTTTAAATGGTAACTATCCTGCATACCAAAATTTGCAAAGAAAAATGAAAAAAATACAAGACATTTGATATGACTAAAGCAAAAAATAACTACTGGGGCAGGGCTGCAGGATAATAAAGGTTATGCTAAAGGGAGTTGGATTATCTCGGTAGTGCAGAAGTTCTATTTTCCTATTCCCGATTTCCAAAGCACCTTTTGTTCACGTTTTATCGTCGACTCTATAAAATTATCTAAGCGGGTATTTTTATTGGTATCACTCTAAGATTGTAAGTTCAACATTATATAAAGCAATCATGGCTATGTTCGCTGCACTGAGGCCAGCAGATAAAAAAGGCTCCACAACTATGTTGATCTTATATCTAAATGCGGTACATGTGGGTATGCATGGACATACATTATGAATATGAATCATCTATGCTTGGTCCTTTAAAAAAAATATCTATGCTTGGTTCTGGTTCATGAGGTAAATGAGGCATAATGAACAGAGATAACATGGTTTACATAACAGGGGTGGAACCTTTGACTGCACATATTCAAGATGTTACCTCGTGGCAATAAACTCTGGTAAGCCAGGTGTTCGCATATCTGAGGCATCAGGTAATCACTTGTCCATTTTTTTTTGTCTTTTCACATATGCTAGGTAATTCATGCAAAACACACGTATGACTCGCCTGAACTTAGTTTTTCCATCTTCACCCATGGTGCTACCAATTTAGATGCCGGGGCTCGTCTAGAATAGCAATTTCAGCCACTTCATCCGGAATGCAATCTGTGATATCTCCAACAGGTAGGATGGTTGTCATTTCTTTTGAAAACTGGCATAATAAGAGGTCGCGCTCTTTCAAATAACCTCAAAGCAAAACCAAATGAAACATTTCGGGGGAGAACCTAATTGTCTGGTACCTGGGAAACAATGTCGTCAGTAAATCTCCCCATTGAAATCTCATCCATCCGATGAAAATCCTATGGCCTACCATCCATCTTCCTCCTCCAACCAACATTCCTCCCCCCACGTACCGCTAGGTGGGCCGCCTGCTGCCGCCACCTGCCGCCGTTTGCGCTCCCGTGACCGTCTCGCCGCACCACCCTCCCCTAGCCTTAGATGTATATCGCCACATTGGTGCTAACAACTACACGCGCTTAACATTAAGAGGCTAACATTTGTCTTCTAAGTTAGGTTTTGGATCCTGAATAAATTAATTTTCTCCAGGGGTGGGGGGGGGGGGGGATTCTCCGTTACCATGGTTATCGAGAAATACCGAATAGATTTCAGTTGAAATTTATAATTGAATTTGGAATTCAAATTTTTTAACTTGATATAGATAAGACTTGAACAACAATTTACCAGAAAAGTGCTACTAGCTCAGTGGTACGTCTAGCGCCTGCTATGTGATATGTGGTCACGAGTTACATATTCTGGAAAGTAAAAAAAAGGTGCAGTGAATGGGACTCAAACCAGCTACCTCTCGAGGTGAGCAATAGATGGTTACCACCATGCCACATTTATGGATATTTACATATGCGAGATGCTATGTCCATTTTAGTATACCTTGAGCGTTTTTTGCTCGTCATACTTCTTTCTCGTGGGCGGCGAGAAACGCGGATACCGCACGGTATCCAAATTTGTGTTTGTGTGTAATGCAGGCTTACTTACATGATAAGCTGCTTATTGGGAGATAAAACAGTACAAGAAAATAATACATGAAACAAGCGATGACCAGAACAACAAGTAATATTCAATTTGTCTTATGTTGTTATTAATTGTCTGCACGACCAAATCTCCCACCATGTCTACAGTTCTGGGTAATAAGCATTTGTAATGTAAAGTCTGAAACATAGATACAGTCTCACAATAGATTTCTAGTTCCAAGCTAAGCTTAACGCTGAGGCCACACGCGGAACACTTGGGCGACGCCGGTCAAAGCCAAGGCGGGGGCATGACGAAGATCCTCCTCAGCGGGTTGGCGACTTGACCGCCTCCAGCATGCTCCACAAACTCCGCCGGAGTTAGGAAGCTACCATGGCACATACACAAAATCGTCACTTCATCAGCTTTACTGTACTCGTACAGCAAGCCTACAATACTCCTTCCATTGGGGAGCCCGCTGGTCGACACCAATGGAATCTCCCGCACCTTCGACATCTCTGAATCATCTTGCTGCCCTCCCCCAGAACCAAGGGCTGCCGCTCTTACTGCTGGTGCTGGAGAAGAAGCGGTTGCCATGACAGTGTTGTTAGCACCCTCGGCCTGATGCACACCATTTGTACCCTGAGAAGAGGATACAACAGCTGATGACAGGCTCCGCCCTTGAGCGCTAGGAGTTCCTGTAAGATCAAACGCCGACAATACAATATGTGTTAGATAATAACGAGAAATAAACGAGACAAAGAGACACAGGTTTTTACGTGGAAACCCTTGCGGGAGAAAACCACGGAACGCACGAAGGCGTATCACTATAATTGGGAGGAGTATTACATTACACGAGAGGACAAACCCTCTACGTGCTAATCTGGTGGAGATCTCTCTCATCTATTCTATGACTAGCTGGTACTATATAAAGGGGCAAACAACTCTCTTTCTTGGTGGACACGAAACAGAGTTGTAGTCATGCTACGTCTAGCACGGTTGGCATGCCGTAGTCCGGTAGGACTCCATCCGTAGTACAATACTTGTATGGGATTCGGAACACAATAAAAATAACAATATGGATCAATAGAAGCAAATACGATAGAATAAGAACCAACCGCCTCGGAACAAAAGCATCTACAAAACAGTCCAAATCTATCAGTAGTTGTTTTACAACAAGGATTAGTTAGCAATTTGAATTATTGATGTATCTGTATTTCCTATTCTAGGACACATTCAATAGTACAAATACTGTAACTGCATGGTTTTGGTCCAAAGGCCAGGATGAATCTAAGCCACAACTTAGTTTGTTGGGTGTACGTTACGTAGTTCTAATGATAAAGCCAAGTACCTTAAAGATATCCAGATGACTAGCTACATGATTAAGCTGGCATAATTTATCAAGGAGTAACACAAGGAGCTAAGCATGAAAGTAGGGATGTGGTATTGTTGGATCAAAATACCATCCTTGTGAGTTGCACATGGAAAATATGCACCATATGGAAGCATGTTTTGGGGGTATCTGGTCGCGGAGAAGGTGATGGGTTGCTTTGCTCACTTGCACTCTGGCAACTAATTGTGTGTGATTTGGTCGTTGGTCGACGACACGTGGTGGTGGTGGTAAAGGAGTTGCCGGAGTCCATGCTGGAAATGGCTTCCTTGGTGCACAAACAATCACAATATCGGTGTACTTGGCATTTTTATTGTTGCTCAGACATCAATGTCCACACTCCGAATCTGTGTGGATTCAAATGTTATTTGCGGCTTCCAAGAAAGTACTATTAGACTAGCTAAGCCAGCACATAGGCATCACAACATAAAATGTGCTTGATATGGTGTCCTTGGTGCGCCAAACAATCACGGTACTACCATACAACAAACATCTCCGGCGTTGATCGGACATCCTTGCCAAACTTTGGTTTCCAAGTAAATCACCCCCCAAAACCATGCCGGATTTTAGTGTTGTTTTTTGTTTAAATACACATACCATATCTGTCACGAAAACAAAATACTGTGTCTGAGTCCATGTTGAGCACATATGTGTACAATGTAATGTTGAGCGTCGTGGCCATGAGGCGGACGTCATTTAGCTTGTTCCTCGATGATAGACCTCTGCGGTGTCCAAATTTGTTTGTTGAGTATGACATTCTGAACCCATGTCAGATTAGACTGTTTCTAACGTATCCAACAAATGCTAGATAAGGCATTGAGATCCTCTACCACGTCTTAGTAAGTGTTGGACTAGTAAGCGAGCATATGTGCATCGCAAGGTCTACTGAAATAGTGACCACCAGAGATAGCCTGCCCAACAATGTCAAACTTGTTCCATGATGATTTAGACATCTACGGTTGTCTAACTTTGATTGTTGAATCGAGTATCATATCAGAGTAAATGTTGAGTAGGTAAACAACTCATCGGCATCACTAAGATACACCGAAATGGCGACCATCGGGACTAGGATGGTCGACGACAATCGACTTGTTCCTAAGTGATATACCTCTATGAGTTTCCCGAATATGATAGCCGAAATTCGTGTCCGATTTGAGTTTAGTGTTACTTGCAGAGTCCAACAATCATGCTGTATAAGGAAACGAAATGATGTACTATGTTTGGATAAATGTTTGACTAGGTATCATGTGTTTTGTGTTGGATTTGGATGTTATTCATCCTGTCTAAAAATATCATGTCGAATAAGTTGCCGAACACATGTACCACATCCAGATAATTTTTTGAATGGGTATCATGTGCTTCATGAGAAAAAACGAAATGGCAAAGCATTGATGCTACTTTGGCATACTAGCAAAACGTTATACTAGGCAAACAAGCACATATGTGATACAGGATACACGGAAATGCCGAGCATCGGGGCTAGGATTGTTGACAATGTTCGACTTCTACATCCACAATAGACCTCGACAGGTTTCCAACTTTCGTTGCCAAATGCGGCAACCCAAATCTTTGTCATACCTGAGTGCCATTTTCCATGTCCAACAATTTCTTGTCGAATAAGTCACTGAAATCATGTACCACCTCTAGAGAAATGTTTGACCGACTATCACGTGCTTCACAAGATATAAAGAAATGGCATGTGTTTCATGCTACTTTGTCAAACGATTAAATGTCATACAAGGTAAACAAGCACATCACCATCACAAGGTTTTCTAGAACGGCGAGAATCCGTACTAGGATGGACGATGGTGTTCCGACTTGTTCCTCAATGATAGACCTTCATAGGTTACTTCGGTTACCAAATAGGACCGCCTAAATTCGTTTTGACTTTATTTGCCATGTCTGACAATTTCATGGAAAATAAGGCACTGGAACTATGTACCACCTCCAGAGTAATGTTTGCCCATGCATCATGTGCTTCACAAGATACGTAGATATGGCAAGCATTCATGATACTTTGCCAAATAAGTGAAACGTCACACTAGTTAAACAAGCACATTGGAGTTGCAAGGTATGCCAAAACGGCAACCATCCGCACTAGCATGGATAATGACTTTTACTTGTTCCTCGGCGATAGACCTCAATGGTTTTGGACTTTTGTATTCCTTATATGAACGCCATAAGTTCAATTGGATTTGAGAGTTATTTGCCATGTCTAACCACCGAACACTACTAGGGAAAACCTTATACACAAAATCTTAGCAGCAGCGCGGTATAAAAACAGGCGCTACTGCTAATTAGCAGCAGCGATCTTTAGAAAAGAGCGCTGCTAATGACTGAGTAGCAGTAGCGCTCTAGGTGTAAAGAGCGCTACTACTATAATTGCCACGGTGTTGCCTCCAGGCTAGATATAGTAGTAGCGCCCTTCCCGTGGACGCGCTACTGCTAAAGAACTTAGTAGCAGCGGTTTTGCTCAAAACTCGCTACTGCTAAGTAAAACCGCAACTAATTAAGTTTAGTCCCATACTGCTAGGCGAACAAGGTGTTTACCACCTTAAATATGTTGCTTCTCAACCTATCTCGAGCACTTGGTCTTCATTGAACTATATGTGTATGATTTGTGGTTGCAATATGAATCCTCGCCTATACCTATACAGGTACAATGCCGGATTCATGTTGAGTATTTAGATTATACACAAAAAGATCAATGATGACCAATGTATATATTTGATGTTTTTACTAAACAAAAGAAATAACTACTTCCATTAGCAGAAGCGGTTTTTCCTAAAACGCGCAGTAGATACTTTAGCTATAGCGCGTTTTCTATACGTGCGCTACTGCTAGTTCGAGTTAACCACCCCCCGCATCAAAATTTCGCGAAGTCCTCTTTCCCCCCCTCCCCCCACCGGCCTGTTCCGACTCCCCCTGTCGCCCCCGCCCGAGCCCGAGCGCTTGCCCTCTCCTCCGCCGCCGCCGCCGCCCGCCCTCAACCTCACCGCCGCCACTCTCGACGCACACTGTCGCCGCCCTCGACCTCACCACCGCCGCCCTCGACCGAGCCCGCCGCTCAGGACCGCCGCCCTCCCGAGCCCGCCGCCCAGGACCGCCGCCCTCGACCGAGCTGCCGCCCCTCCGTCGCCAAGCACCTCCCCGCCACCGTCTCTCCCTCTGTAAGCCCCCACCCCTCCCCCACCCCCTCTCTCTTTGCTTAGTTAGTAGATGATTTTAGTAGTAGTAGATGTTAATTTAGGGTTCATAGATAATGATTTTTAGAAGTAGTGGATATTAATTACTAGTAGTGATGGTAAACTAGTTGTATAATTAGCAGTAGTACATGTTAATTAGTAGTAGATGTAGTAGTTAGATGTTAATTAGTAGTAGTAGATGTGCTAGTTTCTTTCTATTTATAGTAAGTTTATATTTAGTAAGAACTAGTTGAATTAATAGAACTAGTTTAATTTTAGTTGAACTAGTTAAGTTTTAGTTGAACTAGTATAGTTAGTAAATTAATAACTAGTTGAACTACTTCATTTTTAGAAAGAACTAGTTTTTTTTATTTATAGTAAGTTTATATTTAGTAAGAACTAGTTGAATTAATAGGACTAGTTTAGTTTTAGTTGAACTAGTTAAGTTTTAGTTGAACTAGTATAGTAAGTAAATTAATAACTAGTATAGTAAGTAAATTAATAACTAGTATAGTAAGAACTAGTTGAATTAATAGAACTAGTTGAATTAATAGAACTAGTTGAACATGCCATATTTGTTGTTATCTTTTAGTTTAAGCAATTATTTCATGTTTTGGTTACACCTCCGAGTGTCCTATGTTTTGCCGGAGTGTTGATTAATTTCCGTTCTGGCAAATTTCAGGCGCTCGATATGTCCTTTTTTAGCAAAGGTCATGCCGGATTTTTCCGTGAATTCTGACATGACTTGTGCTAGAATATGTACAAGTTTAATCTTTGAATTATGAACGTAGGAAATGTCGTACTCGGATGACGACAGTCTCCTGGGGGAGTGCAGCTGGTGCCACGATGATCAAGGTATGTGCGACAGGTTCGTTGAGCTGGATGGAGATCGGCGCTTCAGCATTAAGCTCGATGAGACCTTCGATGTTGAAACGGTACGCAACAACGACAAGTGTTTTTTTTTCGTAATTAAGCATGACTTCAACTATTTCAACGTCTAATTTTCATCTTTTACAATTCGACTAGCTTATCCCATGCCATGCAAGAAGCTATGTGTTGGAGAGGATGGGTTTTGAAGACCATGAAAATTTTCAAACAAAGAAAATACACCTAAGGACCCATCATGATATCGATTTTGAAGTAAATCTGTACAATTCTCAGAGCGTAACCCATTTTGGTTGCCAAAATTGGAAAGCACTTTGCAAAATGTATGGTTTTTATGAGGGTATGATGGTCACCATGGATCTTGGTGATCCTGACATCGAGCAAGACAATATGGACATTTGGGTCCTTGTTGATACACTTCCGATTCTACCGCAATGTGAGTTTCTCAAACATAGTTATTAACTAATTTATATTGTTTATTTCAAAATAGTTGACAGCTTATTTCCATTGACAGCTTATTTTGAATCTTCAAAGAGTGTGCAGAAGATGGTAGACAAAACCCACTACACTGAGGGCTCCGAATTAACTTATAAGGAGAAAAATCATCTGATTGCTTATTGTACTTTTTTTGAGAATTACAATACCTATTATCGAACTCCTCCAAATTATGGTGAATACATGCCACTAGTGCACGTGTTGAACCACGATAACTTCTATGGAGATACCCTGGTAAGATATTTTACTATTACGACATCCGTGCATCTTTTGCATACTTCTAAAACTAGTACATCATTGCTAACTACGAAGTTATTACTATGTTTTTCAACAGAAAATCCCGATGGAGTGTGTGCCTCATCCGATGTATTACAATGGTCGCCTTGAAGTTCTGAACCTACAGCCAGGTCATCCTACGGATCTCACATGTGCATATCGAATTTCTGAAACCGGTGAACACATGCTAATCAAAGAGTTGAAAAAATGTTTGGACATTCGTACGGAGGTTCTTGGAAGCAACATTAAGCGAAAGGCAAGAATTGGAGACAGGATAATCTGCATTCTCCATAATGGAGAGCCAGGGGCTATCTTGTTTTTTGCTATTTTACCTTAGAGAATATAGTAGGTCCTAAGAGAATGTAGTAGGTCCTATGAGGTACAATATGTTTATTATGTGATACAACGTGTTAGAGTTGAAGGTGTGAGGAGTACTTGTGATTACGACTAGTGACCAATGATATGATGATGATGATGATGATGATATATAAGTTGTTAATGATATGATGATGATGATGATGATGATGATATTTATTATATCGCTGGGTGAAAGAACCGCGGATTAGTTTTAAATGGATGGATCCAAAGTGACCATTGGCTACTTTGGATCCATGCACTTGAAACTAATCCAAGGTTCTTTCACCTAGTGATTTAATAACTCATTATGATATAAAAACAATCTCTAAATTGCTACTGTATGAAAAATTGTATACAGGTATATGAATATGACCTAAAATTCAAGAGAAATGGAATAGGGAATGATAGTAGTAGCGATTGTTTTCAAAAGCGCTACTAGTAATTAGCAGTAGCGCCTGACTAGGCAAGCGCTACTACTAAGTAGATATAGCAGTAGCGAGTTCCTGTAGGCGCTACTGCTAAGCATTAGTTGTAGCGCCTTATCAGTAGCGCGCCTACCCGCGCTACTGAGAGGCCCAAAACCTCACTGCTGCTAGGCTTTTCCCTAGTAGTGGAATATGGCACCGGAACAATGTATCGCCTCCGGAGAAATGCATGACCAAGTATCATGTGCTTTGCAAGATACAGATAATTTGAAAGCATTCATGCTACTTGGCCAGACGAGTAAAATGCTACACTAGTTATCAAGCACATCAGCATTGCAAGGTATGTCGGAACTAGCAGAATACAAACATCCACACTAGGATGGTCGACAGCTTTCAAATTGTTCCTTGGTGATAGACCTCGACCGGTTTCAAGCTTTCGTTTACGAATTTGACTTCCTGGATTCATTTTGAATTTGAGTGCTATATCTCATGTTTGACAATATCATGCCAAGTAAGTCGGCAAAATCATACACCACATCCATGCGTGTCATGTGATTCACGAGATACAACGAAATGACGAGTAAAGTGCCACACTAGGTAAGGAACCACAATGGCATCGCAAGGTATGCTAGAATAGCGAGCTTTAGGACTAGGATAGGCACCAACTTTGACTTTGTTCATTATCGATAGACCTAGGCAAGTCTCCAACCTTTGTTGTCGAATATGACATCTGAAATTCATGTAAGTTGAGTGCTATTTGTCGTGTCCAATGACATCATGTAAAATAAAGCACCGGAGTTATGTGTCACATTCAAATAAATGTTGATGTAAGTGTCATGTGCATCACAATTCACAAGACACAAACAAATGGAAAGAATTGGGCCCAATCTGCCCAAAAGGGCCCAGCTGGTTCATGGATATTATGTACCTCGATAGATGTAAAATTTTGATTGTCGTGTACGACACCCAAATCCATGTCAGATTCGAGTAACTGGGGTGTTATTTTGACGTGTCAAAAAATAACATGCTGAATTGGGAACCAAAATCTGATAGCAAGTCCGAGCAAATGTTAAACTAGGTTGGCAAGCACACATGTGTAGCATGGTTACACCAACGTGGAGAGCATCATGGCAGCTGCCCAAATTGTTCATCAATGACATAGACCTCAATAGGTGTCCAACTTCATTTCTGTAGTCCGACAATGGTATCCTTTGTGCCCAAATTTCTATGCCGAAAGGCACCAAAATCCGATATCACATTCGACTAATAATCATTCTTACATCACACATACATGCTACCGAGTTGTATTTAAGGTTTGTTTCCTTGACGAGCACGATGATGGTGGTGGCAGCGTCGTGCATGATAAGATTAAAATTTCCCCGGCTTCTGGTCCACCTCGTTGGAGACTATCTTGATGCCGGTTTTGGTCATTGCTGTCTCCGTGTGTTTTGCAGGTGGTCTTCGAAGGCGCCATCGAGTGGAATATATGGCATGCTTCATGTCTTGGTCCTCTGGCTCCTTCTTCTACCAGCCAACCATCGAAGCGCTTCATATCTTGGTCCTCTAGCTCCTTCTTCAACCGACGAACTTTGACCAGGTTCGGCTTCGTCATGAGCTAGTGAGGTGAGGTCTCCTCGAACCGACCCATCTTCATCATCTTCTCTGGAGAGACAATCTGTTTTCCTCAACATCTTCTGGCACCGACCAAGAAGTTCACGACCACTACATCAATAATTTCCATAGGTCTGGTGTTTCTTTGAAGGTTTAGAAGCAGTATTGTGTTCTGCTCATGGCATCAATTTCTTGAAGGACTTGTGTGTAATTTTTTGGTTCTTTAAGGATGGTCCTATATGGGTTGGTTCACTTCAATACATGGATTTGGCCTCTGTGATAATAAAAGCTAACAAGCTAATAATTGCTTGTGAGGCTGAGGCTGGTGGCTGTCCGCCCAAGCAGCTAGCTCTCACACCCTGATTTTATCTTTACTTTCCCATCTTCCTGAAATGATACACAAATCATGACAATGTCCTAGTAGACACTAGCATGCAAACAATTGTAAACAGGACAACTTCATTCTGATGTATAAGTTGGCAAATAAGCAAGCGAACCTAGCTGTAAGACGATTCCCAGGTGGGAAACACCAATTATGAGAGTCATATTAGGCTCTTAGCTTGCCAAATACACCTAAAATCCAGCGGTCTGGCTATAATCCAGAACTGGAGAGCCTTACTCCATACGGAGTACTACTTTATTCACCGGCCCTGGCGGCCTGGTGCAACTGGCAAATTGCAAACCCCAACTCCACTTACCTAATGTGCATTGCAGCTATGCTCACACAAAGTGGCGGATCTAGAACTGACCAACATGGTGGCAACATTACAAAGGGTGGCATTTTTTTTCTCAAAACACATTACAAATAGTTAATAAAGTACTGAACATACATATGAATGCACTAGTTAAAGAAGCTCCGGCAAATGTTTCTGCCTCCATGACCCCCACAGTAGGCCCCCCATGCTCACACACGAGTTAAATACATCCACTGGGAGTGCCTCAACTAGTCCCGTATGCCCTGACTATGTAGTTTGAAGAGGTAAACATGATTTTTTTTTCTAAAATTTATGTGGATTTAAAACAGTTCAACGTATATTAAAAATTATTGTGTAAACTTTTGTATCTTCATTCAGGACCCCAAGCACGAACAATTGGTATGTATCTTAATTGTAATTTTTATTAAAGTACATAATTACAAAAAATGACGGCGTTGTCTTAAAAAATATTGTGTAATAATGGTAAATTCTAGAAATATGTTAAAGTTGTTTGTAGAAATGTAAGTTAATTTTAGCACTATTTTTTAATAAACCTTGTTAATTTTTTAAATGCATGACAAACATCTTTCAAAAACATGTTTACAATTTTATAGTACATGTGAAACTTTTTCCATAAACATGTTGAACATTTGTTTTGAAATGCACTAGCATATTCCCTAAATCTTCCTCAATACTAGTAAATCATTTAAAAAGTAAATGGTCTCATTAAGGTATGAAGAGGCATCTTGCCAGTTGGTTAGCGGTGGGGCCCATTTTGTCATTTATACTGTTCATTCGCGGTAGCCCCAACCGGCCAGCAGTATTTCATTAAAATTCAGGAGGTTATGTGCAAAAAAAGAAAATCACACACGGGTCAGCTAGCGCCTCACCCACTCCCAGCCGCTAACACATGTGGGCCACTGACACGCTGGCACGCCACATGGACAGGGCATACGCTCAGATATAGCCCGAGGCACCTTATTTGTACATTTGGACAAGTCACGACACTAGTTTGATGTATTTTAGAAATTTACTAAAGTGACTGCGACCAACTAATGGAGGCACTCTCAGTGTATTTAACTGGTCACGTATCTCAAACCAGTCTTACAAACAATTAACAATTCATTTAAAAGAGAACAATTAAACAATTTATGTATCCCAGTGAGATGTATGCACACGCGACGCACGAGCACCATGTACATTTATATTTAGCAAAAAAAAATTACAGAAGTAGAGATAGCATTATGCATGGGAACACGAAGACAGACGCACCTTGTGCCGCGGGCTCCTCGGTCCGCGAATCCAACCGCTGCACCCTGTGCTCGCCATCGTCTCCACCGCCGGTGCCGGGCAGCAGGTCCCTCGAGTAGGCCTCCATCGCCGCCGCCGAAGCCACGACAGGGTGGCTTCCGCACGGACTGGTTCGTCGCTTGGTGCTCCGGCGCTCGTCAGAGAAGAACCTGCCGGAAGGAGGGACAGGAACCAAGCACAATTAAGGCCCGGCCGGTGAGCCAGCAACTCCTCCATGATACACGGCACGACGCGAGAGAGAAACGACTTACGAGGATGGTGGAAGCCATTGATGTTGGGTGCTGCGCTGTTCCTCTCTTGCAACTGAAATAATCCGCCCTTTTGCTCTCGGAGGGAGGGGTATCTTCGGAAGCGCGGACACGGGACGCCGCCCGGTAGGACACATGTCGTGCCAGGGGGCCGCATGGCATGGGTCGCGGCGGAGCCGAGCCTGGAGCGGTAACGCTCGTGCTAGAGCTGGACGGCGTACGTGGAGCCACAGGCGCGAGCGGCTGCGGCTGCGCGGCCCCGGAGCGGCGCTTCCGTTTCACTTCCCTCATGTGTGCCAGTAGCAGTGGGAGGAGCTTTTTCGCCCGATCTCCCGCGAAACTGCCTGCGGGGCGTGATGACTATGCAACTCGCCGTCTCTCTATATCTCTCTATCTCTATCTCTTTTATTTGTCTGTCTAGCCTCTTAAACGGCGACCTTTTTCGGCTACTCTACTTGTTAATGCCCTTATTTATAATTAGAATAACACATATCTTTCGATGGAGAAACTATTCTACTGCACGGCAGGGGCATCCACTTCTGGAGCAAGTGTCTATCTAGCGTGTTGGAGAAATGGCTTGGATTAAGATGGAAGTTCCACGAGCCAGCTCCAGTTTTCAGTTTGACTGCAAATGATAAACACCAAAAAATGAAAACCAACATGCGAGATGTATATGCGTTGTTGCTATCCATGACCGATATCACAACCATCGTATTCCTTAAACCAACTCTGATGCTGAGAAAATTCAAAGAGGCACACGCACCTGTGTATCCTTTTGCAGCCGTCAATCTGCGTCGTGATGCGAAAAGTTGTTGCAGCGGAATTTTCTTGAAAAAATGGATGCAAATTTGGAGGGGTCTCAATACGAGGCAATATGTATGTTTATTTTCTACAAATACGCCGTCCAGATGTACTTCTATGTCCATGTTCCTGTATTGTCCTTACACTCCATCTCCTCGTTATGTTCTAACCGTTTTCTTCAATGTTCACATTCTTCTTCTTTGCTCCCCTTCTCCCACTCCAACTTCTCCGTACCCTTCCGTAGTCCCCCTTGACCTCGCAATAAAACAACTCGTCGGCATCGACGACAACCGGTGCGTCCGGTGTTGATTCCTGTGGATGGGTCAAGCAGGACAGAGGGCAGTGGATCCGGGACATAGCCATGAAGTCTGCTTCGATGCACGCCCAGTATTGTCTCAAGTGCATGGGTCGATCCTGGACGGCGGGCGATGGATCAAGGACGTACATAGCAGCTTTCACCTACGCAGACAGCTGCCTACTCAACCTCCTCTCGGCGGTGGCAGCGGCCAGGTCTGGTTAGCTACCATTTATCTTTAATACATGTCATGAAAGGCGATCAAGAGGAGCAATCATAAGCAGCGAGGTGTTCCAGGGCTACGAGCGCCAGTACTGCGACTCTGCGTCTGCGAGGTCTTCGCCAAGATCGCCAGTTCGCCACCCTCTCTTCCCGTGCCTATTTCTATTCGCTGTTGTTGGTTTCGTCTTACATGGTGAGATCTAAGCAGACAAGATGAAGCAGAGGCTCTCTGAGATCCAGTCCGACGTGCAGGATATTGAATCGCTGGTAAATACTACTCCCTCTGTTCCCAAATATTTGTCTTTCTAGGCATTTCAAGTGGACACAACATACGGATGTATGTAGACATATTTTAGAGTGTAGATTCACTCATTTTGCTCCGGATGTAGTCACTTGTTGAAATCTCTAGAAAGACAAATATTTGGGAACGGAGGGAGTAGATTGTGTTTTATGATTTGATCATCCATGCCGCTGCCTTACATACTGCCTTTGGGACATTTGGAAGGTGGAGGCTTAATTTTGGATGTAGGTGAATGTGTGATTTCTGGAAACTCTGTATATTAACTTCATGATCTGCTCTTGATTTCCTTCTTGGGGACTAGATTTGAAGATTTGCCAGCTACACCATCTAAAAATCAGGCTGCTGATCCGGGTACATTGCTACTCGGCCTTGCGTTCAATTGAAGTTTTCTGAGATCAACTTTCAAAACGAGTAGTCCTCGTATTTTGAGGTTGCTACTTGCACATTGTTCATCTTTCTGTCAATTTTGTTCCATTATTTTGCTCTCTATCTGCCAATTTGATTGCATGGTATAGGGTGCGATGGTGGCGTTGTTGGAAATAAGCCCTAGAGGCAATAATAAATTGATTATTATTATATTTCCTTGTTCATGATAATCGTTTATTATCCATGCTAGAATTGTATTGATAGGAAACTCAGATACATGTGTGGATACATAGACAACACCATGTCCCTAGTAAGCCTCTAGTTGACTAGCTCGTTGATCAATAGATGGTTACAGTTTCCTGACCATGGACATTGGATGTCGTTGATAACGGGATCACATCATTAGGATAATGATGTGATGGACAAGACCCAATCCTAAGCCTAGCACAAGATCATGTAGTTCGTATGCTAAAGCTTTTCTAATGTCAAGTATCGTTTCCTTAGACCATGAGATTGTGCAACTCCCGGATACCGTAGGAATGCTTTGGGTGTGCCAAACGTCACAACGTAACTGGGTGGCTATAAAGGTACACTACAGGTATCTCCGAAAGTGTCTGTTGGGTTGGCACGAATCAAGACTGGGATTTGTCGCTCCGTGTAAACGGAGAGGTATCTCTGGGCCCACTCGGTAGGACATCATCATAATGTGCACAATGTGATCAAGGAGTTGATCACGGGATGATGTGTTGCGGAACGAGTAAAAGAGACTTGCCGATAACGAGATTGAACAAGGTATCGGGATACCGACGATCGAATCTCGGGCAAGTATCGTACCGATAGACAAAGGGAATTGTATACGGGATTGATTAAGTCGTTGACATCGTGGTTCATCCGATGAGATCATCGTGGAACATGTGGGAGCCAACATGGGTATCCAGATCCCGCTGTTGGTTATTGACCGGAGAACGTCTCGGTCATGTCTGCATGTCTCCCGAACCCGTAGGGTCTACACTTAAGGTTCGATGACGCTAGGGTTATTAAGGAAGTTCATATGTGGTTACCGAATGTTGTTCGGAGTCCCGGATGAGATCCCGGACGTCACGAGGAGTTCCAGAATGGTCCGGAGGTAAAGATTTATATATGGGAAGTCCTGTTTTGGTCACCAAAAGAGTTTCGGGTTTTATCGGTAACGTACCGGGACCACCAGGAGGGTCCCGGGGGTCCACCAAGTGGGACCACCGGCCCCGGAGGGCTGCATGGGCCACATATGGGAGGGGACCAGCCCCAGGTGGGCTGGTGCGCCCCCCCCCCAAGGGCCCAAGGCGCCTAGGGTTTGGGGAAGGGGGCGCACCCACCTAACTTGGGGGGCAAGTCTCCCCTCTTCCCCCCCTTGGCCGCACCCTAGATGAGTTTTTGGGGCTGGCCGCCGCCCCTAGGGTGGAACCCTAGGTGGGGGCGCAGCCTCCCCTCTCCCCCTATATATACTTGAGGGTTTGGGGCAGCCAACATATGAGTTTTGGACCTCTCTATGGCGCAGCCCTGCATCTCTCCTTCCTCCTCTCCCGCGGTGCTTGGCGAAGCCCTGCAGGATTGCCACGCTCCTCCACCACCACCACGCCGTTGTGCTGCTGCTGGATGGAGTCTTCCTCAACCTCTCCCTCTCTCCTTGCTGGATCAAGGCATGGGAGACGTCACCGGGTTGTACGTGTGTTGAACACGGAGGTGCCGTCCGTTCGGCACTTGGTCATCGGTGATTTGGATCACGACGAGTACGACTCCATCAACCCCGTTCACTTGAATGCTTCCGCTTAGCGATCTACAAGGGTATGTAGATGCACTCTCTTTCCCCTCGTTGCTGGTTTCTCCATAGATAGATCTTGGTGACACGTAGGAAATTTTTTGAATTTCTGCTACGTTCCCCAACAGTGGCATCATGAGCTAGGTCTATTGCGTAGATTCTTTGCACGAGTAGAAGACAAAATAGTTGTGGACGTTGATTTTGTTCAATATGCTTACCGTTACTAGTCCAATCTTGATTCGGCGGCATTGTGGGATGAAGCGGCCCGGACCGACCTTACACGTACACTTACATGAGACAGGTTCCACCGACTGACATGCACTAGTTGCATAAGGTGGCTAGCGGGTGCCAGTCTCTCCCACTTTATTCGGATCGGATTCGATGAAAAGGGTCCTTATGAAGGGTAAATAGCAATTGACATATCACGTTGTGGTTTTGCGTAGGTAAGAAACGTTCTTGCTAGAAACCCATAGCAGCCACGTAAAACATGCAAACAACAATTAGAGGACGTCTAACTTGTTTTTGCAGGGTATGCCATGTGATGTGATATGGCCAAAGGATGTGATGTATGATATATGTGATGTATGAGATGATCATGTTCTTGTAATAGGAATCACGACTTGCATGTCGATGAGTATGACAACCGGCAGGAGCCATAGGAGTTGTCTTTAATTTATTTATGACCTGCGTGTCAACATAAACGTCATGTAATTACTTTACTTTATTGCTAAAGCGTTAGCCATAGTAGTAGAAGTAATAGTTGACGTGACAACTTCATGAAGACACGATGATGGAGATCATGATGATGGAGATCATGGTGTCATGCCGGTGACGACGATGATCATGGAGCCCCGAAGATGGAGATCAAAAGGAGCAAAGTGATGATGGCCATATCATGTCACTATTTGATTTCATGTGATGTTTATCATGTTTGTACATCTTATTTGCTTAGAACGACGGTAGTAAATAAGATGATCCCTCATTAAAATTTCAAGAAAGTGTTCCCCCTAACTGTGCACCGTTGCGAAAGTTCGTCGTTTCGAAGCACCACGTGATGATCGGGTGTGATAGATTCTTACGTTCAAATACAACGGGTGTTGACGAGCCTAGCATGTACAGACATGGCCTCGGAACACATGCAAACACTTAGGTTGACTTGACGAGCCTAGCATGTACAGACATGGCCTCGGAACACAGAAGACCGAAAGGTCGAGCATGAGTCGTATGGTAGATACGATCAACATGAAGATGTTCACCGACTTTGACTAGTCCGTCTCACGTGATGATCGGACACGGCCTAGTTGACTCGGATCATGTAATCACTTGGATGACTAGAGGGATGTCTATCTGAGTGGGAGTTCAATAAGATGAACTTAATTATCCTGAACATAGTCAAAAGAACTTTGCAAATTATGTCGTAAGCTCGCGCTTTAGTTCTACTGAGTTAGATACGTTCCTAGAGAAAATATAGTTGAAAGTTGACAGTAGCAATTATGCGGACAGTAGAAGGCTTATGTCCTTAATGCAACGCTCGGTGTGCTGGTCCTCGAACGTGGTCTGTGGATGTTGCGAACATTTGACATACACGTTTTGATAACTACATGATAGTTCGGTAATGATAAATGGTTTAGAATTGAGGCACCGAAGACATTTTTGAAATGTCGCGGAACATATGAGATGTTTCGAGGGCTGAAATTGGGATTTCAGGCTCGTGCCCACGTCAAGAGGTATAAGACCTCCGACGATTTTCTTGGCCTGCAAACTAAGGGAGAAAAGCTCAATCATTGAGCTTGTGCTCAGATTGTCTGAGTACAACAATCACTTGAATCGAGTGGGAGTTGATCTTCCAGATAAGATAGTGATGTTTCTCCAAAGTCATTGCCACCAAGCTGCTAGAGCTTCGTAATGAACTATAACATATCAGGGATAGATATGATGATCCTTGAAATATTCGCGATATTTGACACCGCGAAAGTAGAAATCAAGAAGGAGCATCAATTGTTGATGGTTAGTGAAACCACTAGTTTCAAGAAGGGCAAGGTCAAGAAGGGATACTTCATGAAATGGCAAATCAGCTGCTGCTCTAGTGGAGAAACCCAAGGTTGAACCCAAACCCGAGACTGAGTGCTTCTGTAATAAGGGGAACAGCCACTAGAGCAAAATTACCCTAGATACTTGGTAGATGAGAAGGCTGTCGATAGAAGTATATTGGATATACATTATGTGAATGTGTTCTTTAATAGTACTCCTAGTAGCATCAGGGTATTAAATACCGGTTCGGTTGCTAAGTGTTTGTAACTCAAAATAAAAGCTATGGAATAAACGGAGACTAGCGAAAGGTGAGCTGACGAGATGTGTTGGAAGTGTTTCCAAGGTTGATGTGATCAAGCATCGCACGCTCCCTCTACCATCGAGATTGGTGTTAAACCTAAATAATTGTTATTTGGTATTTGCGTTGAGCATAGACATGATTGGATTATGTCTATCGCAATACGGTTATTCATTTAAGGAGAATAATGGTTACTCTATTTATTTGAATAATACCTTCAATGGTCTTGCACCTAAAATGAATGGTTTATTGAATCTCGATCATAGTGATACACATGTTCATGCCAAAAGATATAAGATAGTAATGATAGTACCACCTACTTGTGGCACTGCCATGTAAGTCAGATTGGTATAAAACGCATGAAGAAGCTCCATGTTGATGGATCTTTGGACTCACTCATTTCTAAAAAGATTGAGACATGTGAACCGTGTCTGTTGGTATGTACGCATGAAGAAACTCCATGCAGATGGACCATTTGGACTCACTTGATTTTGAATCGCTTGAGACATGCAAATCATACCACATGGGCAAGATGACTGAAAGCTTCGGTTTCAGTAAAATGGAACAAGAAAGCAACTTGTTGGAAGTAACACATTTTGATGTGTGCAGTCCAATGAGTGCTGAGGCACGCAGTGGATATCGTTATGCTCTTACTTCACAGAGTATTTGAGTAGATACCGAGTATATTTACTTGATGAAACACAAGTCTGAATTATTGAATGGTTCAAGTAATTTCAGAATGAAGTTGAAGATCTCCGTGATAAGAGGATAAAATGTCTATGATATGATCCTAAAAATGAATATCTGAGTTACGAGTTTGGCACTGTGGAAATTGTTTCACGACTAGTACCGCCTGGAACACCATAGTGTGATGGTGTGTCCGAACATCATAACTGCACCCTATTGGATATGATGCATACCATGATGTCTCTTATCGAATTACCACTATCGTTCATGGGTTAGGCATTAGAGACAACCGCACTCACTTTAAATAGGGCACCACGTAATTCCGATGAGACGACACCGTATGAACTATGGTTTAGAGAAACCTAAGCTGTCATTTCTTAAAAGTTTGGGACTGCGACGCTTATGTGAAAAGTTTCAGGCTGATAAGCTCGAACCCAAAGCGGATAAATGCATCTTCATAGGACACCCAAAACAGTTGGGTATACCTCCTGTCTCAGATCCGAAAGCAATAGGGATTGTTTCTCGAATCGGGTCCTTTCTTGAGGAAAAGTTTCTCTCGAAAGAATTGAGTGGGAGGATGGTGGAGACTTGATGAGGTTATTGAACCGTCACTTCAACTAGTTTGTAGCAGGGCACAGGAGTTGTTCCTATGGCACCTACACCAATTGAAGTGGAAGCTTATGATAGTGATCATGAGACTTCAAATCAAGTCACTCCCAAACCTCGTAGGATGACAAGTATGCGTACTACTTCAGAGTGGTACGTAATCCTGTCTTGGAAGTCATGTTGCTAGACAACAATGAACCTACGAGCTATGGAGAAGCGATGGTGGGCCCGGATTCCGATGGATGGCTTGAGGCCATAAAATCCGAGAGAGGATCCATGTATGAAAACAAAGTGTAGACTTTGGCAGAACGGCTCGATGGTCGTAAGGCTGTTGAGTACAGATGGATTTGAAAAGGAAGACGGACAATAATGGTAAATGTCACCATTAAGAAAGCTCGACTTGTCGTTAAGATGTTTCCCGACAAGTTCAAGGAGTTGACTACGATGAGACTTTCTCACTCGTAGCGATGCTAAGAGTCTGTTGGAATTAGCAAGTACTGCATTATTTATGAAATCTTGCAGATAGGATGTCAAAATATTGTTTCCTTGTTCTTAAGGAAAGGTTGTATGTGATACAACGAGAAGATTTTGTCGATCCTGAAAGATGCTAACAAGTATGCAAAGCCCCAGCAATCCTTTTAAGGACTGGAGTAAGCATCTCGGAGTTGGAATATACACTTTGATGAGATGATCAAAGATTTTGGGTTTATACAAAGTTTATGAGAAACTTGTATTTCCAAAGAAGTGAGTGGGAGCACTATAGAATTTCTGATGAGTATATGTTGTTGACATATTGTTGATCAGAAATGATGTAGAATTTCTAGAAAGCACATAGGGTTATTTGAAAAGTGTTTTTCAATGAAAACCTGGATTAAGCTACTTGAACATTGAGCATCAAGATCTATAAGGATAGATCAAAATCGCTTAATAGTACTTTCAAACAAACACATACCACGACAAGATTTTGAAGGAGTTCAAAATAGATCAGCAAAGAAGGAGTTCTCGGCTGTGTTACAAGGTGTGAGTATTGAGCAAGACTCAAGACATGACCACGGCAGAATAGAGAGAAAGGACGAAGGTCGTCCCCTATGATTTAGTCGTAGGCTCTAAAGTATGCTATGTTGTGTACCGCACCTGAAGTGTGCCAAACCATGAGTCAGTCAAGGGGTACAAGTGTGATCTAGAAATGGATCACAAGACAGCGGTCAAAGTTATCCTTAGTAACTAGTGGACTAAGGAATTTTCTCGATTATGGAGGTGGTAAAAGAGTTCGTCATAAAGGGTTACGCCGATGCAAACTTTGACACTAATCCAGATTATTCTGAGTAGTAAACTGGATTCGTATAGTATAACAGTTATTTGGAATAGCTCCAAAGGTAGCGTAGTAGTTGCATCTACAAGATGACTTAGAAATTTGCGAAGTACATACGGATCTGAATGTTTCAGACCCGTTGACTATAACCTCTCTCACAAGCATAACATGATCAAACCCAGAACTCTTGGGTGTTAGTCACATAGGGATGTGACTTTGAGTGTTAATCACATATCGATGTGAACTGGATTATTGACTCTAGTGCAAGTGGGAGACTGTTGGAAATATGCCCTAGAGGCAATAATAAATTGATTATTATTATATTTCCTTGTTCATGATAATCGTTTATTATCCATGCTAGAATTGTATTGATAGGAAACTCAGATACATGTGTGGATACATAGACAACACCATGTCCCTAGTAAGCCTCTAGTTGATTAGCTCGTTGATCAATAGATGGTTACAGTTTCCTGACCATGGACATTGGATGTCGTTGATAACGGGATCACATCATTAGGATAATGATGTGATGGACAAGACCCAATCCTAAGCCTAGCACAAGATCATGTAGTTCGTATGCTAAAGCTTTTCTAATGTCAAGTATCGTTTCCTTAGACCATGAGATTGTGCAACTCCCGGATACCGTAGGAATGCTTTGGGTGTGCCAAACGTCACAACGTAACTGGGTGGCTATAAAGGTACACTACAGGTATCTCCGAAAGTGTCTGTTGGGTTGGCACGAATCGAGACTGGGATTTGTCGCTCCGTGTAAACGGAGAGGTATCTCTGGGCCCACTCGGTAGGACATCATCATAATGTGCACAATGTGATCAAGGATTTGATCACGGGATGATGTGTTGCGGAACGAGTAAAAGAGACTTGCCGTTAACGAGATTGAACAAGGTATCGGGATACCGACGATCGAATCTCGGGCAAGTATCGTACCGATAGACAAAGGGAATTGTATACGGGATTGATTAAGTCCTTGACATCGTGGTTCATCCGATGAGATCATCGTGGAACATGTGGGAGCCAACATGGGTATCCAGATCCCGCTGTTGGTTATTGACCGGAGAACGTCTCGGTCATGTCTGCATGTCTCCCGAACCCGTAGGGTCTACACCCTTAAGGTTCGATGACGCTAGGGTTATTAAGGAAGTTCGTATGTGGTTACCGAATGTTGTTCGGAGTCCCGGATGAGATCCCGGACGTCACGAGGAGTTCTGGAATGGTCCGGAGGTAAAGATTTATATATGGGAAGTCCTGTTTTGGTCACCGAAAGAGTTTCGGGTTTTATCGATAATGTACCGGGACCACCAGGAGGGTCCCGGGGGTCCACCAAGTGGGACCACCGGCCCCGGAGGGCTGCATGGGCCACATATGGGAGGGGACCAGCCCCACGTGGGCTGGTGCGCCCCCCCCCACAAGGGCCCAAGGCGCCTAGGGTTTGGGGAAGGGGGCGCACCCACCTAACTTGGGGGGCAAGTCTCCCCTCTTCCCCCCCTTGGCCGCACCCTAGATGAGTTTTTGGGGCTGGCCGCCACCCCTAGGGTGGAACCCTAGGTGGGGGCGCAGCCTCCCCTCTCCCCCTATATATACTTGAGGGTTTGGGGCAGCCAACATATGAGTTTTGGACCTCTCTATGGCGCAGCCCTGCATCTCTCCTTCCTCCTCTCCCGCGGTGCTTGGCGAAGCCCTGCAGGATTGCCACGCTCCTCCACCACCACCACGCCGTTGTGCTGCTGCTGGATGGAGTCTTCCTCAACCTCTCCCTCTCTCCTTGCTGGATCAAGGCATGGGAGACGTCACCGGGCTGTACGTGTGTTGAACGCGGAGGTGTCGTCCGTTCGGCACTTGGTCATCGGTGATTTGGATCACGACGAGTACGACTCCATCAACCCCGTTCACTTGAATGCTTCCGCTTAGCGATCTACAAGGGTATGTAGATGCACTCTCTTTCCCCTCGTTGCTGGTTTCTCCATAGATAGATCTTGGTGACACATAGGAAAAATTTTGAATTTCTGCTACGTTCCCCAACAGGCGTGGGCGCCGCACGGGGTAGGAGCAGTGCCTTGCACAGGTCAGCCCATGTCGGGAGCTAGCATCGCGCCGACGCCTCCATGAAAGCCGCCATGACGCGTTGCATGGTGTCGCTGTCGGGTGTGGCCCCCAACATCGCGATGTGTGCTCAAGCATGTCGTTTGTGGCTTCAAGCCGCCTGGTGGCCACCGTGGCATCGTGGCTAAACAAGAGGTTGGTGATGAAGAGCATGCACTCGTCCAGGCGGATCCACGGCGATGTGGACGCGGCTGCAGCTGTGGCCGGATGGAGAAGTCTTAGGTCCTGGTAGATTATCTACTGATGGCATAATCCTCCAGAGCTACAATAGCCAGAAAGATGCCTTACCGTGGGGAAGCCTCGCTGCTGGAAGCACCATCAGTGATCTGATTTGAAGAGTCCAACAAGAGGTTAATGGAATTCTCATCTCCAATATGTTCGCATTCTAACATGTCCTTGTTGATTCAGCTGTTACATTGTGTCACAGTTCACTTGTTTTTCACCTTTTTTCGTACTATTATGCACTGGACTGTCCATGTTTGCTAATTTTCAGATTGAATTGTTCTGATAAAATATGCTAATATATGTCACTTCTTTCTGAAAGGTATCTGGAACTCTTAACTGCATTGCTCCGGTGATAACTTTTTCTTATTGTTGCCATTTTGTGTTCCGGTCAAGATTTTCTTCTTTCACAGACATTAGAAGTCTAGAACTGGGATAAAAATAAATAAAGTTTGGAATAAGCCGGAATCTTAATAATCTCCAATATCTGCTCCACATGTGTGGAATCAATCATCCAGATATATATACTCGGATAGATGCAGCCATGCCCAATAAGAATCTTCATGTAAATAAATAGAAGGATTCTCTACTGATGAATAGGGAGCTGCACCAGACATCATATGGTCTTTTCATTTTCGTGGTAAGACTAGACTGACCTCAAGACTTAAGTATCTCGGAACCATGCTTTCCCTGCGTAGTTTTCAACATGCTATTACATGGTCTATTAAGTGCGTGTGAAGATTCTTGAATTTACCCTGACATTATGGAACCTTTGTGCTGAAACAATTAAATATGTTAATCCACTAGTAGAAAAGGGGGCTATGGTCCAGGCCGGGGCAGCCCATTAGTCCCGGTTCAGTCTAGAACCGGGACTAATGGGGGCATTGGTCCCGGTTCGTGAGCCCAGGGGGCCGGCCGGGCCACGTGGGCCATTGGTCCCGGTTCGTCTGGACCTTTTGGTCCCGGTTGGTGGGACGAACCGGGACCAATGGGCATGGCTCCTGGCCCACCATCACTGGTCCCGGTTCTTGGCATGAGCCGGGACCAAAGGCTCCCCTTTAGTCCCGGTTCGTGCCACGAACCGGGACTAAAGGGTCGGCCCTCGCTGCACCCACAGTTTAGTCCCACCTCGCCAACCGAAGGGCGCCGACACCTGTTTATAAGCCCGTCCCTCTCTGCATTGTTGAGCTCCCCTTAAAGTGAAAATAGATGCACCTATAGAGGAAAATTGGACATAAATTCATAAATAGAAATTGATTATGAATTTATGTTTAATTTTCTCTATAAGTGCATCTATGTTCACTAACAGGGAAGTTTTTATTTTTATTTTTTTGACCTAAAAGAAAAAATAAATCACTAAAAAACTATTAGTATTTAGTATAAATAGAAATGACTAAAAAAGAAAAAGAAAAAAATGCCTATATGCACTAAGTAGTGATTCACACTAAGTAGTAGAAATGAAAAAATAAATAGCAAAAAAGAAAAAAATGCCTATAATATTTGTTATGACTAACTAAAATTACCAAATTGAGTATAATGGCACTAACAGAAAGTTTATAGTAAAGTTATTCATAAACTAGTGATTCACACAAATTTTAAAAAATTGAAATTTAAACTATTCAAATTTTAAAACTAATGGCACTAACAGAAAGTTTATATTTTTTGTGACCTAAAATAAAAAAGAAATCACTACAAAACAAAAAAACAAAAAAAAGTGCCACCTACTATTAAATAGCAGGAAAAAGATTGACTTAAAAATCAATTTTAACTATTCTACAAAGTGTTTTCACAGAAATTTAGTAAACTAGTAATTCATAAACTAGTGATTCACAGAAATTTTAAAAAATTCAAATTTAAACTATTCAAATTTTCAAGCTAATGGCACTAACAGAAAGTTTATAATTTTTGTGACCTAAAAGAAAAAAGAAATCACTAAAAAACTATAAGTATTTAGTTCTAAGTAGAAATGAAAAAATAATGGCACTAGTAAAGTTAATCAGAAACTTGAGATTCACACAAATTTCAAAGAATTCAAATTTTCACTATTCTAATTTGAAAACTAATGGTACTAACAGAAAGTTTATAATTTTTGTGACCTAAAATAAAAAAGAAATCACTAAAAAACTATAAGTATTTAGTTCTAAGTAGAAACGAAAAAATAAATGGAAAAAAAGAAAAAAATGCCACCTGCTGGGCCAGCACGGCCTGAATACGACTACAAACTCAACCATGGGCCAGGATTCAGGCCCGCAGTAGGCCCAGTAGGACCACAAGCATTGCAGTGTCCAATTAGGCCCATAAGCCTGCATTTCAGAGGAGTTCGAGAGGGAAGAGGCAGCGTAGCTTATAAACAGGTGCCGGTCGCTCTCAACTAGCGAGGTGGGACTAAACTCCCACCACTGCGCCAGCATAAGGCCATTGGTCCCGGTTGGTGGAACCAACCGGGACTAAAGGGGGGAATTGGTCCCGGTTCGTGACAGAAACCGGGACTTATGCCACCTTTTAGTCCCGGTTGGTGCCACCAACCGGGACCAAAGGCCGCCGCTTCCCGCCCTTTGGGATGCCGAAAAGTGGCCTTTGGTCCCGGTTGGTGGCACCAACCGGGACTAAAGGTGGCATTGGTACCGGTTGTTCTCACGAGTGATGGGGAAGCTACCGCTCGAAGGAAAGATGGTTTTCAAAGAGACACGATGAGTGCGATACAGATAAACAATATTGTTGCTATTCCAATGGAAACCACATGTTGCCATGTTTAACACACAGCTAGTTATGCACGGGAACTCACATGTTGAGTAGTAGAACACTTTTTTAATCAATATTTTTTTGGCAATGCACGGGAACTCAGCTAGTTATCTATTATAGTACTCCCTTCTTTTTTCTTACTCTGCATATAAGATTTATTTGAAGTCCTATTTTGTAAAGTTTGATCAAATTTATATAAAAAAATATCGACATCTAGAATATTAAGTTGAACATTATGAAAATTAATTTGACGATGCATCTAATGATGTCGATTTCATATTGTAAATATGGATATTTTTTTCTATAAAGGGTCAAACTTTACAAAAATTTACTTCAAACATATCTTATATGCGGAGTAAAAACAAAAGAAGTGAGTACAACTTATTACAAACTGGAGTAAAAATAACCCACTCCATAAAACAATGCATCTTGGACATTGTTGTTTCTTTTTTTTTTTGCGGGTGATGCATTCACAAACGTGCAGTTGATTAGTTCCCAAGGTCTAAATCTTGGCAGACAAATGCCACTAAATCTGTAAAAAAAGAAAGTAACTCGAGTGTTCCGTGCTTTTGCTTTGACGAATCTAGTTTCTTCTGCCATCTTCTTCGATGTGCCATATCGATTTTTATCGTTCCCACTACTTTTCCCACGCACCATATATATTCCTTGCAGATATCTCGCCGAGATTAGAGGGGGCGCATGGAGTCCCTGACAAAATCATAATACACGGTTAACGACTGTATATATGTGTGCACAGTTAAAAAATAACGTAGGCGTTCCATGTATCACATAGATAATTTATCCTCCTTATACTTTTCAATTCAAAGTAACCCAAAAAGCTGTATACATACATATAAAAAGGCCAGCTTTTACTACCTGGTAAGCCGAGAAACGAATATCGCAGGCCAGTCAATCTCCAAGGGCATGGAACCCCATGTGTAGATGAAGTGCTCGTGAGGCCAATCCATCATCTTTATCTTCTTGGTTTCCAGGTTGGCGGTGTAAATGCGCTCGTGGCAATCATTGATGAGAAGTATGCCACACTTCTCTCTCAACAAACATAGCTCTCTTCCTAGAGTATCCTCCTCAGGTTGTTTTAGCTCGATGGTCCGAGTATGTAGCCATTCCGAAGTACGACCAATATTTTGTTGGTTCTCTTGTTCCCAGATAACCAATTGATGATCTTTCCGTTGCATCTGTAGCAGTGATATTGACCCATCGATGGCCAGAGCAAGGCATGAGCGGCTCATGAGTTGATAGTCCATTTCAAAAGGGAACTTCATCATGGAGATGTGGCCAGTTCGAGCGTTGAGAATAATCATGTAACAGGATAATTCTCCGTAATTACGAAATATCCAGTGTGCCGTGCCGCGACGCACAGTGGCTTCACTAAACATACCGTGGTGTTTCCGTTGCGCATCACTACCAAAGCAATTGTCATGCATGCTCCAACTAGCTTTGTCGGACGAGAACAGACAGAGATTGTACTTCTTGTCATGACGGTTGGAAGCGATGATTACCACTTTGAAGAGTGATGAATTGCTCGGCTGCACCGGCGCGGAAGGATCATCTTCGGGGCTAAAATCTGCACGGGTTAGAATGGCGTAGCCATTGCTTCTGTCGTTGTTGAAGTCGGAGCAAAACTTCAAAGCAGGGAGCATGGCATATGTGCCATCGAGCACGTTGCATACCATCAATTGGAGGATAGTCGGATCTTGGTAGCCTGGTGTGTTGTGGGATTTGAGGCGCACAACAATGAGGCCGTGGCGTGAGACTAGCGGCGCCGCGTGTTTGAAAAGGCCGGGGCCGGCGGCCTTCACGAAGGAGCCGAGGGCCCGGCAACAAGGATCCAAAGCCGACCTCGGTGCCGGAACGAAGCAAGGCTCCCAGGCGGGAAAAGATCCTGCGTGCCCTTTTCCATAATTGTCTCGGGTGAAGAAGCCGACGAAGGTGGACGAGTGGCACGCGCCCTCTGGCCAGCAGCGCCCGAGGAAGGAGCGATCTGCGACGAGACTGCGCCACTGCTTGCACGCCGTTGCACAGCGGAAGAGAGCAGCCGCATCCTTTAGGCGGAGGAGGATCTCGAGGAGGAGGTCGTCTGGGAGCAGGACTGCCATGGCGGCCGCCCCTTCTACGATTGATCTGAAGTACGTAGGGTTTACGCGATAGCGACCAACCTACGGCTGGATCAGGTGCTGACTAATTAGCTTTCAAAACGTAGTACGTTTTTTCTTTTAGGCAATCTATAAACGCACGGCCGGATCGATCACCAATCCACCATAATAATATAGGTCCAATGCCACAACTAAACTAGAGCGGCCCATTCTGGAGATAGACTTATGAGACGTCAAACTCAAAATTGTACATAAGATGAGGTCCATCCTGGCGGCCCATTCGGAAGTTTATACTGCGTACCTCTTTGTGCCGCATTATTGAACGCAAAATTCAGGAATTACGATTCCGCTACATCAATATCAACTGTTGGTTGCACATACAAGTGAAATTTAACATGTAGTGTGATTCCATATGAATTGGTAGGCAACTAAAATTCAGGAACTGGGGTCCACTCCATGAATATCAGTTGTTTGGTTGTCATAGAAATTAAATTTAAGATGTCGCATGATTACACATGAATTGGTGGGCAGCTAAAATATGTGCGTGTAAATTTAAAGGGTTGAAATTTTGAATTCGGTAGAAATGACCCCGCAACCTCACTTAGCATAAATATTTTCCCATGCATATATGCATCAAGCAAGCCAACTGGACCAATTTGTATCTTCCTACCCGCCGTCGGACAGGACGGCGCCCCACCATCGCCTCACACCCCGGCTCGGCACAACCTCTACGGATGGGTCGTCACCACCATTGATTGACACCCCAAGCGCTACCCAAGAGGATGGACTAAGGCCGCACTCTGACACCCAAAAGGCATGCCAAATGGTCCGGTCGTCGGCTCTGTCAGGACCTCTTCTTCAAATGGGGAGGAGCCCTCCTACAACAACTAGGAGACAACGGCGTTTGGCATGCACTAGCTGGTGCACAATGATTAGGTGTGACGGTACGAAAAAACATCAATACCCTCGGTAGTGTGACGAACTTGACTGGAAGTACCAGAAGGAAGTTAACACAAGGGGTTTATCTATGTTTGGACCCACATGGCAAGATAATATGCTACGTCCTACTTTATTTTGTATTGATGTGGGAGCACCTCGTGCAAGGGGGTTACACGGTGCAAATAGATGTGACTACCTTGAGTATGTTTTATGAAATAGATGCGAATGACTACCAAACGTCGAGGGCTAGGGTTTCAAGGGTCCCTAACCCACCAAACGTCGAGGTCTTCTTGGCTAGCACACCGAGAAGATCTTCTTGCTCCCAAGTTGAGCCCCCGGATTGCCTTCTGGATCCGGTGGCTGCATGCATCAGTCCGATGCAGAGGCCAGGGGCTATCCTCCTTTCCAAAAAAATGTTGCCGCCAGGCCTCCTGGGCCCCGAGGCCGGCCAAATACCGGGCTTAGTGGCCGATTGACCACCCCGGTATATTGCACCGTCAGTAGCTCCCGAGCTTGTCTGGCTTGTCCATGGTGGAAGTCGGTGTGGTCCAAGTGGCAACAACATCAACTTCCTTTTATAATTTTTATGAGTGCCCTTTCTGTGTTGTGGGTCTCTAGTGGCTATTGATGTCCGACGCTCGTGAGTTGTGAGCTTGGGCAGTCGGGGATAGGTATCACCATGGCTGATGGCAGCGGATCAGTGCCGATGACGTGAACTATGTAGTTATGTCGATGGATTTGGTCGTCATCCACTGTTTTCGATACCTCCCCTTACATGGTCTATGTGTTGTTGATAGTAGTGTTCTTAAAGTGGTGACAGTGGTCCCTCCCCTTACATCGTTCATATCAAAAAGGAGACATAATATTTCCATCCTATCGATGCCTTCAACATTGTTCGGATGCTTTGGAGGCTGAGCAATCATCGATGAAGGAAGGTTTGTCACTCGCGTTGCAATGGATCCATCTTCCAATACATATTGAGACTGGCTGTCTAGAAGCTGTGGATCTTTTGAAATGAGAAGGTAGGGACAGATCTCACTTTGGCTTCATGGTGCATGAGATTAGATCACTCATTTTTAGAAATACTTATATTTCTCATGTTCGACAGAACCAAAAATTTGGTTAGTCATTCTTTATCTAGCCATAGTAGAACTATCGGCCAAACTGTTGTGTGGCTTGGTCTGATCCGATGGTATTGTCGAAGTTTGTAATTTCGAGTGTAACTCTGCTACTTAAGTAATGGAGTACAAGTTATTTCCTGCAAGAAAATCAGCTGCAATTAGCATGCCTCTCTAACATTGGGGATTAAAGTCCCGACTGTGACTGCAAGACTGGTAGACTGCTACTGCTACGGACGGCGAGAGGAGACGAGGGCACATATGTGTCCAGCCTACTAATTGTATATCCACTGTCTCGCACAATCCAATCCCATAGCTTCCTTAACCAACTCCTATCCAACTTACAAACTAGATTAAAAATAATGGGGAGAGAAGATGAAGATTAACATCGGGGATCTTATGTTAATGTGTACTTTTGTAACGCACATCCTCCATGTCTGCCCCCATTTGGGTCAGGGCAGATTCTAATCTAACTACAACAAGCAACTTAGTATTAATTGTGATCTCTTAACCTTAATATATGTCACCACTCAGCATCGAGAATTTTGCCACCATTTTGGGATATGAATTTGAGAAAGGAAACTCGCAGTTCATCTCAAAAGGGAGCTTCGTAATGGTGATGTGGCCATTGCGGGCGTTCAGATTCATTAGGTAAAAGCAAAGTTCTCTAGAGTAACGAACTGCCCTCGTGGGTTTTGGCTGCTGTGCGGCGCGTGCGGTGGAGCCGGGCACGACCTGTGCTGGTGCAGGCGCGCGTGCATCTGCCCGGTTCTGGCTGGTGCCGCCGCCGTTGCGTGGCTCCAGATCTGGGCAGGCGCCCGCGTTCTCCGTCCTCTCTCCTGCCACCCTGTGCTTCTGCGCCGCTGGTGCCTGCTGCCGGCTCCGAGCCGGTCCAGCTTATGTGAGCTTGGAGGTGGAGGGGGTCCCAGGCTTCATGACGACGGCTCTTGCGGCCCTCTTCTCATGGCGCGGTGGGGGTGCTCCTCTCCCCTCCCCGGGCCTACTGCGGCGGCCGGAGGTGACCCGGTCTTTGGATTTTGAGGCAAGCCGTTGTGTTTGGCTCCGGGTGAAAACCTTGCAGAGACCTCGGTTGATGCCGGTGACATACGGTGCCTTTTGGTGTCGTCCTCCTCCCTATAGTCGCGTTGCTGAGGAGTCCAAAATCACTCGAATCCCTCAAGTCTGGGTATCCGGGCGAAAGTCCATGATTTGGTTTTGCTGGATCGGGCGATGACGGCGTTGTGTACGTCGCTACCTCCATGGAGGCGTCGTCTTGGAGACCTTGACTATTGTGTGTGTTGTTTTTCTTTATCTCTTCTCCCTTGTGCCCCATGTACCTCTGGTTCACTTAAACCCTATCTTGCAACAAGCTGCAAATTCTTATAGGCAAAATGAATACAATTCAGGTGGGAGGCTTCGCCTCCCCCTGGTGACCTTTAAAAAAAAGTCTGGTTGGCCGACTCGTTCTCCAATCTAAGTGTCCAATGCACGTACACGTCTTTCTTTCTTTTTTGGTTCTTTATATAGTTATTGTTATCCTTTTGCTAGTATATAAATTGAGTCCTTTTACAGTACATCAAGTTATTTTGGACCGTTTGTTTCGATCCAACGTTCCAGATTAAGCAATACTACGGAAGAAATCTGGTAGTATATTAATGATTTAGGAGCACTTTGGGTAGTTCACTATTATAGATCTTACAACCGTTCCTTTAAAAGCAAGCTGACGAGTTCCAATGCCAGGATCGATCCAGTCCAACCATTCCTTGAAATCTTTAATCGCTTTCATACCTGTTGGGCGCTGCCCACTGCCACAAAACAGTAATTTGGTCCGCTGCTAGCTACTCCCTCAGTCCTTAAAAAAATGTACTTCCAACTTTGTTGGAGGGTCAAACTATCTTAAATTTTGACCGAGTTTGTGCAAAAATATATCAATGCTTGTGAAACAAAATAGGCATATGGCGGAAATATATTTTATCATGAATCTAATGCTACTAATTTGATGGCATAATTGTTGGTCTATTATTATATAAATACGGTCAAACATAAAAAGGTTTGATTTTTCGACAAAGTTGGAAGTACACTTTTTCAAGGACGGAGGGAGTAGGCAGCAGGTCGATCTCCTCAAAACCTCGACAAGCCCAAGACCGCTTCATCCCATGCAACCAGAAGATCAAGCTAGCCAAAACAAGGCAGGTCACAAGCATACTTAGAAGTCAATTAGCGTAGGAATCAGTACCGGAGTACTTCTCACGTTAGCAATCAATCAAATACATCTGTCAAAAGGGCAAGGGTGTGCGGCTGGCGGAGGGGATCCGTCGGCGGGGGAAGGTGGGCTGCATCAGGATGGTGGGCAGGTGCTCCAGTGCGCGACAGAGGACCTGTGACATCCGCCGGCTAGCCGCACACAGCATGGAGGATGGTGTAGGAGACTCAATGGTGCGGCGGAGGACTTGGTGGCGGCCGACGGCTAGCCACACACGACATGGAGGATAGTGGCGGCGGCCGACGTCTAGCTGCACACGGCATGGCAGACGGAGGCCTACCCGCGCAAGTATTATTTGATTCACATGAAATGATAGATCTAAGCACACGTCTAATAAAAATTTACCAAGGTTACCCTCTGAGTCGAATCATTATCAGATTCAGATCGTCTTAGTACTACCCATTAAATTAGGTAGTATCATTCCCCACAAAAAAAATTAGGTAGTATGATGTACCGTATAAACTCCGTATTAATTTGGCTCGATGTTGCCTAATCCGATAGAAGTTACTTATTTATGTGTTGAACAAACCTATTTTGCAAGGGATAATTAAGCATGACTGCCATTGTGTATACCGTATGAAATAGGAAAAGTCATCCTTTGAGAAAAGAAGTACAATGGCAACTTCGTGAAATTGTGGATATATAGTTGAAGCCAATACAAACGAAATACATTGCCTATGGTTTTCAGCTTGTTCATGCGTGAACAAAATGTTCGAAGGATGGTAATTATCCCATGAAATTATTGATATATAGTTGAAGCTAGCCAATACACAACCAATACAGGGCCTATGGTTTTCAGCGTGTTCATGCATGAACAAAATGTATTCTCTCAAAATGTATTAAGGATGGTAATTTACTCCTCTGTATTCACCGTCACAGCCTCCGACGCTCCTCCTTGCTGCCTCACAGCCACGGTTCTCCTCCGCGCATCGTCACACCACGTACTTGCACCCACTCCTGCTCCCTCTTCATAACTGCCTTCTATATGTCAACACGACCCTTACCCTTCAGGCTGCCTCTTTACCGGGGCTGCCTTTTTCTCGTTAGAGCTATCTCATTGTTAGGAGATGGGAGGGCATGCGTGGAGTTCCTAAACAATGTATATACAGAAAATATTCCCGCAAAAAAAGTATATACAGAAAATAGAGTTCACCTAGAAGTTAAATGTGTGAATAACAACGCTGGCGGTTAATCAATCTCGTACCTAGTGCAATTGGAAAAGAAAATAAAAAACCAAAAAAAAGTATATAACGGAACAGCTTGCTATTGCTACCTGGTAAGCCGAGAAACGAAGATCGCAGGCAAATCAATCTCCAAGGGCATGGCATCCCAAGGGAATATGGCTTGCCCGTGAGGCCAAGCCACCATCATCTCCATCTTCCTGGTCTCAAGGTCCAAAGTGTAAATGTTCTCACGCTTCTTGTCAGTTATGAGTACTGTACCACACTTCTCTCCAAACACATATAGCTCACCTCCTTGAATCTCCTTCTTGAGTTGTTTTAACTCGGTCATTTGAGTGCATAGCCATCCTGATGTAACGCCCATATTTTGTTGGCTGTCTTCTTGTTCCCAAATCATTAGTTGCTGGGGACCTGAACTTTGCATCCATAGCAGTGATAGCTTCCCATTGACCGCTAGAGTAAGGCTTGGGTGACAATAGGGGACGTGGTAATTCATTTGTGAAGGGAGCTTCCTCATGGAAAAGTGGCTCGTCCGGGCATTCAGATTAATAATGTAAAAGCATTCTTCGTTAGAACAATGAAATACCCAGTGTGCCATGCCACTGTTAGGTTGATCTCTCCACCGAGTGGGCCCAACGGCCCATCGGGCCCTGATCTATTCGCGCCCTGATCGGGGGCGCCCAACCCTCTTATGGTTGGTGGGCCCCTGTGACCTGCGATATATATAAAGAGGTGGGGGCCGGGGCACACGGGACGAGGTTCACCGCGCCGCCAGACTCCCCACCGAAATCCCCTTCCGATCTAGGGCAATCGCAGTGCTCACAGGAAGCACCACTGCCACCTCTCCATCACGATCTCTCGACGACCACCGGCCTTTACATCACCATGGCCGGCACTGGATCGAGCTCTTCCGCACCCAAGGAAGGTAGGTTACCGGAAAGATCTACCCGACTCGATCCAAAGCATTCTAACAATGGTATCAGAGCGATCGGGTTAGGTTTTTTCGGTTGAAAAGAAATCAAAGAAAGAAATCCCCTTCCCCCAAGAACCCTAGACAGGGCAAAGAATGAAACCAAAACGGAAAAAGTAGCGCTGCCGCAAGGCCGCGCCGTTCCTCTCGATCTCGATGCGCATCGGCAAGCCGAGGCATCGAGAAGAAGAACACCACCCCTTTTCAGGGGCAAAGAGCACCACCACCGATCCATTCGACGGCGGCGCGCTCACCGCAAGGGGAATGCGCGACCGGCGAAGGGATCAGCAAGGGCGCAGCCGCTCCGTCCATCTAGGTCGCCATCGGGCGGCATCTGCCTCTCTCTTCTCTCTGGGGAGGTGGTGGATGGAGAGAATTGAAACTGAAAAGGAAAGGGGTAGCCCGGCCGAGCCTCTCTGTTTTCCTCTCTCTCGCAGAAACGAAGTGGGGAGGGGGAAGTGGATGGCTCGCAGGGGACCGGCCACAGCTCGCCGCGCCACCCCAGCTCGCCGCTCCGCCCTGGCTCGCCGCGTCGGCGTGGCTTGAGGAGCCGGATCCGGGCGTTGCGGGCGAGAGAGGAGCGAGCGGGCGAGAGAGGTGCAGTGGGGGGAAGGAAACAGAGGCGCGCGTGGCGCGGTGGCATTAGACGCCGTCGCCGGCGGCCGGGCGCGGCGCGGTGGCGCTCGACGCCGTTGCCGGCGAAGCTTGGGCGAGCAGAAAGACGAAGGCGAGCGGCGCACGAGGGGAAGAATGATTTAGGGTTTCCCCTCGGCCTCGCTGACGAGCCGTTTTGACCGAGCGAAATCGACGCTCGGCCGTCTGATTGCATCGGACGACCCAGAAAGAATCCCTAGCATCCGGCTGGGCCTTTGGGCCGAAAGCGGGAGCCGACTGGGCTCATGCTGCAGCCGCTTGCGGGCGCTAGGCCGGGCCGTTTTCGGCCAGGCGCGACGCGCTGACGCTCAGAAGAGCGCGCGCGAGCAGGCCACGGGCCAGCTGCAATTTTTTTATAGATTTCTGTCCAGTTTTTTGGGCAGATTTACAATAGCTTTTCTATAGAAAATTTTCCAAGGAAAACTCTGTTTAGAAAATAGAAAAAAAAAAGTAAAGAGAAAAAGTTCTGAAAATGAAAATGAAAATAGAAAAATTTCAGAAAAAGGAAAGTTCATGAATTTTATAAAGAAAATTAAAAAGTTGATGATTTTTTATTCGGTCAAAGAAAAGTTTCCATAAAGAATAAAAAGTTCATGAATTTTATTCATGATTTTCTGCTGCGTAAATAATTAATAGTGCTCTTTTACGAAGAAAATAAAGTTCAGATAGAATTAAGTTTTTAAGAGCATGTTAAAGTAATTATTAAAATGAATATGGTTATGTTATTTTTATGACCAACGTTGTTAATAACATGATCATGTTTATTATTGAAAATAAAAGTGCTCTTTTAAAAGTGAATAGAACTAAAGTAAAAGATTAAATTGTTGCTTCTGTAATGCATTTTTTAACCAACCGGTTAAAATTGCTTAGAGAGTAAAAGAGTACAAATTGTTTTTTGAATAGAATATTGTAAAGTTTCCGCTGCAAAGTAAAAGTTTTATCCTCCAATTAAATTGGAACCAATGGGAAAGTTTAATTGGAAGAAATGCTCTAAGCAATGTTTTTCCCTTGTGGGTAAAATAAGATGCAGATAATTTCCGAGAAAGCTATTTGTTTTAAAGTTAAAATATGGTATTGTTATTTTCTGACCAACGTTGATGATAACAGTGCTATAATTCTATGAGTCTTATGCTCAAAGTTTAAATCTCTGATAAATTTTGTATCAAAGTAATCAATTTTCAGAGAACGGATAAAGCTCAAGAAATGCTCTTGAACTAGAGAAATGTATATTTATTGTTCCCGCTGCAATAAAGTTGATGATAATGATTAATTCTTAGCAAAGTTGTTTAATAGAAATACTATCATCACATTGTTTATGAGTTATATGCATTATTTCCATTTCTGCCCAATGGTGATATGGAATTAATGTAGAAGAATGATGTTCATTCTAATTCTGCCACAAGGTGATTTAGAATATAAAAGAAAGTTTCAAAAGTTTAATGTGCATTTCTTTTAACCAGACCAACGTAGGGTTATTTTTTATGCCCATTATTGTTGATTATTGGCTAAGTTTTCTCAGACTAAAAGTTTTGCATGCTTTCATTCGTGAAAGCGAATGGCTGGGTACTTGTGACCCAAAAGATGACCAAGAAAGGTCATAACGTGACGGAGTATGTTCTCTCTAAAGAATGGCATAAAAAGAAAAGAGATGGATCATTGAGAGTCTTGGTTGATGAATGTCTTTCATGTACTCTCTATGAAGAAGTTTTTTCAGTCAACATGATTTGAGATGAAACAAGTAACATGCGTGTTTAATTTGACCAACGTCGGATCAAGCATGTGTGTCAAAGAGCATTCAGATTTATTCCTAAATTTGATGATTGAATATGCAGTCAAAAGAGCCAATTCTGGCATTTATGTTCCCTTACATGGAATTACCCGCATGTCGGGAAAAGATGATTATGATAAAACCTGCATGGCGGGAAAAGACTGGGAAAATACCTGCGTAGCGGGGTAAAGCTGACATAATATTATGTCAAAAATCCCGTATGGCGGGAGAAACTCTGTCAAGAGAAAGATATGATAACTCATGTGCTTTTAATGTATCTCACTCTAGGAGAAAAGAATGGAGTAGCTGAAAGGCGCAACCGTACACTTATGGATATGGTGCGCAGCATGATGAGTTATTCTAACTTGCCATTGGGATTATGGATGGAGGTGCTTAAAACCGCCATTCACATTCTCAATAGAGTACCAAGCAAGTCGGTGCCCAAAACACCGTACGAGCTATGGACAGGACGGGTGCTCTCCCTACAACACTTCAGGGTGTGGGGGTGCCCTGCTGAGGCCAAAATGTTTAATCCAAACATTGCAAAGTTAGATCCCAAAAACAATGAGTTGCCACTTCATTGGCTATCCAGACAGATTAAAGAGTTTCCGTTTCTACTGCCCAGACAGATATACAAAGTTTGTAGAAACGAGACATGCAGTCTTCTTAGAGGACGAAATTATGAGGGGGAGCTTGGTAGCTCGGAAAATTGATCTTGAGGAGAAGAGGGTGCATGCACCTAATCCGATGATTCAGGAGCCATTTTTCTCACTACCAGTTGCAACTCCACCCATGACAACTATGGGAGTAGACCCAGAACTTGTCCGTCAGGAGCCGACTGAACCCGTTGTTGAGCATCAAAGGGAGGTGCAGCAGCAAATTTTAGAAGAAGTGCCGGAAGTTGAGGCACAGAATGTGCCAGAAACTGAGGCCCTTAGAAGGTCTACAAGACCAAAAAAAAAGTAAGCTATTTCTACTGACTTTAAAGTTTATAACATAGAAATGGTCCATATGGAAAAAGATCCCACCTCATATGAAGAAGCCATGAGAAGCCCTCATTCATCGATGTGGATGAAGGCAATGGAAGACGAGATGAAATCGATGAGTTCCAAAGATGTTTGGGACTTAGAGGAAATTCCTAAAGGAGCTAAAACAGTAGGCTGTAAATGGGTCTACAAAATTAAGTATGACTCCAAAGGGAATATAGAAAAGTATAAAGCACGTCTTGTGGCAAAAGGATTTACACAAAGAGAAGGGATAGATTACAATGAGACATTTTCTCCAGTCTCATGTAAGGATTCCTTCAGAATCATAATGGCATTAGTTGCTCATTTTGATTTAGAGTTACATCAAATGGATGTTAAGACGGCATTTTTGAATGGTGATTTAAAAGAAAAGGTCTACATGAAACAACCCAAGGGTTTTATCATGGAAGGCAAGGAAAATATGGGATGCCGCCTGAAGAAATCCATTTATGGCTTAAGACAAGCCTCTCGACAGTGGTATCTAAAGTTTAATGAAACAATTAAAAGTTTTGGATTTAAAGAAAATATTGAGGACAATTGCATTTATGCAAAGTTTAAAAATGGGAAATATATTTTCCTAATCTTGTATGTGGATGATATCCTGCTTGCTAGCAGTGATGTTAGTCTACTACAAGAAACAAAGAAGTTCTTATCCTCAAATTTTGACATAACAGATCTTGGTGAAGCATCATATGTTTTGGGCATAGAAATTCACCGAGATAGAAACAATGGAGTCTTAGGACTATCGCAGAAATCATATTTAGAAAAGGTTCTTAAAAGGTATAATATGCATGCGAGTAAAGCCACACCTGCTCCTATAGTTAAGGGCGATAGTTTTGGGAAATTCCAATGTCCCAAGAACCAGTACGAGATCGATCAAATGAAAGCAGTACCATATGCTTCGGCAGTTGGCAGCTTACAGTATGCACAAGTGTGCACTCGCCCTGACTTAGCTTTTATCACCGGGGTACTCGGTAGATATCAAGAGAATCCAGGCATGGAGCACTGGAAGATGGTAAAGAAAGCATTGCGTTATGCGCAAGGCACGAAGGACTACATGCTAATATATAGGAGAAGTGATTCCCTAGAGATAAAAGGGTATTCAGACGCAGATTTTGCGGGGGACAGAGATGATAGAAAATCCACGTCAGGATACGTCTTCACTCTCGCTGGGGGAGCTATTTCGTGGAAAAGCTCCAAACAGTCAATAGTTGCATCATCCACGATGTATGCAGAATTCATAGCATGCTTCGAAGCCACGGGGCAGGCGATATGGCTAAAGAAATTTGTACCCGACTTGAAAGTGGTGGATTGTATTCACAAACCACTAAAGATGTACTGCGACAACCAACCCGCAGTATTTTACGCTCACAACAACAAGTCGAGTAATGCTGCCAAAACAATAGAGATAAAGTATTATGTTGTGAAAGATAAAATCCAGGATCAAACTATAAGTCTCGAGCATATAAGGACAAAGGATATGCTTGCGGATCCGCTAACGAAAGGCTTACCACCCAATGTGTTCAAGGAACACTTAGCCGGCATGGGTTTAAGGGAAAGCCTTATGATTCCTGGATAGGCCCAAAAGGAACAGAATTTGCTTCTGATCATAACGTATGTTGTAGCTGTATGATTCTAACGGCAATTAAGCTGTGACGATGAAACATGCTCTATGTACCAATATGTGATGAAACAAATAAACTAGAAAGTATAAGGTTAAAAGTAAAAGTTGAGATCAAGGGGGAGAATGTTAGGTTGATCTCTCCACCGAGTGGGCCCAACGGCCCATCGGGCCCTGATCTATTCGCGCCCTGATCGGGGGCGCCCAACCCTCTTATGGTTGGTGGGCCCCTGTGACCTGCGATATATATAAAGAGGTGGGGGCCGGGGCACACGGGACGAGGTTCACCGCGCCGCCAGACTCCCCACCGAAATCCCCTTCCGATCTAGGGCAATCGCAGTGCTCACAGGAAGCACCACTGCCACCTCTCCATCACGATCTCTCGACGACCACCGGCCTTTACATCACCATGGCCGGCACTGGATCGAGCTCTTCCGCACCCAAGGAAGGTAGGTTACCCGAAAGATCTACCCGACTCGATCCAAAGCATTCTAACAGCCACGACACACAATGGCGTCACTAAACATGTCAGGGTGATCCAATTTCATGTTACTGCCGAAGCAATTTGTACACGAGCTCCAGCTTGCTTTGTGGGACGAGAACACATGAAGATTGTATTTCCGGTCAATGTTGTCAAAGCCGATGATTACTACTTTGAAGAAAGACAAGCCACTGGATAGCTCGTGCGACCATGGCTCATCTTTGGGGATACAATCCACGCCGGTTAGAATGGCATAGCCGTTCCACACGTAATTGCTGAAGGCCGACTTAAACTTTAGGGGAGGGAGCATATCGCATGCACCGGTGAGCAGGTTCCATACAGCCAGTCGGAGGATGGTCGAGTCTCCGTAGCCAAGGGTGTTGCGGGCTTTGAGGCGCATGACAACGAGGCCACGTCGCGAGACTAGCGGCACCGCATGCTTAAAGAGGCCGGCATGGGCGGGGGTCACGAAAGAACTCAGCGAGCGGCGACAAGGGCCCAGAGCCGATCGCGGCCCCGGGACAAAGCACAGCTCCCGGACGGAAGAAGTTCCTGAGTACCCTTGTACATACAGAGGTTCCCTGGTGAGGAAGCCGACAAAGGAGGACGAGCGGCACATATCCTCTGGCCACCGGCGCCGGAGAAAGGAGAGATCGATGATGAGATGGCGCCACTGCTTGCACGCCGTGGCACAGCGGAAGAGAACATCCACGTCCTTGATGCGGACTAGGATCTCGAGGAGGAGGTCATCCGGGAGCGAGACTGCCATGGCCGCCGTCTCTTCTTCCATCGATGTGCTGCAGCCTTGTGTGGTAGATGCGATCGCGCGTGACGGCTGGGTCAGGTGCCGACTAATTAGGTTTGAAAACGTAGGCGTTTTGAGGTTGCAAATCCAACCTACGTAAGTTATTAGAGTAATCTTGAGCTATGTAGAAGTACTGGTCTAGTTCATGTGAAAGTTTGGGTCCTAAGCTAGCTAGTCACGTGAGGAGAGTTAGTACCAGGTTCTGGCTATTAGATTAGGTGTCACGGTGTGGTAACACTGCGTCAAGTAGTAGGAGTCCGGTTAGAACTTGTATATGTGTCCAACGTGTTTAGGTAGTAATATCTCTTTTCAATACGAGTAGGATTGGGTTTGCGTCAAGGTCGGTGGCTGCTTGTGCGTGTGTGCGTGTGTGTGCGTGTCAAGGGAGTCATCAGATTGTAACACCGCTGCCAGAAAAAAGAAAATAAAAAGAGAAACAAAGGGCACAACAAGGGCCCTTCTCTAAAAGTTTTTGTGTTCGCATGTTCGTCGTGATTTAATGTGATTGATCATGTGGACGAATCCCAACAATTGGTATCTAGAGCAAGGTCGATTTGAAGCCACGCTTGCCCTAGGGTGGCGACCTACTAGCGCCTCTGGGCGGGCCATAAAGTTACTGGGTAGTGCAGTGATGAGGAGGATCAGGCGATCGTCGTTCGGTTGAGCGACAAGGAGGGAGGCGGCAGGCTGTCATCAGCAAGGTGGTGGAAGATGATCGTTGATAGGAGCGGTGGTGCCGAGGTGCGGTGCTGGGAAGTCATCAAGATCGTCATCCGGAGGAGTCTGATGTGTCAAGGAGTCGTGGGAGTTAAAGCGCCTCGGTCGGCGTCACGTCAGCGTCATCATGTCCAAGTGCTCGTCTATGTAAGGATCCGTTGAAAATGAAGTGTGCCCGGGTCGTACATGCCGGCTCCTTGTGGATCACACCATCCCGTGGACTACACTGCCCACTTCAGCTTCACGTAGAGACATGACCTCATTGAAGAGACTCGCCCGACGATGTCGGTGCGGACGAACTGCTATGCAGATGCATGCTCCTTTCTCCTGACCCCGCCTAAATGCCTCATCAAGCTGCATATGGATCATTCAATGCTCAGTTCCAATTCATATGAACACAAATAAAGTCACTCTGAGATAGATCTACATGAATAGTATTACAAACTACTACATCCAGATGCATTATTCCAGGCATGACCAAGACCAACGGGTTGCCGTGGAGGGGACGTCAAGCACGACTACCGCACTAATCAGCTGCACCACCCAACATCGCCAACGCCGCGCGCCGGCGCCAACTTCAACTGCAAGTGGCCGAGCATGGACACCGCTGACGATATCCGGCAGCCACCTCCCGCACCGAAGCCTCGACCACCACTCCGCCGCACCAAGGTGATGTCTTCAAGAAGAAAAACGACGGCGTAGCGCCGTCACCGCCCAATCCGGAGATTTGGGGCTTTCACCCGGGACGAGGAAGGGGGGGCGAGGGAGGGATTGCGACCTGTGTATTCATGTTGCTCCCCCCAGCTTTGGCTAATGGCTAACTGCATGATAAAGGAACACAACAATTTTTCTTCCCTTTCTGAGAGCACGGACGCCTGACCAAATTTCGTGTTACCGTACTAGTATCTCCTCTGTTCGGTGGTATGGACAAAAAGACGCGTATACTACTACTAGCAGGAGATGATAAAGACTGCAATGCATGTACTCTTGTCCAGCCAGTTCGTTATATCTTCTTCTAGTTCTTCGTGACCAATCGAGTCAAATCGTATACAACTTACTTGAGACCATCGTCACCCAGACACATTAATTACCTCATATACAGCTTAAAAACTGGCGTAAAACTAAAGGGTCTATAGAAAAAGTACAACACAGTAATTTCTGCATCGACAATGTGCAAGTTTCTTTTGGTGGCCTATGTTCAATGGAAACTCAGAGGCAAGAAACAGTCACACTGTAGTCACACCGTAGAATATATATATATATATATATATATATATATATATATATATATATATAGACACACATCACCATGCTTCTGTCATTGCCTTCTTTGATATGCCACCGTGACCTTATATGCACCGCCTCTTCCTCATTGGCGAGGTCTTGACATTAGGACATGCGAGGGGACGCTTGGAGTCACTAACAAAAATAGAAAACACAATTAACACCTTGACAGTAAATGAGCGAACAAGTTGATGGTTCACTGTTCCCGTGGCGCGATATTTTATCCAAACATATTGCGCAAAAGAAACTAAACAAGGTAAAGACACACCTGGTAAGAGGAGTAACGAAGATCGGTGCCAATCAATGTCCAATGGCACGGAGAAGTCGGGGACGACCTCATCCATTGTCCCAGTTTCCAGGTTCGCAGTGTAAACGCAGTCCCGGATGTCGCTGATGACCAATTTGCTACACTTCTCTCTCAAGACACATAGCTCTGTTCCTTGAGTCTCCTTCTCGGGTTGCTTTAGCTCGATCTTCCGAGTGCATAGCCATTCTGAAGTAATGCCATTATTTTGTTGCTTCTCTTGTTGTTCCGATCTCTAGCCGGGGAACTGTCCTTTGCATCTGTAGCAGGGGTCCCATCGACAGCTGGAGTAAGGCATGAGTGACTCGTGAGGAAGTGGCGGTTCATTTTGTAAGGGAGCTCCGTCACGGAGGTGTGACATGTCCGGACGTCCAGATTAATAATAACATAAACACATAATTCTCCAGGATAATGAAATACCCAATTTATCATGCCGCTACACACAATGACATCTCTAAAAATCCCGTAGTAGTACAATTGTGAAGTAATAATATGGAAGCAATTGTTATGCATGATCCAGCTTGATTTGTCCGATGAGAACACGTAGAGATTATACTTGAGGTCAATAGAGCCGATGATTACTATTTTGAAGAAACACAGAGAGTTGCTTGGCAGCATTGGCGAGGACGGCTCATCTTTGGAGCGACGATCCACAGCGGTTACAATGGCATAACCGTTCAAGTCCCAATCGTTGAAGGCCTCGCCGCACTTTAGAGGAGGAAGCATGTCGCACATACGTGCCAACGGTCTGCATACCGCCAATTGGAGGGTGCTCAGCTGGTTCAGGTAGCCGCGGGTGCCGGGCGCTTCAAGATGCAAGACAAGGAGTCCACGGCATGACACGAGGGGCAACACGTGTTGAAGAGACCGGCCTGGGCATGGGTCACGAATGAGTTGAGGGCGCGGCGGCCGGGGCCCAGCATCGATCGCGGCACGGGGACAAAGCACGGCTCCTGGGTGGGAAACGGTCCTTCGTCCCATTCTCCGGAGGGATGTTCGATGGTGAAGAAACCGATGAAGGAGGAGGACGTGCGGCACGCGTCCTCTGGCCAGCGGCTCCGGAGAAAGGAGAGATCGGTGATGAGATAACGCCACTGCTTGCATGCCATGGCACAGCGGAATGGAACGTCCTCATCCTTGATGCGGACGAGGATCTCGTCCGGCAGCATGGCTGCCATGGCCGCCGCCTTTTCTTCCATCAATCTGATGCAACCCTATTTTTTTTATGGGAATCTGTTGCAACCTTGCTCCCGGACGCCGTTCCTGCTTCTCAATATCCCAGTACATTTTTTCATAGAGCTTGCACAAATGATGCAATGCGTTGGACCTTGCCCAGGCATCCAAGAAGAAGGTGCATTATCAACTGGCAGAGGCCGGGTCTGTACTCACTATAATTGTATCCCTCGATGCTATATTTTGAGTCAATAAGAAACACCCTTTATCGAAAAACTGGCAGCCAAACCCAAGTGGAAACCACGGAGAAATCATTCTTGAAAATCAATGTGGATGCTTCATATTGTGATCATTCAGGTACTGCGTGCACTGGCCTAGTGCTAAGAGATATATCTGGTACATTGATAAGGGCCCAAGCTCGTTGGCATGAATTTGCTGCTGGACCGATAGAGATGGAAGGTCTTGCTGTTAGGGATGGGGTCTAATGAGCATCAGAAAGAGGTATTCAACGGTCCCAGTTTGAGAGCGATGCCCAGCAGGTTATAAACTTGTTGGAAACTGCTGATTTCTCAAGAACAACTTTTGCTTGTAGGAAACTTGGATAGTTTACAAATGCGCTTTGTTAATCGGGTTGCAACTGAAGCAGCTCACCGTCCTGCTAAACAGGACAGTGAGTCAAGAAGGATATGTTTCTCGCTAAATTGTATTCCTTCCTTTCCTCGCTGACACTCTTGAGTGAGATTGTAATCCCGATTACATAAATTAATAAAGCTCATTGATTCACAAAACAAATATGCTAGTAATATTATTCTCATGTAGTGTAACAAAGTATTATTGCTGTGAAAACAAGTGTCCAAGTTATTTCCGATATAGACACTTAATTTTCACTTTCCTTTGACAAGTCCAGCTCCATATGCCACCGCGTTATACTTCGCCTTCTTCGATATGCCGTGGAAGACACTTACCCTTCTCGCTTCGTCTTTCTGTGTGTTGCCTCTTCCCCTTTTGAGCTTCCTCGACATTAGGTGATGAGATGGGATGTATAGGGTCCCTAACAAAAACAGTCAACATTATTAGTACCAAGACATTAATTGTGTGAATAAGTTGAACAACAACAGTGGTGGTTCAGCAATCCCATGTATTGGAATGGCCAACTATTAATACCTGGTTAGCCGAGAAACGAAGATCATGGGCCAATCAATCTCCAAGGGCATGACATCCGAGCGGAGGAAGTAGCACGCATGATGCCAGTCTACCACCACCTCCATCATCCCGGTTTCGAGGTCGGCAGTGTAAACACGGTCATATCTATCGCTGATGAGCAGGGTGCCACACTTTTCCCTCAAGACACATAACTCTCTTCCTGGACTCTCCTTCTCAGGTTGTTTTAGCTCGACCGTCCGAGTGCATACCCATTCTAAAGTAATGTCAATGTTCTGTTTGTTTTCTTGTTGTTCCCAGATCACTAGTCGGGAAGCTGAACTTTGCATCCACACCAATGATAGCGCCCCATCGGCAGATAATGTAAGGCATGGGTAACTCTTGATTTGGTACATTTCGGAAGGGAGCTTCGTCCAGGAGATATGTCCTGTTTGCGAGTTCAGATTAATGACGTAACAGTATAGTTCTGTATAATGACGATATACCCAGTGTACCATGCCGTGGCACACAACGGCGTCGGTGAACTGCCCGTAGCGGAGCGATTGCGCATCATGACCAAAGCAATGAGTGTGCACGCTCCAGGTTGCTTTGTCAGACGAGAACACATGAAGACTGTACCTATAGTCATCTTTTTCGCAGCCGATGACTACCACTTTGAAGAAAGACGAATTGGTCGGCGGCGACGGCGACGACTCATCTTTGGAGTGACAGTCCGCACCGGTTAGAATAGCATAGCCATTCGAGTTGCAATAGCTGAAGCTCGAGCCGGACTTCAGAGGAGGGAGCGTGTCGCAACTGCTGACTAGGAAGTTGCATACCGCCAATTGGTGGACCGAATTGTCCCGGTTGCCACGGGCATCGCGCAGTCTAAGATCCACGACAACGAGGCCATGACGCGAGACGAGCGGCACCGCGTCTTCACAGAGGCCGGCAGGGGCATTGGTCACGAAGGAGCTGAGGGTGCGGCGGGCCGGGCCCAGAGGCGATCGTGGCGCTGGGATGAAGCAATGCTCCCAGGAAAGAGAAGGCCTTCTGTCTTCCTCCCAGTTTCGAACCTCCCGGATAAAGAGGCCGACCAAGGTGCAGGAGGCGTCCGCTGGCCAGCGGCGCCGGAGGAAAGAGGGTTCAGTGATGAGAGCGTGCCACTGCTTACACACCGTGGCACAGCGGAAGAGAGCGACGGCGTCCTTCACGCGGACGAGGACCTCAAGGAGGACGTCGTTGTTCGGGATTGAGACTGCTGCAGTAGGCGCCGCCTCTTCTTCCATGGTTTGATCCACGGGTTAGTTAGGTTATTATAGACTTATAGTACGAAACATACATATATAGTATGTACTCCTAGTCTCCTACGTTCTCTTAATTAATTTGATTGCCGACTCGATGCCCAACCCAAATCCAACATGCGTACGCCGCTTACACTTTCCGTGTCTTTCTTTTTAAATTCGGAAACACTAACGCTTACGTACGTGGACGTTTGCATCTCGTCCACACGCATGGATCAACGTTGATTTAAGTTTGCATGAATCTTGGCATGTTTTTGCTGCCCCAAAGGATTGGGCTGGTGTGTGGGCATTCATCCGATTGTCCACACGTCCGTTTCCACACGCGGAGGTGCTGGTGTGTGGCGTTTAGCAGTTCGCCCACACGTCAGTTTTCAACGCACGCAGAGGGGCTGGTGTGTTGGTGTTTATCAGTTCGCCCACACGTCCGTCTCCTCTCCCACACCCAAAACTATCAGTTGCCATGTATTTTGCAGGATATATGGCAACTGCCCTAGTATATTTGTAAGCAGATGGCAACTCTCTCTTTACCCGAACATATTATTTTGCCATGTCTTTTTGTAGTGCTACATGACAACTGCCTAGTGTTTAGTAGATAGCAACTCCTAAAGATACCACCGCGCCCACACGCCCGTCTCCTCTCCCACACCCAAATTTATCAGTTGCCATGTGTTTTGCAGGGTACATTGCAACTGCCTCTAGTGTGCTTGTAAGCAGATGGCAACTCTCTCTTTACCCGAACATATTATTTTTCCATGTCTTTTTGTAGTGCTACATGGCTACTGCCTAGTGTTAGTAGGTGGCAACTCCTAAAGTTTTCAAATCATGGCAACTGTAGTAGACCAGACCACACATGGCAACAACTGCAGTTGTCCAAAAATGGCAACTGGCACTTGACCTGAGATGGCAACTACAGTTGAGCAACCATGGCACTGTAGTTGTCCGATATGGCAACTGTAGTTCAGCAACATGGCAATTGCAGTGAAACGAACATTGTAGAGGGTCCGGACCATGGCAACTGCGAGGACGCGTGGTGACTGTCACGCGGGGCGTGCAGGACCATGAGGTAGGAGGCCTGACGTACGGGCGTGTGGGCGTTATCTATTTTTCCCACACGCGGGCGTGTGGAAGGGACCGCGAGGCAAAAAAAGATGACGTGTGTGCATTACTTGTTTTGCCCACACGCCTAGACAGCACACAAAACGTGTGGCCAGACCCCTTAACGCCCAGACGTGTAGACGTTATCGGTGTCCACATGAATCCATGCCTAAGCTGAATCGGATCATCATCCTAAATAAAACACAAACAAGAAAAATCCTATGTAACCTCTAAAAGGCCTCAAGAGTAATATCCGGCAAAGGTAAAACAGATCCTGTGTACTTTAACCAAAATTGCAATAATATCCTACCCACATGGTATTTCTTAGCATCATCTTTAATCGTAGAAATGTGCCATAGGGATTAAGCGAGGAAGGAAAAAATACAATGAAAGTTCACTCAAGGCAAGACGTTAAGATGAACGTCACAAGTGTTTTGAAATTAGAACTTAAAAATTGGAAATGAATTTAGATGTAATTTTTGCATATGGTAAAACAGTAATTTTTCAAAACTGAAGTTTCTGGATTGATCATGTGCAATTTTTCATGCTGACCGAGGTACAAAGAAATTAGGCAACAAGAAATATTAAAGAAAATATATGTAGAGTCTCTTGAATTTTCTTGTGTTTTTCCTATGAAAATCCAGTTACTTACGCCGCGGCACCATGCTTTGCCTTCTTTGATGTGCCGCAGCGTATAAACTAATTTGTTTAGTGAGGCCTCCCCGGCAACGGTGCCAGAAATTCTTCTGCTACTTGTGATAGGCGTTGGGATTTTCCTTAAGAGGAAGGGTGATTTAGTATACTAGTAGATAGTATTTCCCTTAGTTAAGAACCAAGGTTTTCAAACCAGTAGAAGACTCATGCGAACAAATGTCAACAATACCTGCGTGCGCGCGCGCGCACACACACACACAAAACAAATACTTGCACCCAACACGGGCAAGAGAGTTGTCAAGCCCCTTATACTCGTTAATTGCAAGTGTTAATTCTAATAGTAGTAGATAGATAAATTGCAAAAGAAAATAAAAAAATTGCATCAAGTAAGGGTTTTAGTAAATATAAAATGAATGAATCTGGGGGCCATAGAGTTCATAAGAGGCATCTCTCTCATTAGCATATCACTGGTGGGTAAACAAATTAGAGTTGAGCAATTGATAGGAAAGTGTATAGTTATGGCGTTATTCATGGCATGATCCATATATAGGCATTACGTATGAGACAAGTAGACTGACATCCAACATGCATCTTACACACACACACACACACACACACACACACACACACACAAAACAAATACTTGCACCCAACACGGGCAAGAGAGTTGTCAAGCCCCTTATACTCGTTAATTGCAAGTGTTAATTCTAATAGTAGTAGATAGATAAATTGCAAAAGAAAATAAAAAAATTGCATCAAGTAAGGGTTTTAGTAAATATAAAATAAATGAACCTGGGGCCATAGCGTTCATAAGAGCATCTCTCTCATTAGCATATCACTGATGGGTAAACAAATTAGAGTTGAACAATTGATAGGAAAGTGTATAGTTATGGCGTTATTCATGGCATGATCCATATATAGGCATTACGTATGAGACAAGTAGACTGACATCCAACATGCATCTTACACACACACACACACACACACACACACACACACACACACACACACACACACACACACACACACACACACACAAAACAAATACTTGCACCCAACATGGGCAAGAGAGTTGTCAAGCCCCTTATACTCGGCCCTGTGACGTTTTGGACGCGTAAGCAGACGTTCGAACGATCTAGTACATCCATTTGCGTGATCCGACGGTACAGGATGTCAAATCGCTGTGAGGGGCCCTAACTAGCTGAGTTATACTGTTTAGTAATTGCAAGTGTTAATTCTAATAGTAGTAGATAGATAAATTGCAAAAGAAAATAAAAAAATTGCATCAAGTAAGGGTTTTAGTAAATATAAAATGAATGAACCTGGGGGCCATAGCGTTCATAAGAGGCATCTCTCTCATTAGCATATCACTGGTGGGTAAACAAATTAGAGTTGAGCAATTGATAGGAAAGTGTATAGTTATGGTGTTATTCATGGCATGATCCATATATAGGCATTACGTATGAGACAAGTAGACTGACATCCAACATGCATCTTATGGTATTAATTTCATAATAAATATTGTATTGCTTGGAGCGTGATGACATAATGTAAACACATTAAGACCAAATAGTATGTTCGAGCCCGTCGTTTTATCCTTAGTAGCAACATACAATATATGTCTTGCTACTCCTCCTATCACAAAGTAAGGTCATCGCAAGACTGAACCGATTACCAAGCACCTCTTCCACTAAAGATAAATCAATCTACTTGGCCAAAGAAGACGGATAGATCAGAGAGAAATAGAAGGTTATAAAATCACACATAATAAATCTTCGAAAAGACTCAATTACTTTCAATGAATAATCTGATCGTAAACCCAGAATTCATCGAATCCCAGCAAACACACTGCAAATGTTACGTCAAGTAGGTCTCCGAAGAGATCATTGTATTGAAGATGAAATGAGATAAAGAGAGCCATCTAACTACTGCTATGGACCCGTAGGTCCTGTGGGAACTAATCACACATCATCATGCAAGCTGCAAGGTTGATCAAGATAGCCTCCGTGATGGATTCCCCCTCCGACAGAGTGCCGGAAAAGGCCTCCAGATGCGATCACAGAGGAAGAGAGGTTTGCGGCGGCGAAGAATTGTTTCGGGACCTCTCTCGGGGATTTCTAAATAATTGGGGATTTATAGGCCATGACTTAGGGTAAACAAAGCAGCCGGGCCCACAAGGGGGCAGGACGTGCCTCGCTGCCTTATCATCTCCTCGTATGTCGTCTGGACTCCCCCGAAACTTGTAGGGTCTCTTTTGGTCCAGAAAAAATTGTCAAGAAGATCAATGGTGTTTGCACTTCGTTTGGTATGGATTTTCTGTAAAACCAAAAACAAGCAGAAAACATGAACTGGCACTAGGCACGGGGTTAATAGGTTAGTTCCCAAAAATGATATAAAATGGCGTATAAAGCACACAAGATGGATAATATAATAGCATGAAACAATCAAAAATTAAAGATACGTTGGAGATGTATTGGGTCCCGCAAAGCTTCCTCGGCCCCGACGTAGGTGGCTATATGGGCTGGGCCCGAGCTATGTGTGCGGCTCAGATGCGGTTGCTCAATTGTTGACGCGCTAGGCATTGGTCGCTGTTGATGGGAGCTTCAATGGAGATGGGCCGCTAGGGGTCATGGGTGCTCGTGTCAGGAGGGCTACGACACTCTGGTTCTTGGCGAGCGATTGATATGCCTTTCATGCTCCAGATCCGACCATGTCGGCCCGTGGGCCGACGCATCTCGCCCAGACTCTCTTAAACGAGGTGCTAGTCAGCGGTGAGGTGCTCCGCGTGTTGGTCTGTGTGATGACCACTCAGACCTGCGTTGACACTCACTGCCGATTGCAATGGCTACCGAAATATCTTTGCAAGGGTTATCTCTCTAGATCCGATGGTTTCCTTCGGCGATGAGATGCAATCTATGGATGATGGCTTGACGCAGAGAGATGGTTGTGCAGTGGTGACAGTCGGTTCCTATCCCAGCTCTTTGCAGCTGCTATGATCGTGAAAAAGTTGTGGCAACAACAGATGATTGACAACGATGGTGGTGCTTCGCGAGTACCAAGTCTCGAGTTCCGGGGTGAAAACCCAGGTCTGGCCCGAGTTGGTTATACCTGAAAATGAGTAAATGATGATGTTTTTGTGTCGTTACCTTGTTGAAGGCATTGCTTGGATATGCTTGGATTGGTTCTTCAGGGTGAAAACCTAGACTTTGACCTTTTGTGGTTGCATCCGGTGCTCTAGGGTCGCTCCCTTGCTGAAGGCGTCGTTGTTGAAAAACCCCATTGTCCTTGGGGTGTCATGAAATGACCAGGGCCGGCCCTGGGGGGTGGCAGGGGGCGGCCGCCCAGGGCCCCTGAAATCTAGGGGTCCCCTCCAGGGTTCGCAAGGAGCCCATGGCCCAGACCATAAGGAGGCATCGACCTAGACGCACACGCACGGAGAAATCCCTGTTTTCCTTCTTCCCATCGCGAGTTCGCCACTTCGTGACGATCCTATTCCCGCGAGGGCTCCAATCGCGAGTCTCGACGCCAATGTAGATCGCTCTCCGTCATGCGGCTGGCTGGTCTTCCTCCAGGTCCCCGGTCCCGTTGTGTTATCCTCCGTTCGTGAGATGCCTCTCATGTGCAAGACGAAGCGACCCCACTTATAAGGTCATCCCTAACCTCCTCTTTCTAGTTGGTCATGTTCATATAGTGCAGCAGCAGTCAGATCTTAGAAGGTCACGCATATGATGCAGTACAAAAATTTAATTTCGTGTGCCCGTTGCTCTATTTCTTACTTCAATCTGGACTTTGTCGACACAACACCAATCGCCTTATCTATTGAAAAAGTTGCCTGCTATGTGTTTGATTGTCGTTCTTTGCATTCTCTCTCCAAATCATATCACTGCAAATTTAACTTAAAAATTGGAACAAGGTCTCAGCTATACACACATAACTTCAATCCAAACATGGTTATATAATAAAGCCACTCAAACTCCCGTAGCCGTCGGGTAGGTAAATGATCTTTTATTGTTGCAAATGGACCTTTTAAACTTTAAACCTTTCATCTTGATGTTTACCCTCTATCAGGTATTCGATTTGTCTAATTAAGTAAAGGAATACAGTATTTACAATTCTCGTTTTATTTTGAAATAATAGACAATAATAAGTTAGGTAAAGGAATGAATCTAAAAAGAAATGAGATTATTAATATGATCTTTATAGTAGGGGCCCCGGGTTGCAATTTCGCCCTGGCCCCTAAAATATCAGGACCGGCCCTGATGAAATAGTTGTGTGGATATGGATATTACTGTAGTTTGTGGATCACGGATTAGTTCGCTCTGGATTTTTACCCGTTTAGGCATAACTTTGGTCTTATATGACTTTGCTATTTGGCGATGATTTCTTTTTGTGTTTATCGTGTGCATCCTAACTATGTAGAGGCCGGATGTGTATTCATTGTGCTTTTATCTACCCTGATGCTCCATTTAAGTCAATAAAATTCACACTTTGGTGGAAAAGAGCACTCGGAGTCATGCTGTAGAGGCAGCTCCTGCCATGAACAACGAATGTGATTAAATTAGAGTGAACATTGCAGACTCACTGAGGTCCATGCTATCCGGTACCATCAATATACGTTCCCTGCTGTAGCACTCAGAGTCGTCCTGTAACGATAGCTCCTGCCATAATCAGCGATCCTGATTAAATTAATATCTGAACATTGCAGACTCACTGTGGTCCATTGTGGTGGAAATATGTAGCCTTCCTCGGACTGCAATAAATATTACGCCTTTATAATGTATGCCTTCCTCGGACTGCAATGAGTGCCAGTATGCATAATAAACAACAAATTAGAGTGTGAGCATTGCAGACTAACTGTAGGCCACATAATCCCATACAACACAATCATTAGTTCCCTGCGGTGGCATTCAAGAGTCATGATGTAGCGGTAGCTCCTGCCATCATCTACGAATGTTGCTATGAAATTGGAGTGTGAACATTGCAGACTCACTGCGGTCCGTGCTATCCCGTACCATCAATATCAATTACCTGCTGTTGCACTCAGAGTCGTCCTGTAACGATAGCTCCTGCCATAATCAGCGATGGTGCTTAAACTGTAGTGTGAACACTTCAGGCTCACTACAGTCCATGTAATCTCGTACCATCATCAGTACCTGCGGAACTATTGTTCTCTAGCATGCATAGACCTAGTGTTAGGTACTCCTTCCGTATCAAAACATAAGCAACATTTACTCCAATAATATATGGCTTGTGTGACACAAAATGGGTACAATCAGATTTGTCCTAAAGGCACTTTGTTATTTTATGTCAATTAACAAACCATTGCAGTAGAAATTAAAGATCAAAATTACATTTGTACACCTTGTACTATCAAAAAGGTAGGACTGCAAAAAAGTTACAAGGTCAATTTTGTTAAATGAATGCGATTGTAGCCGAAATCACTATCTTGACCTTGTCAAGAAACTTTAGCTCGATCTGAACCCTTCCAAATTTTTAACACGATCTGACCCTTTTGGTAACGGCATGGCGTGTGACATTTCTGCCCAACATAGACACACCAAACTTGCCGGTGTTTCTTTCCTGAATAGAAAGTGGCCATGGGCATGTGTTACTGGAAACTCCACAAGCCCTTTCATTTATTTTCATGTCAGAAACGCGTGGGGCCATGGCGTTTCCAATAACGCCAGGGGTCGTGGCATTTCTACCCTGCCACGTAGTACACTCAATAGGTCGTAGCCAAGTAGAAACGCCAAACACACATGTGTTGCATCATGTAGCAGAAACACCATGATGCTTGGCATTTTTAAAAAGGGTCAAATCGTGCTAAAGTTTCTGCTGGTGCTCAAGTTACGGAAAAGGTCAAAACAGTGATTTTGGCCCGTATATTCTCAGACCATGCTGGGCCTAAATCACTGTTTTTACCTTGTCAGGTTTTTTTAGCACAAAATGATCTTTGCAGAAATTTTAAGCACGGTCTGACGCCATGGCTTGCGCTGTTTCTGACCCACATAGAAACACCAAACTGCCTTATGTTTCGAGTAGCAGTTGACCTCGTACGTGTGAGGGTAGAAACACCAAACCTTAGCGAGTTACTGGAAACGTTATGGCCTTTGGCGTTGCTGCCCCAAGAAGAAATGCCATAGCTTATGGCGTTCCCAGCAACTTATGCACATGCCCACTAATATATTCAGAGAAGCAACGCTAGTTTGTTTGACATGTCTTGGTGGGACAGAAACGCCACAAGCCTTGGGGTTACTAAAAGGTCCACATCATGCTAAAAAATTCTAAAAGCTCTCAGATCGTGCTAAAAAATCCTGACAAGGTCAAAATATTGATTTTGGCCAATATACAGGGGATAAAATTAATAAACAGATCTATATATGTAATTATTTAATTTATCCTACTACGGGGAACTCTTTTTCACATATCAATCCCCGGGGAGTAGTAGTATTTAGTTATTTACTCTATTGTCTTATTTAAATGCTTTCATCAAAGATAAAAGAATGTCACTTTCTCTGTTTTTATTTACTCTGCATATTAGTTTTATCCTAAGTCAAACTTTATAAACTTTGATCAACTTTATAGATAAAAATATTAGGGACATTTACATTTGTGCCCCTAACTGGAACCCACCACTCATATTTGCCCATAATTTTGAAGCATGCTCAAATTTCCTCCTCTGCCGTTAGTTGCCCTTCTGCGTCGTTACCGTCCGGTCAAAGGGCTTTAATTGTCTAGAAAAGAATAGCAAAAAAATTCAAAAAAAAATCTGAAATTTTGTGGGATCGAAGGTACTCAAGTGCGCAAGGTGCGTGGAGATTTTCATGATGTTTGGACACTCTAGGAGATCATGCCAAAGGAAAAAAAGTAAACTTGTACGCCTGTGGACAGTAAATTCTAAAAAAAATAGCTAGAATATTCAAAAAAAATATGCAATTTTTTGGCATCCAAGATGATCGGGTGCGGAAGGTGTGTGCAAAATTTTGTTATCAAATGACATGCTAGGAGCTCTAGCAAAAAATAACAAAATAGTGTATTTTTTCAAAGTTTTTCCAAGCCATATTTTGTTGTTTTCTCTACGAGCTACTACAATGTCCAAACACAACAAAAAAATTAACATGTACATTATCAAATTAATACCATTGGAATCATCATATACAACACAATCATTAGTTCCCTGCGGTGGCACTCAAGAGTCATGATGTAGCGGTAGCTCCTGCCATCATCTACGAATGTTACTGTGAAATTAGAGTGTGAACACTGCAGACTCACTGCGGTCCATCAATATCAGTAACCTGCGGTAGCACTCAGAGTGGTTCTGTAGTGATAGGTCCTGGCATAAACAGCGATGGTGATTAAACTGTAGTGTGAACATTTCAGGCTCACTACAGTCCATGTAATCCCGTACTCCTTTCATTTCTTTTTAGTCTGTATATAAAATTTGGTCAAACTCAAACATTGTAAAGTTTGACTAACTTTGTTTGAAAAAATATCAACATTTATAATACTAAAACTATATGGTATTAAAATTAATTTGATGATGCATCTACCAATATTGATTTCATATTGTGAATCTTGATATTTTTTTCTATAAACTTAGTCAAACTTTACAAAGTTTGACTTTGACCAAAACTTATATGCAGACTAAAATGAAACAGAGGAAGTACCATCATCGGTACCCTGCGGAATGGGTTACTCACAAATTAAGTGTGGACAGGAGGTAGTCTCATCATAAGAAAGTCCGGGTCTATATATTTCAGTGAAGCTAATCAGCATTCCAGCGTCGACTATATTCGTTTCAGCAGACAGATGATAGGACTTCCTGGTCAAATCGGTTTGGACAAGCCTTGATTTCCTGGCGCACGATCGGTCCCAAACTATTTTAATTCTTCTGTATGTTCAAAAGGGATATTTATCCCTATCTACCTTGATTATTACGTGGCACAGCCGTCCTGTATCAGGCTACACTACTGTTCTCTAGCATGCACAGACCTAGTGTTAGGTATACCTTCCGTCTCAAAACATAAGCCATGTTTTGGTTTTCAGAATTTTCGTTTTGAGCAACATTTACTCCAATAATATATGGCTTCTGTGACCCAAAATGGGTAATATCAGATTCGTTCTCAAAGAAACTTGGTTATTTTATACCAATTAACAAAATACTCTGATAGTTATAAAGGTCAAAGTTAAATTTGCACACCTTGTACTCCAAAAAAATGTAGTACTGCAAATAATTTATAAGGTCAATTTTGTTAAATGAATAAGATTCTGGCCAAAATCACTATCGCGACTTTGTCAACAAACTTTAGGTTGATCTGAACTCTTCCAGATTTTTAAACATGATCTGACCCTTTTGGTAACACCATGTCGTGTGATGTTTGCCCCACATAGACACACCAAACATGCCCGCGTTTCTTTCCTGAATAGATAAGTGGCCATGGACATGCGTTCCTGGAAATGCCACAAGCCCTGAAATTTATTCTCAAGGCAGAAATGCCTGAGACTACCCACAATGGGAGTAACATAAGTAATAACATCACACATATTCAGATAGAATAGATGATATGGCAAGCAATAAATAAAGAAAAAGAGGCATGCCGTAACATAGCTAGTTACTACTAGTATGAGTAACATCACACATATCAAGGCAAGATGAGTCTATAGCCTAATAAATGAAGTATTGCATGTTACCACACATATGTTACTTCCCACTATAGAGGTAGTAACATAGAGAAGTAACATCGGCATGTTACTATTCTATGTTACTACCCATTGTGGCTAGTCTAAGCCGTGGCGTTTCCAATAACGGCTGTGGTCGTGGCGTTTCTGCCCTGCCATCTAGTACACTCGGTAGGTCGTAGCCACGCAGAAATGTCAAACACACATGCGCTGTGCCGTGTAGCAGAACCACCATGCTACTTGGCATTTCTAAAAAGGTTTAAATCATGGTAAAGTTTTGGTGGTGCTCATTTTTTGCTAAAGTTACCGAAAAGGTCAAAACAGTGGTTTTGGCCAAGCCGAAAATCACTGTTTTGAACTTGTTAGGATTTTTTAGCACAAAATAACCTTCGCTGATTTTTCTAGCACAATCTTACCCTTTTTGAAACGCCATGGCTTGCGGTGTTTCTGGCCCACATAGAAACACCAGACCGAAGGATGTTTCGAGTAGCAGTTGACCTCATACGTGGCAGGGCAGAAATACCAAACCTTGGCGAGTTATTGGAACACCATGGCCTTTGGCGTTGTTGCCGCAAGAAGAAACGCTATAGCTTGTGGCGTTTTCAGCAACATTTGCCCATGCCCACTTATCTATTCAGGGAATCAAAACTGTTCGGTTTCGCATGTCTTGGTGCGGCAGAAATGCCACAAGCCTTGGGGTTACCAAAAGGTCTAGATCGTGCTTAAAAATTCTAAAAGCGTTCAGATCTTGCAAAAAAAACTGACAAGGTTAAAACAGTGATTTTGGCCAATATATGGGGATAAAATTAATAAATAAATATATCGTGTAATTATCTATCCTATTATGGAGAACTCTGTTTCAGATATCCATCCTCGGGAGAAGTAATATTTAGTTATTTACTTTATCGCCCTATTTAAATGATTTCAAAGATATAAAATGACACTTCCTCCATTTTTATTTACTCTTGATATTAGTTTTATTCTAAGTCAAACTTTGTAAACTTCGATCAAGTTTATTAAAAAAATATTAGCATACCCTCTGACGTTTACCCTGCAAACTGCGTTCACTCCGGATATCGCGCAAAGTTTTTTCCAACGCAAGGTATGCGGCGCTTACATAGCCAAGCTCAACGCTAGAGCTGGCATTCAGCAAAAGGGTTTCACACGAGGGTTGGATTTGTCGATTCTCATACAACAATAGCCTCCTCCTCCTCCTCCTCCTCCTCCTATATATTTAGGCGTGAGGAGGGCTCCAGGTCTTATCTTCCAACCGAGAGTTGAACTTTGAGACACCTCTTGTATCGCCATGCCTTCTGCTGTGCCTCGCGGCGAGGCCGACCGACAGGTTGACAGCTATAGGAGAGATTGCATCCTGATGCTGGCGACACTGATGGCGACGGCGACGTATGCAGCGGGGTTCACCCCGCCGGGTGGTGTCTGGCAGGACACCCATGACACCGGCGGACACCTCCCCGGCGACCCAATCATGCGGTCCACCCACTACCGCCGCTATGTGCTATTCTTCTACTTCAACGCTGCGGCATTCGCTTTGTCCCTAATGGTTGTCATACTCACCCTCGTCCTCACCGCCTGCTCCAAGAATAGCAGATCCAAGTTCAATACCGATCTGCTGCTGGGGCTTTTGATGCTGACGGCCACGTTGGCTTTCTTGGTGGCCTATTATACCGGGGCTTGCCGAGATAAATTCAGGCTTGTCGTCTTCTATGTGATGGTGTCCATTATCCTGGCCAATGTTATGCTTCAGTTTTTATTTTTCATTTCTATGCATAATAAAGCTGAGAACTCAGCCTCAAACCAGTCTGTATTTTTCCTTTTAATTTCTAATAAAAAAGACAAAAAGTCAGACACAGACTACCGGAAGCTCGTGGCGCCGCTGACAATGTTCTTGATGGCCATTGCCTACGTGGCCGGGCTGAGCACGCCGGGTGGATTCTGGGACAGCGCGGAGGGAGGCCACCATCCAGGCGACGGCATTCTTCACGGCGTACTCCTGCGCTTGTTCTCCTGGGGCAACATTGGGGCATTCGTTTCATCCCTGTACGCGGTCTTTCTCATTTTGGGCAGGGAACTGCAAGTTAAATTGGCGGGGTTTTACATGAAGACTGCGATGGTTGGCCTCATCATTTCGTACACCGTCGGCAGCAGCAGGGGGCGTCACACTACCGTCAATGTGATCTGCAGCCTATGTGCGGCCGTTGGCGTGTACATCATGTTACATATGCTTGTCATGAAAGCCATCCGTGGCTCGCGCTTCTGGCCAAATGATTTGTGCGTTCAAGTGACAAGATGGTTGGAACGGGGCAGGTATTACCGGCTCACATGCATACATACTCTTGTTATTTGTTTCCGATTCCTCCGCAAATCGTACTCTTGCTATTGGTAATGACATGACGATCGAACTTATTCATGTTTGCAATTTCTGTGCATGCAGTGACAACAACGCAGAGCAAGCCCCTCCGACTCCGGGGACAACTGACAATAACGCAGAGCAAGTCCCTCAGGCTCAGGGGACATCTGACAATAACGGAGACCAAGTCCCTCAGGCTCAGGGGACATCTGACAATAACGGAGACCAAGTCTCTCAGACATCCGACGACAAGAAAAGAGAGCAATGGCAACGGCAACGGCAACGTCGCCGCCGGGCTCCTCTCGTGCAACTGCTGGCCGGTCTTGCGGTGTCCATCACTTACCAAGCTGGGCTGTATCCGCCGGGTGGCGTTTGGCAGGACGGCCACATGGCTGGTGATCCCATACTCCTAACGACCAACGCCGGGAGGTATAAAGCCTTCTTCTACTGCAACACGGTTGCCTTTGTGGCCTCATTGCTTGCCATCTTTCTGGCCCAGAAAAGTTACCTCAACGAGCACCACGCACTGCAAGCGGCCATGATATTGGACTTGCTTGGCCTCATCGTCGCATATGCAATCGGGAGCTGCCGGGACCAAATATCCTCCATGTATGCCGTGGGCATAGCTGGTGCCGCCGTGGTCTACGTGGTCGTCCACGTTCAATATTTCACGCTGGGCAGCGAAGATGAAGTGCCGGTTGTTCTCAATAAGGAAAAAGATGATGCGTTGGTGGACAAGAAGGGACACCGTTTCCTCCTCTTCGCAATCCTGGTCGCCAGCATCACTTACCAAGCCGGCTTGACCCCACCGGGCGGCTTCCTGCTCCAGGATGACATCCAATCCGGACACCGTGCGGGCGACCCAGTTCTCCTCTACAACTATCCACGCCGCTACAAGGCCTTCTTCTACTGCAACTCGGTGAGCTTCATGATGTCCACCGTCCTCATCTTACTCCTCGTCAACCCGAATATGTACAGGCCAGCCATACGAAGCCATGCCTTATCTCTCTGCTCTGCGGTGAGCTTCATCTGTCTGATCGGTGCCTTTGCCGCCGGAAGCACGCAACATCTGAAAACATCCTTCTACATCTTCGTGTTGGCGGCTGTGGCCTTCTTCTTATGTCTACTCCTACTGCTCACCATATATTTGCTGGGGTGGACGACGGAAGAGGAAGAGGAGAGAATGTCGGAAAATGAAGACACCGACATGGAAAAGAAGATATACCTCATGACTCTAGCAATCCTTGTGGGGAGTGTCACCTATCAATCCGGCCTGGACCCGCCAGGCGGATCTTGGCAGAGCACCGGCGATGGGCACGACGCGGGCAACCCAGTGATGCATGACAACAGGAGGAACCGGTACCTCGCATTCCTCTACGGCAACTCCACCTCCTTCGTGGCGTCCATTTATCTCATCGAGCTGTTGCTGTTCAGCATGTCTTCCCCCGAGTGCAACTGGTTGAAAACGGCGATAGAACCGACGGTGGTGGCGCAGTTCCTTGGATTGTTAGTGGCCTACGCAGCTGGCTCCAGCAGGCAGTGGAAGACGTCTGCGCAGGTTGGCACACTTGTCATCGCCGTGCTGGCCTATGTCGCGACCCATGTGATGCTGTCAAACTGCAGAAGAAGAGCCTGGAAGGGAACCGCAGATAAATGTCTTTCCAACAGTGAGTTAAAGGTTAACTCCGTTATTCATGTTGGCTGCAGCTCGGTTCCCACATTTTAACTCTGCCACGTCTCTGCCCTTCGTATCCTAGTTGGTGTGATATAAATCAGATAATAATATCGGTAAAATTTGGTGCTTGGATACTAGTAGGTATTAGAGAGAATTTGATGGGGAATTTCCAGGAGCTTCTTCACCGTTGAAATACCTGTTTGTATTCCGTGCGGGTATGGTTCGGAGTTGTTGTATATCTTTTTTTTAGAAGGAAAGGGCTGCGCCCCTGTTCCATTTCATTGAAACAAAACAAAAACGGATCCAAAGTATGTTACAACGATAAAGCTCACGACGAACAGCAGGCACTAAAGTATGTTGTATATCTCGGTTTGGTTGATGTCTGATTTGATTATAAATCTCTTGTATAGTTTTCGTATGAATCAGCTCTATCTCCATGTAATCTTGCGCTATGCGCCTCATATATACGCGCGCGATCCAGTCCGTGCTGGCCGATACAGCAAACTCTTCCACCGATTTCTTACATGGTATACAGAGCCCAAACTTCTTCCTGCACATCTCGATCTCGAGCCATGTTGTCTGTGTCTTCTTCCCCAAGCCCGCTACCTTCAAATCCCTTCAGCCAGCAAGTCACCGAGCGCCTCACCAGGGACAACTTTCTCTTATGGAAAGCTAAGTTATTCCCCAAAACAGAGGAGCTCGTCTGTTTGGTTACATGGACGGCACCACCGTCGCACCCTCGGAATCCGTCGAGGTCCAGAAGGATGACAAAAGCCGAGCAAGTAGCCAATCCCCTGTACGATCTGTGTGTCTACCAGGAATCCAGGATCAACAGGGGCTGGCGTATGTGATGAGATCTCTATCGCGATTCACGAGAGGTTCTGGCGCAGGTCTCGGACATCACGTCCTCGGCTCCTCTCTGGAAGGCAATCACGGAGATGTACTCCTCCCAATCTCAGGCGGGAGCAGTCTAGCTCCACGGCTAGCTCTCCAACACAAAAAAAAGGGACAGATGACGGTATCGGCTTACTTCACAAAGATGAAGGGGATTGCTGATGAGATGGCTACAATTGGAAAGAAGGTCGATGAGGATGATCTAATCTCGCAGATTCTTTACGGACTCGACAGCGACTACAATCCATTTGTGTCTGCAATTTCGGCAACAACCGGACGTGGAGATCCCATCTCACTCGGCGACCATAGTACGAGCAACTTCTTGCGGCTGAGATTCGCCTCGGGGCTCAGGCTCCTGGCGGGTACTCTGCAAAGAGTCTGTCTAGGACACATCTAGGTGTAACATAGTTATGTCACAACTAAGCTGATGTCCACTCTATTTGTGGTCTTTTTTTAGTCCTAGTTTTTTTTGTTTCTTGTTGCTGCATTATATATTTGTGGGAGCTTAGATGTGACATCCTTAAAAGACATCTAGAGGTGAATTAGACAATCTGCTCCGCAAATACCTCTAACAGAGGGGGCCGTGGCTCCTTCAACAGCGGCAACAATTCCTATGATGGCCGCAGCGGCTATGATAGCCGTGCCTGTAACAGCGGTGGTGGATCCCATACCAAACCGAAGCAAGGTGGTGGCTACCAAGGAGGTGGCGGCCATCAAGGTGATGGCCGCGGTAGCAATATGCTTCTGAGAAGAAGTGTCAAATATGGCGCCGCAAAGGTCATGAAATGTATCGTTGCTGGAAGAGGCACGGCATTAAGTGGTCATATGGAATATATAGAGTCCGGCCCTAACAAAAAGTACTGGTGTTTCGTCAATGCCATATGTAGCTGATGTGTGAACAAGTTGAACAACAACACTGGTGTTTCATCAATGTCATATGTAGCATGACAGTTTGTCCATCATACTTTGCAAAAGAACCCAAAAAAGATGTATACATATGTATTGGAATGGCGAACTATTACTACCTAGTTAGCCGAGAAACGAAGATCGTGGGCCAATCGATCTCCAAGGGCTTGACATCCGAACGGAGGAAGTAGCAGTCATGGTGCCAATCCACCACCTCCTCCATCATCCTGGTTTCGAGGTCGACAGTGTAAACACGGTTGATCACTATCGCTGATGAGCAGGGTGCCACACTTCTCCCTCAAGACACATAGCTCTCTTCCTGGAGTCTCCTTCTCAGGTTGTTTTCGCTCGATCGTCCTTGTGCATACCCATTCTGAAGTAATGTCTATGTTTTGCTTGTTTTCTTGTTGTTCCCAGATCGCTAGTCGGGGAGCTGAACTTTGCATCCACGCCATTGATAGCGCGCCATCGACGGATAAAGTAAGGCATGGGATCTCCAAGGGCATGACATCCGAACGGAGGAAGTAGCAGTCATGATGCCAATCCACCACCTCCTCCATCATCCTGGTTTCGAGGTCGGCAGTGTAAACACGATGATCACTATCGCTGATGAGCAGGGTGCCACACTTCTCCCTCACGACACATAGCTCTCTTCCTTGAGTCTCCTTCTCAGGTTGTTTCAGCTCGATCGTCCGAGTGCATACCCATTCTGAAGTAATGTCTATGTTTTGCTTGTTTTCTTGTTGTTCCCAGATCGCTAGTTGGGGAGCTGAACTTTGCATCCACGCCATTGATAGCGCGCCATCGACAGATAAAGTAAGGCACGGGTAACTCTCGATTTGGCAATACATTTCAGAAGGGAGCTTCGTCCAGGAGATGTGTCCTGTTTGTGGGTTCAGATTAATGACATAACAGTATAGTTCTACATAATGATGATATACCCGGTGTACCATGCCATGGCACACAACGGCATCGGTAAACTGCCCGTAGCTGAGAGATTGCGCATCACTGCGGAAGCAATGAGTGTGCACGCTCCAGGTTGCTTTGTCGCACGAGAACATATGAAGATTATACTTATAGTCATATTTTTCGCAACTGATGATCACCACTTTGAAGAAAGTCGAATTGGTCGGGGGCGGCGACAACTCATCTTTGGAAGGACAGCCCGTGCCCGTTAGAATAGCATAGCCATTCGAGTTGCAAGCACTAAAGGTCGAGCCGACTTTTAGAGGAGGGAGCATGTCGCAACTGCCGACCAGGAAGTTGCATACCGCCAACTGGTGGATGGAGTTGTCCCGGTCTCTATGGGTGTCATGCACTGGAAGAAGCACGACGACGAGGCCATGGCACGAGACGAGCGGCACCGCGTAGTCAAAGAGGCTAGCACGGGCATTGGACATGAAGGAGCTGAGGGTGCGGCGGCCCGGGCCCAAAGGCGACCGTGGCGCCGGGACAAAGCAATGCTCCCAGAATTTATAAGGCCGCCTTCTATGCTGCACTTCTTCACAGGTTCGACCTTCCTGGATAAAGAGGCCAACCAAGGCGCAGGAGGCATCCGCTGGCCAGCGGCGCCGGAGGAAAGAGGGCTCGGTGATGAGAGCGTGCCACTGCTTGCACACCGTGGCACACCGGAAGAGAGCGGCGGCGTCCTTCACGCGGACGAGGATCTCGAGGAGGACATCCTCATTCGGGATCGAGAGTGCTGCCATGGCCATCGCCTCTTCTTCCATGGTTTGGTCAGGGGATTAGTTAGGTTATTACGAAAACATACATAGTACGTACTCCTATACATTTGATTTTATTAATTTGGGTTCCGACTCAATGCCTAATACAAATCCGACGTGCGTACGCCGCTTAAACTCACCGTGTCCTTTTCCTTCTTTTTCCTTAATTTTGTCCACAAGGACGTGATTTCCTCTAGGTGAATCGGGGGCTGAGCTGAATCTGATAATCCAACCAGGGAAGCAACATCATCATCTTAAATAAAACACAAAAAATATCCTACATATAACCTAAAAAAAAGGCCTCCAAAATATACAGAAAAGGTAAAACAGATCTTCTGTACATTAACCAAAATTCCAAGTGAAAATTCAAGAGAGTCTACATATATTGGTACTTTAGAACTTGGGAGTTTTTACCGTACCCCAGTACTCATAAAAGGTGGATGGAGTACCAATGAAATCTAACCTTTGATGCAGAAGGGTATCATAGACTTTTTATTGTTTTTATTAGTGGACAGTTTTATTTAACCTAATGACACCTTCCGCCGCCGGCACGGATGAAGTGCCGGCCGGCGGTCACCCATCATCGCATGTACTTCAAGGATGGGGCTGTGCACGCATGCCGCCGCGCTGGGCATGCCTAATCTGCCGGTGCAGCCGCACAGCTACATGCGTTCTAGGCTACGAACTGACTTCAGTAGGGTCAAACACATCGCATATCGCACCACACGCACATACAAGGCCGATTGATGCCTGCAACTCAAATAGATCCTTTCTTCTTGTTGTTTCTTGTACTTCTGTAAATCAATGGGCCTTATAATCACTCAAATTATTGTTCCTCTCAATCCTGCCGGCATGAAGTAGTATTGCAGTGCCGAGTATTGGTTCAATTTAGACGCGGCCGGATTGATTCAGTTTTGAGTTTTGGCCCGAGAGCAACAGCTCGATTGGTTTTCGGCACCGGCACGTGACTGCATCAGCTGGCCGGCAGTCCAGCTCCGCCATGGCTTCTACACGCCGGACTACGAGTCTAATACGGTACCATTGTCGGCGAAGCTCGTTGTTAGTTAATTGTATTCTCATCACCATCGGCATTTACCCGTTTACGGAAAAAAATTAGGAGACCCCTTCACGATTTTACCCCTGAAACGATGGTACTCCCTGGCATTGGTTAGCGCTACTCCCTGATTGTTGTTTCGGAGTACGGATAAAATCTAACCGTTAGATTGAGAGAAATGAATGTCCTATATAGTAAATTTATGGATACAGTAAAAGAGCTCTAGAACTTACAAATTTGAAATGAATTTAGATGTAGGTTTTGCATATGGTAAAACTGTAATTTTTCAAAACTGTAGTTTCTGGATTGATCATGTGCAATTATTTATGCCGACCGAGGTATAAAGAAAATTAGGCAACGAGAAATATTAACAAAATATATGTAGAGTCTCTTGAATTTTCTTGTGCTTTTCCTATGAAAATCCAATTACTTACGCCGCGGCACCATGCTTTGCCTTCTTTGATGTGCCGCCGCAACCCTTACCGCTCCTGCTGCCTCTTTCCATGTGTAGCCTCTTCCCCTTTGGAGCTGTCTCACCATTTATGATTTATGACATTGAGAGTTCCTAACAAAAATAGAAACACTATCAAAACCCATACATTGAATATGCGGCCAAATTGAACAACAACGGCGGCGATTCATCAATCTCATAGTACTTAGCATGACAATTTATTGACCATACTTTTTAAAAGAACCAAAAAAATTTGTATATGTGTATTATCCTAATTGCCAGCTATTACTACCTGGTTAGCCGAGAAATGAAGATCGTGGGCCAATCAATCTCCAAGGGCATGGCAGACGAGGGGACGAATGGCCCTTGATGCCAATCCACCACCTCCTCCATTGTCCTGGTTTCGAGGTTGGAAGTGTAAACACGTGTGTTGTTATCGCTGATGAGAAGTGTACCACACTTCTCTCTCAACGCACAAAGTTGAGTCTCCTCCTCAGGTTGCTTTAGCTCGATCATTCGAGTGCATAGCCATTCTGAAGTGACATCCGTGTTGTGTTGTTTCTCTTGTTGTTTCCAGATCACTAGTCCGGAACCTGAACTTTGCAGCCATAGCAGTGATAGCGCCCCATTGGCGGATAAAGTAAGGCACGGGTGACTCAAGAATTGGTAGTATTCCTTGGAAGGGAGCTTCGTCAAGGAGATGTGGCCAGTTCGGTCGTTCAGATTAATGACATGACAATGTCGTTCTCCATAATAGCGAAATACCCAATGTACCATGCCACTGCATACAATGGCATCGCTAAATCGCGCGAGTTGGTGTGATTGCGCACCACTATCGAAGCAATTGGTATCCACGCTCCAGCTTGCTTTGTCGGACGAGAACACACGTAGGCTGTAGTTAAGGTCATCATTGGCCGAGCCGATGATTACCACTTTAAATAAACCCGAATTGTTGGGCAACACTGGCGGCGACGGCTCGTCTTTGGATCGGCAATCCGCACCGGTTAGAATGGCATAGCCGCTGTAGTTGCAATTGAAGAGCGAGCCGAAATATATAGCAGGGAGCATGTCCCAAGTGCCCACAAGCAGGTTGCATACCGCAAGTTGGAGGATGGTGTGCTCCATGTTTCCAAGGGTATCGTACGTTCTAAGGCGCACGAGGACGAGGCCATGACGCGAGACGAGCGGCACCGCACGGTCGAAGAGGCCGTCGCGGGCAGTGGTCATAAAGGAGCTGAGGGGGCGGCGGCTGGTGGTGCCCAGAGGCGATCGTGGCGCCGGGAAGAAGCAATGCTCCCAGGAGGGAGCCCCTTCTGGACGGCGACTCTCCCGGATGAAAAGGCCGACGAAGACGGCGGGCGCGTCCTCCGGCCAGCGGCGCCGGAGGAAGGAGGGTTCAACGACGAGACGGCGCCACCTCTTGCACGCGGTGGCACAGCGGAAGAGATCGGCCGCCTCCTTCACGCGGACGAGGATCTCGAGTAGGACGTCGTCCGGGATCGACGCTGCGGCCATGGCCGCAGCCTCTTCTTCCATCGATCTGCTGTTTGATTAGGGGGTGATTAGTTAGGTCAAACATACGAAAGTACGTTTTTTAGGTTGCCGACTCGATGCCCAATCCAACGTACGTACGCCTAATCTATCTCCGTTTCTCATTCAGTCACGTCCAGATACTCTTTGAATATGACAATTTACCACCTTGTGTGATATTATTATCCTTGTTTAAGCTAATCATCTCTAATTTTCAGTAATTTCCTTTCATAGGTTCTACTCAACTGAAAATTTACTTGTGTGGAGTTAAATGCCAAAAGGCTCGTAAGGAGGAAGAGGAAGCACTTTTTTTCTGCGGAAAAGGACCCAAATCTATCATAAAGATTCATAAGAAAAGTACAAAGCACTCTAAACATAATACACATTACACCAAGGATGCTACATCACTGAACAACCACTACCACCCAAAACAAGGTGCTCACGTGTTGTTGTTGCTGCTTCCCTATCTGAGCCGGCTTGACCTTATCGATAACAGTCGGAAAGTATTCGTGCAGATGTCCTTAAGGACCAAAGCCTGCCGCAGCGCAGTCGTTGTCATTGAACCCTTGACTTGATCTGAAGCGCCTTACACTAAATCTTGTCGGCACACACGCGCGGAGAGAAACCTTAACCTTGCCGCCCCAAGGAGACGACATGAATCTATGTCGAAGCTTCGTCGACTCCGTTCCAGTGGACCAACCCAAGGAGGATGCAACCCAAAAGACCAACTCAAAGATGAAGCGTCGCCATCCGCTAGAACGTTGTCTCTGAAAGGGAAAAAACCTAACCTAAAATACCGGCTGAAGTTGAGGCACCGGACACCCCCTCCCACCACTAGCTGCCTGAGCGGGATCCACGGGCTCGCCAGCGAAACTTGAAGGGGATGAGTGCCCTGGCATCCGCAAACGGGAGTGGGAAAGACAAAGCATGAGCAAAGAGAAGCAATTTTGATCTCTTAACTATTAATTATGAAAGTCTATATTTTGTGTCCCATTTTGAAACCAGTCATAGATTGTTCCTCAACTACCAAAATGGTCTAGGTTTGGTCATTGTCATGATTCGAAGTGATCTTAGGGTAGCGTAAGTGCGACTTTACACACATGGTAACCTAGCGAGCAAAAAAATTGTGGTGGGACAAGAGGATATATTTTCAAGAGAAATCTTCCTGGAAATTCTGGGAATGGGAACACAAAACTAGGAAACAAATTTATGAACTTAAAAAATATGGAGAATTATGAAAAAAAAATATTTTGCCAAAATTTCAAACTTGTTTGAAAATATATATTTATATAAATAAACTAATAATCATATGATAGGGCAAAAGGTAAAACTAAAATACAAATACTTAAGAGAATAAGATTAAGCCTCATCTTCCGGACTATATTGATCCTACACAACAAGCATTTATTGAGGGTAGAAGAATTAGCGATAACATCATTATTTCTCAAGAAATTACTCACTCCTTTGCTCTTAAATCGTGGAATCATCATGCTTTCATGCTCAAGATAGATCTTGCTAAGGCTTTTGATCGTCTTGAATGGAGTTTCATTGTGTCTGCTCTTGCATGTAAAGGACTGCATGGTCATTTCATTAATTTGATTCGTGCTTGCATTTCTTCTCGTACTTTCTTTGTGCTTATTAATGGCAACCTTCTCATAAATTTAAAGGCTTCAGAGGTATTCATCAAGGATGTCCCATGTCGCGTTATTTGTTTGTTATTGCTATATGAATTGTCTGTTGCTCTTAATGAAGCTCTAGCTGCTCATCATCTCCAGCGTATTTCACTTGGTCCAAATTGCCCTTCTATTCATTCCCTGTTGTTTGCAGATGATCTGTTGGTTTGTGGTCAAGCCACTTGCAGGAAGGAAATTCGATGGCTCAATTCATCCATCACTTTTGTTCTATTTCAGGTCAAACCCCAAATTAGGCCAAATTTGCTATTCTTTTTAATACTCATGTTAGTCAAAGCACTATTCAAGAGATTAAGCAAGTTTTTCATGTTTCTACCATGGATATCAATTTCACCCACCTTGGCCATCTGCATATTCTTCCTGCAGAAAATAGAACTACTGCTTACAACTTTGTTCTTGATAAAATTTTGAATAAATTGCTTGCTTACAAAGCTAATATGCTCTCTCATGCTGCTAGGCTCGAGCTCATTAGGTATGTGTTCTCTGCTATTCCTGTGTAATACTCCCTCCGTCCGAAAATACTTGTCATCAAAATGGACAAAAAGGAATGTATCTAGAACTAAAATGCATCTAGATACATCCCCATTTATTCATTTTGATGACAAGTATTTCCGGACGGAGGGAGTACATGTCTAACATTTTGTTTACTAAGAAGTTTATAGCCAAACTCACTGCTATTATAAGGAACTTTTGGTGGACAGGAATCAGATGGAATAATTCTAACAAGAGCCTTTGTTTTAGGGCTTGGAAGGACATTTGCAATTCCAAACAGGAAGGTAGTCTTGGCATTAGGAACTTGCAAGCAATTAATGAGGGTCTGGTTCTTGCAGCTGCTTGGAGGCTTGCTAAAGACCCTTCCTCCCACCTTCATCTTGTTCTCAAATCTAAATACTTCCATGATGCCTCTATTTGGACTGCTAATTCCTACTCCAAAATCTGCTTTCTGGTCCTCCATTTTGAAAATGTTGCCTAAACTCAAAGCCCACTCTTTCTACCAACTCACGCATGGGAATATATCTCTTTGGAATACCCCCTTGGTATTCTCTTTGGGCTTCTATTCATGACAATCTTATTATTCAGCCTCCAGGATACATATATCCTTCTCTTGTTAAGGATCTTTGGATGTCGGGTCAGAAAGTCTGGGACAATAACCTCATTAATTTTTTCTTTCAATAGCCTCTAGCCTCTGTTATCATTCAAACTGACATTATTCACCAAGATTGCGCGAATATATTATGTTGGGATCCAACTCCTAATGGTACTTGTTCTTCCAAATCTACTTATAAATTGTGTTTGCAGGATATTCATGCCAATCCAATAAATACTCCTTCTCAAGTTTCTTTGCAGGTGAAAAATCTTCTCAAGTTGATTTGAAGCAAAACTTGATGATCACCAGAGTTCAAGCTTTCGCTTGGAGACTCCTTCGTAAAGCTCTTCCCACGGGTCTGAGGGTCGGGCGCTTTTCCATACATATTTCTCAATGTTGTTGCAGATGTGGTCAGCAAGAGGATGAGATTCACCTGTTTTTTCTTTGTGACTTTGCTAGGGCTGCTTGGTTTTCTCATCCTTGGTTCATTAGAACAGATGCTTTAGTTCAGAACTATCCCAATATTCAAAGTATTATTCTTGATTTACTTAATATATGAACCATCCACATGCTTCTGTTGTCAACATTCTAAATTTTATGTGATGTCTTTGGAAAGCAGGGAATGATTATCTTTTTGATAGAAAGAAAGTTGCCCCTCGCCAAGTTAATATAATCAATACTTCTCTATCTGCTGATTTATGCGATCTGCTTAATAATTCTTCACACCATCAGTCTCAAAACTCCAGTTGTATCTTAACCCATACTAATCAACTTCTCTTGCAGGGACAAACGCTTAAATCTGATCTTCTTATCACAGGACCGAAAGTATATACTGATGCAGCTTTTAAGTGCAAAAAAAAACATCCAGGTTTATTGCAGGGAACAACAGCCACTGGAGTTGGTATCTACATTCTTTGCCGCAGGATCAGAAGGAAGTCAGCGTGCAGATTCAAACTTCCACCGCCATTACAAGTATACACCTCTGCAGGCTAAAGCTTTTGCTCTTCTCTTGGCTGCACAAGTGGCCAAATGTCTCAGCATCAGCCAGCTGACCTTCCTCACAGACTGTCTCTCTCTGGCTTCATTTTGCGGCTAGTAGGAAGATTACTGAAACTACTAATCCTTGGACTATCAGGAAAGTTTTAGGTGATCTCTTCTGCTACTCTTCAGACCTTCAACCTAGGGTGTTCCATATTTCGAGGGAAATTAATGGTATTGCTCATAATGCCGCTCATCAGGTTCTTAAATCAAATGTAGAACCTGACATATGTTGTTTTGCTTCAGCTCACAGGAACATGACTTGCCCGGTAGTTTCTCTCCAATCTAATTTCCAGTTCGAGGGCTTCGTAATCCATGTTGTACATTGCTATTGAGCTGAGCTGAATGGAAAGTTTGGCACTTCATGCGCCTTTTGTTGTTCAAAAAAATAAAATAAGAGAAAGCCTTAATTTTGGAAAATTCAGAATATTCAAACTTGACAGAAAACTGATAACTACTAACAAGGTTCTCGATTCATTTTGTAAAGTACAAAGATATTTTCCACTTTCTACTAAGATATTTTTACTTGGAACTTTAATTCATGCACAAAGTATATATTTTATCTTTTGTTGAATATATTGTCAAGGCTCCTTGTGGAAGGTTACATACGATGTCTTGGTGTTGTAACATAAAAGTTGCAACTGTTTAGAACCAACATAAATTCTAGTAAAGCCAGAGAACAATTTGAATCTGTCATTTCTGGAGTTTAACAGGCTAATTATCTCTGAAGACAGAACATTTTTGTTCCTATTTTTCCCTGAAATTTTCCATAAGGTGATGACCATGCACAATTAATTATATTGTTATTAAAAGAGCGCAAACAATTCAGCGAATAAAATAACAAGCAAAACTTAGATAAATAGCTCCAGCTTTGCAGAGAAACAGTTTAAGTACCACCATCCCCATCTGTATATGTTATGTTACAACAACATGCCATTACATCTGCCACAGGACAGAAAATTAAAAGGGCTAACGGCTTTCAGTCTCAAGTAGGTTACAGCTAACAGCTTTCTCTTTTCCCTCTCTCTAGTTCTAAATTTCTACAGCAGAGTAACAACAAGCCTGTAATTACTCATTCTCCACATCTTTACTCAGCTAGCTACAGAATCTACATTCTCCTCGGCTCCTATTACTCATTTTATTTCGGATGACAAGGTGCACGCACAGCCCTGACGCCTTATAGATGGAAAAACGGAGACGCCAGCGTGCAAACCTAGCCACTGTTAGCTGTACAGCTAGAGATGGTTTAGTCTTCAGGCAGCACACGGGACGGTTGGAGCCCGAGTCGCTTTTCTGCGCACAGAAGAGAGCGTCTTTGGGTTAGACACAAACCTTGAGTAGATGATAACCTAAGCATATAGGGCTCATGGAAGATAGAACAGAGCATACCTCCCGCTGCGACGAGCTTCTCCACACGTGCCACTATGTGCTTCCCATATGTGTATTTCTTCAGCGTGTTAAGATGAGCTTTGATCCTCGTGAGGATCGCCTCCCTCTGCTGGTCATCGCAGGTCTCTAACACCTTCTGTACCACGTAGTTTGCAAACTGATCTTTCATCATCACCTTCAAAGTTCAATACAAAAAACAATTCAGCAAAGCAACGAAGGAGCTTGAATCATGAACTACAAACTGGTCATCAAAGATACCACAGAACTTTATGTTGCATAACAATAACCAAGCATATATGTCTACAAATTGAAGTGCAACAGACCTCAAGATGTTCACTTTCCTCCGTGGATCCAAGCATTTCACCAATTAAGATTTGGCGCTCTACAGGATTCCCAAAGGATAAACACTTTTCAATGACGTTTGAGGCAAACTTTTGCTGGCTCATTTGTACAATCTGCCCAATCAACTTCTCAATGATAGCAGATCGCTCATGGGGTTTCCCGTGTTCCATAACATGCTGTGAAATAAGCTCAGTTATTGCAGAATGAAGATGGGAGAGAATAGTGGTAAGAACAAAACACGTTTTGTAGGAAAAAAATGCATCCATACAAAAAGGGAAAGTGTAGGCATCAAAATCGTCCATTTCAATATTCAGGCTTATCGTGTCACTTGTGCAACTGTCAAAACTACTTACTTGAGCTTGATTTCAGTTTAATCTAGACTAAAAAGAAGTGATCCCAGAACAATAGGAGAAATGCATACCAGTTACAGCATGTATAACATTCACCTTATTTGCAGATATTAATGCAAAACATATTGACTCGAGTCAGTAAAGGTAAAGGGGAAAGGAAAATCGTACTCACTTTGCTGAGTACTGATGAAAAAACACAGTTGACTAAGGCGAAAACTAATATGATTATTCCACGCAGGAATTTCATCCCAGCTGAAACAATTGAGATTACTTGTAATCATTTTAAGATGGTAATATGGTCCTATTCCAGTTACCAAGAACCTTACATGTAATTGTTGAATATTTGGATCAGTTCCATTTAGCCCTATGGCTTGTGTTTTGCACGAAATAGATAATACCAGGTTTCCATTAATTAATCGCATCAAGTCCATAATTCATGAGATGTGGATTGTTTCGGAGACAGGTACCCACCAAAAGGTGATAATCCAGAGAAAAGCGACCATCAATAAGAAAATAGCAAGAACAGTACTACCTCCGTAAATAAATGTAAGATGTTTTAGGTCACTACTTTAGTGACCTAATAAAACGTCTTATATTTGTTTACAGAGGGAGTATCTTCCAAAAATGTTTATGGCACTAACCTGGACAACATAGTTACCATACTGGTCCGTAGCAAGCAAGCAAACAGACTGGAGGACCTCATCCATCATTATTTGCTGGGTTTTAGGATCGTCACAGTGCTCCAGCACCCTCTGCACACAGTGAAAATGGTTAGTGAAACTGTGAAATAACGTGAGTATATTGCAATATACCACCACTACAAAGTACAAACATACCTGTATAACCCGACATCCATATGGATGAGTCGATAGCACCACAACTTGGCCATAGAAGGTTGAAACAATGAACTCGATGACATTCTGTGGGATGCATTCAATGCATTTCTGTATAACGTGGTTGCCATTTTGATCACGTACACAACGCATCACATGCCCATCAAGCTCAGCAACCATTTTAGTCTGCTGATCTAAATCAACAACTTCTATGGCCTGCACAAATATCGCCCATCACATAAGTTAAAGAACATATTGTCTGCATATTTGCGTCCTTCATGTTTTATATGAACATGTAACGGCTTTCCTTTTGTGCATGCAAAGTGGGTAGAATAAAACATGCCTGCAACCATCCAATATGCATTAGATAATCAGAAAAGGGCAAAAAAAAGGGGCAGCCCCAGTGCATGTAGCTCCCGCTTGCGCAGGGTCTGGGGAAGGGTCCGACCACTTTGGGTCTATTGTACGCAGCCTTTCCCTACATTTCTGCAAGAGGCTGTTTCCAGGACTTGAACCCGTGACCTCATGGTCACAAGGCAGCAGCTTTACCACTGCGCCAAGGCTCCCCTTCAGATAATCAGAAAAGCGTGCAAATAATTAAACATAAGGTACTTTTTGTTCTAAAGAGTTCTGTTCACATAATCAGACAATTTCCTGCCAAACATAAGGTAGCTTGTAACTGTATTCTAGGTGGTGTCATATATTCCATACTCAAGCAATCAATTTGTCATATGTTTGAATATCATGGAGCAGTTTCGTCAAGAAGAGTTCCAACTGGACATATTAATAGAAAGTACAGCAGTTCAGAGGAGAGGGTTACTTTCATGATGACAATTATTAATTTATTCTACTACAGGGATATTTTCTAGTCTTGACCACTGAAAAAAATAGCGCGCCATAGCATTCTGAGAATTGTCTCGCTAAATAAATCGATGTACAAAGTCTCGCTAATAGCACGCTATAGCGTGTTTTAAGGCCGACGCTATTTTGCTATAGCGCGTTATTATTTTTCCTTGGTCTTGACTCAAGCACAGATAACAAACAGGTTCCAATTTTCCATACCTTCTGTATAACTCGGCAACCGTACATTTGAAGACTGAGTGCCAACACTCGCCCGATTAGCTGATCAGCCAACTCCTTTATCTGAGCCGTGCTCCCATGCTCAAAAAACTGGTTCAAAAGTTTATGCTCAGGCCAGGATGTCTATAGCACTGGGACAAATAATTGCTATGAATAGTTCAATACCTTCTGAACAACATAATTTCCAAAGACATCAGTCATCAATGTGAGAGCTTGAGGCATGATTTCAGTGAAAACCATGTCTTTTTCTTCAACGCTGGCAGTTTCAAGCTTTTGCTGTATGAACCGACTCCCGTATTGATCAGCACTGGATAAAGTTCAATACACAAGTTAGACCAATAACCTAAATCTGTGAAACAAGAGATCATTGTGCATGATTCCTCAACAAAATATGAAAGGTGGATGGCCAATAACATAGGTAACTCTATCAAATTACCGATCTTGGATTTGCAGTGTAGTAGGTTACTATATATAAGAACTCAGTGAGTACAAAATTTACCTGAACTCAACAACATGGCCAGCAATTTCACAGAGCTCATATGATCGGCTTTTGTTGCTCTTGAATTCTTCCAGAAGTGATGGAACCAAATTGGCATTCATCTTACCACCAAAATCTGAATTCCAGGAGCCATAGGAACCACCAAAGTTTCTCATACTGGACTGAAAGCGCATGCTGCGATCCACATGCCTAAGTGGACTACCAGGTCCACCTGGCGAAGTGGGAAAAACAGGACTTGTCAAAGAGTTCCCAGCATAACCAAGACCAGACCCAAGATTCCCATAGTAGTCATACTGTTTCTGTGACTGAAGCAATGGACCAAGATAATCATTCTGATGACCAAATAGATCCATATAAGAACTTCCCAGGTTACCCCTCTCCATCAATGGGTCCTCACAGTTGGCTGCAAAAGCAGCAATTTCTGCTGCCCGAAGAAATTGAGCATAGAGTGGATCAACAGGCAACTGATGACCAGATGTCGCAGTTGGACTTCCAATTCCACTGTAGTTTGCAAGGTTAGCTAAATTATGTCGGGAAGATAAACTCCCACCGGGCGACCGGGAACCAATCCTTGGGGAAGAAAAGCCGGATCCCAGGGATGAGTTGTCAAATGATGTGAATCCACCAGCATTGATCTGATTCCTCATAATAGAAGAATTCATAGAAGCTCCAGAATAATCTTGAGGCCCCTTGACATGACCTTGTTCAGAATGTTTCATGTAGGAGTGCTGTCCATTACCACGTTTGTGGTCCATGTATTGTTCATAGAGAAATTTACGGACACTATCTACATCCTGATGGAGCTTGGATTGGTCAGCATGTCCATTGACTGGCCTTGATGACGACAGGTTCATACCAGATAAAGCAGACACCAGATCATCAGATCCACCAATACTGGGAGAGTTGCGGTTGAAAGAAGATGAACCACCATTGTTCTGGTTATTGGTAGCACCAAGTTTGACACCAATCGGGGGAAGGCAAGGACTAGGAACTCTCCTCACGAGCTCAGGGTCAGGAGATGCACTTCTTGAAAGTGATGACCCTATAATTGATGCATATGTATGTGTCGACTCATTACTCTGATTGCCTGGCAGGTGGGGTGCTTTGCTATCATACTGTAGGCCACCAATAGCTCCAGACTCATGATGAAGACCATAACGATTTCTAGAAGAACCCGACAAGTCAGTACTATTGCGGTTTGCACCATGCCTGCTTGCATCATGTTGATACGAGTCATCCTGCAAAACAAGTTACCTTGAGAAAAATGACAACTGAAGGAAAGACGGATTGAACTATACACAAAGATTATGCCACCCACGTGGTTGCATAAGAAACCTGACCCAAATGTTCAGTTTAAGATAGTAGTATTGTGTAAATGCAATGCCATATGCTCATGAGTCATGACCAAGCAAGTATTACAATGACCTTCATATCAAATCCATTCTATATGTATAAATCTACAGAGGTAAGGCATTTATCATACCGCATTATTCTAGTCACAGATTTATACTTTCAGATACATCACTCATGCGTAGCAATGGAAAGCTTTCCCGGTAGGAAAAATCCCCAAATAGTCAAATATACTGGCAGAAAACTTTTGTATAACATTATGCAGCCTATGTGGAACCAGACAAAAAATAACTCCTACTAAGATGTATCTTATTGAACAGATGGAACATAAGTCTAGTAACTTCCTATTCAACCAGTTTGCATCGTATTAAGATTTAAGACCAACATATGAGGAAAGGAAGCAGCCACCATTTCATCAATGTAAGAACATCCAACAAGATGAAAGTGGGAACATAATGCTTTTGGCTCTATATAGTCCATTGGCCGACAACTTTTTTGAAGAAGAAGGGCAGCCCGGTGCATATAGCTCCCGCTCGCGCAGGGTCCGGGGAAGGGTCCGACCACTTTTTTTTTAGAGAGAGAATTGGTCAACAACTTGCGCAGCTGGAAAACCAAGCTTTTTGCATGACCATACCAGAAATACATTTGTTAACAGGTCTAAAAGTTAACAAACATAATCAAGAGTCAGAGCTTGAACCATCTCCCAGTTCATCCGCTAAACAGTCCACAGGCATATAAAAATATACGGCATATATCACTATCGATAACACCCGAACAATCCGATTCAGAGACAAAAAGAGCAGCTGGCATATATCACTATCAGTAACACCCAAGCAATTCGATTCAGAAACAAAAAGAGCAGCGACAGAAGCATATAACCCAATAACAGCTCAAACAGTACCATACCTCAGATGAACATGAACTCAGCCACTTGACTGAATGCTAAGAGGCAACAAAACCAACAAACTAACTGAAAATCTAAGCACATGCCGCAACCTCTCTAACATGAGCTTAATAAGACAGGAGTTCAGACAGGGAGATGTTCTTCAGAAGCATCACCTGAAAGAAACCGAAGAAGCTATTCTGCCTGCCAATCTCTAAATATTGTACATGAATATAAAAATCTATGGCATATATAGTGAGTAACACCCGGACAATTCGATTCAGAAACAACAAGAGCAGCTGGCATATGTCACTATCATTAACACCCGAACAATTTGATTCAGAAACAAAAAGTGCAGTGACAGAAGCATATACCCCAATACCAGCTCAAACAGTGACCAGACGAACATGAACTCTGACCACTTGGACTGAAGGCAAGAAAACTAATCAAACTAACTGAAAATCTAACTACCCGTCGCAATCTCTCTAACAGTTAGGAAGACTTACTAGACCAGAACATTAGCATTACAGAGTTGACATAATCCAATCTCCATTGGCATGTATATCCAGAACGCAGTCACATGAGCTTAATAAGAAATGAGTTCAGACAGGGATATATTCTTCAGATGAATCACCTGAAAGAGGCCGGAGAAGCTGCTCTGCCTCCCAATCTCGAGTCCAGGCATCCCAATGAGCCCGTCTCCGGGCCGCCCCGTCCCCGCGCCGCCGCCGCCGCCGGGCCTCCTCCCGTCGCCGATCCCGCCCAGACCGGAGCCGGGCCCCGGGCGGAGCCGCTGCGCCGACCGCCAGTCCTCCCGCGACAGCAGCGGCGGCGGGAGGCGCGGGTTGACGCTGCCGCTGGAGTAGTAGTAGGAGTGGTAGGCCGGGTCGGCCCGGAGGTCGTCGTCGAGGAACGCGTCGGCGCCGTGGAGCGCGCCCGCGGAGCCCTCGACCGTGGGCGGCGCGGAGCCGCTGCGGAAGAGCTCCATCTCCTCCTCCAGCTCCCGCCCCCGCTCCCCCTCCGGCCGCCGCCACGGCTCCCCCCTAGTCGCCATCTCCGTCACCATATCCCTCACCCCCACACCCAAAGCCGGCGGCGGCGCCCTAGCAAGCTGCTATGCCACCGCACGGAACGCCCCCAAGAAACGAAAAAGAAGTGAACTTGGCAGGAGTCAGCAGGGCTAGAGACCGGATTCCGCCATGGATGGGCCGGCCATTGCCGCGCTCGAGGGTCTGGGGGAAAGGAGGAGAGCGGAGCGGAGGGGAGGGGAGCAAAGCCGCTGCCTTTTTTTAAACAGGGAGTGAGCTGGGGCGAGAGAAGTCGCTGTCCGGGTGTGCGGCCGGGGTTAAGTACGACGGCCGGCGAGCGGGGCGCCGTCGGATGGGCGAGCGGACGGGCGGGATCTCGCCGGGGGTGGGGTTTGGGGGCCTAGGGTTTTGCGGGCCGCGCACATGCTGCACGCGCGGCTCGAGCCAATGGCCGGCCGATGCAGTGAGCAGAGCTTTGCCTTTGCTGCTGCTCCCGGCCGTGGGTGGGGTTTGGTTCCCTGGTTTTGAGTTTTCTTGTTTGAGGCCTTTTTGAGGTTGACCGGCCTTTTTTGTATTCTGTACGAAATTTGAAAAATGCATATAGGTTTTGGTATATATAATCATAATATGCTTGTATACCGTGTTTGGTAAAGAACATTGCTTCTGCCACGAGACCAAGCACGTATCTACGGTTCGACGGCCTAAAGGGCCGTGTTACTGGACATGATGCGTTTTATGGTTCTCGCCTCTTATGGTGAGCGGGTCATGCGGCTTTCATGATTTTTATTTTTATATGAAAGGAAAGCATTTTCTAGATCGTCTACAACCGTACATGGATCCATAGATCGATCTTATTTGCTTTACTTTATCCTCCAGTACGTCTTGCAGGTCTGGCTCGTTTTCCCGTGCCTTATTTAAACGGCACCGGGGCATGGCTTGCTTAAGGGTTCGACAGGCCTCTCTGTGGCGGCCACGGGGTGGCCGGTCTGCCATGTCATATGCTTCCCCTTCTGATTGGGGTAGCGGCCTGCGCTTAGGATAATTTTTGGAGGGGCGCCCGAGTTCATACTCTTCGGTCGCAAGGACTTCAGTCCATCTATCAGCTAGCAAATCTTGATCAGCTCTAAGCTGTTGCTGCTTTTTCTTTAGGCTGTTGGCCGTGGCTAGAAGCCTGCGTTGAAAACGCTCTTGTTCGGCGGGGTCTGATGGTACGACGAATTCGTCGTCGTCGAGGCTTGCCTCGTCTTCGGAGGGAGGCATGTAGTTATCATCCTCAACCTCTTGCTCTGCCGCTCTCTCCTGAGGGCTGGCTTTTCCATCTTCCTGCGCCGAATCTTACTGGTTCTGGTGTTCTTCGGCGCTGTCCGGGGTAGTATTATCTCCAGTGCCGGAATCACCGTTTCTGTTGTGGCGGGATTTAGAGCGGCGCCGTTGGCGCCGGCATTTTGGCGGTTTTTTCGAGTTGTCGTCTTCCGCTGTTCCATCGCCATCCGCATCCTTTGGAGCATCCACCATATATGTGTCATATGACGAGGTGGCGGTCCAGCGCCCTACAGGTGCTGGTTCTTGTTCGTCTCCTCCTTCGTCGTCCATACCGTCGAAGTCTTCGGAGCCGAAGTCAAGCATGTCGGTTAAATCGTCGACAGTGGCTATTAAGTGGGTGGTGGGTGGGCTTTGAATTTCTTCGTTGTCCGAATCCCAACCTCGCAGACCATAGTCCGTCCTGGGCTCTCCTGATAAAGAGAGAGACTTGAGAGAATTCAGGATATCACCAAAAGGTGAGCACTAAAAGATGTCCGCGGCGGTGAACTCCATTACAGGCGCCCAATCAGATTCGATCGGCGGGGGCACGGAAGGCCCGGAGTTCGGAGAAGAGTCTAGCCCCTTGGAGTCCCGGGCCGTGCGGAGTACGGGGCTGGCGTTCGGCTCGATCGCCTTTGAGATCGCAGCCCCCGAGGTGGCGTCCAACCGTTCATCCTCGGAGAACGCAACGGGCTCCGAGTCAAGGATCGGGGCCGGAGCGTGTGCGGCATCCAGGGTACTATTCGGAGGCAGAGCTATATCATGCCCCTCGAAATAGTGCGGCGCGCTTGGCTGTGGCTCGAACCCGTCGAAGATCAAGTCTCCGCGGATATCAGCCATGTAATTTAAGCTTCCAAACCTGACTTAATGGCCAGGTGCGTAGCTTTCGATCTGCTCCAGATGACCAAGCGAATTGGCCCGCAGAGCGAAGCCGCCGAAGACGAAGATTTGTCCGGGGAGGAAAGTCTCACCCTGGACCTCATCGTTGTTGATGATCAAAGGAGCCATCGGGCCTAAAAGCGACGACACAGAGGAACTCTCAATGAAAGCACCAATGTCGGTGTCAAAACCGGCGGATCTCGGGTAGGGGGTCCCGAACTGTGCGTCAAGGTCGGATGGTAACAGGAGACAAGGGACACTTTATTTTACCCAGGTTCGGGCCCTCTCGGTGGAGGTAAAACCCTACTCCTTCTAGATTAATATTGATGATATGGGTAGTACAAGAGTGGATCTACCACGAGATCAAGGAGGCTAAACCCTAGAAGCTAGCCTATGGTATGATTGTGTATGATGATGGTTGTCCTACGGACTACAACCCTCTGGTTTATATAGACACCGGATAGGGTTAGGGTTACACAGAGTCGGTTACAATGGTAGGAGATCTCGAATATCCGCATGCCTAGCTTGCCTTCCACGCCAAGAAAAGATCCTTCCGGACACGGGACGAAGTCTTCAATCTTGTATCTTCATAGTCCTGGAGTCCGGCTGAAGGTATAGTCCGGCTATCCGAACACCCCCTAATCCAGGACTCCCTCAGTCCCGACTGGCTTCTCGTCGAATATAAAGGGAATAATAAATATGCCAGAGAAAAAGTTCTAGAACCTAAAGTCTCATGACTGCCACGTGATTATGACGCAACTGATTCCGGTTGCATTGAGGGGGCTTCTACCGGAAAACGTCCGATTAGCCATTGTGAAGCTATATGCATTCCTCAATGCAATCTCTTAGAAGGTGGTCGATCCAGAAACCATACCAAGGCTAAGAAGTGATGTGGCGCAATGTCTTGTCAGTTTCGAGCTGGTGTTCCCACACATGCGTAGAACTGGGCAATAGCACCGGTTCGTAAGGCCTTTTAGTGCCGGTTCCATAACCGGCACTAAAGTGTGGGCACTAAAGCCCCCCCCCCCCTTTTGTACCAGTTCAGCATGAACCGGTGCTAAAGGGCAACCACGTGGCACGAGCCAGCTCCGGGGGGCGGGAGCCCTTTAGTACCGGTTGGTAACACCAACTGGTACTACAAGGTTTGGTGTTTTTTTGGTTTTATGATTTCTTTTTCGTTTAATTTTGTGTTTTCCATTTTAATTCTTTTTCGTTTGCTGGTATTTTACGATACTACACATTATACACGTTATGCATATATATATATATATATATCATCAAATGTCTCACAAACCACCATATTAATTCACACATACACACATGTATAGCTATATACAATTTCTCCTACATGTTGCCTTCAAAGCCAGTGGCATTAGCCTAATTGGTGCTTTCGGAGCACGATGACAATTGGAAGTGGTTCATGGGGGCGGTAGCGGGTAATAGTGTTCTCCCTTCGGATTTATGACCCGGTCGAGCAAAAATCCCGCTATTTCCTCTTGAAGTGCTTGTACGCGCTCCGTATCTAGGAGCTTGTCCCGCACCTCTGTGAACTGTTAAGAAGGAGATCAATATGCATGTGTATTAGTTGTGTGACTAGATATCGATAATGGTGTAAAAATTGTGAATAGTGTTCTCACAAACGTACCCATTCCTGTCTTTGAGATCTGCTCGTTTCGGACATCATCATGCGAATGTTCTCGCAAACGCAGAATGCACACAGATCAGTCCCCTGCACCTGCTTCAGGGCCTTTACGAGAATGGAATTTGATCCGATAATAATTAATCAAGCATGATAATTAAAGAGATGGCAGCTAGCTAGATAGCTAGTACTACTTAATTACTTACCTTGGGTCGAAACCATTTCAGCTTTTGTTTCCATTCGCCTTCCGTGACGCTGATGAACCTTGCCCAAGCCCTGCCCGCCGACAAAGAAAATGAATAAAGGGGCTATTAAATAGTTCATATCAGGAAATGACGAACTAAATAGGCCGATATATATAGTTAATAATGATTGAAATTACCTGTTGACTATCCCATACAAGATGTTGTAGTCAGTTTTTAGTTTGAGTAGTGAGTCCAGTATTTCAACTGTTCCGGCATCAACTTTAATGATACACAAGATCCAGTGAAATCTGCATGCACACACGTTTGCATGTCTTAATTAAGCGGCCATATGTAAGCAAAAACATGTAGCTAGCTAGTAGGCAAAAACAGAGAATTTGTAATACAAGACAATATGACTCACTGGAAGTTGTAAGGAAGTAGTATATGTTCATTGTATTTGAGGCGCTTCAAGAACTGTAGCATGTTGTCCTCTACATGCTTTTCATGATATGCATCTATTTTCCATGTGTATTCATTAACGGTGTTTGGGTCAATGAACCCAATGCCACAGCGTCCACCTTTTCTCATTTCATACATCTTCATCCTGCATAATACCATAGAAAAGAATATAATGAGGATAATTACAGGCAATGATTGATCAAAAGGATCACTACAGCTAGCTTGAGAGACTTAAATTACAGAAAGAAATCACTTACAGACAATAGCAACTGACGATAGATTTGTCGAGTGCGTCTTGATTGTATAACTGAAACAGTTCAGAATACTCAACGGACACAGCTTTCTCATGGTAGTAATGATCCTTTTCGACATACACCATGAGGGACTCTCGATTGGAAATCTTGATAATGTTCATGTACCATTGATGCAATTCATACATTCTCGTTGGGAGCTTCTTGACCTCATCTGGCTCGACCAAAGGTTGGCCCCGGACATATTTCCGTTTTATTTCCTCCTCTCTAAGCGGAGACATAGGCTCGATCTCGAGGAGTTGTCCAACAGTGATCTTGAGCATTTCAGCCTGCATTATATGATCCTCGGTTATTACCACATCGCCCAGCTGGGGAACGTTAACGGTTTGCCCACAATAATATTGGGCGCGCGTACTCTCATGTGTTGTTGGCACAACAAGCGGGGGGATTGATTGCGCCGCCTGTTCTCCCAGCTGGGGAACGGTTTTCCCGCATTTTTCGACAGCTGCTTGTTGTTTGCTCGAGCTCGAGCTCGCCTCCCTCTGTATACGTGCTCGATTTAACTTCCTGATGTGGCACTCATAGTCTGTGTCAACAGGCTTCGGAGCTGGTGGTTGAGACATACGAATGAAGTGGTTAATCGTTTCCTGAGGCACTTTCTCCCTTGGCGGCGGTGGCGGTTTCGGTGCAAAATGGGCTTCCACCTCGGCCTTCGATATGGCTGTGTTTTCCTCATCGGACTTGTCATAAGGCCCCTGCGGAAGAGGCGCGAGGCTGCTTGGACCATATTTATATCGCTTGCTTCCGTCTGTACTTCCTGTACTACGACCTTGACTCGTACCGCTACGCACCATAGCTGCGGGGTGTCTCTTCTGCGATTGCTGAGGCGGCGGAGACGGCTGACGGGGCTGAGTTGGACGAGGAGGAGTGGCCTGAAGCTGTGCCGGACTTGGAGGAGGAGTGGCCTGAAGCTGTGCCAGACTTGGAGGAGGAGTGGCCTGAGGTTGTGCCGGACTTGGAGGAGGAGTGGACGTCTGACGCTGTGCCGGACTTGGAGGAGGAGGAGTGGCCTGACGCTTTGCCGGACTTGGAGGAGGAGGAGTAGTGGCCTCACGCGTTGGTGGACTTGGAGGAGCGGGAGTCTGCTGACTCGGTGGCGGACTTCGACGAGGAGTCGGGTGACGCGGTGTCGGTGGCCTTCGAAAGACGATGCAATCCTTTCTCCATAGGATGACACGATGTATGGCCTCTCCGAGTGTGTGCTCGTCGTCACCTCCAGGAATGTCAAGCTGTAGCCCTAAATATGGGTCCACCACCTCATCAACCACGACACAAGCATAGCCCGCTGGAATCGGGTTGCAATGGAAGGTTTCCTCGGGGGGATTTGAAAAAGCAACGACGTCCGCCACCTTCATGGATATGTTCTTCATTTTGAAGTGTAGCTCGCAGTTAGTGTTCTCCGTGATGTCATCCACGGGGTATCTATCCAGCATTGCGTTAAACGGGGCGGAACCCACGCTGCTTCTAGGCATGGATGGGGCGGTGCTATCCAATGCTGGATCATCCGCTAGCTGTTGCAGCTGCTGAGACCCCCTTTGCTGGCTAAGTGAGTCGATCTGCTCCTGCTGCCGCTGGAATTTGACTGCCAAGTCCGCTTGACTTGCTTCTAGGCCTTGAAGGCGTTCATAGTCCCGCTTCCTCTGCTCCTCCTTCATCTTCCTCTTCTTCTCCTTCGCAATCTTCTTTCTCGCACGGGTTCTGTAGTCGGCGTTCCAGTCCGAAAACCCCTCATACCACGGAATAGCGCCCTTGCCTCGTGTTCTTCCCGGGTGTTCAGGATTTCCCAGGGCACGCGTAAGCTCGTCATTCTCTCTGTTGGGCTGGAACACCCCCGATCGAGCCTCTTCTATTGCAACAAGTAGCGCATCGTCGGCTCCGTTCAGACATGCCTTCGTCGAAACTTTGCCTGTCTTCGGGTCAAACTCCCCCCATGTGCATAGTGTTGGGGATCGTAGCAGAAATTAAAACTTTCCTACACATCACCAAGATCTATCCATGGAGTATTCTAGCAACGAGGGGATAGGAGAGCATCTACATACCACTTGTAGATTGCAACGGAAGCGTTCAAGAAGAACGAGGATGATGGAGTCGTACCCGTCGTGATCCAAATCACCGATGACCAGCGCCGAACGGACGGCACCTCCGCGTTCAACACACGTACGGTCGGGATGACGTCTCCTCCTTCTTGATCCAGCAAGGGGGAAGGAGAGGTTGATGGATCCAGCAGCATGACGGCGTGGTGGTGGATGCAGCAGAATTCCAGCAGGGCTTCGCCAAGCGTCTACGGAGAGAGGGAGAGGTGTAACAGGGGAGAGGGAGGCGCCAAGGCTGCAGGGTGCGGCTGCCCTCCCTCCCCCCTTTATATAGGCCCCCTAGGGGGGCGCCGGCCCTGGAGATCCATCTCCAGGGGGGGCGGCGGCCAGGGGGAGTCTTGCCCCCAAGGCAAGTGGGGCCCCCCTGCCCTAGGGTTTCCAACTCTAGGCGCAGGGGGGAGGCCCATGGGGGGCGCACCAGCCCACTATGGGCTGGTTCCCTCCCCACTTCAGCCCACGGGGCCCTCCGGGATGGGTGGCCCCACCCGGTGGACCCCCGGGACCTATCTGGTGGTCCCGGTACAATACCGGTGACCCCTAGATCACTCCCGATGGCCGAAACGACACTTCCTATATATAATACTTTACCTCCGGACCATTCTGGAACCTCTCATGACGTCCAGGATCTCATCCGGGACTCCGAACAACCTTCGGTTTGCTGCATACTAATATCTTTACAACCCTAGCGTCACCGAACCTTAAGTGTGTAGACCCTACGGGTTCGGGAGACATGCAGACATGACCGAGACGATCTCCGGTCAATAACCAACAGCGGGATCTGGATACCCATGTTGGCTCCCACATGCTCCTCGATGATCTCATCGGATGAACCATGATGTCGAGGACTTAATCAATCCTGTACTCAATTCCCTTTGTCTATCGGTACGATACTTGCCCGAGATTTGATCGTCGGTATACCGATACCTTGTTCAATCTCGTTACCGGCAAGTCTCTTTACTCGTTCCCGTAACACATCATCCCATGAACAACACCTTGATCACATTGAGCTCATTATGATGATGTCTTACCGAGTGGGCCCAGAGATACCTCTCTGTCGTACGGAGTGACAAATCCCAGTCTCGATTCATGCCAACCCAACAAACACTTTTGGAGATACCTGTAGTGCACCTTTATAGTCACCCAGTTACGTTGTGACGTTTGATACACCCAAAGCACTCCTATGGCATCCGGGAGTTGCATAATCTCATGGTCTAAGGAATGATACTTGACATTCAGAAAAGCTCTAGCAAATGAACTATACGATCTTTGTGCTATGCTTAGGTTTGGGTCTTGTCCATCACATCATTCTCCTAATGATGTGATCCCGTTATCAATGACATCCCCATGTCCATAGTCAGGAAACCATGACTATCTATTGATCAACGAGCTAGTCAACTGGAGGCTTACTAGGGACATATTGTGGTCTATGTATTCACACATGTATTATGATTTCCGGACAATACAATTATAGCATGAACAATAGACAATTATCATGAATAAGGAAATATAATAATCCTTTTATTTATTGCCTCTAGGGCATATTTCCAACACATAGAACCAAGTCCTGCACCTGGGGGGCCAGCTCTTAGTAACCGGAGTGACACCTGCATCCTCCATCTCTTTCTCAGACTTATCCCACTTAGGCATTGCCACCGCATAGCCACCTGGCCCCAGCTTATGGAACTTATTCTTTTTTTCAGCATTCTTCTTGTTTATTCTCGACCGTTCTTTAGCTAATTCCGAATCCTTGAATTTCACGAAATCATCCCAATGAGCACTTTGGTTCTCTAGTGTTCCCTCGAATACTGGAGTCTTCCTTCCTCCCTTGACGTACTTGTCCCATACACGATTCTTGTGGTTCTTGAATGCAACCGCCATCTTACTAAGAGCAGCGTCCTTGACTTTCTGCACATCTGCTTTTGTGAAATGATCTGGTAGGGTGAAATGTTCCATGAGAGTATCCCAAAGCAGACCTTTTTGTCTGTTGTCGACAAAAGCAACATCAGGACGTGGCTTTGCTGGCTCTCTCCATTCTTGAAGGGAGATCGAGAGTTGGTCCTTCACAAGAACTCCGCACTGACGAACGAACTTGTTCGCAATCTTCTTAGGCGCTAATGGTTCGCCATTAGGTCTGATTGCCTCGATATTGTACTTTACGCCCTCCTTCAACTTTTTGTTCGAGCCTCGTTTCGTCCTGTTGTCTGAAGATTTGCTCGATCCGGATGGCTGAAAGAAGAAAGATCGATTCGTTAATATATCTTCAAGTCATTTAAAACATGTGATGATCACCAGATGCCTGCTTATATAAATATATATACCTCGCCGTTCTTTGTTGTTTCAAGATCAACATTTTCTTCGTCATCATCATAATCATAGTTCATGACTTCATCAATTCGGTCGTCGCGATCGAATATCATATCACCCTCCCTGGTGTTGTTTAGAAATTCGGAGCCGTCATAATCTTCTTCATTCTGATCATCATCTGGCCCGCAAGGATGGCGTATCATATCGAACATGGCATGTTCTCCCTCTCTGCTGGTATTGTCCGCCATAGCTTTTATTTAACTAAGCCAAAAGAAATATAAAACAATTTAGTATTCAAATTACATCGTCTCGAATAATAGATATAATCTCGAATACATCGTCTCGAATAATAGATATAATCTCGAATACATCGTCTCGAATAATATATAATCTCGAATACATCGTCTCGAATATTATATATCTAATACATCACTTGCTAGCTAATTAATAAAGATCGAATACTACAGAAGAATCTAGGACACTCGTGGTTCCTGCGGCGCGGGCGGTGGACACCCAAAGCGAAGGAACCCTCACAGGATCATAGCTGAAGTGAGATCCCTGAAGAAACTGCCAGGTATTGGAGAACCTGCCGCCCTCTAACGCAACCATGTAGCGATGGACGTGCTCGTCCTCCTCCCTGACACGGCGACGTACCACCTCCGGCGGGGCCGGCTCCCTCCGCATCAAAACTGGCCCACGCGAACGCCACCAAACGAGATCAGGGTCGACGACAGGACCCGGGGCCGGGTTCCTCATCAAGCGGCGCGCCCCTCCAGGCAGCACCTCCCAGTGCCAGCCCGACGGAGCCCAGTCCCGGACATGGGTCAGCCGGACGTCGTCGCGGACGTGTCGACGGCGAGGATGCGGGCCGGGCATCGTCGAGAACAAATACTAGCTATATGCCCGCAAAAAGTAACATTTTTTTAATGATTGGATTTTGATAACTAAAATTTCTAACATTTCTATATAACTAACATTTCTATAATATTTCTAACTTTTTTAGAACTAAAAAAAAGAAAAAATTCTAACTTTTTATAACTATTTCTATAACTAAAAAACAGAAAAATTTCTAACAATTCTAACATTTCTAACTATTCTAACAATTCTAACATTTCTAACTATTCTAACAATTCTAACAATTCTAACATTTCTAACTATTTCTAAAAAACAGAAAAAATTCTAACTTTTTATAACTATTTCTATAACTAAAAAAACAGAAAAATTTCTAACAATTCTAACATTTCTAACTATTCTAACAATTCTAACATTTCTAACTATTCTAACAATTCTAACATTTCTAACTATTTCAAAAAAACAGAAAAATTTCTAACAATTTCTAAAAAACAGAAAAATTTCTAACTATTTGTATAACTAAAAAACAAAAAATGTATGTGTGTGTGTGTGCGCCCGCGCTCACCGGCGAGGCGAGAGGTGACGGGGGGCGGCGACGAGGGGCGCGCGGCGACGGGGACGGCGACGGGCGTGGTGACGACGGGGATGACGACGACGGGGACAGCGACGGAGCGGCGACGATGGGGACGGGGACGTACGGGCCGGGGCGGCGACGACGACGGGGAGTACGGGGCGGCGACGATGGGTACGGGGACGACGCGGGATGGGCCGGGACGGGGCGGCGGTGACGACGGGGACGACGGGGCGGCGACGACGGGGATGGGGCGGCGATGGGGGCGGCGACGAGGGCAGCGGGCGACGGTGCGGAGGAGAAAGCAGATGAGAAACTGAAATTTTCGTAAGTGTTGCTTATACAGGAGGGGCCTTTAGTACCGGTTGGAGCCACCAACCGGTACTAAAGGCCTGTTTTGGCCAGGCCAAGCGGCGGGAAGCACCCCCCTTTAGTACCGGTTGGTGCCACGAACCGGTACTAAAGGGGGGTGCGCTGCCAGGCGAGGGGCGCAAAGTTTAGTCCCACCTCGTCTAGCGAAGGGCAGCCGCACTGGTTTATAAACCCAGCTGCGGCTGCTCCTTTGAGCTCCTCTCAAATGCAGGCCATCTGGGCCTACCTGTGCTGTGCTGCCCCGTGGGCCTACTGGGCCTTTGCGGGCCTGCATCCTGGCCCAACAACAGGTTGGGTTTCTAGTCGTATGCAGGCCGCTCTGGCCTAGTAGGCGGGCTTTTTTATTATTTTTGCTTTATTTATTTTTGAGTTGTTTTTTTGTGTATTTAGATTTTCTTTGTGAATATTTCTGCTTTAGGTACAAAAAATCACAAACTTTCTGTTAGTGCCCGTAGTTTTCAAATTTGAATAGTTTAAATTTTGAATTATTTGAAATTAGTGTGAATCACTAGTTTGTGAATAACTTAACTTTAAAAATCAGTAAAGGCATGAAAGAATTTGTTTGCACATAAAATTTCTTCGCGTTTCAAATGCCAAAACACATAACTGCCCTAACTATTACAGAGATTCCCTTCTGGGTGTGAAACACAGAAGAAAATGATGATAGTGAAGCCAATCACATCCCAGATCTTTGGGTGTGAAACTTTTTCTTCGCGTGTGTCCCTTTGCGCCGTAACCATGGAAAATCTTCATCATTTAACGGGATGCTCGGGTCAATATTCACTGTGAATGGAGCAATTTCATCAAACTTTTCATAATCTTCTGACTTGTCTGTCTTGTCATCCACTCCCACGATGTTTCTCTTCCCAGAAAGAACTATGTGCCGCTTTGGCACATCGTACGATGCATTCGTTTCCTTATCTTTTCTTTTTCTTGGCTTGGTAGACATGTCCTTCACATAGAAAACCTGTGCCACATCATTGGCTAGGACGAATGGTTCGTCTACATACGCAAGATTGTTGAGATCCACTGTTGTCATTCCGTACTGCGGGTCTTCCGTTACCCCGCCTCGTGTCATATTGACCCATTTGCACCGAAACAAAGGGACCTTCAAACCACGTCGATAGTCAAGTTCCCATATGTCATGTATATAACCATAATATGTTTCATTTCCCGTCTTGGTTTCTGCATCAAAGCGGACACCACTGTTTTGGTTGGTGCTCTTCTTATCTTAGGCGATCATGTAAAATATATTGCCATTTATCTCGTACCCTTTGAAAGTCATTATATTCGAAGATGGTAACTGGGACAGCAAGTACAGGTCATTTTCAATAGAGGAGTCATGCATGGTACGTGTCTGCAACCAGCTGGCGAAACTCCTGGTTTGTTCACGTGTAATCCAGTCATCAGACCGCTCCGGGTGTTTGGAGCGTAGCAAATTCTTGTGTTCATCCATATACGGAGCCACCAAGGCGGAATTCTGTAGAACTATGTAGTGTGCTTCAGTGAGAGAATGTCTGTCCATACATATTATTTGTTCCCCTCCTAGCGTGCCTTTTCCATCCAGTCTGCCCTTATGCCGCGATTCAGTAATACCAATCGGCTTAAGGTCAGGAATAAAGTCAATACAAAACTCAATGACCTCCTCATTTTGATGGCCCTTGGAGATGCTTCCTTCTGGCCTAGCACGGTTATGAACATACTTCTTTATGACTCACATGAACCTCTCAAAGGGGAACATATTGTGTAGAAATACAGGACCCAAAACGTTAATCTCTTCGCATAGGTGAACTAGCATGTGCGTCATGATGTTGAAGAAGGATGGTGGGAACATCAACTCAAAACTGACAAGACATTGCACCAAATCATTCTGTAACCTTGGTATGATTTCTGGATCGATTACCTTCTGAGAGATTGCATTGAGAAATGCACATAGCTTCACAATGGCTAATCGAACGTTTTCCGGTAGAAGCCCCCTCAATGCAACCGGAAGCAGTTGCGTCATAATCACGTGGCAGTCATGAGACTTTAGGTTCTGGAACTTTTTCTCTGCCATATTTATTATTCCCTTTATATTCGACGAGAAGCCAGACGGTACCTTAATACTGAGCAGGCATTCAAAGAAGTTTCCTTCTCTTCTTTGGTAAGAGCATAGCTTGCATGACCCTGATGTATGCCGTCTTTTCCGTGTATACGTTGCTGGTCCTCCCGTGCCTCAGGTGTATCTTTTGTCTTCCCATACACGCCCAAGAAGCCAAGCAGGGTCACACAAAGATTCTTCGTCACGTGCATCACGTCGATTGCGGAGCGGACCTCTAGGTCTTTCCAATAGGGCAGGTCCCAAAATATAGATTTCTTCTTCCACATGGGTGCACGTCCGTCAGCGTCATTCAGAACAGGTTGTCCACCAGGACCCTTTCCAAAGACCACCTTCAAATCCTTGACCATATCATGTACATCAGCACCAGTACGGTGGCGAGGCTTCGTCCGGTGATCCGCCTCACCTTTGAAATGCTTGCCTTTCTTTCTTACGGGATGCCTGCTCGGAAGAAATCGACGATGTCCCAGGTACACATTCTTCTTACAATTAGCCAAATATATACTGTCGGTATCGTCCAAACAATGCGTGCATGCGCGGTATCCCTTGTTTGTCTGTCCTGAAAGGTTACTGAGAGCAGGCCAATCATTGATGGTCACGAAAAGCAACGCCTTTAGGTCAAATTCTTCCCCCATGTGCTCATCCCACGCACGTACACCTGTTCCATTACACAGTTGTAAGAGTTCTTCAACTAATGACCTTAGGTACACATCAATGTCGCTGCCGGGTTGCTTAGGGCCTTGGATGAGCACTGGCATCACAATGAACTTCCGCTTCATGCACAACCAAGGAGGAAGGTTATACAAACATAGAGTCACAGGCCAGGTGCTATGGTTGCTGCTATGCTCCCCGAAAGGATTAATGCCATCTGCACTTAGACCAAACCATACGCTCCTTGGGTCATCTGCAAACTCCTTCCCGTACTTTCTTACGATTTTTCTCCACTGCGACCCGTCAGCGGGTACTCTCAACTTTCTGTCTTTCTTACGGTCTTCTTTGTGCCATCACATCGCCTTGGCATGCTCTTTGTTTCAACCGTGGTATTATAGGAGCATACCACATCACCTTGGCAGGAATCTTCTTCCTGGGGCGCTCGCCCTCGACATCACCAGGGTCATCGCGACTGATCTTATAGCGCAATGCACCGCATATCGGGCAAGCGTTCAAATCCTCGTACTTACCGCGGTAGAGGATGCAATCATTAGGGCATGCATGTATCTTCTGCACCTCTAACCCTAGAGGGAAGACAGCCTTCTTTGCTTCGTACGTACTCTTGGGCAATTCGTTGTCCTTTGGAAGCATATCCTTTATCATTACCAGCAACTTTCCAAATCCCTTGTCAGATACACCATTCTCTGCCTTCCATTGCAGCAATTCCAGTATGGTGCCCAGCTTTTTCTTGTCACCTACGCAATTCGGGTACAACAATTTTTTTGTGATCCTCTAACATGCGCTGCAATTTCTTCTTCTCCAAATCACTTGCGCAGTTTCTCTTTGCATCGGCAATGGCCCGACCTAGATCATCAACGGGCTCATCTGATGCCTCTTCTTCAGCTTCTTCCCGCATTGCCGGCTCAACTTCTTCCCGCATTACCGGCTCAGCTTCTTCCCCCATTGTTGTATCATCGTATTCAGGGAACCCATGGCCAGGATAGCTGTCGTCGTCCTCTTCTTCTTCATTGTCTTCCATCATAACCCCTCTTTCTCCGTGCTTGGTCCAAACATTATAGTGGGGCATGAAACCGAACTCAAACAGGTGGACGTGAATGGTTCTTGACGTAGAGTAATTGTGACCATTCTTACAGCCAGCACATGGACAAGGCATAAAACCATCCGCCCGCTTGTTTGCCTCAGCCGCAAGCAGAAAAGTATGCACGCCCTCAACGAACCGGGGAGAGCATCGGTCATCGTACATCCATTGCCGGCTCATCTTCATTACACAACACCGAATAGACCAAATTAATACAAGTTCATACATAAAGTTCATACAACACTTAAATGCAACAAACAAATAACTCTCTAGCTAAAGCATTTAAATGCAACAACAAATGCGATCAAGATCGCAACTAAGGTAACAATTGATCCAACAGCATAATGATACCAAGCCTCACTATCGATGGCATATTTTCTAATCTTTCTAATCTTCAAGCGCATTTTCTCCATCTTGATCTTGTGATCATCGACGACATCGGCAACATGCAACTCCAATTCCATCTTCTCCCCCTCAATTCTTTTCAATTTTTCTTTCAAGTACTCGTTTTCTCTTTCAACTAAATTTAACCTCTCGACAATAGGGTCGGTTGGAATTTCCGGTTCACATACCTCCTAGAAAAAATTTCTATGTCAACTTGATGGGCATAATTTGTCATAAACACGAAATGCAACTAGTTTTAAAAGAGAATATATATACCACATCAGAATCATAACAAGGACGAGGGCCGACGGGGACGGATATCAAAACCATGGCACTATATGTATAACAAACAATGTACGGGTAAGATAATTATACGAGTAACTATATATCCAAATCACACAAACATCAATTTTTATATAAAATTTCATGAACAAGAGGCTCACCACAAGGTGGTGCTGGCGACGGGACGGTGCGGGCGATCGACGGTGGTTACGACGGAGATTTAGAAGGCACTAAGTAAACCACACCTACATATGCAAACTAAGTGTTATTTTTGACCTCAAATTGCATATAAATCAAATACTAGCACATATATATATATATATATATATATATATATATATATATATATATATATATATATACTCCCAAATTACTAAACTCACAAATTAATCACTAGATAAAGCATTGCAAGAGCTAATCTAGCAATGAGAGATGAAAGGACAAAGTTGCTAACCTTTGTGATCCTTTGAATGGATGGGGGCCTTCAAATCTTGAAAAATTTTGGGCAAAGTGTGTGATGAGCTCGAGAGGAAGAGGGGAAGAACAGAGAGGAGAGGGGAAAGGGGAAGAACAGAGCGAGCTCGGGTGGACGAAGGGTTTATGTAGGACGACCTTTAGTACCGGTTCGTGCCAAGAACCGGTACTAAAGGGGCTGGAGGGGCTCCAGTCTGACAACATCTTGCCACCACTCTCATTAATACCGGTTCGTGGCACGAGCCGATGCTAAAGGTTCGCCACGAACCGGTACTAATGAGAGCGGCCCGGCTAGCCATTGGAACCGGCACTAATGTACACATTAGTGCCGGCTCAAATTCAAACCGGCACTAATGTGCTTCACATTTGACCCTTTTTCTACTAGTGCCACCATCCTTCTTCAATATCATGACGCACATCCTAGTTCATCTAGTTGATGAGATTGTCATTCTGGGCCCAGTATTTCTACACAATATGTACCCCTTTGAGAGGTTCATGGGAGTCCTAAAGAAATATGTCCGTAACCGCGCTGGGCCAGAAGGAAGCATCTCCATGGGCGCTCGATATGTCCTTTTTTATGAAAGATAATTAAACGATATTTCGGGTTGACTTTAAGTCTGTCGAGTCTCCACCATATATGAGAGGACGAAGAATCCCGACTGTTGTCGTGGGGGTAGCTTCTCCTTCGTTCCCGTGTGCTAGACAATTTGGTGTAATGCACTCGGGAACGAAAAGGAGGAGCTACCATCACTGACGGCCGCAAATGTCAGAGAGGAATCAGTGAGGGAGAGTCTCCACCATATATATATGAGACGACGAAGAATCCCGACTGTTGTCGTGGGGGTAGCTTCTCCTTCATTCCCGTGTGCTAGACAACTTGGTGTAATGCACTCTGGAATGAAAGGATGAGCTACCATCACCAACGATCGAATATGTACACCACGTGAGCTGAGAGTTTTCAAGAAAAGACCCGACAGACCGATAGCCAACCCGTGATGAATAATAATGATATAATTTAGGTTTTTTAGTACATATATTTAATTGTACAAGTTTAATATTTGAATGGTGAACATAGAAAATGTCATACTTGGACGACGAAAGTCTCCCGGGGGAGTGCGACTGGTGCCACGACGACCGAGGTTTGTGCGACAGGCCTCACCTGGACGAAGGTCGGTGCTTCAGCATTAAGCTGGAAGAGACCTTCGATGTTGAAATGGTACGCAATGACGACAAGTGTTATTTTTTTGTAATTAAGCATGACTTCAACTATTTCAACATGTAATTTTCATATTTTATTATTCGACTAGCTTATCTCATGCCATGCAAGACGCTATGTCTTGGAGAGGATGTGTTTTGAAGACCGTGAAAGTATGGAAACAAAGAAAATTCACCTAAGGACCCATCATGATATAGATTTTGAAGTAAATCTGTATAATTCTGAGAGTGTAACCCATTTTGGTTGCAAAAATTGGGAAGCATTTTGCAAGATTTATGATTTTGATGAGGGTATGCTTGTCACCATGGATCTTGGTGATCCTGACATCAACCAAGACAATATGGACATTTGGGTCCTTGTTGGTACGCCTCCAATTCTACCACTATGTGAGTTTCTCAAACATAGTTATTAACTAATTTATATTGTTCATTTCAAAATAGTTGACAACTTATTTCCATTGACAACTTATTTTGATTGTTCAAACAATGTGCGGAACATGGTAGACAGAACCTACTACACCGATGGCTCTGAGTTAACTTATAAGGAGAAAAATCATCTGGTTGCATTTTGTACTAATCTTGAGAATTACAATATCTATTGTAAAACTCCTCCATATTATGGTCAATACGTGCCACTAGTGCACGTGTTGAGCTACGGTAACATCCATGGAGATGCCATGGTAAGATTTTTTAGTATTACGACATGCGTGCAGCTTTTGCATAAATTCTTTTAAAACTTAACTACATTGCTAACTATGAAGTTATTACTATATGTTTTTCAACAGGAAATCCCGAATGATTGTGTGCCTCATCTGATGTATCAGAGTGGTCGCCTTGATGTTTTGAACATACGTCCAGGTCATCCTACCAATCTCAACTGTCCATACCGGATTTCTAAAAGAAGTGGAGACATGAAAATCAAGGAATGGAAAAAATGTATGGACAGTCATAAGGAGGTTCTTGGAAGCAAAAGGAAGCGAAGCGCAAGAATTGGAGACATGATGATCTCCATTCTCCATAATGGAGAGTCAGGGTCTATATTGTTTTATGCTATTTTACCTTAAAGAGGGTATTTAGATCCTACATAATACTGATGATCATGTGCCTAAAACAATTAAGTAGGATTGGTTCGATGACTATGAGGATGATGATCATATGACTTGTTATTAATAACGAGTAGAAGTTGTATGATGATGATTAGTAAGACTTATTATTATGATGATGCATGATGCGGGCATGAGAGTTATTATATATCAGTGGGTGAAATGAACATGGATTGGATTGAAGTGAAGGCAACATGCATGTGGTGCATGTCGAAAGTAGTACTAATCCAAACTTGATCAAGTTAAGATTAGTATTACTTTCGACATGCACCACATGTTGCCTTCACTTTAATCTAAGCCATATTTAGGCATACCGGTAGCGTTGGTAAACCAAGTACGGAAATAAGAGAGGACACTTCTCTCTGCTAGCTAGCTAACACACCCTAAATTAACCCCTAAACCACCCCCTTTAAAAAAACAAAAACCTCAGCTCCTGCCAGCTTTAGACGCGTGGATGCCTATTGGCCTCGGTTGGTGCCACCAACCGGGACTAAAGGCCCTCCTGCCTGGGCTCGCAGCACCGACCACGTGGAGGCCCATCTGTCCTGGTTCATGTAAGAACCGAGACTAAAGGCCTAGGGCATTAGTAACGATACTTTAGTCCCGGTTCAAAAACCAAGACAAATGGGCCTTACCAACCGGGACAAATGGCCGTTTTTCTACTAGTGTTTCCCTAGTTCCACATATTCAATTCCAACATTCTTCATATTACCACATATTGAGCATTGATACCAGGGACTTCAATGGTAGAAGCCAAGTGTGAGGGTGCATTGCCCACAAAGTTTGTTATCTTCCTAGTATTCTTCCACTTGATTAGTGAACATTTATAGGTTTATGGCACTGGGCCTTGTGATGTATAGGATCACCACAACTGTAACATATGACATCAGCATAAGGTTCATTATATCTAGGAGTAGTGAAACGTTTTCCTTGGGCAACTTCTTGTTTGGTTTGGCAACAAATTTATCTCTTCTGTCTTGTTGCAGGTGTTGTTGCAGTTATTGTTCAGGTGTCTAGGACCCTCACCTTGTTGTTTTTGAATGTTCATAAGGAGGCATGATATGCTGTTGTTGGATATGATATCGATTTATAGGAAAACTTTGATGTGCATCATGTTGTTTTGCCCAGATTGATGAGGTGCATGCATTGTTTACCCTCCGAAATGTTGTGCTTGTTGAGCTCCTCCCCAGAGTCCAGGAATCATCCATTGATTGAAAGGAGGGGATGGAAAAACTTCCCCTGGTATGCCCAAGGGGGTGCTACATTTTGGAAGCCAAATTCATGCGAAGCCTGATGCTGACAAAATTGTTGATCAAAGGGAGGTGACCAGATACCATACAAAATTGCGATGGAGAACCCTACATATGTCGCAACACAAGAGGAAGTAATAAGTACATCTATATGAGGAGGACTTCACGATTAGCATACACACAAGAAGCATATATCCATGGACGGTCGACGACGTATATGATATTTTTATTGTCTTTTTCTTCTTTACACACATCTTGTCTAGGAAAAAACTAATCAGCTGCTTCATTTGGTTTTGTGTAATATTGAGATAGGTTTGTATATTAAAAAATAAATCCTGCTGCAATGCACGGACATGTTTCATATACCTACTAATAAAGGGATTAGTGCTTCTGCTTATCCGTCACGAAATTGCCCCCAAAATATTACCCAGTGATGCCATCTATAGGTGACAAAAAATGTTTCGCGCAGGAGAATCCCTCATCGGGGCGGCCCATGCAGTAAGGACCTCCTATACGGCGCTCTGTGCACGGGGAGAAGAGGCAGCGCCCTTTTGGGCCAGCCCAGGTGCTGGCGGCCTGTTTTTTAATTTGGTTTTTTATTTTCTTTTTCTTTTATGTTTCTGTGTTTTTTCTATTTTAAATAAATTGGGGATTAAAAAATTTCTTAATTTATAAATTTGAGAATTTCTAAATAAAATGTTCAACAAATCATATAATATTTATGGATTCAAAAACTATTCATGATTGTTTGAAAAATGGTCGCGATTTTGAAAAATAAATGTTTGGGAAACAAAAAAAGTTCAACAGTTTGTAAAAAAAGTTTGTATATTATTTATTTAATGATATTTAATAAAATGATCGCCAATTCAAGAAAATTTCATGAGTTTTAAAAAAATTCCTAAAATTTCGTAAACTATTAATGAATTACAATATAGTTTATTGATTCATAAAATATTCACTGATTCAAAAATGATCATGCATTTTAGAAAATGTTCATTAAATAAAAAAATGTTGTGAGTTTCAAAAGAAATTCCACTAGTTTCCAAAAAAAAAAATCTCTCATTCTAAAAACATTAGCTGATTCTAAAAAATGTTCACAGTTTGATAAAATATTTGCAACTAGTATTAAATGTTAATGAATTCAAAAAATATTTATGATTTTAAAAATGTTAGCAAATTTGTAGTCTTATGCGGAGAGAGAGAGAGAGAGAGAGAGAGAGAGAGAGAGAGAGAGAGAGAGAGAGAGATGCCTTATAATTTACTATGAAGGTCTTTTGGTTGTCTTGTCATACAAAAGTTAGTGGACAATAGAAAGAAACGAATATGTGCACTAGGCCGTCCGTTTCACGCCAGTTTTCAACCAGGCCTGGTCAAGAAGCTGGGCCGATGCTTTTATCCAGGCCGGCAAAACTGATTACGTATTTACGTTGGATACCTGCGTGCATATATGTAGCAACTCTACCGATTGTCGTGGTAGAGTTGAGGTTAAAATAATTCAGAAATTTTAAAATTCGGGCAAAAAATTTGAAAAAAAATTCCGCGGGTTAGTAGTAGCGCGGGTTTTTACCCACGCTGCTACTAACGGACGTAGTAGTAGCGCGGGTGGCACCCGCGCTGCTGCTATACGTTAGCTGTAGCGCCTTATTAGTAGCGCGGGCACCCGCGCTGCTAATAGGCCCAAAACCCGCGCTGCTGCTAGGCTTTTCCCTAGTAGTGTAACCTAAATAGGGTTAGAGTGGGGGGTGGGGGACGAGAAAGGAACTTACCATAGTGTGGCACGCCCTCGCCGGGCAGCTGACGCCGAGGCTCGCCCATCATCGCGGCCGCCCACCGTACTGGACTGTCGCCACGTTCGTCGCCGCCTCGAGTTGATCGGGAAGAGAAGGAAAGAAAGAAGGCGTACGAACAGGACAAAAACGCAAAAAACGAAAAAACTACCTTCTCCCGCCGTTTCGGCATTTTTTCTGGGAATCGGTATGAGGTTAGGAGTATTTCTGCAAAAATGCCACGCACCAGCCGCTTTCAGGGCCGGGCCGGCGAAATCCGAGGCCCTGTGCAAAACTCTAAAATGGGCCCTACCTCACTTTAAAAAACTACATGAATATAACTATAATAATATTCAGATCGTAATACCTTACACATATCAATGGAAAATATGAAGAATCAAACCTATTTTTGGTTGTAAAGTCTTCACTTAAATAACAACATACTTTTAGTGTTCCTTGAAATTAAATCTTCAATAATATCCTCATAATCAATCTTCTCCAATACTTCACCCTCAAATGCTATTGTGGCCAATTCAGTAAGTCTTTGTTGTGTCACGGAAAGAATCACCAACATCCGCAGCAGTGCATTGTTCAAGTTGCCATCAATATTACTAGTCTCGATGTTATCATGATTTTCTTCACCTGCAATATTATTTTCAGTCTCTGCCTGACCATCTCTAGGGCTAGGATCATTTTTAACATTATTATCACGTGCATGCTCTTGATCAAGCGACTGATTAACGGAGGACGCTTGTGGTTGTTTTATAACATACTTATCCATATTTCCAAACTGAGACTGAGTTAGGTCCTTGATTTTTGTTTCTTCAAACGCTTTTGGTAACCAGATTCATGTTTTCTAAGTGAAGATATGACTCGGATCTTGCAATGCTAGACACCTAATTGATGAGAATAATAAAATTAGCTATTATAAAGTTTCAGTAAAACGATATATGGGATCGAAATTGAAACTCACAGCGGAGATGAAGGGCTCACGGAATCACCGGTTGTCGACGCAATGATGCTTGAAAAATCGAAGATGGTGCGAATTTGCCTGCCTTCCTGTTGGGTGCCGTTCCTGCCGGCCGCCTGCTGCCTTGCTGGGAGTCCTGGCTCCTGGGACTGTGGTCCGTGGGTCGCTGGGAGGGTTCCTGGGTCGGATCGCTGGCCCTAGCCGCCGCAAAACGAAGCGAAGGGAAAGAAGAACTTGAGTCCGTCGATCAAGAGAGGAGGGTGTCTAGTGGAGCGCTCGAGGTGCGACAGCAGCGATCGCTTCGATTCGATCGCTGGGAGGCGAGACGAGGCGTGAGAAGCGGAGAGGGGTTGCTATTGGGGTTGGGACGTACAGGTGCGCAAGGAGGCCCACCATCTATCTAATGAAGCCTATTAGTATTAGTACTGCATAAAATTTTTGAGGCCCCAAAAACCTGAGGGCCCTGTGCGCCCGCACAGGTTGCACATCCCTAGGACCGGGCCTGGCCGCTTTCCACCGTTTCCAGCCGCTGCAGCTGGGCCCCACGAGTCAGGGTACGGCGTCACCTGTGTTTTGAACCGTACGTGCTCACCGAAACAACTTTTGGCATCACTTTTTCGTATTTTGCAACATCAGGCACCAAACTGCACATTCTAAGCAACTTTATGTACCACCAGTGCATTTACCTCAAACGAATATGTGCACCAGGCCGTCCGTTTCACGCCAGTTTTCAACCAGGCCTGGTCAACAAGCTGGGCCGATGCTTTTATCCAGGCCGGCAAAACTGATTAAGTTGGATACCTGCGTGCATATATGTAGCAACTCTACCGATTGCTGTTCCCCTAACAAAAAAAAACTCTACCGATTGTCGGAGTAGATCGATCTATTCCACGCGGCCATGGAAAGCGAGATGATGGCACCGGCGGCGGGCAAGAGGAGGAAGAGGAGGCTGATGCCGCGGCACGTCCCGCACGAGGTCGTCACGGAGATCCTGCTCCGGCTGCCCGTCAGGTCGCTTCTCCGGTTCAGGTGCGTCTCCAAGGCATGGGACGGCACCATCTCCGTCGACCCGTCCTTCCGACGTGACTTTCGCCTCCACCGGAAACAGCATCCATGCCTGCTCATCGCCGTACAGACAGAGCTCGCCGGCAGGCAAGATACGCGTGACTCCGATGCCGTGGCCACCACAGGTCTCTACCGGTGGGAGGAAACCCACGGCGCCGCAACCCTTGTGCACCCCATGGACTCAACGGACTCCCTGCCCAAAGGGGTGACATACGAATTCGCGCACTGCGACGGCCTGGTGTTGATGACCACCACCATATCCGCGGTGCGCGTGCTCAATCCGGCTACAGGCAGCGTCCTCACGTTGCCAGAGAGCCAGGGTCCCACCACTAGCCCTGAGGATAGCCGCCACGTTTACGGCATAGGGCGCAACCCTTGCACCGGTGACTTCATTATTGCCCGCTTCTTCCACCGATCTGACCCTCGCATGGCCACCCTCTTCACACCTCATGTGGAGGTGTTCACCATAGGGACCGACCAGCATTGGCGCCAGACGCTGGCGCAGCCGCTCCGCCTCATCATGTTATGGCAGAAGACAATTTTCTTCCAGGGGTCCTTCCTCTGGACCATCGGCCAATATCAGCAGGCTATGACTGGTTTTCTCCGGTTAAGGTTGGACGGCGAAACATTCAGCGTCCTTCCGCTGCCTCCTTGCTGGTCGTTGCTCGATCAAAAGAACTCCACCTTGTCCGAGCTGCGCGGAGAGTTGTGTGTAGCATGTCCCCGGCAAAGCGACGACCAATCGCTCGATATGTGGATGTGCACCGACATGGACGGTGCTGGCTCCAACCTGCCACAGTGGGACAAGCGCTACATCATCCACTGGGACTGGCCACAAACGTCGCTCCGTCCGGTGGCTATGCTAGATGATGGGGTACTCGTGTGCAAAGCCCAGGGGAACCATCTGTGCCGCTGCATGTTGCAAACTCGAAAACATGTCAAGGTCAACGACAAATTTCGAGTGAAAAATCTGAAATACTACAACCTGGAGGCGGACAGTGCCGTTGAGTTCCCACTCGGAAGCAAAGCCAACTTTGATGTAATATCCTATGCTCCAAGTTTGGTCCCAATCTAGTTATACATGGCGCAAGCAAAATTCAGTAATTTATTGGGAATTTGGGACGGAATAGTTGCGAGTTTGTGGGCATGGAAGTATATTCCTCCGTCATATGATAGTAAGCGTTGTGTATGTGAGTATGTGTTTCATCTTCAAGAAAGATATGGACTCAATGTGAGGCGATGCGACTCGGCGCTGCACCAAGGGATCGGCCATGATGCTTCGGGGTGACATCGGTAGTGCTGCTTGTATCGTGCCTATGCCCATTAGATGGAGTACAATCCTTCGAAATTAGGGCCCGACTAAGGGCAAGTCGTCTACAAAATGTTGTGTGGCAAGTTGATTCCGCCGCACCGTTGGATGAGCATCCGACGGATATCGTACCTTCATCAACATCGAGTCGGTATTGTTTCTTTTTGTTCTTCAATTGTCCCCTGCCGACACTAACTGATTTGCCTGCCTCCGCGGCCCGAGGCCGCCTACCCTCCCGCCAGCATAGCTACCCGACCCTCCCCCGACACTCGAATCGTTACCTTTCGACTTGCCTCCACTTGTGGTGTGACAGCAAATGGAGTCATTTCCGGCCAAGGTGTCGCTGGCGTCCCCAAGCCTCGTTGCACTCGCTCTGGCACCACCGTACGTCTTTGGCCTCGGCGCAGTGTGTTGTGTTCTTCGAAAATTGACTGACCTGAATTGTAAAAAAAAAAGACAACTTACATATAGCCACTGTGTTTAAATTATGTTGTTTTCACTTTACCCGGTGTGGCTGGAAAATAATCAACTCTTATATATCAAGGTTTTGAAGATTTGTTTTCTTTGGCATGTAGTACTTGTTTGGAAAAGTCACGCTAGAAAGTAATCTTCACTCGCACAGGATGCCTGGGATTTTTTTTGGGGGGGGGGGGGGGGGGCATCAACAATGTTCGATCGAATTGCATGTATATACGTTGGCTATAGTAGTTATAACTTATTAGCTATAATGTTCGATAATATTCTTGCATGTCGCCCGTTTATTCTGACTACAACATCGTCGTGCAGTCCATGCCGACCTCGTCCTTCTCCACAATTCTGGATCACGACTTCATCCATTGCGACGGGCTGGTGTTGTTGCCCACTGAGTCGGGGTGCAACTGGCCCACCCGTCGCATCCTCAAGCTGCCTATGGGACCTCGGAGGCTTCGCACCGCACCTGCTAAAGGGGATACTTTCTGCATCCTTCTAGTGGGTACAAACTGTCGTTACGGTAGGAAATATATTTTATATCAGTTTTGCTAAAGGGTTTCATTCTCCCCTATTTCCATAGAATTTTGAATTGTAGACTTGAGTTTTAACAAGGGTCACAATAATGCTTTTTCCACAGGATTTTGTAGACAACAAAAAGAAACAAACGTCTCAGGTACATGCCCTAACTTTCTTGTTATTTATTCCAAGATTTTGAAGAAGAAAAAAACCTTGGTTGTCTTGCCAGCCTTTTCACGCATGTGTTACAGCCAGGCCCAGTCGTGATGCTGGGCCGCTTTCATGCAGCCCAGCAAACTGATGCAAGCTGCTTGCGTATACAGCAAGTCGATCAAGCAATGGAGTAGATCGATCTATTCCACGTGATCATGGAAGGCGCGACGACGGCACCGGCGGCTGAGAAGAGGACGAGGAGACCGACGCCAACGCGGCGCATCCCGCACGAGGTCGTCGCGGAGATTCTGCTCCGGCTACCCGTCATGTCGCTTCTCCGGTTCCGGTGCGTCTCCAAGTCATGGGAGGGCACCATCTCCATCGACCCGTCCTTCCGTCGTGACCTTCGCCTCCACCAGGAACATTTTCCATGCCTGTTCATCACTGTACAGATCAAACTTGCCGGCCAGAAACGTACACATGACTCCCATGCCGTGACCACCACAGGTCTCTACCGGTGGGAGGAGACCCGCAGCGCAACGACCCTTGTGCACCGCATGGACTCGCTGCCTACAGTGGTGGTGCACTGCGACTACCTGGTACTGATGGTGACCATGTCCTCGGTGCTAGTGCTTACCCATGCCACGCATTGTGTCCTCATGCTGCCAGGGAGCCCAGGTGTCGGTGCCGCTCGTAACTGTTGGGTTAGTTAGAACATAGAACTCTTTCGGCCTGGGCGCAACCCCCGCACTGGCGACTATGCGGTTGTTCGCTTCTTCCACCGAAGTGAGTTCACCACGAGCATCCTCTATCCACCTCATGTACAGGTGTTCATCATAGGATGGACTAGCATTGGCGCCACACGATGGCGCAGTCACCCCACCTAATCATGTTATGCCGGAGAATGGATTTCTTCGAGGGGTCTCTCCTCTTGACCTTGGACCGATATGAACACAAACCTGTAACTGGTTTCCTACGGTTAAGGTTGGCGGCGAAACATTCAGCGTCCTTTGCAGCCTCCTTGCTGGTCGTTACTCGACCAAGAGAAGTACACCTTGTCCGAGCTGCGTGGACAGTTGTGTGTAGTATGCCCCCAGAAAAACAATGACCAACCGCTTGATATGTGGATGTGCGCCGACATGGACGGTGCTGCTTCAAACTTGCCGCAGTGGGTCAAGCTACATCATCCACTGGGGAGTGGCCAAAAACGTCGCTCCGTCCTGTAGGTATTCTGTATGATGGGGTACTTGTGTGCGAAGCATCTGGGAACCATCTATGCCGCTGCATTTTGCAAACTCAAAAACTTGTCGAGGTCAAGGATAAACTTCATATGAAAAGTCTGGAATACTACAACGTGGAGGTGGACACAATCATTGAGTACCCACGCAGAAGCAACACCAGCTTTGATGTAATTCCCTTTGTTCCAAGCTTGGTCCAATCTAGTTATAGAAGGTTTTTTACTACAACCTAGTTATAGTTGTGGCAGGCAAAATTAAATAATTGGCTGGAAACTTGCGACGTGCTTGGTGACTTGTGTGTTTGCCAGCATGAAAGCATATATTTCTGTCATGGCAAATTATTGGAAAATTTTCTACTAGTATCGTGGCAAAATTTACATGTTGTTTTTTTTTCTTTTTCTAACATAAGTTCTTTTCCACAAAGGTCAAATTTTGAAAAATTTCTTATGGTCACATGGCAACTTCATAACATTTTTTCTTCCAAAACAAGGCAATTTATGGATTTTATAATGTTCACAGTGACAACTTTAGAAGTTGCTATCTTCGTACATACTTACGATTGGCGGTGGCTGTGGCTCAACTTCTATTTACGGTTGCATACCATTCACATTTTTAATGCTTGCTCTATTAATGAAAAACCTCATGATCTCTGAAATTTAATAATTCAAAATTTGAAGGTAGTTTGTACACAAGAAATTAAGAAAATGAGCTACCAAAAGTAACAAGTTCATAGTACAAAATTACTTCCATCAACTACCCGAATCATATTATCAAATATTCAGTTTGCGGTTAACCAAACCGAAAGACGGAAATATTTCTTCCTCTTTTACCAGCAGAAAGACAACAAACTAATACCCATCAAGAATATATGCATTGTATGAGGTGACAAGAAGGTAGAAATATTGCATCAATACCACGCTCTGCAAGTTGCCACCTTCCTACATACTTACGGTTATGTAGTTTCTAGAAGCCAACAAATACATTTTTTTTCTCTAGTCGTGATCATCCCCCAATGGAAAATTCCCTTAATTTAAGCCATGAGTCTATCAATCCCTAGCCTAGATAAATTATCCCAAATGATAAGCGCCACACGTGTGGCATGAAGCACTCTGGCCCTGACGTTTTTTAACTAAACAAGCCATCCGAAAAAATGAAACTTGCCTTCCGAAAAGAAGTTGTCATGCTTGACAACTAAAGCCGCCATACTCGCGTCACCACACTTGCCATAAAAAATGTTCGGAGTTGCCATGTGTTCGTGCCACACATGTGACCCTTATCAGAGTCCAATTTTTTTCAACTACTAATATTACTGAAGGAATTGCCGAAGCCGACAGAGAGGAAGGAGGGGTAGGGGGGAAGTTAGACTGACCTGACAATCACTCACCACCGGATGTGCATCTAGGGCTCTAGGCCAGCCGTGAGCCTCTCCTAGCCCTGCCAACTTCGAGCTCGCCGTCTATGAGAATTGAAGAGACAAGGAGTTGGAGAGACCGTTGTATTCCCTCGCATCGCATGTACATTAAATTTTTCAGCATGTATAGTAGTGGGTCTGGACTGTGAACCTGTGAGAAACGAAGGTCCAACAAAAATATTCCCGGGTAAAGCATGATACGGAACATGTTTAGCCCTGTATGTCCGCTCACTACTGTCGTGGAGCCAACAAGCCTTGGGAGATGCCCATGGTCGATGGGCGTTTTGTCAGCCACTGGCGGTTGTTATGGAAGCGCAATTCCAACTCGCTGTGGTTTGTCCAGGGCCAACTGATTTTTTCCTGTTTTCAGAGAAGTGATGTCTGCTGTAAATTATAGGTCTTGGCGCAAGTGATAGAGAAGGACGCATTAGCAGCGGGGAAGAAGACATAGTAGGTGAGGAAAGACGATCGTAGCCTAGCCGACCTCGTTTTATTCCTTGTGTGGCCCAACAACTTTGTCATGGATGCCTCGTGGGAGGGACGTCGGGTGCGCCTACTTTGGCTACTATGATGATGAGGCATTTGCCACATGAGGAGGTTGGTGTATTCAGGTATAACCTCATTTGTCGTGCGATGGGACAACAAAAGAGACAAAAAAGAAAAGATAAGAAAAGGCTCTTCTCATCGTTGCGAAGACACGAACTACCAATGCGCATGTAGGCTAAGTACTCCTTTTGAAAAAGAGAAGAAAAACATAGCTAAAAAACATTTGTAAAAAAAGATGAATCATGTTTTCAAGAAAAAAAATATATGTATAAAGCTGGTTGTCAGGACGCTGAATCAAGGGAACCTAATTTTCACTTGTTTAAAATACCAACACCAAAACAATCTACTGCAAGTCCAAAACACAAGATTTTTTTTTCTGTGGGAAAATTATATCTCGGAGAAACATCAATGAACAGAATGCACAGATCAGGGGGTGCGCGATTTGGGTTTAGACATTGTACGAATAAAAACAGTTCCTGCATTTAAAAAAAACAAAAATCTGAACTACAGATGGGACAACAAAGTATAGTGGCGTTAATTAATTTACATAAACCAGTCAAAATCTACAGAGGTAAAGATAAACATTACTAATGAGAAAAAATGTTAAAGAAAACTGATGTATATACAACTATCACGAAAAAAGACAAGAAAGGCAAACCAAACATGTTATATGGACTTGTGTGTGATAGCCAATGTACACGTGAGAATAATGTTGGCCACAAACATCTCAATCTGAAACTCTCAGCTCTTTCTGTGGTGTACACACACACACACATGCTGAGCAGAAAATAGATTGTCTGGGGAGCAATATGCCCTTCCTTACTACTTGGCAAACATGTGCATACATTTCTCCAATAGACATGGTAAAAAATGCTTTACAAGCAAACAAATGCTTCACGCTGCATCCTGGCGCAAACATGCTATGGGGTACAATAACTATGCAGCTCCTTCTATAGGACTAAGAGCATCTCCAGCCGTTCGGCCCCCCAGGGCGCCGGAAAAGAGCGGCCTGGGGGTGCGCCGGCGATAAACTCGGCGCTGGGGGCGGTTCGGCACCCAGCCGTCGCCCCTAGGCGCCGAAATCAGCCCAGCTTTCGGCCCAAAAACGGCCCGATATCTGCGTGAATCGGCCCATATTCGATGCGGTTCGGCGTGTATTTTCGCATACAAATAGAAATCAATTAGTTTGTCACATAGTTCGGCGTGTTTCAACGTGTTTCATCACATAGTTTGGCGTGTTTCGGCGTGTTCAACAAATAGTTCACTACAAATTATATAGTTTAACAAATAAAAACTCAAGTTTCATCACACGTCATTCCCGGCCTCGCCCTTGAGCCTCCATAGGTGCTCCACCAGATCTTGCTGCAGCTGATGATGCACCTGTGGGTCTCGGATCTCCTAACACATACTGAGGTAGGCAGTCCAGGTTGCCGGTAGCCGGTGATCAACTTCGGTTAGAGGGCCCTGCCTGTAGTATGGTTCAGTGTCAAACACTGGCTCTTCCTGCTCGCTCTCAATGATCATGTTGTGCAAGATGACACAGCAAGTCATGATCTCCCACATTTGATCTTTCGACCAGGTCTGAGCGGGGCACCGGACAACAGCAAATCGAGATTGGAGCACACCAAATGCCTGCTCGACATCCTTCCTGCAAGCCTCCTGAATCTTCGCAAACCAGTCGTTCTTGCCTCCTGGCACAGGGTTTGAGATGGTCTTCATAAATGTCGACCATCTCGGATAGATGCCATTAGCTAGATAGTACCCCTTGTTGTACTGCCGTCCATTGACCTCGAAATTCACCGGAGGAGAATGACCTTCAACAAGCTTGGCAAAGACTGGGGAGCACTGCAGGACGTTGATGTCATTGTGAGTTCTTGGCATCCCAAATAAAGAGTGCCAAATCCAGAGGTCATGTGTGGCCACTGCCTCAAGCACCACGCTGCAACCGCCTTTGGCGCCTTTGTACAACCCCTGCCAAGCAAATGGGCAATTCTTCCATTTCTAATGCATGCACTCGATGCTTTCAAGCATCCCAGGAAATCCTCTTGCTGCATTCTGTGCTAGGATCCGAGCAGTGTCTTCTGCATTGGGTGTTCTCAAGTATTGCGGTCCAAACACTGCCACCACCGCCCGACAGAACTTGTAGAAACACTCTATGCTGGTGGACTCGGCCATGCGCCCATAGTCGTCGAGTGAATCACCGGGAGCTCCGTATGCAAGCATCATCATAGCTGTCGTCCACTTCTGGATGGAGGTGAATCCAAGTGTGCTGGTGCAATCCTTCTGCACTTGTAGTAGCTGTCGAACTCCCGGATGGAATTCACAATCCGGAGGAAAAGCTTTCGGCTCATCTGATAACGGCGCCGAAATGTTTTCTCACCATGCAATGGAGCGTCGGCGAAGTAGTCCGAGTAGAGCATGCAGTAGCCTTCCAGACGATGCCGGTTCTTTGCTTTCACCCGCCCAAGCGCCGAGCCACCTTGCCACAGCTTCTCACTGCTCGCGAGCAGGCTGGCGAGGGCGGCGAGCACCATGAGATGCTCCTGCTCCTGGACGTCGGCTTCGGCTTCCTCATGCAGCAACGCCGCGAGCGCCTCCTCATCTTCGGAGTCCATCGCCGGGCCGGGCAATTCACCGAACACCTTGTGGGCGAGGTGGGCGCAAGCCCGCCGGTGTACATGCCCTGTGCGGCCGGAGCGCCGGAAAAGGTGCCGGGACGGTGGCGGAGAGGCTGCCTTGGCGAAACCCGTTCTTTTTCCCGATGGGAGATGGTCTACCTAGCTGCGGCGGGCGGTTGTCGGCGCCGGGATCGGCAGGGTGGCGGCCGAGCGCGGGGGGTAGGAGGCCAATCTGGGCGGGTGGCTTGACTTTTCGCCTATGAATGTGGCCCCAGGAACTCTTTTCCCTTGCGCCGGAGCCCCCGAGCGCCCCCCAGTGCGTCGCGTTCGGTCTGCGAGCGTCGGGCGCAAAAACGGGCCGAGCCGGCGGAATTCGGCGTTCTGGGGACGCGACTGGGCTGTTTTTTCGTCGCCGGCGCAAATAAACCGCCTGGGGAGGCCGTTCTGGGGGGCGCGGCTGGAGATGCTCTAAGGAAACGACCTAGCCCTCTCACCACAAGCATGACTATATTTATACCAACAACTCGACACGAATCATTCTACCTAACTCCTTGCATGCTAAGCATAGGACCATAGCAAACTCAAACTTTACTACAGATTGGTGCCGCCCTTTCTTACTCGATGAGGCAGGCAGCAGTTAATTTTCTTTGCTAAAACTCTTTGTCCAGGTCATAACAAAATACTCCAACAATGTAAAAAAAAGATCAACCTGACTATTAGTTTCCAGCTTTCACATATTTATTGTTCAAAAAGAACATGCAGTTGATCCATTTGTTGAGCGAAACATGTTAAAAGGAAAAGGGAAAACTGACGATTGACTGATAAGTCTCGAGTACATGCTTGATAAATACTGAACTAAACAAATCATAAGATACACTGCAATCACTATCTAATTGAAAAGCGGAGAGTGGTTTTTTCATGGCACTGACTAAGAGCATAGTTCAAAAATCCGTATTGAAAAAAGAAAAAAAATCAGGTTCGGTGGATATTCTGTACACATACTGAATTCCAAATGTTCATGGGAGGTTTGACGGATATTCTGTACAGTACTAAACAAATAGTAGATATGCTATCTAGAACTACGTCTATGTGTACAATAGATTAGGGTTCTCTAGGATGTTCATAGCCACATATGAGGTTGTGGATGCGAAATCAACACAAGAAAATAGAAACGAAAAGACAAACCCTTTATCTCAATTAACATTGGATATTACCTAGACTCTCGTAGATTCACACAAAAAATTAGATTTGCTGCCTAGAGACAGCGTCCCTACTGAACACATGTCTAGGGTGGGAAAGGAAACCGAGAAAATAACCAAGTAGCCATTGTGTATATGATTGCGCAAACAAAAACATTCTAATCTATCACAAATAATTGACTTAGTAATGATCCACTCATGGTCTCAGAAAACAAAAAACACTGCATAAAACAATGGAAAAAACTGATGGAACACATAGAAGAGGTCGCCATTTTTAAACCATTTTATCAAAAGAAAAATTTCAGCAAAAGGGGGTTGATATAACCCTGAGCATTGTACAGCTTTTGCTGAACATGGACAAAAAAACCGCCGGAATCTAAATTAACACAAACAAACATTCACAATAACTTGTATACTATGCACACAAAATTAGCACAAGTCCTTCACAGATGCCATACTGCCAGGAGAACACACAACACACTAGTGCACACTAATTCTCATCTGCATGGGAATTAGCAAGTCCGTTCTTACTAATATATTTATGAAATCAACATAATTCTAGTACTCAGGACATACTTTTCAAGACAAATATGTACATATGATCTTCAAATTTCCAATATAAATAATTATTCATAGTCAAAGATTTAAACGTTTGACTTGTGACATAAAGGAGTACTAACCTAGCTAGCTTAGCTTGATCAATTACTCCACTGAAAAATACGAAGGCAAGGAGATCTCAAAGCAGCAACAAATACAACATGCGCAATCCATGTATATTCACCTTTACAATGATAAAAAATGAAAATCCAAGTTTTTAGATCTATCTGTGTCTGTGCTGGTGCCGACGTTGTTGTGGCTGCTCCTCCTTAATCAAGCTAACCTTGAGACAGCATCCGTCCAAAACCAGTTCATTGAGAGCAGCAAGAGCATCTTCCTGATGGGAATGTGTTGTCTCTATGGTTACATGGCCAATACCCTGTGAGGCCTTGGTCTTCTTATAGAAAATCACCTCAGCACTGGACACTTTACCGTGCTCGCTGAAGAAGAGTCGCAGTTGTGTGCTGTTCACCGTGAGAGGAAGATTGCGCACCAGCACCCTAAACCTGGGCACACAATGTCTCTCAATGTGAATGGTGTGTCTTGGAGGACAAGAAATTGTTGGTGCTATCTGTTGTTGCTGCTTCGGTGGACCCTCACTGATTTCCTGGCGAAGCAAAATGAAAGGCATATTAGCACATGTACGGTTGCATTGGCTTGATGTGATGATAAGGTCAACATAATGATTTTTGTTATTGAAAAACAAATTTGGGAAGGCTTATGCAGTGTTCCGGGTTAAGCTCGTGTACGGTGTATTAGGTTGATGCCACCATTAGATCAATACTAGTGCATAATAATAGGAGATTTCATTATAAGAGAAATCCAACTTTAGAAATTCGAACACTTTTTAGCAGTGTGTGTGTTTACCTGGGGAGGAGTAATGACGGAATCGGGGTTGAACCACACGCACATTTTGTAGTCCCAACATTGAGGCAGCCGCTGTACAAGCTCTGTCCTCCCATTGATGAGGTTGCACCTGAACACGGCACGCTGCCCATATGTAAAGGCATTATTATTGTGGTAGACGAAGTAGGCACACCCGCCGTGGCCGTTGGGCACCCGCCCCGCATCCATAACAAAACTATGGTGCGGACCAAGGAACAGCACGCGGTCGGCCAGACTATGGCCATCCCTTCTCACCCATCTCATCTTCTCCAGTGCCGACGATTCTGACAATGGAGACTCCTCGAGTGACTGCACTGACACCTTGACTTTGAGAATGTAGGGGTTTGTCCCCATGAGATACCTGTCAGATTCTCGGGTGTTAATAGACACCCACAGAATCTGGCCACGGGACTCAAGGACGTAGCTGTAAGCGCAGGTGGATTCGCAAAACCACACCTGCACCACCGGCGTCCCCTGGCTCTCGACAAGCTCATCGCCGGAGATATTGCTGTTTGGAGTGACGAGGTGCCATTCACCAGGCTTCATGACGGCCAGAATCTTACCATCGTGGTATGTGACACACGACAGAACAGGTTGAGAAGGTGTCCATCCCGAGAAGCAATGCTCATGCTCGAGGGTCCTCTCGAGGATTGCCCACTGTGCGTCGCCGGGTCGAAGTAGAGCCGCCCTGAACCTGGCCGTCGGCCTGTACCCATGCACGTAAGCGGCGCTGGAGATGCTGTAGAGAAGGGTTGCGCCGTCGCCGTAGATGACGCCGTGGGGATAGATCTCCTCCCACAGGCCGAGGGATTGCGGGAGTAGAGGCAGGTGTTCGGCTGCTCCGGTGAGAGGGTCATGGAGACTAGGTCGGAGGCGTTCGATGGTCAGGCACCGGAGGGCGGTGCTGCCGGAGCTGGTCACCCAGCTCCACCGGGCCGGCCGAAACAGCAGCGGCTGCGAGCGGTAGTTGGACCCGGAGACGACGCATCTCATCTCGAGGCGCGTCGCGTCTTCCTTCACGGCCGCGACGAGCAACGGCAGAAACTGGGTCGTGGCCGTCGCCGTCCGGGAGTCCCGCCATGGCTTACATACGGCGTGGAAGCGGGCTAAGTCGACGGCGTCGTGCTGCAGGCGGCCAGAGATCTCGCGGGCCAGATCCGGCGGTAGATCAGACCAACCACCTGCGTCCATGGCGGCGTGATTCGGGAGTGGACGGGATGAGCCAGTTATAATAGTCCGGCGTCAACTCCTTTTTCTTAGCAGCCTATCGGGCCACGTTATAAAATCGCCTATAAGTTTGACCCAGGAACGGAGGCTCGTACTAAGCGTTCTCATGCTTTGGTTGTTCGAGTTCTTTTCTTTTAACTATATATGTACCCAGTCCTTGGTCCGGTGTAATCTGTTCACCCCATGTAACCTCCATCGTATTGGCTGTTAGCGGCGCATGCTGGCAGCAAGACTGCTTTAGCTTTTTTGGTTTTTGCGTTTCATGAAACTTGTGGCACATTTGCATGCCGTGTTCTCTTTTGTTTTTGTTCCGTTATCTTATTATTGTAGAACCTGATACATTTTTTCGGACCGTATTGAGAAAACAGTCCTAGTATCATTGTTTGGACATTTAGGAAAGCGCGGAAATAATATACAGTTTTTGTACCAATAAGATTTCATGTATTCTATATGTCAAACTTTTTTTTTCTTTCAGGTTACATTACATAATACTTTGAAGAGTTGCCTTGTGACAACCTGAAATCATGGTGCCATCGGATCAGATAGTCAACCCGGAGGGAGACAGGACCGTACCCCGTGCTATTCAGTTGGTAATAAAGATGTCGGGGACGTCTTCAGCAATGATGGTAGGGGAGTGGAACAAGAAGTTCAGGGTGAGCCGTGTTGTGACGTGGCTACTAGTTGTTTGGATATCATCCCTTTTCACTGCGACCACGGCAGGTTGGTCCTATAGCATGTATAACAAACCCATCTGGGCCGCCGGCTTCCCGTGGTGGTCATCTTGTTGGGCGTCTACATGACAGTGGTGTACCTGGCGATGGGCTACTTGACCCTCTTCTTGCCGCAGGCACCATTCGCGGTGTGGAAAGCTCTTGATGATGTTGGTTTCAGGGAGATTGGCTTTGCCGCCATCTTAACCTCTATCCCTGTTTTGTTGCTGGACCAGGCGTGGCTACACATCACCTTTGCTTGTCTTCTTACCATCCTCATTGCAGCCGTCCTTGCCTTGTGTGTGTGTCTTGATCGGACGTATGGCCAGTAGCCTCTTGCTACGGACCAGGGCGCCCTTAATTATTAGATGCCTTCTTAGATCCGTACTCAAGGTGAAGTCACTCCTTTTCTGTAACCGTCCTTGTTAGATGACCCGAGACCCGCCGGTTTTGACACCGACATTGATGCTTTCATTGAGAGTTCCTCTGTGCCGTCACAATCAGGAAGGATGCCTCTTCCCGTCTTTACAGACGGCGCTGTTACTAAGGGAGCCTTGGCTGTCGGCCAAACCCTCCGGCTAGGTGGTTTTCTCATGAGCGCCTGTTCGGCCGTTGCGCCGACGGTGACCTCTCGGGTTATCGAAAGCAACCTTCACGTCAGCTCGGAGCTTGTCGAGCAGTTAGATCCGATGGAGTTCTCTTCCGTAAACGAGCTCTTGGATCGCATCGCCGCCCTAGGGGTCGCTACGGATTACGACCAGGTTGGGCTTAAACCCGATCTAAGAGAAATTAACTCTCCCCAAGTCACCCACCACGTTGCCGTGGTAGAGGCGCAGTGCGGCGACCCTTCATCTATTTTAAGGACTAGTGTCAGTGTCAAAACTGGCGGATCTCGGGTAGGGGGTCCCGATCTGTACGTCAAGGCCGGATGGTAACAGGAGACAAGGGACACGATGTTTTTACCCAGGTTCGGGCCCTCTCGATGGAGGTAATACCCTACTCCTGCTTGATTAATATTGATGATATGGGTAGTACAAGAGTAGATCTACCACGAGATCAAGGAGGCTAAACCCTAGAAGCTAGTCTATGGTATGATTGTGTATGAAGATGATTGTCCTACGGACTACAACCCTCCGGTTTATATAGACACCGGATAGGGTTAGGGTTACACAGAGTCGGTTACAATGGTAGGAGATCTTGAATATCAATACGGACGTGGGTAACCCAATCGCGCCATTTACCACGGCGCTTGGGAGGCAAGCGAGTTTTATTAGACAGGTGGGGACGCATAACCGCATCCGCCCATATAAGGGGATAAGGATCCACCTTTTTACCTACGCCTTCTTCCTCCTTTGCCAATCCATCTCTTGCCCACTCGAGCTCCAGCGCCCAAGCCCGCTCTTCCCACCTCAACCTTCTCCAGCAATGTCCGGAGCGGGAGTCAAGTGGATGGTCTCCTCCGTTACGGAGGTTCAAGTGAAAAAGCCGAGGAAGGCCGGATACCTGTCCAAGGACATCCCGCACCTGCTTCCCGAGAAGGGGCAACTTCTCCCCACCCCAAGGCCCCATGAGAGGGTAGTTTTCCTTCCCCACTTCCTCCGCGGACTGGGTTTTCCACTCCACCCATTCGTCCGGGGACTCATGTTCTACTACGGCCTGGATTTCCACGATCTGGCCCCAAACTTCATCCTCAACATCTCGACGTTTATCGTCGTGTGCGAGGCCTTCCTCCGCGTCCGCCCCCATTTCGGCCTCTGGCTTAAGACTTTCAACGTCAAGCCCAAGGTGGTGCGCGGCAGCCAAGCGGAGTGCGGAGGCACCATGGCGGGCAAGATGGCCAACGTCCTATGGTTCGAGGGCTCCTTTGTGGAGACCCTAAAGGGGTGGCAAGCAGGGTGGTTTTACATCACCGAGCCATGCGATCTTAAATGGGTCGCAGCCCCCGAGTTCCGATCCGGACCCCCCACGCGGCTAATGTCTTGGAAAGAGACGGGTCTGTCGTGGGGCAACGAAGAAGAGGTGACCGGATTGCAAACTTGCATCCAGTCCCTGGTGAACAAGCCAATCCGGCTTGTTAATATAGTCCAGGTCATGCTCGTCCGCCGGATCCTCCCGTGCCAACAACGGGGCTTCAATTTGTGGGAGTTCGACCCGGCGCAACACCAAACCCTTAACAGGCTCTTTGACACGACGTACGAAGATGCTTGGAAGGTGCTCTTCAAGGGCGCCGAGGCTCCCGCATCCGCCTCCGAGGACCGCGGATACAGCTCGCAGCGTCACGCTAGCGAGGTAAGTTGTCTTCGCCTTTTACAGGATACTAAGCTCTTTTTTCCTTTCACAGTTTTGACTCTGTGCGGGATCTAAACTCCCTTACCTTTGACAGGCTTGGCAGGCGATATCTGGACCAATTAACTGTCCGGCTCCCTTGCCCGAGGACCCAGCGCCTGCGCTCCTAGTGAAGCTGCTGGTTCCGGCACCTTATGTGGTGCCGGAGAAGAAGGTCAAGAAGAAGAAGACCACGGGGACTCGAAAGAGTGCCCGTAACGTGGTGGTGTCGGACTCGTCGTCTGACGAGTCCGAGACGCCCTCCTCCCGTGAAAACGAGGAGGAGGAAGAAGAAAGCTCTCCCCCCCAGCGGAGGGAGGAGAGAAGAAGAAGGCAGCCCCAGCAGGGGAGGCCGAGGGGTCTAGGAAAAGGAAGACCCCTCCGCCGGACTACTCCCATGACGCCGAAGAGAGCGAGGAGGAGTGGCTGAACAGGGCCAAGCGTCCGGCGAAATCGTAAGTTCGGATATCAGAGTAACTCATGATGTTCCTTTGTTGCACAGCTTTCCTTAATGTCGAATGTAATTATGCAGCCCGCCCCAGGCCGAATACAACGAATCATCGGGCGGCTCCTTGGACTCATCGAACGTGAACTCCGTTCCGCCCGCTGTCTCCCCCCGCACTGCGGATGACGCCGAAGTGGCGTCGCGACAAGCTCCGGGGTAGGAGGAGGTGGTCCCGGAGGAGCCGCAAGGTAACCTCCCGAACTCCAGGAGTGAAGGGGACAAGACCCCCCAGGGCTCCAAGTCCGGCTTTGAGCTGGACACCGTGCCGGAATCTTTAATAGTTTCGAGCCGCGGTAGGCGAACTCCTTCCAAAAGGAGCAAGCCTTCTAAGCCAGCGACTTCCGTCCAACCGGAGTCGCTGGGCCATCTGCTGGAGGTACTTGACGGCGCCTCCATCGACAAGGGGCACCGTACTATCATGAGTACGGTGATCCAGAGGGTTCAGTCCGCCAATAGTGGACTGGCTGAAGCTTGTGCTAGCCTTCTGACAGGCTTTGAGGTAAGTAAAAATATGTCAAAATATTACCACATAGACAGTAGCCCCTGATGCTCTGTTTGGCGTTCGGAAAGAAAAGCCGAATAGAGGATCTATTAATTTTCGCAGGAGTCTAACAATAAAGAGTCAATATGCGTATGCAGGCTTCGCTGCTATCCACCGCCGCACTGACTGCGCAGGTGGATGTCCTGAAACAGGACCTCGGGCGGACCGAGCAAGATCTCGGCCTTGCCAAACGGCAGCTCGAGGAAAAAGAAGGTAAGAAATACCTTACAGAAAAAGGTGCCTATAGAGAGGCGTGACTGCAAAAAATAACAGGATCGTACTTCTTATAATAGGGGCCACAACTGAGGTGGCGACCCTCAAGCAGGCGCTATCTAAGGCCGAGAAGAAAGCGGCCGAGGAGCGCACCGAGTGAGAGAGACTTGGGGCTTAGGTCGGCGAGGTGCAGCAAGAGCTGCAGGCTCTCATGAAAAAACATGAGAGCTTGGAGCTTGAGTCAAAGGCGCAAGCATCCGAGCTCGCGTCGGCCCTTGAGACCACCAAGGGTGCCAAGGCCGAAGCCCAAAAGGCCCTCCAAGAGTTGGAGGAGATGAAAAAGATAGCAGCGGGTAAGGCATTCTTAATGCAAAGCAGAAATATAAAAGTAAACTACTTGTCACTTACCCGAATCCGGAGCTCTCCAGGGGCATTCGCAGATCTTCCCCGCAGCGTATCCGACGCCGCCGCATTCTACCGAGCTGAAGAGGGCAGCTCGACGGAGAGTGTGTTCTGGTCTCAGTATTCTAAGGCCGGACACCCTGTACCCCTGAGCGACCAGCTGAAACAGTTAGTCGAGCTCCACAAGGCGGCCGAACAGGCCATGAAAGGCTTCATAGTTCGGCTGTGTCCTGGAGAGGCCCTGTCTGGGAGCTATTTCGGGCTGGTGCGGCGGCTGGTGGAAGCCTGTCCAAGGCTCGAGGTCATCAAGCGCTCTGTCTGCATCGAAGGTGCCCGTCGGGCCCTTGCCCGTGCAAAGGTGCACTGGGGTAAGCTGGACGGAGAGAAGCTTGTGAAGGGCGGGCCGCCGCCGGAGAAGGAGCATCGCAAGCCCGAGAACTACTACAAGGATGTTCTTGCAGGTGCCCGCCTTGTGGCGGATGAATGTACGAAGGATGTAATTTTTGAATGAACTCGCTCGTGTTTATCCTGTGCGCTGAAAACTTGTTCATATGCGGTAAGCAATGCTTACTGAATTTAAAATATTATTTTCTGTGCGCCCGTTTATCAAAAAATTGAGAGATGGCCAGTCGTCGGCTTCTGCCCCCATGCCACTAGTGCCGGGGTGTTCGGGATAAACCTGAGCGCTCTTTTTCCCATGGTTGGCTCCTTCAAGGGAGGCGCTCAGCACAACGAACCAGGCAATCGGACTATAATGCTTGAACACTCTCACTTAGCCATAGAACTTTATAATTTTAAATTTCGGCGAAGCCCCTAGTTCGGAAGACCGAGTTCGGGGCGCTATCCACGTCTTTGGCCGGACAAAGCCAGCTCCTCGCTCGAAGCGGCATAAGTCTTTAAGGACTCGAAAAAACCTCTCGAACAGCGACCGGTCTCTCGCCTCATCATGACAGTCAGTTTTAGCTTTCTCCACTGAGGTGCTTAACCCAGCTGAACCGGGGCACAATCGCAGTGGTTCTCCTAATGCTACCTTAGCCGATATAGCGGAACGTAAGGTACCAAAACATAGGAGCCGGGCAAACTCAACTATTGACCCGAATCATGATTCGGAGCCGATGCATATAGTGCTATAAGTTCGGGGTGCCGCACTTGTGAAAGTGCACGGACTTCTCACACCATATTAAGGGGTACTGAAGCCCCTGGCGTGTTAGGTGTACCATGGTGTACGGGTGCAATTATGTTAAAACATATATATGAAAATAGGATAATGCAAAAAATAGATAAAAAGCTATGCATTGTTTATAGAGAGGCTATTTATCAAAGCCGAACGATACAAGTAGTGCAATAAGCAAAAATATACTGGACTATTTAATATGTCCTGACCAGGGGCAGACTGCGGAATTGTATTTGAAACAGGTATACCGCTCGTAACAGAGACCACCTGGGAGTTCCATAATGCGGCATGGCTTTGTCTGCTCCCTGGATCTTGCATCGTTTGTGCGGCAGTCGAATTGCCGAACAGGTCGTCCGAAGTGTGGAGTCCTGAAAGTAAGAAAAAAAAGAATTCGGCAGCCCCTAGTATGTTTTAAGCCGTATTTTGGGCGTGCCGTTATTGTGCCCCTTCCCCTGTGCCCATGGTATTTCAAGGGCGTAGTTATGTACGCGAGGCACTGGTTTCGCTATATCGCGAGGGCTGGGGTTGGGGCCGCATTGCTACGCCTGCTCAGAACGTGCCGGGCGGTCTTGTTGTAGGTTACTCCGGGCGCGCTTGGCAGTGTCTGGCTTTTTAACGGCCGGACTGGAGAATTGCCTAAGGAGGCTGCTTTGTACTTCCGCTGCGAGAGCCGCCGTGTGCTCCTCCGTACGGAGGGAGCGTTCGGTGTTTCCGTTGACCGTGATTACTCCTCGAGGGCCTGGCATCTTGAGCTTGAGGTATGCGTAGTGCGGCACCGCATTGAATTTTGCGAATGCGGTTCGTCCGAGCAGGGCGTGATAGCCACTGCGGAACGGGACTATATCGAAGATTAACTCTTCGCTTCGGAAATTATCCGGAGATCCGAAGACCACATCAAGTGTTACCGAGCCTGTGCAATTGGCCTCTACACCTGGTATGACGCCTCTAAAGGTCGTCCTTGTGGGCTTAATCCTTGAGGGATCTATGCCCATTTTCCACACTGTATCCTGGTAAAGCAGGTTCAGGCTACTGCCACCGTCCATTAGGACTCTTGTGAGATGAAATCCGTCGATGATTGGGTCGAGAACCAATGTGGAAAAGCCGCCATGATGGATGCTAGTGGGGTGGTCCCTTCGATCAAAAGTGATCGGGCAAGAGGACCATGGGTTGAACTTTGGGGCGACTGGCTCCATCGCCTATACGTCCCGTAGCGCACGCTTCCGCTCCCTCTTGGGAATATGGGTTGCGTATATCATGTTCACCGTCCGCACTTGTGGGGGAAACCCCTTCTGTCCATTGTTGTTCGGCGGCCTGGGCTCCTCCTCGTCATCGCTATGCAGCCCCTTGTCTTTGTTTTCGGCTCTTAACTTGCCTGCCTGCTTGAACACCCAACAATGCATGTTGGTGTGATTGGCTGGTCTTTCGGGGGTGCCATGGATCTGGCACAAGCGGTCGAGTATTCGGTCCAAACTGGACGGGCCCTGAGTATTCTTTTTGAATGGCTTTTTCCGCTGACCGGATTTATAGCCTATGAATCCGGCATTAACTGCCGTATCTTCATTGCTGTCGCTGCTTACGTGACGCTTTTGCTTATTTCGACGTGTCCTGCCACTTTTGTCCTTGGTATCCGAATTACCAGGGTTCTTTGATAAGTTGTTGCAGCGAGCTAGCCAGCTATCTTCTCCCGCGCAAAAGCGGGTCATGAGTGTCATGAGGGATGCCATAGATTTCGGCTTTTCCTGTCCCAGGTGCCGGGCAAGCCACTCGTCGCGGATGTTATGCTTGAAGGCTGCTAGGGCCTCTGCGTCCGGACAGTCGACTATTTGGTTTTTCTTTGTTAGGAACCGTGTCCAGAATTGCCTGGCCGATTCTTCTGGCTGCTGAATTATGTGGCTTAAGTCGTCGGCATCCGGTGGTCGCACGTAGGTGCCCTGGAAGTTGTCGAGGAATGCGGCCTCCAGGTCCTCCCAAGAACCGATTGAGTCCGCTGGCAAGCTGTTAAGCCAGTGCCGGGCCGGTCCTTTGAGTTTGAGCCTGAGTTATTTCATGGCGTGTAGATCATCGCCACGTGCCATGTGGATGTGAAGGAGATAATCCTCGATCCATACCGCCGGATCTGTAGTGCCATCGTATGATTCGATGTTCACGGGTTTGAAACCCTCTGGGATTTTATGATCCATTACTTCATCTGTGAAGCATAGTGGGTGTGCGGCGCCCCTATACTGGGCCATGTCACGACGCAGCTCGGAAGAGCTATGTCTGTTGTGTTCGGCCCGGCCGAATTTGTTGTATCCGGAGTGAAGATCATCGTCACGTGTCGTCGGGCGCCTGCTCGATCCGTAGATCGATCTTGTTTGTCTTGCCTTATCCTCCAGTACGTCTCGCAGGTCTGGCGCATTTTCCCGTGCCTTAGTTGAGTGGCGTTGGGGCATGGCTTGGGTGGAGGGCCAAGGAGCCTCTCTGTCGCGGCCGCGAGGTGGCCGGTCTGCCGTGTCATGCGCTGGTGATGTAGGCGCTTCCTCCTCTGATTGGGGTGGCGGCCTGCGCTTTGGGTAACTCTTGGAGGGGCGTTCGAGTTCATACTCTTCGGCCGCAAGGACTTCAGTCCATCTATCAGCTAGCAAATCTTGATCAGCTCTAAGCTGTTGCTGCTTTTTCTTAAGGCTGTTTGCCGTGGCTAAAAGCCTGCATTTGAAACGCTCTTGTTCGGCGGGGTCTGATGGTACGACGAATTCGTCGTCATCGAGGCTTGCCTCGTCTTCGGAGGGAGGCATATAGTTATCGTCCTCAACCTCTCAGTCTGCCGCTCTCTCATGAGGGCTGGCTTCTCCATCTTCCTGCGCCGAATCTTGCTGGGGTGGGTATTCTTCGGCGCTATCCGGGGTAGTATTATCTGCCGTGCCGGAATCACCGTTTTTGCTTTGGCGGGATTTAGAGCGGCGCCGCTGACGCCGGCGTTTTGGCTGTTTCTTGGACGTGTCATCCCCCGTTGTTCCATTGCCATCTCCATCTTTTGGAGTATCCACCATATATATGTCATATGACGAGGTGGCCTTCCAGCGCCCTACAGGTGCTGGTTCTTGTTCGTCTCGTACCTCGTCGTCCATACCGTCGAAGTCTTGGGAGCCGAAGTCAAGCATGTCGGTTAAATCGTCGACAGTGGCTGCAAAGTGGGTGGTGGGTGGGCTTTGAATTTCTTCATCGTCCGTATCCCATCCTTGTTGACCGTAGTCCGGCCAGGGCTCTCCTGATAGAGAGAGAGACTTGAGAGAATTCAGGATGTCGCCAAAGGGCGAGTGCTGAAAGATGTCCGCGGCGGTGAACTCCATTATCGGCGCCCAATCGGATTCGATTGGCAGGGGCGCGGGGGTTTCGGAGTCTGGAGAAGAGTCTGGACCCTCGGAGTCACGGGTCACGCAGAGTGCGGGGCCGACGTTCGGCTCGATCGCCTTTGAGATTGCAGCCCTCGAGGTGACGTCCAACCGCTCATCCTCAATTGGCGCAATAGGCTCCGAGTTAGGGGTCGGAACCGGTGCGTGTGCGGCCTCCAGGACACCGTTCGGAGGCAGAGCTAGATCATGCCCCTCGAGATAGTGCGGCGCGCTCGGCTGTGGCTCGAACCCGTCGAAGATCAAGTCCCCGCGGATATCAGCCATGTAGTTTAAGCTTCCAAACCTGACTTGACGGCCAGGGGCGTAGCTTTCGATCTGCTCCAGATGACCAAGTGAATTGGCCCGCAGAGCGAAGCCGCAGAAGACGAAGATTTGTCCGGGGAGAAAAGTCTCACCCTGCATCTCATTGTTGTTGATGATCAAAGGAGCCATCGGGCCAAAAAGGCGACGACACAGAGGAACTCTCAACGAAAGCACCAATGTCGGTGTCAAAACCAGCGGATCTCGGGTAGGGGGGCCCGATCTGTGCGTCAAGGCCGGATGGTAACAGGAGACAAGGGACACGATGTTTTCACCCAGGTTCGGGCCCTCTCGATGGAGGTAATACCCTACTCCTGCTTGATTAATATTGATGATATGGGTAGTGCAAGAGTAGATCTACCACGAGATCAAGGAGGCTAAACCCTAGAAGCTAGCCTATGGTATGATTTTGTATGAAGATGATTGTCCTACGGACTACAACCCTCCGGTTTATATAGACACCGGATAGGGTTAGGGTTACACAGAGTCGGTTACAATGGTAGGAGATCTTGAATATCCGCATCGCCAAACTTGCCTTCCACGCCAAGGAAAGTCCCATCCGGACACGGGACGAAGTCTTCAATCTTGTATCTTCATAGTCCAGGAGTCCGGCGAAGGTATAGTCCGGCTACCCGAACACCCCTTAATCCAGGACTCCCTCAACTAGCTATGTCAGAATTCCCGACCCCTCCAAGCCGGATATCCGCGGAGGGGAGGATATAACTCAAGACCTGAGCTTAGAATCAGGCAACGGGCTACATTCATTGGACAACATCCAAGACTTCGAACTTCAGAGTTCGGAAGCTCTTCGGCCTCTGAATCTTAGACTGGGTGAGGTTTTAGATTCAAGGACCACCGCCCGCCCGAACATAAGCGATCTTTCCCAAATTAGGCAAAAGCCCGAGGAAACAGTACATCATTACTGGGCCAGATTCCTCATGGTTATGAACAGGATAAAGGATTGCCGCGAGGGAGACGCAATTTCAATCTTTTGCAGAAATTGCACGGATGAGGGAATACTTAACGCCATAAGTCGTCGTGATATTACACGCTTCACTGACTTGGCGTCCATAGTACAAAAGTACTGTGCGATGGAAAGCGCCTGGAAAACCGAAATAAAATTTTGGGATAATCCGGCCTTGAATAGCAATCTCGTCCGAACTAAGAGGGTGCATCATAGTAAGACACCCGGGTTAAATATCAAAAAGCCAAAACCCTCTACATGGCATGGAACCATACTTGAAAGGTGGCTTGATGGACCCTGTAAAATCCACAGTACAGAGGACGCCATGCCAACTCACAGCCTTAGAGCATGTTGGATACTCCGGTAGGTGGCCAAAATTGGCGAGGACCTCTTAACTTCGGAGGCCGCAGAAAGCCACCCCGAGGACACCAGTACCGTTCTCACAGTATTCGAGACTTTTGCATCAAACAATATGTGAAAAAGAACACTCCGCAGCCTTGCCGAAGTCTATCAAGTAGCAACGATAAACCCGTGGAGCGACACAGCTATTACCTTCAACGCAAGCGATGTACCTAAATTCCGAACAGCCCGAGCACCAGCCGCACTGGTCCTCAGCCCAATAGTGGACGGCTTTCGCCTCACCAAGGTACTCATGGATGGAGGCAGCGGATTGAACCTCATTTACGAGGAAACCCTCCAAAAAATGGAAATAGACTGGAACCGCATCGAGCGAAGCAGCACAACCTTTAGAGGAATAATCCCCAGCCGGGAAGCGCGTTGCACAGGAAAAATCACACTAGATGTGGTGTTCGGCACGCCGGATAATTACAGGTCCGAAGAGGTCACGTTCCAGGTGGCCCCGTTCAATAGCGGATACCACGCTATACTAGGGCGGGAGGCATTTACAATCTTCCAAGCAATACCCCATTACGGGTATATAAAGCTCAAGATGTCTGGGCCGAACGGAATTATCACTCTCACTAGTGATCCGGACATAGCATTCCGTGCCGAAAACAAGACGGCCGCATTGACCCTTGAGGCACTATCCGAAGCCTTAGCGGCTGAGGAACTGACTGCGCTGCGCTCCATGGTTAATAGGGATGATGTGATGCTCGATATGAGATCCAAGTCCACGTCCTTCAAGCCAGCGGACGAAATAGTAAAATTCCAGGTCCATCCAACGGACCCCAATATAACAGCTTCCATCGGGGCACGGTTGAACCCTGATGTAGACGCCGCACTGCGAGAGTTCCTACAAGAGAACTGGGACATTTTCGCCTGGCACCCTTCAGACATGCCAGGAATGCCACGCAGGCTGGCCGAACACAGCTTAAATATCCGGAAAGGATTTAAACCTGTCAAACAAGCCCTTCGGCGTTTTTCTGAACCGAAGAGACATGCTATGGGAGAGGAGCTAGCCAAGTTATTGGAGGCCAGATTCATTAGAGACACAAAATATCCGGACTGGCTAGCGGACCTGGTGATGGTACCAAAGAAGGACAAATCCTGGCGTCTGTGTGTCGATTTTAAAGACCTTAACAAGGCCTGCCCAAAGGATCCCTTCCCCCTCCCCCGTATCGATCAAATTATCGATGCCACCGCAGGACACGATTCGTTGTGTTTCCTCAACGCATACTCCGGTTACCATCAAATCAAGATGGCAGAATCAGATCAAGCCGCAACAGCATTCATCACACCATACGGCCCATTCTGCTTCAACACAATGCCCTTCGGGCTGAAAAACGCCGGCGCAACATATCAACGCATGATCCAGACATGTCTGGCAAATCAGATCGGCAAAACGGTGGAGGCGTATGTGGATGATGTGGTCGTCAAATCAAGACACGTTGAATCTCTAGTAGACGACTTGAGGCTTACATTCGATAACCTCCGAAAATACGACATCAAGCTCAACCCGGAGAAATGCGTTTTCGGCGTTCCAGCCGGAAAGCTCTTGGGCTTCATTGTATCCGGTAGAGGAATTGAAGAAAATCTAGCCAAGATCCGAGCTTTGTCACAATTGGATGTCCCAAATGACCTCAAACAAATACATAAATTAACCGCATGCGTGGCGTCTCTGAGCCACTTCATCTCCCGCTTGGGAGAAAAGGCACTGCCCCTTTATCGCCTCCTTTGGCGCACCGAACACTTCGAGTGGACGGATGCCGCCACGGCCGGACTCGATGAAATAAAAGCCATATTGGCAACAAACCCAGTCCTGGCCGCGCCAAACACCGGCGAGCCAATGCTATTGTACATTGCGGCAACCCGTCAAGTTGTCAGCGCAGTGCTCATCGTCGAGTGGGAAACGGACGGACACAAATTCCTCCTCCAAAGGCCGGTCTACTACGTGTCCACTGTCCTCACTCCATGCAAACTACGATACCCGCATTATCAAAAGATTGCATACGCGGTATTCATGGCATCCCGGAAGCTACGACATTACTTTCAAGAGTGTTCGATTACAGTAGCCTCGGAAGTACCACTCAATGACATTATCAACAACCGCGATGCAATGGGCCGGATTGCAAAATGGGCCATTGAGCTCCTCCCGTTCGATATAACCTATAAGCCACGGCGAGCTATCAAATCGCAAGTGTTGGCCGACTTCGTCGCAGAATGGACGGAGGCCGAACTCCCTAAAGAGTACGGCACATACTCAAACTGGATCATGCATTTCGACGGCTCCAAAATGTTGGCCGGACTGGGGGCTGGCGTCGTTTTGACGTCCCCCATAGGAGACACAGTCCAATATGTACTCCGAATTATGTACACGGACTCCAACAATGCAACCGAATATGAGGCCCTTCTACATGGTCTCCAGATGGCAATATCCATGGGCATTCAACGCCTAGAGGTACGCGGGGATTCGAACCTCGCGATACCCCAAATAAATGGCGACTTCGACGCCAAGGATCCAAAAATGGTAGCTTACCGCAATGCCGTCCTAAAAATGTCTGCCTGGTTCGAAGGGCTGGAGTTTCACCATATAGCCCGAGAAAACAATCAAGCAGCGGACGTCCTGGCACGCATCGGAGCAAAACGCGATGCAGTCCCCCCCCAACATCTTTCTGGAAAGATTGTTCAAGCCATCCGTAGCATGGGAGGGGGAACCCGCAATTAACAGCCCGGACTCAGCCGCACCACTCGACGCTGAACAACCTGACATAATTGGAGGTTCTGCCAATGAAATCACACCTTCAGCCCACGTAATAATGGCGGTTATCGCCCCGTGGACAGAACCATTCCTAGCCTACCTTACTAGGCAGGAACTCCCAGAGGACCAAAACGAGGCCTGCTGCATAGTGCGATGATCAAAAGCCTATAAAGTCCACGAGGGAGAGCTTTATAAGAAAAGCACTACCGGAGTCCTTCAAAGGTGCATCTCCGAAGAGGAAGGGCGGAACCTCCTGGCTGAAATTCATGCCAGACTCGGTGGTCATCACGCTGCTGCTCGGTCCCTTGTAAGCAAGGCTTTCCGTACAGGCTTTTATTGGCCGACGGCCCGGGCAGACGCTCAGGACCTAGTCCAACGATGCGTTGGTTGCCAACTTTTTGCCAACCAAAGCCATATGCCACCCACCGCACTCCAAACTATCCCCATCACCTGGCCCTTTGCGGTCTGGGGGCTTGACATGGTTGGACCCCTTAGAGGTGGGACCCATAAGAAAAAATACTTATTGGTCATGGTGGACAAGTTCACCATATGGATAGAAGCCAAGCCTGTTAAAACGGCCGAATCCAGACCTGTGATAGACTTCATATCAGGGGTCGTACACCGTTACGGTGTCCCCCACAGCATCATTACTGATAACGGCACAAACTTCACCGCCGGCGAGGTAAAGCTCTCGTGCAAAAACATGGGCATCAAGCTCGACTATGCTTCTGTCTATCACCCACAAACTAACGGCCAGGTCGAACGTGCAAATGGTCTTATCATGAGCGGCATTAAACCCAGATTAGTGCGGTCCCTCAAGGAATCTAACATGCACTGGGTAGTCGAGCTCGACTCCGTACTCTGGGGGCTGCGGACCACGCCGAATGGCACCACCGGATACACACCATTCTTTATGGTATACGGCGCAGAGGCAGTTCTGCCCTGCGACATAATTCATGACTCACCTCGAGTGCGCATGTACGAAGAAAGAGAAGCCGAGCTTGATCGGCAGGCAACTTGGACGCCTTGGAGGAGGAGCGTGATGTGGCAAAGGCCCGTTCCGAATTCTATCAACAGCAGGCTCGAAGATATCAAAGCAGAGAAGTATGGGCCAAAAATTACAATGTTGGCGAACTAGTTCTACGCCTGCCGGATAAGAAAAAGGACAAACTCAAGCCCAAGTGGGAAGGTCCATTTACAATCGACCAAGTCCTGACTGGTGGAGCGACTCGAGCCGAACCCATGGAACGCCACCCTTCTTCGAAGATTCTATGCCTAGCGCCAGACTCCGTGTTCGTCTCCTTCCTCTGTCCATTTTTTACATTTTTCTGTCTTACATTTCTCTGCTTCCCCTCTTTTTCTTTTATAGCCCTTAAAGGCTCATCAAGTGACGCGCCACTCGTGCTCATCAAACCTGGGGGCTTCTTTAACAGAAGCTTATTTATACGGGCTTCACGCCCAACACATGTGTCAAACTTCCGCATGTACCTTTTTCTTCACCATTATATGCATCGATATGACTTATGTTTTGGCCAAGCTGGGTTGCCTGGCTCCTGTGCTTACCCCTACGTTCCCGATTGTTCGGCTAGGTGGTAAAGGGAGCACCTCTGCGATTGTTACTGCCGGGTCAGCCGGATGTGTACCTCAGATTGGGTGAAGCCGAAAGCTAGCGGTCTTAAGGGAATATTTGGTTGGTGAAATAAAAGATGATCTTTTTACTAATTTTATGCGCCCCCAGATGCTTTTTCTGCATCTCTTTACGCAGTCCGGACATGCACTTTAGGGCATGCCTCCCCAGCGAAAGGAACCCCTAACGGAACTATTCTCTCTAGAAGATGTTTCTTACTAACCATGTAATATAACATAACTAGTTGGGCACTTGTCTGATAAAGCACTAATGACCCCTACGCCTGGTCCTCACGCATACCCTGGTTCTTATATAACCGCTATGGTATTCGGACACACACCGGACCGTCAGGTCCCGAGGTTGAAGCGAAAAGGTTGGCAACGACAAACGGTCTACAATCCGGCTAGAAGGCATTACACATGTCAATTCAAAATTACATAGTCATTCTGACTGATTGTATTCCTCTTCTATACCATCTAACAGGCTGTTGTCGGTGTCAAAACCGGCGGATCTCGGGTAGGGGGTCCCAAACTGTGCGTCAAGGTCGGATGGTAACAGGAGACAAGGGACACTTTATTTTACCCAGGTTTGGGCCCTCTCGATGGAGGTAAAACCCTACTCATGCTAGATTAATATTGATGAAATGGGTAGTACAAGAGTAGATCTACCACGAGATCAAGGATGCTAAACCCTAGAAGCTAGCCTATGGTATGATTATGTATGATGATGGTTCGTCCTACGGACTACAACCCTCCGGTTTATATAGACACCGGATAGGGTTAGGGTTACACAGAGTCGGTTACAATGGTAGGAGATCTTGAATATCCGCACGCCTAGCTTGCCTTCCACGCCAAGAAAAGATCCTTCCAGACACGGGACGAAGTCTTCAATCTTGTGTCTTCATAGTCGTGGAGTCCGGCTGAAGGTATAGTCCGGCTATCCGAACACCCCCTCATCCAGGACTCCCTCAGTAGCCCCTGAACCAGGCTTCAATGACGACGAGTCCGGTGTGCAGATTGTCTTCGGCATTGCAAGGCGGGTTCCTCCTCCAAGTTCTTCAAGAAGATTACAAACACCAAAAATAGTGTCCGGCTCTGCAAAATAAGTTTCCATATATTGCCATATAGAGAATAATATTAACACAAATCAAATCTGCTGACGTATTCCGCAGTGCGTCCTAACACTGCGGCCAAGCTCTTTATATAAATTGTTTTCATTGTTCCACCTCAGCGTGTTTTAGCGAGGCAGTTTCCTTGGCACGTCTTTGTCAAAGCAGAGATCGTGTGCCCCTTTTAACGGGATTCTCATCAATACGGACGTGGGTAACCCAACCGCGCCATTTACCACGGCGCTTGGGAGGCAAGTGAGTTTTATTAGGTAGGTGGGGATGCCTAACCGCACCCGCTTGTATAAAGGGATAAGGATTCACCTTTTTAACCTACGCCTTCTTCCTCCTTTGCCAATCCATCTCTCGCGCACTCAAGCTCCAGCGCCCAAGTCCGCTCTTCCTTCCTCAACCTTCTCCAACAATGTCCGGAGCGGGAGGCAAGTGGATGGCCTCCTCCGTTACGGAGGCCCAAGTAAAAAAGCTAAGGAAAGCCGGATACTTGTGCAAGGACATCCCGCATCGGCTTCCTGAGAAGGGGCAGCTTCTTCCTACCCCAGGGCCCCATGAGAGGGTAGTTTTTCTTCCCCATTTCCTCCGCGGACTGGGCTTTCCACTTCACCCATTTTTCCGGGGGCTCATGTTCTACTACGGCCTGGAATTCCACGATCTGGCCCCGAACTTTGTCCTCAACATCTCGGCGTTTATCGTTGTGTGTGAGGCCTTTCTCCGCGTTCGCCCCCACTTCGGCCTCTGGCTCAAGACCTTCAACGTCAAGCCCAAGGTGGTGTTTGGCACCCAGGCGGAGTGCGGAGGCGCTATGGCCGGCAAGATGGCCAACGTCCTCTGGTTCGAGGGCTCTTATGTGGAGTCCCTAAAGGGGTGGCAGGCCAGGTGGTTTTACATCACCAAGCCACGCGATCTGAAATGGGTCGCAGCCCCCGAGTTCAGATTCGGACCCCCCACGCGGCTCATGTCCTGGAAAGAGACGGGCCTGTCGTGGGGCAACGAGGAAGAAGTGACTGGGTTGCAAACGTGCACCAGTCCCTGGTGAACAAGCCAATCCGGCTGATCAATGTTATCCAGGTCATGCTCGTTCGCCGGATCCTCCCGTGCCAACAACGGGATTTTACTTTGTGGGAATTCGACCCGGCGCAGCACCAAACCCTCAGTAGGCTCTTCGACACGACGTATGAAGACGTCTGGAAGGTGCTGACCAAAGGCGCCGAGTCCCCCACATCCGCTTCCGAGGACCGCGGATACAGCTCGCAGAATAATGCCAGCGAGGTGAGCCATCTATACCTTTGATAGGTTTGTTAAGCTCTTCTTCATAGATTAACTCTATGCGGGATCTAAACTCCCTTTACCTTTGACAGGCTTGGTGGGCTATATCCGAACCAATTAACTGTCTGGCTCCCCTGCCCGAAGACCCAGCCCCAGCTCTCTTGGTGAAGCTGATGGCTCCGGCACCTTATGTGGTGCCGAAGAAGAAGGCCAAGAAGAAGAAAACCACCGGGACTCGAAAAAGTTCCCGCAACATGGTGGTGTCGGACTTGTCATCTGACGAGTCCGCGACGCTCTCCTCTCATGAAAACGAGGAGGAGGAACAAGAAAGCTCTCCCCCCCCAGCGAGGGGAGAAAAGAAGAAGAAGGCCACCCCAACGGGGGAGGCCGAGGGGTCGAATAAAAGGAAGACCCCTCCGCCGGACTACTCCCACGACGCCGAAGAGGGCGGAGAGGAGCAGCCGTACAGAACCAAGCGTCCGGCGAAATCGTGAGTATTTATATACCAGAGTGACTCATGATATTCTTTTAATGCGCGGCTTTCCCTAATATCTCTCGTAATTTATGCAGCCCGCCCTGGGCCGAACTCGATGATTCGTCGAGCGGCTCCCTGGATTCGTCGGACGTGAACTCTGTTCCGCCCGCTGTCTCCCCCTGCAGGGCGGACGACGCCGAAGTGGCGTCACGCCAAGCTCCAGGGTAGGAGGATATAGTCCTGGAGGAGCCGCAAGGCAATCCTCCGGACCCCAGGAGTAAAGGGGATGAAACCCCCCAGGGCTCCAAGTCCGGCTTTATGCCGGACACCGCGCCGGACTCGACAGTCCTGGTCCGCGGTGGGCGAACTCCTTCCAAGAGGAGTAAGCCGTCTGAGCCGGCGACCTCCGTCCAACCAGAGGCACCGGACAATCTGCTGGAGGTGCTTGAGGGCGCCGCCATCGACGAGGAGCACCGTACTGTTATGAGTACGGTGATCCAAAGGGTTAAGTCCGCCAAGAGCGGACTGACTGAAGCTTGCGCTAGCCTTCTAACAGGCTTCAAGGTAAGTAAAAATATGTCAAATTATTTACCGCATAGACAGTAGCCCATGATGCTCTGTTCGGTGTTCAGAAAGAAAAGCCGAATAGAGGATCTAGTAATTTTCGCAGGAGTCTAACAACAAAAAGTCAAATATGCGTATGCAGGCTTCGCTGCTGTCCACCGCCGCACTGACTGCGCAGGTGGATGTCCTGAAAAAGGACCTCGGGCGGACCGAGCAAGAGCTTGGCCTTGCCAAACGGCAGCTCGAGGAGAAAGAATGTAAGAAATACCTAAAAAAAGAAAAAAGGTGCCTATAGAGAGGCTTGATTGCAGAAAGAAATAACAGGATTGTACTGCTTATCGTAGGGGCCACAACCGAGGTGGCAACCCTGAAGCAGGCGCTGGATGAGGCTGGAAAAAAATGGCCGAGGAGCGCGCCGAGCGAGAAAGGTTTGGGGTTCAGGTCGGCGTGGTGCAGCAAGAGCTGCAAGCTCTCATGAAAAAACATGAGAGTTTGGAGCTTGAGTCAAGAGCGCAAGCATCCGAGCTCGCGTCGGCCCTTGAGACCGCCAAGAGTTCCAAGGCCGAAGCCCAAAAGGCCCTGCAAGAGTTGGAGGAGGTGAAAAAGATAGCATCGGGTAAGGCATTCTTAATGCAAAGTAGGAATATAAAAGTAAACTACCTGTTACTTACCCGAATCCGGAGTTCTCTAGGGGCGTCCGCCGATCTTCCCCGCAGCGTATCCTCCGCTGCCGCGTTCTACCGAGCTGAAGAGGGCAGCTCGACGGAGAGTGTGTTCTGGTCTCAGTATTCTGAGGCCGGACACCCTGTGCCTTTGAGCGATCAGCTGAAACAGCTGGTCGAGCTCCAGAAGGCGGCCGAACAGGCCATGAAGGGCTTACTAGCTCGGCTGTGGCCTGGAGAGGCCCTGCCTGGGAGCTATTTCGGGATAGTGCGGCGGCTGGTGGAGGCCTGTCCACGGCTTGAGGTCATCAAGCGCTCCGTCTGCATTGAAGGTGCCCGGAGGGCCCTTTCCCATGTAAGGGTGCACTGGGGTAAGCTGGACGGAGAGAAGCTGGTGAAGGACGGGCCGCCGCCGGGGAAGGAGCATCGCAAGCCCGAGAACTACTACAAGGAAGTTCTTGCCGGAGCCCGCCTTGTCGCGGATGAATGTACTAAAGATGTAGTATTTGAATGAACACGCTCGTTTGTATCCTGTGCGCTGAAAACTTGTTCATATGCGCTAAGCAATGCTTATTGAATTTAAAATATTATTTTCTGTGCGGCCGTTTATCAAAAATCGAGAGATGGCCAGTCGTCGGCTTCTGCCCCCATGACACCGGATAGGGTTAGGGTTACACAGAGTCGGTTACAATGGTAGGAGATCTTGAATATCCGCACGCCTAGCTTGCCTTCCACGCCAAGAAAAGATCCTTCCGGACACGGGACGAAGTCTTCAATCTTGTATCTTCATAGTCATGGAGTCCGGCTGAAGGTATAGTCCGGCTATCCGAACACCCCCTAATCTAGGACTCCCTCAGTTGTCTAATTTACAGTCCTGCTGGGAATACTTCGCGGCCAACTCTACTTGGCCGTATACTAAGCTTACAGGGATCTCCTTCCCGTCAGGCCCCACTGGTCCGACCTCGGCCATGTGGTTTGGGTCAGACTTCGTAAAACGGGTCTTCACCATGGCTCAGGCCTCCTTAGCGCCTTGTCGGCAGGCCGATATCTTCCACAACCGGAAGCGCCGCCGAGCTCCCTTCAGCTTCTCCGCAAGCTCTCCAAGGCCCTCGGGCATGGAGTGGGCAGGCCATAAGGCTTGGGCAACGCCTCGCATCGCCTGCCGAATTCGCTCGTGCAGTTGAAAGAGTTCGGGAAGAAGGTCACCCGTAGAACTAGACATCTCCTCTGCAGGACGACCTGTGAGCATACCTACAGACATTACTCTGTTAATCGACTTCCTCGCCGAACTCTTTTTTCAAATTTCGTTCAAGCACTTACTAAAAATGCCGCGTCGAAGCCGCTGATTCTCCTTCGTGGAGTCCGACAGCTGGCCACGAACGTCTTTAAGTTCGACGTCCAGCTTGGTATTGGCATCTTGAAGATCATTGTTCTCTCGCCTCACCTTTGTCAACATACTCTCACCAGCCTTTAGCCGGCGTAAGAGTTGTTGCTTTTCCGGATTGAGTCCGGCGCCATCTGCAATATGATTTGTCAGATTTGCACCCGAACCGCACAATACTAATCTTTCGAAGTGTATCTTACCATAGGGGGTCCCTTTGGGTTCCCCTGCTGCGGCTAGTGCGGCCTCTAGTTGGGCCTTGCAATTTTCCAGCTCCTGGGACAGTACGGTATTCTTCTCTGTAAGAACCTGCATATTAAGTGATCCTTAAATCAGTTACTTTAACTGTTTCAAGTCTCGGGGGCTACTGGTATATATATATTTGACCAAAATTTTCTTACCCGTATGTCTTTTACATACTGCTCCGTGGCTCTGGCTAAACCATTTTGAGCGGCACGGAGGTACGCATCTCCCAAATTAAAGGCACCTAAAGCCTCTTGGGAGAAACAAGCGTCGCGTAAAACTGTCCGGCGACGCCTGTGGTTCATGGCACTCTCCACTTCAGAATTTGTGGCAAACAGACTGTCCGCATCCTCTGTCGGAGGAGCGTCCAGTGCGCGCCTGGTGCTCGCCTCCGCTTCCTGGCCAGACGTTGGAGCCTGGCTGGTGGAGGCGCGATTGGCAACCTCTCTGGATGTAGTCCGGCGCGGTCTCTTTGTTCTGAAGATAACACGAACGTTAATATGCCCTGACAGAATAACACCAGGGAAACAGAGGGTGCGCTATACCTTTGCGCCGGCATCTCAGTCCGGACTACATTCCTTTTTGCCCCACGAGGCCCTGCGGCCCCTCGTTGGCTAGCCGCCGCAGGTTCGGCCTCCCGCCTCGGAAATCTCCCCTGCAAAACACGGTTGTCGTTAGAAACACCAGAATACGGGAAAATGGAATCTCTCTCAGGGGAATAAAACTCCGGTTTCTGTCACCTGGGAGGCCGGGATTAACCCGGGGTAATCAGCCGTAATGGCTACCAAGGTATTGTCCATGCTTAGCTGATGGAACACCCCGTCTATAAGCTCCACTAATATATCCGGATCCTCTTCGGAGTCCGGATTGAGGGAACGTTCTGGGTCCTCGGGCTGTGGGGGGCGGCTGCTTATATATCCTTTACCGCCTGCCGCAGTTCCTGTATTGAAGTCGTTAGACTACATATCCAACCGTGGGAGTATAAAAATCTTTACAAGGCGGCGGCCGAGGCCGGCCCCTTACGACCATAACGTGTGGCATCATCCTCCCCGTTGAAATCCCACTTGGGGTGGCCTCTATATTGAAGCGGCTGCACCCCCCGCATAATGCATGCGGCCATGACTCCAATCATGGTTAGTCCGAAATGAGCTAACAGTCTTATCCGGCCCATCAGGTAAAGGACGTCTCTGTCGCTTTCTCTCTGAGAGCTCCGCGGACGCGAGCTCAAGCGTTTCTTCAATGGAGCACTGTTGAACTCAGGAAGACCGACCCGGATAGGGTCCGGTAGCGGGACGTCATCTATGTAAAACCATTCCGAAGGCTAGTCCTCGGATGCCTTCTTTGGGGTTCCGGATAGGTATCCGGTCCCGGCGATGCGCCATACTTCGGCTCCGCCCACTTGATATATAGACCCCTCTTGGGAATGGGGCACCAGGCAGAACAACCTCTTCCACAACGCGAAATGAGCCTCAACGCCTAAAAATAGCTCGCAAAGGGCGACGAAACCCGCGATATGCAATACAGAGGCGGGCGTGAGATTGTGCAGCTGGAGGCCGTAGAACTCCAGGAGCCCGCGGAGAAATGGATGAATTGGAAATCCCAGTCCCCTTATTAGATAGGGGATGAGGCACACCCGCTCTCCTTTAGAGGGATTGGGGGTGCTCTCTCCTGCCAATCCTGTCAAAGGCAAGGGAGTTTAGATCCCGCATATAGTCAAACTATGAAAGACAAAGAACCTGTAAAAGGTAAAAGCAGCTTACCGCGCCTGCTTGACGCTGCGCGCTGAATCTGCGATCCTGGGAAGCGGATGCGGGAGCCTCGGCGCCCTTGAACAGCACCTTCCAGGCGTCTTCGTACGTAGTGTCGAAAAGCCTGCTTAGTGTTCGGTGTTGTGCCGGATTGAACTCCCACAAGCTGAAAGCCCGTTGTTGGCACGGGAGGATCCGGCGGATGAGCATGACCTGGACTACGTTAACGAGTTTGAGCTTCTTGTTCACCAGGTTTTGGACGCATGTTTGGAGTCCGGTCATCTCTCCTTTCTTGCCCCACGACAGGCCCGTCTCCTTCCAGGAGGTGATCCGCGTAGGGGCTCCAGATCGGAACTCGGGGGCTGCGAACCATTCAGGGTCACGCGGCTCGGTGATGTAGAACCACCCCGATTGCCACCCCTTAAGGGTCTCCACAAAAGAGCCCTCGATCCATAGGACGTTGGGCATCTTGCCCATCATGGCCCCTCCGCACTCCGCCTGGTAGCCGCGCACTACCTTCGGCTTGACGTTAAAGGTCTTCAGCCATAAACCTAAGTGGGTGAAGGAAATATGCCCTAGAGGCAATAATAAAGTTACTATTTATTTCCTTATATCATGATAAATGTTTATTATTCATGCTAGAATTGTATTAACCGGAAACATAATACATGTGTGAATACATAGACAAACAGAGTGTCACTAGTATGCCTCTACTTGACTAGCTCGTTGATCAAAGATGGTTAAGTTTCCTAGCCATAGACATGAGTTGTCATTTGATTAACGGGATCACATCATTAGGAGAATGATGTGATTGACATGACCCATTCCGTTAGCTTAGCACTCGATCATTTAGTATGTTGCTATTGCTTTCTTCATGACTTATACATGTTCCTATGACTATGAGATTATGCAACTCCCGTTTACCGGAGGAACACTTTGTGTGCTACCAAACGTCACAACGTAACTGGGTGATTATCAAGGTGCTCTACAGGTGTCTCCGAAGGTACTTGTTCGGTTGGCGTATTTCGAGATTAGGATTTGTCACTCTGAATGTCGGAGAGGTATCTCTGGGCCCTCTCGGTAATGCACATCACTTAAGCCTTGCAAGCATTGCAACTAATGAGTTAGTTGTGAGATGATGTATTACGGAACGAGTAAATAGACTTGCCGGTAACGAGATTGAACTAGGTATTGAGATACCGACGATCGAATCTCGGGCAAGTAACATACCGATGACAAAGGGAACAATGTATGTTGTTATGCGGTCTGACCGATAAAGATCTTCGTAGAATATGTAGGAGCCAATATAAGCATCCAGGTTCCGCTATTGGTTATTGACCGGAGACGTGTCTCGGTCATGTCTACATTGTTCTCGAACCGTCGGGTCCGCACGCTTAATGTTACGATGACAGTTATATTATGAGTTTATGAGTTTTGATGTACCGAATGAGTTCGGAGTCCCGGATGAGATCGGGGACATGACGAGGAGTCTCGAAATGGTCGAGACGTAAAGATCAATATATTGGACGACTATATTCGGACATCGGAAAGGTTCTGAGTGGTTCGGGTATTTTTCGGGGTACCGGGGAGTTACGGGAATACAGGGGAAAAGTATTGGGCCTTATTGGGGCATACGGGAAAGAGAGAGGCTGCCTAGGGCAGGCCGCGCGCCCCCCAAGGCCTAGTCCGAATTGGACTAGGGGGAGGGTCTGCGCCCCCTCCTTCCTTCCCTTCTCCTTTCCCCTTCCTTGTCTCCTACTCCTACTACATGGAAGGACTCCTAGTTGGACTAGGAAAGGGGGAATCCTACTCCCGGTGGGAGTAGGACTCCCTAGGGCGCGCCATAGAGAGGGCCCGCCCTCCCCTCCTCCACTCCTTTATATACGGGGGCAGGGGGCACCCCATAGACACACAAGTTGATCTTCGTGATCGTTCCTTAGCCGTGTGCGGTGCCCCCCTGCACGATATTACACCTTAGTCATATTGTAACGGTGCTTAGGCGAAGCCCTGCGACAGTTCAACATTAAGATCGTCACCACGCCGTCGTGCTGACAGAACTCCTCCCCGAAGCTTTGCTGGATCGGAGCCCGGGGAGCGTCATCGAGCTGAACGTGTGCCAAGAACTCGGACGTGCCGGAGTAACGGCGCTTGGATCGGTTGGACCGGGAAGACGTACGACTACTTCCTCTATGTTGCGTCAATGCTTCCACTTCGGTCTACGAGGGTACGTAGACAACAATCTCCCGTCTCGTTGCTATGCATCACCATGATCTTGTGTGTGCGTAGGAAATTTTTGAAATTACTACGTTCCCCAACAGTGGCATCCGAGCCTAGGTTTTATGGTTTGATGTTATATGCACGAGTAGAACACAAGTGAGTTGTGGGCGATATAAGTCATACTGCTTACCAGCATGTCATACTTTGGTTCGGCGGTATTGTTGGATGAAGCGGCCCGGACCGACATTACGCGTATGCTTACGCGAGACTGGTTCTACCGACGTGCTTTGCACACAGGTGGCTGGCGGGTGTCAGTTTCTCCAACTTTAGTTGAACCGAGTGTGGCTACGCCCGGTCCTTGCGAAGGTTAAAACAGTACCAACTTGACAAACTATCGTTGTGGTTTTGATGCGTAGGTAAAATTGGTTCTTGCTCAGCCCGTAGCAGCCACGTAAAACTTGCAGCAACAAAGTAGAGGACGTCTAACTTGTTTTTGCAGGGCATGTTGTGATGTGATATGGTCAAGGCATGATGCTAAATTTTATTGTATGAGATGATCATGTTTTGTAACCGAGTTATTGGCAACTAGCAGGAGCCATATGGTTGTCGCTTTATTGTATGCAATGCAATCGCCCTGTAATGCTTTACTTTATCACTAAGCGGTAGCGATAGTCGTAGAAGCATAAGATTGGCGAAACGACAACGATACTACGATGGAGATCAAGGTGTCGCGCCGGTGACGATGGCAATCATGGAGGTGCTTCGGAGATGGAGATCACAAGCACAAGATGATGATGGCCATATCATATCACTTATATTGATTGCATGTGATGTTTATCTTTTATGCATCTTATCTTGCTTTGATTGATGGTAGCATTATAAGATGATCTCTCACTAAATTTCAAGATAAAAGTGTTCTCCCTGAGTATGCACCATTGCCAAAGTTCGTCGTGCCCAGACACCACGTGATGATCGGGTGTGATAAGCTCTACGTCCATCTACAACGGGTGCAAGCCAGTTTTGCACACGCAGAATACTCAGGTTAAAATTGATGAGCCTAGCATATGCAGATATGGCCTCGGAACACGGAGACCGAAAGGTCGAGCGTGAATCATATAGTAGATATGATCAACATAGTGATGTTCACCATTGAAAGCTACTCCATTTCACGTGATGATCGGTTATGGTTTAGTTGATTTGGATCACGTGATCACTTAGAGGATTAGAGGGATGTCTATCTAAGTGGGAGTTCTTAAGTAATATGATTAATTGAACTTTAATTTATCATGAACTTAGTCCTGGTAGTATTAGCATATCTATGTTGTAGATCAAGAGCTCGCGTTGTTGCTTCCCTGTGTTTATTTTGATATGTTCCTAGAGAAAATTGTGTTGAAAAGATGTTAGTAGCAATGATGCGGATTGGATCCATGATCTGAGGTTTATCCTCATTGCTGCACAGAAGAATTATGTCCTTGATGCACCGCTAGGTGACAGACCTATTGCAGGAGCAGATGCAGACGTTATGAACGTTTGGCTAGCTCAATATGATGACTACTTGATAGTTTAGTGCACCATGCTTAACGGCTTAGAATCGGGACTTCAAAGACGTTTTGAACGTCATGGACCATATGAGATGTTCCAGGAGTTGAAGTTAATATTTCAAGCAAATACCCGAGTTGAGGGATATGAAGTCTCCAACAAGTTCTATAGCTAAAAGATGGAGGAGAATCGCTCAACTAGTGAGCATGTGCTCAGATTGTCTGGGTACTACAATCGCTTGAATCAAGTGGGAGTTAATCTTCCAGATAAGATAGTGATTGATAGAATTCTCTAGTCACCATCACCAAGTTAGTAGAACTTCGTGATGAACTATAGTATGCAAGGGATGACGAAAATGACTCCCGAGCTTTTCATGACGATGAAATCGATGAAGGTAGAAATCAAGAAAGAGCATCAAGTGTTGATGGTTGACAAGATCACTAGTTTCAAGAAAAGGGCAAAGGGAAAAGGGGAACTTCAAGAAGAACAGCAAGCAAGTTGCTTCTCAAGTGAAGAAGCCCAAGTGTGGTCCTAAACCTGAGACTAAGTGCTTCTACTTCAAAGGGACTGGTCACTGGAAGCGGAACTACCCCAAGTGATTGGCGGATAAGAAGGATGGCAAAGTGAACATAAGTATATTTGATATACATGTTATTGATGTGTACTTTACTAGTGTTTATAGCAACCCCTCAGTATTTGATACTAGTTCAGTTGCTAAGATTAGTAACTCGAAACGGGAGTTGCAGAATAAACGGAGACTAGTTAAGGGTGAAGTGATGATGTGTGTTGGAAGTGGTTCCAAGATTGATATGATCATCATCGCACACTCTCTATACTTTCGAGATTAGTGTTGAACCTAAATAAGTGTTCTTTGGTGTTTGCATTGAGCATGAATATGATTTGATCATGTTTATTGTAATACGGTTATTCATTTAAGTAAGAGAATAAATTGTTGTTCTGTTTACATGAATAAAACCTTATATGGTTACACACCCAATGAAAATAGTTCATTGGATCTCGCGCGCGTGGTGCGAGGAGGATCTGGTCCCGCCGCTGGTCCCGCCTGACGCTGGCGCGCGGGGCGAGGGGGATTCGGCCCCGCTGCTGGTCCCGCCTGAAGCTGACGCGGCAGTACGGGAGTGGCCCGCCCTGGATCCAGAACTGGAGCCATCAAGGGCTTGATCCGAGGCGGATGCGGTCGCGTGATCCGAGATCTGCACGCGTGCTGGGGTGGCAGGCGCCGCCGGATCTTCTTCGTTATCTGTGCCAGCTTCGTCTCCTTCCTCAGCATGAAATATAGGATCAAAACCAGCCATATTTTCGAAATCTTGGTCATTTTGAGCACCGTTTTCTCCAGGGACCTGCACAGGCATAAGACAAAGACCAGTACCAGCAGGAATATCATCACATTGGTTAGTACAATTGTTGTCGCCCCCATGATCAAAAGACCGAAGATGTGAAGGAAGAAGAAGAATTTCTTTGCGGAGAAGTGCACCAGCATTAGGATGAAGGGATGCAAAGGGAAACATGGACTCATCAAATACAACATCTCTGGATATATACACCCGGCCAGTAGGAACATCAAGGCACTTGACCCCTTTATGCATGGGGCTATAGCCTAAAAATACACACCGTTTTGAGCGGAAAGCGAGTTTGCGTGTGTTGTAGGGCCTAAGATTGGGCCAACAGGCACAACCAAAAATACGAAGAGATGTATAGTTGGGTGTGACACCAAGAAGTCGTGTAATGGGTGTTTCAAATTTGATGACTTTACTTGGAAGCAAGTTGATGAGATATGTAGCACTTAAGAATGCTTCATCCCAAAATTTAAGCGGCATGGAAGCATTTGCTAGCAAGGCAAGCCCCATATCAACTATGTGACGGTGCTTTCTTTCAGCGGATCCATTTTGTTGGTGAGCATGAGGACAAGATACATGGTGCGATATGCCAAGCTTTTGAAAAAAAGAATTTAGTTTTTCATACTCACCACCCCAGTCACTTTGCATAGCAATGATTTTAGAGTTCAGTTTGCGCTCAACAAGATTTTGGAAATTGAGGAAAACTTAGAATACATCAGATCGCTTTTTCAACAGATAAATCCAAGTAAATTTACTATAGTCATCAATAAAACTTACATAATAGGAAAATCTACCAACTGAAGTAGGAGCTGGCCCCCATACATCTGAAAAGATAAGTTGTAAAGGGGCAGTAGACACACTAGTAGAAATTGGGTAAGGTAACTGATGACTTTTTGCTTGTTGACACGGATCACAAACTGACTCACTACTAGGCTCATAAGAGAGTTTATTTTTGCTAAGAACATATCTAACTATGACTGAAGATGGATGACCTAAACGACTATGCCACCTTGATGTAGATAGCTTGGTGCCAATATTTGCTTGTTTATTGGACCATGAAGATGATGATGATGATGATATGAGTGGGTAGAGACCTCCCACGCACCGTCCTCTAAGAATGACTCTCCTTGTTCTCAAGTCCTTAACCAAGAAAAAATAAGGATAGAATTCAATAAGAACATTGTTATCAAGAGTGAATCGATGAACGGAAACAAAATTTTTAGAGGTTTGAGGGACATGCAAGACATTGGTCAAGTTTAAATTTTTCACGGGGGTTTTAACAATTGAACTGCCAATGTGTGTGATATCCATACCAGAACCGCTTGCCGTGCGAATTTGGTCGCCTCCATTGTACTTCTCCCGCATCGTCAACTTGTCAAGTTCACCTGTGATGTGGTTTGTTGTTGCACTGTCGGCGTACCAGTTGGTGTCCACGCCATAGGAGACTGCATGCGCCTCCTTTTCTTCCTGGTCATTTTCTCCATAACGCCACCAGCAAACTCGTGCACCTCCTGGATGGTGTTTGTAGCATATCTGACACTCTGGATAGTCATGCTGTTGCTCACGAACCTGCTGTTGCTGTTGCTGTTGCTGTCGAGGACGGCCTCTGAATACGCCGCCTCCATTGGAGGAAGACGACTGTCAGTCACCGCGGTCACCACGATCACCACGGCCACGGCCTCTTCCTCCACGCCCGCGAGATCTGCCACGAGACTGGCCACGGCCTCTCTAGACTGCATTAGCGGATGAATGGAACCCGCCTGAAGATGAGTCGCCAAGCATCTCTATCCTTTGATCAAAGGCAGAGATCTGAGAAAAAAGGTCGTCGGCTGTGATGATGTTTTTAACAGTGCCGATTGCCGCCACCACGGGGTCGTAGTCGCGGTCCAGTCCGGCCAGAATATAGTCCACCATCTCCGGATCAGATACGGGACGACCTGCAGCTAGTTCATCCCCAAGACTTTTCATCTTCGCCATATACGCCGAGCTTGACATCGTGCCCTTCTTGGTATTGGTGATGGCGATTCTCAGATTAGTAATCCGAGACTGAGATTGTGAGGCGAAGAGATTTGTCACCGTCGTCCAGAGCTCAAAGGTGGAATCTTTCCCAACAACTTGTGCAAGAATTTCTGGAGACATGGAATTGAGAAGGTATGATAGAACCTGCTGATCTTTGGCGATCCAGGGTCCGTATAGGGGATTCGGCTCTAGGGCCGTGGTCTTGTCTGCCTTCGTGATCTCCACCATCTTGGGTGGAGCGGCATCGGTGTTGTCCAGGAGCCCCGTCACCTGCGCGCCTCGCAGGGCTGGGAGGACCTGCGTCTTCCAGAGGATAAAATTACCTCTTGCGAGCTTCTCAGACGGCGACGATCCAAGGTTGAGGGAGACGCCGGCGGAGGAAGCCATGGAGACGATGATGTGTGGTTTCTAGGGTTTTGGATTGTGGCTAGATGTATGAGAAGAGGTGGCTCTGATTACCATGAAAGATATCAAGCGTTCCTGCTCCATCGAGGGAGCCGCGTGGTAGTTTATATTGATGTGTGGCCGAAGCCTGGCTTGACGTACAAGGTTATGACAGGAAGAGTTTGGGTAGAATACAAGAGACGGAAGGAGGTTGAGATTACAACTCTATATTCTAACAGAGGGCTTCGGTTCTACAACAGGTAAAATATTTGAGTTACGAGTTTGGCCTTCAGTTAAAACAATGTGAAATAGTTTCACTACTCACGCCACCTGGAACACCATAGTGTAATGGTGTGTCCGAACATCGTAACCGTACTTTATTAGATATGGTGCAATCTATGATGTCACTTGCCGATTTACCACTATCATTTTGGGGTTATGCATTAGAGACAGCTGCATTCACGTTAAATAGGGCACCATCTAAATCCGTTGAGACGACACTATATGAACTATGGTTTAGCAAGAAACCAAAGTTGTCGTTTCTTAGAGTTTGGGGTTGTGATGCTTATGTGAAAAAGTTTCGTCCTGATAAGCTCAAACTAAAATCGGAGAAATGTGTCTTCATAGGATACTCAAAGGAAACTGTTGGGTACACCTTCTATCACAGATCCGAAGGCAAGACATTCGTTGCTAAGAATGGATCCTTTCTAGAGAAGGAGTTTCTCTCAAAAGAAGTGAGTGGGAGGAAAGTAGAACTTGATGAGGTAATTGTACCTGCTGCCTTATTGGAAAGTAGTTCATCACAGAAAACGGTTTGTGTGACACCTACACCAATTAGTGAGGAAGTTAATGATGATGATCATGAAACTTCAGATCAAGTTATTACTGAACCTCGTAGATCAACCAGAGTAAGATCCGCACCAGAGTGGTACGGTAATCCTGTTCTGGAAATCATGCTGCTAGATCATGATGAACCTACGAACTATGAAGAAGTGATGGTGAGCCCAGATTCCGCAAAATGGCTTGAAGCCATGAAATCTGAGATGGGATCCATGTATGAGAATAAAGTATGGACTTTGGTTGACTTGCCCGATGATCGGCAAGCAATTGAGAACAAATGGATCTTCAAGAGAAAGACGGACGCTGATAGTAGTGTTACTATCTACAAAGCTAGAATTGTCGCAAAAAGGCTTTCGACAAGTTCAAGATGTTAACTACGATGAGAGTTTCTCACTCGTATCTATGCTTAAAGTCTGTCCGAATCATGTTAGCAATTGCCGCATTTTATGAAATCTGGCAAATGGATAACAAAACTGCAATCCTTAATGGATTTATTAAAGAAGAGTTGTATATGATGCAACCAGAAGGTTTTGTCAATCCTAAAAGTGCTAACAAAATATGCAAGCTCCAGCGATCCATCTATGGACTGGTGCAAGCATCTCGGAGTTGGAATATACGCTTTGATAAGTTGATCAAAGCATATAGTTTTATACAGACTTGCGCTGAAGCCTGTATTTACAAGAAAGTGAGTGGGAGCACTACAACATTTCTGATAAGTATATGTGAGTGACATACTGTTGATCGGAAATAATGTAGAATTATTCTGCAAAGCATAAAGGAGTGTTTGAAAGGAGTTTTTCAAAGAAAGACCTCGGTGAAGCTGCTTACATATTGAGCATCAAGATCTATAGAGATAGATCAAAACGCTTGATAAGTTTTTTTCAATTAGTACATACCTTGACAAGATTTTGAAGTAGTTCAAAATGGAACAGTCAAAGAAAGAGTTCTTGCCTGTGTTACAAGGTGTGAAGTTGAGTAAGACTCAAAACCCGACCACGGCAGAAGATAGAAAGAAAATGAAAGTCATTCCCTATGCCTTGGCCATAGGTTCTATAAAGTATGCCATGCTGTGTACCAGATCTACTGTATACCCTACACTGATTTTTGGCAAGGGAGTACAATAGTGATCTAGGAGTAGATCACTAGACAGCGGTCAAAATTATCCTTAGTGGAATAAGGATATGTTTCTCGATTATGGACGTGACAAAAAGGTTCGTCGTAAAGGGTTACGTCGATGCAAGTTTTTGAAACCGATCTGGATGACTCTATGTCTCGATCCAGATACATATTGAAAAGTGGGAGAAATTAGCTAAAGTAGCTCCTTGCAGAGCATTGCTGACATGGAAATTTGCAAAATACTTACGGATCTGAATGTGACAGACCCGTTGACTAAAATTATCTCACAAGCAAAACATGATCACACCTTAGTACTCTTTGGGTGTTAATCGCATAGCGATGTGAACTAGATTAGTGACTCTAGTAAACCCGTTGGGTGTTGATCACATATCGATGTGAACTATGGGTGTTAATCACATGGTGATGTGAGCTATTGCTGTTAAATCACATCGCGATGTGAACTAGGTTATTGACTCTAGTGCAAGTGGGAGACTGAAGGAAATATGCCCTAGAGGCAATAATAAAGTTATTATTTATTTCCTTATATCATGATAAATGTTTATTATTCATGCTAGAATTGTATTAACCGGAAACATAATACGTGTGTGAATACATAGACAAACAGAGTGTCACTAGTATGCCTCTACTTGACTAGCTCGTTGATCAAAGATGGTTAAGTTTCCTAGCCACAGACATGAGTTGTCATTTGATTAACGGGATCACATCATTAGGAGAATGATGTGATTGACATGACCCATTCCGTTAGCTTAGCACTCGATCATTTAGTATGTTGCTATTGCTTTCTTCATGACTTATACATGTTCCTATGACTATGAGATTATGCAACTCCCGTTTACCGGAGGAACACTTTGTGTGCTACCAAACGTCACAACGTAACTGGGTGATTATCAAGGTGCTCTACAGGTGTCTCCGAAGGTACTTGTTCGTTTGGCGTATTTCGAGATTAGGATTTGTCACTCTGAATGTCGGAGAGGTATCTCTGGGCCCTCTCGGTAATGCACATCACTTAAGCCTTGCAAGCATTGCAACTAATGAGTTAGTTGCGAGATGATGTATTACAGAACGAGTAAAGAGACTTGCCGGTAACGAGATTGAACTAGGTATTGAGATACCGACGATCGAATCTCGGGCAAGTAACATACCGATGACAAAGGGAACAACGTATGTTGTTATGCGGTCTGACCGATAAAGATCTTCGTAGAATATGTAGGAGCCAATATGAGCATCTAGGTTCCGCTATTGGTTATTGACCGGAGACGTGTCTCGGTCATGTCTACATTGTTCTCGAACCGTAGGGTCCGCACGCTTAACGTTACGATGACAGTTATATTATGAGTTTATGAGTTTTGATGTACCGAAGGAGTTCGGAGTCCCGGATGAGATCGGGGACATGACGAGGAGTCTCGAAATGGTCGAGACGTAAAGATCGATGTATTGGACGACTATATTCGGACATCGGAAAGGTTCTGAGTGGTTCGGGTATTTTTCGGGGTACCGGAGAGTTACGGGAATACGGGGGGAAAAGTATTGGGCCTTATTAGGCCATACGGGAAAGAGAGAGGGGCTGCCAAGGGCAGGCCGCGCCCCCCCCCAAGGCCTAGTCCGAATTGGACTAGGGGGAGGGTCTGCGCCCCCTCCTTCCTTCCCTTCTCCTTTCCCCTTCCTTGTATCCTACTCCTACTACATGGAAGGACTCCTAGTTGGACTAGGAAAGGGGGAATCCTACTCCCGGTGGGAGTAGGACTCCCTAGGGCGCGCCATAGAGAGGGCGGCCCTCCCCTCCTCCACTCCTTTATATACGGGGGCAGGGGGCACCCCATAGACACACAAGTTGATCGTCGTGATCGTTCCTTAGCCGTGTGCGGTGCCCCCCTCCACGATATTACACCTCGGTCATATTGTAGCGGTGCTTAGGTGAAGCCCTGTGACAGTTGAACATTAAGATCGTCAGCACGCCGTCGTGCTGACAGAACTCCTCCCCGAAGCTTTGCTGGATCGGAGCCCGGTGAGCGTCATCGAGCTGAACGTGTGCCAAGAACTCGGACGTGCCGGAGTAACGGCGCTTGGATCGGTTGGACCGGGAAGACGTACGACTACTTCCTCTACGTTGCGTCAACGCTTCCGCTTCAGTCTACGAGGGTACGTAGACAACACTCTTCCCTCTCGTTGCTATGCATCATCATGATCTTGTGTGTGCGTAGGAAATTTTTTAAATTACTACGTTCCCCAACAGTGGGGCGGGATGTGGAGGAAGGCCTCGCACACGACGATGAACTCCGAGATGTTGAGGATAAAATTCAGGGCCAGATCATGGAAATCTAGGCCGTAGTAGAACATGAGACCCCGGACAAATGGGTGGAGGGGAAAACCTAGTCCGTGGACGAAATGGGTGAGGAACACCGCCCTCTCATGGGGCCTTGGAGTGGGGATGAGCTGCCCCTCTTTGGGAAGCCGGTGCAGGATTTCGTCAGACAAGTTTCCGGCCTTCCTCAGCTTTTTGATGTGTCCCTCCGAGACGGAGGAGACCATCCACTTGCCTCCCGCTCCGGACATGGCTGGAGAAGGTTGAGGTGGGGAGTGCGGACTTGGGCGATGGAGCTCGAGTGCGCAGAAATGGATGAGCAAAGGAGGAAGAAGGCATGGATATAAAAGGTGGTTCCTTATCCCCTTATATGGGCGGACGCAACTACGCGTCCCCACTAGCCTGGTAAAACTCGCTCATCTCCCAAGCGCCGTAATCAATGGCGCGGTTGGGTTACCCACGCCCGTATTGATGAGAATCCCGGAATAAAGGGACATGATCTCTGCTTTGACAAGACGTGCCAAGGAAACAACCTCGCATAACCCGCTGAGGTGGAGCAGTGAAAACGATTCGAATAAAGGCTTGGCCGTGGTGTGATGTCACGCTACGGAATACGTCAGCAGATTAGATTTGTGTAAATATTATTCTCTCTATGGCAATATGTGGAAACTTATTTTGCAGAGCCGGACACTATCCTTGTCTTCAAAATCTTCTATGAAGTACTTGGAGGAGGAACCCGCCTTGCAATGCCGAAAACAATATGCACGCCGGTATTCCAAAGAAGACATCCGAAGACTGGCCTTCAGAGTGGTTTTATATGGAGGATGTCCCCCTTCCGGACCCTATTCGGACGGGCCTTCCTGAGTTCAACAACGCTCCCTTGAAGAAACGCCGCAGCTGGCGCCCTCGGAGCCCCCAGGAGGAAGATAATGGGGAAGTCCTTTACCTGATGGGCCGGATACAGACGCTGGCCTAGTCAAGATTGACAGTAATCAAGGTTATGTCAATATGTATAATGCGGGGGGTGCAGCCACTTCAATATCGGGGGCAAACCATGTGGCACTTCAACTGAGAAGATGATGCCACCCGCTGCGGTCGTAAGGGACCGGACTCAGTAGCTGCTCTAGCAAAAATTCTGTCCGATTTATACAAAGAAGAGGAAGAGGAGTTCATCCGCATCAAGCCACGGGATGGATTCTCCATGTACAACCCTCCAAGCTGGGTGAGCTGCTATTTTTTACTACAAACCTTCCCGCATTCTTCGTCATAAGTATTTACCTTGCCATTTCATAGCAGGAACTGCGAAAGGCTGTAAGGGAGGTCCACAGCCCGCCTCCACAACCGGAGGACCCTGATCGGGCCCTCGACCCCGGACTCGAAGAAGATCTGGACACATTTGTGGAGCTTATTGACAGGAAGTTCTATCAATTAAGCTGCGACGGTGCCATGGTGCCCATCATAGCCGATTATCCGGGACTACTCCCTGCATCGCATGTAAGTAATATCGGAGTCCTAACTTCCAAGAAGGATCCCTTTTTCTGCACCTCACCTACTGCACACATATGGTGTCTTACAGGGAAGGCCCTCGGGACGCCATGCCAAACCCGCAGTGACCTACCAACAAGGGGCACCGAAGCCGGGTAGGCTTAAAAGGAAGGCGGTCAGGACTGAGACGCCGTCGCAAAGGTATGAAAGAGGAACCTCGCTCCGTGGTTGTCGTCTTTTAAAATATAATAACGCCCATGTTTCCTAGTAGGAAAAACACTCGCTGGACTATATCCGGAGAGGTTGCCGGCCACACCTCCACCAGTCGGGCTCCAGAGCCGGACTTAGAGGCGGACGCTAACATGGGGCCAACGCCGGATGTTCCTCCTACAGAGGATGCGGAAAGGCTATCCGCTACAAATTCCGAAGTGGAGAGCGCCATGAATCACAGGCGTCGCCAGGCCGAACTCCGCGACACTTGTTTCTCCCAAGAGGCGTTTGATGCCTTCAACTCAGGAAACGCGTACATCCGAGCTACTGAAAATGGTCTTGCCAGAGCCACGGACCAGTATGTAAAAGATATACGGGTAAGAAAATCTAATAATTATGTATATCAGTAACGCCTGAGACTTGAAACAGTTGGCACAACTGATTTAAGAATCATTGTTTGCATAGGTTCTTATGAGAAGAATACCCAGTTGTCTCAAGAGCACTGTGCGGTAAATTGTAGTAAGAAGAAAGCCGGTTCATTTTCTTGTCCCGATCTGGGGTTCGGGCCTTATTGTCGTGGGCTATATCAGGCTGGGCAGAAGCACACATGTACGAAGCCTAAAAAGACAAACAAAAAAAGGAAGCACACAGATTTAGAATCGCTTAAAAAGAAGGAAGTAGCTTTTTATACTGGAACAACATAGGAATTAGCATTTTATATTTTAATTTCTATTGGGCCTTTTTAACAGAAGATGGAATAAGTTTTTAGTGCTACAATTTTTTGATAACCCATATTTTATTAGGTCAGATTATGGCCAAATTTTAGCCCAAAATATGATGGGAACTAACAAACCAAGAAACATCAATGATTATTCATGCGTTTTTGAAAGGTTGGTTTCATGTTATAAAACAAAATTAGTTAGAATTTTCTATCGAGAGCATGTATATACCACGAATTAGTTAGAATCCAAACAAGTTAGCTACGCCTGAAATCACGCCTAAGGAAAACGGATTCTCTATTAACTTGTTATATATATCCAAACAAGTAAAAATAAAAGTAGATCGACCTTCTGCTGCCTGGCGATGGAAGATGACGAGTCGGCGGCACTAGCCGCGGCCACGGCATGTGCCCCACGAAATCGTCACGCAGATCCTGCTGCTGCTGCCCGTCACTTCGCTTCTCCGGTTCAAGTGCGTCTCCAAGGCTTGGCGCGACACCATCTCCGACGACCCATCCTTCCAGCGCGCCCTCCGCCTCCGACGGCGAGATCACCCATGTTTTCTTATCGCTCCACAGATCAAAATCGACAAGGGCATCATCGCCACCACCGGCCTCTACCGGTGGGAAGAGACCCACGGGGCCGCGACCCTTGTGCACCCCTTGGACTCACTGCCCGCGGATGTGACACATGGATTTGCCCACTGCGAGGGGCTGGTGCTGGTGGGTACCGAGTCAGCGGTGCGTGTGCTCAACCCGACTACGCGACGCGTCCTCACGCTTCCCCCAGGGAGTCCGTATGCCAACGCGCAGTGCTTGCACCATAGAAGCCACCAGGCGTTTGGCCTCGGGCGCGACCCTCGCACCCGTGCCTACAAGGTTGCACGATTCTTCGGACCCCAGTGCACACCTTGGAGGGTATTTGCTGACTACGTGGAGCTGTTTACCATCGGGAAAGATCGGCGCTGGCGTCTGAAAGTGGAGCGGTCGCCGCATCATGTCATGGTACACCGGACGGCGACCTTCTTCAAGGGGTCACTGCTGTGGACCATAAGTCCGTATGACCTCATGAGCAGGCGTGGTTTCCTCCGATTAAGAGTGGGGAATGAGAGATTTGGCGTTATTCCAGCGCCTCCCTGCCACCCATGGTTCGAGAGTGTGGTGTCCACCATGTCCGAGTTGCATGGACAATTGTGCGTGACATGTCCACTGCCCCATGATGACCGATCACTTGATATGTGGATGTGTAGTGACATCGACGGTGCACGCGCCAGAAAGCCACAGTGGGAGAAGCGTTACACCATCTACTGGGACTGGGCCCTGTCATCCCTCCGTCCGGTGGCCATTGCTGGGTGATGGGGAACTCTTGTGCCAAGCCTCGAGGGACCGTTTGTGCCGGTGCATTTTACATACTAAGAAGCGTGTCAAGGTGAAGGATAGATTCCGTATGAATTATCTGGAATATTACAACCTCGAGGAGGGCACACTTGCTGAGCACCCACACGGAGGCATGTCCTGCTTTGATGTAATTCCATATGTTCCAAGTTTGGTCTCCATCTAGTTAAGATTTATTTTTAGGGGGCTATCTAATTAAAGTTGGCCCTGGCTAATTTATATTTCAAGAGGACTAGCACAAGGTTTGTGTGTGTCTGTGTGTCCGCGCGCTATTGTGTTTCTCCATTATCTCTATCTGAATCCGGGAAAGTTAAACACAAATATTTAGTACTATCAAAACGGCGGTGTGGGGATGGTTTCCTTAACCATGTTCTTATTTGGCTGTATAAGTTACCATCTAAACCAATTTCCAGAGCATGATATCCTAGCTTCTTTTTTCATCCCCAGCATTAGTCCGTTGGGCCGTCTCGCACAGCTAGCATAGGGGCTTTAAAAGTATGGTCAAAGCAAAGAGTAACAACACATTTACGTATCTCTATGCGATTTGTGGCCGTGCAGGGTGACGGAGCACTCCTCTGCCAACACTTGGGGAACCATCTATGCCACTGCAAACTCAAGACTTGGGCATGTTTTTTGTATGAATTTCTTGGTGAAAGAATAATGAAGCGTCACAACTCCCGTAACATGGGAGCCCGCGTTGTTTATATTGATTGAGCGAGAAGGATCTCGCGGTCATGTACATGGTTCGGTTGAAGAGAAGATCTCCAACAGTATTACAATGGGAGAGATAGAGATAGAAAGATAAATATGAAAGTTACAAACCGTGTAGTACAAGTCTATCTCTATCTACTATTCTGTTACAATATTTCCAACACTCCCCCTTAATCACAACTGCACCAAGTTGAGATTACGACGAAACTCTTCAAAGCCTTTTGTGGGTAAGGCCTTTGTAAACCCATCCGCAAGCTGATCCTTTGAAGGAATGAACCGGACATCTAATTGCTTGTTTGCAACTCGTTCTCTAACAAAGTGAAAATCTATCTCAATATGCTTTGTCCTGGCATGAAAAACTGGGTTAGCAGTAAGATAAGTTGCTCCAAGATTATCACACCATAAACAAGGAGGATGCACTTCTGGAATATTGAGTTCTTTCAACATAGACTGAATCCAAATAACCTCAGCTGTTGCATTTGCCAAAGCTTTATATTCTGCCTCTGTACTTGACCTAGAGACTATTGCCTATTTCTTTGCACACCACGAGATTAAATTTGGACCATAGTATATAGCAAACCCACCAGCCGACCTTCTATCATCTAGACAACCAGCCCAATCCGCATCAGAAAATGCACTTATAAAAGTGGACGATGACTTTCTGAATGTGAGCCCAACAGTCAACGTATTCTTGATGTACCTCAGAATTCTCTTAGCTGCTGTCCAATGAGTGGTAGTAGGTGCATGAAGAAACTGACAAATTTTATTAACTGCAAAGGAGATGTCAGGTCGAGTAAGAGTCAAGCACTGAAGACCACCAACTAAACTCCTGTAACTGGTGATATCCTCATGATGCAGAGGTTCTCCATCTGTCAGAGACAAACACTCCAAACTAGAGAGTGGTGTTGGTGAGGCTTTACAGTTTTGCATGACAATTCTATTCAACAACTCAGTTGCATACTTAGCTTGAGATAGATGAAGACCATCACTGTTTTTGTTTACTTCAATACCCAAAAAGAAATGCAAGTCTCCCAAATCCTTGAGAGCAAACTCAGAACTCAAATTCTTTAGCAATTTGGTTATTGCACCATCAGATGAGCTAGTGACAATAATATCATCCACATATATAAGGACAAACACAGATATTCGTGACTTGGTAAAGATAAACAGTGAGGTGTCAGATTCTGATGGAACAAACCCAAGTGCTTGAAGTTTCATGCTGAGCCTGAAGTACCATGCTCTGGGAGCTTGCTTCAGACCATACAATGCTTTATCCAGCTTGCATATATGAAAGGGTTTATTTTTGTCTTCAAAACCAGGAGGTTGTTTCATGTATACCTCTTCTTCCAGAACACCATGGAGGAACGCGTTCTGAACATCTAACTGTCTAAGGCTCCATCCCCTAGAGACAGCAATTGACAATACAAGGCGAATGGTTGCAGCTTTAACAACAGGACTAAACGTGTCCTCATAATCTAACCCATACCTTTGCTTGAAACCTTTTGCAACAACTCTGGCCTTGTAGTGATCTATAGTGCCATCAGACTTCCTTCTAATCCGATACACCCACTTGCAGTCAATTAAGTTTCTGCCTTGTTGTGGTGGAACCAAGTGCCACGTCTTATTTTTCTGCAAAGCCATAAATTCATCATTCATAGCCACCTTCCACCTATCATCACCGAGGGCATCCATTAGAGTTTTGGGTTCTCCTGTCATACAAGATAATCCATATTTGGAGAAATTTTTATAATTGACTCGCGTAGAAACACCTTTTTGTAGACGTGTGCGAAGTCCCACAGGAGGTGCTGCAGGCTGATCCGGCGTAGGCGATCCTGGCATGGAAGAGTCAGCCGTTTCCCCCACAGCATCCGTGCCAGGAGACCCCACACCCGATCCCGAGGCAGTCGGGAACCGTGCAGGCGAGGTAGTGTCGGGCGCATGCGAGACAGGATCAGGCGCAGGCGATGTGGTGGCGGGCCCTGGTGAGGCAGGTGCGGGCCCGGGTGAGACAGGCGCACGCACCCGCCCGGGGGATTAGTGCGGTGCGGCTCCCCGGTCGCTTTCACCAGTCGAGCGCACGCCAGGGGCCGTTCCCGAGGTGGATTGAGCTACCGTCTGCAGCGGAGACCCCACGCCCGATCCCGAGGTGGATTGAGCTGCCGTCTGCAGCGGAACAGATCCCGAGAGAGATCCTCCTCGGGGCGCGTGGTTTCCTGGAGGGGGACACATAAAATGACCCGTCGTTGTGGTGTTTTGCACTCTGTTTTGATTATCATTCATTGTTCCTGCAGCAATAGACTTTGGCATAATATGATTATTAGTCATAAAAGAGTTGGAACTATTATTTGTACCCTCATGATCGATACCGGTAAGGGATGGAGGTAAGAGAAGTATCTCTTGACGAAGGAGAGCACCGGCATTAATTGGGATGAAGACTTTCGAACGGAAATTTGGTCTCATGAAAAACGACATCTCTTGAGATATAGACACGACCAGTAGCAACATCAAGGCACTTCACTCCTTTGTGCTGGGCGCTGTAGCCAATAAAAAAGCATTGCTTGGAGCGGAGCATTAGCTTGCGGTTATTGTAAGGTCGTAGATTTGGCCAACATGCGCAACCGAAAACACGAAGAGGAGCATAGTCTGGCTTGACATGGAGAAGACGTTCTGTAGGGGTTTCATTGTTGATGACACGACTTGGCAAGATATTGATGAGGTGAACTGCGGTTAAGAAGGCTTCATCCCAAAATTTAGCAGCATAGATGCAGCGGCAAGGAGTGAGAGACCAACATCAACGATGTGGCGATGCTTGCGTTCAGCGGACCCGTTTTTTTGGTGTCCGTGAGGGCATGAGACGTGGTGGGAAATTCCTATCTTTTGGAAGAAAGAGTTGAGTTTTTCATGCTCAGCCCCCCCCCCCAAGTCTGATTGCATGGCTATAATTTTACAGTCAAACTTTCTTTCAACAAGAGCTTGAAAGTTAAGAAAAACTTGGAACACATCAGATCGCTTTTTAAGGAGATAGATCCAAGTATATTTACTGTAATCATCGATGAAGCTCACATAGTAAGTGTATCTACCAACAGCGGAAGGGGCTGGCCCCCATACATCAGAAAAGATTAAGGGCCAATTCCATTCTTGCCCCTAGTTGGTTCCCACCCCCGGGTTTTGCCCTTACTTTTCGGGCATGCTCAGTTTTGCCCTTAGTTTTTCCCCTCCGTCAGCTCGAATGCCCTTCTGTCACAGCTCCGCTTGGTCAGCGCTGTTTGACCGTGACGGCTCGACGTTTTGGACACATTTGCCCCTGGGTTTGATACCCCCCTCCCGTTCAGTCCTCTTCTAGCTCCTGCTGCACAAGAAAACAAAGAAGCGGCTGGGAAGAGAGGTGTGACATCGCGGTGTGGGGAGAGGTGGGAAGGACCATGGCAACGTCGGCCATCTCGTCGGAGAACTCATCGCCGGCAGCCGAACAGGTTTGATAGCTCATCTGGTCCCCTGCTTTTTTCTAGGGTTTGCTAGATTTGGGGGTTAATTTTTGGATCTTGGCCTGATTTAGGTGGATGGGGTAGGCATTGTTCAGCACAGCTCCGAGTTCTACTTGGCAAACTCGACATACTGTGGCTTGGAGCCGTGCTCGAAGCATCGTTGTCCGGGGCGCCGGCTAATCCCGGCTCGTCGTGTCGCCTGGGGAGGCGCAAGCACTGGACGTCGTTTTTTGGGTTGCCCTCTGGATGTATGATTTCATTTGCATTGCATTTTCGTTTCCATTTTCTTATTTAACTTTCAAGGATAATTTTAATCAGTATTATTGATTCAGTTGCCAGATGAATGTGAATGGGCAGTTTGGGTTGACCCGCCACCTCGAGAACCTGTTGGTCTTGCCTTTGAAGAACTGCACGAAGTGATCGAACGTAGCTGGATCAAAAGTCACCACCTGGAGAAGAGATCAATTGATCTTGCAAAGAAGAATCGTGCATTGAACAAGGAGTTGAAGAAAATCAAAGAAATGATGCGCATAGGGACAATGTTGTTTGCTAGCATTTTCATTTGTTTTCTAGCAATCTCAATGGTTGTCTGTACACAGAATGCACATTAGTTTATGATCTATGTAGCTCAAATGCACTTGCTATGTTATGAAGCTATAATGAACATATGAAGTTGTATGAACCTAGCAGTTGTTATGTTATGTTATGAAGCTTTATGGACGCAACAATTTGCCAAATGCATGTATTGTGAAAAGAAAGATCAAACATGAATCTTGTTGGAACATAAGTAGCATTTGATATTCTTTAACAACCCAAAGAACATAGTTCACAGCCAATCTTGCTGCAACTAGACATAGTTCACAAGCAGCATTTGATATTCTTCAACAACCAAAAGAACATAGTTCACAACCAATCTTGCTGCAACCAAAAGAACACATTACAACAATCTAACAGTTTCAAACTTGCACAGCACATTAGTACTCATTTTCCAGATTTTGCCTTCTTGCTCCTTGTGTTGCTAGCTGGGATTGTCATCTCCCTAGCCCTGCTCCTAGTCAGTTTCACAGGGATTTGGGGAACAACTGGAGGGAGAACTTGCTCTTCACATGCAGCAACTCTTGCATCTACATTGCTGCTAGTAACTGAGCAAGGTTCTTCTTCTGGACTTGTAGAAGTGTTAAGCTTCCTCTTCTTGCTGATAGCCATTGGAGATGCTCCTCTCTCTGCTGCCTTCTTGTAGTTCTTCCTTGGTGTGCTAACAAATAGGGAAGAAATAGTTGGTTAGTAACAGTACAAGAGATATTTGCAGGTAAAAGCACATAAATAAATCAAAGAGGAATAATATTACCTTTGAACTTCATCTGCAACTGTGGAAGCTTGTGTTGCTGCCTCATTTGTTTCACTATGGGGCTCTACTAGAGCATCATCTGCACCTGCAGGCTGCACTGGAGCTTCATCTTCACCTGCAGGCTGCACTGGAGTATCATCTGCACCTGCAGGCTGCACTAGAGCTTCATCTTCACTGTATGGCTCCTCTTCTTCTTGTTGTTCATCATGTAGGTCTGCATTTTGGTTAGGAGGGTCTTCTTCAGCATTGTCAGCTCCCCAGTGTGCATCTTCTTCACCAAATGCTGGATCAATGGCTTTTTTGCTGGTTTTCAGTAAGTGACCCAAGCCACCACACCTCTTGCATTTTCTCTTCCTAGGACCAAGTCCTTTTCCTTCACTTGCTGGCTTAATTCTTGTCTTCCTTGGCCTGCCAGGTGCAGCTTTGTTCTGTACAGGTGGACTTAGTTTGAAACCAGGGTCTACAATATCCCGCTGCTGTTTTCCTTCAAGTGCAGGCAGGTTCTCAGCATATGTTTTTTTAAACATTTCAACTGAGAAGTAGTTGTGAACATACTGGTCTATTTCTTTAGCTTCCCCTCTCAATGATATTATGAAGAATAGACCATGTATGCATGGCTTGCCTGTAACTTGCCACTTTCTGCAACTGCATGTTCTTTTCTCTACATCCACATGGTATCTCCACTCCCTCTTCTCCTTGTCTATAGCAGTCACCTCTGCTTCAGTTGGACTTCTCCTAACTAAAGTCATGTCCAAGCCTTTGGATCTTGCCATCAAAATCTTCATAACTCTGGGAATTATGATATGCCCATTGAATTTTTGTAGTTCTATGCTATTCCTAAGGCCAAAGTTTTGCATTAAGTACTGCCTGATCTTATCCAACAAGTCCACAATGTGGAGACCCTTGAACTTTTTAATTTTGGAATTGAATGATTCTGCAAGGTTGTTATTGGCATAGTCAACCTTGCAGATATCATTGAATTGTGCCCTGGCCCAGATTTTTGTGTGGTGCTCTTCCAGATAAGCCTGCACCTTGGGTTTTGTGAACAACTGTCTCAGGTGATAGTTGTGCTTCTTAATGCTATAAGTCAATGAACAAGGCCACAAATTCTGGTCATAGAACTTCCCGCTGAATTTCTTAGAAAAATTCTGAGCCAGATGTCTCATGCACTCTCTGTGCTCTACCCCAGGGTAAATGTCATCTACATCTGTCTCAAGACCCTTATATGCATCAGTATGAATTACTAGTCCTTCAGGAGACCTATCACCTTCTTCAAATTTTGGAAAAACCAACCCCAGCTCTCTTTAGACTCAGTCTCCAAAACACCATATGCAACTGGAAAAATCCAGTTATGTGCATCAATTGCACATGCAGCAACCAACTGACCTCTGAACCTACCATTTAGTGCAGTAGCTTCAACAGCAAGGTAGGGCCTACAACCAGCTAAAAATCCCTGCCAGCAAGCTTTGAAACTGACAAAAACTCTCCTAAAACACTGCTTCTCATACCACTTTCCTCTTAGTTGGAAAGGAACTGTGTGTGTGTCAATTTCTACTACACTACCTGGAGAAGCCCTCTCAACCTCAGCTTTGAATGTGTACAAAAGCTGAAAACTATCCTCATATTTACCATACAAGTTTTCAATTGCCATTTGTTTACCATAAAACACTCTCATGTATGGCAATTCTATACCATATTTTTTCTTCAAATTAGTTACCAACTCACCAGGACCAATGTTGGAGTTTTCTCTGACCCAATTTTGCACAGCATCAGCTATCCACCTCCTCTTGGCTGCTCTGAGCCTCTCAGTTCTGTTCACACTTGGGCAGTGGTGCTCATAGGGATTTACTTTAATCTGTAAATTGAAACAAAGCAAAACATTAAGGCAAACTGTGTGGCTCAATGAAACTGAATATGCAAACTAAATATGCAAGATACTGTCAATGAGATTAGTTAGTTAGTACTGTTACTACCTGAAACAAAGTACTGTTTCTCATTAAAGAGGCATGTAGCCTCCATCTACACCTTGAAAATGCGCAGTAAACAGTGAACCTTGATGGATCACTCTTCTCTATTTTGTACTCTACTTCATGTTGAATTGAGAATGTGGCAACTGCATTCCTGCAGTCAACAGCAGAAGGGAAAACAACTCCTTCAGCTAAACTAGGATTTTCCCTGTCATACATCATCTCAGGCCTGTCCTCATCATCATTCTCAAAATTTCCCATGTCAATGTTCTCTTGTTCCTCCTCTGAATCTGTATCTAAAAACTCAGCAGGAATAAAATCCTCATCTATCTCTTCATTTGTCTTCTGCACAAGATCTGGAAACATCCTCTCATCCTCCTCATCTGAGCCTAGCACATCATCAGGCTCAGCCTCCTCAATCATAGGCTCTAAAGGAATTTCAGTGTCTTTGCAGCCAGGTTGCCTTGGTACATTTGCAGTAGGAGTTGCAGGTGGATTGCAAGTACTACTAGGGGGTGCTGACCTGCTCCTAGAAGTACTTCCCGCAACATATGTTTTAGATGTTGCTTTAGAGGCAGGGGGCTTTGCTGTTGTAGTTGCTTCTTCTGCTTTACATCTCTGAATTAAAGTAGTTTCAACATTTGCAGTTTTGGAATCAGCATATGTAGCAAACATTACACCTAACTCATCATCACACTGTAGAGGATTCCAAGTAGCTTTCTCTACATCCCAAAATCTGAACTCAACTGCATCATGCATACCCCAAGGATATTTCCTATAGATTGCAGACCTAAAATCATTGAAAGAGCTTGTGCAGTCCACCACTAGAGGGAAAATGAAGCTTGCATCCTGTCCCTTAGTACCACCCTTTGCTAAAAGAGTGGTCTCCATTCTAATTGTCAGAAAGAACGCACGCGATTGATCCATCCTACGATTGTGAACACAACCGAAGTCATGGAATGCACCTTTCTAATCATGGAAACAGATGAGTAAGTACTGGATCTGCAAACTTACCCTGTCGGGATCTCCTGCCTTGAATCTGTCGTGCAACCACTCCTCATGGCATCGTCGCCGCCGCCACCACCGCCGCGCGAAGAGCGTGTCTCCACCATCACCGCCGCGTGATGTAGATCCGGCGATGAGGACTTCACGACATCGAGGCCACGGTTTCTGTGGGAGCCCGCGTCGCCGCCGAGTGCTAGGGTTTGGGTCGCCTTTGTTGTCGCCGATCTAGGGTTCGGGGCTGGGATAAGAGAGAGGTAGTGGAAATGGCAACTACACTGTCTAATGTGTGTGGACCCACCTGTAAGGAAGGCCCAGGGGCAACCGGTGTCCAAAACGTCGAGCGGTCACGGTCAAACGGCACTGACCAAGCGGAGCTGTGACAGAAGGGCATTCGAGCTGACGGAGGGGAAAAACTAAGGGCAAAACTGAGCATCCCCGAAAAGTAAGGGCAAAACCCGGGGGTGGGAACCAACTAGGGGCAAAGATGCAATTGTCCCATAGATTAATTGCAATGGTTTAACAGACACACTTGTTGAAACAAGGTATGGCAACTGATGACTTTTTGCTCTTTGGCAAGAGTCACAAATAGTTTCACAATAATTATGCTCACCAACAAACGGGAGATTATTCTTACTAAGAACTTGAGAAACAATAGAAAACGAAGGGTGACCTAGGCGATTATGCCACCTTTCTAGAGAGACTCTAATGTCTCCGAAGGCTCTTTTCTTGAACTTGCAAAGTGTTGGAATTAATGGATAGAGACCGTCCACGCATCTACCGCGATAGAGAACCCTCCTCGTGGCTTTATCCTTTATCAAAAAGAAAAAAGGATGAAACTCAATGAAGACACCGTTATCAAGAGTAATTCTATGAACCGAGGCAAGATGTTTTGATGCATGAGGAACAAGTAGAACATCATTGAGACGAATATCACGATGAGGGGTTTTAATAATAGATTGACCAATATGACTTATCATCATACCTTGACCATTTGCTGCGGTGTTTATTTGATCATGGCCATGATACTTCTCTTGCATGGTCATCATTTCCATGTCCGGGGTGATATGCTCGGTGGCGCCTGTATCTGCATACCAATTGGTGTCCACTCCATATGACGTGTTTGCGGCTGCTGCAACTTTCTTATTCTTTTCTTCATAGCGCCAGCGACAATCTTTTGCTATGTGGTTAGTTTTTTTTTTACAAATTTGACATTTTCCCTCATACTCATCATACCCTTGAAAGTTGTTGCCGCCGCCGTAGTTGCCACCGTAGCCACCATTGTACCCACGCTGACGCTCCTGATTGTTGTTGTAGAAGGGACGTCCATGGTTGTTGTTGTTGTTGTAGAAGGGACCGCCGCCACCATGGTTGTAGTTGCTGTTGGCGTTGCCGCCGCCGCCATTGTTGTTGCTGCCACCACCGTGATACCCGCCACCACCACCATTGGTGGGTTTGGGCGAGCCATGGCTGTTGCCCTTGCCGCCGCCACCTCGATTCCTCGCAGCCATGTTGGACGAGGATTTGAAGCCTCCTGCTCCAGATCTGTGGAAGAGCTCAACTCGCTGGTCGAAGTTCGCGACCATGGCGAACAGCTCGTCGACGGAGACAGGGTCGGTGCGGACGTCGAGGACGGATATGATGGGCTGATAGTCCATATCCAGCCCTGCAATGATGAAGGAAAGCAGCTCTTCTTCTCCAATGCCCCTCCCCGCAGCTGCAAGTTCATCTGAAAGCGATCTCATATAGCCAAAGTAATCAGCAGCAGATTGGGAGCCTTTGTGAGCATTGGTTAGGGAGATTCTGAGATTGTTTGCACGAGATTTGGATTGGGAGGCAAACATGGTGGAGAGTGCTGTCCAGATCGCATGTGATGTCTCCATCGAGGCGACTTGCACAAGAATTTCTTTGGAGAGGTTTCTCAGCAGGTAAGCTACAATCTGCTGGTCTTGGATTAACCAAGGGGTGTAGGCAGGATTCGGAACAAGTTGTTCCTTACCTTCGGAGTTTTATGCTGCAATTGTCTTGGAGGACTCGGGGTTTGTTTCATCTAGGTATCCATACAGGCCGGCCCCCATGATCTGAGAGCGAGCCTGGGCACGCCAAAGAATGTAGTTTGTGCTGCTCAAGGGTTCAGAGGTGTTGTTGTTTAGGCCAGAGAAGGAACTCGAGCGGGAGGAGGACATGGTTGCGGCTTGGTTTTGATCTGGAGAGATTTGTTTGATGGCGGCTAGGGTTGATCTGATAGAGAGCTAGATGTAGAGGAAGAAGAAGGCTCTGACTACCATGAAAGAATAATGAAGTGTCTCAACTCCCGTAACATGGGAGCCCGCGTTGTTTATATTGATTGAGCGAGAAGGATCTCGCGGTCATGTACATGGTTCGGTTGAAGAGAAGATCTCCAACCTTATTACAGTGGGAGAGATAGAGATAGAAAGATAAATATGAAAGTTACAAACCGTGTAGTACAAGTCTATCTCTATCTACTATTCTGTTACAATATTTCTAACACTTGGGATATTACAACCAGAGAGGGCACACTTGTTGTGTACGAACGCCAAACTGACTCCTAATTGATGTAGTTGCCTATGTGTTAGGATTTAATTAATAATGTTATTAAGGAGATAATCCTCTCTTGTGTAACTGCACGTGCGTTGGCAATCTGGCAACAGTCACGACGGTTCCCTCGTTCCCCATCGAGTGGACGCGCCCCTCCGCTTGTGTCCCCTCCAGTTGTATATAAGGACTGATCATCAATGAAATTGATCCTGATTGGATTCATTTTACATCTCTATCGTTTTCACTCATATCACGTTATCAGTACTTTTGCTCTCCGTTGAGAGAAAGGACACACGAGAGGAGCGAAGCGTTGACACTGCGACCAAGCCATTGACGAATTGGCATCGGCGGCAAGATGAGCGCACACACTACGGCGCTCCAGCCAGCCCCGTCTCCTTACGGAACGACGGCGGCACACCGCGGAGGTGCAAAACGGGACGACCGCTCCCCATCGGTCTGTCGACTCCCAGACTCCCAGTGCGCGCTCATGGCGCTGCTACAGGCCACCGGCTGCAAGACGCGGCAGCGGACGCTCAAAGAACTTCTCCTTCCGATAAAGAAGAAGGGAATAAAGCCAAAGGATTTGCTCATCTTATCATCTCGTAATCAACCAATTGATTATTTTCGATGTACATCTATGCACTCACGGGAATTGATTTGTACCAGAAGAAGGAACCATCACATGCCCGCCGTTTTGGGCATCGTCGAACGACGGGCCGTATCTTTTGGTGTGTGGCGGAGGCGTCCTCCGGTGCTCCACTAGGACGCACAAACTTTAACACGACCATCGAACTGGAAGGCGAGACGACCTGGCGCGGCGGCTCTGCATCGACCAACGGCGACTCCGCGCGGTTGCTGGTGTGGAGATGCGGTTCTAAGACAGCGCGACACGGTGCTGCGTGGCGTCGGCGAAGACGACTGGCGCACGGCCGAGGCCCTCTGGCCCTCTGGCATGACCTCCTGGCCCGGATCTTCAGGTCTCATCGGCGGCGATTGGCAACGGCGTCGAATGAAGTAACGGAGGTCCTACCCGACGCAGGGCGGTGGCATAGCGAGCGGTGTCGGCACAACGCGTAGCGACACTGCTATAGGCGTAGCAGAGCGGCAAGGCGCTGTGAAGCGAAGCACCGAGGTGGCCAAGTGGGACTCACAAAGAGTAAGGCCAAGGCCGGCGACGCGGCCGCCGGCGGCGTCCGTAAGTTCAAATATGCATGCAATGCACGTATGCGATCAATCGTCCGGCTAATTTTCCTTAACCACATGCATGATCTAATTCACGTGACAGCATGCAACCAGCAACCCTATACACGTACATGAGGTACTTGTACACCTTTTATCAGAAGGGCTCCGGTTATATGATAATCCGATGAAAGTCCGTGATGTTTGCAGCCAAGTCATGATTAGCTCATGGACTTTGCAGTTCTGCAACCGGGCTTACTGTTTTGAGCACTTTAACCATCTGGGTGTGGTTATTTTGACTGATAGAAGTGGTGGTTGGATAGGGTTAACCCTAACCGTTCACGCCCTGATCTTGTTGAAAACAAGGGGGGAAAGCGGAATAAAAGCTTAGGCTATGAGGTTTTGGCCCAGAACCAGTTTTATTCCTATGTGTTTTTACAGTAATTGACTGTATACTACTGTACCGTAAGCACATTAGGTACCAACATATATGTTCCGGCAATTCGTAAATTGCTATATGTTGATCAATGCACATGCATTTTTTTTACAACATAATTAATTTACTTGGGAGTAAATTAATTGGACATGATGATTTCATGTATGATATGTTGATTTTTGCTGAGTTTGTCATTGATGGCATCAATGATCAAACCTGGGCATGAATGTCAAGATTAACTTGGCAACCTGGAATCTCAATTTCCTATAGCCACACCTGCTCAGGGGCTCCTGCTACAACCGATATAGCGCAGAATGTTATTCGGTCTGTGACAACATACAACTCTGTTGTGCATCAAATCAACTGAAAGTTGAGACTCTACAATAGTGTGGTTTCAGATGCTAGTCGCATTGAAATGCTTTCCACTTTCAATCCTTTTATTAGGATTTGACTAAAAAATCTAATCAATGGTGAAGGAAAGTGGAGACATTATGAGAAGCAGAATATGAATGGAGCGCAAAAAGGCACACGTCATTTCTTGGAGAATGACGAGGTCAGTAGCATCGGTTACTATACATGTGGTTATGCTACTCACAATGCAAGGAAATGTGATACTTCCACGCATTTGGTGAATCTATACATGCATCAATTGGCTAAGGGAAAGAGGCCCATGGGAACAAGTGTGAATCTTACTTCACTTGACATAACAGAATTCCCAATGGTTGAATCCCCATATGTTCCTCGAAACATGGGCAACCAGGACACTAGTAGAGAAGGGGGCTTTGGTCCAGGCCGGGTAACCCCATTAGTCCCGGTTCAGTCCAGAACCGAGACCAATGGGTGCATTTATCCCGGTTCGTGCGGCTAAGGCATTAGTCCCGGTTCACCTGGGCCCTTTAGTCCCGGTTCGTGCCACGAACCGGGACTAAAGGGTGCGATGCCCATTAGTATCGGTTGTGGCACCAACCGGGACTAAAGGTTAGACCTTTAGTCCCGGTTGGTGCCACCAACCGGTACTAATGGGCTTTGAGGCATTAGTACCGGTTCATGGCACGAACCGGTACTAAAGGTCCTATTTTCAAAGCCCCCCCGGACCGCCTTTTCAGTTTTAGAAAAAACAAAAGAAAATGATGGAAATGTCAAAAAATAAAACAAAATAAGTTTCCCATGTGATATGTGGTCTAGTTGTTGGGAAAATTTACAAATATGAATTTCGACTTTATTTACGAAATCTCTCTGGAATTTGTAAAATGGACATAACTTTTGCATACGATCTCGGATTAAAAAGTTTTTTATATGAAAAATCATCTACTCGAAAAGTTACATCCGATGGAGACGTCCTACGGCCTGTTTGCAAATTTGTAGAATCCTCAAATTCCAAAAGGAAAAAAAGTTATGCTCAAATTTCAGTTTTTTTAAAATTTTCATTAAATCTGGTCAAACTATGGTCAAACTACTAATTCAAGAAGTATTAGTGTTACTAAATAATTATTCAAGAATATTAGTGTTATTAAATAATTATTTCAGTTTTTTTGAATTTTGGTCAAATCTGGTCAAACTATGGTCAAATTGTGGTCAAACAATGGTCAAACTACTTATTCAAGAAATATTAGTGTTACTAAATAATTATTGTTTTTTAGAACAATAGTTTCAAACTCAAACAGTGAAATGTGTGAGTTCATGCTCAAGCTAAACTCCTGAGGGTTAATAGGATTAACATCTTACTATTGTCAGGAAAACAACGAGTGCAGACTTGGAAAAAGGAGGGAGAATAGAACCTGGAAGTTAAGCGTGCTCAGGCTGGGGGAGTGGGAGGATGGGTGACCGTCCGGGAAGTTAGATGATTTGGAATGATGAGGGGTGATTAGAGATTAAATTAAGCAATGATGAGGGGTGATTAGAAACTAGAGGTTAAAATAATTCAGAAATTTGAAAATAAAAAAATTCAAAAAAAATTCAAAAAAAATAAAAAAAATCAGAAAATTTCCTTTAGTACCGGTTGGTAACTTGAAAATAAAAAAATTCAAAAAAAATTCCAAAAAAAATAAAAAAAATCAGAAAATTTCCTTTAGTACCGGTTGGTGTTACCAACCGGGACTAAAGGTGGACCTCCAGGCAGCGGCCACGTGGAGGGCCTTTAGTCCCGATTCTGGTTTGAACCGGGACTAAAGGGTCGTTACTAGTGGGAGCATGCTCAGCAAAAGGAAGGTCCACTATTGACTGACGATGACAAGTTAGTGGACTTCAATTTTAGTGACATATATGGAGACCGGGTTCAGTCTCTTTTGTCATGCACTGTAATGATGTCTATAGACATATTACATGTTGTGAAATAAATTATGTCCATCAACATAATATGATAGCTATGTCATCAGACATGATGCTGGTTCTATGTCCTCTGACATATATGGTTTATGATGTATGTATTATTTCCATTTGAGTTCAATCATATCTTGAAATTGGTTTCTTTCTTTTTAGAAACTTATGGAAATAGTCCAATTGAGAAGGAAATGTGTTAAGTAGAAACTGGGTCTACTAACATGGTATTTAGGGGGATTAACTATTTCCAAGCTCTTGATAAGAGTAATGGAAATATCATGACAATTGTTTGTCGTGAGGGGGTAATTGTTGGCTCTGGTCAAGCCAAAATTACACTCCCTATGGGTACTACATGGTAATCATGGGTACATTGATGTATCTAGATTCTACTGGTACCTTGCTAAGTTGTATGGATATCCGCAATGGTTTCTATGTCGAAACTCATATAATGAGTGACGTTGGAAACCTACTCATGACTCAACAAAAAGGATTCGAATGAAATCCTAGAGTAAATGCTTCTCTATATCGTGGATTGTATTATACGTATATTAAATTGGATACGCATTGGCGTATAAGATAATTTTCTAGAATCTTGAGAAGTTCAAGATATGTCGTGATTGCCTTGGTCATCCTGTTATTCGGAGGATGAGAAAATTATTGATGGTTCAATTGGACACGAATTTTCCAAATTCACTGAATTATGTATGCATGATGTGTGCAAACTGGGAAACTGATCGCAAGGCCATCTTATCTCATGAAAGAGGATGAGCCACTAGATTTCCTTGGATAGGATATATATATATATATATATATATATATATATATATATATATATATATATATATATATATATATATATATATATATATATATATATATATATATGTGATCCAATTCAACCGTTATATGGAATATTTACATATTTCATAGTGCTTTTGGACGCATCAGTGAGATGGTCCAATGTGTGTCTTACTTCCATAAGGAACCATGCTTTTACAAAGCTTATTTCTCAAATCATTAATTTGAGAGGAAATCATCCTGAGCACGGGATAAGATCCATCAGAATGGATAATGCTGCGAAATTTAGTTCGTGAGCATTTGATGATTACTGCCTAGACTGAGGCATGACTGTGAAGCATATTGGTACTTTATGTACATACCCAGATTGGTATTGTGGAATCACTTGTCAAGATGATAAGTTGATAGCAAGATTGCTCCTACAGAATTGTAATCTCCCAACATCTAGTTAGGGACATTGCAGTTTTACGTACTGCATATACAAATTCGACGAACTGCATATTATATGGTCTCCCCATTGCAGTTAGGACGTGGAAATGAGTAAGTATTTCCCATCTGCGATAATTTGGTTGTGTTTAATACAAACCGATGTCACCACCGCAGCATACATTTATGGGCCCTCATAGAGAAATGGGGATCTATGTGAGATACGATTCTCCGTCAATCATAAAATACCTGAAGTCTCTAAAAGGGGACTTGTTTATGGCCTGGTATGCTGATTGTATTTTGATGAGGACATATTTCCAGCATTAGGGGGAGATAAGAACCACATTGAATGTCGGGAAATAGAATGAGATGTGAATAGACATCTAGTCCTTAGATCCACGTACGAATGAATCTGAACTGGATGGTTCAGAAGATTATCATTTTGCAAAGTATCGCAAATAATCTGCCAGATGCATTTACTGAGTATAGGTGTCACAGAGTAAAATGTTCCCATAATGAATGTGCCATAGAGAGTGGATGTGACCCATTGGTCCACTCGGCCACCAAATAGGGGGAGGAATCTGGACACGTAGGATATGATTTTAAAGAAACATCCAAGTGGAATGAGGAATCCTCAAACAGTAAATGCAAGTCAACTACATGTTGACATTCAACCTAGGGTTGAAAGACACCTGAAGGATGTTGGACACATCCAGGACCCAGGACGAGTGTGCACAAAAATATTTGTGCTGGGACATCGGAAGACCTTGACTCAATTGTTGTGGGAAATCACGGAGAGTCAAAAGGTAATGTTGAAATCGCCACTATGTATATGGATTTAGGAGAATCATATAATCAATACTACATTATGTCGACATTTATTTCACCTCGTGAATTACAAAACACCTTGGATTGGATCTAGAACTTAAGTCCATGCATGGCTAAGTGTCTTGGACACTCTGGTTGATCCAAAGGAATGCAATAATTGAGGATGCGCTCGCTCTCAAGAAGAGGGGATATTGACCTGATCAGTAATATTTACTCAGCTAAATGTGTTTCCGGGGGAGCACAGTTGGTTTTTGTTTATGAGAGGAATAAAAACCAAGAGGTGGTGAGACATGAAGCGAGGATTGTAGCACATGGGTTCACGCAGAGACCCATCATCATTTATGATGAAACATATTGTCCTATGAGTGGAATAACGTTCCGAGCAGTGAATAATGAATTTGTTTATCCTCCTGATGGATGTTGTGACTGCATAGTTGTATGAGTCATTTGATTCGGATATCTCTATGATAGTTCCTGAGGGAACAAAGATTCCGAGTTTAATCGCAACATGTGTTGCGTAAAGCTTCAGAGGTCATTATGAGTCAGCAATGATGTGGTAGAACCGACTGAGTGAGTTCCTTTATTCGAAGGTTAGTCAAACATTGATGATTGTTCATGTGTTCATCAAGAAATCCAAAGAGGGCTTTTGTACAATTTTTGTGCATGTTGATGATCTAGTATCATTCACTAGTAGAAAAGGGGCCTTTGGTTCAGGTCTGGTCATCCCATTAGTCCCGGTTTAGTCCAGAACCGGGATCCATGGGGGCAATTGTCCCGGTTCATGAGCCCAGGGGGCCGGACGGGCCACGTGGGCCATTGGTCCCGGTTCGTCTGGACCTTTTGGTCCCGGTTGGTGGGATGAACCAGCACCAATGGGCCTGGATCCTGGCCCACCACCATTGGTCCCGGTTGGTGGCTTGAACCGGGACCACAGGCTGCCCTTTAGTCCCGGTTAATGCCACGAACCGGGACCAATGAGGTGCCTATATATACCCCTCGCCCAAGAGCAGAGCACTCCAGTGCTATGTTTTTCTCTGGCCGGCGAGGGGAGGGGGGCTTTGTAGTGCTCTAGCTCACCTCCTATGCACATGAGGTGTTCGATGAAATGCCCGAGCCACACTAGTTAAGCTTTCTCCTCTCGAAGCTCGACCTCAAAGCTCCATTTTCCTCGATATTTGTCTAGGTTTAGCGGCCTGTCACGTCCCATTCCCGTCTTCACCGCCGTCGATTGCCCGCGGCGATCTCATCGCCGGCACCACCGTGGTGAGCCTCTTGTTCTTATCTTCTTTCTGAAAGAAAAAAAATCTTGCTTTAGATAGATACTTGTCTAATTTTCTTACTATTTTATTGCTTGTTATTATATAGTGCGATGGTTTTGCAGAAGATACATGCATACCCTAATGACTGCATCCTCTACCGGGGTGCGTACAAGGATCTGAACGCATGCCCGTTATGCGGTGCATTGCGGTATAAGATCAGACGAGATGACCCTGGTGATGTTGATGGCGAGCCCCCCAAGAAGAGGGTTCCTGCAAAGGTGATGTGGTACGCTCCTATAATACCACGGTTGAAACGTCTGTTCAGAAACGGAGAGCATGCCAAGTTGATGCGATGGCACAGTGAGGACAGTAAGAAAGACGGGAAGTTGAGAGCACCTGCTGATGGGTCGCAGTGGAGAAAAATCGAGAGAAAGTACTGGGCTGAGTTTGCAAAGGACCCAAGGAACGTATGATTTGCTTTAAGCGCAGATGGCAGTAAATCCTTTCGGGGAGCAGAGCAGCAATCACAGCACCTGGCCCATGACTCTATGTATGTATAACCTTCCTCCTTGGATGTGCATGAAGCGTAAGTTCATTATGATGCTAGTTCTCATCCAAGGCCCTAAGCAACCCGGCAACGACATTGATGTGTACCTAAGACCATTAGTTGAAGAACTTTTACAGCTGTGGAATGGAAACGGTGTATGTACGTGGGATGAGCACAGACAGGAGGAATTTAACCTCAAGGCATTGCTGTTCGTGACCATCAACGATTGGCCCGCTCTCAGTAACCTTTCAGGACAGACAAACAAGGGATACCACGCATGCACTCACTGTTTAGATGACACTGAAAGTATATACCTGGACAAATGCAGGAAGAATGTGCACCTGGGCCATCGTCGATTTCTTCCGACCAACCGTCAATGTCGAAAGAAAGGCAAGCATTTCAAAGGCGAGGTAGATCACCGGAAGAAGCCCGCCATGCGTATCGGTGATCACGTACTTGCTATGGTCAATGATTTACACGTAATCTTTGGAAAGAGTCCCGGCGGACTAGCTGTTCCGAATGACGCTGAGGGACACGCACCCATGTGGAAGAAGAAATCTATATTTTGTGACCTGGCCTACTAGAAAGACCTAGAAGTCCGCTCTTCAATCGACGTGATGCACGTGACGAAGAACCTTTGCGTGAACCTGCTAGGCTTCTTGGGCGTGTATGGGAAGACAAAAGATACACCTGAGGCACGGGGGGACCTGCAACGTTTGCACGAAAAAGACGGCATGCCTCCGAAGCAGTATGAAGGTCCTGCCAGCTACGCTCTTATGAAAGAAGAGAAATAAATTTTCTTTGAATGCCTGCTCAGTATGAAGGTCCCGACTGGCTTATCGTCGAATATAAAGGGAATAATAAATATGCCAGAGAAAAAGTTCCAGAACCTGAAGTCTCATGACTGCCACGTGATTATGACGCAACTGCTTCCAGTTGCATTGAGGGGGCTTCTACCGGAAAACGTTCGATTAGCCATTGTGAAGCTATGTGCATTCCTCAATGCAATCTCTCAGAAGGTGATCGATCCAGAAATCATACCAAGGCGAAGGAGTGATGTGGCGCAGTGTCTTGTTAGTTACGAGCTGGTGTTCCCACCATCTTTCTTCAATATCATGATGCACGTCCTAGTTCATCTAGTCGACGAGATTGTCATTCTGGGGCCCGTATTTCTACACAATATGTTCCCCTTTGAGAGGTTCATGGGAGTTTTAAAGAAATATGTTCGTAACCGCGCTAGGCCATAAGGAAGCATCTCCATGGGCCATCAAACAGAGGATGTCATCGGGTTTTGTGTTGACTTCATTCCTGGCCTTAAGAAGATAGGTCTCCCTGAATCGCGGTATGAGGGGAGACTGACTGGAAAAGGCACGCTCGGAGCGGAGTCAATAATATGTAGGGACGGGCATTCTTGGTCTAAAGCACACTACACAGTTTTACAGAACTCTACCTTGGTGACCCCGTATGTCGATGAACAGAAGAATAGTCTGCGCTCCAAACACCCGGAGCAGTGCAACGACTGGATTACATGTGAACACATCAGGACTTTCAGCAGTTGGTTGGAAACACGTCTCAGAGGTGAAAACACTATTTGTGATGAGTTGTACTTGTTGTCCAGGGGACCATCTTTGACTGTATTGATTTACAAAGGATACAAGATAAATGGGAATACATTTTACACGATTGAACAAGATCAAAAGAGCACCAACCAAAACAGCGGTGTCCGCTTTGATGCAACAACCGAGAAGGGAAAGGACACATATTATGGTTACATAGTCGACATATGGGAACTTGACTACGAACATGATTTTAAGCTCCCTTTGTTTAAGTGCAAATGGGTCAATCTGTCAGGAGGCGGGGTACAGGTAGACCCACAGTACGGAATGACAACAGTGGATCTGAACAATCTTGGGTACATTGACGAGCCGTTCGTCCTAGCCCATGATGTGGCATAGGTTATCTATGTGAAGGACATGTCCACCAGACCGAGAAAAAAAAAAGATAAGGAAACGAATACATCATACGATGAGCCAAAGCGCCACATAGTTCTATCAGGAAAAAGGGACATCATGGGAGTGGAGGGCAAGACAGACATGTCTGAAGATTATGAAAGGTTTCATGAAATTCCTCCCTTCAATGTCAAGGCTGACCCAAGCATCATGATAAACGATGAAGATTATCCATGGTTACGGCGCAATAAGCAAATGACACAAGCGAAGAAAAAGTGAAGACTTTCTCCCGCAACTATTATGATGATACCATGCCAAATTTGTAATAGACGAGTATGATACCATTGTCCGTTTTGTACATGCACATGCTATGTGGGTGAAATTATGATACCATGCCAACTTTCAACTTTTTTAGAGTTCATTTGAAATGCTTTAATGTCTTATGTTTCGGCCCTCGTAATACCATTAATCCCGGTTCGCTCCTTGTCAACTATGTTCTCACCAAGAATACTCAAGAGGGCAGCCACGTGGGCCATTGGTCCTGGTTCGTCTGGACCTTTTGGTCCCGGTTCCACGCACGAACCGGGACCAATGTGCCTCGCCCCTGGCCCATGACTATTAGTCCCGGTTTGTGCCACAAATTGGGACTAAAGGGTTGGTCCTCGTTGCGGTCAGAGTTTAGTCCCACCTCGCCAACCGAAGGGCGCTCACACCGGTTTATAAGTCCGTCCCTCTCTGCCTTGTTGAGCTCCTATCAAAGTCAAAATAGATGCCCCTATACAGGGAATCTGACCTAAATGCATAGTGAATTTCTCTGAAATTCATAGAAATTTATTATGAATTTAGGTTGAATTCTCTCTATAGGCGCATCTATGCTCATTTTTTTAGTAAAGTTAATCACAAACTTGTGATTCACACAAATTTCAAAGAATTCAAATTTTAAAACTAATGGCACTAACAGAAAGTTTATAATTTTTCTAAAACTAATGGCACTAACAGAAAGTTATAATTTTGCTGACCTAAAAGCAAAAAGAATTAAAACTTAAAGCAAAAAACAAAAGAAAATAAATAATGCAAAAAACAAAACAAAAAACTGGAAAAAAACTATTTTTCTAGTAAAGTTAATCACGAACTTGCGATTCACACAAATGTCAAAGAATTCAAATTTTAACTATTCAAATTTGAAAAGTAATGGCACTAACAGAAAGTTTATAATTTTTCTAAAACTAATGAAACTAACAGAAAGTTTATAATTTTGCTGAACTAAAAGCAAAAGGAATTAAAAATTAAATCAAAAAACAAAAGAAAATAAATAATGCAAAAAAACAAAAAACTGGGAAAAAACTATTTTTATAGTAAAGTTAATCACAAACTGGTGATTCACACAAATTTTGAAGAATTCAAATTTTAACTATTCAAATTTGAAAAGTAATGGCACTAACAGAAAGTTTATAATTTTTCTGACCTAAAAGGAAAAAGAATTAAAAAATAAAGCAAAAAACAAAAAAGAAATTAAATAATGCAAAAAAACAAAAAAACTGGAAAATAAATAAAAATAGCAACAATAAGTATTTTGTTGTAAGTAGAAATAAAATAAAATAAATAAAGCTACAAAGAAAACAAAAAAAGAGAAAAGTGCCACCTACTCGGCCCCCACGGTCTGAATACGACTAGAAACCCTACCATGGGCCAGGTTTCAGGCCCGCAGGAGGCCCAGTAGGCCCACAGGCACACGGCGTACGGTTAGGCCCGAAAGCCTACAAATGCGAGGAGCTTGAGAGGGTGGGCGCAACAGCGCTCATAAACCACTCTCGAGCTCTCTCATCTAGAGAGGTGGTACTAAACTTTTGACGCGGGGCAGCGCAAGGCCTTTGGTCCCAGTTGGTAGCACCAACCGGGACTAAAGGGTGGCATTGGTCCCGGTTGAACCGGGACCAATACCACCCTTTAGTCCCGGTTGGTGCTACCAACCGGGACCAAAGGCCGCCGCTTCCCGCCCTTTGGGATGCTGAAAAGAGGCCTTTGGTCCCGGTTGGTGGCACCAACCGGGTCTAAAGGGTGGCATTGGTCCCGGTTGATGCCACGAACCGGGACCAAAGCCTTTTCTATATAACCAAACACTTAGGAAATTTCCTCCCACCCGCCATTCTTCTCTCGAACGCCGCCAGGCTGCTGCTGCTCCTCGACGCCGGCCCCTGCCCCGACGTCGCCGTCGCCTCCGAGCCGCCCGAGGTCGCCGTCGCCGCCCGCTCGCTGTCGCCCGTGCCCTCGGCCGACGCTGTCGCCACTTGCCGCCCTGCCCCGACGCGCGTCGCGTGCCCCAGCCCACCCCCGTCGTCGTCGTCGCCCTGCCCCGCCCCTTCCTCGCCGGCCGTCGCCCCTGCCCCGTCGTCGTCCTCGCCGCCGAACCCGCGCCCCTGCCCCTCCTCACCTTGGTTCGGCTGGCGCCCCTCCCCCGTCCTTGTTTTTTTCATATATTATATGCTTGTTTGTTTTCAGATTATATATATATATATATATATATATATATATATATGTATATATGTGAGTATATGTATTGTGTATATATGATATACGCCTTCTTTTCAGTTTTTTTGTTCATATATATGATGATTTGTATTTTGCTTTTTTATAAAAATGTATATATGTTTGTATGTTCTCTGTGTATATATGTTCATATATGCAAAAGTTAGATTTATATATTTAGAAAAGGATGATCTATATATGTTCTCTGATTTAGTACATTTTAGGTTAGTTTCATTGTTAGAAAAGTTTTATATATTTAGGAGAGGAAAAAGGAAAATAAGAAGAGGAAAAAGGAGAAGAAGAGGAGAGGAAGAAAAGGAAGAGGAGAATAAGAGGAGAGGAAGAAAAGGAAGAGGAGAAGAAGAAAGGAATAGAGGACAAGAAGAAAAAATAGAAAAATATTCTATTTTTTCTTCTTCTCCTCTATTCCTTTCTTCTTCTCCTCTTTTTATTTCTTGTTTGTTTTCTTATGTTTTATTGGGTCTGTCGTCGTTGATATACCCCTCCCGATAACTTCAACACGAGGGGGGTCGATATACCCCCTCCCTGATAATATTATTTTCCCATGTATGTATGTCGTCGTTGTCGATATAACCCCCTCCCGATAACTTCAACACGTGGGGGGGGGGGTCGATATACCCCCTCCCCGATAACATTATTTTCCCGTGTATGTATGTCGTCGTTGTCGATATTACCCCCTCCCGGATAACTTCGATATGAGGGTCGGTCTCCTACCCCCTCCCGTCGCACCCCTACCCGACAAACTCTCTCGAGGCCACCCCAAACCCTTGAAGCGTTGTCGAGGCCACCCCAAACCCTAGAGAAGCAGCGTCGAGGCCACTAATATGATTCCTTATTGTGATTAGCTAGCTAGTTCTACGTTTGCCACTAATATATCCATCTGTCATGTTTGAAAATAATTGCCATGTTGTAATTAATAAGTGTAGAAACTATGGACAACCCCCAAGACGAAGCACAAGAAGCGGTGTTGTGGGACATATTTGCACAAGGAAGTGATGCCGTCTGCTCGTTGTTTCTCAACGACACCGATGGTCTGGAAGGACAGGGTGAAGAAGCAGGCTATGATTATGATGGCTCCGGTGACCCAATGCCGGTGCAAGGAGACCGTGAGGACGGCTCCGGTGACCCAATGGCGGTGCAAGAAGGAGACCGTGATGACGGCTCCGGTGATCGAACCGAGTCCGGCCAGGTATATATATTAGTTAAGCCTGTGCTGACTAGCTAATTGATGCATTCATTGTTTTGGTATGTACACATATTAATTAACTCTCGTCTTTCTTCTTTTCTCTAGCCCTCCGTATCGAGCACAACTTCGGTCAAGTGACGAGGCCCGAAGAAAAAGTTGAGCTCGAATGAAAGGTTTGAGATCACATCAATCGCGCGCGACGGCCAACCGATTGAACCTGTCCGTTCAAAAGATTCATTTTCTGCTCAGTGCGGGGTTCTTGTTAGGGACAAGATCCCGATCAGCATCCACCAATGGTATAAGCCTAAGAACGTAGACCCTGAGGTGTCTTATGTCAATGATATGCAGAAAAATGATCTTTGGACTGAGCTGAAGTCAAATTTCACCCTACCGCCAGAGGAGGATCCGGAGAAGCCAGGTAAAGAGCAATTAATCAAGTCTTTTGCTCTTAAGAAGATGGCAGACCTATTCAGGAGGTGGAGCAATGAGCTGAAAAGGATTGTCGACAAAGAAGAGACACCAGAATTCATCGGCAAATATGAGAAGATCAGAGATCACTGGCCCGCATTTGTGGCCCACAAGACATCGGAAAAGAGTAAGAAGATGTCGGCGACAAACAAGCAAAATGCTGCGAAGAAGAAGCTTCACCATCACACGGGGTCAGGTGGCTACCTCAAAGCCCAGCCTAAGTGGGCCAAGGCTGAGAATGATCTGCTTGATAAAGGGATCGAACTAGAGACAATGAACTGGCCGGACCGTTGCCGGACTTGGTTCTTCGGGGCTGGCGGAACTTTGGACCCTGTATCAGGGAAGTGCCATTGGACGGACGAGCAAATGAAAATACCAGTCAAGAGGCTTCAGCACTATATCGATGCAGCGCAGCAAGGGACGTTCATTCCAGGCAGAGAGAACGACGAGCTCACAATGGCCCTCGGGAACCCTGAGTGACGAGGATACGTACCTAGGGTAGGGTAACTTATCATACCTGAGGTACCCAATCAAGGACATGACTCCTACAATGAAAGACATTCTAAGAAGTATCAACATTTCAGTCGGCCTGGTCAGCCCAGTCGACGGACACGAGCGTACTCGACCAGAGGCACAAGCAGTCGACCATGAAGACAGCCACTCGACTATAAGAAGACCTAAAGGCGCTGCCTACAAACGGTCATCTCATAAGTAGCTTTTATGGCCTTCATGGTCCTTTATTACAGGCGTTACCAGTAACCCCCTCTCTTTATGTACATTAAACTCCTTGTAACGTGGGCTGGCTGGGGTCCTGGCGAACTCTATATAAGCCACCCCCTCCACTAGGAAAGGGGTTCGCAACTTTGTAACACACACACATAATCCAGTCGACTGCCTCCGGGCTCCGAGACGTAGGGCTGTTACTTCCTCAGAGAAGGGCCCGAACTCGTAAAACTCCTTGCGCATACAACTACTCCATAGCTAGGATCTTGCCTCTCCATACTTACCCCCCATTCTTACTGTCAGACTTAGAACCACGACAGTTGGCGCCCACCGTGGGGCAGGTGTTCTAGCGATTTGTTGGAGGAGTTGGGATTCTTTCACCCCACATCATGTTTTCGAGCGGAGTCATGGTCGAGAGCCGCGAGATCCGTCTCGGCGCTCTCTCCTTCATCGTTGACAACTCTGCTTGGCTGCAGGAGGCTCCACTCGACGTGGACGCGCTTCCCGCCTGCGGAGCCACGCATTTTCGCGCTTGCGTCCGCGGCGTCCTCCTGCGGCAACCGCCGACCCAGTATGGGTCGGCATTCGTTTCGCCATCGTCGTCATCAGTTTTCCACCGGCGCAAGCGCACCGGTCGGTCGAGACTCCAGCGGTGGGTGAAGCACGCACTGGCCCGCCAGTCGGCCATCCCCCTAGTCGCGGCAATCGAGCCCGACGAGTCACTCTACGGCCTGTTCGACCTATCGACTGGCTCCGTAGAGACTGCGTCCGAGTGCGACAGCAGTGATCCAGCGGCGGAAGTACTAATGGTCGACGGACCACGTAGTCCCCCCGGATTCCCCCATATCGAAGAGGTTGCCGCAGGGGGGATTCCGGTGCGGGGCCACGAAGAGTACAGGACCGAGCCCCTTACCTCAGTGCAGAGGGAGGAACTCCGTCGCCGGAACATGGACGCCCTTCACACTCCTATCGTTGGAGAAACCCCTGAGGCACGAGCCCTGGAGGAGGTGCGCTTGGCCAACTTGGCTGAACGTACTCGACTGGAGAATCTCCAGAGAGCACTCGACGAGCGCGCACGACCGCCCGTTCCCGAGTCCAGTCGTCGTCGCCTCTTCCAGCCGCCGACCCAGGTATACCGTACCCCGATTCAGAATTTGGTAGCTGCGGCTCGCATAGCGGAGTCGATCCAGCCTTCACAGTCAGAGGCAGGGAGAGGTCTGTTGCAGATCAGAGATTTGCTCCGTGCAGCGGGTGACCAGAATTCAGCCGTATCTCAGTCGCGCAACAGGATTCACAGTCGATCCGTCGCTGCGAATTCCGTTCAGTCGGCTCATAGTCCAAGGTCGCTCCCGAGGCGTGAAGAACACAGAGGCCGGCACGAGGATCAATACCAAGGGCACGAGCGATATGAGCACCGATTCGATCGCAACGATCAACGTCGAGTGCCTTCTCCTGCCCCAAGAGCGGGGTCGTACGTTCCTCGACGGCAAGAGGACAGACGCCAGTTCAGTACTGGGCGAAGGGTCCCAGTCGACCCCAGGGAACCAGGCTTTGATGCGAGATCCATCATCGTTCAAGGTCTGGTCGACCGAAATAGAGCTCACCGAGAAGACCGTGACAGAGGCGCGCCGTCCAGCAGCAGAGTTCACGTCTCAGGTCCCGAGTGTTTCAGCAGAGCAATCAGAGCTGCAGTGATTCCTCCCAACTTCAGGTTGGCGACTGGAGTCAGCAAGTTCACCGGAGAGTCCAAGCCGGACACATGGCTCGAGGATTACCGAGTGGCTGTTTAGATCGGAGGCGGCAATGACGAGGTGGCCATGAAGCATTTGCCCCTCATGTTGGAAGGATCAGCCAGAGCGTGGTTGAATCAGTTGGCTCCCAGCAGTATTTATACTTGGGAAGATCTAGCCCAGGTGTTTGTCAGGACATTCGAAGGGACTTGCAAGCGACCGGCAGGGTTGACAGAATTGCAGTCATGTGTTCAGAAGTCGAGTGAAACCCTGAGGGATTATATCCAAAGGTGGATCACTCTGAATCACACGGCCGAGAATGTGTCCGATCATCAGGCAGTTTGCGCCTTCAAGGAAGGCGTCAGAAACAGGGAGTTAAGTTTGAAGTTCGGTCGAACCGGGGATATGACCCTGAGTCGAATGATGGAAATCGCCACCAAGTACGCGAACGGAGAAGAGGAAGATAGACTCCGGAGTGGCAAGTATAAGGCAGCCGCTAATGAGGCCGGCGGAGGACACTCCAGTCGGAAGCAGAAGCGCAAGGCCGAGCCAGTCGCCCCCGGGGAAGCCTTAGCTGTGACCCCAGGGAAGTTTAAGGGGAAACCCAAGGGTCCTTGGAACCCCAAGAAAGTGAAAGACCAGGACGGGAACGATGTGATGGACTTACCATGCCACATTCACACGAAGAAAGATGAAGAGGGAAATCTCGTTTACCCTAAGCATACCACTCGACAATGTCGACTCCTGATGCAACAGTTCCAAGGGAAGCAGGCCAAGGACAAAGAGAAAGAGTCAGACAAAGTTGAAGACAGGGAAGACAGCGGTGAAGAATACCCCCAAGTCAATTCCACTCTGATGATTTTCGCTGATGCCGAAAGTAAGAGTCAACTGAAGGTCATCAATCGCGAAGTAAACATGGTCGCTCCGGTGACACCCCATTACCTGAAGTGGTCCCAGACCGCCATCACCTTCGACCAATCCGATCATCCGACTCATATTGCCACCCCAGGGAGGCAAGCGTTGGTGGTCGACCCAATTATTGAAGGCACTCGACTGACGAAGGTTCTGATGGACGGCGGCAGTGGGCTAAACTTGTTGTATGCAGAGACGTTGAAGGGGATGGGCATTCCGATGTCCCGACTCAGCCCCAGCAACATGAGCTTCCACGGAGTCATTCCTGGGAAGAAAGCTGAGTCACTCGGTCAAATCACTCTCGACGTCGTCTTTGGTGACTCGAAGAATTTCCGGAAAGAAAAGTTAACCTTTGAGGTCGTGGATTTTCAGAGTGCGTACCACGCCATTCTTGGGAGGCCAGCCTATGCTCGTTTCATGGCTCGACCATGCTACGTATACCTCAAGCTGAAGATGCCTGGCCCCAAAGGTGTAATCACCATCGTTGGCAATCGGAAGAAGGCAGAGGAGTGCTTCCAGAAAGGCGCCAAAATTGCTGATGCTCAGATGGCCAAGATAGAGATACAAGAGTACCAGAAGACTGCGGATCCGAGTGAGTTGTTACGAGCCAAGAAGCCCGCCACGGAGTTAGCATTTCAGTCGACTGGTGAGACCAAGCAAGTCCACATCCACCCGACCGATCCAAATGCGGCTCCAACCAACATCTCCACTACACTCGACTCCAAATAGGAAGAAGCGCTCGTCCAGTTCCTCCGTGAGAACTGGGACATCTTTGCATGGAAGCCTGCTGACATGCCAGGTGTGCCCAGGGGACTGGCTGAGCACCGCCTTCGAGTCGACCCAAAGGTCAAACCAGTCAAGGAGCATCTCCGACGGTCCGCCGTTCAGAAGAGAAAGGCCATTGGCGAAGAAGTGGCCCGACTCCTAGCAGCAGAATTCATTCGCGAGATCTACCACTCCGAGTGGCTCGCCAATGTTGTAATGGTCCCTAAGAAGGACAAATCGTTGCGCATGTGCATCGATTTTAAGCATATAAATCGGGCCTGCCCGAAAGATCATTTTCCTCTTCCTCGCATCGACCAAATAGTCGACTCGACTGCAGGATGCGAGAGGTTATCTTTTTTAGATGCTTACTCTGGATACCACAAGATCCGTCTGTATGGACCAGATGAAATAAAAACAGCCTTCATCACCCCATTTGGGTGTTTCTGCTATGTTACCATGCCTTTCGGTCTCAAGAACGCCGGAGCTACATTCATGAGAATGATTCAGAAGTGCCTAATCACTCAAATCAGTCGGAATGTAGAAGCATACATGGATGACATAGTGGTCAAGTCACGAAAAGGTTCCGACCTGCTGACTGACCTAGCTGAAACTTTTGCCAACCTCAGGAATTATGATATCAAGCTCAATCCGTCGAAGTGCACATTTGGAGTCCCTGGAGGAAAGTTACTCGGTTTTCTTGTTTCCGAACGAGGAATCGACGCTAACCCCGAAAAAGTTGGCACCATACTCCGGATGAAACGCCCCGTGCGTGTGCACGATGTCCAGAAACTTGCTGGATGCTTGGCCGCTTTAAGTCGATTCATCTCCAGGCTCGGTGAAAAGGCGCTGCCTCTTTACCGACTGATGAAGAAGTCAGACACGTTCGAATGGACTCCAGAAGCTGATGCAGCATTTGCAGAGCTAAAAGCTTTGCTCTCCACCCAGCCGGTGCTTGCTGCTCCTGTCAGCAAAGAGCCATTGTTGCTTTACATAGCAGCCACGGGACAAGTCGTTAGTACCGTTCTTACGGTCGAGCGGGAAGAGGAAGGAAAGACCTTCAAAGTTCAACGCCCAGTTTATTATCTCTCTGAAGTTCTGACCCCGTCGAAGCAAAGATATCCCCACTATCAGAAGCTTGTTTACGGGATTTACATGACCACGAAGATGGTTGCTCATTATTTCTCTGATCACTCTATCACAGTCGTCAGCGACGCTCCATTATCAGAGATTCTTCATAACAGAGATGCAACCGGTCGAGTGGCGAAATGGGCAATTGAACTTCTTCCTCTTGATATCAAGTTCAAGGCAAAGAAAGCTATTAAGTCCCAGGCAATAGCTGATTTCCTCGCCGAGTGGACCGAGCAGGAGCTTCCGACTCAAGTTCACTCGGAGCACTGGACTATGTTTTTCGATGGCTCCAAGATGCTGAACGGATCCGGTGCGGGGGTTGTACTGGTTTCCCCCCGAGGAGATAAGCTCAAGTATGTCCTCCACATTCACTTTGATTCCTCCAACAATGAGGCATAGTACGAAGCGCTTCTATACGGATTACGTATGGCCATTTCACTCGGCGTCCGTCGCCTCATGGTCTACGGTGACTCAGATCTGGTTGTTAATCAAATGATGAAGGAGTGGGACGTCCGAAGCCCATCCATGACGGGATATTGCAGCGCAGTGAGGAAGCTGGAGAAACGATTCGAGGGGTTGGAGCTCCGTCATATACCCCGACTGAAAAATCAAGCTGCAGATGATCTGGCGAAGATAGGGTTCAAAAGGGAGGCCATCCCTAAAGATGTGTGTTTGGAGCACATTCACACACCATCAGTGCGAGAAGATCCTTTCACAGAAGAGCCTCCACAACCAAAAAGCGCCTCTGACTCAACCGAAGTGGAGGTTCCAGCTGTGGTCGACCTGATTATGGAAATTATGATCACCACTCCCGATTGGACAATGCCGTACATTGCGTATATCGTGAGAAAAGAGCTCCCAGAAGATGAAGAAGAGGCTCGACAGGTCGTCCGTCGATCCAAAGCCTTTACAGTAATCAAAGGGCAGCTATGCAGAGAAAGCACGACTGGAGTTGGTCAGAAGTGCATCACACCTGAAGAAGGACAGATAATTCTCGAGGACATCCACTCGGGGACCTGTGGCCATCATGCGTCCTCTCGGACCATCGTGGCCAAAGCATACCGAGCGGGTTTTTACTGGCCAAAGGCGAACGAAATGGCAAAGGATATAGTCGACAAGTGTGAGGGGTGCCAGTTTTATTCCAACATGTCTCACAAGCCCGCCTCCGCCTTGAAGACCATTCCACTCGTCTGGCCTTTCGCTGTCTGGGGTCTAGACATGATCGGACCACTGAGAACTGGTAGGTGTGGCTTCACCCACTTGTTGGTTGCAGTCGACAAGTTCACGAAGTGGATAGAAGCCAAACCCATAAAGGACCTCGACGCAAGCACTGCCATCAGTTTTATCAGGGGATTGATATTCAGATATGGAGTTCCGCACAGCATCATCACGGATAACGGATCAAACTTTGATAATGACAGATTCAAAGCCTACTGCGCCTCTCAGGGCACTCGAGTCGACTACGCTTCAGTCGCTCATCCTCAGTCGAACGGACAGGCCGAACGCGCGAATGGCCTCATCCTCAAAGGACTAAAACCCCGACTGATGCGTGATCTCAAACAAGCAGCAGGCGCCTGGGTCGACGAACTTCCGTCAGTTCTATGGGGATTGAGGACCACCCCTAACCGGTCGACTGGAAGAACACCATTCTTTCTGGTCTATGGAGTCGAAGCGGTTTTGCCGAGCGACCTGCTCCACAACGCGCCTCGAGTCGAGTTATATTCCGAAGCAGAAGCAGAACAGGCCCGACAAGATGCAGTCGACCTCTTAGAGGAGGAAAGAGAGATGGCTCTAATCCGCTCGACCATCTACCAGCAAGAGTTGCGTCGGTTCTACGCCAGAAATGTGAAGGGTCGAGCCTTTCAGGAAGGAGATTTGGTCCTCCGCGTGGATCAGCAAAAACCTCACAAACTTGCCCCGACCTGGGAAGGCCCCTTCATCATCACCAAAGTCCTGCACAACGGAGCGTATCACCTCTACAACATCGATCGACGGATCGACGAGCCTCGAGCATGGAACGCGGACCTGCTCCGTCCTTTTTACACTTAAAAACTCACTCGACTGAGATGTAATAAAAGTACCTCTGTAGTTCTTTTGTTTCAAGCAAAAGACTGCTATTTCTTTTTATGTTTGTTTAAATTTCCCCCAGTGGGTGACTTAGCTGCGAATCCGCTCCGCCTAAGTTTTCAGGAAATCCTACCGGGTGGAGAGCAAGTCTCCCACTCGGGGGCTTGGCTGCGAATCCGTTTCGCCTAAGAAATAAAAATCCTACCAAGTGGAGAGCCAGCCTCCCACTCGGGGGCTTAGCTGCAGTCCAAGCACTCGCCTAAGTTTGAAAAAATCCTACCGAGTGGAGAGCCAGCCTCCCACTCGGGGGCTTAGCTGCAGTCCAAGGACTCGCCTAAGTAATTGAAATCCTACCGAGTGGAGAGCAAACCTCCCACTCGGGGGCTTAGCTGCAGTCCAAGTACTCGCCTAAGTTTGAAAAACTCCTACCGAGTGGAGAGCCAGCCTCCCACTCGGGGGCTTAGCTGCAGTCCAAGGACCCGCCTAAGTAATTGAAATCCTACCGAGTGGAGAGCAAACCTCCCACTCGGGGGCTTAGCTGCAGTCCAAGTACTCGCCTAAGTTTGGAAAAATCGTACCGAGTGGAGAGCCAGCCTCCCACTCGGGGGCTTAGCTGCAGTCCAAGCACTCGCCTAAGTTTGAAAAAATCCTACCGAGTGGAGAGCAAACCTCCCACTCGGGGGCTTAGCTGCAGTCCAAGCACTCGCCTAAGTTTGAAAAAATCCTACCGAGTGGAGAGCAAACCTCCCACTCGGGGGCTTAGCTGCAGTCCGAGCACTCGCCTAAGTAATTGAAATCCTACCGAGTGGAGAACAAACCTCCCACTCGGGGGCTTAGCTGCAGTCCAAGCGCTCGCCTAAGTAATTGAAATCCTACCGAGTGGAGAGCAAACCTCCCACTCGGGGGCTTAGCTGCAGTCCAAGCACTCGCCTAGGTAATTGAAATCCTACCGAGTGGAGAGCAAACCTCCCACTCGGGGGCTTAGCTGCAGTCCAAGCACTCGCCTAAGTAATTGAAATCCTACCGAGTGGAGAGCAAACCTCCCACTCGGGGGCTTAGCTGCAGTCCAAGCACTCGCCTAAGTAATTGAAATCCTACCGAGTGGAGAGCAAACCTCCCACTCGGGGGCTTAGCTGCAGTCCAAGCACTCGCCTAAGTAATTGAAATCCTACCGAGTGGAGAGCAAACCTCCCACTCGGGGGCTTAGCTGCAGTCCAAGCACTCGCCTAAGTAATTGAAATCCTACCGAGTGGAGAGCAAACCTCCCACTCGGGGGCTTAGCTGCAGTCCAAGCACTCGCCTAAGTAATTGAAATCCTACCGAGTGGAGAGCAAACCTCCCGCTCGGGGGCTTAGCTGCAGTCCAAGCACCCGCCTAAGTAATTGAAATCCTACCGAGTGGAGAGCAAACCTCCCACTCGGGGGCTTAGCTGCAGTCCAAGCACTCGCCTAAGTAATTGAAATCCTACCGAGTGGAGAGCAAACCTCCCACCCGGGGGCTTAGCTGCAGTCCAAGCACTCGCCTAAGTAATTGGAATCCTACCGAGTGGAGAGCAAACCTCCCACTCGGGGACTTAGCTGCAGCCCAGTACTCGCCTAAGCCATTTTGATAGACACCATCGCGGCGATGAGCACCGCGCAAACCAGGCAGCCTCTGAGGGAACAACGAATAGCAGCCTCTGAGGGAACAACGAATAGTAGATCGGCGGATCAAGTCACGAAGACATTCAACGTCGAGCCATGTTCGGATAAAATCAAAAGATCCTAGATCGCAAATAAAAGTACTCGAGCTGAGAGCCCGACGGAGTTTATCAAATACATAAACCACTCGGCATCCCGAGGCAAATTTAAGGTAAAGCACAACAGTTTTTTACTCTTCTGGCGGAGGGCTTGATGGCGCAACAAATTCGTCCAAGTCGATCCCGTCTGAGATTCGAGTGGCAGCAGCGATGAAGGTCTCCATGAAATCCTGAAAATTATGCTTCCTGGTATTGGCAACCTGGAGAGCGGCCAGCTTCTCCTCTCGCGCCTCCTTGCAGTGGACACGAACCAGTGACAGAGCCACATCAGCACCGCACCTAGCAGAAGACTTTTTCCATTCTCGCACTCGACCTGGAACATCACTTAGTCGAGTGACCAAGGATTCAAGGTCGTTCTGAAGGGTCTCTTTGGGCCAGAGTGCGGAGTCGATCCGCGACACAGCAGCTTTCAGTCGAGCCAGGTAGTCCACCACACCAGCGATACGGGATTCCAACCGGAGGACATTCATGGCCACTTCATCCTTCACAGGAGAATTGATAGGGTCCAGGCGGGTCTCCACTCGACTGGTCTCTTCCTCATAATTCCGGCAGAATTCTGAAAGAAGTTTCGACAGAGCAAAACTGTAACCAAATGGTGAGTCGACAACAACAAGATTAATCGCACAAAGGGGGTTACCTTCAAGCATGAGGTATAGCTTCTTGGCAAGACCCCCAAGATAATCCCCAAGTCCTTGTGCTTCCCCGCCAGTTGGCCGATCTTGTCGTTCAGAGTACTCTTGTCAGTCTTCAGTCGACTCGCTTCCCTATTGGCCTCGTCAAGAGCAGACTTTAGCCTAGCGTTCTTGTTCTCAAGATGACTGACTGAAGCAAGTTTCTCTTCAGCGAGCTTTAACTTCTCCGCAGCTGCCTTTTGCGCCTCCGCAAGGTCAAGATCTTTCTTCTTCAGGGCCTTCTCTAGTTCGTCTGCAAAGCAACAACAGACACAGAATTCAGAACGGGCAGAGGAACAGAGATAGACGTCGAGTCCTCACCAGCCATACCTTTTGCTTCATCCTTCGCCTTCTGCATGTTTTCCTGAGCAAACTGTAAATCAAGATTAAGCTGGATCTGCTTATCCTTCAGATCAGCGAGCTGAGCAACAAGCTCACAAGACTTCTGCAAAGAGTCAATCGACAAAGGGTATCAAAGACAAGTTACTCCCGAGTGACTGAAAGAAAGAGCACAACACTTCTAAGACTACAGCCGAATCAAAACATTCGACAGTAGCCTCGGGGACTACACCCAGTGGGTGCACTCAGCGTGCCCCCACCGGTTTTCCTTGATTTCCACTCGACCCAACCCGATCAGTCGAGCGAGGAAGTTTGAAAGCATAAAGACCGCAGTCGACTGCCAGCAGTCGACCGTGGCCATGGGGACTACACCCAGTGGGTGCACTCAGCGTGCCCCCACCGGTTTTCCTTGATTTCCACTCGAACCAACCCGATCAGTCGAGTGAGGAAGTTTGAAAGCATAAAGACCGCAGTCGACTGCCAGCAGTCGACCGTGGCCTTGGGGACTACACCCAGTGGGTGCACTCAGCGTGCCCCCACCAATCAAAAATTTCAGTTCAACAGCACCCAGTGGGTGTACAACGCAAGTGAAGACCAACTAACCTGGACGTTCTGCTGCAGCGCCGAGCTGATGTCATAGGCCGCTTGACTGGCATCCCGAGCCGCTTTGGTCTGCTCCATCACGAGCCCCGCCTGCGTATAGCCTCCTTAGCAGCACTCACTTGATCCTCTGGGGTCTGGTAGGCGGCGAAGAACGAGGGCGGGTCGACCAGTGGGGGAGCAGTCGACGACGAAGGCCGGGCAGTCGTCAGTGGTTCAGCAAAAGTCACAGTAGTCCGGGCGGTGTTGTCACCCCCTTGGACCACCGCCTCAGCAGTCGACGCGGTCTGAGGAGCCTTGTCAAGCGGGGCCCTCCGGCCTCTCCTCCTAAAAGGCCTGAGCGGCACTTCCGCCTCCTCCTCATCATCCGGAAGGTCAATAATGTTGGTCGGAGCTACAAAAGTTCAGAAATGAATATCCAATCGACTCAGCAGTTAAACAGTCGGATCGTGTCAAAGATTATACCTAAGTTGGAAGTGACGGCGTCCTCCATCATCTCATCGACATTCTGGATGGAAATCTCGGAAGTAGCGGCGCTGCATGATTCCAAGCAAATAATTTGAAAGTGAATCGACTAAGAATCCGTTCTAGTCGACTCAAGAAAGATAAAAACAGTCACTTACCCAGAGATGACAGGGATGGCGACCCGGATCTTGGGCAAGGCCTTGGGTGGCTTGGTCGGGTTGGCTCTGGGCTGCTTGGGTGCCTTCTCAGTTGGGGCCGGCAACGCGGTCCGAGGGCGCTTGGATGACTGGCCCACCGGAGCACTCGACTGACTGCGCTCCATGGCGGGATCCTGAGCGTTCTTGGAGCGTCTCTCGCGTCGAGGAAGGTCGACCTCCACCTCTTCATCTTCATCACCCGAGTCGTCGCTGGCCTCCTCCTCTACGTCACCATCAGATTCCCACTCCTCGACTTCACCTCCATCCTCACTGCCTTCGCCTCCACTCCCTCCTCCTTCAGATACTTGCTCCTGGTTCCCATTCGGCATCGAATACATGTCGTTGATCTCCTGCAAGACAACGGGCAGAGCAAAGATCAGTCGACTTATCGCAAGCCAGTTACTAGACGGAGTGAAAATTTCAGTCGGAAGAAGTAAAACGTACCTTGTCTGTCTCCATCATCCCATCAAGCGGAGCAATCCTCCTAGAACCCCTGGGGTTGTCCTTATTCCCAGTCATGCTGGTCAGCCAGCCCTCCAGTACAGAAGCCTCGACCGCCTCCGGGTGGATCCGAGTGGAGTCGTCGGACCCGGAATACAACCACATCGAGTGATCCCGAGCCTGGAGAGGTTGGATTCGTCGCTGGAGGAAGACTTCGAGCAAGTCCATGCCGGTCACGCCTTCCCGAACCAACTCAACCACTCGACTGACTAATACCTTCACCTGAGCCTTCTCCTCTGGAACCACTTTCAAAGAAGCGGGTTTCTACACTCGGTCCAAGGTAAAAGGAGGAAGGCCGGTCGAGTGGCCAGGGGTCGGCTGGTCCTTGCAGTAGAACCAAGTCGACTGCCACCCGCGCACGGAATCGGGAAGCGTCATGGGAGGAAAACAACTCTTACCCCTCGTCTGGATCCCGAGGCCCCCGCACATCTGGATCACCTGCGTCCTTTCCCCGTCCGGGTTGAGCCTTTTAACCGACTGGGATCGGCAAGTGAAGATATGCTTGAAGAGGCCCCAGTGAGGTCGACAGCCTAAGAAACACTCACAAAGAGACACGAACGCAGCAAGATAGACTATGGAGTTGGGCGTGAAATGGTGGAGCTGCGCTCCGAAGAAGTTCAGAAAGGCCCTAAAAAAGGACTTGGGGGCAGGGAAAACCCCCGGTCGACATGGGTGGCTATCAGGACGCGCTCACCCTCGCGAGGTTTCGGCTCCGTCTCCTCCCCAGGGAGGCGAGCAGCCTTGTAGGGAATGAGTCCCCCCTCCACCATGTCGTCGATATCCGCTTGAGTAAGGATGGAGGGCATCCAATCCCCCTGTAACCAGCCGGACGGCAGAGCGGCCCGCGAGGACGACCTGCCTCGGCCAGATTTCTTCCCCTTACCCTTTGCCGCGGCCTTCTTCGCGCGTTCCGCCACCGCCGTCTTGTCCTTCCCCATTGTCTCGAACGAGGTCTTGGCCGAGCGGCGGTGTCGAGATTGCAGCGAAGAGCGAGGCGGAGGCTTACGGAGGAAGGGAGAAGAAAAACAAGGGCGCTCAGTGAAAAAAAAATCGGAATCATTACCTTATATAAGGCCACACCCGAGTGGCTGATCAGTGGGCCTGCGCCCCCTAGTCAAATCCCGCAACAGGCGCGCGCGCAGTACGTGGCGAAAAAGGTGGCGCGGAGATCGAGGCGCCCTTGCCTTATCCAGCCGATTCGCGCGATTTTCTCCGTTCGGTGCGCTTCCCAATTTTCAAATCCCGCAAGATCCGCGATCGACAGGAAGGTTCGCCAGACGAAAAGATCCGTTTCCTTAAGTCTCCCAAGAGACTCGTCACGTAAACACACTCGACGGTAATATGAAACCACTCGACGGACATCTGAATGGATCAAGGCAACTGAAGAATGGGTTCCCACCGTAACTTCCATTTATCCAAAGACAGATGCAACCGAAGCATGGAGGTTGAGTCGGAAGCATAGGCTCGGCCCCATTCTCACTTAACCCCTGACCCATTCGGGGGCTAATGACGAGGATACGTACCTAGGGTAGGGTAACTTATCATACCTGAGGTACCCAATCAAGGACATGACTCCTACAATGAAAGACATTCTAAGAAGTATCAACATTTCAGTCGACCTGGTCAGCCCAGTCGACGGACACGAGCGTACTCGACCAGAGGCACAAGCAGTCGACCATGAAGACAACCACTCGACTATAAGAAGACCTAAAGGCGCTGCCTACAAACGGTCATCTCATAAGTAGCTTTTATGGCCTTCATGGTCCTTTATTACAGGCGTTACCAGTAACCCCCTCTCTTTATGTACATTAAACTCCTTGTAACGTGGGCTGGCTGGGGTCCTGGCGAACTCTATATAAGCCACCCCCCTCCACTAGGACAGGGGTTCGCAACTTTGTAACACACACACATAATCCAGTCGACTGCCTCCGGGCTCCGAGACGTAGGGCTGTTACTTCCTCAGAGAAGGGCCCGAACTCGTAAAACTCCTTGCGCATACAACTACTCCATAGCTAGGATCTTGCCTCTCCATACTTACCCCCCATTCTTACTGTCAGACTTAGAACCATGACACTGAGCACCCTGGACGGACACGAGGCACGCCAGGCTCCGTTCCGTGGAAGGCTGGGTTTCCGGACGCAGGCGGTTACAAATGCCAGAGAGGAGGAAGAAAGTGCAGCAGACCCAACTGCAGGCGCTGCACGCAAGGGTACAAGCGATAGAGGAACGAGAAGCAAATCGCAGCAAACGAACTGCCGAAGCTTCCCCAGGAGCTACCCCGCCATCTCAGCGGAGAAGCAGTGTGGCTTCCACCGAGCTGCTTCAGCCGGAGCATGTCTTGACGGCTCCTGCCAGCTACCCCGTGGATGCTATCATGAAGTCCCAAAATTGCCATCTTATGATGCAATGGCAGAACTTCAAAGTCAAGGCGGCTATCTGCTTTGTTCGACCTCCTGAACCCGGGCAACTTTTCACTGTCGTCCGATTCCAGAAGGATATGCTAGGGTGACGGTGGACGAAATAACAGAGGGATTTGAGGACCTCCAGCTTGACCACCCTACCGGTGAAGGGGAGACTCGGCTGGGTTCTGCTCTGAAGACTCCATGACGATGGCGGAAGGAGCTCATCAACCTTCCGAACAGGACCCCTCCGCCTCCTCCTCCTCCTCCGGCGTGTCAGGGCACTCCGCCTCCTTCACTGCCTCCTCCTCCGGCGAGTGACGATCAGGGCACTTGGCCTCCTTCTCCGGCGCGTGGTGGCACTCCGCCTCCTTCTCCGCCTGTGCCGGTGCGCCCGAGCAGCCACCAGCCTCCTCCTTCTCCGCCTCGCCAGCAAGGGCGGAAGAGACTCGCCGCCGCCCCGGCTGCTCCGGCACGTCGTAGTCCTTCTCCTCCGCCTCGTAAGAAGACAGCCGCAGCCGCTCCGTCTGCTCCGGCGTCTAGCAGTACAGCCAGAGGCGGGAGGCAATACAGATACGGTCCACCTCTCAAGCCTCTAGAGAAGTTACTGTACGAGATGACCGTGGAAGAAAACAAGAAGATCATGCGGACCGAAGTGAAGGACTTCTTTGAAGGGTTGAAAGCGAAGAGACATCCACCTCCGGAGGAGAAGGTAGATGCAGCGAAAGCAAGGCGCACTCTGGCTGCCCTAACAAAACCATCAAAGTCTCCGCCGAAAGGCAACTATGAGCGCATTATTGGAAAGACATTTGTCGAAGCGGAGCGGTCGGGAAGTACTGTCAGTGATCAAAGGATAAAAGAAAGACGAGCTGGGAAAAAAATTGCCCAGCTCGGCGAACAAGCGAACCAATCGTGCCCCCCGCTCAAGGTGTCTAGCAACATCGTCGCTAATGATCCGAGGATGGTGCCCGGTTATAGCAATCTTGGAGATTACCTGCCCGACGATGTACATTATGATTTCTTGGAGGTGGAGGCAGTTCACAGATACGAGTATGGGAAGCCTCTCGTCAATGATGAAAGATCTCTAACAACGATGATGCGAAGATTGCATGATTGGTACATGAAAACCCGCAGAGAGTCTGGGGGGAGGAATACTTTGACGCTGAGAGTTAGAGAGGAGCATGACCTCGTTGGAATTGAACTGTTGAATGTTCCATTTGAGGAGTTCTTCCAGTTTTTTCAATCAAAGGGCCCCCGATAAAGCAACGGTCACCTGCTACTGTCTGTAAGTACTACTACTTCTGTCATTAAGTCTCTCTATATAGGTCAGCTCTTTCATTGCATGTATTTATAATTATCCTCACTATATTATGCAGATTGAAGATCGCCGAATTGAAGAAAAGACAAGTCGGTGATATTGGGTTCATTAACACAAATCCCATAGATGCAACTGAGGTTAAATTTCATGTCGAAGATACCGAGGCCAACTTGCTATGATTGTTGGTATTAAATGAAAACAAAGATATAATACTCTTTCCTTACTACTTTAAGTGAGTGTTACTTTCTTGTGCATATTCGGTTTCCCTTATTTATTAGTCCAGGTTATAGTAATGTAATTGATGAGTTATGCATGCGTGCGCAGTTTCCACAATATTCTCTTAGATATTAATCCTGAGCAGGGACTAGTAACCGCCTTAGACTCGAGACGAAAAGATCCCCAGGAGTATGCGGACATGAGTCAAATCCTCGAGAAGTAAGTTAAATCAATCATTAGCCACCATATCAGCAACTTTGTTCATTTCCCGATATCAAGTAATTGTTTTCTTTGTCTGGCAGGGTTTGGAGAAAATTCACCAAAAAAGCTCCGGGACTGCCGAAGAAGCTGCAATTTAAACACCCAAAAGTAAGTACTATAGTAGCATGTTCCGCGCGTCTCCTCGTGATTCAAGCCCTAGTTTCATCAATACCATTTGGCATGCTTGCTTATCAGTTTGATTGACCTCTATTTCTTGTAAAGTGGTTGTGGCAGGATCAAGGGAATGATTTCTGTGGATACTACGTTTGCGAGTCCATCCGCTACACGACCTGTGAACGGGGGTACTCTGACGAACAATATGAAGTGCGTAAGCAATAATATTCATAATTTTATTTTATTACCATCATTTGTGTTGAGTTTCATTTATTCATATATATATATATATATATATATATATATATATATATATATATATATATATATATATATATATATATATATATATAGGGATTGACTATTTGTCATCCTGGGTGAGGAATAGTTATTCTTCACCCCCCTCTATTTTACCACCTATGCACTGTAATTTTACGTTCCGTAAGTTTTGTCTTATTTCTGACGTAAAAAGAGACCGTAAGAAAATATATAATCGTCGTAAAAAATATTTTATGTTATATAAAATTAGAAACGTAAAATCATAGTGTAAAATATACATAAACTCCAAATTTTCTTGTCTTATGACTTATATTTTTATTTTCTTATACCAAAATTTACGTAGTGAATCAATAGAAATGTAACTCTTTGAATTCCAAATATAATTTAATTATGAAGTGATCATAAGATTACCTCGGGTGAAGAATAACTATTCCTCACCCTAGGTGATGAATAGCATCACTATATATATATATATATATTGACCCCCTTCTTCAAATTAGATCTTTCGGATGCGGGATGAACTCCTACCACCAGATCGTATCCGAGCAATTCAAGAGGAATTGGTGGCATTCTTTCTTGACCACGTGATCGCTGAAGACGGAGAATACCATGTAGAGCTTGACTTCGTATATAATTAGGAGATTATATTGTAAGAGATGATTATTGTATATATGTAGCCGGTAGTGTCGGATAGATATACGAGAACTTGCTGTTCGACCCATCTCTCGGAGAAGGAGAGGTGGTCGATATCACTTCTCTCTGTATGCATATATGTTCATGACGATCTTCTGTTTCCTTTGTTTGCTTACTAGCTGGTTAGTGTTGGGGATCGTAGCAGAAATTAAAATTTTCCTACGCATCACCAAGATCTATCCATGGAGTATTCTAGCAATGAGGGGATAGGAGAGTATCTACATACCACATGTAGATCGCAATGGAAGCGTTCAAGAAGAACGTGGATGATGGAGTCGTACTCGTCGTGATCCAAATCACCGATGACCCGCGCCGAACGGACGGCACCTCCGCGTTCAACACACGTACGGTCGGGATGACGTCTCCTCCTTCTTGATCCAGCAAGGGGGAAGGAGAGGTTGATGAAGACCCAGCAGCACGACGGCGTGGTGGTGGATGCAGCAGAGTTCTAGCAGGGCTTCGCCAAGCTTCTACGGAGAGAGGCAGAGGTGTATCAGGGGAGAGGGAGGCGCCAAGGCTGCAGGGTGCGGCTGCCCTCCCTTCCCCCCTTTATCTAGGCCCCCTAGGGCGGGGCGCCGGCCCTGGAGATCCATCTCCAGGGGGGGCGGCCAGGGGGGAGGCTTGCCCCCCAAGCCATGTGGGGCGCCCCCTGCCCTAGGGTTTCCAACCCTAGGCGCAGGGGGGAGGCCCATGGGGGGCGCACCAGCCCACTATGGGCTGGTTCCCTCCCCACTTCAGCCCATGGGGCCCTCCGGGATGGGTGGCCCCACCCGGTGGACCCCCGGGACCCATCTGGTGGTCCCGTTACAATATCGGCGACCCCAGATCATTCCCGATGGCCGAAACGACACTTCCTATATATAATTCTTTACCTTCGGACCACTCCGGAACCTCTCGTGACGTCCGGGATCTCATCCGGGACTCCGAACAACCTTCGGTTTGCTGCATACTAATATCTTTAACAATCCTAGCGTCACCGAACCTTAAGTGTGTAGACCCTACGGGTTCGGGAGACATGCAGACATGACCGAGACGATCTCCGGTCAATAACCAACAACGGGATCTGGATACCCATGTTGGCTCCCACATGCTCCTCGATGATCTCATCGGATGAACCACGATGTCGAGGACTTAATCAATCCCGTATTCTATTCCCTTTGTCTATCGGTACGATACTTGCCCGAGATTCGATCGTCGGTATACCGATACCCTGTTCAATCTCGTTATCGGCAAGTCTCTTTACTCGTTCCCGTAACACATTATCCCGTGAACAACACCTTGATCACATTGAGCTCATTATGATGATGTCTTACCGAGTGGGCCCAGAGATACCTCTCCGTCACACGGAGTGACAAATCCCAGTCTCGATTCATGCCAACCCAACAGATACTTTCGGAGATACCTGTAGTGCACCTTTATAGTCACCCAGTTACGTTATGATGTTTGATACACCCAAAGCACTCCTACGGTATCCGGGAGTTGCATAATCTCATGGTCTAAGGAATGATACTTGACATTCAGAAAAGCTCTAGCAAACGAACTACACGATCTTTTGTGCTATGCTTAGGTTTGGGTCTTGTCCACCACATCATTCTCCTAATGATGTGATCCCGTATCAATGACATCCCCATGTCCATAGTCAGGAAATAATGACTATCTATTGATCAACGAGCTAGTCAACTAGAGGCTTACTAGGGACACGTTGTGGTCTATGTATTCACACATGTATTATGATTTCCGAACAATACAATTATAGCATGAACAATAGACAATTATCATGAACAAGGAAATATAATAATCCTTTTATTACTGCCTCTAGGGCATATTTCCAACAGTCTCCCACTTGCACTAGAGACAATAGTCTAGTTACATTGTGATGAATCGCACACCCATGGAATTTTGGTGTTGATCATGTTTTGCTCTAGGGAGAGGTTTAGTCAACGGATCTGCCACATTCAGGTCCGTATGTACTTTACAAATCTCTATGTCTCCATTCTGAACACTTTCACGAATGGAGTTGAAGCGACGCTTGATATGCCTGGTCTTCCTGTGAAACCTGGGCTTCTTCGCAAGGGCAATTGCTCCAGTGTTGTCACAGAAGAGAGTCATCGGGTCCGACGCATTGGGTATGACTCCTAGGTCGGTAATGAACTCCTTGACCCAGACTGCTTCTTGTGCTGCCTCCGAGGCTGCCATATACTCTGCTTCACATGTAGATCCCGCCACGATGCTTTGCTTGCAACTGCACCAGCTTACTGCCCCTCCATTCAAAATATACACGTATCCGGTTTGTGACTTGGAGTCATCCAGATCTGTGTCGAAGCTAGCGTCGACGTAACCCTTTACGACGAGCTCTTCGACACCTCCATCAACGAGAAACATATCCTTAGTCCTTTTCAGGTACTTCAGGATGTTTCTGACCGCTGTCCAGTGTTCCTTGCCAGGATTACTTTGGTACCTACCTACCAAACTTACAGCAATGTTTACATCGGGTCTAGTACACAGCATGGCATACATAATAGACCCTATTGCTGAGGCATAGGGGACGACACTCATCTCTTCTATATCTATTGCCGTGGTCGGGCATTGAGCCGTGCTCAATCGCACACCTTGCAATACAGGCAAGAACCCCTTCTTGGACTGATCCATTTTGAACTTCTTCAAAATCTTGTCAAGGTACGTACTTTGTGAAAGACCGATGAGGCGTCTCGATCTATCTCTATAGATCTTGATGCCTAATATATAAGCAGCTTCTCCAAGGTCCTTCACTGAAAAACACTTGTTCAAATAGGCCTTTATGCTTTCCAAGAATTCTATATCATTTCCCATCAATAGTATGTCATCCACATATAATATGAGAAATGCTACAGAGCTCCCACTCACTTTCTTGTAAACGCAGGCTTCTCCATAAGTCTGCATAAAACCAAACGCTTTGATCATCTCATCAAAGCGAATGTTCCAACTCCGAGATGCTTGCACCAGCCCATAGATAGAGCGCTGGAGCTTGCATACTTTGTTAGCATCCTTAGGATCGACAAAACCTTCCGGCTGCATCATATACAATTCTTCCTTAAGAAAGCCGTTAAGGAATGCCGTTTTGACGTCCATTTGCCATATCTCATAATCATAGTATGCGGCAATTGCTAACATGATTCGGACGGACTTCAGCTTCGCTACGGGAGAGAAAGTCTCATCGTAGTCAACCCCTTGAACTTGTCGATAACCCTTAGCGACAAGTCGAGCTTTATAGATGGTCACATTACCATCAGCGTCTGTCTTCTTCTTAAAGATCCATTTATTTTCTATGGCTCGCCGATCATCGGGCAAGTCATTCAAAGTCCATACTTTGTTTTCATACATGGATTCTATCTCGGATTTCATGGCTTCTAGCCATTTGTCAGAATCTGGGCCCGCCATCGCTTCTACATAGTTCGAAGGTTCACCGTTGTCCAACAACATGATTTCTAGGACAGGGTTGCCGTACCACTCTGGTGCGGAATGCGTCCTTGTGGACCTACGAAGTTCAGTAGGAGCTTGATCAGAAGTATCTTGATCATCATCATTAACCTCCTCTTGAATCGGTGCAGGTACCACACGAACATTTTCCTGAGCTGCGCTACTCTGATTTTCAAGAGGTAGTACTTCATCAAGTTCTACTTTCCTCCCACTTACTTCTTTCGAGAGAAACTCTTTCTCTAGAAAGGACCCGTTCTTGGCAACAAAGAACTTGCCTTCGGATATGAGGTAGAAGGTATACCCAACTGTTTCTTTGGGATATCCTATGAAGACGCATTTTTCCGATTTGGGTTCGAGCTTTTCAGCTTGAAGTTTCTTGACATAAGCATCGCAACCTCAAACTTTCAGAAACGACAGCTTAGGTTTCTTTCCAAACCATAATTCATACGGTGTCGTCTCAGCGGATTTAGACGGTGACCTATTTAAAGTGAATGCGGCTGTCTCTAGAGCGTATCCCCAAAATGATAGCGGTAGATCTGTGAGAGACATCATAGACCGCACCATATCCAATAGAGTGCGATTACGACGTTCAGACACACCGTTACGCTGAGGTGTTCCAGGCGGCATGAGTTGTGAAACGATTCCACATTTTCTTAAGTGTGTGCCAAATTCGTGACTTAAATATTCTCCTCCACGATCTGATCGTAAGAACTTTATTTTTCTGTCACGTTGATTCTCAACCTCACTCTGAAACTCCTTGAACCTTTCAAAGGTCTCAGACTTGTGTTTCATTAAGTAGACATACCCATATCTACTCAAATCATCAGTGATAGTGAGAACATAACGATAGCCTCCGCGAGCCTCAACGCTCATTGGACCACACACATTTGTATGTATGATTTCCAACAAGTTGGTTGCTCGCTCCATTGTCCCTGAGAATGGAGTCTTGGTCATTTTGCCCATGAGGCATGGTTCGCACGTGTCAAATGATTCATAATCGAGAGACTCTAAAAGTCCATCAGCATGGAGCTTCTTCATGCGCTTGACACCAATGTGACCAAGGCGGCAGTGCCACAAGTATGTGGGACTATCGTTATTAACTTTACATCTTTTGGTATTCACACTATGAATATGTGTAACATCACGTACGAGATTCATTAAGAATAAACCATTAACCATCTAGCATGACCATAAAACATATCACTCATATAAATAGAACAACCATTATTCTCGGATTTAAATGAGTAGTCATCTCGCATTAAATGAGATCCAGATACAATGTTCATGCTCAAACTTGGCACTAAATAACAATTATTGAGGTTTAAAACTAATCCCGTAGGTAAATGTAGAGGTAGCGTGCCGACGGCGATCACATCGACCCTGGAACCATTCCCGACGCGCATTGTCACCTCGTCCTTCGCCAGTCTCCGTTTATTCCGTAGCTCCTGTTTTGAGTTACAAATATGAGCAACGGCACCGGTATCAAATACCCAGGAGCTACTACGAGCACTGGTAAGGTACACATCAATTACATGTATATCACATATACCTTTAGTGTTGCCGGCCTTCTTATCCGCTAAGTACTTGGGGCAGTTCCGCTTCCAGTGACCAGTTCCCTTGCAATAAAAGCACTCAGTTTCAGGTTTGGGTCCATTCTTTGACTTCTTCCTGGCAACTGATTTACCAGGCGCGGCAACCTCCTTGCCGTCCTTCTTGAAGTTCTTCTTACCCTTGCCTTTCTTGAACTTAGTGGTTTTATTCACCATCAACACTTGATGTTCCTTTTTGATCTCCACCTCTGCAGATTTCAGCATTGAATACAACTCGGGAATGGTATTTTCCATCCCCTGCATATTGTAGTTCATCACGAAGCTCTTGTAGCTAGGTGGGAGCGACTGAAGGATTCTGTCAATGACCGCCTCATCCGGGAGATTAACTTCCAGCTGAGTCAAGCGGTTGTGCAACCCAGACATCTTGAGTATGTGTTCACTGACAGAGCTATTTTCCTCCATCTTATAGCTAAAGAACTTGTCGGAGACATCATATCTCTCGACCCGGACATGAGCTTGGAAAATCAATTTCAGCTCCTCGAACATCTCATATGCTCCGTGTTGCTCAAAACGCTTTTGGAGCCCCGGTTCTAAGCTGTAAAGCATGCCGCACTGAACGAGGGAGTAATCATCAGCACAAGACTCATGGGCGTTCATAACGTCCTGGTTTGCTGGGAATGGTGCATCACCTAGCAGTGCTTCTAGGACATAATCTTTCTTGGCAGCTATGAGGATGATCCTCAGGTTCCGAACCCAGTCCGCATAGTTGCTGCCATCATCTTTCAGCTTGGTTTTCTCTAGGAAGGCGTTGAAGTTGAGGGTGACATTAGCGTGGGACATTTGATCTACAAGACATATTGTAAAGATTTAGACTAAGTTCATGATAATTAAGTTCATCTAATCAAATTAATGAATGAACTCCCACTCAGATTTGACATCCCTCTAGTCATCTAAGTGATACATGATCCGAGTCAACTAGGCCGTGTCCGATCATCACGTGAGACGGACTAGTCATCATCGGTGAACATCTCCATGTTGATCGTATCTTCTATACGACTCATGTTCGACCTTTCGGTCCACCGTGTTCCGAGGCCATGTCTGTACATGCTAGGCTCGTCAATCCAACCTAAGTGTATTGCGTGTGTAAATCTGGCTTACACCCGTTGTATGCGAACGTAAGGACCTATCACACCCGATCATCACGTGGTGCTTCGGAACGACGAACCTTAGCAATGGTGCATAGTTAGGGAGAACACATTTTTTATATTTTAATGAGGGATCATCTTATTTATGCTACCGTCGTTCTAAGCAAATAAGATGTAAAAACATGATAAACATCACATGCAATCAAATAGTGACATGATATGGCCAACATCATTTCGCTCCTTTGATCTCCATCTTCGGGGCGCCATGTTCATCGTCGTCACCGGCATGACACCATGATCTCCATCATCATGATCTCCATCATCATGATCTCCATCATCGTGTCTTCTTGAAGTTGCCACGTCAACTATTACTTCTACTAGTATGGCTAACGCTTTAGCAATAAAGTAAAGTAATTACATGACGATTTAAGTTGACACGCAGGTCATAAATAAATAAAGACAACTCCTATGGCTCCTGCCGGTTGTCATACTCATCGACATGCAAGTCGTGATTCCTATTACAATAACAAGATCATCTCATACATCACATACATGATTCATCACAACTTCTGGCCATATCACATCACAAAGCACTTGCTGCAAAAACAAGTTAGACGTCCTCTAATTGTTCTTGCAAGTTTTTACGTGGCTGTTATAGGTTGCTAGCAAGAACGTTTCTTACCTACGTTAAAACCACAACGTGAATTGTCAATCTCTATTTACCCTTCATAAGGACCCTGTTCATCGAATCCGATCCAACTAAAGTGGGAGAGACAGACACCCGCCAGCCACCTTATGCAACTAGTGCATGTCAGTCGGTGGAACCGGTCTCACGTAAGCGTACGTGTAAGGTTGGTCCGGGCCGCTTCATCCCACAATACCGCTGAACCAAGATAGGACTAGTAACGGCAAGAAGAATTGACAATTCGACGCCCACAACTACTTTGTGTTCTACTCGTGCATAGAAACTACGCATAGACCTAGCTCATGATGCCACTGTTGGGGATCGTAGCAGAAATTAAAATTTTCCTACGCATCACCAAGATCTATCCATGGAGTATTCTAGCAACGAGGGGATAGGAGAGTATCTACATACCACTTGTAGATCGCAACGGAAGCGTTCAAGAAGAACGTGGATGATGGAGTCGTACTCATCGTGATCCAAATCACCGATGACCAGCGCCGAACGGACGGCACCTCCGCGTTCAACACACGTACGGTCGGGATGACGTCTCCTCCTTCTTGATCCAGCAAGGGGGAAGGAGAGGTTGATGAAGATCCAGTAGCACGACGACGTGGTGGTGGATGCAGCAGAGTTCCAGCAGGGCTTCGCCAAGCTTCTACGGAGAGAGGCAGAGGTGTAACAGGGGAGAGGGAGGCGCCAAGGCTGCAGGGTGCGGCTGCCCTCCCTCCCCCCCTTTATATAGGCCCCCTAGGGCAGGGCGCCGTCCCTGGAGATCCATCTCCAGGGGGGGCGGCAGCCAGGGGGGAGGCTTGCCCCCCAAGCCATGTGGGGCGCCCCCTGCCCTAGGGTTTCCAACCCTAGGCGCAGGGGGAGGCCCATGGGGGGGCGCACCAGCCCACTATGGGCTGGTTCCCTCCCCACTTCAGCCCACGGGGCCCTCCGGGATGGGTGGCCCCACCCGATGGACCCCCGGGACCCATCTGGTGGTCCCGGTACAATACCGGCGACCCCTAGATCATTCCCGATGGCCGAAACGACACTTCCTATATATAATTCTTTACCTCCGGACCACTCCGGAACCTCTCGTGACGCCCGGGATCTCATCCTGGACTCCGAACAACCTTCGGTTTGCTGCATACTAATATCTTTAACAACCCTAGCGTCACCGAACCTTAAGTGTGTAGACCCTACGGGTTCGGGAGACATGCAGACATGACCGAGACGATCTCCGGTCAATAACCAACCGTGGGATCTGGATACCCATGTTGGCTCCCACATGCTCCTCGATGATCTCATCGGATGAACCACGATGTCGAGGACTTAATCAATCCCGTATTCAATTCCCTTTGTCTATCGGTACGATACTTGCCCGAGATTCGATCGTCGGTATACCGATACCTTGTTCAATCTCGTTATTGGCAAGTCTCTTTACTCGTTCCCGTAACACATTATCCCGTGAACAACACCTTGATCACATTGAGCTCATTATGATGATGTCTTACCGAGTGGGCCCAGAGATACCTCTCCGTCATACGAAGTGACAAATCCCAGTCTCGATTCATGCCAACCCAACAGATACTTTCGGAGATACCTGTAGTGCACCTTTATAGTCACCCAGTTACGTTGTGACGTTTGATACACCCAAAGCACTCCTACGGTATCCGGGAGTTGCATAATCTCATGGTCTAAGTAATGATACTTGACATTCAGAAAAGCTCTAGCAAACGAACTACACGATCTTTTGTGCTATTCTTAGGTTTGGGTCTTGTCCACCACATCATTCTCCTAATGATGTGATCCCGTTATCAATGACATCCCCATGTCCATAGTCAGGAAACCATGACTATCTATTGATCAACGAGCTAGTCAACTAGAGGCTTACTAGGGACACGTTGTGGTCTATGTGTTCACACATGTATTATGATTTCCGAACAATACAATTATAGCATGAACAATAGACAATTATCATGAACAAGGAAATATAATAATCCTTTTATTATTGCCTCTAGGGCATATTTCCAACAGTCTCCCACTTGCACTAGAGACCATAGTCTAGTTACATTGTGATGAATCGCACACCCATGGAATTTTGGTGTTGATCATGTTTTGCTCTAGGGAGAGGTTTAGTCAACGGATCTGCCACATTCAGGTCCGTATGTACTTTACAAATCTCTATGTCTCCATTTTGAACACTTTCACGAATGGAGTTGAAGCGACGCTTGATATGCCTGGTCTTCCTGTGAAACCTGGGCTCCTTCGCAAGGGCAATTGCTCCAGTGTTGTCACAGAAGAGAGTCATCGGGTCCGACGCATTGGGTATGACTCCTAGGTCGGTAATGAACTCCTTGACCCAGACTGCTTCTTGTGCTGCCTCCGAGGCTGCCATATACTCTGCTTCACATGTAGATCCCGCCACGACGCTTTGCTTGCAACTGCACCAGCTTACTGCCCCTCCATTCAAAATATACACGTATCCGGTTTCTGACTTGGAGTCATCTAGATCTGTGTCGAAGCTAGCGTCGACTAACCCTTTACGACGAGCTCTTCGGCACCTCCATAAACGAGAAACATATCCTTAGTCCTTTTCAGGTACTTCAGGATGTTTCTGACCGCTGTCCAGTGTTCCTTGTCGGGATTACTTTGGTACCTACCTACCAAACTTACGGCAAGGTTTACATCGGGTCTAGTACACAGCATGGCATACATAATAGACCCTATTGCTAAGGCATAGGGGATGACACTCATCTCTTCTATATCTTTTGCCGTGGTCGGGCATTGAGCCGTGCTCAATCGCACACCTTGCAATACAGGCAAGAACCCCTTCTTGGACTGATCCATTTTGAACTTCTTCAAAATCTTGTCAAGGTACGTACTTTGTGAAAGACCGATGAAATGCTGACGCATGATGCCTATTGGTCCCGGTTGGTGCCACCAACCGGGACCAAGGGCCCTCCCAACTGGGCTCGGCGCACCGGCCATGTGGAGGCCCATCTATCCCGGTTCTGGACTGAACCAGGACTAAAGGGCTAGGGCATTAGTAACGACCCTTTAGTCCCGGTTCAGAAACCGGGACAAAAGGCCCTTACCAACCGGGACGAATGGGGTTTCTTCCACTAGTCATTAGAGCTACACAAGAGATACATGATATAATCATATCATCTTAAGATGGACTGTAAGATGTAAGATTTGGTTGAGACCAAACTTTGCTTGAGTTTGGAACTTCAGCATATTCCTCCGGGAATACTTGTTCACCAGTCTACATTTAGCCAAAAGATTGTTGAAAGTTCAACATGGATAAGTCATATCCATTAAAGAACTATGGTTTTGAGGTCTTTGGATTACTGGAGATAAGGACCAATTAAGGCCTAATGGTAGTGATGAAGAGATATTTGGACTTGAGTTTCAATATCACGGTGCAATGAGAGCACGGGTGTATCTAGTAAACTGCACCAAGCCTGGTATTTCATTAGCAGTAAATTTATTGGCTAGATACAATGCATTACTGATTAAAAGGCATTGGGTTGGTGTGAAGAAAAATCAAGATATGACCATGGTTGGATATTGTGATGCTGTGTATATATTAGATCCCCATAATCCTAGATCACAGACTGGTTTTTGTCTCCTCGAATGAAGGTGTGACCTTCTTTGGGAAGTCGAGAAGACATATTACAGTGACTGCATCCACTAATCATTCTGAAATCATTGATTTGTATGAAGCATCTCATGAATGTATGTGACTTCACAGAATGATGAACTTTGTTGAAAGTTCAAGTGGGACTGGTTGGTGGGAATCATCCACCATTATCTATGAAGATAATGTTTTGTCTGTATTACGTAGATGTAGACAGGTTATAAAGAGCAACACTAGAATGTGTATGGCTCTAAAAGTATCTTATTCCCCATGAGTTAAAGAAAGGTGGAAGATAAATATCTTGCAAATGAAGTCATGTGATAGCTTTGATGATTTATTTACAAAGTCTTTACCAAGTTCTTCATTCCAGAAATAAGTTAAAAGAATTGGTATGAGATGACTTTGTTATTTGCAAGGTTCAGGGGGAGTGTACTCCTGAACAATAACCTGTTCGGGATCTTCGGATCTTTTGTATTGCACTCTTTTCCTTTATGAGTTTTTCCTAAATGGTTTCTCATGAAAGGTTTTTAATGAGGCAATAGTAATACAAGCATTGTGATATGTCATTTTCTCCTTATTTTCCCACAGGGTTTTTGGAGGAGAGTATTTCAAGGATGATCATTCACAAGGACAGGCGAGGATTAGGGGGAGTGTTAGGATTTAATTAATAATGTTATTAAGGAGATAATCCTCTCTTGTGTAACTGCACGTGCGTTGGCAATCTGGCAACAGTCACGATGGTTCCCTCGTTCCCCATCGAGTGGACGCGCCCCTCCGCTTGCGTCCCCTCCAGTTGTATATAAGGACTGATCATCAATGAAATTGATCCTGATTGGATTCATTTTACATCTCTCTCGTTTTCACTCATATCACCATGTTCCAAGTTTGTCCCGATGTATTTAAGCTGGGAGCGCTTAATATTTCGTGATATTCAGACAAGTGTTGTTTTATATCTACATCATGAACAGTGAAATCATGAAATATAATCCCTCCGTTCCTAAATATAAGTCTATGTACAGATTCCACTATAAACTACATACGGAGCAAAATGAGTGATTGTACACTCTACAAAGATTTATATTTAGGAACGGAGGGAGTAGTAAAATATAAAATACTTCAAGAACTTTTTTAACATATGTTTGTATTCGTTATTCTTGTACATGCAAAAAAATTCATGCTATAAATGGAAGACTTTTTGCATACTTCTTGTGGGTACAAACTTTCATACTGTAACAAACAATAATTGAATTATGAACTTCTGTTTTAACATGAGTAGCAAAAATGTGTTTTTATAATGTAACATCTCTCAACTTTTTTCATTATTTTCCCCAAGATTCTGGAAAAATAATTTTGCAACATGTGTTCAACCAGGCCCGGTCAACAAGCTGGGCCGCCAGGGTGGAGGTCTGGAGGACCATGCCTACACCACCGTGACAGCCCTCCTGTACCCAATGCCGGTGCCTCCGTTCCCCAGATTCCTCCAGGCGCACGACCTTCTGCATTGCGACGGGCTGGTGCTTGTGGGAACCCAGTCCGCAGCTTGGGCGCTCAACTCAGCCACGCGCCGCGTCGTGGAATTACCGTGGGGACGCATTGCCGGATCCACGCCGTCCTGCTCATTCAGCCACCTTGAGGCGTTCGGTCTCCTGCGCGACCCTTGCTCTGACGCCTACAAGGTCGTTCGTTTTTTCATGCCTCTGCATGTAGAGGTGTTGACGATTGGAAGCTCAGACCGATGCTGGCACGAGACGATGTCACAAACCCCGTGGTTTCACATCAAGAGGCGGCCAGCGGCGATCTGCTTCAAGGGGTCCTTTAACTAGACCGTCAATCAAATGGTCCATAATGGTCAGTTGGGTTTTCTACGGTTTAGGTTGGATGAAGAAACATTCAGCCTCGTTCCACCACCTCCTTGCTGTTCATGGGATGACCACGAGGCATCCCAGAGGCGGACCATGAAAAAGCATTAAGATGGGGCGAAGTTTCACTAGATTTTTTTTATGTGAATCAAAGGAGTCAATACACACTAACAATGCTCACTATAAACCAATAACCAAATACAAATGAAAATGTAGACATGTTTCAATAGAAAAACAACCTAAAACATACCGATAATGAAGCTTTTAATGGTGTTTAGAAGACCCAGGCAATGGCAGTGCCCTACCCTCCTTCTGAAAATCTTTCTTAATTTTACCAAGATCAATACTTTTGAAGATCTCTCGCTCAATGTAACACACCATCAAGTCATTAAGCCAGCCATCAGACATCTTGCTGCGCAACTCAATCTTGATGATTTTCATTGATGAGAAGGCTCTTTCGATTATTGCCGTCGCTACCGGTAGTAGCAATGCCAACTCAATGAGGCGATAAACAGCGGGAAACATAACATGCCTTTCAAGTTCAACCATCTTTTTAGCTAGGCTTGCAATATCATGACAAGCTCTAAAGTCTTCAATTCTTCTCATATACATTGAATAGCTCTAGGTTATCAACTATATGATCACGTTCATAATATGAGAAATCCTCATGATAAATCTCTGTGAGTCTAGCAAGCTTATTCATATTGAATTTAAGGCTTCAAGCTGCTATTAAATTTTGCTACAAATCTGCTTTAAGCTACTGTTAAAATATCATCCATTCGGTCACTACAAATCTACAATATGCTTCAAGCTACAGCTACTGTTAAATTTGCTATAAAAATTCAGAAATTACCTCCTCCCCTTTCCTTTATTCCCTTTCCTTTCTTTTCCATTTCTTGCATTCTGGCCGGAACTGCGTCGGAGTCAAAAGTGGCCGGACTACCGGACCGCCGCTGCCGCCGCTAGATGCCTAGGCCCTGTCCTGTGCCACCGCTTGCGCCGCCGTTGCTTGCTGCCGCGGTGCCGCCACCCTGGCCAGCCGCCGCCGCCGGTCCTGCCTCCTAGCGACCTGGCCAGCCGCCGTCGCCGCTCGCTAGGGTTGCCGCGTAGCGTCGTGTCAAGAGGTCGAGTAGTGGTCGAGACGAGAGAAAATCCTACGCTTGAACCTGGCCAGGCCAGCCGTGACTCGTCGTTTCGTGGGTGGCTGGCTGTCTCGGCCCATCAGGCCACTGGCCGCGTTGGCCCATAAGAACGAGTGAACGACGATGCAGCCTTTTCTATTAGCAATCGATGGACATCGCAGCCTCTGTATCGATGCATACATATTTTTTTTCAAAATTAAGGTATGGCAGGCGCCATACCCTGCCCACCGGGGAGGTCCGCCAGTGAGGCATCCACTTTATCTGAGTTGAGGGAAATGCTGAGCTTGACCACAAGTGTAGGGTTAATGAATCGATCCCTTGACATGTGGATATGCACCGAGTTGGACCTTTTGTTTTCTTTCTCTTTTCTTCCTTTTTCCTTTTTCCTATATCCTTGATATGCCAAACTATTAGGGGTACACATCTCTAAATGTATATACCCCATTATGACCGGGCATCTTCGACGAAACTTATTATTAAAAGCCTAGAGCTTAAACTAAATATGTTGTTCATTATATACACTTTTTTGCCATTATAAGCACCTCTATGACTTAAGTTTTGGCCAAGCTAATTTGCCTTGCTCCTATGTTTCTACCCTACGTTCCCGATTGTTCGGCTAAGGTGTAAAGGGAGCACCTCTGCGATTGTTACAACCGGGTCATCCAGACTTTTACCTTAGATGGGTGACGCCGAAAGCTAGAGTTATTAAGAGAATAATTGGTCGGCAAGCAACGACAGTTGTTTCATTCTTGTACCTTTTTGAACAACAATACGGGACCGTTTTCCCGCAATTCGGATCAAAGCCTAGGCACGCACAGTTAAAGCATGCCAACCCAAAGGAAAGGAACCCTTAACGAAACTATTCTCCTTGAAGTATACTCCCTCCGTCCCATAATATAAGAACGTTTTTGGCACTACACTAGAGCCAAAAATGTTCTTATAATATGGGACAGAGGTAGTATTTCTTACATATCTAATATAACAGATCTCCTGAACTAAATGTTTGTCTGTTCGAGCACAATGACTGGGTTGCCTGGTTTCCGGACATAGTGAATGTTCCTCACATTCCACAATAGTATCCGGAAACACTGCACCTTCTTGGTTTGGAGGTTAAAGCCGAAGGCCTGCTATGACAATTTTCCAACATGTTCGGCCGAAGGTAAAGGATGATCATAAAAATACATTCATACATTGAATCAAATGCCTACTCCTTATCTATACCATCTATAAGACTGTCTAAACTACAGTCTTCTTGCGAATATTTCACAGCTATCATTACTTTGTCATACACCAAGTGCATCGGAATTTCTTTCATGCCTGGTCCCTGTGGTCGTACTCGGGCCATATGATTTGGATCTAACTTGGTAAAGCGTGTTTTCACCATCACACAGGCCTCTCGTGCGCCTTCACGGCAGGCGGACGCCTTCCATAGCTCAAAGCGGCGCCGGGCACCTTTGAATAGGCTCGCCAAATCCTCCATACTTTTTGGAGGGTTATCGGATGGCCATAAAGCCTTGGCATATTCTTCATGGCTTTCCAGGCCCGCTCATGTACCACGGATAGATCCTTAACCACGTCGCCTCGAAATCCGGATACTTCTTTTTCAGGCCAACTAGTTAATAGACCTGGAGCAATAGAGTTAGGGCATTCTGAATTATGGACTAATATGAGTTTCTCTGATGGCTTTAAAAGTCATACCGAACATGCTGCCCTTCAACTTCCCATTCTCTTTTGGAGCAGCCGATAACCGAGCCTTTAAGCTCTCTATCTCTTCAGATTGTTTGTCTTTTTCTTCCTCATGTTTATTCTTTTCAGAAGTGGTCATTGCGGCCTTTTTCATTTCCACAAGTTCGGCGGTGACGCAATTAAGTTGTGTCTGGTTTGCTTCCAGCTCATGGGATAGCGCAGTATTCTTCTCCTTGAGAACCTGCAGGTGATACCGATCCTTAAATCGGTTGGACTCACTGCTTCAAGTCTCGGGGGCTACTGGCATATGTCTATTAAAATTGCACAAACTCTTACCTGTATATCCTTTGAGAACAATTGTGTAACTCCGGCAAGTGCGGTAAATTCCTGCTCAGAAAAGGCTGGAGCGCGCATGGCCTCTTTCAGTCGACGGTGACTCATTACGCTCTCCACCTCAGAATTCATGATAGATACGTCATCCGAATCCTCATGAGGGGGCGGAACTGGCATTGCGTCAACCCTCGTCCTAGTCGACGAGCCCGGCACCGCATTGGCTGACATTTGGCTAGCAGGGCGTTTTCCCACTGTCTGCTGCGTGCTCCTCCTGAATCAAAGATAGAAGGGAATTTGGCAATCCAAGCTTGTGCCTAGGCACCTATCAAACGGACATACCTCTTTGAAGACGGTGGGGGCTCTACGGTGCTCCCAGTCTCCTTTCGTTTTGAATGATTACTCTGCGTAGGGGTCGCCCTCGAGGGGGTGCAGCCTTCCGAGTGCCGATCCTATGAAGTACGGTTTAGTATAATGGATAAGATGCAAGTGTGAACTTCTTTTTGAAGAAAGCTTTTTGAATACTTACGATGGAAAAGAAATAAGGGCGGGGGTAGTCAGTCGTAATAGCCACTTCCGAGCCATCAAGGCTCGCATGATAAAATACTCCATCATTGAACTCTATGTATATATCCGGATTTTGCAGAAACCGGGATCTGCATCGCGGTTGTGATCCTCTGGCTGTGGGGCAGGACAATGAACATCCTCGATCATCTTCCTCCATGACTGATTTATGACAATAAAGAATAATTTGATTAGCATGCCTGGATAGCAGTAAAGCAGCACTAATAATCAAAATCTTACCCATTCAATGGGGTTGTACATGGAATAACCCTCTCGGTAGTTCAAACGGAGGAAGTCTTCATTTCCCCCCTTATATAGATGGGCTAGGATCATGGCTAGTTCGGCAGGGGTGTCCGGACCCTTGCGTCTGTAGCGTGATGCGTCGTCTTCTCCATTGTAGCCCCATAAAGGAGTTACTCTGGCCAAGACTTCGATTATCGAGAAGGTATGAGCCAGTAATCTGACCTTGATGACCAACCTTTTTACTTCTGCACTGTCCTCCTCCCTGGGACACCGGGGACGCCAATTGAGGCGCTTCTTCAGAGGAGTACTAGAAAATTCGGGGAGGCCGCGCCGAACTGGGTCCGGAAGTGGGACATCATCGATATGAAACCACTCCTAAGACCATTCTAAAGATACCTCTTTGGGAGTTCAATAGGGTAGCCTGATCCTGCTATACGCCATACTTCGGCGCCACCCACTTCGAATATAGATCCCTCTCGATGGCGAGGGACGAGGCAAAAGAACTTCCTCCATAATTCAAAATGGGCCTCGTAGCCCAGAAACAGTTCGTAGAGAGCAACGAAGCCTGAGATGTGCAGAATCGAACCTGGGGTGAGGTTGTGCAGCTAGATGCCGTAAAATTCCAATAGTCTCCTGAGAATGGGATGGATCGGAAACCCTAGGCTCCGCAAGAGAAATGGGACGAAGCACACCCTCTCCTCCTTATTGGGGTTGGGGAAATTTTCAGCCAGTACATCGTTCCCAATCGAAGCCAATCCCGCTTGTACAGGGACTAGATCTGCGAGGGGGAGATATCTCTGCGTTTGGAGTCGACTCAATTGAAGATGAGACACTGAACAACTCTGCCAATCACCCTCTTGAGGGCCATGGGGGCGCGAAGAAGAGCCTGGGGGCGCTGGCCATGTTTGAAGTTTTTTCATGGCTAGTCCTGGTGATTTTTGCGCAATGTGGATAGTACTTGGAGATTTAACCTCTTTATATAGGCGCCATCCCTGTGTGGACAGTTTTTTTCTTTTTGGTAAAAATTATTATGGACCGTTCGCATTCACCCAACGCGTGGAAATCGGGGCGCTACAGGGAAGGAGTCATAAAAGCAGAACATGCGAGTCGGAGCCGGACTGTTATACGTCCAAGGTATGATGAAGAACCAACCTTGCAAAAGCCGAAGACATAAGCCAAATACTACATCGTCGTTTGAAGGTCAGTTCGGGGGCTACTGAGGGAGTCCTGGATTAGGGGGTCCTCGGGTGCCCGGGCTATTTGATATGGGCCGGACTAATAGGCCGTGAAGATACAAAGCGGAAGACTTTCCCTCGTGTCTGGGTAGGACTCTTCTATGCGTGGATGGCAAGATTGGTGTCCGGATATGCAATTTCCTTCCTCTACAAACCGACTCTATGCAACCCTAGGCCTCTCCGGTGTGTATATAAACCGAAGGGTTAGGTCCATAGAAGCTATCAGAATCCTCAAAGGCTAGACATCTAGTGTTTAGCCATTACGATCTCGAGGTAGATCAACTCTTGTAACCCCTATACTCATCAAATACAATCAAGCAGGACGTAGGGTTTTACCTGCATTAAAAAGGCCCGAACTTGGGTAAACATTGTGTCCCACTCGTCCCTTGTTACCATCAATTCTCAGACAAACATTTCGGGACTCCCTACCCGAGATCCATCGGTTTTGACACCGACACCGGCCACACACGCTCCTCCACTGGCAGCTTTTCTCATACGGTACCTCAGAGTCAGGCAAAAACTAGCGGCGGGAGCTGGTCGAGGTGAGCACAGATAAGAGAGGAAAAAAGGGAACCGTACTGGAGTGGGTGAGGAGATAAGAGGAACATGTGGTGGAGAAATGGTGCTTGCTAACTACTATTTGGCTACATGTACATGTAGTTTTGCACCTAGAAATTGTTTGTATTAGGCATGTTTGAATGACATGTGGGGTTCTTTTCCTACGTATCTATGAGCGATTTAAAGGAGAGTTCGTAAATTTGCCATACACTTCAATTTTTTGCCGAACAATTCAAGATCACCATCATATTGTTACTAATAGAAATAAAACTGTTTTTCAATCAGGTGCTTAGTAAATAAGAAACTAGATGTTGTTTCTAAAATAAGAAATTAGATGTTCTTTTAGGCACTAACACTTACAAAGATACTTCTTTTTTCAAAATGGGGAATTCACTGTCCAGTTCATGTATGCACATCCATTTGATAATCATGAACTGATTATTTGGATAATCGAAAGTTTACTAAGAGTTTTGTCTGTTGTGTACGGTTAGCAGAAAGGAAATTCAAAACATACACAGAAGAAGAGGTTAGCTTGTCACGGCTCACTTTTGTGATGTTGTAACAAAACTATATTCAACGTCATTTCAAGCTAGCAGCCTAGCTAATTGAAGCAACATTACTCTATCTTTATCATGTGGCAAAATTAGATAACAGAGGGAAGTTACCAAGTCATCCACTCATATAAACTATTCCAGCTTTTAGGCCACTACTCAATTTTGAAGAGCGATTTGTGTGAACTTTTTCTAAAATTTTGGACTCTTCAAATCATACTAAGTAGGCACCAGTTGATCATTTTTTTACTTCCTTTATATTTCATACATTCGGTCATTCACCATGACAACTAAGCAGCCCATGTTAATATGAAAAAATTTGGACATATGGCAAGAAAATTCCATATGACATTTTCAGCTCCCGAGAAATAGTAAACGTTAAACATCTGTAGCTTTCTTCCACCAAGGACATAAGTGTGGCTTCTTGACCTCTACGATCTACGGCTCGGACAACCCGTAGCAATGCACGGCCTAGTAGATAATAATAGGAGCATTATTTTTGTGCATCAGTGCCCACACATTTTATGTTGATCCTTCACTACACATACAACATGCACTCGTTTCTTTATTATTGCCAACATGCAGAGCAGAAAACCAAGTTTCATTTTCCTACCTCCCGTCTGGTCATTCGAAAGAATCAAATTCATCATAACCAGAGCCAGGAGAATGGACCTATATGTAGTTGCGCTGCTCCTCCGATGAAAGAGGGTAGCTTCTTCCGCTGCTGTTGTGGACGCCCCTCCTTAACCATGTTAATGTGGAGATTGCAACCTTCCAAAACCAAGCCACTGAGAGCATCTAGAGCATCTTCTAGGTGGGCATGGGATGTTGACATAGTTACGTGGCCGATACATCGTGAGCGCTTGGTCTTCTTATCGCAGATCACCTCGGTGCTGAACACTTTGCCATGTTTGCTGAACAAGAGTCGCAGCTGAGAGCTTTTCACGGTGAGAGGTAGGTTGTACACCAACACCTTGAAAGAAGGCTCATAATATCTCTCGACGTGAATGACGTGCGTTGGACACGTAATCTCTCGCCTCTTCACGCCACGAGCTTCCAGCGAGCTCCTATTGATTTCCTGATAAAGCAACACCAATGTTAATCATTACTACTAGAATTTTATCATGTACGTCTAGGCCTCGAGATGCTTGCTTACACATAGTTCCGAGTGTTAAACTCTAGATGGTATCGGTTCTATTAGCCATATGTCATGTTAAAACTACCAGAAATAGCATTATGCGAAATATAATTTTGTGATGTTTATTTTGCAGGTGTTTAATTACCTGAACCGGAGCCATGATTGTTTGTGGGATGAGCCAAGTGCACTTCTCGCAATCCCATCCTTGAGGCAGCCGCTCAATGAACTTGACTTCATCATTGACAAGGTTGTACCTGAACACACCGTACTGTTTATAAGGCGCGGCCTTACTATTGGTGTAGACGAAGTAGACGGAGCCTCCATGGCCAACAAGCATGGAGGCGTCGATGGCAAAGCTGTTGGGCGACCCCAAGAAGAGGACGCGATCGGCCAGGCTGTAGCCATCCTTTCTCACCCACTGTCTCTTATCCCCCTCTACCGCGCGCACCCACATGGAGAACCTGCGCGAATCATTGTAGTATGTCCGGACATGGATGGTCGCCCACAAAAGCTCGCCACGGGACTCAAGGAGGTAACTGTATTGCTCCAAGTAATTTCCACACATCGTCGGCAGCCGCTGCAATGGGATCGCCATGTTGTCAACCCCCCGCTGTGTGGAGATTTGCCACACGCTAGACTCAACAGTTACCAGGATTCTGCCATTACGGTAAGTGGCGCAGTACTCTCGGTTCCTATTGGCGTTCTCAAAGATCGTCTCCACGAGCGTCCACTCTGCATCACCAGGTTGCAGGAGCACCGCCATGAAGCTGGCTATGGTCTTGGTGTCCTCGAAGACGGTGGAGACACCGTAGAGAAGGGTCGTACCATCAGCATAGACAGCGCCGTGGAGGTTTTCCTCCCATCGTCCGTCCACGCAGCACTTATGCGGCAAGAGAGGCAGATGGGTGATGGCTCCGGTTAGAGGGTTGTGCAGGCTAGGGCGGCGATGTTCGACCGTGAGGTACCGGATGGTGGTTGCGTCGTGAGTAGACAGCCAGATCCTCCTCCCGGATTCGGCGATAGGCAGCAACGCGCGGTAGCTGGACTTGGAGAAGAGGCACCTGAACCTTAGTGGGACGGAGTCTTCCTCCGGCGTGGGGAGGAGCCATGGTGGGAAGGAGTGGATCGGCTTCGATGAGTCGCGCCACGGCCTGCAGACAGCGTGGAAACGGAGGAAGTCGTCTGCATTGCGAAGGCGACCGGAGATGTCATGGAGCACATCCGGTGGGAGGTCTGGCCACCTGGACTGCTCCATGACGGCGGGATCGAGCGAGAATTGGTGATGGACGGTTAGAGGATTAGATGGAATCGAGAAGGCCGTGCGTTTGTTTCCGATTACCCAGGTTTTATATTTATTTTTTGAGCGAAAGCCGGGTTTTTATATAGCTATGTACGGCCGTGTCATACTGTCATGCTCTAATACGTACGGATACCCATCGAGCTTTCTTTAAGACGCACTGGGTTTTTCCTTTTTTTTTTCCGGTACTCACAAACCTTCCGAAAGGTGGGCTTTGTCGAACAGCTTGCCGTCGTCCTCACCATCGTCTCCTTGTTGTTTGGGCTGCCCTTCTTTTTATGTAAAAAATAAATCGCTTCGAACGTGGTCATTGGAGATTAATAGGACTGCCAATAGAGAAGTCATTGGAGCGCCCCGCTGTTTGAACAAGGCGGGTCTTCTCATTCAGATTCGGACAGTCAATCATGGACAAAACTTTGGGGTATAAGTGTTCCATCGAAACTCAAAATTTTCTTATGGAGATTGGCCAGGAATACCACTCCGACTGGGGCATTACTGCACCGAAGAAATATGGCGGATACATGTGGAGCAGAAGATACGTGGAGGCATGCTTTGCTTAATTGCACAGTTTCAAGGAGCACTTGGGCGATGTCATCCGAACACATAATTGATGTCTTGAGCAGAAACGAAGAAACAGATGCGAAGAGATGGCTATTCTCCATGCATGAGGCGTTATCACATGATGAGTTTACAACTTTGGTTGTGACTCTTTGGGCATTATGGGGTGCTCGCAGGAAAGCTATATACGAACACATATATCAAAGTCCTTTCTCAGTCCATGCATTTGCCCAGTCCTATATCAGCGAACTTCAAGTCTTGCCATCACCGAGCTCAAGGAGAACTAGTGCTGTACTGCCACGTCCTTCAGGATGGATCGCCCCATCAGCAGGTTTGACAAAAATCAATGTGGACGCGGTTGTTGGAAGAGGAAGGCGACATGGATCTGTTGCTGCAATCTCCAGAGATTCATCGGGTAATTTTTTGGGAGCTTCGGATGTTGTTTTTAAAGGCATATCAGACCCGGCTACCCTAGAATGCATGGCGATCAGGGAAGCATTGGCACTGGCGGATGATCTATATGTGGCAAACATCCAAGTGGCGTCGGACTCGAAGGTGGTGGTTGAGGATATCCGACACAATAACCCTACAGTCTACGGAGCGATTATACATGAAATAGCAGCACATAGATCAAATTTTCATACTTGTAATATTGGTCATGAGTTTAGGAGCTCGAATGTCGAGGCTCACAAACTTTCGAAGCACGCTTTATCCCTACCAGCTGGCCGGCATGTTTGGCTTGGTCAGCCGGGTGGACTCCCTTTCGTCCGTGTAAACAGTGTGACGGCATAATAAAAGCTTCGAAGTTTGTCACAAAAAAAATAGTCCTGGAGTTGCCTCAATTTAGTTGCTCGCCCTGAAGGTGTCCAGGGTTTGACTTACGGCAGCCAGACCCATTCTCTTCTGTTACAAAATGTTCTCGAAACAGGCTCACACCCGGAAAGTCAATTTGGCTCCCGGGTGCATTTGCACCCGGGGCCATTTTTTGATTTTTTTTTCAAATGTCAAAAATATTGAGATAATTTTTTTCTGATCTTTGTCATATACAAATGCTACCTGTAAATTTTGAGACAAAAAAGTTAAGCATTTTGGCCTGCGCAAAAAAAAACAAATCAAAGACCAAATGTCACCCCAAAATGTCACCCAAATTTTGTTTTTTTTCACCGACAAAACACCGCTGCTCCGTTCCGCAGGAATTTTGTCAACCATGTGTTGCTACACTAACATGATCATCTATAAAAAATTTCAGAATTTTTTGAAAACATTTAAATTGTTTTTTCGGGGTACTGTTCATCCGGGTGCAAATGCACCCAGGAGCCAAAACACCTCTCCCGGCTCACACCCCACTTATATTTATATATATAAAGCACGGCCAAGTGATACAAGACGATGAGGAGGCCCTCTTCCAAAGCAGATCTCAGAATAATCGAACAACACACACGAACACGTGAATTCTGCCAAAAACTAATATAGGCAGGCCTGAAAGGACACGACACGCACTAGGACAACTAGGCTCAACGACAACGCCAGCGGGAGGGAGAACGGCGCTACGCGTGGCCATTGGCAAGTCAAAGAAGGACAGATGTCTACACCTGAAACCCTGGCATGTGGAAGGAAAACCGCAACGACGACCTCAAGTGGTGAGTGGTGTCCACAAGCGTCGCCGTCGCCTGCGCCAAAGTGTGGAACTTTCGCTCGGTAGCTCACCCATGGCATGGTGAGGAACCCAGAACCACCGTGACGAGCACAAGCATCCAGTTACAGATCTAGACATCGCTACTGCCAACGACAAGATGCGAGCCCGAGCCCCTCGCCGCTACACCCCTTGTTGCTCAGACGACCAATAAGCATAGCCATCACCGTCGTCATGGTGCCCGTCGAAGATCCAACCATACGGACCTCCACCCGGGGCCGCCGCCCGGGCATCCATGTCTCGAGATACCGTCAACCGCCCCCACCACAGTACACCAATCATGGTAGGAGGAGTAGAGTCACTCCACCTACTCCAAGTTCGCTATCAGCCACCAGATCTGGTTCAGCGTCAACACCATAGGAAACGCCCACGTCGGCACCCCAAGCAAGTCCCAGTGGACAGGCGGGCACGATCCAGTGACTACCGATGGCCATCGTCAAGCAAGCCTCGGCTAGGCGAGCTCACACGTCGTCATGCCTGTGGCCAACTACATTGATCCGTCCGACGGCATAATGGTCCCTCTCAAAGATGCCATGATCCCTCAACCGACGCCATAACGTGAGGACGCCACCCATCGAGACCACAAGATCCCGTCTATGCATGACCAGAGTTGACCTAGAGCGAGCAAATCCGACTCCAAGGCGTCGAGCACCGGAACAGACAACCTTGGGTGGAAGGACCACATCAAACTTCGGCCGGAGACTCGCCCGGCCCTCGACGCCGACCCACTGCCAACGCGTGTAACCAGGAGGAGCGGGCAGTCCAAATTCAGACGAGAGGCAGCCCATGGCAGCCGGCCATCACACGAGCTACCTGCTCCGGCGGTTCCTCGTGAAGTGCACCGCCAACCCCGTCCAGCACCAAGACCGCCGCCACCATCCCTACATCCATCGCCTCATGCCTCCAGGAAGGGGACGCAGCAACCACCGCCCGAGCCCCCGCACAACAGCAAGAAGGGGCCAGGCCGCCTGCCAGCCAGGAGCGCCCACGCATGGAGGCCAGGCTGCATCGCCCGCACACGTTGGCCCAGAACTCCACCAACGCTCCCAGGGCACTCAACCACCAATCCACCGTGCAGCCCTCCGCCCTGCCATTGCGTGCCACATCCACTGCCGCCAGCATGCATGACCGCGCCGCCACACCCCGCGCTCACGCCGCGCCACCACAAGGAGGAAACGTTGGAAGGAGGGAGAGAAGGCCCCGCCGCCGTCGGCGGCAGCGGAGGAGGAGGAAATGGGAGGGTGGAAGACCGGCGGCGTGCTATGCTTCTCCTTGGACGCCCGTGGGGGTGGCGCGGGGAGAGGGAGAGGGGAAACAGATCCCATGGCCAATGCTAACCTTGTGTTACAAAATAATCGTGGTCCGCCATATTCATAACCCATTTATACAACAATAAAAAATAAAAATCTAGTTTCTTAGGTACATCTGAGCTGGCATTGACATAGTTAGGGCTGCCCCTCGTTGACCAAGGTGACCTCTAGACTGTGCCCTTCGAGAATCAGCTTGTTGAGATCAGTGAGAGCATCATCCAGATGGGCATGCGTCGTCTCTTTGGTCACATGGCCGATAACATGTGAAACCTGTCTCTTCGTATAGCGGACTACCTTAGCATTGAGCACTTTGCCATGGTTGCTAAAGAAGAGTCGCAGTTGAGCGGTCTTCAATGTGATAGGCAGATTGCGCACCAGCACCCGAAAACTAGGCGCGCGATGTCTCTCAATGTGAATGGTCCGTGTTTGAGGATAAGAAATTGTTGGAGCCATTTTCTGCAGTTGCTCCTTCGTCAATTTTATATCCTCCGATAACCTCTCATTGATTTCCTGATCCAGCAAACACAACGATATATTAGCACATATTGGACTGATTGTCTTGGATTGACATGATGAAAATATTAATACATGTTTTCTTTTTTGTCAAAAATAATATTTGGAGAGGGCCTATGCAATGTTCAGGGTTTGGTTCTTCTGTGGCTGTATTAGTTTAATGTTCTAATGTGATCAATAGTAATATGAGGATAATCAATTTAAGAAATTTGAGATGTTTTTAGTAATTTGCAGCTAGCTACCTGATGAACGGAAGTAATGATAGACTCGGGATTGAACCAGGTGCACATATTGTTATCCCAACATTGAGGTAGCCGTTCGACGCGCTTGGCCTTGCCACTGGCGAGGTTATAGCTGAACACATCATGCGGCACCATTCTAACATTGTGGTAAATGAAGTAGACACACCCGGCATGGCTGTTGCCCAGATGGGAAGCCTCCACCGCGAAACTGTTGTGCAACCCCAAGAATAGGACGCGATCGGCGAGGCTATGCGCGTCCTTCCTCACCCATCTCATCTTCTTCTCCGGCAACTGCGATGTTGACACCAACAGCTCCTCTAGTGCGTGCACAAACACTGTGAGGTCGGAAATGTAGGCACCCCGGCCCGGCTCATAAGTGTCATATTGCCGGCCCTGGATCGACGTCCACAGAAGCTCACCACGGGACTCAAGGAGGTAGTTGTCCTCGTACAAGGATTCAACGTAGGGCCGCACCTGCACCGTCGGTGCCGCCGGCCTTGGGACCAGCACGTCATGAGTGGCATCCCTATTGGGCGTGATGATGCGGCATAGGTCATCCTCCACTTTCAGCAGGATCTTGCCGCCGTGGTACGCGACAAAGAACGGAACAAAATGCCGGAACCTGTAGGGCCGCTCAATTGACCTCACCACGAGGGTCCACTCCGCGTCGCCGGGGTGAAGGAGTGCTGCCGTCAAATGGGCGGTGCCGGAGAAGTATATGCTGTAGAGAAGGGTTGTGCCGTCGCCGTAGATGACGCCGCGGAGACGGTCGCTGTTCGCCCAGACGCCGAGGTTTCGTGGGAGTGGAGGCAGGTGTGTGGCGGCGGCTCCGGTGAACGCTTCATGGAGGCTAGGGCGGAGGCGTTCGGTGGTCAGGAACCGCAGTGTCCCGTCGGAGCTGGTCACCCAGTTCCTCCGATGCCCAGGCAGCAGCAGCGGCTGTGAGCGGTAGCTCGACCGGGAGAAGATGCATCTCATCTCGGGGCGCGTCGAGTCTTCCTTCGTCGCCGCGAGGAGCCATGGCAGGAACTGAGCCTTGGTCGTCGACGTTGGGAACCATGAGCCGCGCCATGGCTTGCAGACGGCGTGGAAGTGGATGAAGTCGGCGGCGTCGTGCAGGCGGGCGGAGATCTCGCGTGCCAGATCCGGTGGGAGATGAGACCAACGCCTCGCGGGCATGGCGGCGTGATCGGGGACCTATGCGTCGAAACTTGTGATATGAGATCGGCCAGTTATATGATACACCGAAACGTACTCGATTGGCTCATTTATTTGACGGCCAATGCTACGTCAACGGAGGGTTACAGGGCTAAGCTGACGTGCGCTCATGTGATTGGCCATTAGGGAACGCACATCCACCCAGGAACTATGCACCCACGCATCTATCATCACCCACATCTTAAGAAGTTGCTCCCGTTTAATCCCTATTCTTTCATCATGCACACTGTCCACATCAGCGATGTGCCGTCATTGCAAGTTGTCCACGTCATCAAATAGATCTCACATATAAAAACGATTTATTCCTATCTCTCGGCCAAGCACGGGCCACATAAAGCGCGATGTGCGCATGAAACTGACACAAATAACCGACAGTTAATAGTAGCGTTCTCTGGGCAATGTTTTAAATAGCGGGCTATGCCATTTAGCGACGACCCTTAAAAATAGCTATAGTTGGGCTATAGCGGGGTTATAGCGGCAAATTATACATAAAATCATTTAGCGGCAACACCCTCAAACAGCTATAGCGAAGCTATAGCCGGTTATTTAAAACTATGTCCCTGGGCGCAGCACTCATTGGCATTTACCCATCCGCTGGTACCAAGTTAACAACTTAACATCGATCGTTTTCTCTTCGTCTTCACTAACGGACAGTAATTCCAAGTGATCTGCTAATCCACTCCCAAATCACAAGAATCCACGTGCGCTTCCTTATCCCGTCTCCCGTACATCTCCAAGGATCCCTCCGTCTTGATCTCATTCTCATGTGTCTTCTCTGCTAGCGCCGCCGGCTGCCTCGGCTCACATCGCCTCTGCCCTTGCCTGCTCGGCTGCTCCTATAGCTCGTATTAACACGTCCCTATCGTCCTAACCTTAAATCTGGCGTTCATAGTTTGCCTCTCGCCAGGATGGGATCAAGACGGAGGGATCCTTGGAGACGCTAAGGCTGCATCTTGCAGTCCGACTGCAAGCACTACTAGCCCTATCTAGGGCTGCACTACAATCTGATTGCACTGCCGATTGCCAAGGTACCCATCTTTCGATTCCAGCGTTGGTCTCCTGGGCTCTCCTCCATGTGCGGGAATCAGATTCAGATAGAACGGAACCAGTTTTATTTCTATTTTGTGTGTGGATTTTGCAACACAGGAGGCTGTTGATGACAAGCCAATGAGAGGTTGTAGGTGAAACACCTAGATATGAACAGTGGATAGGTAAGTAAACGATTTTATTTACCAGGTTATACCAGTTGTGAGCACCCTTTGATACACATAAATCCAGCCAGATGGGCAATACTTGGTTTTGTTGCACGATAAGTACCTCTTTTGTCTCTGGTTATTTACAATCTATCCCAGTATTAGCATATACCTTGTCTAGATTCTATTGTTCTAACCATAATCTGCCATCCGGATCGCTTTCTAACACTTCATATTGCAGTCCAGTGGATGTAAAAGATGATATATCTACGATTAAAGAGGTAAATATTTCTACCTACTATTGATGGCTCATTTATGTCTTTCCATGTATGTAGAATTAGGAACAGTTTCATAAAAAAATTCAAGACGCAGTTTGCAGAAAATTACGCAAAGAAAGGCACCGTTCAGCTTAAAGAAATATTTACACCTCGAACTTCTTTATGGTTTGAGTTAAATAGTATATTGAAGTCTAACTCTGATACAACTATTTTTGAACGCGAGGGGTTCTTGGACTTGATTGCCAGGGAATGGGATAGAGGTGCAGGAGGTAGGACTGCGATCGAGCGTTGGCAGAATAAGATTAGGCATTTGAGAAGTTTCTTACGAGGTTGGGCTAAGCACCTCAGTGGTGTGTATAAGATTGAAAAGGATAGACTCCTTTCTCTTATACAGGCCCTGGACATAAAGGCAGAATCCACGATTTTACTGCTAGCTGAGCTTCAGGTAAAAACTGAGGTGGACAAGAGGTTGAAAGAACTGCTCCGCGAAGAAGAATTGAAGTGGGCTTTGCCTGCTAAAGTCCGCAAAGTGGTCCAAGGGGACGCGAATACTCAATTCTTTCATTTGATAGCTAATGGTAAGCACAGAAAGAAGCGTATCTTTTAACTTGAACAAGATGAGGGCACTATTTTAGGACAGGATAACCTAAAAACATATATTACCGAGTATTATAAGCAGTTATTTGGACCTCCGGAGGATAATTGTGTGTCCCTCGACGAGTCCAGGACTGAGGATGTGCCTCAGCTATCGGCTGCCGAAAATGATATTCTGGTTGCCCCGTTCTCAGAGAAGGAGGTGTTTGATGCTATTGCACAGATGAAAAACAATAAGGCTCCCGGACCGGATGGATTCCCGGCCGAGTTCTATAAAAAGTGCTGGAACATTATAAAGGGGGATTTGCTACCTATGTTCCATGATTTGTTCTCTGGACAACTTCACTTATTTCACTTGAATTTTGGAACTATCACACTGCTTCCTAAGAAAACGGATGCTGTGAGGATTGAGCAATTCAGGCCGATGTGCCTCCTCAATGTTAGTTTCAAAATTTTCACCAAGGTCGGGACTAATAGGCTCACACAGATTGCGCATTCTGTGGTGCAACAGTCCCAAACTGCTTTCATGCCGGACAAAAATATCCTTGAAGGGGTGGTCGTCCTGCATGAAACGCTCCATGAAATCCATTCCAAAAAATTAGATGGATTAATTTTTAAGGTGGATTTTGAGAAAGCGTACGATAAGGTCAAATGGCCATTCCTCCAACAGACATTGCGTATGAAAGGTTTTGATGAAGCCTGGCGCCGACAGGTGGAATCATTTACGCAAAAAAGATAGTGTGGGAATTAAAGTTAATGATGACATAGGTCATTACTTCCAGACACATAAAGGCCTAAGATAAGGAGATCCGATGTCCCCTATCCTGTTTAACATTGTGGTGGATATGTTAGCAATTCTGATAGGAAGGGCTAAGGAAAATGGTCAAGTACGTGGATTGGTACCTCATCTTGTTGATGGAGGTGTATCCATCCTTCAGTACGCTGATGATACAATTATCTTTATGGAGCATGACTTGGCCAAGGCGAGAAATATGAAGCTTGTGTTATGCCTATTTGAACAATTGACCGGGTTAAAGATTAACTTTCATAAGAGCGAGTTGTTCTGTTTTGGTAGAGCCAAAGACGAACAAGAGGCTTATAGGCAATTGTTTGGGTGCGAGTTGGGAGAGTTACCCTTCTGTTACCTAGGTATTTCAATCCACCATCGTAGGCTGACAAATAGAGATTGGAAGTGCATCGAGGACCGATTTGAGAAGAAACTGTGTTGCTGGAAGGGCAAGCTCATGTCATACAGAGCTCGATTAATCCTAATAAATTCGGTGCTCAGTAGTATGCCTATGTTTCTCCTATCGTTCTTTGAGGTCCCAGTTGGTGTTAGGAAGAGAGTGGACTTCTATCGATCGCGTTTCTTTTGGCAGGGTGATGAGCTTAAAAGAAAATATCGGCTTGCTAAATGGGATATCATCTGTAGACCGAAAGACCAAGGGGGTCTCGGTATTGAGAATCTAGAAGTTAAGAACAGATGCCTTCTTAGCAAGTGGCTGTGGAAGCTCTCAACGGAGAATGATGCCATGTGGGCTCAAATCCTTCGCAGCAAGTACCTCCAGACAAAAACTTTGTCCCAGGTTACAGTCAGGCCGACCGATTCACCTTTCTGGAAAGGACTGATGAAAGTTAAACAATCTTTGTTTAATAGGATGAAGTTTGTTATTGGAAACGGCACTAGTACACGTTTCTGGGAGGATACTTGGCTCAGTGACACACCCTTGGCCATCCAATATCCGTCTTTGTACCGTATTGTTCAACGACGTGAGGTGTTCGTCGCATCGGTATTTCAATCTATCCCCCCTAATATTCAGTTCCGACGGACGCTAGCGGGCAATCGTTGGGAAGAATGGCTCCGTCTAGTTAGGAGACTGATGGAGGTCCAGCTTTCTCAACAACCCGATGAATTACGCTGGAAACTGACTAAGTCTGGAGTATTCATAGTTAAATCAATGTATATTGATGTTATTAATTCGAACTCCATTCCTACCTCCAAGCATGTTTGGGATGTCAAAGTTCCTTTGAAAATAAAAGTGTTTATGTGGTTTGTCCATAAACAAGTTATTTTAACCAAGGACAACTTGATAAAGCGTAATTGGACAGGACCTACTAGGTGTAGTTTCTGTGATCGGGATGAGACAATCAAACACCTCTTTTCTGATTGCCCGTTGGCCAAAGTACTTTGGCAAACGGTCCACATTGCTTTTAATATCAATCCACCGAATTCTGTTAACGCATTATTTGGGACATGGCTTAATGGGATTGAGCCTGACTTACCCAGACACATTCGGGTTGGAGTTTGCGCTTTGATGTGGACTATCTGGACTTGTAGAAATGATTTTGTTTTTAACAGAATATCATGTATCCATTTTTTGCATGTTATATTCCTAACTACGACACTGATCCGTTCGTGGTCGCTACTCACCCCGACGGAGGCCAGGGAGCATTTGGTTACTGGATCTTTCCGCTGGGAGATGGTAGCTCGGGATATCTTCAACCGGTTTGGATGGCGGTCATGTAATAGGATAGGCATTTAGTTTACCTATCTAGTTTTAGCCAGCCGGTTGTGGCGTCTTTTCATGGCTAGTTGGTGTTTCTATCCCTTTTTGACTCTGTGTGAGCTTTCTTTGCTTTTTTATTACTTTTGGAGACCTTAGAACCATGTTCACACTGCTTTATTTGGTTAATAAGATGGCCGCATGCATCATTCTGATGCAGAGGCCGGGGAGTCTCCCCTTTTCGAAAAAAAACTATTTTTGAACACAAGCGCTAGAAAATGTGAGCAGCAGAAGTTAGAGAGAGATACTGAGTATCTTACTTTGCTAAGTCAGGCGGGATTTCTTTTTAACCATTCGAGATCAGTGCTTCCATGATCTCAACCAAGCGATTCAAGAAACTTTAAAAACAGTAATTAGTGTGAGCATAATTAAGTAGGGCCATTAAATATCTCAGTGCTACATAAGAATTTAATCCTGCGCCTGCCATTAGATATCTTCTATTTTCTCTTAGCAGGGAGTGCTTATCCACATTAACTTGATCTGGGAATTGATAAATAGAGTCATAAACCAATGTATTCTCTGTAGCCTCCACCCTCCAGAGGCCTAAAAATATACAGTCATGAAATTATGTCTCCAGTGCACGCGGATGTTTGCTAGCTGATGATTCCGTAGTGACTATATTGAAGTGTTGCCATTGTTATCTCATGACCAATCACACTGCAGAATACCGTGGGGTGAGCTATTTAATCACAAATTACTTTGGAACATTCTCAGTTGTGTCATTTACTTAATATCTTCAGGTGATACACTTAGACTGTCATCCAAAAATCTGATATGCTTAACATCATTTAGCTTATTTATAAGTGTTACTATCTGGACATATGCTTTTGTAGAAAAGCTCATAAGGCATAATTTGTTTCGTATGATTGTATAGGTTAGAAATTTGTCAAACCATTTCAATTGCTGCATGTGAAATCCTTCACTCCCACAACCATGACATGTTTGAATTTCCTTTCCCAGTATTGCTACATAGTCTGTTAGAATAAATCCGAGGCGTTCCGTCGATCTACCGAGGACCAAGCAATCACACGAGCACGACACCGAGATTTGTTAACGAGGTTCACCATCTTGGCTACATCCCCGAGGCCTGACTACGGGCGCTCCTCTGCGTGACACCGTCACAATACCGCACCCCGGCCGCCCGGGCGCCGGCACACGCCGACGGCTCCCCCGCGTGCCCGTGCTATTATGTTGGCATAGGTTACATTGTGTGTCTACCCCCGCTATATATGAGAGGCCTAGGATACAAGTGTCCTACTTGGACACGACTCCTACTCTGTCTACACACCGTATGACTCCAAGTCCAACTGTAACCTAACTTGTAGAATAATATTCGACACAACTCTAACAAACTCCACCTTGGCGAATATTCTCCACCATCTTAAATTCGTCCGTGCGTCAAACCTCTATGTACATTGGACTTGAGATACACCATGAGCACCGCTGCTACTCCCAGACTCCATGTGACTCCACCTGCAACTGTAGTCCCTTCTCGTCTTCTTCACAGTCAATATACTTGAGCAAAATTAAGTTCCTCATTACTGTACGTTGTACTCCCAACTTCCGGAGAATCCGTTCAACGCCATCACACATTGATCATTAACCTGCGTGAAAGTGAACAACTCACATATTGGACGCCACACATAAGAGTTACCTGAACTCAACATCACCGCTCTTTCTTGACCGCTTGTCTGAAACTTGAAGGAATTGCACCATCGCCCTGTGTCACCCTGAGTCAAATTCGTAGTTGTCTCACCCTTCTTCCGGATAGTCTCTGACATGTCCCATCGCTATTGCACTCCGCCTCCTTCTGTATTTGTCATCCGCACTTTGTCATGTGCACCAAACACCACAGAATATACGATCATGTACTCTCTCAGCTTTTGACAATTCCAGACTTTCCGTCACTTTCTCAGATTCTCCATGGTCAACTCCTGTCCATCTTCCGGTACCGATAGACCCAGTCACCAACTTGAATCTGTTACTCGTCAACACTACTTCAGCACCCTTTGCACAATTTTTTCTGACCACATGTCTACCATTAGTGCCTTGGTCTGTCGCCGTGTCCCGTGCTTACCGCACGCCTCGCCGCTATTACCGCGTCGAGCCTCTACTGTCCTGGTCGAGTCTCCCGGGTAGCTAGCCCCCACTGCCTCAACCCCCACTGCAGAGAACCACCGATCATCACCGACCGATGCCGAGTATCACGTCTCCATCAGACCACTGGTACCCAGTCCAATCCATGTGTCTCTCGCTATCCCACTGAAATAGGCTTCGACTCTCTGTCGACTTACGCCGTAGCCCATCCACTTCCGCTGGACTCCAGCTCCACCTTCAACATGACTCCATGGTGGTTGTACGTGCCACCTCCACGCCCTGTCGACCTCAAGCACTCATGTGTACACAACCTTGAATCAACCCTGCATCATAGTCTTGTCGAAGCTGCACAAGCCCTCAGGCCTGCACCACGTGTTTCCATGCCCCAGAAGTCGGCCATCATCAGCATCACGCTCATGTGTCGTCGTCGCTGAAATCACCACCGTCTTCTGCTTTGACCAACATCCCCATCGATCCGTCAGACAGTCCAATCCATCCCAGCCGAAATTACACGACTGCAACAATCCTACACCCTGCGTCGTGTCCGTCCGCACATCTGTGCATTTCCTTGACGCCCTATGTATGCATGATCTCTGCACGATGCGCTACAGGCTCCCAAATCACCTTATGCGGATATCAACCATCACATGATACTTCCAGCTTAGCCGGCTCCAGTTTCCCGCAACAGCTCCTGCATTCGTTTTGTGCCAAATTCCCAACAAACCCTACTCCCAGTGCAAAGCAGAAACTACCAAGGAATTAATCTTTAGTTACCACCAACACTTCACGATAGGACCCCACCAATAGCAACGCTTTTTTCCGTATCTAAAAGTCCATATATGCGTTGTTAGTGCCTTTACCAACGGTTTGGGATGCGTTGCCTTATCCAGTGTTGCTAGCGCATAATGCAACACTTATTTTTCCGTCGGTAAAATGGACTGTTGCAAGAGTACAACAGATAAAATCGACTATTACAACACTTTTATACGTTGGTGGTAAATGCACAGGTATCGAAATCTCATTGCTTGACAACAAAGGTTTTGCAGCGCTTCAGGTGTTCATACATATATTGTTAATAATAATATTCAATTAATGCTCTAGATAATGGAAATAATTATCTATATCAAGTGAGGAAAAAATAAAAGAATATACTCACATGAGAAACAAAACATATATTGGATAAAACTGTTGGATTACAATAGTGGATATGAGAAGAGGTACATCATCCAAATGTGATGCATAATCTAAATATATTTTTGACAGAGAAACTTAAGCTGAAAGCATCCATCACATCCCTACAACTTAACAAAAACTTAACTCGGGAACAACATCCCTACAACTTAACTAAAACTGGAAGCATCCATCATCATCATCATGAACCAGAACATCATCATCACATCATTGCAGTATACTTGTCACGCACCCATATAATCATCCATATATCTTTTGAATCTACAAAGAAAATAACAAAATGAACTGTTAACACACAATGCATGGACATGACGCAACTAGTGATAGAGACAGGATATTAGACACATACAAAGGTTAAAGGCCATACAATCTTTGTTGTTTCTGCATTACCAATAGTATTGTAGTAGAACGGTACGGAGAGTGAGAGGGTATACCTGGCACCGTCCATGACTTGATCCACGAACTCGACTTGCTCCATAGTGTCCCCTACATCCAGTTGGTGCGTGCAACAGCAAAATCAAGGGGGAAAAGGTGCAACACAAGTGAAGCTTCAGCAAGTAACATCTATCATATCATTTAAACAAGAGACCAACAAGCAATCATGTTCGCCCACATAGATTATCTTGATCATCAATTTTATATATTAACGGTTAAGATTAAAAAGATGTAGTATTACGTACAAATAAAGTCATGTAAAAACAGTTTGGTGTGTCACGTACACATCTTTCATCCAAGTCTTATATGCCTTTTCTATTAAAAAAATATATCTCCAAGACAATTAAATGCAAACTCATGCATTGCTATTGCATAATATGGCTGCCAACTATAAGGAATAAGGAGGAGTCCGACCACCACAAAAAATGAAGAGTTAAGCAAAGTACTACTTTGATGATGTCACCAATGATTTCAGCATATTAATCAATCCAGACTCCTTTTTCTATTGTTATTATTAAAAAAATCCGTTTGACTCCTACATTACTAAAATAAAATCAGCCTCATATGCCTTTTTCGTCCACATAGGTCAAAAATACATACACCATTGATTTCTTCTTTGATGATTGGGATTAACAGCTATGTGCAAGTTACGTAACACCAATCTTATGTGCATACAAGTCTACCATAATCTTACATAATGATAAGTCCAAACGTGCATGAGCGATGTTCTCAAGGAAAAGGAAAAATGAGGTTTGTCATTTCATCAAATATGTATATGCATACATCTATGTTTGTGCCCGAGACAACAAGGCACTGTAGGCCAATCTGGCCAGCCGGCCAAGCCCTACGCTAATTCCATGCATGTGACATCATGCTTCTGTCACCCATTGATTAAGATATGTTTTCCTCCTTTTTTAATAGAAAAATCCATTAGGAATTCAAAGAGATACCAAACTAGGCACTATTTTGCGTGAATGTTGTACATGCATACTATTACTAGCGCATCTAATAACAAAATATTTAGGCAGCACATGCAAGTATATACGACTAAAGAAGAATGAAAGATTGACGCATGTGAATAAGAAAAGAAAAGGAAGGTTCACTAGCTCGCTGATATGCTTAATAATTAAACAAGATTCAGCAAAAAAAATAACAAGTCTACCTTCTCCAGTCAACTTCATGTCTTTTTCGTGTAGATGCATCAGATGGGAAAGTAGTGGCTGCACCCACTCTCGGTGCACCCACGGTGCACCCACGCAAGAAAACATATCAAAACATTTCGAAAAAATCTGAAACTTCATAGAAATGATCATCAACAAATGTTATTAGGGCTTGCAAAGTTTGGTGGTCAAATAACATTCAAGAAGCGCTCTACAAAAAAGACAAAATTGCAAGATTTGCTCAAACAGTGCACGTACATTTTGACTAATTTTCAGTGATTTTGTCTTTTTTATAGAGAGCTCTTCGAACATTATTTGACCACCAAATTTTGCAAGCCCACATAACATTTGTTGATGATCATTTCCACGAAGTTTCAGATTTTTTTGAAATGTTTTGATATGTTTTCTTGCGTGGGTGCACCGTGGGTGCACCGAGAGTGGGTGTAGAAGAACCACTCTCTGCATCAGATTGTACATTTCTAATTTTAAAAATATACTAGGTAATTGCCGTGTGTATGCAATCATCATGATTAACCTTCCATTCCATAGTGCACATGCTTTGCTATGGAACCACAATAAAGAAAGGTCGACATTGTCAAATGAGTACAAATTCAACTATCATTTCAGCTATGACAGATGCCATGTTTTCAAATTCAATATTTTTCAACTACCATTTGAAATACATTGGCAATAGCTACCCTTATACAAGAGCACTCCTTAAACAAACCAAATATTTTTGAAGTGTGCTTATCTGTTCAAGGGCTAACAAAGGCGAGCGTGCACTGAATCTTTCCCAGGAGAGACCGTGCCCTGCAGGCTGCTGCTGTTGGGCACTTGCAGCTGCAAATAATCCACACATGCTCGATGGTACATGGAGCTACAGAGAGAAAGATAGGAGGTCAGAGGTGTCGCTAGCCTGCTCCGCACGAGCCGCCGCTCTACTCACATCCAGCAGCAGCCAGCCTACTGCACAAATGCAGATCCAGCGATGGCCATGCTCAACTCTACACGCTGCCGGTCTGTGGTAGCTTGAACAATAGTAAAACAAACTTATTCAAGTTAACTCACCTCTTTATTCTAGTGTTGTCATTTTGATTCCTGTGAGTTTTGCAACCTTTGTCACTCCGTTAACATCCTTCCCCGTGCACCTTTTATCTCTGTAATTCAGAAACCAAAAATGTATTTGCAAATTAGAATTCGAGCAAGGCAAAAAAGTTAGCCAAATCATGTTTGAAGAAAACAACCCAAATTGCATATGTTACCTTTCATAGTTGTTACTTTGACGACAATTCTGATTTCTCCTCCGAGTTCTACATACAGATACAATATTGTTAGAGAGATGATAGAGAGCATCTTAGTTCTATTGTTGTTAGAATGGACATATTCAATAAAAAAGATTTGGTGTGTGTGTGTGTTTGGGGGGGGGGGGGGCTGAATGAAGAAGGAAATCCCTCGATTTATATGATTATCATAGACATATGACCAACTAAAAAGTATAGATTCTGAAGTACTACTGGTGTTTGACCGTCCAAACTCCTGCATGACTTCCTCACTCGGTAGCTTTACCAACGTATCAAACAGATACTTGATCTCCTAACATGAATGTTGTGAGAACACAAAGATCAACTTGCAAAAGGAAAATCATGTCACATAAATTCAAATGGCTATGTTCACGCAGAAAGAGACTCAAAACATACACAAAGGAAAAAAGAGGCACTTGTTCAAAGAAGCCACTGAAAACCAGGCCGCATGGATACTTGGAAACCTAGCTTAATATCTATATTTTCTGGGTGGTCGTTCCTCTTAACTGAGGAATGAGAAACACTACTGGGGAAATCTTAATGTGCTCACGCTAGCTAATATGCTCTGTCCTAGCCACTGGTGCGCATGCAACACTGCTGGGGGAAATCCTAATGTGCATATGATGGATAGATTTCTACCAAAATCCAATTTTAGAGATAAATTATTGATTAACAGGAGTGGACCAACTCACCTGAATCCATAGGAGGAGGAGAAAGCTACATGGCTGCTTCGTCCCGAGCAGCAGCAAGGCTGTCCAGTGGTTGTTCCTGCCTGCACGTTTACAGGAGAACAGAAGAGCCGAGGTTAGAGGAAGGGGGGGAGAGAGAGAGGACGAAGCAAGGGGAGAGGAGGGGATGCACTCACCGGATGAGACGAGGACGACATGGCCACCGGCGACGGAGCCCGAAACCCTAGCCATGGGGGAAGGGTCGCGGGTTGGCTTTGGTGGCCGCTAGAGCCGGATCTAGGCGGATGGAAGGGCGTCGCGGTGCGAGAGGACCTCGGGAGTCGGGATGTGCTTCGCGGCGGCGGGATTGGCCGAACGTCGCCTGAATCAGCCATCCTAGGTGGCGCAACGTGGAGCCGCGTGAAGAGTGAGATTGGACGCGAGAAGGATGGGTAGGTGGGGTGCGGCGGATCCGGTAGCCAGCGGGGTTGCGAGGTGGGAGGTTGGGAGGGGAAGGGCCGGCGGCGAGGTGGGGTGGAGGAGGGAGACGAGACGGTTGGTGGCGGTGATTTGGGAGATGACCAGGGGAATCGGAGGCTCTGTTTCTCACGCGTCTCTCTCTCCCTCTCCTTTCCTATGTTTATTTTTTTCCATATATGTATATCAATCTGCAACGCATATGCTGCACAGTTTATATGCGTATCTATTATTAATTTTACAACGTATAGTTAAATGTTGTACCGTTTGTGTTGCTTTATAAGGGGTATCCTTGTAGTGGTACGTACGGTTGTTTCCCGGCATAACTTTCAATGCCCTTTGTTGCCTTTTGCCTAAGCCCTTTCTCGATGCCTGATTTGTTGCTTTACAACTCTAGTGAATTCTATTCGCCGCTTGATTTGCCTCTTGCCTGAGCGCACATGCCAATTTTTTTCCCAAACAAATCTCACACGTAGCTTCGTTTCGCTCGCGTTCAGCCAACACGGCCACCTGCTTCGCACAGCGCCTCTGTCCCCGGACTCTCGCTGGCCCGTGCCAAACTTTGCTCCTCAGGCCCCGCCCGACCGCGCGCCTTGCTTCCGCGTTGGGCCGCACAATAGAAGCCCACATGAGCCTCGACTTGTACCAGCCGCTGCCTGCCAATCGTGCTGAGTCGCCGAGTCCGTCCAACGCACATGCGTTACGCCGCCGGTGTTCCTGCTGATCCGATCTCGTCGAGATATTAAAAGCAAGCACTGCTACCTGTCGTTGCTACCCTCGATTGCTTCTTTTGATTTCTCGCCAACAAGCGCCTCGTCCAGCGTCGCTCCGATGCAACCCGTGTGACCGCGATTATCCACATCCCCGACGACCGAACTCAGTTGGCTGATCTCCCATCGCTGCTTGACACGTACGCTAGTGCTCTCACGAGCGTGCAGCTTCCCTGTATCAAACATGATCCGATCTGACGAGTTATCTCCTCTAGATCAACGATTTCGCAACCTCCTCGAACCTTGCTCTGATACCACTTGTTAGAATAAATCCGAGGCGTTCCGTCGATCTACCGAGGACCAAGCAATCACACGAGCACGACACTGAGATTTGTTAACGAGGTTCATCATCTTGGCTACATCACCGGGGCCTGACTACGGGCGCTCCTCTCCGTGACACCGTCACAATACCGCACCCTGGCCGCCCGGGCGCCGGCACACGCCGCCGGCTCCCCCGCGTGCTCGTGCTATTATGTTGGCATAGGTTACATCGTGTGTCTACCCCCGCTATATATGAGAGGCCTAGGATACAAGTGTCCTACTTGGACACGACTCCTACTCTGTCTACACACCGTATGACTCCAAACCGTATGACTCCAAGTCCAACTGTAACCTAACTTGTACAATAATATTCGACACAACTCTAACATAGTCAATTTGTTTATTTTCATTCGCTTTTACTTAACTGTCATTCTACTAGAAAAATTGAAATATTACTACTATTGGATGTTTCACTGCATAGATTTATTTATCAAGTTAGACTTCAACTTTGTGTACTAATTTTTTCCGCAGCAACAGGTATCATCTAGTTGTATGTACACCTACAACCTTTTAAGGTTTCGTAGGCCATCTATGTTTACTAGAAAACATTAGGACACTTACCGAAAAAAATCATTAGGAAAGCGCTCAGGCATCTATACTGTCAAGTCAGCATACCGTGCTCTAGTGAATTAGAAAGAGTGTCATCAAACACATTAACCATGGTGTCAATGGAGCCTCCTCGCCTATGCCACGTAAAAGAAATTACTATCGCAGGTGAAAGGGAAAATTATTTAATCACCCATGCGCAGGAAATTTCGAGGCAACTTCCTCCCGCATCGAGCGCACGCAACCTCACCCCTCTCGTTCTCCCCGCACACGCAACCTCTCGCACCGCAATCCTCAAAAAAAAAACCTCTCGCACCGCACGCGAACGCAGCCGCATCTTCTCTTCTATCATCGTCGTCGGATCTAGGGAGAAGGAGAGTGTGAGGGCGGCGACCGCGGGAAAAGCACATCCTCGACCAGATCCATCGCTTCTCCGTCGAGAGGAAGAGAACATGGTGGCGGCGGCCGGTGGAGAGGGGGCGTCCGGTTTGACGAGACACTACGGTATGAGGTGAAGGACGGGGTTGGGATCACCTTTGGCACACACGGCTGGATCGGCGGCAAGCCCGTCATCAACGCTAGCAACATCAATACCAGCAGGTTCGTGCTCGCGTCACCATATTCGGGAGGATCCGCTGCTGGTGCTCCCGCGTATATGCACCTCAAAGCCAAGTTGCGGCACCAGTTCAATGTATATAGCAAGTTTTGGCACTAAAGTGATTTATCGTGTCAAGTTTTAGCACCAGTGGTGTAATTGACTCATTCTTTTATTATCTACCTATAAAATCTGAACACTCTAACAACCATCTCAGAAATATCTCTTGCATATATTTGGATCCATACAAATTGTCTCAGATAGTTGCATTGTTTGAATTTTTCTAGATATATTTTTATTTATTGTCAATATGGGCGAGCATGGCAAAGCTTTACTTAATGTTCTAGTTTAGAGCTTATCATAGACTGCCTTCTCTTTTAATTAGTCCTCTTATCCACCACCAAGATCACTGTTTTTTCGAGAAGGGGATAACCCCAGCGTCTGCATCATACGATGCACACACCATCCCAAGATCACTGTAATTATTGTCTATTAGTGGACAATAAATGATATCTAAATATGGAGAAAAAATACTCCCTCCGTCTAGGTGTGTAAGTCATCTTACGAAAACTAAATAATTCCGAAACACTTAGGCGCGGTACATTAACTCTCATCTGGTTTCTTGTTTCGTGGCATATTAGCCAATAAGGCTGGTCGTAATGGTAGTATCATAGCTAGTATCATGCATGCCAACTAGGCAATTTTGATGAGGTGTCATAGCATTAAATGAAGAAAGAGAGGGTGTAGTATCATATCATGATACCGTATCATATTAAATGCGATGCTACTTTGTGTCATGCATGGCAATAAATAGAGTACTACATGATACTAATATATGATACTATGCATTAGGAAGGTAGTATCATACACTAGTATCATATGCATGATACTAGTATATGATACTCCCCATTACAACCAGCCTAAGAGATGTGAGCCATGCATGCTTTAAATGACTTGGGACTATCAAGCAAGACATGCAGTGGTTAGTCCATTGCATGCAATGTTATTAATTAGCAAAAATACATTAAGTTCTCTCGTTTTCCCCTCTACCTTGGTCGCGGTGCGCAACCTAAGATGACTTACACACCTAGACGGAGGAAGTAGTAGTATCAACTGCTTTACCATAAGGAGAAGAGACGCAACCTTTATTTATGAGAACTTGTCAACCTTCTCTTTTTCAGTGCTCTCAACCACCACCGGGATCACTGTTTTTCCGAGAAGGGTATAAACCCGGCGTCTGCTTCATACGATGCACACACCATACCAAGATCACTGTTATGCCTGTTAATGGACAATAAATGATATCGTAATATAGACAAAAGTAGTAGTGGGCTGATCATAGTGGTAGTAACTTAGCAAGTAACATAACACACCCCAAGAAAAGTTTGCTTATGTGGCATGTACTTAATAAGGAGAGAGGTGTTTGGAATAACATAATATGTTACAGCAGCATAACGCATCTCTAGGCAAAATGAGTCTACATCTTAATAAATAATGCCTTGCATGATGCCACGCATATGTTACTCCCCACTATGAAGGTAGTAACACAGACTAGTAACATATGCATGTTACTAGTCTAAATTACTCCTCACTATGACTAGCCTTGCATTACCATAAGGAGAGGAGACGCAGCCTTTATTTCTCAGCACCTGTCAACATTCTCTATTTAAGTCCTCTCAACGACCACCAAAATCACTGTTATCGCACATGGACATGGGAGAATAGATGGTACACGCGCACACATACACGCATGCAAGAAAATGAGTGGCAAATATATATATAATACGCACCACATTCAAGAAAATGAGTGGCAAATATATGATACACGTACAGACATAGATAGGTCATGAATCGGATCACAATGCTGTCTTCACATCTATAAAATCCATCTCATGTTTCCCAGCCTTCACAAACTTTCCATCTCTGCTCCTCTACAAACCCCATTGTTCGTTCCGTAAAGAAAAACCCCTTTGTTCGTTGTGTTTCCAGGGGTTGTGCATGCAGGTAGTACTACATTCCCTCTTTGCTATGTCCCTTCATTTTTTATTGGTAGAATAAGTTCTCGGCAAGGCCATTAGACATGTTGAATTTCACCATGCGAGTTGGCAACGTGTTCTTTCCTGCTTGAAAAGGAACATAGATTGGAAGGGAAAACAGTTCTCACGCGTTTCGTCTCCTTTGTTTGGATCCTTCTGCTTTATTATCCAGCCCTTGCGGCCTCCCTTCTGTAATACCCCAACTCTCTGATGTACTGGAGCCCTGGGCATCACTGCTGTCAGCTTAGCATTCAGAAATATATTTCAGGTGGGTGGGTGGGTGGGGGCCTCCCCCGCACCCCTGTTGATTCATACATCAAAAGTAGGAGTACTTTTCACGTTAGCGAAAATGAAACAGTTGTTGAAAGAAATCATATATGCACTTAGTAGAGACTTGGTTTTTGGTCACCCGTCTAGAGAGATATTCCCTCCGTCCTGAAATAAGTGTCTCAACTTTAACTAACTTTAGTCCTGATTTCTCTCAATGTGTAGTTCAAAATTAGATTTAAATTTTGTAAGATTATAAACAATATATGTTGTCAACACACATATTTTTTTTCCAAAAGAATTCTGAACTTTTTAGGAGCGCTACCATGCATAGGTAGCACGGTAGCCCCTATAGTGTTTATATCTAGCACTAGAATTCTCTCACATTTTACGAGCGTAGGGGGTATACTGTCACTCGGGAAGAATCATACCTGTTCGAGAGAATTTTCCATTCTATCGGTTTGAGCGTTTTATCTACTGATTTATGTATATGTGTGTGATATTAAAAAAAACTTCATTAGAACATGAAGTTTATTTCTCCGAAAAAGGGTTTCCCTCTGCTTTGTATACAAAGCAACCAACCGAACCATACAGGGATAGATGCTGGGGCGGAAGCAGCACAGGCACGTCCAAAAGAAACAATGGAAAAAGAGCAAAAGAAACAACGTGTGTATGTCAGAAATTGGGAATCTATGGAATCCAGGGTCGGGACAACTTTTGTTTTGCAGTTTTTCGATAAAGGGCGTCTTTATTAACTCAAAATGTAGCATCAAGAAGATACAAATCATGATGAGTAACACCCAGCCTCTGCATAGCTCAGATGCATACGGTCAAACACAAATAATCTGAAAGAAAATAAAAAGATGACATATCTGCACTAGTGGAGTCAAATAAGACCGTCACTATGCCTATGTTAAAGGATGTGATGGGCCGATACGGAGCTGCCATCCATGTTGGAAAAAAACCTTTTTTTTGCAGCATGAGAAGGAAAACGATTCCTGCGAGTCGCGCGAGCGTCCTTGGATCGAGGAAGATCCAACGGATCGTTTTCTTTTCTTGGCTACTGCTGGATTGGATGACGTGGCCCACTCTCCACCAAGTATACCTTCTGTTTTCCTTTTCTTCTTCCTCTGTTGGCATCCCGTCCTTTTTTCTCCCGCAGGGAACCACCGCGAGCTGCCGGTGCTGCATGGGGGTGACGGTGCTACATGTCAGCCACCTGACGGGCGAGCCTTCGTTTTCCCCTCGCTGCTGCCGCGGACACACCGCTGGGAGGTCGACGAACACGACGATGTAGCAACCGCCATGTATGTGCCCACACACAGCAAGCACTTTTATGGGAGTGCTGCAACCAGTCGCGTGAGATGCTACATCCGGTGGCGAGGGATGCTACAACCGACAAACTTTTTGCTGGAACCAACTACTAGAGTTTGTTGCTTATTTTTGTTTGCTGGAACCGGCATTTTGTTTGGCTACTACCAGCGACTTCATTTGCTACAATCCGTGATGACATTTTTTTTGCTGCATCATTCATGAAGATGATGGCCCGACGACGACGGGCGACAACATTTTTTGCTGCAAACCATGCAGTTTTTTGTTATCACCGGCGATAGGGTTTGTTACCATCATATGTAGTGGTGACCGACGTCGATTTTTTTGCTACAACCGTGTCAATTATTTTTACTGCAACCGGCAACCACGGAAGCTACAACCAATGAGCGTTTTTGCTACGATGGCGACGGGGTGGCGGCACCGGCAAGCTATTTAGCTGGAACTGGCACACTTTTTTGCTACAACCGGCCGACTTTTTTTGTTTCTACCGGCACCCCGAAGGAGAGTACTTTTATTTTGCGAGGTCGTCGTCGGAGGTGCCGCCACCAGTGACCGGCGCCCCGGTGCTGCAACCACAGGAGTGTCCTGCTTTATGCGCGTAGCCGGCGAGAAACAAAGGTAACGTCAGCGGAAAGGGCGTCGACTGGCGAGACACGCCGGGTCGTTCTTCGAGGGTGGGCGTCTCCCTCGTCCATGGCGACGGGATGGGGGTTCTTTCTTGGAGAAGAAGGCGCAGGGCCGGAGGAAGGAAGAAGATCGTGCAGCCCCAAATGGATTGATCCTACAGCTGGGCGCCGATCGGCTCAAATTTCGGCTGGCTGGCCCGCGCCTAGAACGCGCAATCTCTTGCTTACGTGGAAGTTGGGTTGCCTCGAATCTTAGTTGCAGAATCTGAACCAAACAAACCTTTGAGCTAAGCGTGAGCTTTGTCGATGTGACTTAGCTTGCTTGATTTTTATTGACTCAATTTGGTTTAGCTTGCTTGATTTCTAATTCAAGCAGAATTTTGTGAGATAGCGTTGGTTCAAAGTTCAAACATGACACATTGCTCGAGTTACAACGGATGCTTATCCTTGGCTGTTACGAACTGATCTCAAAACGTGCTACAAACGTGGGCCCACTATTTAAATTATCTTAGTTGGACACTTAAGCTTGTTCACTAGTCATTTGGCTAGCTAGTCAGTATATTAACAGATAAATTATGAGAGAGTTAATTGTGCATATTTATTTTATTTTTCCACTGTTTGGCTCTGATATTTTAATTATTGGATAATAGCTAGGTTTAACTTGACTTTGCCCATATTGACTTAGCCCCATGTGGCACATGGATATTCGATAGGTGTATTTATGACATGTGTCGACAATCCATTTTAAATCATTTTCTTCTTATTTATAATTTATTGTATGAAACTTCTGACGCACATTCATATTATTGAAATCGGCGTCCAGGTTTTTCAACATCAGTAGGGGCTACAACAGCATGGACTTGACAATATGGTTCATTGTCCTAGCCCTTTGTTTTGTCGTTGCGGTAATCACCAAGGTTGCGCCTGCAAGAATCATCTCTTATCCAATGTGTACAACAAAACCACTTCCACCTGTGGTGAAGGGTGTGGCTCTTGTAGGACTTTTACCTACTCTTTATCAGAAGGGCCTCCAAGCTACATTGCATTATTTGAATGTGCAGTTTGGTAGTGTGTTCACAATAAGTTTTCTTGGGAAAAGAGTAACCTTCTTGGTTGGACCGGAGGTCTCTGGCCATTTCTTCCAAGGATTGGATTCAGAGGTCAGCCATGGTAATTTATTTGAGCTAATGGTGCCCATACATGGTAAGGAGGTTGCGTTTGGCATAGATGCCGCTAGACGAATGGAGCAAACACGCTTTATTACCGAGGCATTAAAGCCATCCCAGTTAAGGATCCATGCCGATTCCATGCTTCAAGAAGTGAAGGTACCTACGTAGCAAAGCCTGTATCTGGGCTCATCAGAGAGGTTGCATGCAATTTGTGACATATAATTATTATTGTTGATGTTATGATTGTTATAATTATACTTATTTTATATAAATGCATATATTTGTGTATAACCATGTTATATTGCTATAATTAACTGACTATCATTTGGTTCTTGCCAATCTCTAAAAGAAAAGTTGTCGACTTTTGGCAACTTTTGGTTTTGCCAAATGTTGGCTTGCAAATATTGGTATTGCCCTAATCCGCCTCATATCACTAGACTAATTGCATCCTATCAAGAAGTTCCCATGTGATTTAATTTTTTTTTTCATATATCTCATGAGATAGCTAATGTATTTCTATGAATTCGACATGCAGGACTACTTTGCAAAGTGGGAAGATGAAGGAGTAGTTGATATTAAACATGAATTTGAGCAGATACTCATGTTGATTACCAGTCGATGCCTACTTGGAAAAGAGTTCCGAGAGAATATGACCAACGAGTTCTTTGCATTGTTTCATGAAATGGAAAATGCTGTGAATCTCATCAGTTTTATTTTCCCATACATTCCAACCCCAGTAAATCGTCAGCGTGATAGAGCACGTAGCAAGCTCTGTAACATTCTTACTGAAATTGTTAGATCACATGAGAAGTTGAATTGTTCTGAGGACGATATGGTACAGAGGTTAATTGGTTCTGTGTATAAAGATGGCCGCTCCACAACTATAACAGAAGTCATTGGGATGATCATATGCTTGATCTTTGCTGGAAAACACACAAGCTCTCACTCTTCGAGCTGGACCGGAGCTTGCCTACTTAGCCATGCCAAGTGGTTAGATGCTGCCGTTGAGGAGCAAAAGCAATTAATTGGGAAATACAATGACAAGATAGACTACAATGTCCTGCTGGAGATGGAAACTCTGCACTGTTGCATCAAAGAGGCGCTCCGAATGCACCCTCCTGTACCATTCTTTCTTCTCAAGGTGCAGAAGCCCTACACCGTGCATACAAAAGAAGGCACTGAATACGGCATCCCTAGAGGTGACATCATAGTAAGCCCTACCATACTGAACAGTAACATCCCATACATTTACCAGGAACCTGAGGTGTATGATCCATGTCGGTTTCTTCCTGGGAGAGAAGAGGACAAAGTTGGCGGCAAATTTTCTTACACGGTATTTAGTGCTGCAAGGCATGCTTGCACTGGGGAAACCTATGCTTACATGCAAATTAAAACTATATGGAGTCATTTGCTGAGGAATTTCGAACTCAAACTCATTTCTCCTTTTCCCCAAGCAGATTGGACCAAGTTTGTGCCAGAACCTAAAGGGAAACTCATGGTGAACTTTAAGAGACGTCGTCTAAATGCCTAGGCTAGGCATGTAATGCATCCATGTATCATGCATGTTTCATATCATACATGATTGCCCCTCTATATATTTTAAAGCAGCTATGGTTGCCTTGAGGCCTAGGCATTGAAGGAGATATGCCCTAGAGGCAATAATAAAGTTGTTATTTATATTTCCTTATATCATGATAAATGTTTATTATTCATGCTAAAATTGTATTAACCGGAAACTTAGTACATGTGTGAATACATAGACAAAACAGAGTGTCCCTATTATGCCTCTACTTGACTAGCTCGTTAATCAAAGATGGTTAAGTTTCCTAACCATAGACATGTGTTGTCATTTGATGAACAGGATCACATCATTAGAGAATGATGTGATGGACAAGACCCATCCGTTAGCTTAGCATAATGATCGTTTCGTTTTATTGCTATTGCTTTCTTCATGACTTATAGATGTTCCTCTGACTACGAGATTATGCAACTCCCGAATACCGGAGGAACACCTTGTGTGCTATCAAACATCACAACATAACTGGATGATTATAAATATGCTCTACAGGTGTCTCCGATGGTGTTTGTTGAGTTGGCATAGATCGAGATTAGGATTTGTCACTCCGTGTATCGGAGAGGTATCTCTGGGTCCTCTCGGTAATGCACATCACTATAAGCCTTGCAAGCACTGTGACTAATGAGTTAGTTGCGGAATGATGCATTACGGAATGAGTAAACAGACTTGCCGGTAACGAGATTGAACTAGCTATGAGGATACCGACGATCCAATCTCGGGCAAGTAACATACCAATGACAAAGGGATAACGTATGTTGTTATGCGGTTTGACTGATAAAGTTCTTCGTAGAATATGTAGGAACCAATATGAGCATCCAGGTTCCGCTATTGGTTATTGACCGGAGATGTGTCTCGGTCATGTCTACATAGTTCTCGAACCCGTAGGGTCCGCACGCTTAACGTTCGATGACGATTTGTATTATATGAGTTATGTGATTTGGTGACCGAATGTTGTTCGATGTCCCGGATGTGATCACGGACATGACTAGGAGTCTCGAAATGGTCGAGAGGTAAAGATTCATATATAGGACGATAATATTCGTACAACGGAAGTGTTCTGGGGGGTATCGGGTACGTATTGGGTCAACGGAAGGGGTTCCGGGCACCCCCGGCAAAGATATGGGCCTTATTGGGCCTAGGGTGTGACAGACCAGCCCCTTGTGGGCTGGTGCCCCCCTATATGGGCCGATCTAAGTGGATAAAGGAAAAGGGGAGGAGGAAAGGAAATAGAGGGAATAGGATTCCTCCTTCCTCACTAGTAGAAAACAGGGCTTTGGTTAGGGCCTGGTCAGCCCATTAGTCCCAGTTCTGTCACGAACCGGGATCCATGGGGGGCATACGTCCCGGTTCGTGCGCCCAAGGGCCGGCCGGGCCTCGGGAGGCATTTGTCCCGGGTCTTGTGGACCAATTTGTCCCGCTTCTAGGCACGAACCGGGACCAATGGTCCTCGCTCCTGGCCCACAGCCGTTGGTCACGGTCCGTGCCTAGAACCGGGATAGAAGGGTAGCCTTTAGTCCCGGTTCCAGCCATGAACCGGGACCAATGAGGTGGCTGTATATACCCCCTCGCCGGCGAGGAGAGCACTCCACACTGCTCTATTTTTTCTGGCAGGCGAGGGGAGAGCTTTGTGGTGCTCTAGCTCACCTCCTATGCACATGAGGTGTTTGATGAAATGCCCGAGCCACACTAGTTAAGCTTTCTCCTCTCGAAACTCGACCTCCGAGATCCATCTTCTCTGAGATTTGTCTAGGTTTAGTGGTCCATCACGTCCTGTCCCCGTCTTCACCGCTGTCGATCGCCCGCGCCGATCTCGTCGCCGGCACCACCGTGGTGAGCCTCTTGTTCTTATCTTCTTTCTGAAAGAAAAAAAAATTCTTACTTCAGATATATACTTGTCTAATTTTCTTACTTTTATTATTCCTTTTTATTATATAGTGCGATGATTTTGTTATCCGCCCCCGTCGGCCCTGTCCTGTCTATGATTCGGATGTGGTATTTATTATCTTTTTATAACTATTTGGTTCATTTATTGTTTATGACAATAATGCCGACCAACATGACATAGATTTTATTTATCTAGGAGGTAGTTGAACCGGAAATTCCAACCGACCCTATTATCGAGAGGTTAAATTTAGTTGAAGAAGAAAACAATTACTTGAAGGAAAAAATAAAAAAATTGAGGAGGAGAAGATGATATTGGAGTTGCATGTTGCGGATGTCGTCGATGATCACAAGATCAAGATGGATGCAATGCGGTTTAAGATTAGAAAGATTAGAAAATATGCCATTCATACCGAGGCTTGGTATCATCATGCCGTTGGATCAATTGTTACTTTGGTTGTGATTATGATCGCATTTGTTGTTGCATTGAAAGGTTTTACATAATTTCAATGTATGGTTTAACTAGATGCTCTCGAGAGCTATATGTTGTTCAATTTGAACTATGTATATACTTTGTTTTAATGTGATGATGTACTTCTATTAATTTGGTCACTTATCTATCCATGTGAATCGGTAATGGTTTTTGACACACATAATTATATATAATGCACGCAGATGAACCGATAATGGATGTACGGTGACAGACACACCTCCGAGTACATTGAGGGTCTGCATAATTTTCTCGAAGTGGTTGAGGCAAACAAGCAGAGTGGTTTTATGTGTTGTCCATGCCTTAACCCTCTCAACTTTTTAGCACATACTATGTTGGTGAAATGATGATACCATCCCAACTTTCAGCCTTTTCAGAGTTCATTTGAAATGCTTTTGAATTTCAGGGTCTTATAGCTTAATAAATCAGTAAATGCATGAAAAATAACAAATGAAGTCAGAAAGGGTTGAAAATTGATGATGTGGCTTTGAATGGTGCATTTTGAGCACACAAAAAGTCTGGAGTTCAAATAAGTTCAAAAAAATGAAATCCCTTTGTAACAGATGAGTTTCCGTATGAAACCCTGATACTTCGAAAGTGATTGTCCATTTTGTACACGAAGTGCATCTAGTTTTTGCGGTAACGCTCTCAACTTTTTAGCACATGCTATGTGGGTGAAATGATGATACCATGCCAACTTTCAACCTTTTCAGAGTTCATTTGAAATGCTTTTGAATTTCAGGGTCTTATAGCTCAAAAAAATCAGTAAATGCATGAAAAATAACAAATAAAGTTAGAAAGGGTTGAAAATTGATGATGTGGCTTTGAATGGTAAATTTTGAACACACAAAAAGTCTGGAGTTCAAATAAGTTAACTAAAATGAAATCCCTTTGTAACAAATGACTTTCCGTATGAAACCCTGATACCTTTGGTACCGGTTCGTGGCACCAACCGGGACCAATGCCCCCCCTTTAGTCCCGGTTGGTGCCACCAACCGGGACCAAAGGCCTTCGCTTCCGGCCCTTTGGGATGCTGAAAAGAGACCTTTGGTCCCGGTTGGTGGCACGAACCGGGACCAAAGGGGGGCATTCGTCCCGGTTTGTGCCACGAACCGGGACCAATGCGCTGTGTATATAAGCAGGACTTGTAAATTTTTTAGTTTCATCTACCATTTGCCCCCTGACGACGCCGAACTCATCGACGCCGCCAGGCTGCCCGTGCTCGCCGTCGCCGCCCGCTTCTCGTCGTCGCCGCCCCGCACACTTGCCCTGCCCCGACGCGCCGCCCCGCGCCCTTGCCCTGTCCCGACGCGCCGCCCCGGCCGCTCCCGTGCCCCTGCCCCGACGCCGCCCCACGCCCCCGGCCTGCCCCAACCACGCCGCCGGCCTTCCTCTCTGTTTTTTCATATATATGATGTTTTTTTAGATTATATGTATATGTGTGATTATATGTATATGTGTATATATGATTATATGTCCTGTTTTTCCAGATTTTTTGTTCATATATATGATGATTTGTTTCTTGAATTTTTATAAAAATGTATATATGTATGTATGTTCTCTGTGTAAATATGTTTATATATGCAAATGGTAGATTTTTAGAAAAGTTATATCTACATATGCAAAAGTTAGAAGAAGAAAAAGTTTTATATATGCAAAAGTTACATTTTTAGAAAATAAGAAGGGGAAGAAGGAGCAGAAGAAGGAGAAGGAGAGGAGAGGAAGAATAGGAGAAATAAATAAGAAGAGGAAAAAAAGAAAAAAAAAGAGGAGAAGAAGAAAGGAATAGAGGAGTAGAAGAAAAAAATAGAATAATAGAATAATTCAGTTTTTCCTTCTTCTCCTCTATTCCTTTCTTCTTTTCATCTTTTTTTCTTCTTCTTTTTTTTCTTCGATCTTCTCCCTATTCCTTTCTTCTTCTCCTCTTTTTTCTAATATGAGCGCATTATTGAAAGGTCATATATCGAAGCAGAGCGGTCGGGAAGTACTATCAGTGATCGAAGGTTAGCACAACGACGAGCTGGGAAACAAATTGCCCAGCTCGGCGAACAAGCGAACCAATCGTGCCCCCCGCTCAAGGTGTCTAGCGATATCATCGCTAATCATCTGCAGATTTTGCCCAATACCAATCTTGGAGATTACCTGCCCGATGATGTACATTATGATTTCTTGGAGGTGGACGAACACAGATACTATTACGGGAAGCCTCTCGTCAAAGATGAAAGATCTCTAACAACAATGATGCGAAGATTCCATGATTGGTACATGAAAACCTGCAGAGAGTCTAGGGGAAGAACACTTTGACGCTGAGAGTTAAAAAGGAGCATGACCTCGTTGGAATTGAACTGTTGTCTATTCCATTTGAGGAGTTCTTCTGGTTTTTCAATCAAAAGGCCCTCGATAAATTAACGGTCACTTGCTACTGTCTGTAAGTACTACTTCTGTCATTAAGTCTCTATATATAGCTCAGCTCTTTCATTGCATGTATATATAATTATCCTCACTATATTATGCAGATTGAAGATCACCGAATTGAAGAAAAGACAAATCGATGATATTGGGTTTATTAACACAAATCTCATAGATTAATTTACGGTTGAATTTCAGGCCAAAGATACCGAGGCCAACTTGCTACGATCATTGGTAATAAATCAAAACAAAGATATAATATTCTTTCCTTACAACTTAAAGTGAGTGTTACTGTCTTGTGCATATTCGGTTTCCCTTATTAGTCGAGGTTATAGTAATGTAATTGATGAGTTATGCATACGTGCGCAGGTTCCACTATATTCTCCAAGAGATTAAGCTTGAGCAGGGACTAGTAACCGTCTTAGACTCGAGACGAAAAGATCCCCAGGAATATGCGGACATGACTGAAATGCTCGAGAAGTAAGTTAAATCAATCATTATCGCACCATATCGGCAACTTTGTTCACTTCATGATATATATATCAAGTAATTATTTTCTTTGTCTGGCAGGGATTGGAAAAAATTCACCGCAAAAGCTCCGGGACTGCCAGCGAAGCTATGATTTAGACACCCGAAAGTAGTACAACTAGCTAGTTCCGCGCATCTCCTAGTGGTTCAAGCGCTAATTTCATCAATACCATCTAGCCTGCTTGCTTATCAGTTTGATTGACCTCTATTTCTTGTAAAGTGGTTCTGGCATGAAGCCGGGAATAATTATTGTGGTTACTATGTTTGCGAGTCCATCCGCCACACGACCTGTGAGCGGGGCTTCTCTAAAAAGCAATATGAAGTGCGTAAGCAATAATATTCACAATTTTATTTTATTACCATCATTTGTGTTGAGTTTCATTCATTCATATATATGTATTGACCCCCTTCTTCAAATTAATAGATGTTTCAGATGCGGGATGAACTCCTAGCACCAGATCGCATGCGAGCAATTCAAGAGGAATTGGCGGCATTCTTTCTTGACCACGTGATCAGTAAAGACGGAGAATAGCATGTGGACCCTGAGTTCATATATAATTAGGGGATTATATTGTAAGAGATCTTATATTGTATATATATAGCCAGTAGCATTGGATAGATATACGAAAACTTGTTGTTCGACCAATCTCTCGGAGAAGGAGAGGTCAATATCACTTCTCTCTGTATGCATATGTTCATGACGATCTTCTGTTTCCTTCATTTGCTTACTAGCTAGCGTGTCGAGTCCTCTCTATACATATAGTACGTAGAGTCGACCAAGCATGGAGATAAGAGAGGACACTTCTCTCTATTAATTAGCTAGCTAACACAATATATGAAGCACCTAAATTAACCCCCCAAAACCCCCTAAACCCCCTCCCTTTCAAAAAGAAAAAAACCTCAACTCCTGCCAGCTGCTGACGCGTGGATGCCTTTTGGTCCCGGTTGGTGCTACCAATCGGACCAAAGGCCCTCCTGCCTGGGCTCGCCGCAGCGGCCACATGGAGGACCATCTGTCCCGGTTGCTGTAAGAACCGGGACTAAAGGTATAGGGCTTTAGTACCTACCCTTTAGTCCCGGTTCCCCAACCGGGACAAATGGGCCTTATGAACCGGGACAAATGGCCCTTTTTCTACTAGTGCCTTTCCCCTCTCCCCTCTTTCCTTCCCCCCTCCGGAGATAAGGAAAGGGGGAGGCCGAATTGGAGGACGCTCCAAGTAGGATTCCTCCTACTTGGGGCGCCCCATGGTTGTTCCCCTCCCCTCCCACCTATATATATGTGGGGAGGGGGCGCCTAGAACACACAACAAACATTGTTAGCCGTGTGCGGCGCCCCCCTCCACAGTTTACGCCTCCGGTCATATTCACGTAGTGCTTAGGCGAAGCCCTGCGCGGACCACTTCACCATCACCGTCACCATGTCGTCGTGCTGACAGAACTCTCCCTCGACACTTTGCTGCACTAGTAGAAAAAGGGTCAAATGTGAAGCACATTCGTGCCGGTTTGTAAAAAAACCGGCACTAATGCGATCAATAGTACCGGTTCGTGGCGGCGAGCAATAGTACCGGTTCGTGGCGAACCTTTAGTACCGGTTAATGCCACGAACCGGTACTAAAGAGGTTGTGGCAGCCTGCGGTCAGGCTATGGCCCCACCATCACCATTTAGTGTCGGTTCGTACCACGAACCGGTACTAATGAGGTTATGGCAAGCTTTTTTTAGTCCCAGCTCGCTCCCATAACAAGGCTTTTACCACCTTAAATATGTTTTTTCTCAAACTATAACAAGCACTTGGTCTTCATTAAACTCTGTGTGTAGAATTTGTAGCCGCAATATGAGTCTTCACCGGTTTATAAATCGTTGAGGACTCATATTGATAATTCAGATTGTACATAAAAAGATCATTGATGATCAAAGTATTTTTGCTGTATAAGATCATATTAACAATTCAGACTGTAAAGAAATATAAGATCATGATCTAAATGCTCTTATATTTTTTGCGTTCAGTATGCACCATTCAAAGCGACGCCATCAACTTTCAACCATTTCTGACTTCATTTGCTATTTTTCATGCATTTAATGATTTGTTTTGAGAAACTTGGCATGGTATCATCATTTCACCCACATAGCATGTTCAAAAAAGTAGAGAGGGTTACGACAAAAACTGGATGCACTTCGTTTACAAACTGGACAATCTCTTTCGAAGTATTCGGGTTTCTGGCGAAATTAAACTCATCTGTTACAAAGGCATTTCATGTTTTTAAACTTATTACAACTCCAGACTTTTTGTACATTCAGTATGCACCATTCAAAGCGACGCCATCAACTTTCAACCATTTCTTCCGTCATTTGATATTTTTCATGCATTTAATGATTTGTTTTGAGCTAAATGACACTAAACTTTGTGCAGGCAGCGCACCACCTTTAGTACCGGTTGGTGGCTCCAACCGGTACTAAAGGGTGACCAGTACTATAGTTTTTTAGTAAGCTGTTTTTTAGTCCCACCTCGTCAAGAGAGGGACTAGGAGCGGTTTGTAAGCCCTGAGTGCAGAGACGATGAAGGTGAGGCTCAATGCTCACGTTGCTTAGCTTCAAGCCTTGAGGAATATGGTAGACTGTACGGAGCTATGTGCAGTGCAGCTTACACTATTCCGAAAGGCTTGAAGCTAATTAACGAGCATTGCATCTCTTTTTTATTTTTAAAAAACTTATTACAATGCAACTCCGGACTACTTCTGTTATGGCAAAAACTAGATGCACTTCGTGTACAAACTGGACAATCTCTTTCAAAGTATCAGGGCCAGTTTCAGACGAAAACTCATCTGTTACACCGAAAGGCATGGTATATAAAAATAAATGAATAAAAGAAAATAAATAAAGCAGAAAAGAAAAAAATAGCAGAAAAGAAAAAACTATAGTAGAAAATAAAAAACTATCTAAAAAAACTACTTAGAAATAAATAAAAGAAAATAAATATAGCAGAAAACAAAAAAACTACTCAGAAATAGATAGAAGAAAAAATAAAGCAGAAAAGAAAAGAACTATATCAAAAAATTTGGGACGCTGCCCTGTGGGCCTGCTAGACCACGGGAGTGCAATTTCAGGCCCACAAGGCCCAGCAGACTCACAAGCCAGCGCGCCGTAGTTAGGCCCAGAAGCCTGCTTATAGAGGAGCTCGAAAGGGCAGCCGCGACTAGGTTTATAAACCAGTGCGGCTGCCCTTCGCCCGGCGAGGTGGGACTAAACTTTGTGCAGGCAGCGCACCACCTTTAGTACCGGTTGGTGGCTCCAACCGGTACTAAAGGGTGACCTTTAGTACCGGTTGGAGCCACCAACCGGTACTAAAGGCCTGCTCTTCCCGCGTCTTGCCCTGGCCAAAGTTGGCCTTTAGTACCGGTTGGTGGCTCCAACCGGTACTAAAGGTCACCCCTATATATACAACACTTATGAAAAATTTCAGTTAGTTCCTGTTCCGTCTTCGTCGCCGCGCGCGCCCCGTCCCCGTCGCCGTCGTCGCGCCCCAGCCGTCCCCGGCGTCGCGCGCGCCCCTGCCGTCCCCGCCCCCGTCGTCGCGCGCGCCCGGCCGTCCCCGTCCCCGTCGTTGCGCGCGGCGCCCCGGCCGTCCCCGCCCCCGTTGCGCCGTCCCCGTCGTCGCCCCCGTCTTGCCGCCGCCCGTACGCCGCCGTCCCCGTCATCGCCCCCGTCGGGCCACCGCCTGTACGCAGGCCGCCCGTACGCCGCCGCCCCCGCTCGTACGTACACACACACACACACACACACACACACACGCAATTCTTTTACTTATTTTCTGTTTTCTGTTTTTTAGATTAATGCATGTCAAATTGTTAATTAGATGAATGTCAAATGTTAGATATGAATTAGATAGAAAAGTTAAATATTAATTAGGTATATGAGATTTGAACTAGTTGAATTAATATAACTAGTTTATTTTTAGTAAATGCTTAGTTGAATTAATTAATAGAACTTGTTGAGTTAATAGAACTAGTTGAATTAGTTGAAATAATAAAAGTAGTAATATTTCACCTATATATACAACTTAACTAGTTTATTTTTTTCTGTTTTTTTATTTTATATATATATTTTTAGTTTATATAAATGTTAGATTAATGTCAAATGTTAGATGAATTAGATAGAAATAAATGTTAGATATTAATGTCAAATGTTAGATGAATATTAGAATTAGTTAGATATTAATTAATGTTAGATAGTAAGTGTTTAATGTTTCACCCATATGAACATAGGAAATGTCGTGTGACGATGAAAAAGATTTCATTATGTGCGAACACTTTGAAGACCAACGCGGCCTGTGCGACAGAAATTTCCTTGTTGATAATAGGCGCTTCAGTATCAAGCTGGATGAGACATTCGAAGTGGATACAGTAAGTCACAGCGGCAAGTATTTTTTCGTAATAAAGCATGACTTATGCTTCATTTGCTTGAACTTATAATTTTAAATTTTCACTATTCTACTAGAGCATCCCCTGCCATGCTCGAATTTTTGTCTTGGATAAGATAGGTTTCAGTGCGATGAATGATATGGAGGTAAAGAGAGTTTACTTGAAGACCGAGCATGGGTATACTTTCAACGTCAAATTATACAATGCAGACACATACACCCATTTTGAATGCAAAACTTGGCAAGCACTATGCAAGGCTTATGCATTTGAGCCTGATATGGTTATCACATTTGATATTCGTCCGAAAGATGATATTGAAGGTAATAGAGACATCTGGGTCAATGTGCAGACGCCTCCAGTTCTACCATTATGTGAGTTTTTCTCAACCATGTTTATGTCTTTGATATTGTTTATTCAAAAATAGTTGACAACTAATTTCTATTGTCACCTTATTTCAGTTCAAGCAAACATGTCCGGCGCTTGGTAGACAGGACCTACTACTGTCCCGGGGCTGAACTAAACTGCGAGGAGATAAGTCATTATGTTTCATGGCTTGAGGATCTTCATACCGTCAAGACAAATTTTCTTCCTGCACTTAGAAATGTTAGTACTCAAAACGTGCGACCAATAGTGATCGTATTGAACTACGGTCACATCTATAATCGAAAGATGGTAAGATTTTTACTATTTGTCGTTAGTGCATCTTTTGCATACATTATTTTTGAAGCTAAACTTTCATTGCTAAGTATATTAATTATTATACGATGTTCTTCAACAGGGACTCCCGATGACAGTTGTGCCTCAGTGGATCGAGACAAAAGGTCGCATGTCAATGGTTAGCTTACGACAAAGATATCCTACATTGCACATGAGTGCATTCAGGATTTTTGAAAGCGATGAATGCTTAATAGTGAAAGATTGGAGTAAAATTGTTAACGATCGCAGACAAGTACTAGGGGGGCAGTAAGGAGAAGCGCAACCCACGATTAGGAGACAGATTCATCCGCATGCTCCAGTATGATGAATCAGAAGAGCTATACATGTTCTATGCTATTTTACCTCAGAGTGAGCAGCAGGAGTGATTTAGCTAGTTCATGCTCTTAGTACTTGTCCACTCATGTTCGTATTCTCGTCCTGAACTTAATTAATCTCAAATAGTGATTTGCTTGTGAACGCTTATAATATCATGACCATGTTGAACTCGATGATATCTTTGCTTCTGTTACAAGTGAATGTTTCTTCTTTAAGCTAGTGTTGGTGGTGATTAGATAGCGGTAATGACTATGATGATAAACAGTGGTAATGACGACTACGATGATTTTTAGCTAGCTAGTATATATATACAGTGTTGTTGGTGATGATATGATGCAAGAGTTTATTTCTATATTAGTATGTGATGATGATGATGATGAGTTATTATATATATCATTTATGAAAGAAACCGCAAATTAGTTTGAACTAGATAGATCCTAGCTAGCTAAGTGATCAAGTATATATATATATATATATATATATATATATATATATATATATATATATATATATATATATATATATATATATATATATGCCATATCCATATCCATATCAAGTATAACAACTCATTATAACGTAAAACAATCCTAAATTAAATTGATAACAGAAATATAAAGGAAAAATAAAAAATAAAACCAAAACCCACAAACCTTTTTACACCGGTTGGTGTCACCAACCGGTACTAAAGGGCTCCTTGCCCCGGAGCTGGCTCGTGCCACGTGGTTGCCCTTTAGCACTGGTTCATGCTGAACTGGTACTAAAGGGGGGGCCTTTAGTGCCCACACTTTAGTTCCGGTTACTGAACCGGCACTAAAGGGCCTTACGAACCGGTGCTATTGCCCGGTTCTGCACTAGTGCTGGATCAAGAGTTCGAGGGACATCATCGAGCTGAATGTGTGCAGATCGTGGAGGTGTCGTGCGTTCGGTACTTGGATCGGTTGGATCGCGAAGATGTTCGACTACATCAACCGCGTTACTAAATGCTTCCGCTTTCGGTCTACGAGGGTACGTAGACACACTCTCACCGCCCGTTGCTATGCATCACCTAGATGGATCTTGCGTGTGCGTAGGAATTTTTTTGAAATTACTGCGTTCCCCAACAGGCATATCCTACCTTTTTCTTTATGCCAGCGCTAGGTGCTGATCAGCCGGCCCAAACATTCGGCTTGTCCTATTAACATTGTACGATCAAAGTTACTGTAACCGTCTGATATGAGTCATCATTCGTACCCATCATGCAATCAAAAAAGAAAGAAAAACATCCGACCGCCTCTCCCACTAGTCAGGTCGTCCTCCACCGGCCACCGCCCTCACTGCAACACAGAGTTCGCCACCCTCGCCATCGCCATTGAAGCTCGCCAACCTTTCCCTCCCTGTCAAACATCGCCCCATTGTTGTTCGCGGCCTTGTTGTCGCCAGTTGTAGCATGGCATGCAACCAGTCGCGAATTATCATGTATTATCAGCCGCCATCTGCACTGGATGGCCCAATGGGCATGCGCATAAGTCGCTGCCACTGCAATTTGGTTAACTTCAAACAGCCAGTTGGGAGGATCCATTGGCCGAGTTGCTGACACGGCTCATACGGATCATTTATAATCCGCCGCAGTCATCTCAACTTTCTATGGATTCACATCGCATTATCAACACCAACAATACACCTCTTATGTTGTGGTCAAATATGAAGAATCTCAAGCCAACTCTTTGAGTCGTCTTAAGACTCGGGGGCTACAATGACATGACTCAGCAAATCTTGCCAGCTCCAGCTAATTCAAGAAGCCCGGGTCATCGGAGGGAAAAATAACCTGATCCCGGAGGCCGCTGTTATATTGATAAAAATTTCAAGGCCATCAGCAAAATTCCGGCTCACAATGATGCTTCCGGTTCACAATCCGGCTCAAGGACAATCTATCTCCCACAAAGTTTTGAAGCTTTCAAATCCGGTTTAAATTTCCGGTTCAAAAAGAATTAATCTCTCACAAGTTTGAGTTCTCAGAAAAATTAAAGGTTGTCAAAGAGAACTTGCTGCCATGATGCGCGGTTCAAACATGAGTATCCTGCCTTACGGCTTATCTTATTATGGTCACTTGGGGGCCTCTTGCTCATCGAGCATAGCCCTCATATATACAGTTTTGAGGGCAACTTTACCAGGGCCCTGCATACCAGTCGGCGTTGGCGGTTGAGGAATCTTTGCTCCCGCCAACGCCATGAAGCACGACCGGCCGCCGCGGCCGTCCGCCAGGCCACCGCGCCCGTCCGCCCGGGCCACCGCGCTCGCCCGCCGGCCGTCCGATAGCCGGCCGGCCCTCCGTCCCAGCCGCCGCGCTCGCTCGTGGCTCCGCGGCCCTCGAACGGAGCTAGCTTGCTAGCTCAAACCACTCGAATGGAGCTAGCAGCTCAATCCATTCGAACGGCGCTAGTTAGCTATCTAGCAGCTCAATGGATTCGAAGAGCTAGCTAGCTAGCTCGATGCGCCGGCCATTGGATCCCGTCGCGGCTCGCGCCGCCCGGCAGCCCTGGCCTCCGCGTGTGCCGCGCTCGCCCCGGCCGCCCTGGCCTCCGCCCGCGCCGCGCTCGACTCTTGTTTTCCCTTGTCTGTCTGTTCGCCGAATTGACGCGAGGAAGAGGACGACTAAAAAAAGAGCTAGCTCTGAGTCTGTTTGGTATTTTCAGAGAATATTCTTTTTTACGGGTTGATTATACGGGGTCTGAGTCTGTCCTCGCCCGTGCCGGCCTGGATATACCCTTTTTCGCGAACTGCAAAAGACTTATGCGGGTCGGGATTTTGCGGGGTCTGCTAGAGATACTCTAAGCATGTCACTTGGGGGCTTCCTGTTCAAACATAGGCGTATTCAACCAAAAAGAACATAGCGTTACTACCCTCTTGACCAGGTTTGTTCAAACATAGGCGTATTCGTCAAAAGAGAACGTAACCTTTCCGGGTCATCCTACCTGTATACCAGCTGCTTCAACTCCATCGGGTAATCCCGATTGACCCGTTGAACTCTTAACGACCAATCTTTATAGTGTATTCGACCAAGATCTGAGCTCGTTAAGGTTCAAACGGCGGCTTGTCATGCGAGAGCATGGTTTATAGATAGTCAGGATAGATCCAGGCTTCATAAGGCGCCTTCCTTGAAACTTGGATAAATCGGCCCGTGATGTATGTTGTTACTCTGGCCCCACGTACTCCTGATAAGTCTTTGAACAAGACCAGACTTTATCTAGGCTTCAAAGTCGATTGGGCACACTGTGAGTCAGGCTCACGGAACGCACGAACAATCCAGTGCCTCAGGCTAGTTTCATTGAAGTTTTCTGTCATCATACACATACATCATCATAAATTGCATCATACATTGCATCATCATTACATCATCATAGCATACATCATATATGCATAGATATACTGGTTTATATTGCAGGAATCGGTTTTCAAACCAGGTTATATTATTCAAATCTTTAATAGCCAACATGGCTGGATTTTTATTATGGTTATCAATAACCAATATTATGATTGGGATTTTAAAAGTCGCTTCAGTGCAATGGCTATTATTTTATCAATGGATATAATTTATTCTACAGTGGAAGGAATAGTCCCGAGTCGCTGCAGGCTTACGACCCGGCACTTGGGGGCTACATTATTCAAATTGAGATTACATCAAATATGCAAGTCCCCCATGTCACTGCCAACATGCACCATGGCACTTGGGGGCTAATGCAAGGTCATTTTTTACTCACCTTATTGAAGACCCGACTCATCACATTATAATGAGCCGGCCCTTGGGGGCTACCAATTGCTCATGTCAACAATTCAAGGTACACAAGTCTTATTCCATTATATTGAAGTCTTATGCCTCCTGCTTTCTGCTTGCCACACATACGGAAACGGTGCTGAACGTACACGTAAAACTGGATGTTCCATTCTTAAAGGAACAATTAGTGGTACTTTTGGAACACCTATGTCCGCAAGAAGGGCGTACCTCTCCTGGTGGGATAATCATGATAACATGAGGACTGAATCCTCTTTTGACAGAGCCAATAAAAGGTTTTTCCTGTAAAGAAACCGAATGGAACATGTCAGTGAATGGTGAATCCATCACAAAGAACAATGTTATGGTCCAGGTCATCACAGAAAACATAATGAGCAGTACGCACTATGGTCCAAGTCATCACATAAATCTGCCTTGTCACCCAAAAAAAATGCCATATTTCTACAATCTTATTGGCCTACAAGTCAACTGTACATACCATTCTACAATCTCATTTACCTACTTTTAATGAGCCCCCTCAGGTTTACTTCAGTGACCAATATTGGACACTACACTTAACATGTACCTATATCAAAAGTAAAATTTGCTGTACAGAACAAGAAGGGAAAAGAAGCATCGATCCTCCATCCATTATAAAGCACAGAAAGCAAAAATGGTTGTACGTATTATGGCCCACACAATCACATAAATCTTCCTTGTCAAACAATATAAATAAAGGTCATCCCTACTTTTTATGCATTAAAAACTGTAGCAACTAACCACATACAAAAACTGCACTGAATGAAAGCACAAAAGTGGATGTTCCATTCTTGAAGTAACATATGAAATCTAATTTTGGTAACAGTTATATCGGTAATAATGGCATACCTCTCCTGATGCGATAATCATGATAACATGATTACTGGACCCTGTTCCTATAGAGTCAATAAAAGATTTTCCTGTAAAGAAACCGAAGAAAACATGTCAGTGAATCGTGAATCCATCTCATAGAACATTATATTGACACTTCATAATCCAATGACAAACAACAGACGTGTTACCTGCAAGAAGTCATTGCCAGTGCATGGACGGCGCAACAGCAGCCACCCCGAGCGGGATAAACGCGTGGAGCAGAGCAGTAGTAGCAAGAAATTGGTTGAAGCTGGACAAGTGGATGCTGCGGTTGAAGGTGACCAGACCAGAAGAAGGGCAGGAGACGCAGCTTTGCCCTTTTGTGTTGGAAATATGCCCTAGAGGCAATAATAAATTAGTTATTATTATATTTCCTTGTTCATGATAATCGTTTATTATCCATGCTATAATTGTATTGATAGGAAACTCAGATACATGTGTGGATACATAGACAACACCATGTCCCTAGTAAGCCTCTAGTTGACTAGCTCGTTGATCAATAGATGGTTACGGTTTCCTGACCATGGACATTGGATGTTGTTGATAACGGGATCACATCATTAGAAGAATGATGTGATGGACAAGACCCAATCCTAAGCCTAGCACAAGATCGTGTAGTTCGTATGCTAAAGCTTTTCTAATGTCAAGTATCATTTTCTTAGACCATGAGATTGTGCAACTCCCGGATACCGTAGGAATGCTTTGGGTGTACCAAACGTCACAACGTAACTAGGTGGCTATAAAGGTACACTATAGGTATCTCCGAAAGTGTCTGTTGGGTTGGCACGAATCGAGACTGGGATTTGTCACTCCGTGTGATGGAGAGGTATCTCTGGGCCCACTCGGTAGGACATCATCATAATGTGCACAATGTGATCAAGGAGTTGATCACGGGATGATGTGTTGCGGAACGAGTAAAGAGACTTGCCGGTAACGAGATTGAACAAGGTATCGAGATACCGACGATCGAATCTCGGGCAAGTACTATACCGGTAGACAAAGGGAATTGAATACGGGATTGATTGAATCCTTGACATCATGGTTCATCCGATGAGATCATCGTGGAACATGTGAGAGCAAACATGGGTATCCAGATCCCGCTGTTGGTTATTAGCCGGAGAGTTGTCTCGGTCATGTCTACGTGTCTCCCGAACCCGTAGGGTCTACACACTTAAGGTTCGATGACGCTAGGGTTATAGGGAATAGATATACGTGGTTACCGAATGTTGTTCGGAGTCCCGGATGAGATCCCGGACATCACGAGGAGTTCCGGAATGGTCCGGAGGTAAAGATTTATATATGGGAAGTCCTGTTTTGGTCACCGGAAAAGTTTTGGGTGCTATCGGTAACGTACCGGGACCACCGGGAGGGTCACGGGGGTCCACCAGGTAGGGCTACCTGCCCCAGAGGGCTGTGTGGGCCAAGTGTGAGAGGGGACCAGCCCCAGGTGGGCTGGTGCGCCCCCCACCAGGGCCCAAGGCGAAGAGAGAAGGGAAAAGGGGAAACCCTAGGCTCAGATGGGCCTAAGGCCCACCTAGTGGTGCGCCCCCCCTCTCTCCCCCCTTGGCCGCCCCCTAGATGGGATCTAGGGCTGGCCGCCACCCCTAGGGGTGGAAACCTAGGTGGGGACGCAGCCCCTCCCTTTCCCCTATATATAGTGGGGTTTTGGGCTGCCATACACACGAGAACATCTCCTTCTTAGCGCAGCCCTACTCCTCTCCCTCCTCGTCTCTTGCGGTGCTTGGCGAAGCCCTGCTGGAGTACCACGCTCCTCCACCACCACCACGTCGTCGTGTTGCTGCTGGAAGGAGTCTTCCCCAACCTCCCCCTCTCTCCTTGCTGGATCAAGGCATGGGAGACGTCACCGGGCTGCATGTGTGTTGAACGCGGAGGTGCCGTCTGTTCGGCACTAGGATCATCGCTGATTTGGATCACGGCGAGTATGACTCCATCAACCCCGTTCACTTGAACGCTTCCGCTCAGCGATCTACAAGGGTATGTAGATGCACTCTCCTTACCTCGTTGCTAGATTACTACATAGATTGATCTTGGTGATGCGTAAAAAATTTTGAATTTCTGCTACGATCCCCAACAATGGCATCATGAGCTAGGTCTATGCGTAGTTTCTATGCATGAGTAGAACACAAAGTAGTTGTGGGCGTCGATTTTGTCAATTTACTTGCCGTTACTAGTCTTATCTTGATTCGGCGGCATCGTGGGATGAAGCGGCCCGGACCGACCTTACACGTACTCTTACGTGAGATAGGTTCCACCGACAGACATGCACTAGTTGCATAAGGTGGCTAGCGGGTGTCTGTCTCTCCCACTTTAGTCGGATCAGATTCGATGAAAAGGGTCCTTACGAAGGGTAAATAGAAATTGGCATATCACGTTGTGGTTTTGGCGTAGGTAAGAAACGTTCTTGCTAGCAACCTATAGCAGCCACGTAAAAAAAACTTGCGACAACAATCTAGAAACATCTAACTTGTTTTTGCAGCAAGTGTTTTGTGATGTGATATGGCCAAAGGACGTGATGAATGATATATGTGATGTATGAGATGATCATGTTCTTGTAATAGGTATCACGACTTGCATGTCAATGAGTATGACAACCGGCAGGAGCCATAGGAGTTGTCTTAATTTATTATGACCTGCGTGTCAACGTAAACGTCATGTAATTACTTTACTTTATTGCTAACTGTTAGCTGTAGTAGTAGAAGTAATTGGTGGCGAGACAACTTCATGAAGACACGATGATGGAGATCATGATGATGGAGATCATGGTGTCATGCCGGTGACGATGATGATCATGGAGCCCCGAAGATGGAGATCGAAAGGAGCAAAGTGATGATGGCCATATCATGTCACTATTTGATTGCATGTGATGTTTATCATGTTATTACATCTAATTTGCTTAAAACGACGGTAGCTTAAATAAGATGATCCCTCACTAAAATTTCAAGAAAAGTGTTCTCCCTAACTGTGCACCGTTGCGAAGGTTCGTCGTTTCGAAGCACCACGTGATGATCGGGTGTGATAGATTCTTACGTTCGAATACAACGGATGTTGATGAGCATAGCATGTACAGACATGGCCTCAGAACACATGCGAAACACTTAGGTTGACTTGACGGGCCTAGCATGTACAGACATGGCCTCGGAACACGGAGGACCGAAAGGTCGAACATGAGTCGTATAGAAGATGCGATCAACATGAAGATGTTCACCGATGATGACTAGTCCATCTCACGTGATGATCGGACACAGCCTAGTTGATTCGGATCATGTATCACTTAGATGACTAGAGGGATGTCTATCTGAGTGGGAGTTCATGAAATAATCAAATGAGCTCAATTATCATGAACATAGTCGAAAGGACTTTGCAAATTATGCCGTAGCTTACGCTTTAGTTCTACTGTTTTAGATACGTTCCTAGAGAAAATTTAGTTGAAAGTTGATAGTAGCAATTATGCAGACTGGGTCTGTAAACTGAGGATTGTCCTCATTGCTGCACAGAAGGATTATGTCCTTAACGCACCGCTCAGTGAGCTGAACCTCGAGCCTCGGTTGTGGATGTTGCGAACATCTGACATACATGCTTTGATGACTACATAATAGTTCAGTGCGTATGGTTTAGAATTGAGGCACCAAAGACGTTTTTGAAACATCGCAGAACATATGAGATGTTCCAAGGACTGAAATTGGGATTTCAGGCTAGTGCCCGCGTCAAGAGGTATGAGACCTCTGACAAGTTTCCTAAGCCTACAAACTAAGGAGAAAAGCTCAATCGTTGAGCATGTGCTCAGATTGTATGAGTACTAGAATCGCTTGAATCGAGTGGGAGTTAATCTTCCAGATAAGATAGTGATGGTTATCCAAAGTCACTGCCACCAAGCTACTAGAGCTTCGTGATGAACTATAACATATCAGGGATAGATATGATCCTTGAGCTATTCGCGACACTGCGAAAGTAGAAATCAAAAGGGAGCATCAATTGTTGATGGTTAGTAAAACCACTAGTTTCAAGAAGGGCAAGGGCAAGAAAGGGATACTTCATGAAACGACAAATCAGTTGCCGCTCTATTGAAGAAACCCAAAGTTGAACCCAAGCCCGAGACTAAGTGCTTCAGAAATAAGGGGAACGGTCACGGAAGCAGAACTACCCTAGATACTTGGTAGATGAGAAGGCAGGCAAGGTCAATAGAAGTATATTGGATATACATTACATTAATGTGTACTTTACTAGTACTCCTAGTAGCACCAGTGTATTAGATACCGGTTCGGTTGCTAAGTGTTAGTAACTCGAAATAAAAGGCTACGGAATAAACGGAGACTAGCTGAAGGTGAGATGACGATATGTGTTGGAAGTGTTTCCAAGGTTGATGTAATCAAATATCGTACGCTCCCTCTACCATCGAGATTGGTATTAAAACCTAAATAATTATTATTTGGTGTTTGCGTTGGGCATAGACATGATTGGATTATGTTTATCGCAATAAAGTTATTCATTTAAAGAGAATAATGGTTACTCTATTTATTTGAATAATACCATCCCGATCGTAGTGATACACATGTTCATGCCAAAAGATATAAGATAGTAATAATAGTACCACATACTTGTGGCACTGCAATTTGAGTCATATTGGTATAAAACACATGAAGAAGCTCCATGTTGATGGATCTTTAAACTCACTCGTTTTTGAAAAGATTGAGACATGCGAACCATGTTTATTGGTAGATATGCATGAAGAAACTCCATACAGATGGATCGTTTGGACTCACTTGTTTTTTAATCACTTGAGACATGCCAATCATACCACATGGGTAAGATGACTGAAAGACCTCGTTTTCAGTAAGATGGAACAAGAAAGCAACTTGTTGAAAGTAATACATTTTGATGTGTGCAGTCCAATGTGTGCTGAGGCACGCAGTGGATATCGTTATGTTCTTGCTTCACAGATGATTTGAGTAGATGCTAAGTATATTTACTTGATGAAACACAAGTCTGAATTATTGAAAGGTTCAAGTAATTTCAGAGTGAAGTTGAAGATCGTCGTGACAAGAGGATAAAATGTCTATGATATGATCATAGAGATTTATACCTGAGTTACGAGTTTGGCACACAATTAAGACATTTTGGAAATCGTTTCACGACTAATACCGCCGAGAACACCATAGTGTGATGGTGTGTCTGAACATCATAACTGCACCCTATTGGATATGGTGCATACCATGATGTCTCTTGTCGAATTACCACCATCGTTTATGGGTTAGGCATTAGAGACAATCGCATTCACTTTAAATAGGGAACCACACAAATCCGTTGAGACGACACCGTATGAACTATGGTTTAGAGAAACCTAAGCCGTTGTTTCTTAAAGGTTTGGAGCTACGACGCTTATGTGAAAAGTTTCAGTCTGATAAGCTCAAACCCAAAGCGGATAAATGCATCTTCATAGGATACCCAAAACAGTTGGGTATACCTCTTGTCTCAGATCCGAAAGCAATAGGGATTGTTTCTGAAATCGGGTCCTTTCTCGAGGAAAAGTTTCTCTCGAAAGAATTAAGTGGGAGGATGGTGGAGACTTGATGAGGTTATTGAACTGTCACTTCAACTAGTGTGTAGCAGGGCACAGGAATTTGTTCCTGTGACACCTACACCAATGGAAGTAGAAGCTTATGATAGTGATCATAAAACTTCGGATCAAGTCACTACCAAACCTCGTAGGACGACAAGGATGCGTGCTACTTCAAAGTGGCACGTGATCCTACCTTGGAAGTCATGTTGCTAGACAACAATGAACCTACGAGCTATGGAGAAGCGATGGTGGGCCCAGATTCCAAAAATTGGCTCGAGGCCATAAAATCCGAGAGAGGATCCAGACTTCGTAAGGCTGTTGGGTGCAGATGGATTTTAAAAGGAAGACGGACAATGATGGTAAGTGTCACCATTAAGAAAAGCTCGGCTTGTCGTTAAGATGTTTCCCGACAAGTTCAAGGAGTTGACTATGATGGGACTTTCTCACTCGTAGCGATGCTAAGAGTCTGTTGGAATTATATTAGCAGTTACTGCATTATTTATGAAATCTTGCAGATAGGATGTCAAAACATTGTTTCCTCGACGATTTTCTTGAGGAAAGGTTGTATGTGATACAACCAAAAAGTTTTTTGTCAATCCTGAAAGATGCTAACAAGTATTCAAAGCTCCAGCAATCCTTCTAAGGACTGGAGTAAGCATCTCGGAATTGGAATATACGCTTTGATGAGATGATCAAAGACTTTAGGTTTATACAAAGTTTATGAGAAACTTGTATTTCCAAAGAAGTGAGTGGGAGCACTATAGAATTTTTTATGAGTATATGATGTTAACATATTGTTCATGAGAAATGATGTAGAATTTCTAGAAAGCATGCCAGGTTATTTGAGAAGTGTTTTTCAATGGAAAACCTAGATTAAGCTACTTGAACATTGAGCATCAAGATCTATAAGGATAGATCAAAAACGCTTAATAGTACTTTCAAATGAATACATACCGTGACAATATTTTGAAGGAGTTCAAATAGATCAGCAAAGAAGGAGTTCTTGGCTGTGTTATAAGGTATGAGTATTGAGTAGGACTCAAGATCTAACCACGGCAGAATAGAGAGAAAGGACGAAGGTCGTCCCCTATACTTTAGACATAGGCTCTAAAGTATGCTATGTTGTGTACCGCACCTAAAGTGTGCCAAGCCATGAGTCTGTCAAGGGGTACAAGTGTGATCTAGGAATGGATCACGGGACAACGGTCAAGGTTACCCTTAGTAGCTTATGGACTAAGGAATTTTCTCGATTATGGAGGTGGTAAAAGAGTTCGTCGTAAATGGTTACGCCGATGCAATCTTTGACGCTAATCTGGATGATTCTGAGTAGTAAACCAGATTCGTATAGTATAATAGTTATTTGGAATAGCTCCAAATAGAGCGTGGTAGCTGCATCTACAAGATGACATAGAGATTTGTAAAGCACACACGGATCTGACCCGCTGACTATAACATCTCTCACAGGCATAACATGATCAAACCCATAACTCATTGAGTGTTAATCACATGGTGATGTGAACTAGATTATTGACTCTAGTAAACTCTTTGGGTGTTAGTCACATGGGGATGTGACCTTGACTGTTAACCACATAGCAATGTGAACTGGATTATTGACTCTAGTGCAAGTGGGAGACTGTTGGAAATATGCCCTAGAGGCAATAATAAATTACTCCATCCATTCCTTTATATAAGGTGTATTTATTTTTTGATAAAATTCCAGAATGTAAGGTGCATTTCTTCTAAATCCTCATAATTCCCTTGTTAGCCCTCCAGAAAAAGGAAAGTATCTCTCTCCTGAATGTCTGTATCTCTTCATGTAGCAAAACAAGGAAACTATCTCTATGTCGATTGCATGTATCTCTTAGTTTCCTGGACTAACTGATTTACTTGCCAATAACCAATAAATTTGCCAAGGGTAATTTTGTCTTAACACATCTATAATTTTGTGCCTTGGTCACCGTGCCGAAAATAATACACCTTAGATAAAGGAACGGAGGGAGTAGTTATTATTATATTTCCTTGTTCATGCTAATCGTTTATTATCCATGCTATAATTGTATTGATAAGAAACTCAGATACATGTGTGGATACATAGACAACACCATGTCCCTAGTAAGCCTCTAGTTGACTAGCTCGTTGATCAATAGATGGTTACGGTTTCCTGACCATGGACATTGGATGCCGTTGATAACGGGATCACATCATTAGGAGAATGATGTGATGGACAAGACCCAATCCTAAGCCTAGCACAAGATCGTGTAGTTCGTATGCTAAAACTTTTCTAATGTCAAGTATCATTTCCTTAGACGATGAGATTGTGCAACTCCCGGATACCGTAGGAATGCTTTGGGTGTACCAAACGTCACAACGTAACTGGGTGGCTATAAAGGTACACTACAGGTATCTCCGAAAGTGTCTGTTGGGTTGGCATGAATCGAGACTGGGATTTGTCACTCCGTGTGACGGAGAGGTATCTCTGGGCCCACTCGGTAGGACATCATCATAATGTGCACAATGTGATCAAGGAGTTGATCATGGGATGATGTGTTGTGGAACGAGTAAAGAGACTTGCCGGTAACGAGATTGAACAAGGTATCGAGATACCGACGATCGAATCTCGGGCAAGTACTATACCGGTAGACAAAGGGAATTGAATACGGGATTGATTGAATCCTTGACATCGTGGTTCATCCGATGAGATCATCGTGGAACATGTGGGAGCCAACATGGGTATCCAGATCCCGCTGTTGGTTATTGGCCGGAGAGTTGTCTCGGTGATGTCTACGTGTCTCCCGAACCCGTAGGGTCTACACACTTAAGGTTCGATGACGCTAGGGTTATAGGAAATAGATATACGTGGTTACCGAATGTTGTTCGGAGTCCCGGATGAGATCCCGGACATCACGAGGAGTTCCGGAATGGTCCGGAGGTAAGGATTTATATATGGGAAGTCCTGTTTTGGTCACCGGAAAAGTTTCGGGTGCTATCGGTAACGTACCGGGACCACCGGGAGGGTCACAGGGGTCCACCAGGTAGGGCTACCTGCCCCAGAGGGCTGTGTGGGCCAAGTGTGAGAGGGGACCAGCCCCAGGTGGGCTGGTGCGCCTCCCACCAGGGCCCAAGGCGAAGAGAGAAGGAAAAAGGGGAAACCCTAGGCTCAGATGGGCCTAAGTCCCACCTAGTGGTGCGCCCCCCCTCCCTCCCCCCTTGGCCGCCCCCTAGATGGGATCTAGGGCTGGCCGCCACCCCTAGGGGTGGAAACCTAGGTGGGGACGCAGCCCCTCCCTTTCCCCTATATATAGTGGCGTTTTGGGCTGCCATACACACGAGACCATCTCCTTCTTAGCGCAGCCCTACTCCTCTCCCTCCTCGTCTTTTGCGGTGCTTGGCGAAGCCCTGCTGGAGTACCACGCTCCTCCACCACCACCACGCCGTCGTGCTGCTGCTGGATGGAGTCTTTCCCAACCTCTCCCTTTCTTCTTGCTGGATCAAGGCATGGGAGACGTCACCGGGCTGCATGTGTGTTGAACGCGGAGGTGCCGTTTGTTCGGCACTAGGATCATCGCTGATTTGGATCACGGCGAGTACGACTCCATCAACCCCGTTCACTTGAACGCTTCCGCTCAGCGATCTACAAGGGTATGTAGATGCACTTTCCTTCCCTCGTTGCTAGATTACTACATAGATTGATCTTGGTGATGCGTAGAAAATTTTGAATTTCTGCTACGATCCCCAGCATTTTGACCTTGGAACAAAGCAAGGCGGATTTGCACGGTTAAGACTAAAGAGAGGAGGAACCCAAGGCTTGCATGATACCAAGTTAGGTAATCTAATAAAGTTTAGTTCATTTAAGTTTCAATATCATGTTTTTTTGTTTGCCGCATATACGGAAACTGCGCTGGACATACGCACGCGCATAACTGGATGTTCCACTTCTTAGTGTTACTTTGGGAACAGCTATGCCAGTAAGAAGGGCGCACCTCTGCTGGTAGGATAATCATGATAACTTGAGGAGTGAATCCTGTTTTGACAGAGTAAAAAAAAACAATAATTTTTCTTTTCTGCAAAGAAACGGAACGAAACATGTCAGTGAATGGTGAATCCATTGCATAGAAGAATGTTGTGGCATTGGCATGTCCAATGACCAACAACAGACGTGTTACCTGCAATAAGTCATTTCCGGTCCTCTGCTGCTGCTAGGCAAAGCAGCAGGCATGACCATGAATCAATGAATCAGTCAATCACAGAGCCAGAGGTGTTTTCTGCTGTTGTTGTTGCTAGTAGTGCTAGGCTGCAAAACACACATCCATCCATGGCTGGATTGCAATCACAGATGTGTTGAGATGTGTGTTGTACATGTCTCAGCTCGATTGCAATGAAACAGAAGAGGAGCTCACCATGGCATCTCGAGCACATCAGTCGTCCCCTTGCCGTGGCCGTGCGCTGGCACAAGGAGGAGGGGGGGGGGGGGGGTCGGATCTGCAGCACGCACGCACATGAGAGGAGATGAGATGGAGATGGAGGACTTGGGCAAGGAGGGATGATGGGGACGTACGTGCGTAATGCGCCGGCGTCGAGGGCCACCGCAGCAGCAAGCTCCGGTGTGGGTGTGGTCCACCGAGAGAAGGAAGGGGGTGGATCCCGGTTCGGGCGGCCTCCATCGCGCTGCTGGTGCGCAGGTGGGTGCGGATCCGGCGCCGTCGTCGCCGGAACTGGTGCGACCCATCCATCCATCCATCCATCATCCATGGGCGGGTGGGTGGATGGATGGACGAGGTGAGCTGAGGAGGGAGGTCGCCCGGCGGTGTGGCAGAGCAGGTCGGCGGTGGGAATGGGGGAGACGGGGTCGCCGGTGGGGAGAGCAGGCGGCGGCGGCAGGGTTGGAGAGGAGGAGGTGTTTGCGGGCTGGTTTGGCATTGTCCGGTTGCTTGGCTGCGTGGGGAATAATTCTTTTTCCTCTTTGGTTTCTTTTTTCTTTTGACAAACCAAAAATTCCTCCTTTATCCAATTCAATCTAACTCAACGCAGTTGCGTCGTTTACATGCCATCACAAAATTTGAAGCTAGTCCTCTCACCGCAAGTTGGATCTAGGCTGCGGTTTGCGTTTGTTCTACATGTGTAATTTCCACCGTTCGAACCACAAGTAACACGCAGCGGTAGCTCCCTCGCTAAAAAAAACGCGCAGCAGTAGCTGTGGTTTCTCTCAGATTTGGCAAACGAAGGACTCGAGCATCGCTATTGCTGAATATATGGTTTGTACATGTCTATTGTATAGTTTGGCCCATCTCCTAACCTTTGTATAGTTGAGGTCGAGGCCCACCTTATACTCCATATATACGTGCGCTATGCACCAATCAATACATTGAGTTGCATTGCCCAAATATTCCTCTCCAACATGTTATCATACCTACGATCCTAAACCCTAACTACAGCCGCCGCCGCCGCCGCGATCTCATCGCCGCCGCCGCCGCCGCGATCTCATCGCCGCCGCCGCCGCCACCCGCCGCCGCCCCACGTGTGCCGCCGCCGCCCACGCTTCCGCCCGCACCCTGCCGCGCCGCCTTCCGCCGCGCCGCCTCCCGCTGACAGCCGTGCCGCCGCACGCGCCGCCGCTCTTCTCTGACCATGGCCTCCCCCATTTCCTCCGGCACCACCCGCAGCCGCCGCACCAACCCCTTCGAAGCCCCTGATCCCGTCGTCATCCGCGATCTCAACATCCTCACTCGGGTTCCGGTCGTCCTCGATCATCTCACCTCCACCTACTATGCCTGGAAGACGTACTTCTCCCTTGTGTTCCGTGAGTACAATCTCCGGGATCACATCGATGGCTCCGTGGACTCCCGCTTCATGGCGGACGATGAGGAGTGGACGTCCATCGACGCCATCCTCATCCGCTGGTTCTACACCACCATCTCGAAGGACCTCTTCCACACGGTGGTCTCCGCCGATGATGACGCTCACGCCGTTTGGATTAAACTCAACAGCCTCTTCACCGACAACGCGCTCCAACGCAAGGTTTTCTTGCACGGCGAGTTTTTTGGGTACCAGCAGCTTGACTCGTCGGTGGACGATTATTACATGCGCCTCAAGAAGCTCGTTGACGAGCTCCGTGACCTCGGCGAGAAGGTCTCCGACGAGTTTCTCCTCAGTACTCTCATCGCCGGCCTGAACGAGGACTTCGGAAACGCCGCCTCCAACGCCCCCCTCATCACCAACCCAACCTTCCCCAAGAACGTCGCGTACCTGAAGCTGGAGAAGAGGAGGATGCGGATGTCACGCACCCGGGCCACCCACACGGCTCTCACCGCCGAGACCCGCGGCGGTGCACCGCCCACCGCCCCGGCTCCCCCGCCACGACCCGCCCAGGGGGCCCTCCACGCGCCGCCACCCAGGTTCCCCTACCCCGCGCCGCCACAGGCCCCTCCGCCGCCCCCTGCCGAGCAGCCACAGCAGCGCCGGGGCGGGCGTCGCGGCCGAGGGGGCCGCAAGCAGCAGCAGCCGACTGCCCAGGGCGGGGCGCCGCGCCAGCCACCGCACCAGCTCCCGCCGGCTCCCTGGCAGGCCGGCCAGAATCCCTGGACAGGGGTGGTTCGCGCCTACTCCATGCCTATTCCGCGTGCCCCTGTCCCCGGTGGTTTTGGCGCTCGTCCAGCCCCTCATCAGGCTCTGTACGCGGCTCCCCAGGTGTATCCGCCGGCGCCGCTCTACGGCCCCTCGGCGGCCTATGGCATGCCCTCAGCCGATGGATTCGTGGCGCCACCGCCGCAGCCTCTGCCGTCGGCCCCGGCCCTTCCGCCGGCGCCCTGGGACCCCGCGCTGTTAGCGGCCCTCCACACCGCCCCCACGCCCCAGCAGTACACCGGCGGTGGCGACTGGTACATGGACTCCGGAGCCACGGCTCACATGGCCGCCAACCCTGGTAACCTTCTCACCGCTCACCCCGTTCACACTGCTGCTCGCATCATAGTGGGCGACGGTTCTTCCATGCCCATCACTCATGTTGGCCATGCTGCTTTTCCTTCTAACTCTCTTTCATTGCATCTTTCTAATGTACTTGTTTCGCCTGACATCATTAAAAATCTAGTTTCTATTCGTTCTCTTACACGTGAAAATCCTGTCACCGTTGAATTTGACATGTTTGGCTTTTCTGTTAAGGATGCCCGTACCCGGATGGTGCTCCACCGATGTGACAGCCTCGACGAGCTCTACCCGGACCACCAATCCACCTCCTCTGCCGCTGCACCCATGGCGCTTTCCACTGGAGTGGATCTTTGGCACGCTCGTCTCGGTCATCCCAACACTGCCACCCTCCGTCATATTCTTCGTAGTTTTTCATTCATGTGTAATAAGATCGACGATCACACTTGTCATGCTTGTCGCCTCGGCAAACATACTCGTTTACCCTTTAGCACTTCCTCGCATGTTGCTTCATACCCTTTTGAGTTGATTCATAGTGATGTTTGGACATCTCCTGTTGCTAGTAACACGGGCTATCTTTACTATCTTGTTATTCTTGATGATTTTTCGCACTATGTGTGGACCTTCCCGTTGCGGCGAAAGTCGGATTCTGTCGCCACTCTCACCGCTTTCTACTCCTATGTCGCCACGCAGTTTGGTCGCCCCATTCATGCGTTGCAAACAGACAACGGGAAGGAGTTCGATAACCTTGCTATCCGCAACCTTCTCGCCACACACGGCACGATTTTTCGTCTCACTTGCCCGTACACTTCGCAACAAAATGGTCGCGCTGAGCGTGTGCTTCGCACTCTTAATGACTGCGTTCGCACCCTCCTCTTTCACGCCAACGTGCCACCACGTTTTTGGCCTGACGCGCTCGCCACCGCATCACTACTTCTCAACATCCGTCCCCGTCGCACTCGCGGGAACTTTACTCCTCATCATCTCTTGTTCGGCACGCCACCCTCCTACACCGAGCTCCGCATCTTCGGTTGCTTATGCTACCCTAGCATCACTTCCACTACTCCTCATAAGCTCGCACCACGGTCCGTGGCCTGCATTTTTCTTGGCTATCCTCCCAACACCAAAGGCTACCGCTGCTACGATCCTATCTCCCATCGGGTCATCACCTCCCGACACGTTTACTTTGATGAGATGGTTTTTCCGTTTCAGCAGGTACCTTCGGATGTTGCGGCCTTGCCCGCTCCTGGCGATGGCCGCTCGAGTACTCCTCTTGGGCCGCCCCCTGGATTTGAGGGTGCCCCCCGTGCCCCGGGTCGAGCTCCTCCCCGGCTGGCTCCATTGGGGGCTGCACCCCTCCCGGCGCCTGCGACGCCCCTCGTGCCGTCCACGGCGCGGGACCACTCGGCGCCCCCTGCGCCCTCGCCCACGGCCGCCTCGTCCGCGGCCTCGCCCGCGGCATCCTCGCCCGCGGCCTCGCCAGCGGCCTCACCCGCGACGGCCTCGCCCGCGTCTTCACCAGCGGTGGGCTCTTCCTCATCCCTGCCCGTCGCCCCGGACTCGCTGTCTCGCCCGATGACTCGCTCTCGGGCCGGTACCTTCCGCCCGAGTACGCGGTACACCAGCGATGAGTATCTTCTCGCTGCTTCCGTCACTGAGCCGTCCCCTCTCCCATCGTCAGCTCGAGACGCCCTTCGGGATCCTCATTGGCTCGCTGCGATGCAGGAAGAGTTCGACGCGCTCCAACGGAACCGCACCTGGCAGCTCGTCCCTCGTCCGCCTCGCGCCAACATCATCACGGGCAAGTGGGTCTTTCGGCACAAGACTCGGCCCGACGGGACTCTCGAGCGCTACAAAGCTCGCTGGGTGGTTCGCGGCTTCCGGCAACGTGCGGGCGTCGACTTCACCGACACTTTTGCTCCGGTTGTTAAACCGGGCACGATCCGCACCGTCCTTCAGTTGGCCGTCTCTCGCGCCTGGCCTGTGCATCAGTTGGATGTCTCCAACGCCTTCTTGCACGGCCACCTTGCCGAGCAGGTCTTCTGTGAGCAGCCCACCGGCTTCGTCGACGCCTCACAGCCGGATCATGTGTGCTTGCTCTCCCGTTCGCTTTACGGGTTGAAGCAGGCGCCTCGTGCCTGGTACCAGTGCATCGCCGCCTTCCTGCAGACGCTCGGATTTACGTCGACCCGCCCCGATGCGTCACTCTTCGTGTACCATCACGGAGTTGACACGGCCTACTTGTTGCTCTACGTCGACGACATCATCCTGACGGCATCCACTGTCGCACTTCTCCAGCGGCTCACTGCTCGTCTTCGCGATGAGTTTGCCCTCAAGGATTTGGGGCCCCTTCACTACTTCCTCGGCATTGAGGTGGTTCGACGGCCAGATGGGTTCTTTCTGCACCAGCAGCGTTATGCCCATGATCTTCTCGATCGTGCTGGCATGCTTAATTGCAAGCCGGCTCCGACGCCTGTTGACACCAAGGCCAAGACTTCATCTCTGGAGGGCTCTCCCGCATCCGACGCGGCCTTCTATCGCTCCATTGTGGGTGCCTTGCAGTACCTTACTCTGACGCGCCCCGACTTGCAGTATGCTGTTCAGCAGGTCTGTCTTCACATGCATGCTCCGCGGGACTCTCACTGGACCTTGGTGAAGCGTATCCTCCGTTACATACGCGGTACCACGTCCATGGGACATACACTAACGGCTTCCGCCTCCACCGACCTCGTCGCCTACTCTGATGCGGACTGGGCTGGCTGCCCGGACACACGGCGCTCCACTTCGGGGTACTGTGTCTACCTTGGGCCGTCCCTGATCTCTTGGTCTTCCAAGCGACAGCCTACAGTCTCTCGCTCGACTGCCGAGGCAGAGTATCGGGCAGTGGCTAACGCCGTTGCTGAATGCTCTTGGCTTCGTCAGCTGCTCCAGGAGTTGCTTTGTGATGTTCACAAGGCCACGCTCGTCTACTGTGACAGCGTCTCCGCTATGTACCTCTCCGCCAACCCGGTCCATCATCGACGAACGAAGCATATTGAGCTTGACATACACTTCGTTCACGAGCAGGTGGCCCTTGGGCGCATCCGGGTCCTCCACGTCCCGACGGCGCAACAGTTTGCCGATGTTATGACAAAAGGACTGCCTCCCTCTGTTTTCGAGGAGTTTAGGTCCAGTCTTTGCGTCTCCGGCGACGCTTCGACTGCGGGGGGGGGGGGTGTTGAATATATGGTTTGTACATGTCTATTGTATAGTCTGGCCCACCTCCTAGCCTTTGTATAGTTGAGGTCGAGGCCCACCTTGTACTCCATATATACGTGCGCTATGCACCAATCAATACATTGAGTTGCATTGCCCAAATATTCCTCTCCAACAGCTATATATGGAGTATGTATGTTTGCTCGACTACTTATGGTCGTGTCGCGTTCGATTCGGCCTTGCTGGTGGGCGAGTAGTGCAGGTGTGTTAAAGGTCGATTTCTTCTCCCTCTTGGAAAGGGTGCGTAACCAGAGCGGAATTTAGGAAAAAGTGGGGTTGGGGTGTCGCGGCCTTCTTCATCGGGGATGCGCCGTCTTATTTTGTTGCCAACTAGTGCAAGGATGCAACCGCATGCAGCAGAAATTGTTAGAATAATCCGAGGCACTCCGTCGATCTATTGAGGACCAAGCAATCACATGAAGCACGACACCGAGATTTGTTAACGAGGTTCACCGATATGGCTACATCCCTGGGGCATGACTACGGGCGCTCCTCCCCATGACACCGTCACAATACCGCACCCTGGCCGCCCGGGCGCCGGCACACGCCGCCGGCTCCCCCGCGTGCCTGTGCTATTATGTTGGCATAGGTTACATCGTGTGTCTACCCCCGATACATATGAGAGGCCTAGGATATGGGTGTCCTATTAGGACACAACTCCTACCCTGTCTACACTCAGTGCAAAACCAAGTCCAACTGTAACCTAACTTGTACAATAATATTCGACATAACTCTAACAAACTTCACCTTGGCGAATATTCTTCACCACCTTGAATACATCCGTGCGTCGAACCTCCATGTACATTGGACTTGAGATACACCATGAGCACCGCTGCTACTCCCAGACTCCATGTGACTCCACCTGCAACTGTAGTCCCTTCTCGTCTTCTTCACAGTCAACACTCGAGCAAAATCAAGTTTCTCATTACTCTATTTTGTGCTCCCAACTTTTGGAGAATCCGTTCAACGCCATCATACACCGACCACTGTCTGCGTGAAAATGAACAACTCAAAAAATTGGACGCCACATATTAGAGTTACCCGAACTCAACATCACCACTCTTTCCTGACCGTCTTTCTGAAACTTGAAGGAATTTCACCGTCGCCCTTGTGTCACCCTGAGTCAAATTCGCAGTTGTCTCATCCTTTTTCCCTGGATAGTCTTTGACATGTCCCACAGCTATAGCACTCCGCCTCCTTCTGTACTTGTCATCCGCACTTTGCCATGTGCACTGAACACCACAGAATATACGACCATGTACTCTCACAGCTTTTGACAATTTCAAAATTTCCGCCACTTTCTCAGATTCTCCATGGTCAACTCCTGTCCATCAACCGGCACCGATAGACCCAGTCACCAACTTGAATCCGGTACTCGTCAACACTGCTTCAGCACCCTTTGCACAATTTGTCTGACCACCAGTGCCTTGGCCTGTCGCTGTGTCCTGTGCTTACCGCACGCCTCGCCGCTATCACCGCGTCGAGCCTCTGCTGTCCTGGTCGAGTCTCCCGGGTAGCTAGCACACACTGCCTCAACCCCCACTGCAGAGAACCACCGATCATCACCGACCGATATCGAGTATCACGTCTTCATCAGACCACTGGTACCCAGTCCGTGTTGGAAATATGCCCTAGAGGCAATAATAAATAGGTTATTATTATATTTCCTTGTTCATGATAATCGTTTATTATCCATGCTAGAATTGTATTGATAGGAAACTCAGATACATGTGTGGATACATAGACAACACCATGTCCCTAGTAAGCCTCTAGTTGACTAGCTCGTTGATCAATAGATGGTTACGGTTTCCTGACCATGGACATTGGATGTCGTTGATAACGGGATCACATCATTAGGAGAATGATGTGATGGACAAGACCCAATCCTAAGCCTAGCACAAGATCATGTAGTTCGTATGCTAAAGCTTTTATAATGTCAAGTATCATTTCCTTAGACCATGAGATTGTGCAACTCCCGGATACCGTAGGAATGCTTTGGGTGTGCCAAACGTCACAACGTAACTGGGTGACTATAAAGGTGCACTACGGGTATCTCCGAAAGTGTCTGTTGGGTTGGCACAAATCAAGACTGGGATTTGTCACTCCGTGAAAACGGAGAGGTATCTCTGGGCCCACTCGGTAGGACATCATCATAATGTGCACAATGTGATCAAGGAGTTGATCACGGGATGATGTGTTATGGAACGAGTAAAAGAGACTTGCCGGTAACGAGATTGAACAAGGTATCGGGATACCGACGATCGAATCTCGGGCAAGTATCGTACCGATAGACAAAGGGAATTGTATACGGGATTGATTAAGTCCTTGATATCGTGGTTCATCCGATGAGATCATCGTGGAACATGCGGGAGCCAACATGGGTATCCAGATCCCGCTGTTGGTTATTGACCGGAGAACGTCTCGGTCATGTCTGCATGTCTCCCGAACCCGTAGGGTCTACACACTTAAGGTTCGATGATGCTAGGGTTATAAAGAAAGTTTGTATGTGGTTACCGAATGTTGTTCGGAGTCCCGGATGAGATCCCGGATGTCACGAGGAGTTCCGGAATGGTCCGGAGGTAAAGATTTATATATGGGAAGTCCTGTTTTGGTCACCGAAAGAGTTTCGGGTTTTATCGGTAATGTACCGGGACCACCGGGGGGGTCCCCGGGGTCCACCAGGTGGGGCCACCAACCCCAGAAGGTTGCGTGGGCCAAGAGTGGTGAGGGACCAGCCCCTTAGTGGGCTGGTGCGCCTCCCACCAAGGCCCAAGGCGCAGGGGAAGTGGGAGGAGGCAAACCCTAGGTCCAGATGGGCCTTAAGGCCCACCCTAGGGGCTCCTCCCTCTTCTCCCCTCCCTTGGCCGCCTCCCCTTGGCCATCTAGGGCTGCCGCACCCCCTAGGGGTGGGAAACCCTAGAGGGGGCGCAGCCCTCCCCTTCCCCTATATATATGAGGCCTAAGGGGGCTGCCCACAATACGCGATTCAATCTCTCTTGGTGCAGCCCTGCGTCTCTTCTTCCTCCTCTTCTATGGTGCTTGGCGAAGCCCTGCAGGATAGCCACGCTCCTCCACCACCACCACGCCGTTGTGCTGCTGTTGGATGAAGTCTTCCTCAACCTCTCCCTCTCTCCTTGCTGGATCAAGGCTTGGGAGACGTCACCGGGCTGTACGTGTGTTGAACGCGGAGGTGCCGTCCGTTCGGCACTTGGTCATCGGTGATCTGAATCACGACGAGTACGACTCCATCAACCCCGTTCACTTGAACGCTTCCGCTTAGCGATCTACAAGGGTATGTAGATGCACTCTCCTTCCCCTCGTTGCTGGTCTCTCCATAGATAGATCTTGGTGACACGTAGGAAATTTTTTGAATTTCTGCTACGTTCTCCAACAGTCCGATCCACGTGTCTCTCGCTACCCCGCTGAAATAGGCTTCGACTCTCCGTATTCTTACGCCGTAGCCCCTCCATCAGCACAGAGTGAAGTCATCCGTCTGACTCCAGTTCCACCTTCAACATGACTCCATGGTGGTTGTACGTGCCACCCTCCCGCGCCCTGTCGACTCCAAGCTCTCATGTGCACCGTCTTGAATCAACCCTGCGCAATAGTCTGTCGAAGCCGCCGCACAAGCCCTCAAGCCTGCACCACGTGTTTCCACGCCCCAGAAGTCAGCCACCATCAGCATCACGCTCCTATGTCGTCGTCACTGAAATCACCGCCGTCTTCTGCATTGACCGACATCCCCGTCGATCCGTCAGACAGTCCAGTCCGACCCAGCCGAAATTATCCAATTGCACCATGCTCCACCCTGCATCGTGTCCGTCTCGCACATCTGTGCATTGCCTTGACGCTCTGTGTATGCATGATCATGTCACGACGTGCTCCAGACTCCACCCGAGCCGTGTACGCACGCCGCTGTTGCCGCACACGTCCATCTTCATCGACTTGCATATCAAATCTTTCATGGACTTGCGACCGCGCCTTTGTTTTCCGTAGCGTGCACCGCTACCATCCTGTACATACATGTACCCGTACCAAGCAAAGATAGCCATTGGAGAATTCCTCTAGTAACCTTCCTGTGCACAAAATCAAAAGTTCAATTACCCTTGCTCACGTGCAGCACCAAACCTTCTCCATCCCGCTCTTTGTCTTGCTCCCGATGGATAGCTACACACACGGTACCTGACATCTTTATTTTCCTTTTAACAAATCTCACGCAGCTCCACGTTCCTGTGTTCTCACGCAGCCCCAGCCGGCACGGAAGCAAGCCCTCTGTAGCTCTCCACGGATTTGTGTGCCCCGCCTGCCCACCGACCCATTAGATGGGCCTCCAGCCGGCCGGCTGCCATCCGCCTCGGCCGCTACTAGGCCTGCAGCCCGCATCCATCGGCTTGCCTTCTCGTCTCGCACGCTGCCCTGGTTCGATCGGATCGATCGATCCGATACCTGCTGCTTGCTGCGACTCGCAAAACCGATCTAAAACGGCAGTACACTACGTGACGCCACCACCCGGACGCGATCCAACTCGCCGAGTCCTGAAAACACGCCCCCGCGACTTAGGATCTGCTGCTCGCACATTACGCCGTCCGCTTCCGATTACTTCTCACAAGCAGAACTCCCGCCGTTCCATCGATCTTTCCCGGTCGCACTGCGAACCAACGATCAATTTGACGAATTCTGCTTCACCTCTAGATCAATAGCCACAACCTCAAATCGAACCTTGCTCTGATACCACTTGTTAGAATAATCCGAGGCACTCCGTCGATCTATCAAGGACCAAGCAATCACATGAAGCACGACACCGAGATTTGTTAACGAGGTTCACCGATATGGCTACATCCCCGGGGCATGACTACGGGCGCTCCTCCCCATGACACCGTCACAATACCGCATCTTGGCCGCCCGGGCGCCGGCACACGCCGCCGGCTCCCCCGCGTGCCTGTGCTATTATGTTGGCATAAGTTACATCGTGTGTCTACCCCCGATATATATGAGAGGCATAGGATACGGGTGTCCTATTAGGACACAACTCCTAAGGATACAGGTGTCCTATTAGGACACAACTCCTACCCTGTCTACACTCAGTCCAAAACCAAGTCCAACTGTAACCTAACTTGTACAATAATATTCGACACAACTCTAACAGAAATAAATCCCATTCGAGAGGAAGCTAGCTGTTGATAGGTTGTAGCCCTCCGTGTTGGCACCCAAGGTGTAAGGGGCGTCATCGGAGTAGATGATGTCGGCCATCCGACGGATGACGCGCCATTGCGTTATTGCCGCCGACTGTCGGTCGGTCTCCGGCGTGGTGAGCGAACGAGCGGCGGTAGCTGGCTGTTGGGATCGATCGGCGTGTGCACGCGGCGGTGCCGACGGGAGGACGTCGCGTCCGCCTCGGTTAGCCATCCTTAATTTCAGAAATGTTTTTTTTGCGGGATATTACAAGCTACTAGTGTATGTGGAGGGGTAGTCAAAAGGCCAACACGTTTCCGATACGTATGTATGGTCTGGTCGGAAAAGAGACAGAAACGTTAATATTGATGGATGCGTTTTCTCTCCGTCGGAAACCAAGATTGTTATGCGTTTGTTTAACAAAGATTGGACGTAAGAGGAGGATTGAGCGACTGCATGTGTCCTTCGTGAATTCCATGGAAAGCGAGACGATGGCACCGGCGGCACGCAAGAGCAGGAAGAGGTGGCACGTCCCGCACGATCGAGGTCGTCAGACGTACACGGCCAGGCAGGCCATGGAGGATGAGACGGCGGCACCAGCAGCCAAGATCCGGATCAAGACGAACCCGTACATCCCCCATGAGGTCGTCACCGAGATCCTCCTCCGGCTGCCCGTCACATCGCTTCTCCGGTTCAGCTGCGTCTCCAAGGCATGGCACGCCACCATCTCCAACGATCCATCCTTCCAGCGCACGCACCTTCGCCGGCACAGGACCGACGACCCGTGCCTGCTCATCGCCCCGCGGATCCATGCGATCGGCAAAAATTCCAGCGGTAGCCTCACCGGCCTCTACCAGTGGGAGGAGGACCATGCCTACGGCACCGCGACGGCCCTCCTCTACCCAATGCCGGTACCTCCGTCTCCCGAATTTCCCGAGGCGCATGACCTTGTGCATTGCGACGGGCTGGTGCTCGTGGGAACCTGGTCCGCAGCGTGGCTGCTCAACCCAGTGAATAGTGATGCGCCGCGTCGTGGAATTACCCTGGGGGCGCCTTGGCGATTCAACGTCCTTCAGCTACCTCGAGGCGTTCGGTCGTTCAATGACCCTCGCTCCGACGCCTACAAGGTCGTTCGTTTCTTCACGCCTCCGCGTGTAGAGGTGTTGACGATTGGAAGCTCAGACGACCGGTGCTGGCACGAGACGGTGGCACAGCCCCCGTGGTTTCACGTCAAGAGGCGGCCGGCGGCGATCTGCTTCAAGGGGTCCTTGATCTGGACCGTTGATCAAAAGAATCGTAATGGTCAATTGGGTTTTCTGCGGTTTAGGTTGGATGAAGAAACATTCAGCCTCATTCCACCACCTCCTTGCTGGTCATGGGACGACCACGAGGCATCCACTTTATCTGAGCTGAGGGAAGTGCTGTGCTTGACCACAAGTCTAGGGTTAATGAATCGATCCCTTGACATGTGGATATGCACCGACTTGGACCTTCCACAATGGGAGAAGTGCTACAACATCCTCTCTGACTGGACCCAGCCTCTTCATCCGGTGGCCATGCTGGGTAATGGAGTACTCGTGTGCCGATCCTCTGGTAATTATCTGCACCGCTGCACTTTTCAACCTCGAAAAGGTGTCACGGTCGACCATACAATTTGTATGAATGACCTAAGATATGACAACATCGACGAGGGCCCACTTGTTGAATATCCAAGCCGAACTGCCACATACTTTGATGCAATCCCCTCCATGTCCGTGTTGGTGTTGTGAAACACGGGCTGAATCCCGTGCTTCTCGGCACTGGCACCGTCAGATTCGGGATGGATTCCTTCCTTGTAAGCATTGGCACCGACGAACATGGGATGGATTCCTTCCCTATCTGAGTTGACACCGCCGGGCATGATTTGGATCAATTCCTTATCCATGTCGACAACACCAGACATGTTCGATAATGTGGTCATGGCCTTCTTGTTGAATACCCGACACAATGCATAGGTGTCCTGACCAGATAAACCTTTGAGGTGTAGTTGAGTTGTGGAGTTCAATTGCAATTTTACCAAGAAAGGAGAATAAAGAAAGATACATGGAAGTGGTGATGGGCATGAAGGCGGTACTCGTGCATGACCCAGTCGGTGCGTGTGCCGCTAGGCGCACGACCGATGTGGAAGACAAGAGTCTTCTTCATGCCAATGACGGTGGCATTGTGCATGATGTGGCGGTCCTTCCCAGTGGACTTCCAGAACCCGTTTTATGTTGCCCGCTCCATGCGAAGACCGGTTGGGTATTTTCGGCCCCTCGGCGTGAACAAGTACGACTCCACTTTGGTGTCGGGGTCACCCGTGCTCGGTGAGAATGATTTTTCTATGCGCGCATGCAGGTGCAATCACAAGGAACATAAGTCAGTTGACATATACCACTTTACTTGGAAAAAAAATCTTCTTAATGAGTATTAGTAAAAAGAAGAAGGAAATCAAGTAGTCAATGTTTATACTGCAGTGACATTTTCGTATCGAACAAGCAGAAATTCACTAATGCGAGATCGATGGGAATATATGATTGAGTGAATGCAAACTGGCTAAATAAAATGGGCCCTCCAGTTTGATATGACAACATCGACGAGGGCCCACTTGTTGAATATTCAAGCCGAACTGCCACATACTTTGATGCAATCCCCTACGTCCCAAGTTTCGTACTATATTGTACCAACCAACCAGTGTCACAATCAATTATAACCTAAGAATCTCACAACAAAGAATAATTACATTTAATTCATGCTAACCTATGAGGTCTGTCAAGGGGGGCGCTGCAGTCTCGATCGCCACAAGGGCAGCCGCCGAGGTATAGACTAATGGTCAAGCGGTCTTGGCGGATGACTCAGCCATCTCAGCAGCTGTAGCCGTCCTCTCTGCAGAGGCAACCGTGACCACGGCGTAGGACTTCGCCCTCCGTGCCGTTGCAGCCGCCCTATCGGCATCGCCTGCCACTTCAACCGCCCTCTCGGCCGCTGCACGAGAGAATCGTCGTAGGCAGCCGCCCTCTCGGCCACTTCAGCCATCCTGTGGGGGGCCTAGATCTCCCTAACTAAGAATCTCCACGAGACCATCTTTGTCATCTGCTAGTGAACACACGGACCTAACATGAAGAAAAAACACATTGGATTTGAATTGCGAAGTCAAGACACAGACTAAACCTAGCATAAGTCAAACCTAGAAGAATCACGTACTCTGCATTTGAGCCGACTTTCAGTCCGTCAAGGCTCTCAACAACTGTCATCTCTCAAATGGTTGTATATATCGTGGACACTCCCTCAGTGGTATTTCGAATATTGGTGATGGTCGTTCCTCCACATATCTTCTCCAAGGAAGAGATGAGGAGGAACGGCCTCCTATAAACGTCTCCACAGCTCCTATAGTTTCATGGGAGAAGAGGGGGCCCGTGATCTCGCCTGGGGGGGAGGTAGATCGGCGCTGGCACCACAACTCCTAAGGTTTCACCTAAGGGTGGAAGCAGGAAAGAAAATGATTCACTACAAACATTCACTCTTTCAGACTAGGAGCAAATGTTCTTCAACTTTCGTCTATACGTAATTATATATGTTGAGATTAATGTCTATACTTACATGAGTATAGATAATAATAGGAGCAATATTTTTGTGCATCAGTGCCCACACATTTTATCTTGATCTATCACTACACATACAACATGCACTTGTGTTTTTTTATTACTGCCAACATGCAGAGCAGAAAACCAAGTTTCATTTTCCTACCTCCCGTCTGGTCATTCGAAAGAATCAAATTCATTATAACCAGAGCCAGGAGAATGGATTTATATGTAGCTGCCCTGCTGCTCCGATGAAAGAGGGTAGCTTCTTCCGCTGCTGCTGTGGACGCCCCTCCTTAACCATGTTAATGTGGAGATTGCAACCTTCCAAAACCAGGCCACTGAGAGCATCTAGAGCATCTTCTAGGTGGGCGTGGGATGTTGACATAGTTAAGTGGCCGATACATCGTGAGCGCTTGGTCTTCTTATCGCAGATCACCTCGGTGCTGAACACTTTGCCATGTTTGCTGAACAAGAGTCGCAGCTGAGAGCTTTTCACGGTGAGAGGTAGGTTGTACACCAACACCTTGAAAGAAGGCTCATAATATCTCTCGACGTGAATGACGTGCGTTGGACACGTAATCTCTCGCCTCTTCACGCCACGAGCTTCCAGCGAGCTCCTATTGATTTCCTGATAAAGCAACACCAATGTTAATCATTACTACTAGAATTTTATCATGTACGTCTAGGCCTCGAGATGCTTGCTTACACATAGTTCCGAGTGTTAAACTCTAGATGGTATCGGTTCTATTAGCCATATGTCATGTTAAAACTACCAGAAATAGCATTATGCGAAATATCATTTTGTGATGTTTATTTTGCAGGTGTTTAATTACCTGAACCGGAGCCATGATTGTTTGTGGGATGAGCCAAGTGCACTTCTCGCAATCCCATCCTTGAGGCAGCCGCTCAATGAACTTGACTTCATCATTGACAAGGTTGTACGTGAACACACCGTACTGCTTATAAGGCGCGGCCTTACTATTGGTGTAGACGAAGTAGACGGAGCCTCCATGGCCAACAAGCACGGAGGCGTCGATGGCAAAGCTGTTGGGCGACCCCAAGAAGAGGACGCGATCGGCCAGGCTGTAGCCATCCTTTCTCACCCACTGTCTCTTATCCCCCTCTACCGCACGCACCCACATGGAGAACCTGCGCGAATCATTGTAGTATGTCCGGACATGGATGGTCGCCCACAAAAGCTCGCCACGGGACTCAAGGAGGTAACTGTATTGCTCCAAGTAATTTCCACACATAGTCGGTAGCCGCTGCAATGGGATCCCCATGTTGTCAACCCCCCGCTGTGTAGAGATTTGCCACACGCTAGACTCAACAGTTACCAGGATTCTGCCATTGCGGTAAGTGGCGCAGTACTCTCGGCTCCTATTGGTGTTCTCAAAGATCGTCTCCACGAGCGTCCACTCTGCATCACCAGGTTGCAGGAGCACCGCCGTGAAGCTGGCTATGGTCTTGGTGTCCTCGAAGACGGTGGAGACACCGTAGAGAAGGGCCGTACCATCAGCATAGACAGCGCCGTGGAGGTTTTCCTCCCATCGGCCGTCCACGCAGCACTTATGCGGCAAGAGAGGCAGACGGGTGACGGCTCCGGTTAGAGGGTCGTGCAGGCTAGGGCGGCGATGTACAACTGTGAGGTACCGGATGGTGGTTGCATCGTGAGTAGACAGCCAGATCCTCCTCCCGGATTCGGCGATAGGCAGCAACGCGTTGTAGCTGGACTTGGAGAAGACACACCTAAACCTTAGCGGGACGGAGTCTTTCTCCGGCGTGGCAAGGAGCCACGGTGGGAAGGAGTGGATCGGCTTCGATGAGTCGCGCCACGGCACGCAGACGGCGCGGAAACGGAGGAAGTCGACCGCATCGCGAAGGCGACCGGAGATGTCATGTAGCACGTCCTGTGGGAGGTCTGGCCACCTGGACTGCTCCATGGCGGCGAGATCGAGCGAGAATTGGTGATGGACGGGTAGAGGAGTAGATGGGATCGAGACGGGCGTACGTTTTGTTTCCGATCGATTAGCCTCTGGGCCGGGTCGTATATCGCTACGTACGGCCGTGTCATGCTCTAATACGTAACGATGCCCACCGAGTTTTTTTTCTATGATTATTTTTATGCGTACTAACAAACATTGCCGTCGTCTCCTTGTTGCTTGGGCTGCCTTTTCCGTACGTCCGGCCCAGACGACGTATAATATGGAACTCCCTATTTATTTATATTTTTTGAAACGGAGACGCTAGAAGTTTCCGGCTTTAAATTAATAAAGCCCATAAGGCAGCATGGCTCAAAAGATTACAGACTTAGCAAACTAAGAAAAGTATCAACGGTCCACGACCAGCACGGGTAGAACATAAGATTCATCACGACATAAATATTGCAGCCATCCAAACAGATCAGCGCAACGACCTAGAGAATAGACTTGCCACAAAAGGCACCCCAAAAGCAACTTCAGCTCGCCGGATCCTGTCTTGCATGCGCCTGAATCATCTTGATGCGCGCCATGGCTTCTGACATGCGCTCAGCATCGCGCTCCTTCCCCAGACGGGTCCACATCTACAAAAATAGGTGGCATTTGAAGATCACGTCTGCAGAATGGTGAGGAAATTTTTTCTCAATCGTAATCTTTTTACGTGCCGTCCAAATAGCCCGGAGCAGCGCCCCTACGCAACGCCAAGCGATTCTAGTGGTAATCCCTTTTGTGGACTTGAGGATGGAAACTAGTTGATGCCCCGAGGCAGGGTTCCAGTCCGTGTGGAAGGCCTCCCGAACCGCACTCCACGCGCACCTGGCCAAATGGCATCTAAAAAATACATGGTTCGCATCTTCGCCTAGTCCGCAAATCGAGCAAGTACCGTCAGCCGGGCCGTTTCCGACGTAGGCAGCCTATTCCTAAGCATTTGCCACATGAATTCCTAAGCATTTGGAACTCCCTATTCGCCGCGCTCTGCATCAAACTGCCGGCGCTTCGCACAGTCGAGCGACCGAGCAGCGACTCGATGGGCCGGCCCAGATTATGCGCGTACAACCGCCTCTACCCAGCCGGTTTTGGGAACCATCTAGAAGGTTCCCTGAACCGGCTTTTTTCTGTTATACCTATTGTTTTCCTAAAACAAAATGTATAGCAAGCGTGTGTGGTTCTTTTAAACAAAATGATGAAGCCATCACACAATAGTTATTTTGACAAGTATAAGAAAGTCATACCCTGTAATTGGCACAACGACTATTCTTAAGTGTATTTTTTCTTGTAACATCAATAAAATATGCTGAACATCTTAGTTTGTGAAATAAAAAAAAACTGGACTAGTCTGACTTTGTAATGCTCTTTCTATTTCAATCGGGAAGTTTACCATGTCTGCAACTCGATGCTTGGTATAAAACGATATGATTTTAATACAACGAATAATTTTCCACAAGTAGATACCCACTGAAATATAGGATGAAATTGGTGCAGTGCGTTAGGACGACATAAGCCAGGTACGAGAATAGACACACCCTGAAATTAATCCATAGTATTTAAATCTGAGACATCCTGTATTTAACTGTGAAGAACTTCAAGAAAAACTGTAGCAGCTTATTTTCTGAGCAAGCAAAATGTGAAATCAAACAAAGTGTGTCTGCATGCTCTCTGTTTGTTCCATGTAGTGGTAAATCAAACAAAGTGTGATTGCAAGGTGGTAACTAGAATGTAGAGTAATATAACTTGTTTTGGGCCGAATATACAAACCTCATTGTAACATGACCCTTGTTGCACAAGCAGTAGTTGTTGAATGAAGTCCTGCAACATCCCCCATATTAAATAAACATGATGTTGTCTGCAACATCCCCCGTGTTTTAGAAACATGGCCGATGTTGCACGAGACATGACTGTTGTTGCCGTTGTAATCGCCACTGAAAACATCTTCCTGCAGTAGGGCGGCGGCGTGCTCCCTTGTAGCAATTGTTGATGGGGTGCTCTGCACCAGCCTGTGCTCCATTGTACCATTGTGGTACGTCGGTGAGATAGCCAGCCATCGCTATTATTTGGCTCTACTTGACCAAAGCTCGGGGTTGTCTTTATGCTTGCCGCCTAAGTTATTGTTCTTTGAGTAAATAATAATGTTGGCTCTATGTGACCGGTGATGCTGAAATAGATGATGGAGATACTTAAATTACTATTTCAATACGGAAGTTGATCTTTGCTTGGTGTCATCCAGTCATTTGTTTATAACTTCATATTACGTGTTGTCATGCCTCTGACAAAAAAAGTAGTGTGTAGTATTCTTTTCCTATTTATGCTCAGTCAAGAGAAACACATAGGTTTGGTCTAGATATTTTATGCCATCCATGATGGCATGGTAGTCTTACTAGTTTTCACTTTTTAGTAATATATTTGGTTTGTTGTTGAACTGGGATCGGTTGATGGTTACTCTCTTTTATGGTTTATCTTTAGACCTTCTGATCCTATTTATCATGTTTTCTCTCTATTGCCATTACTCATTACACTTTAGTTATCATTCTGGTTATCCACCGTATAAAGTAGTCAATGATTTACTCCGAGTAACTTCCAGACCTTTTTTTAACTGGAGTAGGCATTGGACACACTGTAATACCTTGTTGTGGTTGGATTTTTGAGGAATAATTTCTGAAGTTGAGCGATCTTTCGGATACAATTTCTGTAGTGACATTACAGAGGCACTACACTACGTCATCTGGTGAGAAAATTTTCATTTAAACCTATAGATTTTTACAATTGGAATGAAGTGAAGCAAAGTTATTGTGATGATGCGTCATTTCTGGAAACATCGAAGATGAATTGCAGGTTGGCAGAACCGCCTATACTTCATACCGTTCAATTGCTTAGGAGATATCCTGTGTAATTCTCTGTAATTTGTCTTCTTTAGAGGCCAGTTTATACGGGAAGTGGATATAAGTGAACTTTTAATTGAAGGGTATATTTGTGTTTAAGGTAGTGTTCCCAGAAAATAGGTCTCATTATTGGTATCTAGGTTAGTTAGAAGCAAGACTTGAATGTGTACATGAGTCACCAGATTTTTTGTTACTGTTGTTGTTGTCCTGTTAGTAGATTAGTCATACTGGTAATACTTGAAACTGGCCCCACTCCCCAATGAAAAGATGAAATATATTATCAATTTTACAATAATTATGCAGGAGATAGCATGTCATTTAGTGGTGTTCTACTTCACCTTTTATATTTGTATATCACTTCACTGTAAGTGCATCAAAGTTCATTTTTCCTGAATGAATATCTTTCAGTCTTGTTTTAAATCTTGAGTTACTCTATATAATATGTATTTTTGAGACAGTAATGTTGCCTTACTTCACAATCACTCCCCCACCCAACACACACACACGCACACATCCCCTACCCCTCCCTATTAGATTGGTATAGTGTAATGATAGGTTAATTCTTCATACTGATATCTGATGCAATTTATATAAGCAGACTGGCCACACTATCAATTGTCAGATGTAAAATTGTGAAAAGTTCATCCTAATGTTAATGTACCAACATTTTTTATTGACATGATTTTCTTTAGTGTTAGTTTTGACAGCGTAAAATGTTAATATTTTAAACCACTTGTAAAAAAGCCCAGAAGAGATTGTCATTTGTTATATTCACTTGAAATCCTTGAACACTGGTTCATGATGAATTCACTGTGCATGATTGTCATTTGATCAAGTTATTGTTTCTTTTGAGGAATTGCCCTATGTACAAGATTCATGTGATCATTCTGTGAATGTTTTGTTGAAGGATCTACGGTAAGAGTTTCCTCATTGCAATTCAGATTTGGGTCCAGGACAGGTTAGTTTGTTTCATATCATAGTTATGGCATTAAGATCATTTGTGTCCATTATTATCAAGCATCATGCTAAATTGCTAAGTACTGCTCTACTTTTTGCACGATAAGTTCCAAAAAAAGGCATCTGATACAGTTGATGTTTGGCAGCTACGGTTGTCTACATCTGTTGTAAACCTTTTCATGATTTGGCAGATCCATTGAAATAATGCTCTCCTACCTCCTCCAACAGGGGGAATCTGGTTGGGAATAAGCACATAGAAAAACTAGAAGTGAGAATGGAGCCAAACAGAACCTTGGGGGAGCCTAGGCTAATATACGGGATAAATGACGTGTTTACTTTTGGTTGGGCGGCTAGGTTTCCCAGCCACTGCTGCGGAGGTGCGGCGCTTCGGTCGTCTCGCCCGTTTCCTCTCTCCCACTCCACTCCCTTCCCCACTGCGGCGCACCTTTGCAGAAGTAGTGGCGATGGGCTCCAAGCCAGATCGCCGGGGGGGAAAGCCTCCCATGGAGCCGCCGCGGGACCGCAACCGTGGCCGCGCCGACGACGAGGGGGTTTGGGGGCCACCGCCTGCGTGGTGGCTCAAGGAACAGGAAAGGAAGAAAAAGAAGAAGGCGGAGTACAAGCAACGTGGCCTCGAGCTCAAGCGCAAGGGGATGCAACCTGCGACGGGCGGCGACCGGGGCGGCGACTCCCACGCGAAGAAGAAAACCAAGCCGGCGGGGGCGGCGGCCTCCAAGCTGCCTCTCCCGCCCAGATCTGAGGTGCCGGACTCATCCAAGGGCACGGAGGCGGAGCCAATCCCGATCGAGGAAGCGGACGGACCTGAATGCTTCCGATGCGGGCGCACGGGCCACTTCCAGAACCTTCGCACCTTCAAGCCCTTGTGTGTGGTGTGCACCAAGGAGGGGCACACGTCTGCGCAGTGCCCGACCCGCGGCAAGCCTCTGCTCCTCCAAACCATGGGGCACGCCATCTCCGGCGAGGGTTTCTTTTGCCTCCAGTACCCGGATGATTCGCGGGAGGAGCCGCAGATCCAGCTGGGGGCCAACGCGGCCGTGCTCTCCATGCCTTCCGGTGCGCTCACCCAAGAGATTCTACAAGTGGAGCTGCCACACCTCTTCGAGGGCGAATGGGACTGGCAGATCCCAGCTATGGAGGGAGGGGCGTTCTCGGTGGTCTTCCCTGACCCGGTGGTGCTCCGGATGGCAACAAGGAGCGGCAAGCTGTTCCTCTCCCTCAACAACCTCATGGTGGACATTCGCGACGCGGTCCTCGACGCCCCCAAGGGAATGGCGATGCCGGAGCTGTGGGTCAAACTGGGGGGAATCCCTCCCAAGCAACGACGCTCTGACCTGCTCATGGCGGCCACAACCATGCTTGGCCGTCCCTTGCTGGTGGATGAGGAGTCCCTCATTCGTCCGGGGCCTGTACGTATGCGTTTCGCATGCCGCAACCCCCGCAAGCTGCATGGTCTGGTCCAGATCTGGTTCAATGGCGAGGGCTTCAACATCACCATCGACCCAGAACTTCCCCCGGAGCAACTCACGGCACCTGCCCTGCCTTCTCCAAGCCCTCCTCCTCCAAACCAAGGCGGGGGCGGGGAGGGGCGTGACGGCAACCTGGGCGGCGACAAGGAGGCGGATGCAAGCATGAAGGATGATTCCATCGATACGGCGGCATGGGAGAAGCTGGGCATCACTGACAAGGGCAGGGCGACGAACCGGGCGCCGTTGCCTTCGATGGAGCTGCCGCCGACTGGGGGGTCCACGGAGCTGGACCTCTCCATCCCCAACCAGTATGGCTCAAACCTGGGCTCGGTCACGTCCCCCCGGTGCGGGCGGTGGCGGAGCCTGGCGTGGGGCAGATGGAGGAACCGCTGGGGGAGGCACGCACTCCCATGGCGGTGTCCACGGAGTCGCTGCCGCTTGCCTCGCGGTCTCCTTCCCAAGGGGGCCGCAGCTCCAACAAGCTCGCGGCGGTGAAACAACTCAAGAAGGTGGCCGTGCGCAAGGTTAGCACGGAGGCGGTCCGTGTGGCGGAGCTCCAGGGCGCGCCGGTGACTCCCCGGCAGGCGGTGATGGCGCTGGCCGTGCCCACCCCCGACCCGATCGCGCAAGAGGTGGCCAAGACGGTGGCCGTCCCGAAGGCTAAGCGTTCCAAGGTCGTCGTGGACGGGTAGGTGGCCCCTGTGCGGGTCAGCGCGCGGGCCAAGGGCGCCAAAGGAAACATGCCTTCGCTCCAACGGGCCCAACTCCTCCAAGCACAGAAGAATCTGGAAACCTCAGGTAATCCATTGCCCCGCTTTTCGATTCTGGATTCTTTCTCGGATGAGCACCTAGGTGAGGTGTTGGTGGAGAGTGGGGTGGAACCAATTGGGGAGGGCGGGGTTAGCGAGCTAATCTCGCTGGTGCGCGCTAAAGAGCTGGCTCAGGCGGCACTCGCAGCGGCGGCTGCTCAACACGCGGAGCGTCTGGCTGTCGAGGAGGAGCCCTCGACGTCGCTCAGACTCCGGCCAGAAGGGGAGACAGCAACAGGGGTTGCTGCTCCTCCCTCGCCTCGCTGCGGCAAGGTGAGGAGCATGGCCAAGGCGATCACCTCGAGGGGTGTACGCCTGCGAAACCGCGTCATCTAGATGCGGATGCTCATTTGGAACATCCGTGGCTTCGGCCACTCGGGGCGCCGCACCCAACTTAGAGACTACATCAGGAAAGAAGGGATAGATATAGTCGGGCTCCAGGAAACCATTAAAGCTGATTTTCATCATCATGACCTCGTAGCCATAGACCCTTTGGAGCGTTTCATTTGGCAACACAGTCCGGCTATTGGGCATTCGGGTGGCATGCTACTAGGCTTTTGCAGTGCCATGTACGAGGTGCTATCCTAGGAGGTAGGCACCTTCTTTATTGCAGCCAATATTCGCGTGAGAGCTTCGCTACGCGAGCTCGTGATCCTGCAAGTGTATGGACCAGTAGATCACTCACGTTCGGCAGAGTTTCTGGGAGAACTCGAAGCCAAGGTGCTGGCAGTCGCCGCATCCCAAGTCCCGCTCCTAGTGGGTGGCGATTTTAACCTCATCAGATCGAGCGCGGACAAAAACAACGACAATATCAACTGGTCAAGGGTGACCTTGTTCAACAGCGCAATTGCGTCAATGTCACTTAGGGAAGTGGCACGTACGGGGGCAAGGTACACTTGGACCAACAAGCAACTAGCCCCGGTGCGGTCCGTCTTGGATCGCGCGTTCATGTCTCCGGAATGGGAAGTGGTGTTCCCATTATGCTCGCTCCTTGCTGAAACAAGGATCGGCTCGGACCATGTCCCACTCATCTTATCTTCAGGGGAGGATAGGATTCGTCGTAGTCCACGTTTCTTTTTCGAAACAGCGTAGTTCGAGGTACCTGATTTCGACAACATCTTTCGGGAAAGATGGTTGAGAAGTGTTCAAGCCACGGGCCAGCAGCGCGGCCCTATGGAATTTTGGACAGCGGTCGGGGGACGACTACGTGCAAGCCTCAAGGGATGGGGTGCGAACCAGGGACGTGACGAGAAAGTTTTGAGGGCGAGACTTCTCGATGAGATTGCAACCCTCGATACTCAAGCAGACTCGCGTCCTTTCTCGGAGCAAGAATGGGCGCATCGATACGCCTTGGAAGGGCAAGTCGAGGCGCTGCTCCGATCCGAGGAGGAATATTGGAGACGTCGAGGAGGACTTAAGTGGACGCTCAAGGGCGATGCGAACACTGGCTACTTCCACGCGTACGCGAATGGTCGTCGCAGGAAATGCCTAATCCTGAGACTGCAGACGGAACAGGGGATCCTTCTCCAGCAATCAGAGACTAGCAAACACATCTACGACTTTTACATAAGTCTGATGGGGACCGACGAGCCTCAGCGCGCCAGGCTGAGTGAGGACGCCTGACTGCCAGCTCAAAAGGTCTTGGAGTCGGAGAACGAAGAGCTGGGGCTCGCGTTTCTCCCCAAGGAGATCGACGAGGCTCTCCAAAGCATGAAATCAGACACGGCACAGGGGCCCGATGGGTGACCGGTGCCGATGTTTAAACGCTTTTGGCCATTGTTGCGCGACCCCATCTTCGCGGTGTGCAATGGATTCATGCGTGGTTTTGTGGACATCGCTAGGCTAAACTACGGCGTGCTCTCCCTAATTCCGAAAGTGGCGGGTGCGGATAATATCCGCCAATACAGACCAATAGCGCTCATTAATGTGCCTTTCAAAATATGCGCCAAGGGTTGCGCCACTCGGCTTACTCCGATACCACACCGCACAATTAGTCGTTCCCAGTCGGCCTTTATCCGCGGCAGGAACATTTTGGAGGGCCCATTAGCGCTACAAGAGACCCTCCACGAACTTAGACGCACGCGCGAACCGGCGATTTTACTTAAATTAGACTTCGAAAAAGCTTACGACCGCGTCAACTGGGATTTCCTCAGACAAATCCTGCTGAGCAGAGGTTTCTCGCCGATGTGGGTGCACAGAGTCATGCAGTTGGTCTCGGGGGGCCAAACTGCGGTCTCGGTGAACGGAGAAGTAGGGCACTTCTTCCGGAACAAGCGCGGCCTACGACAGGGTGATCCCATGTCACCGCTCCTGTTCAATTTTGTGGCAGATGCGCTTGCGACCTTGCTGCGGAAAGCAACGGAGGCAGGCCATATCAAAGGGGTGTTGGGGCACCTCATCCCAGGGGGGATATCGCACCTGCAATACGCCGACGACACGCTCCTGCCGTTCCAACCAGACCTGCACAGCGTGGCCACGATCAAAGCCCTGCTGATTAGCTTTGAACTTATGTCGGGGCTTAAGATCAACTTCCACAAATGCGAAGTGATGCCCATGGGACTCGAGCCGTCAGATAGTAGGCGTATCGCGGACCAGCTCAACTGCAAACTAGGCAAACTTCCGTTTACTTACCTTGGGCTCCCGTTGGATGCCAAACGCATCTCAATAGATGGCTGGGCGCCACTCTGGACCAAGGTGGGTGGGCGGGTCTGTCCGTGGAGGGGAAAGTTCCTCTCTTCTGCAGCCCGACTAGTGCTCACAAACGCGAGCCTGTCCTCGCTGCCGCAATTCGCAATGGGGCTGTTCCTCTTGGCTGAAGGGGTGCACGCTAAGATGGACACACCACGGTCCCGTTTCTTTTGGGAAGGTGCGGGACCCAAACGCAAGTACCACATGGTCAGATGGGACGCGGTGTGCAGACCCAAGGACCTAGGGGGGCTAGGGATCACAAACACTCGGATCCTCAACATTGCACTCATGTGCAAATGGATCTGGAAGTTGTCGCAGGGGGCGACCGGTCTATGGGTGGACATACTGCGCACCAAGTATTTCCCCAACGGGAATTTTTTCAAAGGCAGGCCGCGGGGCTCTCCCTTCTGGAACGACCTCCAAGCGGTGCGCCCGTCTTTCGCCCTTGGCGCCAAGTTCATCGTTGGGAACGGGCGCTCGACCCGCTTCTGGCTTGACCTATGGCTGGGAGCGCAGCCCCTTTGGGCCCAATTTCAGGACTTGTACACCCTGGCGGTCAACCCGGAGACGACGGTAGCGACGGCCCTAGCCGCGGCCCCCCCTGCGATTCACTTCCGTCGAGAGCTAACGGACCTTGAACAAGCACACTTTGAGGAGCTGCATGCCTTGACACAATCGGTGACGCTGTCCCCTTCCGCGGACACGGTCACTTGGGCTCTCTCCCCCTCCGGAAAATTCACGGTCAAATCCCTATACCGCAGGCTATGCCAAGCTCAGGGACCGGCATTCCCAATGCCGACCGGTCTGTGGAACGCCCGTATTCCGCTTAAAGTCAAGGTGTTCTTCTGGCAACTTTTCCGCAATAGACTTCCCACATCGGCTAATGTTGCAAAACGCAACGGCCCGTCCTCCGGCTTATGCGCCATTTGTAATACCATGGAGGATGCGAATCATGTGTTCTTCCGCTGCCCCCTAGCGCGGTTTGCATGGAGCGCAGTCCGAGCGGCGTCCAACACACATTGGGACCCGCAATCGGCCGCTGACCTAGCGGCCATTGTTGCGTCGACGTCGGGTGGCAGTAAACGCGTGCTTTGGAGCTGCCTAGGTGCCCTAGCCTGGGCAATGTGGCTTACAAGGAACAACCTTGCCATTGAGGGAATCTTCCCATCACACCCTGCTAATATTCTTTACAAATGCAACCTGCTTATGCAGCAGTGGAGTCCGTTGGCGAAGCACAAGGATGCTGAGAAGATGAAGCAAGCTCAAGACCGTCTTCGCCAAGTCTACGTTTTGGCTAGGGAGCCGTCCGCCACTTCTACGACGTGAAGTGGTTCTTTTGTCTTGCGAGCGAGCCTGCGTGCTCTATGCTCTTGGCCTTTGGCATGTAATAGACTCTCTCTGATCACTATTGGCCGCTGGCCTGTCCGTGACCCTGCTGTGCTTGCGCGCCAGCGTAACCGGAGCCTCCGCGCTCGTGACCTTGCTGTGCTTCCATGCCAGCGTAACCTGAGCCTCAGCGCTTGAGTCGTTTGTCCTAGTCCTCGTTTGTAAACGCTGAATAAGTTTGTGGGCTTTATTAAGTTAAAGCCGGACGCTTCTAGCGTCTCCGTTCTAAAAAAAAAACTTTTGGTTGGGCTGCACCAGAACTACATCACAACTGATGTCCATTCTCAATCCAGCATACAATGTTCGGTAGCTACAATTGCCTGCATCTGTTTTAAGCCATTTAAATGTTCTGTTACAACGTCAACATGAAGATGATATAGTTCATGCACATCTGTTTTCCATGTGGGGCATGTTTTTTTTTGTCGGCCCGAACCACTTTATTACTTAAGCAAAACCGAGTAGTACAACAAGAAGAGAAGAGGTACAAAGGGGGGGTGGAGTGGCTATTATAGCAAAATTTTCTAATACATCATATCTCGCATCTAAAATGAAACAACATTGTAGCCCAATCACGGAGCAGGTCCTGCCTGTAACTATTTTTGCATCCGTACGCCCACATTTTGAGATCAGCCTTTGCAGCTCTGGCAAGGGTGTTGAGGCCTTGGGCTTCATCCAGAAAACTTTTGCATTTCCCTGCTTCCAAATATTCCAAAGGATGGCCAAGATCACGGTTGTTCTAGTTATATTGGACAAAGCGTCATGCCAAAGGAGTTCCAGAGTTTGAGGGGAGCCCTCATGTAAGTTGCCAAGCTCATCCCAAAGTGGTTTTAGCAGTTGACCATTGAACAGAAGATGGTGAATGCTCTCATGGTGGTTGCAAAAAGGGCAAGAATCAGAGGAAGCAATGGACCGACGGAAGCGCCTCTCGTTGGTTTACAAGTGGTCCTTGTGCGCCAGCCAAATTAAAAGAAGACTTGACATTTGTTGGGCGGAATTTTTTTCCAGATAGCAGTGGCCATGCATGTTGAGAACTCCAGGACGCCCTGCATGCTAGCTTGGTGGTTAGGGCTTTGCCCCCTTTCCTAGTAAACCTTTTTTCAGCAACCTGCGAGTTCAACTTAATCGAGGCCATAATAATACGCTAGCAATCTGTTCATGTTCAGCACGGTGGGAGATGTTGTTGCAGAAACGGAACCACTACTCGCCGACGATCACCGGAGACAAGGTCGGAGGGGTAGAGGATGAACACAGAGAATTTCCAGGCGCACAAACACCTACGCCGCACGAACGGCCCCTGTGTATTTCCAGCGAGCTCGAACTCGACTCACCCTGTTACAATGACCAACACCCGGGTTTTATACCCAGGCACACGATGGACACTCTCCACGCCCCTTCCTGCTCGCGCCCACGACCCAGCTCACTCTGGCCGCGTCCTCCGCGCGCGCCCGCGACGTGCGCGACGCGCCGAGCCTTCCCGATCGCCACGCTCCCCCCTAACCTGATCTCTCTAACAGACACACATATTCACACGCACCCCGTGCACTACACACACACACACACACGACCTGGCCGGGCTCTCCACGCACACGACGCGCACAACCGCACGCAAAGCAGGCCTGCCCAACAGCTTGCAACGACCAGCACCGAGCTCCAACGTCCTGGCGTGGTTTACGGCTAACAGGAGAGTCTATGGTTCAAGTTAATCGAGGCCATAATAATGCTGACTCCTACCTCCTCCAACCTGCACGACGCCGCCGACTTCATCCACTTCCACGTCGTCTGCAAGCCATGGCGCGGCTCATGGTTCCCCACGGCGACGACCAAGTCTCAGTTCCTGCCATGGCTCCTCGCGGCGACGAAGGAAGACTCGACGTGCCTGGAGATGAGATGCCTAGGCCTCGGGGAAACTGGGTGACCAGCTCAGCTAGCGGGACAATGTGGTTCCTGACCATCGAACGCCTCCGCCCTGGCCTCCACGAAGCTTTCACCGGAGCCGACGCCACACACCTGCCTCCCACGCGAAACCTCAGCGTCTGGGAGAAACAGCGACTGTCTCCATGGCGTCATCTACGGCGACGGCACAACCCTTCTCTACAGCATCTACTTCGCCGGCACCGGCCATTTGATGGCAACACTCCTTCACCCAGGCGACGCAGAGTGGACCCTCGTGGTGAGGACAATTGAGCGGCCCTACAGGTTCAGGCATTTTGTTCCGTTCTTTGTCGCGTACCACTGCGGCAAGATCCGGCTGGAAGTGGAGGCTGACCTATGCCGCATCGTGGCGCCCAATAGCGATGACACTCACGGCGTGTTGATCCCAAGGCCAGCGACACCGACGGTGTAGGTGCGGCCCTATATGGAAATATGAGCAATTTACCAAATGATTTTATGAATAGAAATATTAGATAAAGCATGAGGTCTCGGTAACTCATGATTTGAGACCATAAGACTGCTTTCACGCACCACCTCTTATAATGGATACCCTTAAACATAGAAGGTCTTATGAAAGCAGCAAAACCACTTGGTGTAAATTGCCTATGCTAAGATTTTTGGATTGTTGAAAATATAAGCAATTTATCGAATGATTTTATTAATAGAAATATTAGATAAAGCAAGACTAATATAACAGGGATAAAACTAGTCATGCGATCTGACAGAGAGAAGGTAAATAACATCTGCATATATGAATTGTAACCAAGCTTCTTATCTAGAGCAGACAGTAGGGCAAGTTTCCTGTATAAAGTAGAACATAACATATCTAGGGCAAACACCAGAACAAGGAACTGTGGCAGGACCTCAAAGAAAAAGGAGAAGAACACATACGGGACAACAACAACAACACTGGACTTTTCGTCGGTGTCCTCGCCAGCCATGTCATCGAGGAGTTTGTCGACGTCGGGGAAGAAGTCATCGTCGGGGAAGAAGTCGTCGTCGGGGAAGTGGTCGTCAGAGTCCGGGGCATCCGTGACGAAGAAGTCAATAGTCGCGCTGAGCGCTCACCAGAAACCTTATCACCCTTCTCCCGTACAGGACTCAAAGAGATGCGGTTTCGGAGGTCTACTGTCCCAACTCGCGGTGCACGCCGCGAGCCGGGATGAGGAAGATAGCAGCAGCCCAGAGATTGGAACCGATGGCGAGAGGAAGAAGAAGTTCTGGTGCATCTCTCTGAGAGAAGCGACCTCCCTTTTATAGGCGCAAGAGAAGGAGGCGAGAGGCTGCGCCGGAAGCTGAAGGGAAGGGAGATGAAACGAACAGGCAACAGCCGAAGGATGCTCCCGAGTGACATTTCGTATACCCGTAGTGCGTGGCAAAAATTTAGACATCGGCTCGTTCCCGCAACCCGTGGCGTGTCGTGCCGGTCGTGTCGTGGCGATGCGAGGTGTGGCGGGCGGCGGAGGAGGAGCGCCCATGGATGTCCCTCTTGTTCATGCTCATAAAAGTGGGGAAAAAACCTCCCTTATAAGGAGGTCCAACTCCCACTAAACTAGCAATGTATGACTAAACTTTAGTAGTATCCCTTGCCTTGCACAAATGGGCTAAGTGAGCCTCTAGGATTTATTTAGGAATTTTCGAAATAGTTATTAGGCTATCCCAAAATAGACTAAATTCCAGCAATCCCCCATCAGATTCCAGAGGCACACAGAAATTTGTTTGGTTCCAAAACACTGTTTTATATACTGGTATGCAGTGGAGACTGTTAAGTTAAACTTCCACTTAGAACTCTATGCTATACTAGTAAGCAACTTGAACAGTGGACCGGGCCTTGAACTGCAAGTTTTATGCGAATCTAGCTTCACACAAAGCCTTGACCGATACTAGGCTACCGTGGGTCTTCCCCGTAGGTGGAGCTTATGCGTCATACTCCATGACCTTTCATGAGTTTACTAGAGAGAACCCTACTCTCATAGATTGCGATGTTTAACAATTAGACTCATATAGGTGTGTTCTTTAAAAGATATTCTGCAGGACAACATCTCTGCTTAAAGGAGCCACTTAGAACACATTAGCATATTCATCAACCTGCCATGCAGATTAAGAGAGTATTGCATCTTCATGGAGTGGTATTGTTAATAGTAAGGATACTCTCCTCTCAGTTGATCAATAGCTTGTCTTCCACATCTAATTCACGGGATCTTCGATCACAAAGAATGGGTTGACACTGTGAACAACTCATATTGTGGTTCTCATACCATCTCCCTCGATGCATTATCTATCACATTACGTGATAGACCCTTAGTAAAAGGACCTGCCAGATATTTAGACGTTTGGATATAATCCAATGCAATAACTCCGAAGTTCCTCATTTTTCTGACAGAGTTTAACCTTCTCTTAGCGTGTCTTCATGACTTCATGTTATCCTTTGAGCTGCTCACTTTCGTGATCATAGTTTGATTGTCGCAGTTCATAAGGATACCCGGTACAGGTTTCTCAACAACCGGCAGGTCATTCAAGAGCCGACGAAGCGAATCTGCTTCGACCGTAGCTGTATCTAGTGCTGTGAGTTCTGCTTCCATTGTTGACCTCGTTAAGATGGTCTGCTTGCAAGACATCCAAGAAACAACGCCACCTCCATGTGTGAATACATATCCGCTCGTGGCCTTTATCTCATCAGCATCTGAGATCCAATTTGAGTCACTATACCCTTCAAGCACCTTTGGGTGCCCAGTGTAGTGAATTCCATAATTCGTAGTGTCTTTCAAATAACCCAAAACTCTCTCTAGAGCTTTCCAATGCACATCTCCTGGTTTTGAGACAAACCGGCTCAGTTTGCTAATAGCAAAAGAGATATCAGGTCTTGTAGCACTGGTTAAATACATAAGTGAGCCAATAATCTGAGAATATTTCAGTTGGTCTCTAGCAATTCTTCGATTCTTTTGAAGCAGCACGCTGGGATTATATGGTGTTGGAGAAGGCTTGCAGTCACCATAGCCAAAGCGACTCAATATATTTTCCACATAGTGAGGTTGAAGAAATGTAATCCCACCATCATCGTCTCCCAACAACTTGATGTTCAGAATGACATCAGCCACTCCTAAATCCTTCATCTCAAAACAGCAAGATAGAAAATCCTTGACTTCCTTAATAACATTCAAATTTGTTTCAGAAATCAGTATGTCATCAACATACAAGCAAAGGATAACTCCCTCGCCCCCACCATGGCAATAGTACACACATTTGTCAGCTTCGTTTACACCAAGCCTGCATCCATTAAAGTTCTTTCAAACTTCTCGTGCCACTGTTTGGGTGCTTGCTTGAGTCCATACAAGGACTTCAGCAACTTGCACATTTTTCCTTCCTGACCATCTAGTACAAACCCATCTGGTTGTTTCATATAAATTTCCTCGTCCAACTCTCCATCTAGGAAAGCAGTATTAACATCCATTTGATGAACGAGAAGACCATGTGAGGCAGCTAGTGAAAGTAGAACTCGAATAGTGGTCAGTCGAGCCACATGTGAGTAAGTATCAAAGAAGTCTTCACCTTCCTTTTGGGTATAACCCTTAGGCACAAGCCGAGCCTTGTAGTTTTCAATAGTACCATCAGGCCTAAGCTTCTTCTTGAATACCCATTTGCATCCTATAGGTTAGCACCCATAAGGACGGTTAGTTATCTCCCAAGTTTCATTCGCCAAGATGGAATTCATCTCGCTACGAACCGCTTCCTTCCAGTAGTCAGCATCTTCAAATGCATAGGCCTCTGAAATAGAACTGGGAGTGTCATCTATGAGATACACAAGAAAATCATCACCAAAGGACTTTGCAGTCCTCTATCTCTTGCTCCTAGTAGGAACTTCATTGTTCTCCTCCACATGATTTTCAAAGTGTTCCATCAAAATGGCAGGTTCAGTAATTGTAACTGGTTCCTGATTTGATGAACTAGGCATCTCCTGATTAGATGAGGTAGCCATATCCTTCATGGGAAAGATATCTTCAAAGAAAGTCTCATCATTTGAATCCATGATCGTACCGACATGCATGTCAGGTACCTTGGATTTTACAACCAAGAATCTATAACCAATGCTATGAAAAGCATATCCCAGGAAAACACAATCCACGATCTTTGGTCCAAGCTCGCGCTTCTTTGGAATTGGCACATTGAATTTCGCCAAACAACCTCAGGTTCATAGATAAGAGAGCTTTAATCCTTTCTTCTAACATTCCTGGAATGGCGTTATCTCTTTGTTCTTTGTGGGGGCTCGGTTTAAGACATGACATGCAGTCAATATCGCCTCCCCCCACAATGTCTTGGAGAGACCCGATGTGTCTAATAGGTCATTCATACAAATTGTATGGTTGACCATGACAGCTTTTCCAGGTTGAAAAGTGCAGCGGTGCAGATAATTACTAGAGGATCGGCACACAAGTACTCCATTACCCAATATGGCCACCGGATGAAGAGGTTGGGTCCAGTCAGAGAAGATGTTGCAGCACTTCTTCCATTGTGGAAGGTCCAAGTCGGTGCATTCTTTATCAAGGATCGGGACACAAGGGTCGTTCTGCTTAGCGGTCGTCTTCGCCATCGCTTGTACGCACTTGATGTATCGGGCACACCACCCATGTAGTCTTCTCCTCAGGCGTTCAGTGGTCTTCGTGTGTCGCCCACGCACTGGCATGCGCGCCTTGGTCATCATGCGGCTCCTATAGTTCGTCATGTGTTGCATCGTCATGAACTACCAGTTGTGTCCAATAAATCTGCTGAAACCGTCTGTGATGCCTGTCAGCAGGGCAAGAGTCACCAACTTCCATTTTCAGAGTCTAGTCGTGTTGTGAAACATCCTCTTGAGCTTGTGTTTTCTGATGTATGGGGTCATGCCCAGACGTTTGTTAGTGGCCACAATTATTATGTCAGTTTTATTGATGCTTATAGTCAGTTTACTTGGTTGTATCTTATTAAGCGCAAGTCTGATGTGTTCGATGTTTTTATTCAGTTTCAAGCACATGTTGAGCGTCTCCTTAAGCAGAAAATCATCCATGTTCAATCTGACTGGGGGTGAATACCACAACCTCAACTCTTTCTTTAACAAACTTGGGATTTCGCATCGCGTGTCTTGTCCTCATACACGTCGGCAAAACGGAACTGCCGAACACAAGCATCGTCATCTCGTTGAAACTGGCCTAACCTAGCTCGCTCATGCATCCGTTCCGTTTCGGTTTTGGAGTGATGCTATTTCCACAGCTTGTTTTCTCATAAATAGGCTTCCCTCACGACTCCTGAAAATGCAAACTCCGCTTGAACTCTTGCACAAAGAGACTCCAGACTACACTTTTTTTAAGGTGTTTGGGTGTGCATGTTGGCTTCACCTTCGCCCATATAACAAGCGTAAGTTAGAGTTTCGGTCTAAGAAGTGCGTCTTCCTGGGGTACTGTTCTCTTCACAAAGGGTACAAGTGCCTCCGTGTTCCTACCAATCGCGTCTACATCTCTCATGATGTGGTGTTTGATCAAAACATGTTTCCTTTTCGCGCACTTCCGACAAACTCTACCATTACCTCACAACCGGTGCACATGTCCACACCTTTGCATGATCAATTTGTGGATGTTGCATATGCCCCTGCGTTGTTGCCTAATCATGCTGCAGGTATTGGACGTGCCGCTCGTTTTGAGCTTCTTGATGAACATGAAACCGACGCGGCAGCTCCTGCTCGGGATGTGCATGTGCCATGCATATCGGGTTCGACCCGCGTACCCGCCCCCGCATCGCCACTGGAGGCTGCCGTGCGGGCGCTGGTCTCGCCTGGCCCACGGGTGGCCTCGCCTGGCCCGCCACTGGCCTCGCCCAGTCCTTCGGCTGGCGCCCCGCCTGGCCCATCAGCCGGCGCTCCACCCGACCCAGGAGGGGTCACGCCCGACCTGGAGGCATCTTCGCCTCGGTCGGCGGTTGCTTCGACCGGCCTGGAGCAAGATCCGGTCAGTCCCGCCTCGGTTGCTAGTGGGCTGGCCTCGCCTAGCTCGTCGTCGTCAGTGAGCCCTAGTGCGAGCTCTCCCGATGCTGCAGCCTCATCTCCATCACCGGTTGCGTTGGTCTCGCCGGCACGGCCTGTGGTCCCTCTTCGTCCTCGTACACGGAGTCAGTCGGGCATTTTCTGTCCGAAGGAACGCAAGGACGGGACTGTGGCGTGGCTAGCCGCGTGCATGGCTCACATTGCTGCTGATCCTACTGCCGAGCCTCGACATTTCCAGGCTGCACTGAGTATTCCACACTGGCACGCTGCTATGCAATAGGAGTTTCAGGCTCTCCAGAAAAATGACACTTGGCAGCTTGTTCCTCCAGTATCTGGTGTCAATGTTCACTAGTAGAAAACCGGCCTTTTGTCCCAGTTAATAAGGGCCTTTAGTCCCGGTTCATGAACCGGGACTAAAGGGTCGTTACTAATACGTCCCCCCTTTAGTCCCGGTTCAAACCAGAACCGGGACAGATGGGCCTCCACGTGGCCGCTGCCGGCAGCCCAGGCAGGGGGGCCTTTGGTCCCGGTTGATGACATAAACCGGGACCAAAAGGCTTCCACGCATCAGCAGCTGGCTGGAGCTGAGGTTTTTCTTTTTTTTAAAAGTGGTTGTTTTAGGGGTTTAGGGTGTTATTTTTAGGTTGTTATTAGCTAGCTAATAGAGAGAAGTGTCCTCTCTTATATCTTTATCCGTGGTTTACCAACGCTACTGCTATGTTCATTTCACCCGCAGATATATATATAATAACTCATGCATGCTCGCATCATACATCATCATATATAATAACAAGTCCTACTAATTAATCAAGCATCATCATACAACTTCCATTTCACATAGATCTGAATGTATGAGTTCTAGTGGTGCAAGACTTTTCGTTTCTGCAGTCGTGTGAGACTTACGAGGTTGCTTAGCTTGCACACAAACTTGACACTTAGATCCCTTGACAGTGGTGAAACAAGGGATTAAGTTCAATTTGGCTAGTCGTGACATGCAACCAAAGTTAACATGACAGAGACGTGAATGCCGCACATTTGATTCACTATTGTTGCAAACATGATTAACAACTTTATTGCAAACATCTGACAAGGATAAACGAAACAGGCCTCCTGACTCATAGCCTTTACCAACAAAGATTCCATACTTGGATATTACAAATTTATTTGACTCAAAGACAAGATTGTAGCCATCTCTGCATAGAAGAGATCCGCTAACAAGGTTTTTATTGACGTAGGGGACATAATGCACGTTCTTCAGCCGCACGATCTTCCCCAAAGTAAACTTCAGATCGACCGTGCCGACACCACGAACAGAAGCACTTGAACCGTTGCCCATCAGCACGGTGGATGTCCCCGCGGTCTGATAAGACGAAAACATGGTAATATCACCGCAAACATGCACATTAGCACCCTGTGAGTAACCAAGAGAATGACATACTGAAAGAATAGTGGGAAATATAACATACCCGGCTTCCTTCATGTCAGTGTCACCAATGACAACATTAGCAGTCTTGCCGCCTTTTCCAAGATGACGCTTGTCATAACAATTAGGGCGGCTAGGAGCCCAATGATCAGGATCTCCATACACATGACAAACACCTATCTTCTCGTCATTCTTCTTCTTAAAGTTGGTGTACTGTATAGCCTTGTTCTTCCCATCAAACTTTGCTTTACCATCAAACTTGCCCTTGTTCTTGAACTTGTGGGGCTGGAAGTTTTTCTTCTGTACCAGATTGGCACTAGATTCTCCCTCAATACCTCGAGCACGTGTGTCCTTTGCTCTCGCCTTTTCTTCCACATCAAGACTACCAATGAGATCCGAAACGGAAAACTCCTGCCTCTTATGCTTCAGTAAGGTAGCAAAGTTCCTCCATGAAGGAGGAAGCTTAGTGATGATGCCTCCGGCAACAAACTTGTCCGGTAGCATACAACTGAAGTGCTGAAGTTTTTTAGCAAATGACTGTATCTCGTGAGCTTGCTCAACCACGGAGCGCTCTTCAGTCATCCTGTAGTCATAGAATTGTTCCATGATGTACATCTCAGTGCCGGCATCGAGATCCCAAAATTGGCCTCGAGTGCATCCCACATATCTTTTCCATTGTCAATTGACGCATAAGCATCAACTATGATCTCACCAAGAACACTCAAGAGAGCAGCCTTTTAAACAGAGTATCCATTTTCTAAAAAGCTTGTTCCTGTTGGGCATCATACCCCCCTTCGGGTTTGCCAAGAGTGGTGTCATATACGTATAAAATGATGGTGGTTCGCCATAAACCGACTAAATTCAAGCACTTGAGTCCCGCGGTGAGCTTCTATGGGCGTCGATCCAGGGCCCGCAGTGTGACACTTTTGAGCCCGGCAGGGGCGCCTACATTCGCGACATCACAGTGTTTGTCCACGCACTTGAGGAGCTATTTGTGTCAACTTCACAGTTGTAGGAGAAGACGACGAGATGGGTGAGGAAGGACGTGCATACCCTCGCCGATCGCAATCTGCCTATCACATTGAAGACCGCTCAGCTGTGACACAGGTCTCACATGTTATCAGCCATATGATCATAGAGACGACGCATGCCCATGAGGATGATATTCTCACTAATCTCAACAAGCTGATTCGGGAAGGGCACAGTCTGGAGGTCAGCTTGGTCAAGGAGGGGCAGCCGTGACAGTGTCGATGCCCGATGTATCTAAAAAACTAGATTTTCATTTTTGCATTGTTTTATAAATGAGGCACGTATATGGCGAACCACCATCATTTTGTAACGTAAGGTCAGCACGCTCCTCTCTCCCGCTCCCCACGCCACCCCCACGAGCGTCCATGGAGAACCCTAGCATCCCGCCGGTCTCCGCCCATCCCGTTCCTCCTCCGCCACCGCCGTCGGCGCGCGCTGACGGGCATAGCCCGGTCGGCGTTGGCAGAGACGGGGCCTTCTCTCCCTCCTGCGAGGTCGTCGTGCCGCGTGGCGTTTCCTCCTGGTGGTGGCGTGGCATGAGCATGGGGTGCGGCGGCGTTGCCGTGCATGCTGGCGGTAGCGTTGTGGCGTGCAACAGCAGTGCGGGGGGGGGGGGGGCACTGCACATTGGTGGGTGGTTGCGTGCTCTGGGAGTGTTGCAGTCTGGCCTTCATGTTCGGCGACGAGCAGGCGGGGCGCTGGCGCTCCTGGCTGGCCGGCGCCCTGACCCCTTCTTGCTAGTGTGCGGGGGCTTGGGCGGTGGTTGCCGCGTCCCCTTCCCGCGGGCATGAGGCAATGGATGTGGGGATGGTGGCGGCGATCTTGGTGCTAAACGAGGTTGGTGGTGCACTTCACGAGGAACCGCCGGAGGAGGTGGCTGGCGTGATGGCTGGCTGCCATGGGCGTTTGGATTTGGACTGCCCGGTCCTCCTGGTTACGTGCGTTGGTAGTGGCTCGGCGTCGCGGGTGAGCCTCCGGCCGAAGTTTCACGTGGTCCTTCCACCCGGGGCTGGCTATTCCTAGTGCTTGCTCTGGCGCTCGGCATCTTGGAGTTGGATTTGCTGGCTCTAGGCCACCTCCGGTCATGCCTAAGCGGATTCTTGTGGCCTCGATCGGTGGCATCCTCACATTATAGCGTCGGTTGGGAGATCGTGGCGTCTTAGAGAGGGATCGTTATGCCATCGTACGGATCAGTGCAATTGGCCACGAGCATGGCGACGTGTGAGCTCGGCAAAGGCGAGGCTTGCTTGACAATGGCCATCGGTAGTGGACTGGCTTGGGATGCCGGCGTGGGTGTTTCCTACGGTGAAGATGCTGACCCATATCTAGTGGCTGATGCCGGGCTTGGAGTAGATGGAGTGCCTCTACTCCTCCTACCGTGATTGGTGTACTGTGGTGGGGGTGGTTGACGGTATCCTGAGACATGGATGCCGAGGCGGCGGCCCCGGTTGGAGGTCCATATGATTGGCTCAGGTGTAGCGGCAGGGGGCTCGCGCTCCCATCCTGTCGTTGGCAGTAGCGATGTCCAGATCTGTAACTGGATGGTTGTGCTCGTCGCGGTGGTTCTGGGTTCCTCACCATGGCAGGGGTGAGCTGCCGAGCGAAAGTTTCACGCTTTCGCGCCGCCGACGGTGACGGTTGTGGACGCCACTCACCTCTTGAGTTCGTCGTTGTGGTTTTCCTTTCTGGTGCTAGGGTTTCAAGTGAAGGCCTATGTCCTTCTTGGACTCGGTAACAGCGACGCGTAGTGCCATTCTCCCTCCAGGGGACATTGTCGTCGAGCCTAGTTGTCCTAGTGCGTGCCGTGTCATGTTTTCAGGCCACCTGTATTAGTTTTTTGGCAGCATTCTCGTGTTCGTGTGTGTTGTCCGATTATCCTGAGATATGCTTTGGAAGAGGGCCTCATCATTGCCTTGTATCACTTAGCCGTGCTTTATATATAAAGTGGGGTGCGAGACAGTTTCTAGAGAACTAAGTGCTGCCGTAAGTCAAACCCTGGACACCTTCAGGACGAGCAATTAAAATGAGGCAACTCCAAGACTAACTCAACGTGGCCAAGTTTGTGGCAAATTGGAGGAACTCCTATTAATCTCCAATGACTTCTACTCCCTCTGTCCCAAATTGGAGGGAGTATATTGGTAGTAGTACATAAAAAAAACCAATATTCCACGTACCAATCGATTTTTTTGACATAAAAAAAGGGCAGCCCAAGCAACAAGGAGACGACGGCAATGTTTGTTAGTACACATAAAAATAATCATAGAAAAAAAACTCGGTGGGCATCGTTACGTATTAGAGCATGACACGGCCTGGGGTGAGGTTGTGCAGCTAGATGCCGTAAAATTCCAATAGACTCCTGAGAATGGGAAGGATCCGAAACCCTAGGCTCCGCAAGAGAAATGGGACGAAGCACACCCTCTCCTCCTTATTGGGGTTGGGGAAATTTTCAGCCAGTACATCGTTGCCAATCGAAGCCAATCCCGCTTGTACAGGGACTAGATCTGCGAGGGGGAGATATCCCTGCATTTGGAGTCGACTCAATTGAAGATGAGACACTGAACAACTCTGCCAATCACCCTCTTGAGGGCCATGGGGGCGCGAAGAAGAGCCTGTGGGCGCTGGCCATGTTTGAAGTTTTTTCATGGCTAGTCCTGGTGATTTTTGCGCAATGTGGATAGTACTTGGAGATTTAACCTCTTTATATAGGCGCCATCCCTGTGTGGACAGTTTTTTTCTTTTTGGTAAAAATTATTATGGACCGTTCGCATTCACCCAACGCGTGGAAATCGGGGCGCTACAGGGAAGGAGTCATAAAAGCAGAACATGCGAGTCGGAGCCGGACTGTTATACGTCCAAGGTATGATGAAGAACCAACCTTGCAAAAGCCCAAGACATAAGCCAAATACTACATCGTCGTTTGAAGGTCAGTTCGGGGGCTACTGAGGGAGTCCTGGATTAGGGGGTCCTCGGGTGCCCGGGCTATTTGATATGGGCCGGACTAATAGGCCGTGAAGATACAAAGCGGAAGACTTTCCCTCGTGTCTGGGTAGGACTCTTCTATGCGTGGATGGCAAGATTGGTGTCCGGATATGCAATTTCCTTCCTCTACAAACCGACTCTATGCAACCCTAGGCCTCTCCGGTGTGTATATAAACCGAAGGGTTAGGTCCATAGAAGCTATCAGAATCCTCATAGGCTAGACATCTAGTGTTTAGCCATTACGATCTCGAGGTAGATCAACTCTTGTAACCCCTATACTCATCAAATACAATCAAGTAGGACGTAGGGTTTTACCTGCATTAAAAAGGCCCGAACTTGGGTAAACATTGTGTCCCACTCGTCCCTTGTTACCATCAATTCTCAGACAAACATTTCGGGACTCCCTACCCGAGATCCATCGGTTTTGACACCGACACCGGCCACACACGCTCCTCCACTGGCAGCTTTTCTCATACGGTACCTCAGAGTCAGGCAAAAACTAGCGGCGGGAGCTGGTCGAGGTGAGCACAGATAAGAGAGGAAAAAAGGGAACCGTACTGGAGTGGGTGAGGAGATAAGAGGAACATGTGGTGGAGAAATGGTGCTTGCTAACTACTATTTGGCTACATGTACATGTAGTTTTGCACCTAGAAATTGTTTGTATTAGGCATGTTTGAATGACATGTGGGGTTCTTTTCCTACGTATCTATGAGCGATTTAAAGGAGAGTTCGTAAATTTGCCATACACTTCAATTTTTTGCTGAACAATTCAAGATCACCATCATATTGTTACTAATAGAAATAAAACTGTTTTTCAATCAGGTGCTTAGTAAATAAGAAACTAGATGTTGTTTCTAAAATAAGAAATTAGATGTTCTTTTAGGCACTAACACTTACAAAGATACTTCTTTTTTCAAAATGGGGAATTCACTGTCCAGTTCATGTATGCACATCCATTTGATAATCATGAACTGATTATTTGGATAATTGAAAGTTTACTAAGAGTTTTGTCTGTTGTGTACGGTTAGCAGAAAGGAAATTCAAAACATACACAGAAGAAGAGGTTAGCTTGTCACGGCTCACTTTTGTGATGTTGTAACAAAACTATATTCAACATCATTTCAAGCTAGCAGCCTAGCTAATTGAAGCAACATTACTCTATCTTTATCATGTGGCAAAATTAGATAACAGAGGGAAGTTACCAAGTCGTCCACTCATATAAACTATTCCAGCTTTTAGGCCACTACTCAATTTTGAAGAGCGATTTGTGTGAACTTTTTCTAAAATTTTGGACTCTTCAAATCATACTAAGTAGGCACCAGTTGATCATTTTTTTACTTCCTTTATATTTCATACATTCGGTCATTCACCATGACAACTAAGCAGCCCATGTTAATATGAAAATTTTTGGACATATGGCAAGAAAATTCCATATGACATTTTCAGCTCCCGAGAAATAGTAAACATTAAACATCTGTAGCTTTCTTCCACCAAGGACATAAGTGTGGCTTCTTGACCTCTACGATCTACGGCTCGGACAACCCGTAGCAACGCACGGGCTAGTAGATAATAATAGGAGCATTATTTTTGTGCATCAGTGCCCACACATTTTATGTTGATCCTTCGCTACACATACAACATGCACTCGTTTCTTTATTATTGCCAACATGCAGAGCAGAAAACCAAGTTTCATTTTCCTACCTCCCGTCTGGTCATTCGAAAGAATCAAATTCATTATAACCAGAGCCAGGAGAATGGATTTATATGTAGCTGCCCTGCTGCTCCGATGAAAGAGGGTAGCTTCTTCCGCTGCTGCTGTGGACGCCCCTCCTTAACCATGTTAATGTGGAGATTGCAACCTTCCAAAACCAGGCCACTGAGAGCATCTAGAGCATCTTCTAGGTGGGCGTGGGATGTTGACATAGTTAAGTGGCCGATACATCGTGAGCGCTTGGTCTTCTTATCGCAGATCACCTCGGTGCTGAACACTTTGCCATGTTTGCTGAACAAGAGTCGCAGCTGAGAGCTTTTCACGGTGAGAGGTAGGTTGTACACCAACACCTTGAAAGAAGGCTCATAATATCTCTCGACGTGAATGACGTGCGTTGGACACGTAATCTCTCGCCTCTTCACGCCACGAGCTTCCAGCGAGCTCCTATTGATTTCCTGATAAAGCAACACCAATGTTAATCATTACTACTAGAATTTTATCATGTACGTCTAGGCCTCGAGATGCTTGCTTACACATAGTTCCGAGTGTTAAACTCTAGATGGTATCGGTTCTATTAGCCATATGTCATGTTAAAACTACCAGAAATAGCATTATGCGAAATATCATTTTGTGATGTTTATTTTGCAGGTGTTTAATTACCTGAACCGGAGCCATGATTGTTTGTGGGATGAGCCAAGTGCACTTCTCGCAATCCCATCCTTGAGGCAGCCGCTCAATGAACTTGACTTCATCATTGACAAGGTTGTACGTGAACACACCGTACTGCTTATAAGGCGCGGCCTTACTATTGGTGTAGACGAAGTAGACGGAGCCTCCATGGCCAACAAGCACGGAGGCGTCGATGGCAAAGCTGTTGGGCGACCCCAAGAAGAGGACGCGATCGGCCAGGCTGTAGCCATCCTTTCTCACCCACTGTCTCTTATCCCCCTCTACCGCACGCACCCACATGGAGAACCTGCGCGAATCATTGTAGTATGTCCGGACATGGATGGTCGCCCACAAAAGCTCGCCACGGGACTCAAGGAGGTAACTGTATTGCTCCAAGTAATTTCCACACATAGTCGGTAGCCGCTGCAATGGGATCCCCATGTTGTCAACCCCCCGCTGTGTAGAGATTTGCCACACGCTAGACTCAACAGTTACCAGGATTCTGCCATTGCGGTAAGTGGCGCAGTACTCTCGGCTCCTATTGGTGTTCTCAAAGATCGTCTCCACGAGCGTCCACTCTGCATCACCAGGTTGCAGGAGCACCGCCGTGAAGCTGGCTATGGTCTTGGTGTCCTCGAAGACGGTGGAGACACCGTAGAGAAGGGCCGTACCATCAGCATAGACAGCGCCGTGGAGGTTTTCCTCCCATCGGCCGTCCACGCAGCACTTATGCGGCAAGAGAGGCAGACGGGTGACGGCTCCGGTTAGAGGGTCGTGCAGGCTAGGGCGGCGATGTACAACTGTGAGGTACCGGATGGTGGTTGCATCGTGAGTAGACAGCCAGATCCTCCTCCCGGATTCGGCGATAGGCAGCAACGCGTTGTAGCTGGACTTGGAGAAGACACACCTAAACCTTAGCGGGACGGAGTCTTTCTCCGGCGTGGCAAGGAGCCACGGTGGGAAGGAGTGGATCGGCTTCGATGAGTCGCGCCACGGCACGCAGACGGCGCGGAAACGGAGGAAGTCGACCGCATCGCGAAGGCGACCGGAGATGTCATGTAGCACGTCCTGTGGGAGGTCTGGCCACCTGGACTGCTCCATGGCGGCGAGATCGAGCGAGAATTGGTGATGGACGGGTAGAGGAGTAGATGGGATCGAGACGGGCGTACGTTTTGTTTCCGATCGATTAGCCTCTGGGCCGGGTCGTATATCGCTACGTACGGCCGTGTCATGCTCTAATACGTAACGATGCCCACCGAGTTTTTTTTCTATGATTATTTTTATGCGTATTAACAAACATTGCCGTCGTCTCCTTGTTGCTTGGGCTGCCTTTTCCGTACGTCCGGCCCAGACGACGTATAATATGGAACTCCCTATTTATTTATATTTTTTGAAACGGAGACGCTAGAAGTGTCCGGCTTTAAATTAATAAAGCCCATAAGGCAGCATGGCTCAAAAGATTACAGACTTAGCAAACTAAGAAAAGTATCAACGGTCCACGACCAGCACGGGTAGAACATAAGATTCATCACGACATAAATATTGCAGCCATCCAAACAGATCAGCGCAACGACCTAGAGAATAGACTTGCCACAAAAGGCACCCCAAAAGCAACTTCAGCTCGCCGGATCCTGTCTTGCATGCGCCTGAATCATCTTGATGCGCGCCATGGCTTCTGACATGCGCTCAGCATCGCGCTCCTTCCCCAGACGGGTCCACATCTACAAAAATAGGTGGCATTTGAAGATCACGTCTGCAGAATGGTGAGGAAATTTTTTCTCAATCGTAATCTTTTTACGTGCCGTCCAAATAGCCCGGAGCAGCGCCCCTACGCAACGCCAAGCGATTCTAGTGGTAATCCCTTTTGTGGACTTGAGGATGGAAACTAGTTGATGCCCCGAGGCAGGGTTCCAGTCCGTGTGGAAGGCCTCCCGAACCGCACTCCACGCGCACCTGGCCAAATGGCATCTAAAAAATACATGGTTCGCATCTTCGCCTAGTCCGCAAATCGAGCAAGTACCGTCAGCCGGGCCGTTTCCGACGTAGGCAGCCTATTCCTAAGCATTTGCCACATGAATTCCTAAGCATTTGGAACTCCCTATTCGCCGCGCTCTGCATCAAACTGCCGGCGCTTCGCACAGTCGAGCGACCGAGCAGCGACTCGATGGGCCGGCCCAGATTATGCGCGTACAACCGCCTCTACCCAGCCGGTTTTGGGAACCATCTAGAAGGTTCCCTGAACCGGCTTTTTTCTGTTATACCTATTGTTTTCCTAAAACAAAATGTATAGCAAGCGTGTGTGGTTCTTTTAAACAAAATGATGAAGCCATCACACAATAGTTATTTTGACAAGTATAAGAAAGTCATACCCTGTAATTGGCACAACGACTATTCTTAAGTGTATTTTTTCTTGTAACATCAATAAAATATGCTGAACATCTTAGTTTGTGAAATAAAAAAAAACTGGACTAGTCTGACTTTGTAATGCTCTTTCTATTTCAATCGGGAAGTTTACCATGTCTGCAACTCGATGCTTGGTATAAAACGATATGATTTTAATACAACGAATAATTTTCCACAAGTAGATACCCACTGAAATATAGGATGAAATTGGTGCAGTGCGTTAGGACGACATAAGCCAGGTACGAGAATAGACACACCCTGAAATTAATCCATAGTATTTAAATCTGAGACATCCTGTATTTAACTGTGAAGAACTTCAAGAAAAACTGTAGCAGCTTATTTTCTGAGCAAGCAAAATGTGAAATCAAACAAAGTGTGTCTGCATGCTCTCTGTTTGTTCCATGTAGTGGTAAATCAAACAAAGTGTGATTGCAAGGTGGTAACTAGAATGTAGAGTAATATAACTTGTTTTGGGCCGAATATACAAACCTCATTGTAACATGACCCTTGTTGCAGAAGCAGTAGTTGTTGAATGAAGTCCTGCAACATCCCCCATATTAAATAAACATGATGTTGTCTGCAACATCCCCCGTGTTTTAGAAACATGGCCGATGTTGCACGAGACATGACTGTTGTTGCCGTTGTAATCGCCACTGAAAACATCTTCCTGCAGTAGGGCGGCGGCGTGCTCCCTTGTAGCAATTGTTGATGGGGTGCTCTGCACCAGCCTGTGCTCCATTGTACCATTGTGGTACGTCGGTGAGATAGCCAGCCATCGCTATTATTTGGCTCTACTTGACCAAAGCTCGGGGTTGTCTTTATGCTTGCCGCCTAAGTTATTGTTCTTTGAGTAAATAATAATGTTGGCTCTATGTGACCGGTGATGCTGAAATAGATGATGGAGATACTTAAATTACTATTTCAATACGGAAGTTGATCTTTGCTTGGTGTCATCCAGTCATTTGTTTATAACTTCATATTACGTGTTGTCATGCCTCTGACAAAAAAAGTAGTGTGTAGTATTCTTTTCCTATTTATGCTCAGTCAAGAGAAACACATAGGTTTGGTCTAGATATTTTATGCCATCCATGATGGCATGGTAGTCTTACTAGTTTTCACTTTTTAGTAATATATTTGGTTTGTTGTTGAACTGGGATCGGTTGATGGTTACTCTCTTTTATGGTTTATCTTTAGACCTTCTGATCCTATTTATCATGTTTTCTCTCTATTGCCATTACTCATTACACTTTAGTTATCATTCTGGTTATCCACCGTATAAAGTAGTCAATGATTTACTCCGAGTAACTTCCAGACCTTTTTTTAACTGGAGTAGGCATTGGACACACTGTAATACCTTGTTGTGGTTGGATTTTTGAGGAATAATTTCTGAAGTTGAGCGATCTTTCGGATACAATTTCTGTAGTGACATTACAGAGGCACTACACTACGTCATCTGGTGAGAAAATTTTCATTTAAACCTATAGATTTTTACAATTGGAATGAAGTGAAGCAAAGTTATTGTGATGATGCGTCATTTCTGGAAACATCGAAGATGAATTGCAGGTTGGCAGAACCGCCTATACTTCATACCGTTCAATTGCTTAGGAGATATCCTGTGTAATTCTCTGTAATTTGTCTTCTTTAGAGGCCAGTTTATACGGGAAGTGGATATAAGTGAACTTTTAATTGAAGGGTATATTTGTGTTTAAGGTAGTGTTCCCAGAAAATAGGTCCCATTATTGGTATCTAGGTTAGTTAGAAGCAAGACTTGAATGTGTACATGAGTCACCAGATTTTTTGTTACTGTTGTTGTTGTCCTGTTAGTAGATTAGTCATACTGGTAATACTTGAAACTGGCCCCACTCCCCAATGAAAAGATGAAATATATTATCAATTTTACAATAATTATGCAGGAGATAGCATGTCATTTAGTGGTGTTCTACTTCACCTTTTATATTTGTATATCACTTCACTGTAAGTGCATCAAAGTTCATTTTTCCTGAATGAATATCTTTCAGTCTTGTTTTAAATCTTGAGTTACTCTATATAATATGTATTTTTGAGACAGTAATGTTGCCTTACTTCACAATCACTCCCCCACCCAACACACACACACGCACACATCCCCTACCCCTCCCTATTAGATTGGTATAGTGTAATGATAGGTTAATTCTTCATACTGATATCTGATGCAATTTATATAAGCAGACTGGCCACACTATCAATTGTCAGATGTAAAATTGTGAAAAGTTCATCCTAATGTTAATGTACCAACATTTTTTATTGACATGATTTTCTTTAGTGTTAGTTTTGACAGCGTAAAATGTTAATATTTTAAACCACTTGTAAAAAAGCCCAGAAGAGATTGTCATTTGTTATATTCACTTGAAATCCTTGAACACTGGTTCATGATGAATTCACTGTGCATGATTGTCATTTGATCAAGTTATTGTTTCTTTTGAGGAATTGCCCTATGTACAAGATTCATGTGATCATTCTATGAATGTTTTGTTGAAGGATCTACGGTAAGAGTTTCCTCATTGCAATTCAGATTTGGGTCCAGGACAGGTTAGTTTGTTTCATATCATAGTTATGGCATTAAGATCATTTGTGTCCATTATTATCAAGCATCATGCTAAATTGCTAAGTACTGCTCTACTTTTTGCACGATAAGTTCCAAAAAAAGGCATCTGATACAGTTGATGTTTGGCAGCTACGGTTGTCTACATCTGTTGTAAACCTTTTCATGATTTGGCAGATCCATTGAAATAATGCTCTCCTACCTCCTCCAACAGGGGGAATCTGGTTGGGAATAAGCACATAGAAAAACTAGAAGTGAGAATGGAGCCAAACAGAACCTTGGGGGAGCCTAGTCTAATATACGGGATAAATGACGTGTTTACTTTTGGTTGGGCGGCTAGGTTTCCCAGCCACTGCTGCGGAGGTGCGGCGCTTCGGTCGTCTCGCCCGTTTCCTCTCTCCCACTCCACTCCCTTCCCCACTGCGGCGCACCTTTGCAGAAGTAGTGGCGATGGGCTCCAAGCCAGATCGCCGGGGGGGAAAGCCTCCCATGGAGCCGCCGCGGGACCGCAACCGTGGCCGCGCCGACGACGAGGGGGTTTGGGGGCCACCGCCTGCGTGGTGGCTCAAGGAACAGGAAAGGAAGAAAAAGAAGAAGGCGGAGTACAAGCAGCGTGGCCTCGAGCTCAAGCGCAAGGGGATGCAACCTGCGACGGGCGGCGACCGGGGCGGCGACTCCCACGCGAAGAAGAAAACCAAGCCGGCGGGGGCGGCGGCCTCCAAGCTGCCTCTCCCGCCCAGATCTGAGGTGCCGGACTCATCCAAGGGCACGGAGGCGGAGCCAATCCCGATCGAGGAAGCGGACGGACCTGAATGCTTCCGATGCGGGCGCACGGGCCACTTCCAGAACCTTCGCACCTTCAAGCCCTTGTGTGTGGTGTGCACCAAGGAGGGGCACACGTCTGCGCAGTGCCCGACCCGCGGCAAGCCTCTGCTCCTCCAAACCATGGGGCACGCCATCTCCGGCGAGGGTTTCTTTTGCCTCCAGTACCCGGATGATTCGCGGGAGGAGCCGCAGATCCAGCTGGGGGCCAACGCGGCCGTGCTCTCCATGCCTTCCGGTGCGCTCACCCAAGAGATTCTACAAGTGGAGCTGCCACACCTCTTCGAGGGCGAATGGGACTGGCAGATCCCAGCTATGGAGGGAGGGGCGTTCTCGGTGGTCTTCCCTGACCCGGTGGTGCTCTGGATGGCAACAAGGAGCGGCAAGCTGTTCCTCTCCCTCAACAACCTCATGGTGGACATTCGCGACGCGGTCCTCGACGCCCCCAAGGGAATGGCGATGCCGGAGCTGTGGGTCAAACTGGGGGGAATCCCTCCCAAGCAACGGCGCTCTGACCTGCTCATGGCGGCCACAACCATGCTTGGCCGTCCCTTGCTGGTGGATGAGGAGTCCCTCATTCGTCCGGGGCCTGTACGTATGCGTTTCGCATGCCGCAACCCCCGCAAGCTGCATGGTCTGGTCCAGATCTGGTTCAATGGCGAGGGCTTCAACATCACCATCGACCCAGAACTTCCCCCGGAGCAACTCGCGGCACCTGCCCTGCCTTCTCCAAGCCCTCCTCCTCCAAACCAAGGCGGGGGCGGGGAGGGGCGTGACGGCAACCTGGGCGGCGACAAGGAGGCGGATGCAAGCATGAAGGATGATTCCATCGATACGGCGGCATGGGAGAAGCTGGGCATCACTGACAAGGGCGGGGCGACGAACCGGGCGCCGTTGCCTTCGATGGAGCTGCCGCCGACTGGGGGGTCCATGGAGCTGGACCTCTCCATCCCCAACCAGTATGGCTCAAACCTGGGCTCGGTCACGTCCCCCCGGTGCGGGCGGTGGCGGAGCCTGGCATGGGGCAGATGGAGGAACCGCTGGGGGAGGCACGCACTCCCATGGCGGTGTCCACGGAGTCGCTGCCGCTTGCCTCGCGCTCTCCTTCCCAAGGGGGCCGCAGCTCCAACAAGCTCGCGGCGGTGAAACAACTCAAGAAGGTGGCCGTGCGCAAGGTTAGCACGGAGGCGGTCCGTGTGGCGGAGCTCCAGGGCGCGCCGGTGACTCCCCGGCAGGCGGTGATGGCGCTGGCCGTGCCCACCCCCGACCCGATCGCGCAAGAGGTGGCCAAGACGGTGGCCGTCCCGAAGGCTAAGCGTTCCAAGGTCGTCGTGGACGGGCAGGTGGCCCCTGTGCGGGTCAGCGCGCGGGCCAAGGGCGCCAAAGGAAACATGCCTTCGCTCCAACGGGCCCAACTCCTCCAAGCACAGAAGAATCTGGAAACCTCAGGTAATCCATTGCCCCGCTTTTCGATTCTGGATTCTTTCTCGGATGAGCACCTAGGTGAGGTGTTGGTGGAGAGTGGGGTGGAACCAATTGGGGAGGGCGGGGTTAGCGAGCTAATCTCGCTGGTGCGCGCTAAAGAGCTGGCTCAGACGGCACTCGCAGCGGCGGCTGCTCAACACGCGGAGCGTCTGGCTGTCGAGGAGGAGCCCTCGACGTCGCTCAGACTCCGGCCCGAAGGGGAGACAGCAACAGGGGTTGCTGCTCCTCCCTCGCCTCGCTGCGGCAAGGTGAGGAGCGTGGCCAAGGCGATCACCTCGAGGGGTGTACGCCTGCGAAACCGCGTCATCTAGATGCGGATGCTCATTTGGAACATCCGTGGCTTCGGCCACTCGGGGCGCCGCACCCAACTTAGAGACTACATCAGGAAAGAAGGGATAGATATAGTCGGGCTCCAGGAAACCATTAAAGCTGATTTTCATCATCATGACCTCGTAGCCATAGACCCTTTGGAGCGTTTCATTTGGCAACACAGTCCGGCTATTGGGCATTCGGGTGGCATGCTACTAGGCTTTTGCAGTGCCATGTACGAGGTGCTATCCTGGGAGGTAGGCACCTTCTTTATTGCAGCCAATATTCGCGTGAGAGCTTCGCTACGCGAGCTCGTGATCCTGCAAGTGTATGGACCAGCAGATCACTCACGTTCGGGAGAGTTTCTGGGAGAACTCGAAGCCAAGGTGCTGGCAGTAGCCGCATCCCAAGTCCCGCTCCTAGTGGGTGGCGATTTTAACCTCATCAGATCGAGCGCGGACAAAAACAACGACAATATCAACTGGTCAAGGGTGACCTTGTTCAACAGCGCAATTGCGTCAATGTCACTTAGGGAAGTGGCACGTACGGGGGCAAGGTACACTTGGACCAACAAGCAACTAGCCCCGGTGCGGTCCGTCTTGGATCGCGCGTTCATGTCTCCGGAATGGGAAGTGGTGTTCCCATTATGCTCGCTCCTTGCTGAAACAAGGATCGGCTCGGACCATGTCCCACTCATCTTATCTTCAGGGAAGGATAGGATTCGTCGCAGTCCACGTTTCTTTTTCGAAACAGCGTGGTTCGAGGTACCTGATTTCGACAACATCTTTCGGGAAAGATGGTTGAGAAGTGTTCAAGCCACGGGCCAGCAGCGCGGCCCTATGGAATTTTGGACAGCGGTCGGGGGACGACTACGTGCAAGCCTCAAGGGATGGGGTGCGAACCAGGGACGTGACGAGAAAGTTTTGAGGGCGAGACTTCTCGATGAGATTGCAACCCTCGATACTCAAGCAGACTCGCGTCCTTTCTCGGAGCAAGAATGGGCACATCGATACGCCTTGGAAGGGCAAGTCGAGGCGCTGCTCCGATCCGAGGAGGAATATTGGAGACGTCGAGGAGGACTTAAGTGGACGCTCAAGGGCGATGCGAACACTGGCTACTTCCACGCGTACGCGAATGGTCGTCGCAGGAAATGCCTAATCCTGAGACTGCAGACGGAACAGGGGCTCCTTCTCCAGCAATCAGAGATTAGCAAACACATCTACGACTTTTACATAAGTCTGATGGGGACCGACGAGCCTCAGCGCGCCAGGCTGAGTGAGGACGCCTGACTGCCAGCTCAAAAGGTCTTGGAGTCGGAGAACGAAGAGCTGGGGCTCGCGTTTCTCCCCAAGGAGATCGACGAGGCTCTCCAAAGCATGAAATCAGACACGGCACCGGGGCCCGATGGGTGACCGGTGGCGATGTTTAAACGCTTTTGGCCATTGTTGCGCGACCCCATCTTCGCGGTGTGCAATGGATTCATGCGTGGTTTTGTGGACATCGCTAGGCTAAACTACGGCGTGCTCTCCCTAATTCCGAAAGTGGCGGGTGCGGATAATATCCGCCAATACAGACCAATAGCGCTCATTAATGTGCCTTTCAAAATATGCGCCAAGGGTTGCGCCACTCGGCTTACTCCGATAGCACACCACACAATTAGTCGTTCCCAATCGGCCTTTATCCGCGGCAGGAACATTTTGGAGGGCCCATTAGCGCTACAAGAGACCCTCCACGAACTTAGACGCACGCGCGAACCGGCGATTTTACTTAAATCAGACTTCGAAAAAGCTTACGACCGCGTCAACTGGGATTTCCTCAGACAAATCCTGCTGAGCAGAGGTTTCTCGCCGATGTGGGTGCACAGAGTCATGCAGTTGGTCTCGGGGGGCCAAACTGCGGTCTCGGTGAACGGAGAAGTAGGGCACTTCTTCCGGAACAAGCGCGGCCTACGACAGGGTGATCCCATGTCACCGCTCCTGTTCAATTTTGTGGCAGATGCGCTTGCGACCTTGCTGCGGAAAGCAACGGAGGCAGGCCATATCAAAGGGGTGTTGGGGCACCTCATCCCAGGGGGGATATCGCACCTGCAATACGCCGACGACACGCTCCTGCCGTTCCAACCGGACCTGCACAGCGTGGCCACGATCAAAGCCCTGCTGATTAGCTTTGAACTTATGTCGGGGCTTAAGATCAACTTCCACAAATGCGAAGTGATGCCCATGGGACTCGAGCCGTCAGATAGTAGGCGTATCGCGGACCAGCTCAACTGCAAACTAGGCAAACTTCCGTTTACTTACCTTGGGCTCCCGTTGGATGCCAAACGCATCTCAATAGATGGCTGGGCGCCACTCTGGACCAAGGTGGGTGGGCGGGTCTGTCCGTGGAGGGGAAAGTTCCTCTCTTCTGCAGCCCGACTAGTGCTCACAAACGCGAGCCTGTCCTCGCTGCCGCAATTCGCAATGGGGCTGTTCCTCTTGGCTGAAGGGGTGCACGCTAAGATGGACACACCACGGTCCCGTTTCTTTTGGGAAGGTGCGGGACCCAAACGCAAGTACCACATGGTCAGATGGGACGCGGTGTGCAGAACCAAGGACCTAGGGGGGCTAGGGATCACAAACACTCGGATCCTCAACATTGCACTCATGTGCAAATGGATCTGGAAGTTGTCGCAGGGGGCGACCGGTCTATGGGTGGACATACTGCGCTCCAAGTATTTCCCCAACGGGAATTTTTTCGAAGGCAGGCCGCGGGGCTCTCCCTTCTGGAACGACCTCCAAGCGGTGCGCCCGTCTTTCGCCCTTGGCGCCAAGTTCATCGTTGGGAACGGGCGCTCGACCCGCTTCTGGCTTGACCTATGGCTGGGAGCGCAGCCCCTTTGGGCCCAATTTCAGGACTTGTACACCCTGGCGGTCAACCCGGAGACGACGGTAGCGACGGCCCTAGCCGCGACCCCCCCTGCGATTCACTTCCGTCGAGAGCTAACGGACCTTGAACAAGCACACTTTGAGGAGCTGCATGCCTTGACACAATCGGTGACGCTGTCCCCTTCCGAGGACACGGTCACTTGGGCTCTCTCCCCCTCCGGAAAGTTCACGGTCAAATCCCTATACCGCAGGCTATGCCAAGCTCAGGGACCGGCATTCCCAATGCCGACCGGTCTGTGGAACGCCCGTATTCCGCTTAAAGTCAAGGTGTTCTTCTGGCAACTTTTCCGCAATAGACTTCCCACATCGGCTAATGTTGCAAAACGCAACGGCCCGTCCTCCGGCTTATGCGCCATTTGTAATACCATGGAGGATGCGAATCATGTGTTCTTCCGCTGCCCCCTAGCGCGTTTTGCCTGGAGCGCAGTCCGAGCGGCGTCCAACACACATTGGGACCCGCAATCGGCCGCTGACCTAGCGGCCATTGTTGCGTCGACGTCGGGTGGCAGTAAACGCGTGCTTTGGAGCTGCCTAGGTGCCCTAGCCTGGGCAATGTGGCTTACAAGGAACAACCTTGCCATTGAGGGAATCTTCCCATCACACCCTGCTAATATTCTTTACAAATGCAACCTGCTTATGCAGCAGTGGAGTCCGTTGGCGAAGCACAAGGATGCTGAGAAGATGAAGCAAGCTCAAGACCGTCTTCGCCAAGTCTACGTTTTGGCTAGGGAGCCGTCCGCCACTTCTACGACGTGAAGTGGTTCTTTTGTCTTGCGAGCGAGCCTGCGTGCTCTATGCTCTTGGCCTTTGGCATGTAATAGACTCTCTCTGATCACTATTGGCCGCTGGCCTGTCCGTGACCCTGCTTGTCCGTGACCCTGCTGTGCTTGCGCGCCAGCGTAACCGGAGCCTCTGCGCTCGTGACCTTGCTGTGCTTCCATGCCAGCGTAACCTGAGCCTCAGCGCTTGAGTCGTTTGTCCTAGTCCTCGTTTGTAAACGCTGAATAAGTTTGTGGGCTTTATTAAGTTAAAGCCGGACGCTTCTAGCGTCTCCGTTCTAAAAAAAAAAACTTTTGGTTGGGCTGCACCAGAACTACATCACAACTGATGTCCATTCTCAATCCAGCATACAATGTTCGGTAGCTACAATTGCCTGCATCTGTTTTAAGCCATTTAAATGTTCTGTTACAACGTCAACATGAAGATGATATAGTTCATGCACATCTGTTTTCCATGTGGGGCATGTTTTTTTTTTTCGGCCCGAACCACTTTATTACTTAAGCAAAACCGAGTAGTACAACAAGAAGAGAAGAGGTACAAAGGGGGGGTGGAGTGGCTATTATAGCAAAATTTTCTAATACATCATATCTCGCATCTAAAATGAAACAACATTGTAGCCCAATCACGGAGCAGGTCCTGCCTGTAACTATTTTTGCATCCGTACGCCCACATTTTGAGATCAGCCTTTGCAGCTCTGGCAAGGGTGTTGAGGCCTTGGGCTTCATCCAGAAAACTTTTGCATTTCCCTGCTTCCAAATATTCCAAAGGATGGCCAAGATCACGGTTGTTCTAGTTATATTGGACAAAGCGTCATGCCAAAGGAGTTCCAGAGTTTGAGGGGAGCCCTCATGTAAGTTGCCAAGCTCATCCCAAAGTGGTTTTAGCAGTTGACCATTGAACAGAAGATGGTGAATGCTCTCATGGTGGTTGCAAAAAGGGCAAGAATCAGAGGAAGCAATGGACCGACGGAAGCGCCTCTCGTTGGTTTACAAGTGGTCCTTGTGCGCCAGCCAAATTAAAAGAAGACTTGACATTTGTTGGGCGGAATTTTTTTCCAGATAGCAGTGGCCATGCATGTTGAGAACTCCAGGACGCCCTGTATGCTAGCTTGGTGGTTAGGGCTTTGCCCCCTTTCCTAGTAAACCTTTTTTCAGCAACCTGCGAGTTCAACTTAATCGAGGCCATAATAATACGCTAGCAATCTGTTCATGTTCAGCACGGTGGGAGATGTTGTTGCAGAAACGGAACCACTACTCGCCGACGATCACCGGAGACAAGGTCGGAGGGGTAGAGGATGAACACAGAGAATTTCCAGGCGCACAAACACCTACGCCGCACGAACGGCCCCTGTGTATTTCCAGCGAGCTCGAACTCGACTCACCCTGTTACAATGACCAACACCCGGGTTTTATACCCAGGCACACGATGGACACACTCTCCACGCCCCTTCCTGCTCGCGCCCACGACCCAGCTCACTCTGGCCGCGTCCTCCGCGCGCGCCCGCGACGTGCGCGACGCGCCGAGCCTTCTCGATCGCCACGCTCCCCCCTAACCTGATCTCTCTAACAGACACACATATTCACACGCACCCCGTGCACTACACACACACACACACACACGACCTGGCCGGGCTCTCCACGCACACGACGCGCACAACCGCACGCAAAGCAGGCCTGCCCAACAGCTTGCAACGACCAGCACCGAGCTCCAACGTCCTGGCGTGGTTTACGGCTAACAGGAGAGTCTATGGTTCAAGTTAATCGAGGCCATAATAATGCTGACTCCTACCTCCTCCAACCTGCACGACGCCGCCGACTTCATCCACTTCCACGTCGTCTGCAAGCCATGGCGCGGCTCATGGTTCCCCACGGCGACGACCAAGTCTCAGTTCCTGCCATGGCTCCTCGCGGCGACGAAGGAAGACTCGACGTGCCTGGAGATGAGATGCCTAGGCCTCGGGGAAACTGGGTGACCAGCTCAGCTAGCGGGACAATGTGGTTCCTGACCATCGAACGCCTCCGCCCTGGCCTCCACGAAGCTTTCACCGGAGCCGACGCCACACACCTGCCTCCCACGCGAAACCTCAGCGTCTGGGAGAAACAGCGACTGTCTCCATGGCGTCATCTACGGCGACGGCACAACCCTTCTCTACAGCATCTACTTCGCCGGCACCGGCCATTTGACGGCAACACTCCTTCACCCAGGCGACGCAGAGTGGACCCTCGTGGTGAGGACAATTGAGCGGCCCTACAGGTTCAGGCATTTTGTTCCGTTCTTTGTCGCGTACCACTGCGGCAAGATGAAGTGGAGGCTGACCTATGCCGCATCGTGGCGCCCAATAGCGATGACACTCACGGCGTGTTGATCCCAAGGCCAGCGACACCGACGGTGTAGGTGCGGCCCTATATGGAAATATGAGCAATTTACCAAATGATTTTATGAATAGAAATATTAGATAAAGCATGAGGTCTCGGTAACTCATGATTTGAGACCATAAGACTGCTTTCACGCACCACCTCTTATAATGGATACCCTTAAACATAGAAGGTCTTATGAAAGCAGCAAAACCACTTGGTGTAAATTGCCTATGCTAAGATTTTTGGATTGTTGAAAATATAAGCAATTTATCGAATGATTTTATTAATAGAAATATTAGATAAAGCAAGACTAATATAACAGGGATAAAACTAGTCATGCGATCTGACAGAGAGAAGGTAAATAACATCTGCATATATGAATTGTAACCAAGCTTCTTATCTAGAGCAGACAGTAGGGCAAGTTTCATGTATAAAGTAGAACATAACATATCTAGGGTAAACACCAGAACAAGGAACTGTGGCAGGACCTCAAAGAAAAAGGAGAAGAACACATACGGGACAACAACAACAGCACTGGACTTTTCGTCGGTGTCCTCGCCAGCCATGTCATCGAGGAGTTTGTCGACGTCGGGGAAGAAGTCGTCGTCGGGGAAGAAGTCGTCGTCGGGGAAGTGGTCGTCAGAGTCCGGGGCATCCGTGACGAAGAAGTCAATAGTCGCGCTGAGCGCTCACCAAAAACCTTATCACCCTTCTCCCGTACAGGACTCAAAGAGATGCGGTTTCGGAGGTCTACTGTCCCAACTCGCGGTGCACGCCGCGAGCCGGGATGAGGAAGATAGCAGCAGCCCAGAGATTGGAACCGATGGCGAGAGGAAGAAGAAGTTCTGGTGCATCTCTCTGAGAGAAGCGACCTCCCTTTTATAGGCGCAAGAGAAGGAGGCGAGAGGCTGCGCCGGAAGCTGAAGGGAAGGGAGATGAAACGAACAGGCAACAGCCGAAGGATGCTCCCGAGTGACATTTCGTATACCCGTAGTGCGTGGCAAAAATTTAGACATCGGCTCGTTCCCGCAACCCGTGGCGTGTCGTGCCGGTCGTGTCGTGGCGATGCGAGGTGTGGCGGGCGGCGGAGGAGGAGCGCCCATGGATGTCCCTCTTGTTCATGCTCATAAAAGTGGGGAAAAAACCTCCCTTATAAGGAGGTCCAACTCCCACTAAACTAGCAATGTATGACTAAACTTTAGTAGTATCCCTTGCCTTGCACAAATGGGCTAAGTGAGCCTCTAGGATTTATTTAGGAATTTTCGAAATAGTTATTAGGCTATCCCAAAATAGACTAAATTCCAGCAATCCCCCATCAGATTCCAGAGGCACACAGAAATTTGTTTGGTTCCAAAACACTGTTTTATATACTGGTATGCAGTGGAGACTGTTAAGTTAAACTTCCACTTAGAACTCTATGCTATACTAGTAAGCAACTTGAACAGTGGACCGGGCCTTGAACTGCAAGTTTTATGCGAATCTAGCTTCACACAAAGCCTTGACCGATACTAGGCTACCGTGGGTCTTCCCCGTAGGTGGAGCTTATGCGTCATACTCCATGACCTTTCATGAGTTTACTAGAGAGAACCCTACTCTCATAGATTGCGATGTTTAACAATTAGACTCATATAGGTGTGTTCTTTAAAAGATATTCTGCAGGACAACATCTCTGCTTAAAGGAGCCACTTAGAACACATTAGCATATTCATCAACCTGCCATGCAGATTAAGAGAGTATTGCATCTTCATGGAGTGGTATTGTTAATAGTAAGGATACTCTCCTCTCAGTTGATCAACAGCTTGTCTTCCACATCTAATTCACGGGATCTTCGATCACAAAGAATGGGTTGACACTGTGAACAACTCATATTGTGGTTCTCATACCATCTCCCTCGATGCATTATCTATCACATTACGTGATAGACCCTTAGTAAAAGGACCTGCCAGATATTTAGACGTTTGGATATAATCCAATGCAATAACTCCGAAGTTCCTCATTTTTCTGACAGACTTTAACCTTCTCTTAGCGTGTCTTCATGACTTCATGTTATCCTTTGAGCTGCTCACTTTCGTGATCATAGTTTGATTGTCGCAGTTCATAAGGATACCCGGTACAGGTTTCTCAACAACCGGCAGGTCATTCAAGAGCCGACGAAGCGAATCTGCTTCGACCGTAGCTGTATCTAGTGCTGTGAGTTCTGCTTCCATTGTTGACCTCGTTAAGATGGTCTGCTTGCAAGACATCCAAGAAACAACGCCACCTCCATGTGTGAATACATATCCGCTCGTGGCCTTTATCTCATCAGCATCTGAGATCCAATTTGAGTCACTATACCCTTCAAGCACCTTTGGGTGCCCAGTGTAGTGAATTCCATAATTCGTAGTGTCTTTCAAATAACCCAAAACTCTCTCTAGAGCTTTCCAATGCACATCTCCTGGTTTTGAGACAAACCGGCTCAGTTTGCTAATAGCAAAAGAGATATCAGGTCTTGTAGCACTGGTTAAATACATAAGTGAGCCAATAATCTGAGAATATTTCAGTTGGTCTCTAGCAATTCTTCGATTCTTTTGAAGCAGCACGCTGGGATTATATGGTGTTGGAGAAGGCTTGCAGTCACCATAGCCAAAGCGACTCAATATATTTTCCACATAGTGAGGTTGAAGAAATGTAATCCCACCATCATCGTCTCCCAACAACCTGATGTTCAGAATGACATCAGCCACTCCTAAATCCTTCATCTCAAAACAGCAAGATAGAAAATCCTTGACTTCCTTAATAACATTCAAATTTGTTTCAGAAATCAGTATGTCATCAACATACAAGCAAAGGATAACTCCCTCGCCCCCACCATGGCAATAGTACACACATTTGTCAGCTTCGTTTACACCAAGCCTGCAGCCATTAAAGTTCTTTCAAACTTCTCGTGCCACTGTTTGGGTGCTTGCTTGAGTCCATACAAGGACTTCAGCAACTTGCACATTTTTCCTTCCTGACCATCTAGTACAAACCCATCTGGTTGTTTCATATAAATTTCCTCGTCCAACTCTCCATCTAGGAAAGCAGTATTAACATCCATTTGATGAACGAGAAGACCATGTGAGGCAGCTAGTGAAAGTAGAACTCGAATAGTGGTCAGTCGAGCCACATGTGAGTAAGTATCAAAGAAGTCTTCACCTTCCTTTTGGGTATAACCCTTAGGCACAAGCCGAGCCTTGTAGTTTTCAATAGTACCATCAGGCCTAAGCTTCTTCTTGAATACCCATTTGCATCCTATAGGTTAGCACCCATAAGGACGATTAGTTATCTCCCAAGTTTCATTCGCCAAGATGGAATTCATCTCGCTACGAACCGCTTCCTTCCAGTAGTCAGCATCTTCAGATGCATAGGCCTCTGAAATAGAACTGGGAGTGTCATCTATGAGATACACAAGAAAATCATCACCAAAGGACTTTGCAGTCCTCTATCTCTTGCTCCTAGTAGGAACTTCATTGTTCTCCTCCACATGATTTTCAAAGTGTTCCATCAAAATGGCAGGTTCAGTAATTGTAACTGGTTCCTGATTTGATGAACTAGGCATCTCCTGATTAGATGAGGTAGCCATATCCTTCATGGGAAAGATATCTTCAAAGAAAGTCTCATCATTTGAATCCATGATCGTACCGACATGCATGTCAGGTACCTTGGATTTTACAACCAAGAATCTATAACCAATGCTATGAAAAGCATATCCCAGGAAAACACAATCCACGATCTTTGGTCCAAGCTCGCGCTTCTTTGGAATTGGCACATTGAATTTCGCCAAACAACCTCAGGTTCATAGATAAGAGAGCTTTAATCCTTTCTTCTAACATTCCTGGAATGGCGTTATCTCTTTGTTCTTTGTGGGGGCTCGGTTTAAGACATGACATGCAGTCAATATCGCCTCCCCCCACAATGTCTTGGAGAGACCCGATGTGTCTAATAGGTCATTCATACAAATTGTATGGTTGACCATGACAGCTTTTCCAGGTTGAAAAGTGCAGCGGTGCAGATAATTACTAGAGGATCGGCACACAAGTACTCCATTACCCAATATGGCCACCGGATGAAGAGGTTGGGTCCAGTCAGAGAAGATGTTGCAGCACTTCTTCCATTGTGGAAGGTCCAAGTCGGTGCATTCTTTATCAAGGATCGGGACACGAGGGTCGTTCTGCTTAGCGGTCGTCTTCGCCATCGCTTGTACGCACTTGATGTATCGGGCACACCACCCATGTAGTCTTCTCCTCAGGCGTTCAGTGGTCTTCGTGTGTCGCCCACGCACTGGCATGCGCGCCTTGGTCATCATGCGGCTCCTATAGTTCGTCATGTGTTGCATCGTCATGAACTACCAGTTGTGTCCAATAAATCTGCTGAAACCGTCTGTGATGCCTGTCAGCAGGGCAAGAGTCACCAACTTCCATTTTCAGAGTCTAGTCGTGTTGTGAAACATCCTCTTGAGCTTGTGTTTTCTGATGTATGGGGTCATGCCCAGACGTTTGTTAGTGGCCACAATTATTATGTCAGTTTTATTGATGCTTATAGTCAGTTTACTTGGTTGTATCTTATTAAGCGCAAGTCTGATGTGTTCGATGTTTTTATTCAGTTTCAAGCACATGTTGAGCGTCTCCTTAAGCAGAAAATCATCCATGTTCAATCTGACTGGGGGTGAATACCACAACCTCAACTCTTTCTTTAACAAACTTGGGATTTCGCATCGCGTGTCTTGTCCTCATACACGTCGGCAAAACGGAACTGCCGAACACAAGCATCGTCATCTCGTTGAAACTGGCCTAACCTAGCTCGCTCATGCATCCGTTCCGTTTCGGTTTTGGAGTGATGCTATTTCCACAGCTTGTTTTCTCATAAATAGGCTTCCCTCACGACTCCTGAAAATGCAAACTCCGCTTGAACTCTTGCATAAAGAGACTCCAGACTACACTTTTTTAAGGTGTTTGGGTGTGCATGTTGGCTTCACCTTCGCCCATATAACAAGCGTAAGTTAGAGTTTCGGTCTAAGAAAAGCGTCTTCCTGGGGTACTGTTCTCTTCACAAAGGGTACAAGTGCCTCCGTGTTCCTACCAATCGCGTCTACATCTCTCGTGATGTGGTGTTTGATCAAAACATGTTTCCTTTTCGCGCACTTCCGACAAACTCTACCATTACCTCACAACTGGTGCACATGTCCACACCTTTGCATGACCAATTTGTGGATGTTGCATATGCCCCTGCGTTGTTGCCTAATCATGCTGCAGGTATTGGACGTGCCGCTCGTCTTGAGCTTCTTGATGAACATGAAACCGACGCGGCAGCTCCTGCTCGGGATGTGCATGTGCCATGCATATCGGGTTCGACCCGCGTACCCGCCCCCGCATCGCCACTGGAGGCTGCCGTGTGGGCGCCGGTCTCGCCTGGCCCACGGGTGGCCTCGCCTGGCCCGCCACTGGCCTCGCCCAGTCCTTCGGCTGGCGCCCCGCCTGGCCCATCAGCCGGCGCTCCACCCGACCCGGGAGGGGTCACGCCCGACCTGGAGGCATCTTCGCCTCGGTCGGCGGTTGCTTCGACCGGCCTGGAGCAAGATCCGGTCAGTCCCGCCTCGGTTGCTAGTGGGCTGGCCTCGCCTAGCTCGTCGTCGTCAGTGAGCCCTAGTGCGAGCTCTCCCGATGCTGCAGCCTCGTCTCCATCACCGGTTGCGTTGGTCTCGCCGGCACGGCCTGTGGTCCCTCTTCGTCCTCGTACACGGAGTCAGTCGGGCATTTTCTGTCCGAAGGAACGCAAGGACGGGACTGTGGCGTGGCTAGCCGCGTGCATGGCTCACATTGCTGCTGATCCTACTGCTGAGCCTCGACATTTCCAGGCTGCACTGAGTATTCCTCACTGGCACGCTGCTATGCAATAGGAGTTTCAGGCTCTCCAGAAAAATGACACTTGGCAGCTTGTTCCTCCAGTATCTGGTGTCAATGTTCACTAGTAGAAAACCGGCCTTTTGTCCCAGTTCATAAGGGCCTTTAGTCCCGGTTCATGAACCGGGACTAAAGGGTCGTTACTAATACGTCCCCCCTTTAGTCCCGGTTCAAACCAGAACCGGACAGATGGGCCTCCACGTGGCCGCTGCCGGCAGCCCAGGCAGGGGGGCCTTTGGTCCCGGTTGATGACATAAACCGGGACCAAAAGGCTTCCACGCATCAGCAGCTGGCTGGAGCTGAGGTTTTTCTTTTTTTTTAAAAAAAGTGGTTGTTTTAGGGGTTTAGGGTGTTATTTTTAGATTGTTATTAGCTAGCTAATAGAGAGAAGTGTCCTCTCTTATATCTTTATCCGTGGTTTACCAACGCTACTGCTATGTTCATTTCACCCGCAGATATATATATAATAACTCATGCATGCTCGCATCATACATCATCATATATAATAACAAGTCCTACTAATTAATCAAGCATCATCATACAACTTCCATTTCACATAGATCTGAATGTATGAGTTCTAGTGGTGCAAGACTTTTCGTTTCTGCAGTCGTGTGAGACTTACGAGGTTGCTTAGCTTGCACACAAACTTGACACTTAGAGCCCTTGACAGTGGTGAAACAAGGGATTAAGTTCAATTTGGCTAGTCGTGACATGCAACCAAAGTTAACATGACAGAGACGTGAATGCCGCACATTTGATTCACTATTGTTGCAAACATGATTAACAACTTTATTGCAAACATCTGACAAGGATAAACGAAACAGGCCTCCTGACTCATAGCCTTTACCAACAAAGATTCCATACTTGGATATTACAAATTTATTTGACTCAAAGACAAGATTGTAGCCATCTCTGCATAGAAGAGATCCGCTAACAAGGTTTTTATTGACGGAGGGGACATAATGCACGTTCTTCAGCCGCACGATCTTCCCCAAAGTAAACTTCAGATCGACCGTGCCGACACCACGAATAGAAGCACTTGAACCGTTGCCCATCAGCACGGTGGATGTCCCCGCGGTCTGATAAGACGAAAACATGGTAATATCACCGCAAACATGCACATTAGCACCCTGTGAGTAACCAAGAGAATGACATACTGAAAGAATAGTGGGAAATATAACATACCCGGCTTCCTTCATGTCACTGTCACCAATGACAACATTAGCAGTCTTGCCGCCTTTTCCAAGATGACGCTTGTCATAACAATTAGGGCGGCTAGGAGCCCAATGATCAGGATCTCCGTACACATGACAAACACCTATCTTCTCGTCATTCTTCTTCTTAAAGTTGGTGTACTGTATAGCCTTGTTCTTCCCATCAAACTTTGCTTTACCATCAAACTTGCCCTTGTTCTTGAACTTGTGGGGCTGGAAGTTTTTCTTCTATACCAGATTGGCACTAGATTCTCCCTCAATACCTCGAGCACGTGTGTCCTTTGCTCTCGCCTTTTCTTCCACATCAAGACTACCAATGAGATCCGAAACGGAAAACTCCTGCCTCTTATGCTTCAGTAAGGTAGCAAAGTTCCTCCATGAAGGAGGAAGCTTAGTGATGATGCCTCCGGCAACAAACTTGTCCGGTAGCATACAACTGAAGTGCTGAAGTTTTTTAGCAAATGACTGTATCTCGTGAGCTTGCTCAACCACGGAGCGCTCTTCAGTCATCCTGTAGTCATAGAATTGTTCCATGATGTACATCTCAGTGCCGGCATCGAGATCCCAAAATTGGCCTCGAGTGCATCCCACATATCTTTTCCATTGTCAATTGACGCATAAGCATCAACTATGATCTCACCAAGAACACTCAAGAGAGCAGCCTTTTAAACAGAGTATCCATTTTCTGAAAAGCTTGTTCCTGTTGGGCATCATACCACCCTTCGGGTTTGCCAAGAGTGGTGTCATATACGTATAAAATGATGGTGGTTCGCCATAAACCGACTAAATTCAAGCACTTGAGTCCCGCGGTGAGCTTCTATGGGCGTCGATCCAGGGCCCGCAGTGTGACACTTTTGAGCCCGGCAGGGGCGCCTACATTCGCGACATCACAGTGTTTGTCCACGCACTTGAGGAGCTATTTGTGTCAACTTCACAGTTGTAGGAGAAGACGACGAGATGGGTGAGGAAGGACGTGCATACCCTCGCCGATCGCAATCTGCCTATCACATTGAAGACCGCTCAGCTGTGACACAGGTCTCACATGTTATCAGCCATATGATCATAGAGACGACGCATGCCCATGAGGATGATACTCTCACTAATCTCAACAAGCTGATTCGGGAAGGGCACAGTCTGGAGGTCAGCTTGGTCAAGGAGGGGCAGCCGTGACAGTGTCGATGCCCGATGTATCTAAAAAACTAGATTTTCATTTTTGCATTGTTTTATAAATGAGGTACGTATATGGCGAACCACCATCATTTTGTAACGTAAGGTCAGCACGCTCCTCTCTCCCGCTCCCCACGCCACCCCCACGAGCATCCATGGAGAACCCTAGCATCCCGCCGGTCTCCGCCCATCCCGTTCCTCCTCCGCCACCGCCGTCGGCGCGCGCTGACGGGCATAGCCCGGTCAGCGTTGGCAGAGACGGGGCCTTCTCTCCCTCCTGCGAGGTCGTCGTGCCGCGTGGCGTTTCCTCCTGGTGGTGGCGTGGCATGAGCATGGGGTGCGGCGGCGTTGCCGTGCATGCTGGCGGTAGCGTTGTGGCGTGCAACAGCAGCGCGGGGGGGGGGGGCACTGCACATTGGTGGGTGGTTGCGTGCTCTGGGAGTGTTGCAGTCTGGCCTTCATGTTCGGCGACGAGCAGGCGGGGCGCTGGCGCTCCTGGCTGGCCGGCGCCCTGACCCCTTCTTGCTAGTGTGCGGGGGCTTGGGCGGTGGTTGCCGCGTCCCCTTCCCGCGGGCATGAGGCAATGGATGTGGGGATGGTGGCGGCGATCTTGGTGCTAAACGAGGTTGGTGGTGCACTTCACGAGGAACCGCCGGAGGAGGTGGCTGGCGTGATGGCTGGCTGCCATGGGCGTTTGGATTTGGACTGCCCGGTCCTCCTGGTTACGTGCGTTGGTAGTGGCTCGGCGTCGCGGGTGAGCCTCCGGCCGAAGTTTCACGTGGTCCTTCCACCCGGGGCTGGCTATTCCTAGTGCTTGCTCTGGCGCTCGGCATCTTGGAGTTGGATTTGCTGGCTCTAGGCCACCTCAGGTCATGCCTAAGCGGATTCTTGTGGCCTCGATCGGTGGCATCCTCACATTATAGCGTCGGTTGGGAGATCGTGGCGTCTTAGAGAGGGATCGTTATGCCATCGGACGGATCAGTGCAATTGGCCACGAGCATGGCGACATGTGAGCTCGCCAAAGGCGAGGCTTGCTTGACAATGGCCATCGGTAGTGGACTGGCTTGGGATGCCGGCGTGGGTGTTTCCTACGGTGAAGATGCTGACCCATATCTAGTGGCTGATGCCGGGCTTGGAGTAGATGGAGTGCCTCTACTCCTCCTACCGTGATTGGTGTACTGTGGTGGGGGTGGTTGACGGTATCCTGAGACATGGATGCCGAGGCGGCGGCCCCGGTTGGAGGTCCATATGATTGGCTCAGGTGTAGCGGCAGGGGCCTCGCGCTCCCATCCTGTCGTTGGCAGTAGCGATGTCCAGATCTGTAACTGGATGGTTGTGCTCGTCGCGGTGGTTCTGGGTTCCTCACCATGGCAGGGGTGAGCTGCCGAGCGAAAGTTTCACGCTTTCGCGCCGCCGACGGTGACGGTTGTGGACGCCACTCACCTCTTGAGTTCGTCGTTGTGGTTTTCCTTTCTGGTGCTAGGGTTTCAAGTGAAGGCCTCTGTCCTTCTTGGACTCGGTAACAGCGACGCGTAGTGCCATTCTCCCTCCAGGGGACATTGTCGTCGAGCCTAGTTGTCCTAGTGCGTGCCGTGTCATGTTTTCAGGCCACCTATATTAGTTTTTTGGCAGCATTCTCGTGTTCGTGTGTGTTGTCCGATTATCCTGAGATATGCTTTGGAAGAGGGCCTCCTCATTGCCTTGTATCACTTAGCCGTGCTTTATATATAAAGTGGGGTGCGAGACAGTTTCTAAAGAACTAAGTGCTGCCGTAAGTCAAACCCTGGACACCTTCAGGACGAGCAATTAAAATGAGGCAACTCCAAGACTAACTCAACGTGGCCAAGTTTGTGGCAAATTGGAGGAACTCCTATTAATCTCCAATGACTTCTACTCCCTCTGTCCCAAATTGGAGGGAGTATATTGGTAGTAGTACATAAAAAAAACCAATATTCCACGTACCAATCGATTTTTTTGACATAAAAAAAGGGCAGCCCAAGCAACAAGGAGACGACGGCAATGTTTGTTAGTACGCACAAAAATAATCATAGAAAAAAAACTCGGTGGGCATCGTTACGTATTAGAGCATGACACGGCCTGGGGTGAGGTTGTGCAGCTAGATGCCGTAAAATTCCAATAGACTCCTGAGAATGGGAAGGATCGGAAACCCTAGGCTCCGCAAGAGAAATGGGACGAAGCACACCCTCTCCTTCTTATTGGGGTTGGGGAAATTTTCAGCCAGTACATCGTTGCCAATCGAAGCCAATCCCGCTTGTACAGGGACTAGATCTGCGAGGGGGAGATATCCCTGCGTTTGGAGTCGACTCAATTGAAGATGAGACACTGAACAACTCTGCCAATCACCCTCTTGAGGGCCATGGGGGCGCGAAGAAGAGCCTGGGGGCGCTGGCCATGTTTGAAGTTTTTTCATGGCTAGTCCTGGTGATTTTTGCGCAATGTGGATAGTACTTGGAGATTTAACCTCTTTATATAGGCGCCATCCCTGTGTGGACAGTTTTTTTCTTTTTGGTAAAAATTATTATGGACCGTTCGCATTCACCCAACGCGTGGAAATCGGGGCGCTACAGGGAAGGAGTCATAAAAGCAGAACATGCGAGTCGGAGCCGGACTGTTATACGTCCAAGGTATGATGAAGAACCAACCTTGCAAAAGCCGAAGACATAAGCCAAATACTACATCGTCGTTTGAAGGTCAGTTCGGGGGCTACTGAGGGAGTCCTGGATTAGGGGGTCCTCGGGTGCCCGGGCTATTTGATATGGGCCGGACTAATAGGCCGTGAAGATACAAAGCGGAAGACTTTCCCTTGTGTCTGGGTAGGACTCTTCTATGCGTGGATGGCAAGATTGGTGTCCGGATATGCAATTTCCTTCCTCTACAAACCGACTCTATGCAACCCTAGGCCTCTCCGGTGTGTATATAAACCGAAGGGTTAGGTCCATAGAAGCTATCAGAATCCTCATAGGCTAGACATCTAGTGTTTAGCCATTACGATCTCGAGGTAGATCAACTCTTGTAACCCCTATACTCATCAAATACAATCAAGCAGGACGTAGGGTTTTACCTGCATTAAAAAGGCCCAAACTTGGGTAAACATTGTGTCCCACTCGTCCCTTGTTACCATCAATTCTCAGACAAACATTTCGGGACTCCCTACCCGAGATCCATCGGTTTTGACACCGACACCGGCCACACACGCTCCTCCACTGGCAGCTTTTCTCATACGGTACCTCAGAGTCAGGCAAAAACTAGCGGCGGGAGCTGGTCGAGGTGAGCACAGATAAGAGAGGAAAAAAGGGAACCGTACTGGAGTGGGTGAGGAGATAAGAGGAACATGTGGTGGAGAAATGGTGCTTGCTAACTACTATTTGGCTACATGTACATGTAGTTTTGCACCTAGAAATTGTTTGTATTAGGCATGTTTGAATGACATGTGGGGTTCTTTTCCTACGTATCTATGAGCGATTTAAAGGAGAGTTCGTAAATTTGCCATACACTTCAATTTTTTGCTGAACAATTCAAGATCACCATCATATTGTTACTAATAGAAATAAAACTGTTTTTCAATCAGGTGCTTAGTAAATAAGAAACTAGATGTTGTTTCTAAAATAAGAAATTAGATGTTCTTTTAGGCACTAACACTTACAAAGATACTTCTTTTTTCAAAATGGGGAATTCACTGTCCAGTTCATGTATGCACATCCATTTGATAATCATGAACTGATTATTTGGATAATTGAAAGTTTACTAAGAGTTTTGTCTGTTGTGTACGGTTAGCAGAAAGGAAATTCAAAACATACACAGAAGAAGAGGTTAGCTTGTCACGGCTCACTTTTGTGATGTTGTAACAAAACTATATTCAACATCATTTCAAGCTAGCAGCCTAGCTAATTGAAGCAACATTACTCTATCTTTATCATGTGGCAAAATTAGATAACAGAGGGAAGTTACCAAGTCGTCCACTCATATAAACTATTCCAGCTTTTAGGCCACTACTCAATTTTGAAGAGCGATTTGTGTGAACTTTTTCTAAAATTTTGGACTCTTCAAATCATACTAAGTAGGCACCAGTTGATCATTTTTTTACTTCCTTTATATTTCATACATTCGGTCATTCACCATGACAACTAAGCAGCCCATGTTAATATGAAATTTTTTGGACATATGGCAAGAAAATTCCATATGACATTTTCAGCTCCCGAGAAATAGTAAACGTTAAACATCTGTAGCTTTCTTCCACCAAGGACATAAGTGTGGCTTCTTGACCTCTACGATCTACGGCTCGGACAACCCGTAGCAACGCACGGGCTAGTAGATAATAATAGGAGCATTATTTTTGTGCATCAGTGCCCACACATTTTATGTTGATCCTTCGCTACACATACAACATGCACTCGTTTCTTTATTATTGCCAACATGCAGAGCAGAAAACCAAGTTTCATTTTCCTACCTCCCGTCTGGTCATTCGAAAGAATCAAATTCATTATAACCAGAGCCAGGAGAATGGATTTATATGTAGCTGCCCTGCTGCTCCGATGAAAGAGGGCAGCTTCTTCCGCTGCTGCTGTGGACGCCCCTCCTTAACCATGTTAATGTGGAGATTGCAACCTTCCAAAACCAGGCCACTGAGAGCATCTAGAGCATCTTCTAGGTGGGCGTGGGATGTTGACATAGTTAAGTGGCCGATACATCGTGAGCGCTTGGTCTTCTTATCGCAGATCACCTCGGTGCTGAACACTTTGCCATGTTTGCTGAACAAGAGTCGCAGCTGAGAGCTTTTCACGGTGAGAGGTAGGTTGTACACCAACACCTTGAAAGAAGGCTCATAATATCTCTCGACGTGAATGACGTGCGTTGGACACGTAATCTCTCGCCTCTTCACGCCACGAGCTTCCAGCGAGCTCCTATTGATTTCCTGATAAAGCAACACCAATGTTAATCATTACTACTAGAATTTTATCATGTACGTCTAGGCCTCGAGATGCTTGCTTACACATAGTTCCGAGTGTTAAACTCTAGATGGTATCGGTTCTATTAGCCATATGTCATGTTAAAACTACCAGAAATAGCATTATGCGAAATATCATTTTGTGATGTTTATTTTGCAGGTGTTTAATTACCTGAACCGGAGCCATGATTGTTTGTGGGATGAGCCAAGTGCACTTCTCGCAATCCCATCCTTGAGGCAGCCGCTCAATGAACTTGACTTCATCATTGACAAAGTTGTACGTGAACACACCGTACTGCTTATAAGGCGCGGCCTTACTATTGGTGTAGACGAAGTAGACGGAGCCTCCATGGCCAACAAGCACGGAGGCGTCGATGGCAAAGCTGTTGGGCGACCCCAAGAAGAGGACGCGATCGGCCAGGCTGTAGCCATCCTTTCTCACCCACTGTCTCTTATCCCCCTCTACCGCACGCACCCACATGGAGAACCTGCGCGAATCATTGTAGTATGTCCGGACATGGATGGTCGCCCACAAAAGCTCGCCACGGGACTCAAGGAGGTAACTGTATTGCTCCAAGTAATTTCCACACATAGTCGGTAGCCGCTGCAATGGGATCCCCATGTTGTCAACCCCCCGCTGTGTAGAGATTTGCCACACGCTAGACTCAACAGTTACCAGGATTCTGCCATTGCGGTAAGTGGCGCAGTACTCTCGGCTCCTATTGGTGTTCTCAAAGATCGTCTCCACGAGCGTCCACTCTGCATCACCAGGTTGCAGGAGCACCGCCGTGAAGCTGGCTATGGTCTTGGTGTCCTCGAAGACGGTGGAGACACCGTAGAGAAGGGCCGTACCATCAGCATAGACAGCGCCGTGGAGGTTTTCCTCCCATCGGCCGTCCACGCAGCACTTATGCGGCAAGAGAGGCAGACGGGTGACGGCTCCGGTTAGAGGGTCGTGCAGGCTAGGGCGGCGATGTACAACTGTGAGGTACCGGATGGTGGTTGCATCGTGAGTAGACAGCCAGATCCTCCTCCCGGATTCGGCGATAGGCAGCAACGCGTTGTAGCTGGACTTGAAGAAGACACACCTAAACCTTAGCGGGACGGAGTCTTTCTCCGGCGTGGCAAGGAGCCACGGTGGGAAGGAGTGGATCGGCTTCGATGAGTCGCGCCACGGCACGCAGACGGCGCGGAAACGGAGGAAGTCGACCGCATCGCGAAGGCGACCGGAGATGTCATGTAGCACGTCCTGTGGGAGGTCTGGCCACCTGGACTGCTCCATGGCGGCGAGATCGAGCGAGAATTGGTGATGGACGGGTAGAGGAGTAGATGGGATCGAGACGGGCGTACGTTTTGTTTCCGATCGATTAGCCTCTGGGCCGGGTCGTATATCGCTACGTACGGCCGTGTCATGCTCTAATACGTAACGATGCCCACCGAGTTTTTTTTCTATGATTATTTTTATGCGTACTAACAAACATTGCCGTCGTCTCCTTGTTGCTTGGGCTGCCTTTTCCGTACGTCCGGCCCAGACGACGTATAATATGGAACTCCCTATTTATTTATATTTTTTGAAACGGAGACGCTAGAAGTGTCCGGCTTTAAATTAATAAAGCCCATAAGTCAGCATGGCTCAAAAGATTACAGACTTAGCAAACTAAGAAAAGTATCAACGGTCCACGACCAGCACGGGTAGAACATAAGATTCATCACGACATAAATATTGCAGCCATCCAAACAGATCAGCGCAACGACCTAGAGAATAGACTTGCCACAAAAGGCACCCCAAAAGCAACTTCAGCTCGCCGGATCCTGTCTTGCATGCGCCTGAATCATATTGATGCGCGCCATGGCTTCTGACATGCTCTCAGCATCGCGCTCCTTCCCCAGACGGGTCCACATCTACAAAAATAGGTGGCATTTGAAGATCACGTCTGCAGAATGGTGAGGAAATTTTTTCTCAATCGTAATCTTTTTACGTGCCGTCCAAATAGCCCGGAGCAGCGCCCCTACGCAACGCCAAGCGATTCTAGTGGTAATCCCTTTTGTGGACTTGAGGATGGAAACTAGTTGATGCCCCGAGGCAGGGTTCCAGTCCGTGTGGAAGGCCTCCCGAACCGCACTCCACGCGCACCTGGCCAAATGGCATCTAAAAAATACATGGTTCGCATCTTCGCCTAGTCCGCAAATCGAGCAAGTACCGTCAGCCGGGCCGTTTCCGACGTAGGCAGCCTATTCCTAAGCATTTGCCACATGAATTCCTAAGCATTTGGAACTCCCTATTCGCCGCGCTCTGCATCAAACTGCCGGCGCTTCGCACAGTCGAGCGACCGAGCAGCGACTCGATGGGCCGGCCCAGATTATGCGCGTACAACCGCCTCTACCCAGCCGGTTTTGGGAACCATCTAGAAGGTTCCCTGAACCGGCTTTTTTCTGTTATACCTATTGTTTTCCTAAAACAAAATGTATAGCAAGCGTGTGTGGTTCTTTTAAACAAAATGATGAAGCCATCACACAATAGTTATTTTGACAAGTATAAGAAAGTCATACCCTGTAATTGGCACAACGACTATTCTTAAGTGTATTTTTTCTTGTAACATCAATAAAATATGCTGAACATCTTAGTTTGTGAAATAAAAAAAAACTGGACTAGTCTGACTTTGTAATGCTCTTTCTATTTCAATCGGGAAGTTTACCATGTCTGCAACTCGATGCTTGGTATAAAACGATATGATTTTAATACAACGAATAATTTTCCACAAGTAGATACCCACTGAAATATAGGATGAAATTGGTGCAGTGCGTTAGGACGACATAAGCCAGGTACGAGAATAGACACACCCTGAAATTAATCCATAGTATTTAAATCTGAGACATCCTGTATTTAACTGTGAAGAACTTCAAGAAAAACTGTAGCAGCTTATTTTCTGAGCAAGCAAAATGTGAAATCAAACAAAGTGTGTCTGCATGCTCTCTGTTTGTTCCATGTAGTGGTAAATCAAACAAAGTGTGATTGCAAGGTGGTAACTAGAATGTAGAGTAATATAACTTGTTTTGGGCCGAATATACAAACCTCATTGTAACATGACCCTTGTTGCAGAAGCAGTAGTTGTTGAATGAAGTCCTGCAACATCCCCCATATTAAATAAACATGATGTTGTCTGCAACATCCCCCGTGTTTTAGAAACATGGCCGATGTTGCACGAGACATGACTGTTGTTGCCGTTGTAATCGCCACTGAAAACATCTTCCTGCAGTAGGGCGGCGGCGTGCTCCCTTGTAGCAATTGTTGATGGGGTGCTCTGCACCAGCCTGTGCTCCATTGTACCATTGTGGTACGTCGGTGAGATAGCCAGCCATCGCTATTATTTGGCTCTACTTGACCAAAGCTCGGGGTTGTCTTTATGCTTGCCGCCTAAGTTATTGTTCTTTGAGTAAATAATAATGTTGGCTCTATGTGACCGGTGATGCTGAAATAGATGATGGAGATACTTAAATTACTATTTCAATACGGAAGTTGATCTTTGCTTGGTGTCATCCAGTCATTTGTTTATAACTTCATATTACGTGTTGTCATGCCTCTGACAAAAAAAGTAGTGTGTAGTATTCTTTTCCTATTTATGCTCAGTCAAGAGAAACACATAGGTTTGGTCTAGATATTTTATGCCATCCATGATGGCATGGTAGTCTTACTAGTTTTCACTTTTTAGTAATATATTTGGTTTGTTGTTGAACTGGGATCGGTTGATGGTTACTCTCTTTTATGGTTTATCTTTAGACCTTCTGATCCTATTTATCATGTTTTCTCTCTATTGCCATTACTCATTACACTTTAGTTATCATTCTGGTTATCCACCGTATAAAGTAGTCAATGATTTACTCCGAGTAACTTCCAGACCTTTTTTTAACTGGAGTAGGCATTGGACACACTGTAATACCTTGTTGTGGTTGGATTTTTGAGGAATAATTTCTGAAGTTGAGCGATCTTTCGGATACAATTTCTGTAGTGACATTACAGAGGCACTACACTACGTCATCTGGTGAGAAAATTTTCATTTAAACCTATAGATTTTTACAATTGGAATGAAGTGAAGCAAAGTTATTGTGATGATGCGTCATTTCTGGAAACATCGAAGATGAATTGCAGGTTGGCAGAACCGCCTATACTTCATACCGTTCAATTGCTTAGGAGATATCCTGTGTAATTCTCTGTAATTTGTCTTCTTTAGAGGCCAGTTTATACGGGAAGTGGATATAAGTGAACTTTTAATTGAAGGGTATATTTGTGTTTAAGGTAGTGTTCCCAGAAAATAGGTCCCATTATTGGTATCTAGGTTAGTTAGAAGCAAGACTTGAATGTGTACATGAGTCACCAGATTTTTTGTTACTGTTGTTGTTGTCCTGTTAGTAGATTAGTCATACTGGTAATACTTGAAACTGGCCCCACTCCCCAATGAAAAGATGAAATATATTATCAATTTTACAATAATTATGCAGGAGATAGCATGTCATTTAGTGGTGTTCTACTTCACCTTTTATATTTGTATATCACTTCACTGTAAGTGCATCAAAGTTCATTTTTCCTGAATGAATATCTTTCAGTCTTGTTTTAAATCTTGAGTTACTCTATATAATATGTATTTTTGAGACAGTAATGTTGCCTTACTTCACAATCACTCCCCCACCCAACACACACACACGCACACATCCCCTACCCCTCCCTATTAGATTGGTATAGTGTAATGATAGGTTAATTCTTCATACTGATATCTGATGCAATTTATATAAGCAGACTGGCCACACTATCAATTGTCAGATGTAAAATTGTGAAAAGTTCATCCTAATGTTAATGTACCAACATTTTTTATTGACATGATTTTCTTTAGTGTTAGTTTTGACAGCGTAAAATGTTAATATTTTAAACCACTTGTAAAAAAGCCCAGAAGAGATTGTCATTTGTTATATTCACTTGAAATCCTTGAACACTGGTTCATGATGAATTCACTGTGCATGATTGTCATTTGATCAAGTTATTGTTTCTTTTGAGGAATTGCCCTATGTACAAGATTCATGTGATCATTCTATGAATGTTTTGTTGAAGGATCTACGGTAAGAGTTTCCTCATTGCAATTCAGATTTGGGTCCAGGACAGGTTAGTTTGTTTCATATCATAGTTATGGCATTAAGATCATTTGTGTCCATTATTATCAAGCATCATGCTAAATTGCTAAGTACTGCTCTACTTTTTGCACGATAAGTTCCAAAAAAAGGCATCTGATACAGTTGATGTTTGGCAGCTACGGTTGTCTACATCTGTTGTAAACCTTTTCATGATTTGGCAGATCCATTGAAATAATGCTCTCCTACCTCCTCCAACAGGGGGAATCTGGTTGGGAATAAGCACATAGAAAAACTAGAAGTGAGAATGGAGCCAAACAGAACCTTGGGGGAGCCTAGGCTAATATACGGGATAAATGACGTGTTTACTTTTGGTTGGGCGGCTAGGTTTCCCAGCCACTGCTGCGGAGGTGCGGCGCTTCGGTCGTCTCGCCCGTTTCCTCTCTCCCACTCCACTCCCTTCCCCACTGCGGCGCACCTTTGCAGAAGTAGTGGCGATGGGCTCCAAGCCAGATCGCCGGGGGGGAAAGCCTCCCATGGAGCCGCCGCGGGACCGCAACCGTGGCCGCGCCGACGACGAGGGGGTTTGGGGGCCACCGCCTGCGTGGTGGCTCAAGGAACAGGAAAGGAAGAAAAAGAAGAAGGCGGAGTACAAGCAACGTGGCCTCGAGCTCAAGCGCAAGGGGATGCAACCTGCGACGGGCGGCGACCGGGGCGGCGACTCCCACGCGAAGAAGAAAACCAAGCCGGCGGGGGCGGCGGCCTCCAAGCTGCCTCTCCCGCCCAGATCTGAGGTGCCGGACTCATCCAAGGGCACGGAGGCGGAGCCAATCCCGATCGAGGAAGCGGACGGACCTGAATGCTTCCGATGCGGGCGCACGGGCCACTTCCAGAACCTTCGCACCTTCAAGCCCTTGTGTGTGGTGTGCACCAAGGAGGGGCACACGTCTGCGCAGTGCCCGACCCGCGGCAAGCCTCTGCTCCTCCAAACCATGGGGCACGCCATCTCCGGCGAGGGTTTCTTTTGCCTCCAGTACCCGGATGATTCGCGGCAGGAGCCGCAGATCCAGCTGGGGGCCAACGCGGCCGTGCTCTCCATGCCTTCCGGTGCGCTCACCCAAGAGATTCTACAAGTGGAGCTGCCACACCTCTTCGAGGGCGAATGGGACTGGCAGATCCCAGCTATGGAGGGAGGGGCGTTCTCGGTGGTCTTCCCTGACCCGGTGGTGCTCCGGATGGCAACAAGGAGCGGCAAGCTGTTCCTCTCCCTCAACAACCTCATGGTGGACATTCGCGACGCGGTCCTCGACGCCCCCAAGGGAATGGCGATGCCGGAGCTGTGGGTCAAACTGGGGGGAATCCCTCCCAAGCAACGGCGCTCTGACCTGCTCATGGCGGCCACAACCATGCTTGGCCGTCCCTTGCTGGTGGATGAGGAGTCCCTCATTCGTCCGGGGCCTGTACGTATGCGTTTCGCATGCCGCAACCCCCGCAAGCTGCATGGTCTGGTCCAGATCTGGTTCAATGGCGAGGGCTTCAACATCACCATCGACCCAGAACTTCCCCCGGAGCAACTCGCGGCACCTGCCCTGCCTTCTCCAAGCCCTCCTCCTCCAAACCAAGGCGGGGGCGGGGAGCGGCGTGACGGCAACCTGGGCGGCGACAAGGAGGCGGATGCAAGCATGAAGGATGATTCCATCGATACGGCGGCATGGGAGAAGCTGGGCATCACTGACAAGGGCGGGGCGACGAACCGGGCGCCGTTGCCTTCGATGGAGCTGCCGCCGACTGGGGGGTCCATGGAGCTGGACCTCTCCATCCCCAACCAGTATGGCTCAAACCTGGGCTCGGTCACGTCCCCCCGGTGCGGGCGGTGGCGGAGCCTGGCGTGGGGCAGATGGAGGAACCGCTGGGGGAGGCACGCACTCCCATGGCGGTGTCCACGGAGTCGCTGCCGCTTGCCTCGCGCTCTCCTTCCCAAGGGGGCCGCAGCTCCAACAAGCTCGCGGCGGTGAAACAACTCAAGAAGGTGGCCGTGCGCAAGGTTAGCGGGGAGGCGGTCCGTGTGGCGGAGCTCCAGGGCGCGCCGGTGACTCCCCGGCAGGCGGTGATGGCGCTGGCCGTGCCCACCCCGACCCGATCGCGCAAGAGGTGGCCAAGACGGTGGCCGTCCCGAAGGCTAAGCGTTCCAAGGTCGTCGTGGACGGGCAGGTGGCCCCTGTGCGGGTCAGCGCGCGGGCCAAGGGCGCGAAAGGAAACATGCCTTCGCTCCAACGGGCCCAACTCCTCCAAGCACAGAAGAATCTGGAAACCTCAGGTAATCCATTGCCCCGCTTTTCGATTCTGGATTCTTTCTCGGATGAGCACCTAGGTGAGGTGTTGGTGGAGAGTGGGGTGGAACCAATTGGGGAGGGCGGGGTTAGCGAGCTAATCTCGCTGGTGCGCGCTAAAGAGCTGGCTCAGGCGGCACTCGCAGCGGCGGCTGCTCAACACGCGGAGCGTCTGGCTGTCGAGGAGGAGCCCTCGACGTCGCTCAGACTCCGGCCCGAAGGGGAGACAGCAACAGGGGTTGCTGCTCCTCCCTCGCCTCGCTGCGGCAAGGTGAGGAGCGTGGCCAAGGCGATCACCTCGAGGGGTGTACGCCTGCGAAACCGCGTCATCTAGATGCGGATGCTCATTTGGAACATCCGTGGCTTCTGCCACTCGGGGCGCCGCACCCAACTTAGAGACTACATCAGGAAAGAAGGGATAGATATAGTCGGGCTCCAGGAAACCATTAAAGCTGATTTTCATCATCATGACCTCGTAGCCATAGACCCTTTGGAGCGTTTCATTTGGCAACACAGTCCGGCTATTGGGCATTCGGGTGGCATGCTACTAGGCTTTTGCAATGCCATGTACGAGGTGCTATCCTGGGAGGTAGGCACCTTCTTTATTGCAGCCAATATTCGCGTGAGAGCTTCGCTACGCGAGCTCGTGATCCTGCAAGTGTATGGACCAGCAGATCACTCACGTTCGGCAGAGTTTCTGGGAGAACTCGAAGCCAAGGTGCTGGCAGTCGCCGCATCCCAAGTCCCGCTCCTAGTGGGTGGCGATTTTAACCTCATCAGATCGAGCACGGACAAAAACAACGACAATATCAACTGGTCAAGGGTGACCTTGTTCAACAGCGCAATTGCGTCAATGTCACTTAGGGAAGTGGCACGTACGGGGGCAAGGTACACTTGGACCAACAAGCAACTAGCCCCGGTGCGGTCCGTCTTGGATCGCGCGTTCATGTCTCCGGAATGGGAAGTGGTGTTCCCATTATGCTCGCTCCTTGCTGAAACAAGGATCGGCTCGGACCATGTCCCACTCATCTTATCTTCAGGGGAGGATAGGATTCGTCGTAGTCCACGTTTCTTTTTCGAAACAGCGTGGTTCGAGGTACCTGATTTCGACAACATCTTTCGGGAAAGATGGTTGAGAAGTGTTCAAGCCACGGGCCAGCAGCGCGGCCCTATGGAATTTTGGACAGCGGTCGGGGGACGACTACGTGCAAGCCTCAAGGGATGGGGTGCGAACCAGGGACGTGACGAGAAAGTTTTGAGGGCGAGACTTCTCGATGAGATTGCAACCCTCGATACTCAAGCAGACTCGCGTCCTTTCTCGGAGCAAGAATGGGCGCATCGATACGCCTTGGAAGGGCAAGTCGAGGCGCTGCTCCGATCCGAGGAGGAATATTGGAGACGTCGAGGAGGACTTAAGTGGACGCTCAAGGGCGATGCGAACACTGGCTACTTCCACGCGTACGCGAATGGTCGTCGCAGGAAATGCCTAATCCTGAGACTGCAGACGGAACAGGGGCTCCTTCTCCAGCAATCAGAGATTAGCAAACACATCTACGACTTTTACATAAGTCTGATGGGGACCGACGAGCCTCAGCGCGCCAGGCTGAGTGAGGACGCCTGACTGCCAGCTCAAAAGGTCTTGGAGTCGGAGAACGAAGAGCTGGGGCTCGCGTTTCTCCCCAAGGAGATCGACGAGGCTCTCCAAAGCATGAAATCAGACACGGCACCAGGGCCCGATGGGTGACCGGTGGCGATGTTTAAACGCTTTTGGCCATTGTTGCGCGACCCCATCTTCGCGGTGTGCAATGGATTCATGCGTGGTTTTGTGGACATCGCTAGGCTAAACTACGGCGTGCTCTCCCTAATTCCGAAAGTGGCGGGTGCGGATAATATCCGCCAATACAGACCAATAGCGCTCATTAATGTGCCTTTCAAAATATGCGCTAAGGGTTGCGCCACTCGGCTTACTCCGATAGCACACCGCACAATTAGTCGTTCCCAATCGGCCTTTATCCGCGGCAGGAACATTTTGGAGGGCCCATTAGCGCTACAAGAGACCCTCCACGAACTTAGACGCACGCGCGAACCGGCGATTTTACTTAAATTAGACTTCGAAAAAGCTTACGACCGCGTCAACTGGGATTTCCTCAGACAAATCCTGCTGAGCAGAGGTTTCTCGCCGATGTGGGTGCACAGATTCATGCAGTTGGTCTCGGGGGGCCAAACTGCGGTCTCGGTGAACGGAGAAGTAGGGCACTTCTTCCGGAACAAGCGCGGCCTACGACAGGGTGATCCCATGTCACCGCTCCTGTTCAATTTTGTGGCAGATGCCCTTGCGACCTTGCTGCGGAAAGCAACGGAGGCAGGCCATATCAAAGGGGTGTTGGGGCACCTCATCCCAGGGGGGATATCGCACCTGCAATACGCCGATGACACGCTCCTGCCGTTCCAACCGGACCTGCACAGCGTGGCCACGATCAAAACCCTGCTGATTAGCTTTGAACTTATGTCGGGGCTTAAGATCAACTTCCACAAATGCGAAGTGATGCCCATGGGACTCGAGCCGTCAGATAGTAGGCGTATCGCGGACCAGCTCAACTGCAAACTAGGCAAACTTCCGTTTACTTACCTTGGGCTCCCGTTGGATGCCAAACGCATCTCAATAGATGGCTGGGCGCCACTCTGGACCAAGGTGGGTGGGCGGGTCTGTCCGTGGAGGGGAAAGTTCCTCTCTTCTGCAGCCCGACTGTGCTCACAAACGCGAGCCTGTCCTCGCTGCCGCAATTCGCAATGGGGCTGTTCCTCTTGGCTGAAGGGGTGCACGCTAAGATGGACACACCACGGTCCCGTTTCTTTTGGGAAGGTGCGGGACCCAAACGCAAGTACCACATGGTCAGATGGGACGCGGTGTGCAGACCCAAGGACCTAGGGGGGCTAGGGATCACAAACACTCGGATCCTCAACATTGCACTCATGTGCAAATGGATCTGGAAGTTGTCGCAGGGGGCGACCGGTCTATGGGTGGACATACTGCGCACCAAGTATTTCCCCAACGGGAATTTTTTCAAAGGCAGGCCGCGGGGCTCTCCCTTCTGGAACGACCTCCAAGCGGTGCGCCCGTCTTTCGCCCTTGGCGCCAAGTTCATCGTTGGGAACGGGCGCTCGACCCGCTTCTGGCTTGACCTATGGCTGGGAGCGCAGCCCCTTTGGGCCCAATTTCAGGACTTGTACACCCTGGCGGTCAACCCGGAGACGACGGTAGCGACGGCCCTAGCCGCGACCCCCCCTGCGATTCACTTCCGTCGAGAGCTAACGGACCTTGAACAAGCACACTTTGAGGAGCTGCATGCCTTGACACAATCGGTGACGCTGTCCCCTTCCGCGGACACGGTCACTTGGGCTCTCTCCCCCTCCGGAAAGTTCACGGTCAAATCCCTATACCGCAGGCTATGCCAAGCTCAGGGACCGGCATTCCCAATGCCGACCGGTCTGTGGAACGCCCGTATTCTGCTTAAAGTCAAGGTGTTCTTCTGGCAACTTTTCCGCAATAGACTTCCCACATCGGCTAATGTTGCAAAACGCAACGGCCCGTCCTCCGGCTTATGCGCCATTTATAATACCATGGAGGATGCGAATCATGTGTTCTTCCGCTGCCCCCTAGCGCGGTTTGCCTGGAGCGCAGTCCGAGCGGCGTCCAACACACATTGGGACCCGCAATCGGCCGCTGACCTAGCGGCCATTGTTGCGTCGACGTCGGGAGGCAGTAAACGCGTGCTTTGGAGCTGCCTAGGTGCCCTAGCCTAGGCAATGTGGCTTACAAGGAACAACCTTGCCATTGAGGGAATCTTCCCATCACATCCTGCTAATATTCTTTACAAATGCAACCTGCTTATGCAGCAGTGGAGTCCGTTGGCGAAGCACAAGGATGCTGAGAAGATGAAGCAAGCTCAAGACCGTCTTCGCCAAGTCTACGTTTTGGCTAGGGAGCCGTCCGCCACTTCTACGACGTGAAGTGGTTCTTTTGTCTTGCGAGCGAGCCTGCGTGCTCTATGCTCTTGGCCTTTGGCATGTAATAGACTCTCTCTGATCACTATTGGCCGCTGGCCTGTCCGTGACCCTGCTGTGCTTGCGCGCCAGCGTAACCGGAGCCTCCGCGCTCGTGACTTTGCTGTGCTTCCATGCCAGCGTAACCTGAGCCTCAGCGCTTGAGTCGTTTGTCCTAGTCCTCGTTTGTAAACGCTGAATAAGTTTGTGGGCTTTATTAAGTTAAAGCCGGACGCTTCTAGCGTCTCCGTTCTAAAAAAAAAACTTTTGGTTGGGCTGCACCAGAACTACATCACAACTGATGTCCATTCTCAATCCAGCATACAATGTTCGGTAGCTACAATTGCCTGCATCTGTTTTAAGCCATTTAAATGTTCTGTTACAACGTCAACATGAAGATGATATAGTTCATGCACATCTGTTTTCCATGTGGGGCATGTTTTTTTTTGTCGGCCCGAACCACTTTATTACTTAAGCAAAACCGAGTAGTACAACAAGAAGAGAAGAGGTACAAAGGGGGGGTGGAGTGGCTATTATAGCAAAATTTTCTAATACATCATATCTCGCATCTAAAATGAAACAACATTGTAGCCCAATCACGGAGCAGGTCCTGCCTGTAACTATTTTTGCATCCGTACGCCCACATTTTGAGATCAGCCTTTGCAGCTCTGGCAAGGGTGTTGAGGCCTTGGGCTTCATCCAGAAAACTTTTGCATTTCCCTGCTTCCAAATATTCCAAAGGATGGCCAAGATCACGGTTGTTCTAGTTATATTGGACAAAGCGTCATGCCAAAGGAGTTCCAGAGTTTGAGGGGAGCCCTCATGTAAGTTGCCAAGCTCATCCCAAAGTGGTTTTAGCAGTTGACCATTGAACAGAAGATGGTGAATGCTCTCATGGTGGTTGCAAAAAGGGCAAGAATCAGAGGAAGCAATGGACCGACGGAAGCGCCTCTCGTTGGTTTACAAGTGGTCCTTGTGCGCCAGCCAAATTAAAAGAAGACTTGACATTTGTTGGGCGGAATTTTTTTCCAGATAGCAGTGGCCATGCATGTTGAGAACTCCAGGACGCCCTGTATGCTAGCTTGGTGGTTAGGGCTTTGCCCCCTTTCCTAGTAAACCTTTTTTCAGCAACCTGCGAGTTCAACTTAATCGAGGCCATAATAATACGCTAGCAATCTGTTCATGTTCAGCACGGTGGGAGATGTTGTTGCAGAAACGGAACCACTACTCGCCGACGATCACCGGAGACAAGGTCGGAGGGGTAGAGGATGAACACAGAGAATTTCCAGGCGCACAAACACCTACGCCGCACGAACGGCCCCTGTGTATTTCCAGCGAGCTCAAACTCGACTCACCCTGTTACAATGACCAACACCCGGGTTTTATACCCAGGCACACGATGGACACACTCTCCACGCCCCTTCCTGCTCGCGCCCACGACCCAGCTCACTCTGGCCGCGTCCTCCGCGCGCGCCCGCGACGTGCGCGACGCGCCGAGCCTTCCCGATCGCCACGCTCCCCCCTAACCTGATCTCTCTAACAGACACACATATTCACACGCACCCCGTGCACTACACACACACACACACGACCTGGCCGGGCTCTCCACGCACACGACGCGCACAACCGCACGCAAAGCAGGCCTGCCCAACAGCTTGCAACGACCAGCACCGAGCTCCAACGTCCTGGCGTGGTTTACGGCTAACAGGAGAGTCTATGGTTCAAGTTAATCGAGGCCATAATAATGCTGACTCCTACCTCCTCCAACCTGCACGACGCCGCCGACTTCATCCACTTCCACGTCGTCTGCAAGCCATGGCGCGGCTCATGGTTCCCCACGGCGACGACCAAGTCTCAGTTCCTGCCATGGCTCCTCGCGGCGACGAAGGAAGACTCGACGTGCCTGGAGATGAGATGCCTAGGCCTCGGGGAAACTGGGTGACCAGCTCAGCTAGCGGGACAATGTGGTTCCTGACCATCGAACGCCTCCGCCCTGGCCTCCACGAAGCTTTCACCGGAGCCGACGCCACACACCTGCCTCCCACGCGAAACCTCAGCGTCTGGGAGAAACAGCGACTGTCTCCATGGCGTCATCTACGGCGACGGCACAACCCTTCTCTACAGCATCTACTTCGCCGGCACCGGCCATTTGACGGCAACACTCCTTCACCCAGGCGACGCAGAGTGGACCCTCGTGGTGAGGACAATTGAGCGGCCCTACAGGTTCAGGCATTTTGTTCCGTTCTTTGTCGCGTACCACTGCGGCAAGATCCGGCTGGAAGTGGAGGCTGACCTATGCCGCATCGTGGCGCCCAATAGCGATGACACTCACGGCGTGTTGATCCCAAGGCCAGCGACACCGACGGTGTAGGTGCGGCCCTATATGGAAATATGAGCAATTTACCAAATGATTTTATGAATAGAAATATTAGATAAAGCATGAGGTCTCGGTAACTCATGATTTGAGACCATAAGACTGCTTTCACGCACCACCTCTTATAATGGATACCCTTAAACATAGAAGGTCTTATGAAAGCAGCAAAACCACTTGGTGTAAATTGCCTATGCTAAGATTTTTGGATTGTTGAAAATATAAGCAATTTATCGAATGATTTTATTAATAGAAATATTAGATAAAGCAAGACTAATATAACAGGGATAAAACTAGTCATGCGATCTGACAGAGAGAAGGTAAATAACATCTGCATATATGAATTGTAACCAAGCTTCTTATCTAGAGCAGACAGTAGGGCAAGTTTCATGTATAAAGTAGAACATAACATATCTAGGGCAAACACCAGAACAAGGAACTGTGGCAGGACCTCAAAGAAAAAGGAGAAGAACACATACGGGACAACAACAACAGCACTGGACTTTTCGTCGGTGTCCTCGCCAGCCATGTCATCGAGGAGTTTGTCGACGTCGGGGAAGAAGTCGTCGTCGGGGAAGAAGTCATCGTCGGGGAAGTGGTCGTCAGAGTCCGGGGCATCCGTGACGAAGAAGTCAATAGTCGCGCTGAGCGCTCACCAAAAACCTTATCACCCTTCTCCCGTACAGGACTCAAAGAGATGAGGTTTCGGAGGTCTACTGTCCCAACTCGCGGTGCACGCCGCGAGCCGGGATGAGGAAGATAGCAGCAACCCAGAGATTGGAACCGATGGCGAGAGGAAGAAGAAGTTCTGGTGCATCTCTCTGAGAGAAGCGACCTCCCTTTTATAGGCGCAAGAGAAGGAGGCGAGAGGCTGCGCCGGAAGCTGAAGGGAACGAGGGAGATGAAACGAACAGGCAACAGCCGAAGGATGCTCCCGGGTGACATTTCGTATACCCGTAGTGCGTGGCAAAAATTTAGACATCGGCTCGTTCCCGCAACCCGTGGCGTGTCGTGCCGGTCGTGTCGTGGCGATGCGAGGTGTGGCGGGCGGCGGAGGAGGAGCGCCCATGGATGTCCCTCTTGTTCATGCTCATAAAAGTGGGGAAAAAACCTCCCTTATAAGGAGGTCCAACTCCCACTAAACTAGCAATGTAGGACTAAACTTTAGTAGTATCCCTTGCCTTGCACAAATGGGCTAAGTGAGCCTCTAGGATTTATTTAGGAATTTTCGAAATAGTTATTAGGCTATCCCAAAATAGACTAAATTCCAGCAATCCCCCATCAGATTCCAGAGGCACACAGAAATTTGTTTGGTTCCAAAACACTGTTTTATATACTGGTATGCAGTGGAGACTGTTAAGTTAAACTTCCACTTAGAACTCTATGCTATACTAGTAAGCAACTTGAATAGTGGACCGGGCCTTGAACTGCAAGTTTTATGCGAATCTAGCTTCACACAAAGCCTTGACCGATACTAGGCTACCGTGGGTCTTCCCCGTAGGTGGAGCTTATGCGTCATACTCCATGACCTTTCATGAGTTTACTAGAGAGAACCCTACTCTCATAGATTGCGATGTTTAACAATTAGACTCATATAGGTGTGTTCTTTAAAAGATATTCTGCAGGACAACATCTCTGCTTAAAGGAGCCACTTAGAACACATTAGCATATTCATCAACCTGCCATGCAGATTAAGAGAGTATTGCATCTTCATGGAGTGGTATTGTTAATAGTAAGGATACTCTCCTCTCAGTTGATCAACAGCTTGTCTTCCACATCTAATTCACGGGATCTTCGATCACAAAGAATGGGTTGACACTGTGAACAACTCATATTGTGGTTCTCATACCATCTCCCTCGATGCATTATCTATCACATTACGTGATAGACCCTTAGTAAAAGGACCTGCCAGATATTTAGACGTTTGGATATAATCCAATGCAATAACTCCGAAGTTCCTCATTTTTCTGACAGACTTTAACCTTCTCTTAGCGTGTCTTCATGACTTCATGTTATCCTTTGAGCTGCTCACTTTCGTGATCATAGTTTGATTGTCGCAGTTCATAAGGATACCCGGTACAGGTTTCTCAACAACCGGCAGGTCATTCAAGAGCCGACGAAGCGAATCTGCTTCGACCGTAGCTGTATCTAGTGCTGTGAGTTCTGCTTCCATTGTTGACCTCGTTAAGATGGTCTGCTTGCAAGACATCCAAGAAACAACGCCACCTCCATGTGTGAATACATATCCGCTCGTGGCCTTTATCTCATCAGCATCTGAGATCCAATTTGAGTCACTATACCCTTCAAGCACCTTTGGGTGCCCAGTGTAGTGAATTCCATAATTCGTAGTGTCTTTCAAATAACCCAAAACTCTCTCTAGAGCTTTCCAATGCACATCTCCTGGTTTTGAGACAAACCGGCTCAGTTTGCTAATAGCAAAAGAGATATCAGGTCTTGTAGCACTGGTTAAATACATAAGTGAGCCAATAATCTGAGAATATTTCAGTTGGTCTCTAGCAATTCTTCGATTCTTTTGAAGCAGCACGCTGGGATTATATGGTGTTGGAGAAGGCTTGCAGTCACCATAGCCAAAGCGACTCAATATATTTTCCACATAGTGAGGTTGAAGAAATGTAATCCCACCATCATCGTCTCCCAACAACCTGATGTTCAGAATGACATCAGCCACTCCTAAATCCTTCATCTCAAAACAGCAAGATAGAAAATCCTTGACTTCCTTAATAACATTCAAATTTGTTTCAGAAATCAGTATGTCATCAACATACAAGCAAAGGATAACTCCCTCGCCCCCACCATGGCAATAGTACACACATTTGTCAGCTTCGTTTACACCAAGCCTGCAGCCATTAAAGTTCTTTCAAACTTCTCGTGCCACTGTTTGGGTGCTTGCTTGAGTCCATACAAGGACTTCAGCAACTTGCACATTTTTCCTTCCTGACCATCTAGTACAAACCCATCTGGTTGTTTCATATAAATTTCCTCGTCCAACTCTCCATCTAGGAAAGCAGTATTAACATCCATTTGATGAACGAGAAGACCATGTGAGGCAGCTAGTGAAAGTAGAACTCGAATAGTGGTCAGTCGAGCCACATGTGAGTAAGTATCAAAGAAGTCTTCACCTTCCTTTTGGGTATAACCCTTAGGCACAAGCCGAGCCTTGTAGTTTTCAATAGTACCATCAGGCCTAAGCTTCTTCTTGAATACCCATTTGCATCCTATAGGTTAGCACCCATAAGGACGGTTAGTTATCTCCCAAGTTTCATTCGCCAAGATGGAATTCATCTCGCTACGAACCGCTTCCTTCCAGTAGTCAGCATCTTCAGATGCATAGGCCTCTGAAATAGAACTGGGAGTGTCATCTATGAGATACACAAGAAAATCATCACCAAAGGACTTTGCAGTCCTCTATCTCTTGCTCCTAGTAGGAACTTCATTGTTCTCCTCCACATGATTTTCAAAGTGTTCCATCAAAATGGCAGGTTCAGTAATTGTAACTGGTTCCTGATTTGATGAACTAGGCATCTCCTGATTAGATGAGGTAGCCATATCCTTCATGGGAAAGATATCTTCAAAGAAAGTCTCATCATTTGAATCCATGATCGTACCGACATGCATGTCAGGTACCTTGGATTTTACAACCAAGAATCTATAACCAATGCTATGAAAAGCATATCCCAGGAAAACACAATCCACGATCTTTGGTCCAAGCTCGCGCTTCTTTGGAATTGGCACATTGAATTTCGCCAAACAACCTCAGGTTCATAGATAAGAGAGCTTTAATCCTTTCTTCTAACATTCCTGGAATGGCGTTATCTCTTTGTTCTTTGTGGGGGCTCGGTTTAAGACATGACATGCAGTCAATATCGCCTCCCCCCACAATGTCTTGGAGAGACCCGATGTGTCTAATAGGTCATTCATACAAATTGTATGGTTGACCATGACAGCTTTTCCAGGTTGAAAAGTGCAGCGGTGCAGATAATTACTAGAGGATCGGCACACAAGTACTCCATTACCCAATATGGCCACCGGATGAAGAGGTTGGGTCCAGTCAGAGAAGATGTTGCAGCACTTCTTCCATTGTGGAAGGTCCAAGTCGGTGCATTCTTTATCAAGGATCGGGACACGAGGGTCGTTCTGCTTAGCGGTCGTCTTCGCCATCGCTTGTACGCACTTGATGTATCGGGCACACCACCCATGTAGTCTTCTCCTCAGGCGTTCAGTGGTCTTCGTGTGTCGCCCACGCACTGGCATGCGCGCCTTGGTCATCATGCGGCTCCTATACTTCGTCATGTGTTGCATCGTCATGAACTACCAGTTGTGTCCAATAAATCTGCCGAAACCGTCTGTGATGCCTGTCAGCAGGGCAAGAGTCACCAACTTCCATTTTCAGAGTCTAGTCGTGTTGTGAAACATCCTCTTGAGCTTGTGTTTTCTGATGTATGGGGTCATGCCCAGACGTTTGTTAGTGGCCACAATTATTATGTCAGTTTTATTGATGCTTATAGTCAGTTTACTTGGTTGTATCTTATTAAGCGCAAGTCTGATGTGTTCGATGTTTTTATTCAGTTTCAAGCACATGTTGAGCGTCTCCTTAAGCAGAAAATCATCCATGTTCAATCTGACTGGGGGTGAATACCACAACCTCAACTCTTTCTTTAACAAACTTGGGATTTCGCATCGCGTGTCTTGTCCTCATACACGTCGGCAAAACGGAACTGCCGAACACAAGCATCGTCATCTCGTTGAAACTGGCCTAACCTAGCTCGCTCATGCATCCGTTCCGTTTCGGTTTTGGAGTGATGCTATTTCCACAGCTTGTTTTCTCATAAATAGGCTTCCCTCACGACTCCTGAAAATGCAAACTCCGCTTGAACTCTTGCACAAAGAGACTCCATACTACACTTTTTTTAAGGTGTTTGGGTGTGCATGTTGGCTTCACCTTCGCCCATATAACAAGCGTAAGTTAGAGTTTCGGTCTAAGAAAAGCGTCTTCCTGGGGTACTGTTCTCTTCACAAAGGGTACAAGTGCCTCCGTGTTCCTACCAATCGCGTCTACATCTCTCGTGATGTGGTGTTTGATCAAAACATGTTTCCTTTTCGCGCACTTCCGACAAACTCTACCATTACCTCACAACCGGTGCACATGTCCACACCTTTGCATGATCAATTTGTGGATGTTGCATATGCCCCTGCGTTGTTGCCTAATCATGCTGCAGGTATTGGACGTGCCGCTCGTCTTGAGCTTCTTGATGAACATGAAACCGACGCGGCAGCTCCTGCTCGGGATGTGCATGTGCCATGCATATCGGGTTCGACCCGCGTACCCGCCCCCGCATCGCCACTGGAGGCTGCCGTGCGGGCGCCGGTCTCGCCTGGCCCACGGGTGGCCTCGCCTGGCCCGCCACTGGCCTCGCCCAGTCCTTCGGCTGGCGCCCCGCCTGGCCCATCAGCCGGCGCTCCACCCGACCCAGGAGGGGTCACGCCCGACCTGGAGGCATCTTCGCCTCGGTCGGCGGTTGCTTCGACCGGCCTGGAGCAAGATCCGGTCAGTCCCGCCTCGGTTGCTAGTGGGCTGGCCTCGCCTAGCTCGTCGTCGTCAGTGAGCCCTAGTGCGAGCTCTCCCGATGCTGCAGCCTCGTCTCCATCACCGGTTGCGTTGGTCTCGCCGGCACGGCCTGTGGTCCCTCTTCGTCCTCGTACACGGAGTCAGTCGGGCATTTTCTGTCCGAAGGAACGCAAGGACGGGACTGTGGCGTGGCTAGCCGCGTGCATGGCTCACATTGCTGCTGATCCTACTGCCGAGCCTCGACATTTCCAGGCTGCACTGAGTATTCCTCACTGGCACGCTGCTATGCAATAGGAGTTTCAGGCTCTCTAGAAAAATGACACTTGGCAGCTTGTTCCTCCAGTATCTGGTGTCAATGTTCACTAGTAGAAAACCGGCCTTTTGTCCCAGTTCATAAGGGCCTTTAGTCCCGGTTCATGAACCGGGACTAAAGGGTCGTTACTAATACGTCCCCCCTTTAGTCCCGGTTCAAACCAGAACCGGGACAGATGGGCCTCCACGTGGCCGCTGCCGGCAGCCCAGGCAGGGGGGCCTTTGGTCCCGGTTGATGACATAAACTGGGACCAAAAGGCTTCCACGCATCTGCAGCTGGCTGGAGCTGAGGTTTTTCTTTTTTTTTAAAAAAAGTGGTTGTTTTAGGACCAAAACCGGCCTTTTTCGTTTCTGCAGTCGTGTGAGACTTACGAGGTTGCTTAGCTTGCACACAAACTTGACACTTAGATCCCTTGACAGTGGTGAAACAAGGGATTAAGTTCAATTTGGCTAGTCGTGACATGCAACCAAAGTTAACATGACAGAGACGTGAATGCCGCACATTTGATTCACTATTGTTGCAAACATGATTAACAACTTTATTGCAAACATCTGACAAGGATAAACGAAACAGGCCTCCTGACTCATAGCCTTTACCAACAAAGATTCCATACTTGGATATTACAAATTTATTTGACTCAAAGACAAGATTGTAGCCATCTCTGCATAGAAGAGATCCGCTAACAAGGTTTTTATTGACGGAGGGGACATAATGCACGTTCTTCAGCCGCACGATCTTCCCCAAAGTAAACTTCAGATCGACCGTGCCGACACCACGAACAGAAGCACTTGAACCGTTGCCCATCAGCACGGTGGATGTCCCCGCGGTCTGATAAGACGAAAACATGGTAATATCACCGCAAACATGCACATTAGCACCCTGTGAGTAACCAGGAGAATGACATACTGAAAGAATAGTGGGAAATATAACATACCCGGCTTCCTTCATGTCAGTGTCACCAATGACAACATTAGCAGTCTTGCCGCCTTTTCCAAGATGACGCTTGTCATAACAATTAGGGCGGCTAGGAGCCCAATGATCAGGATCTCCGTACACATGACAAACACCTATCTTCTCGTCATTCTTCTTCTTAAAGTTGGTGTACTGTATAGCCTTGTTCTTCCCATCAAACTTTGCTTTACCATCAAACTTGCCCTTGTTCTTGAACTTGTGGGGCTGGAAGTTTTTCTTCTGTACCAGATTGGCACTAGATTCTCCCTCAATACATCGAGCACGTGTGTCCTTTGCTCTCGCCTTTTCTTCCACATCAAGACTACCAATGAGATCCGAAACGGAAAACTCCTGCCTCTTATGCTTCAGTAAGGTAGCAAAGTTCCTCCATGAAGGAGGAAGCTTAGTGATGATGCCTCCGGCAACAAACTTGTCCGGTAGCATACAACTGAAGTGCTGAAGTTTTTTAGCAAATGACTGTATCTCGTGAGCTTGCTCAACCACGGAGCGCTCTTCAGTCATCCTGTAGTCATAGAATTGTTCCATGATGTACATCTCAGTGCCGGCATCGAGATCCCAAAATTGGCCTCGAGTGCATCCCACATATCTTTTCCATTGTCAATTGACGCATAAGCATCAACTATGATCTCACCAAGAACACTCAAGAGAGCAGCCTTTTAAACAGAGTATCCATTTTCTGAAAAGCTTGTTCCTGTTGGGCATCATACCCCCCTTCGGGTTTGCCAAGAGTGGTGTCATATACGTATAAAATGATGGTGGTTCGCCATAAACCGACTAAATTCAAGCACTTGAGTCCCGCGGTGAGCTTTTATGGGCGTCGATCCAGGGCCCGCAGTGTGACACTTTTGAGCCCGGCAGGGGCGCCTACATTCGCGACATCACAGTGTTTGTCCACGCACTTGAGGAGCTATTTGTGTCAACTTCACAGTTGTAGGAGAAGACGACGAGATGGGTGAGGAAGGACGTGCATACCCTCGCCGATCGCAATCTGCCTATCACATTGAAGACCGCTCAGCTGTGACACAGGTCTCACATGTTATCAGCCATATGATCATAGAGACGACGCATGCCCATGAGGATGATACTCTCACTAATCTCAACAAGCTGATTCGGGAAGGGCACAGTCTGGAGGTCAGCTTGGTCAAGGAGGGGCAGCCGTGACAGTGTCGATGCCCGATGTATCTAAAAAACTAGATTTTCATTTTTGCATTGTTTTATAAATGAGGTACGTATATGGCGAACCACCATCATTTTGTAACGTAAGGTCAGCACGCTCCTCTCTCCCGCTCCCCACGCCACCCCCACGAGCGTCCATGGAGAACCCTAGCATCCCGCCGGTCTCCGCCCATCCCGTTCCTCCTCCGCCACCGCCGTCGGCGCGCGCTGACGGGCATAGCCCGGTCGGCGTTGGCAGAGACGGGGCCTTCTCTCCCTCCTGCGAGGTCGTCGTGCCGCGTGGCGTTTCCTCCTGGTGGTGGCGTGGCATGAGCATGGGGTGCGGCGGCGTTGCCGTGCATGCTGGCGGTAGCGTTGTGGCGTGCAACAGCAGTGCGGGGGGGGGGGGGGGGGCACTGCACATTGGTGGGTGGTTGCGTGCTCTGGGAGTGTTGCAGTCTGGCCTTCATGTTCGGCGACGAGCAGGCGGGGCGCTGGCGCTCCTGGCTGGCCGGCGCCCTGACCCCTTCTTGCTAGTGTGCGGGGGCTTGGGCGGTGGTTGCCGCGTCCCCTTCCCGCGGGCATGAGGCAATGGATGTGGGGATGGTGGCGGCGATCTTGGTGCTAAACGAGGTTGGTGGTGCACTTCACGAGGAACCGCCGGAGGAGGTGGCTGGCGTGATGGCTGGCTGCCATGGGCGTTTGGATTTGGACTGCCCGGTCCTCCTGGTTACGTGCGTTGGTAGTGGCTCGGCGTCGCGGGTGAGCCTCCGGCCGAAGTTTCACGTGGTCCTTCCACCCGGGGCTGGCTATTCCTAGTGCTTGCTCTGGCGCTCGGCATCTTGGAGTTGGATTTGCTGGCTCTAGGCCACCTCCGGTCATGCCTAAGCGGATTCTTGTGGCCTCGATCGGTGGCATCCTCACATTATAGCGTCGGTTGGGAGATCGTGGCGTCTTAGAGAGGGATCGTTATGCCATCGGACGGATCAGTGCAATTGGCCACGAGCATGGCGACATGTGAGCTCGCCAAAGGCGAGGCTTGCTTGACAATGGCCATCGGTAGTGGACTGGCTTGGGATGCCGGCGTGGGTGTTTCCTACGGTGAAGATGCTGACCCATATCTAGTGGTTGATGCCGGGCTTGGAGTAGATGGAGTGCCTCTACTCCTCCTACCGTGATTGGTGTACTGTGGTGGGGGTGGTTGACGGTATCCTGAGACATGGATGCCGAGGCGGCGGCCCCGGTTGGAGGTCCATATGATTGGCTCAGGTGTAGCGGCAGGGGGCTCGCGCTCCCATCCTGTCGTTGGCAGTAGCGATGTCCAGATCTGTAACTGGATGGTTGTGCTCGTCGCGGTGGTTCTGGGTTCCTCACCATGGCAGGGGTGAGCTGCCGAGCGAAAGTTTCACGCTTTCGCGCCGCCGACGGTGACGGTTGCGGACGCCACTCACCTCTTGAGTTCGTCGTTGTGGTTTTCCTTTCTGGTGCTAGGGTTTCAAGTGAAGGCCTCTGTCCTTCTTGGACTCGGTAACAGCGACGCGTAGTGCCATTCTCCCTCCAGGGGACATTGTCGTCGAGCCTAGTTGTCCTAGTGCGTGCCGTGTCATGTTTTCAGGCCACCTGTATTAGTTTTTTGGCAGCATTCTCGTGTTCGTGTGTGTTGCCCGATTATCCTGAGATATGCTTTGGAAGAGGGCCTCCTCATTGCCTTGTATCACTTAGCCGTGCTTTATATATAAAGTGGGGTGCGAGACAGTTTCTAGAGAACTAAGTGCTGCCGTAAGTCAAACCCTGGACACCTTCAGGACGAGCAATTAAAATGAGGCAACTCCAAGACTAACTCAACGTGGCCAAGTTTGTGGCAAATTGGAGGAACTCCTATTAATCTCCAATGACTTCTACTCCCTCTGTCCCAAATTGGAGGGAGTATATTGGTAGTAGTACATAAAAAAAACCAATATTCCACGTACCAATCGATTTTTTTGACATAAAAAAAGGGCAGCCCAAGCAACAAGGAGACGACGGCAATGTTTGTTAGTACGCATAAAAATAATCATAGAAAAAAAACTCGGTGGGCATCGTTACGTATTAGAGCATGACACGGCCTGGGGTGAGGTTGTGCAGCTAGATGCCGTAAAATTCCAATAGACTCCTCAGAAAGGGAAGGATCGGAAACCCTAGGCTCCGCAAGAGAAATGGGACGAAGCACACCCTCTCCTCCTTATTGGGGTTGGGGAAATTTTCAGCCAGTACATCGTTGCCAATCGAAGCCAATCCCGCTTGTACAGGGACTAGATCTGCGAGGGGGAGATATCCCTGCGTTTGGAGTCGACTCAATTGAAGATGAGACACTGAACAACTCTGCCAATCACCCTCTTGAGGGCCATGGGGGCGCGAAGAAGAGCCTGGGGGCGCTGGCCATGTTTGAAGTTTTTTCATGGCTAGTCCTGGTGATTTTTGCGCAATGTGGATAGTACTTGGAGATTTAACCTCTTTGTATAGGCGCCATCCCTGTGTGGACAGTTTTTTTCTTTTTGGTAAAAATTATTATGGACCGTTCGCATTCACCCAACGCGTGGAAATCGGGGCGCTACAGGGAAGGAGTCATAAAAGCAGAACATGCGAGTCGGAGCCGGACTGTTATACGTCCAAGGTATGATGAAGAACCAACCTTGCAAAAGCCTAAGACATAAGCCAAATACTACATCGTCGTTTGAAGGTCAGTTCGGGGGCTACTGAGGGAGTCCTGGATTAGGGGGTCCTCGGGTGCCCGGGCTATTTGATATGGGCCGGACTAATAGGCCGTGAAGATACAAAGCGGAAGACTTTCCCTCGTGTCTGGGTAGGACTCTTCTATGCGTGGATGGCAAGATTGGTGTCCGGATATGCAATTTCCTTCCTCTACAAACCGACTCTATGCAACCCTAGGCCTCTCCGGTGTGTATATAAACCGAAGGGTTAGGTCCATAGAAGCTATCAGAATCCTCATAGGCTAGACATCTAGTGTTTAGCCATTACGATCTCGAGGTAGATCAACTCTTGTAACCCCTATACTCATCAAATACAATCAAGTAGGACGTAGGGTTTTACCTGCATTAAAAAGGCCCGAACTTGGGTAAACATTGTGTCCCACTCGTCCCTTGTTACCATCAATTCTCAGACAAACATTTCGGGACTCCCTACCCGAGATCCATCGGTTTTGACACCGACACCGGCCACACACGCTCCTCCACTGGCAGCTTTTCTCATACGGTACCTCAGAGTCAGGCAAAAACTAGCGGCGGGAGCTGGTCGAGGTGAGCACAGATAAGAGAGGAAAAAAGGGAACCGTACTGGAGTGGGTGAGGAGATAAGAGGAACATGTGGTGGAGAAATGGTGCTTGCTAACTACTATTTGGCTACATGTACATGTAGTTTTGCACCTAGAAATTGTTTGTATTAGGCATGTTTGAATGACATGTGGGGTTCTTTTCCTACGTATCTATGAGCGATTTAAAGGAGAGTTCGTAAATTTGCCATACACTTCAATTTTTTGCTGAACAATTCAAGATCACCATCATATTGTTACTAATAGAAATAAAACTGTTTTTCAATCAGGTGCTTAGTAAATAAGAAACTAGATGTTGTTTCTAAAATAAGAAATTAGATGTTCTTTTAGACACTAACACTTACAAAGATACTTCTTTTTTCAAAATGGGGAATTCACTGTCCAGTTCATGTATGCACATCCATTTGATAATCATGAACTGATTATTTGGATAATTGAAAGTTTACTAAGAGTTTTGTCTGTTGTGTACGGTTAGCAGAAAGGAAATTCAAAACATACACAGAAGAAGAGGTTAGCTTGTCACGGCTCACTTTTGTGATGTTGTAACAAAACTATATTCAACATCATTTCAAGCTAGCAGCCTAGCTAATTGAAGCAACATTACTCTATCTTTATCATGTGGCAAAATTAGATAACAGAGGGAAGTTACCAAGTCGTCCACTCATATAAACTATTCCAGCTTTTAGGCCACTACTCAATTTTGAAGAGCGATTTGTGTGAACTTTTTCTAAAATTTTGGACTCTTCAAATCATACTAAGTAGGCACCAGTTGATCATTTTTTTACTTCCTTTATATTTCATACATTCGGTCATTCACCATGACAACTAAGCAGCCCATGTTAATATGAAAATTTTTGGACATATGGCAAGAAAATTCCATATGACATTTTCAGCTCCCGAGAAATAGTAAACGTTAAACATCTGTAGCTTTCTTCCACCAAGGACATAAGTGTGGCTTCTTGACCTCTACGATCTACGGCTCGGACAACCCGTAGCAACGCACGGGCTAGTAGATAATAATAGGAGCATTATTTTTGTGCATCAGTGCCCACACATTTTATGTTGATCCTTCGCTACACATACAACATGCACTCGTTTCTTTATTATTGCCAACATGCAGAGCAGAAAACCAAGTTTCATTTTCCTACCTCCCGTCTGGTCATTCGAAAGAATCAAATTCATTATAACCAGAGCCAGGAGAATGGATTTATATGTAGCTGCCCTGCTGCTCCGATGAAAGAGGGTAGCTTCTTCCGCTGCTGCTGTGGACGCCCCTCCTTAACCATGTTAATGTGGAGATTGCAACCTTCCAAAACCAGGCCACTGAGAGCATCTAGAGCATCTTCTAGGTGGGCGTGGGATGTTGACATAGTTAAGTGGCCGATACATCGTGAGCGCTTGGTCTTCTTATCGCAGATCACCTCGGTGCTGAACACTTTGCCATGTTTGCTGAACAAGAGTCGCAGCTGAGAGCTTTTCACGGTGAGAGGTAGGTTGTACACCAACACCTTGAAAGAAGGCTCATAATATCTCTCGACGTGAATGACGTGCGTTGGACACGTAATCTCTCGCCTCTTCACGCCACGAGCTTCCAGCGAGCTCCTATTGATTTCTTGATAAAGCAACACCAATGTTAATCATTACTACTAGAATTTTATCATGTACGTCTAGGCCTCGAGATGCTTGCTTACACATAGTTCCGAGTGTTAAACTTTAGATGGTATCGGTTCTATTAGCCATATGTCATGTTAAAACTACCAGAAATAGCATTATGCGAAATATCATTTTGTGATGTTTATTTTGCAGGTGTTTAATTACCTGAACCGGAGCCATGGTTGTTTGTGGGATGAGCCAAGTGCACTTCTCGCAATCCCATCCTTGAGGCAGCCGCTCAATGAACTTGACTTCATCATTGACAAGGTTGTACGTGAACACACCGTACTGCTTATAAGGCGCGGCCTTACTATTGGTGTAGACGAAGTAGACCGAGCCTCCATGGCCAACAAGCACGGAGGCGTCGATGGCAAAGCTGTTGGGCGACCCCAAGAAGAGGACGTGATCGGCCAGGCTGTAGCCATCCTTTCTCACCCACTGTCTCTTATCCCCCTCTACCGCACGCACCCACATGGAGAACCTGCGCGAATCATTGTAGTATGTCCGGACATGGATGGTCGCCCACAAAAGCTCGCCACGGGACTCAAGGAGGTAACTGTATTGCTCCAAGTAATTTCCACACATAGTCGGTAGCCGCTGCAATGGGATCCCCATGTTGTCAACCCCCCGCTGTGTAGAGATTTGCCACACGCTAGACTCAACAGTTACCAGGATTCTGCCATTGCGGTAAGTGGCGCAGTACTCTCGGCTCCTATTGGTGTTCTCAAAGATCTTCTCCACGAGCGTCCACTCTGCATCACCAGGTTGCAGGAGCACCGCCGTGAAGCTGGCTATGGTCTTGGTGTCCTCGAAGACGGTGGAGACACCGTAGAGAAGGGCCGTACCATCAGCATAGACAGCGCCGTGGAGGTTTTCCTCCCATCGGCCGTCCACGCAGCACTTATGCGGCAAGAGAGGCAGACGGGTGACGGCTCCGGTTAGAGGGTCGTGCAGGCTAGGGCGGCGATGTACAACTGTGAGGTACCGGATGGTGGTTGCATCGTGAGTAGACAGCCAGATCCTCCTCCCGGATTCGGCGATAGGCAGCAACGCGTTGTAGCTGGACTTGGAGAAGACACACCTAAACCTTAGCGGGACGGAGTCTTTCTCCGGCGTGGCAAGGAGCCACGGTGGGAAGGAGTGGATCGGCTTCGATGAGTCGCGCCACGGCACGCAGACGGCGCGGAAACGGAGGAAGTCGACCGCATCGCGAAGGCGACCGGAGATGTCATGTAGCACGTCCTGTGGGAGGTCTGGCCACCTGGACTGCTCCATGGCGGCGAGATCGAGCGAGAATTGGTGATGGACGGGTAGAGGAGTAGATGGGATCGAGACGGGCGTACGTTTTGTTTCCGATCGATTAGCCTCTGGGCCGGGTCGTATATCGCTACGTACGGCCGTGTCATGCTCTAATACGTAACGATGCCCACCGAGTTTTTTTTCTATGATTATTTTTATGCGTACTAACAAACATTGCCGTCGTCTCCTTGTTGCTTGGGCTGCCTTTTCCGTACGTCCGGCCCAGACGACGTATAATATGGAACTCCCTATTTATTTATATTTTTTGAAACGGAGACGCTAGAAGTGTCCGGCTTTAAATTAATAAAGCCCATAAGTCAGCATGGCTCAAAAGATTACAGACTTAGCAAACTAAGAAAAGTATCAACGGTCCACGACCAGCACGGGTAGAACATAAGATTCATCACGACATAAATATTGCAGCCATCCAAACAGATCAGCGCAACGACCTAGAGAATAGACTTGCCACAAAAGGCACCCCAAAAGCAACTTCAGCTCGCCGGATCCTGTCTTGCATGCGCCTGAATCATCTTGATGCGCGCCATGGCTTCTGACATGCGCTCAGCATCGCGCTCCTTCCCCAGACGGGTCCACATCTACAAAAATAGGTGGCATTTGAAGATCACGTCTGCAGAATGGTGAGGAAATTTTTTCTCAATCGTAATCTTTTTACGTGCCGTCCAAATAGCCCGGAGCAGCGCCCCTACGCAACGCCAAGCGATTCTAGTGGTAATCCCTTTTGTGGACTTGAGGATGGAAACTAGTTGATGCCGCGAGGCAGGGTTCCAGTCCGTGTGGAAGGCCTCCCGAACCGCACTCCACGCGCACCTGGCCAAATGGCATCTAAAAAATACATGGTTCGCATCTTCGCCTAGTCCGCAAATCGAGCAAGTACCGTCAGCCGGGCCGTTTCCGACGTAGGCAGCCTATTCCTAAGCATTTGCCACATGAATTCCTAAGCATTTGGAACTCCCTATTCGCCGCGCTCTGCATCAAACTGCCGGCGCTTCGCACAGTCGAGCGACCGAGCAGCGACTCGATGGGCCGGCCCAGATTATGCGCGTACAACCGCCTCTACCCAGCCGGTTTTGGGAACCATCTAGAAGGTTCCCTGAACCGGCTTTTTTCTGTTATACCTATTGTTTTCCTAAAACAAAATGTATAGCAAGCGTGTGTGGTTCTTTTAAACAAAATGATGAAGCCATCACACAATAGTTATTTTGACAAGTATAAGAAAGTCATACCCTGTAATTGGCACAACGACTATTCTTAAGTGTATTTTTTCTTGTAACATCAATAAAATATGCTGAACATCTTAGTTTGTGAAATAAAAAAAAACTGGACTAGTCTGACTTTGTAATGCTCTTTCTATTTCAATCGGGAAGTTTACCATGTCTGCAACTCGATGCTTGGTATAAAACGATATGATTTTAATACAACGAATAATTTTCCACAAGTAGATACCCACTGAAATATAGGATGAAATTGGTGCAGTGCGTTAGGACGACATAAGCCAGGTACGAGAATAGACACACCCTGAAATTAATCCATAGTATTTAAATCTGAGACATCCTGTATTTAACTGTGAAGAACTTCAAGAAAAACTGTAGCAGCTTATTTTCTGAGCAAGCAAAATGTGAAATCAAACAAAGTGTGTCTGCATGCTCTCTGTTTGTTCCATGTAGTGGTAAATCAAACAAAGTGTGATTGCAAGGTGGTAACTAGAATGTAGAGTAATATAACTTGTTTTGGGCCGAATATACAAACCTCATTGTAACATGACCCTTGTTGCACAAGCAGTAGTTGTTGAATGAAGTCCTGCAACATCCCCCATATTAAATAAACATGATGTTGTCTGCAACATCCCCCGTGTTTTAGAAACATGGCCGATGTTGCACGAGACATGACTGTTGTTGCCGTTGTAATCGCCACTGAAAACATCTTCCTGCAGTAGGGCGGCGGCGTGCTCCCTTGTAGCAATTGTTGATGGGGTGCTCTGCACCAGCCTGTGCTCCATTGTACCATTGTGGTACGTCGGTGAGATAGCCAGCCATCGCTATTATTTGGCTCTACTTGACCAAAGCTCGGGGTTGTCTTTATGCTTGCCGCCTAAGTTATTGTTCTTTGAGTAAATAATAATGTTGGCTCTATGTGACCGGTGATGCTGAAATAGATGATGGAGATACTTAAATTACTATTTCAATACGGAAGTTGATCTTTGCTTGGTGTCATCCAGTCATTTGTTTATAACTTCATATTACGTGTTGTCATGCCTCTGACAAAAAAAGTAGTGTGTAGTATTCTTTTCCTATTTATGCTCAGTCAAGAGAAACACATAGGTTTGGTCTAGATATTTTATGCCATCCATGATGGCATGGTAGTCTTACTAGTTTTCACTTTTTAGTAATATATTTGGTTTGTTGTTGAACTGGGATCGGTTGATGGTTACTCTCTTTTATGGTTTATCTTTAGACCTTCTGATCCTATTTATCATGTTTTCTCTCTATTGCCATTACTCATTACACTTTAGTTATCATTCTGGTTATCCACCGTATAAAGTAGTCAATGATTTACTCCGAGTAACTTCCAGACCTTTTTTTAACTGGAGTAGGCATTGGACACACTGTAATACCTTGTTGTGGTTGGATTTTTGAGGAATAATTTCTGAAGTTGAGCGATCTTTCGGATACAATTTCTGTAGTGACATTACAGAGGCACTACACTACGTCATCTGGTGAGAAAATTTTCATTTAAACCTATAGATTTTTACAATTGGAATGAAGTGAAGCAAAGTTATTGTGATGATGCGTCATTTCTGGAAACATCGAAGATGAATTGCAGGTTGGCAGAACCGCCTATACTTCATACCGTTCAATTGCTTAGGAGATATCCTGTGTAATTCTCTGTAATTTGTCTTCTTTAGAGGCCAGTTTATACGGGAAGTGTATATAAGTGAACTTTTAATTGAAGGGTCTATTTGTGTTTAAGGTAGTGTTCCCAGAAAATAGGTCCCATTATTGGTATCTAGGTTAGTTAGAAGCAAGACTTGAATGTGTACATGAGTCACCAGATTTTTTGTTACTGTTGTTGTTGTCCTGTTAGTAGATTAGTCATACTGGTAATACTTGAAACTGGCCCCACTCCCCAATGAAAAGATGAAATATATTATCAATTTTACAATAATTATGCAGGAGATAGCATGTCATTTAGTGGTGTTCTACTTCACCTTTTATATTTGTATATCACTTCACTGTAAGTGCATCAAAGTTCATTTTTCCTGAATGAATATCTTTCAGTCTTGTTTTAAATCTTGAGTTACTCTATATAATATGTATTTTTGAGACAGTAATGTTGCCTTACTTCACAATCACTCCCCCACCCAACACACACACACGCACACATCCCCTACCCCTCCCTATTAGATTGGTATAGTGTAATGATAGGTTAATTCTTCATACTGATATCTGATGCAATTTATATAAGCAGACTGGCCACACTATCAATTGTCAGATGTAAAATTGTGAAAAGTTCATCCTAATGTTAATGTACCAACATTTTTTATTGACATGATTTTCTTTAGTGTTAGTTTTGACAGCGTAAAATGTTAATATTTTAAACCACTTGTAAAAAAGCCCAGAAGAGATTGTCATTTGTTATATTCACTTGAAATCCTTGAACACTGGTTCATGATGAATTCACTGTGCATGATTGTCATTTGATCAAGTTATTGTTTCTTTTGAGGAATTGCCCTATGTACAAGATTCATGTGATCATTCTGTGAATGTTTTGTTGAAGGATCTACGGTAAGAGTTTCCTCATTGCAATTCAGATTTGGGTCCAGGACAGGTTAGTTTGTTTCATATCATAGTTATGGCATTAAGATCATTTGTGTCCATTATTATCAAGCATCATGCTAAATTGCTAAGTACTGCTCTACTTTTTGCACGATAAGTTCCAAAAAAAGGCATCTGATACAGTTGATGTTTGGCAGCTACGGTTGTCTACATCTGTTGTAAACCTTTTCATGATTTGGCAGATCCATTGAAATAATGCTCTCCTACCTCCTCCAACAGGGGGAATCTGGTTGGGAATAAGCACATAGAAAAACTAGAAGTGAGAATGGAGCCAAACAGAACCTTGGGGGAGCCTAGTCTAATATACGGGATAAATGACGTGTTTACTTTTGGTTGGGCGGCTAGGTTTCCCAGCCACTGCTGCGGAGGTGCGGCGCTTCGGTCGTCTCGCCCGTTTCCTCTCTCCCACTCCACTCCCTTCCCCACTGCGGCGCACCTTTGCAGAAGTAGTGGCGATGGGCTCCAAGCCAGATCGCCGGGGGGAAAAGCCTCCCAGGGAGCCGCCGCGGGACCGCAACCGTGGCCGCGCCGACGACGAGGGGGTTTGGGGGCCACCGCCTACGTGGTGGCTCAAGGAACAGGAAAGGAAGAAAAAGAAGAAGGCGGAGTACAAGCAGCGTGGCCTCGAGCTCAAGCGCAAGGGGATGCAACCTGCGACGGGCGGCGACCGGGGCGGCGACTCCCACGCGAAGAAGAAAACCAAGCCGGCGGGGGCGGCGGCCTCCAAGCTGCCTCTCCCGCCCAGATCTGAGGTGTCGGACTCATCCAAGGGCACGGAGGCGGAGCCAATCCCGATCGAGGAAGCGGACGGACCTGAATGCTTCCGATGCGGGCGCACGGGCCACTTCCAGAACCTTCGCACCTTCAAGCCCTTGTGTGTGGTGTGCACCAAGGAGGGGCACACGTCTGCGCAGTGCCCGACCCGCGGCAAGCCTCTGCTCCTCCAAACCATGGGGCACGCCATCTCCGGCGAGGGTTTCTTTTGCCTCCAGTACCCGGATGATTCGCGGGAGGAGCCGCAGATCCAGCTGGGGGCCAACGCGGCCGTGCTCTCCATGCCTTCCGGTGCGCTCACCCAAGAGATTCTACAAGTGGAGCTGCCACACCTCTTCGAGGGCGAATGGGACTGGCAGATCCCAGCTATGGAGGGAGGGGCGTTCTCGGTGGTCTTCCCTGACCCGGTGGTGCTCCGGATGGCAACAAGGAGCGGCAAGCTGTTCCTCTCCCTCAACAACCTCATGGTGGACATTCGCGACGCGGTCCTCGACGCCCCCAAGGGAATGGCGATGCCGGAGCTGTGGGTCAAACTGGGGGGAATCCCTCCCAAGCAACGGCGCTCTGACCTGCTCATGGCGGCCACAACCATGCTTGGCCGTCCCTTGCTGGTGGATGAGGAGTCCCTCATTCGTCCGGGGCCTGTACGTATGCGTTTCGCATGCCGCAACCCCCGCAAGCTGCATGGTCTGGTCCAGATCTGGTTCAATGGCGAGGGCTTCAACATCACCATCGACCCAGAACTTCCCCCGGAGCAACTCGCGGCACCTGCCCTGCCTTCTCCAAGCCCTCCTCCTCCAAACCAAGGCGGGGGCGGGGAGGGGCGTGACGGCAACCTGGGCGGCGACAAGGAGGCGGATGCAAGCATGAAGGATGATTCCATCGATACGGCGGCATGGGAGAAGCTGGGCATCACTGACAAGGGCGGGGCGACGAACCGGGCGCCGTTGCCTTCGATGGAGCTGCCGCCGACTGGGGGGTCCATGGAGCTGGACCTCTCCATCCCCAACCAGTATGGCTCAAACCTGGGCTCGGTCACGTCCCCCCGGTGCGGGCGGTGGCAGAGCCTGGCGTGGGGCAGATGGAGGAACCGCTGGGGGAGGCACGCACTCCCATGGCGGTGTCCACGGAGTCGCTGCCGCTTGCCTCGCGCTCTCCTTCCCAAGGGGGCCGCAGCTCCAACAAGCTCGCGGCGGTGAAACAACTCAAGAAGGTGGCCGTGCGCAAGGTTAGCACGGAGGCGGTCCGTGTGGCGGAGCTCCAGGGCGCGCCGGTGACTCCTCGGCAGGCGGTGATGGCGCTGGCCGTGCCCACCCCCGACCCGATCGCGCAAGAGGTGGCCAAGACGGTGGCCGTCCCGAAGGCTAAGCGTTCCAAGGTCGTCGTGGACGGGCAGGTGGCCCCTGTGCGGGTCAGCGCGCGGGCCAAGGGCGCGAAAGGAAACATGCCTTCGCTCCAACGGGCCCAACTCCTCCAAGCACAGAAGAATCTGGAAACCTCAGGTAATCCATTGCCCCGCTTTTCGATTCTGGATTCTTTCTCGGATGAGCACCTAGGTGAGGTGTTGGTGGAGAGTGGGGTGGAACCAATTGGGGAGGGCGGGGTTAGCGAGCTAATCTCGCTGGTGCGCGCTAAAGAGCTGGCTCAGGCGGCACTCGCAGCGGCGGCTGCTCAACACGCGGAGCGTCTGGCTGTCGAGGAGGAGCCCTCGACGTCGCTCAGACTCCGGCCCGAAGGGGAGACACCAACAGGGGTTGCTGCTCCTCCCTCGCCTCGCTGCGGCAAGGTGAGGAGCGTGGCCAAGGCGATCACCTCGAGGGGTGTACGCCTGCGAAACCGCGTCATCTAGATGCGGATGCTCATTTGGAACATCCGTGGCTTCGTCCACTCGGGGCGCCGCACCCAACTTAGAGACTACATCAGGAAAGAAGGGATAGATATAGTCGGGCTCCAGGAAACCATTAAAGCTGATTTTCATCATCATGACCTCGTAGCCATAGACCCTTTGGAGCGTTTCATTTGGCAACACAGTCCGGCTATTGGGCATTCGGGTGGCATGCTACTAGGCTTTTGCAGTGCCATGTACGAGGTGCTATCCTGGGAGGTAGGCACCTTCTTTATTGCAGCCAATATTCGCGTGAGAGCTTCGCTACGCGAGCTCGTGATCCTGCAAGTGTATGGACCAGCAGATCACTCACGTTCGGCAGAGTTTCTGGGAGAACTCGAAGCCAAGGTGCTGGCAGTCGCCGCATCCCAAGTCCCGCTCCTAGTGGGTGGCGATTTTAACCTCATCAGATCGAGCGCGGACAAAAACAACGACAATATCAACTGGTCAAGGGTGACCTTGTTCAACAGCGCAATTGCGTCAATGTCACTTAGGGAAGTGGCACGTACGGGGGCAAGGTACACTTGGACCAACAAGCAACTAGCCCCGGTGCGGTCCGTCTTGGATCGCGCGTTCATGTCTCCGGAATGGGAAGTGGTGTTCCCATTATGCTCGCTCCTTGCTGAAACAAGGATCGGCTCGGACCATGTCCCACTCATCTTATCTTCAGGGGAGGATAGGATTCGTCGTAGTCCACGTTTCTTTTTCGAAACAGCGTGGTTCGAGGTACCTGATTTCGACAACATCTTTCGGGAAAGATGGTTGAGAAGTGTTCAAGCCACGGGCCAGCAGCGTGGCCCTATGGAATTTTGGACAGCGGTCGGGGGACGACTACGTGCAAGCCTCAAGGGATGGGGTGCGAACCAGGGACGTGACGAGAAAGTTTTGAGGGCGAGACTTCTCGATGAGATTGCAACCCTCGATACTCAAGCAGACTCGCGTCCTTTCTCGGAGCAAGAATGGGCGCATCGATACGCCTTGGAAGGGCAAGTCGAGGCGCTGCTCCGATCCGAGGAGGAATATTGGAGACGTCGAGGAGGACTTAAGTGGACGCTCAAGGGCGATGCGAACACTGGCTACTTCCACGCGTACGCGAATGGTCGTCGCAGGAAATGCCTAATCCTGAGACTGCAGACGGAATAGGGGCTCCTTCTCCAGCAATCAGAGATTAGCAAACACATCTACGACTTTTACATAAGTCTGATGGGGACCGACGAGCCTCAGCGCGCCAGGCTGAGTGAGGACGCCTGACTGCCAGCTCAAAAGGTCTTGGAGTCGGAGAACGAAGAGCTGGGGCTCGCGTTTCTCCCCAAGGAGATCGACGAGGCTCTCCAAAGCATGAAATCAGACACGGCACCGGGGCCCGATGGGTGACCGGTGGCGATGTTTAAACGATTTTGGCCATTGTTGCGCGACCCCATCTTAGCGGTGTGCAATGGATTCATGCGTGGTTTTGTGGACATCGCTAGGCTAAACTACGGCGTGCTCTCCCTAATTCCGAAAGTGGCGGGTGCGGATAATATCCGCCAATACAGACCAATAGCGCTCATTAATGTGCCTTTCAAAATATGCGCCAAGGGTTGCGCCACTCGGCTTACTCCGATAGCACACCGCACAATTAGTCGTTCCCAATCGGCCTTTATCCGCGGCAGGAACATTTTGGAGGGCCCATTAGCGCTACAAGAGACCCTCCACGAACTTAGACGCACGCGCGAACCGGCGATTTTACTTAAATTAGACTTCGAAAAAGCTTACGACCGCGTCAACTGGGATTTCCTCAGACAAATCCTGCTGAGCAGAGGTTTCTCGCCGATGTGGGTGCACAGAGTCATGCAGTTGGTCTCGGGGGGCCAAACTGCGGTCTCGGTGAACGGAGAAGTAGGGCACTTCTTCCGGAACAAGCGCGGCCTACGACAGGGTGATCCCATGTCACCGCTCCAGTTCATTTTTGTGGCAGATGCGCTTGCGACCTTGCTGCGGAAAGCAACGGAGGCAGGCCATATCAAAGGGGTGTTGGGGCACCTCATCCCAGGGGGGATATCGCACCTGCAATACGCCGACGACACGCTCCTGCCGTTCCAACCGGACCTGCACAGCGTGGCCACGATCAAAGCCCTGCTGATTAGCTTTGAACTTATGTCGGGGCTTAAGATCAACTTCCACAAATGCGAAGTGATGCCCATGGGACTCGAGCCGTCAGATAGTAGGCGTATCGCGGACCAGCTCAACTGCAAACTAGGCAAACTTCCGTTTACTTACCTTGGGCTCCCGTTGGATGCCAAACGCATCTCAATAGATGGCTGGGCGCCACTCTGGACCAAGGTGGGTGGGCGGGTCTGTCCGTGGAGGGGAAAGTTCCTCTCTTCTGCAGCCTGACTAGTGCTCACAAACGCGAGCCTGTCCTCGCTGCCGCAATTCGCAATGGGGTTGTTCCTCTTGGCTGAAGGGGTGCACGCTAAGATGGACACACCACGGTCCCGTTTCTTTTGGGAAGGTGCGGGACCCAAACGCAAGTACCACATGGTCAGATGGGACGCGGTGTGCAGACCCAAGGACCTAGGGGGGCTAGGGATCACAAACACTCGGATCCTCAACATTGCACTCATGTGCAAATGGATCTGGAAGTTGTCGCAGGGGGCGACCGGTCTATGGGTGGACATACTGTGCACCAAGTATTTCCCCAACGGGAATTTTTTCGAAGGCAGGCCGCGGGGCTCTCCCTTCTGGAACGACCTCCAAGCGGTGCGCCCGTCTTTCGCCCTTGGCGCCAAGTTCATCGTTGGGAACGGGCGCTCGACCCGCTTCTGGCTTGACCTATGGCTGGGAGCGCAGCCCCTTTGGGCCCAATTTCAGGACTTGTACACCCTGGCGGTCAACCCGGAGACGACGGTAGCGACGGCCCTAGCCGCGACCCCCCCTGCGATTCACTTCCGTCGAGAGCTAACGGACCTTGAACAAGCACACTTTGAGGAGCTGCATGCCTTGACACAATCGGTGACGTTGTCCCCTTCCGCGGACACGGTCACTTGGGCTCTCTCCCCCTCCGGAAAGTTCACGGTCAAATCCCTATACCGCAGGCTATGCCAAGCTCAGGGACCGGCATTCCCAATGCCGACCGGTCTGTGGAACGCCCGTATTCCGCTTAAAGTCAAGGTGTTCTTCTGGCAACTTTTCCGCAATAGACTTCCCACATCGGCTAATGTTGCAAAACGCAACGGCCCGTCCTCCGGCTTATGCGCCATTTGTAATACCATGGAGGATGCGAATCATGTGTTCTTCCGCTGCCCCCTAGCGCGGTTTGCCTGGAGCGCAGTCCGAGCGGCGTCCAACACACATTGGGACCCGCAATCGGCCGCTGACCTAGCGGCCATTGTTGCGTCGACGTCGGGTGGCAGTAAACGCGTGCTTTGGAGCTGCCTAGGTGCCCTAGCCTGGGCAATGTGGCTTACAAGGAACAACCTTGCCATTGAGGGAATCTTCCCATCACACCCTGCTAATATTCTTTACAAATGCAACCTGCTTATGCAGCAGTGGAGTCCGTTGGCGAAGCACAAGGATGCTGAGAAGATGAAGCAAGCTCAAGACCGTCTTCGCCAAGTCTACGTTTTGGCTAGGGAGCCGTCCGCCACTTCTACGACGTGAAGTGGTTCTTTTGTCTTGCGAGCGAGCCTGCGTGCTCTATGCTCTTGGCCTTTGGCATGTAATAGACTCTCTCTGATCACTATTGGCCGCTGGCCTGTCCGTGACCCTGCTGTGCTTGCGCGCCAGCGTAACCGGAGCCTCCGCGCTCGTGACCTTGCTGTGCTTCCATGCCAGCGTAACCTGAGCCTCAGCGCTTGAGTCGTTTGTCCTAGTCCTCGTTTGTAAACGCTGAATAAGTTTGTGGGCTTTATTAAGTTAAAGCCGGACGCTTCTAGCGTCTCCGTTCTAAAAAAAAAACTTTTGGTTGGGCTGCACCAGAACTACATCACAACTGATGTCCATTCTCAATCCAGCATACAATGTTCGGTAGCTACAATTGCCTGCATCTGTTTTAAGCCATTTAAATGTTCTGTTACAACGTCAACATGAAGATGATATAGTTCATGCACATCTGTTTTCCATGTGGGGCATGTTTTTTTTTGTCGGCCCGAACCACTTTATTACTTAAGCAAAACCGAGTAGTACAACAAGAAGAGAAGAGGTACAAAGGGGGGGTGGAGTGGCTATTATAGCAAAATTTTCTAATACATCATATCTCGCATCTAAAATGAAACAACATTGTAGCCCAATCACGGAGCAGGTCCTGCCTGTAACTATTTTTGCATCCGTACGCCCACATTTTGAGATCAGCCTTTGCAGCTCTGGCAAGGGTGTTGAGGCCTTGGGCTTCATCCAGAAAACTTTTGCATTTCCCTGCTTCCAAATATTCCAAAGGATGGCCAAGATCACGGTTGTTCTAGTTATATTGGACAAAGCGTCATGCCAAAGGAGTTCCAGAGTTTGAGGGGAGCCCTCATGTAAGTTGCCAAGCTCATCCCAAAGTGGTTTTAGCAGTTGACCATTGAACAGAAGATGGTGAATGCTCTCATGGTGGTTGCAAAAAGGGCAAGAATCAGAGGAAGCAATGGACCGACGGAAGCGCCTCTCGTTGGTTTACAAGTGGTCCTTGTGCGCCAGCCAAATTAAAAGAAGACTTGACATTTGTTGGGCGGAATTTTTTTCCAGATAGCAGTGGCCATGCATGTTGAGAACTCCAGGACGCCCTGTATGCTAGCTTGGTGGTTAGGGCTTTGCCCCCTTTCCTAGTAAACCTTTTTTCAGCAACCTGCGAGTTCAACTTAATCGAGGCCATAATAATACGCTAGCAATCTGTTCATGTTCAGCACGGTGGGAGATGTTGTTGCAGAAACGGAACCACTACTCGCCGACGATCACCGGAGACAAGGTCGGAGGGGTAGAGGATGAACACAGAGAATTTCCAGGCGCACAAACACCTACGCCGCACGAACGGCCCCTGTGTATTTCCAGCGAGCTCAAACTCGACTCACCCTGTTACAATGACCAACACCCGGGTTTTATACCCAGGCACACGATGGACACACTCTCCACGCCCCTTCCTGCTCGCGCCCACGACCCAGCTCACTCTGGCCGCGTCCTCCGCGCGCGCCCGCGACGTGCGCGACGCGCCGAGCCTTCCCGATCGCCACGCTCCCCCCTAACCTGATCTCTCTAACAGACACACATATTCACACGCACCCCGTGCACTACACACACACACACACGACCTGGCCGGGCTCTCCACGCACACGACGCGCACAACCGCACGCAAAGCAGGCCTGCCCAACAGCTTGCAACGACCAGCACCGAGCTCCAACGTCCTGGCGTGGTTTACGGCTAACAGGAGAGTCTATGGTTCAAGTTAATCGAGGCCATAATAATGCTGACTCCTACCTCCTCCAACCTGCACGACGCCGCCGACTTCATCCACTTCCACGTCGTCTGCAAGCCATGGCGCGGCTCATGGTTCCCCACGGCGACGACCAAGTCTCAGTTCCTGCCATGGCTCCTCGCGGCGACGAAGAAATATTAGATAAAGCAAGACTAATATAACAGGGATAAAACTAGTCATGCGATCTGACAGAGAGAAGGTAAATAACATCTGCATATATGAATTGTAACCAAGCTTCTTATCTAGAGCAGACAGTAGGGCAAGTTTCATGTATAAAGTAGAACATAACATATCTAGGGCAAACACCAGAACAAGGAACTGTGGCAGGACCTCAAAGAAAAAGGAGAAGAACACATACGGGACAACAACAACAGCACTGGACTTTTCGTCGGTGTCCTCGCCAGCCATGTCATCGAGGAGTTTGTCGACGTCGGGGAAGAAGTCGTCGTCGGGGAAGAAGTCATCGTCGGGGAAGTGGTCGTCAGAGTCCGGGGCATCCGTGACGAAGAAGTCAATAGTCGCGCTGAGCGCTCACCAAAAACCTTATCACCCTTCTCCCGTACAGGACTCAAAGAGATGAGGTTTCGGAGGTCTACTGTCCCAACTCGCGGTGCACGCCGCGAGCCGGGATGAGGAAGATAGCAGCAGCCCAGAGATTGGAACCGATGGCGAGAGGAAGAAGAAGTTCTGGTGCATCTCTCTGAGAGAAGCGACCTCCCTTTTATAGGCGCAAGAGAAGGAGGCGAGAGGCTGCGCCGGAAGCTGAAGGGAAGGGAGATGAAACGAACAGGCAACAGCCGAAGGATGCTCCCGAGTGACATTTCGTATACCCGTAGTGCGTGGCAAAAATTTAGACATCGGCTCGTTCCCGCAACCCGTGGCGTGTCGTGCCGGTCGTGTCATGGCGATGCGAGGTGTGGCGGGCGGCGGAGGAGGAGCGCCCATGGATGTCCCTCTTGTTCATGCTCATAAAAGTGGGGGAAAAACCTCCCTTATAAGGAGGTCCAACTCCCACTAAACTAGCAATGTAGGACTAAACTTTAGTAGTATCCCTTGCCTTGCACAAATGGGCTAAGTGAGCCTCTAGGATTTATTTAGGAATTTTCGAAATAGTTATTAGGCTATCCCAAAATAGACTAAATTCCAGCAATCCCCCATCAGATTCCAGAGGCACACAGAAATTTGTTTGGTTCCAAAACACTGTTTTATATACTGGTATGCAGTGGAGACTGTTAAGTTAAACTTCCACTTAGAACTCTATGCTATACTAGTAAGCAACTTGAACAGTGGACCGGGCCTTGAACTGCAAGTTTTATGCGAATCTATCTTCACACAAAGCCTTGACCGATACTAGGCTACCGTGGGTCTTCCCCGTAGGTGGAGCTTATGCGTCATACTCCATGACCTTTCATGAGTTTACTAGAGAGAACCCTACTCTCATAGATTGCGATGTTTAACAATTAGACTCATATAGGTGTGTTCTTTAAAAGATATTCTGCAGGACAACATCTCTGCTTAAAGGAGCCACTTAGAACACATTAGCATATTCATCAACCTGCCATGCAGATTAAGAGAGTATTGCATCTTCATGGAGTGGTATTGTTAATAGTAAGGATACTCTCCTCTCAGTTGATCAACAGCTTGTCTTCCACATCTAATTCACGGGATCTTCGATCACAAAGAATGGGTTGACACTGTGAACAACTCATATTGTGGTTCTCATACCATCTCCCTCGATGCATTATCTATCACATTACGTGATAGACCCTTAGTAAAAGGACCTGCCAGATATTTAGACGTTTGGATATAATCCAATGCAATAATTCCGAAGTTCCTCATTTTTCTGACAGACTTTAACCTTCTCTTAGCGTTTCTTCATGACTTCATGTTATCCTTTGAGCTGCTCACTTTCGTGATCATAGTTTGATTGTCGTAGTTCATAAGGATACCCGGTACAGGTTTCTCAACAACCGGCAGGTCATTCAAGAGCCGACGAAGCGAATCTGCTTCGACCGTAGCTGTATCTAGTGCTGTGAGTTCTGCTTCCATTGTTGACCTCGTTAAGATGGTCTGCTTGCAAGACATCCAAGAAACAACGCCACCTCCATGTGTGAATACATATCCGCTCGTGGCCTTTATCTCATCAGCATCTGAGATCCAATTTGAGTCACTATACCCTTCAAGCACCTTTGGGTGCCCAGTGTAGTGAATTCCATAATTCGTAGTGTCTTTCAAATAACCCAAAACTCTCTCTAGAGCTTTCCAATGCACATCTCCTGGTTTTGAGACAAACCGGCTCAGTTTGCTAATAGCAAAAGAGATATCAGGTCTTGTAGCACTGGTTAAATACATAAGTGAGCCAATAATCTGAGAATATTTCAGTTGGTCTCTAGCAATTCTTCGATTCTTTTGAAGCAGCACGCTGGGATTATATGGTGTTGGAGAAGGCTTGCAGTCACCATAGCCAAAGCGACTCAATATATTTTCCACATAGTGAGGTTGAAGAAATGTAATCCCACCATCATCGTCTCCCAACAACTTGATGTTCAGAATGACATCAGCCACTCCTAAATCCTTCATCTCAAAACAGCAAGATAGAAAATCCTTGACTTCCTTAATAACATTCAAATTTGTTTCAGAAATCAGTATGTCATCAACATACAAGCAAAGGATAACTCCCTCGCCCCCACCATGGCAATAGTACACACATTTGTCAGCTTCGTTTACACCAAGCCTGCAGCCATTAAAGTTCTTTCAAACTTCTCGTGCCACTGTTTGGGTGCTTGCTTGAGTCCATACAAGGACTTCAGCAACTTGCACATTTTTCCTTCCTGACCATCTAGTACAAACCCATCTGGTTGTTTCATATAAATTTCCTCGTCCAACTCTCCATCTAGGAAAGCAGTATTAACATCCATTTGATGAACGAGAAGACCATGTGAGGCAGCTAGTGAAAGTAGAACTCGAATAGTGGTCAGTCGAGCCACATGTGAGTAAGTATCAAAGAAGTCTTCACCTTCCTTTTGGGTATAACCCTTAGGCACAAGCCGAGCCTTGTAGTTTTCAATAGTACCATCAGGCCTAAACTTCTTCTTGAATACCCATTTGCATCCTATAGGTTAGCACCCATAAGGACGGTTAGTTATCTCCCAAGTTTCATTCGCCAAGATGGAATTCATCTCGCTACGAACCGCTTCCTTCCAGTAGTCAGCATCTTCAGATGCATAGGCCTCTGAAATAGAACTGGGAGTGTCATCTATGAGATACACAAGAAAATCATCACCAAAGGACTTTGCAGTCCTCTATCTCTTGCTCCTAGTAGGAACTTCATTGTTCTCCTCCACATGATTTTCAAAGTGTTCCATCAAAATGGCAGGTTCAGTAATTGTAACTGGTTCCTGATTTGATGAACTAGGCATCTCCTGATTAGATGAGGTAGCCATATCCTTCATGGGAAAGATATCTTCAAAGAAAGTCTCATCATTTGAATCCATGATCGTACCGACATGCATGTCAGGTACCTTGGATTTTACAACCAAGAATCTATAACCAATGCTATGAAAAGCATATCCCAGGAAAACACAATCCACGATCTTTGGTCCAAGCTCGCGCTTCTTTGGAATTGGCACATTGAATTTCGCCAAACAACCTCAGGTTCATAGATAAGAGAGCTTTAATCCTTTCTTCTAACATTCCTGGAATGGCGTTATCTCTTTGTTCTTTGTGGGGGCTCGGTTTAAGACATGACATGCAGTCAATATCGCCTCCCCCCACAATGTCTTGGAGAGACCCGATGTGTCTAATAGGTCATTCATACAAATTGTATGGTTGACCATGACAGCTTTTCCAGGTTGAAAAGTGCAGCGGTGCAGATAATTACTAGAGGATCGGCACACAAGTACTCCATTACCCAATATGGCCACCGGATGAAGAGGTTGGGTCTAGTCAGAGAAGATGTTGCAGCACTTCTTCCATTGTGGAAGGTCCAAGTCGGTGCATTCTTTATCAAGGATCGGGACACGAGGGTCGTTCTGCTTAGCGGTCGTCTTCGCCATCGCTTGTACGCACTTGATGTATCGGGCACACCACCCATGTAGTCTTCTCCTCAGGCGTTCAGTGGTCTTCGTGTGTCGCCCACGCACTGGCATGCGCGCTTTGGTCATCATGCGGCTCCTATAGTTCGTCATGTGTTGCATCGTCATGAACTACCAGTTGTGTCCAATAAATCTGCTGAAACCGTCTGTGATGCCTGTCAGCAGGGCAAGAGTCACCAACTTCCATTTTCAGAGTCTAGTCGTGTTGTGAAACATCCTCTTGAGCTTGTGTTTTCTGATGTATGGGGTCATGCCCAGACGTTTGTTAGTGGCCACAATTATTATGTCAGTTTTATTGATGCTTATAGTCAGTTTACTTGGTTGTATCTTATTAAGCGCAAGTCTGATGTGTTCGATGTTTTTATTCAGTTTCAAGCACATGTTGAGCGTCTCCTTAAGCAGAAAATCATCCATGTTCAATCTGACTGGGGGTGAATACCACAACCTCAACTCTTTCTTTAACAAACTTGGGATTTCGCATCGCGTGTCTTGTCCTCATACACGTCGGCAAAACGGAACTGCCGAACACAAGCATCGTCATCTCGTTGAAACTGGCCTAACCTAGCTCGCTCATGCATCCGTTCCGTTTCGGTTTTGGAGTGATGCTATTTCCACAGCTTGTTTTCTCATAAATAGGCTTCCCTCACGACTCCTGAAAATGCAAACTCCGCTTGAACTCTTGCACAAAGAGACTCCAGACTACACTTTTTTTAAGGTGTTTGGGTGTGCATGTTGGCTTCACCTTCGCCCATATAACAAGCGTAAGTTAGAGTTTCGGTCTAAGAAGTGCGTCTTCCTGGGGTACTGTTCTCTTCACAAAGGGTACAAGTGCCTCCGTGTTCCTACCAATCGCGTCTACATCTCTCGTGATGTGGTGTTTGATCAAAACATGTTTCCTTTTCGCGCACTTCCGACAAACTCTACCATTACCTCACAACCGGTGCACATGTCCACACCTTTGCATGATCAATTTGTGGATGTTGCATATGCCCCTGCGTTGTTGCCTAATCATGCTGCAGGTATTGGACGTGCCGCTCGTCTTGAGCTTCTTGATGAACATGAAACCGACGCGGCAGCTCCTACTCGGGATGTGCATGTGCCATGCATATCGGGTTCGACCCGCGTACCCGCCCCCGCATCGCCACTGGAGGCTGTCGTGCGGGCGCCGGTCTCGCCTGGCCCACGGGTGGCCTCGCCTGGCCCGCCACTGGCCTCGCCCAGTCCTTCGGCTGGCGCCCCGCCTGGCCCATCAGCCGGCGCTCCACCCGACCCAGGAGGGGTCACGCCCGACCTGGAGGCATCTTCGCCTCGGTCGGCGGTTGCTTCGACCGGCCTGGAGCAAGATCCGGTCAGTCCCGCCTCGGTTGCTAGTGGGCTGGCCTCGCCTAGCTCGTCGTCGTCAGTGAGCCCTAGTGCGAGCTCTCCCGATGCTGCAGCCTCGTCTCCATCACCGGTTGCGTTGGTCTCGCCGGCACGGCCTGTGGTCCCTCTTCGTCCTCGTACACGGAGTCAGTCGGGCATTTTTTGTCCGAAGGAACGCAAGGACGGGACTGTGGCGTGGCTAGCCGCGTGCATGGCTCACATTGCTGCTGATCCTACTGCCGAGCCTCGACATTTCCAGGCTGCACTGAGTATTCCTCACTGGCACGCTGCTATGCAATAGGAGTTTCAGGCTCTCCAGAAAAATGACACTTGGCAGCTTGTTCCTCCAGTATCTGGTGTCAATGTTCACTAGTAGAAAACCGGCCTTTTGTCCCAGTTCATAAGGGCCTTTAGTCCCGGTTCATGAACCGGGACTAAAGGGTCGTTACTAATACGTCCCCCTTTAGTCCCGGTTCAAACCAGAACCGGGACAGATGGGCCTCCACGTGGCCGCTGCCGGCAGCCCAGGCAGGGGGGCCTTTGGTCCCGGTTGATGACATAAACCGGGACCAAAAGGCTTCCACGCATCAGCAGCTGGCTGGAGCTGAGGTTTTTCTTTTTTTTTTTAAAGTGGTTGTTTTAGGGGTTTAGGGTGTTATTTTTAGGTTGTTATTAGCTAGCTAATAGAGAGAAGTGTCCTCTCTTATATCTTTATCCGTGGTTTACCAACGCTACTGCTATGTTCATTTCACCCGCAGATATATATATAATAACTCATGCATGCTCGCATCATACATCATCATATATAATAACAAGTCCTACTAATTAATCAAGCATCATCATACAACTTCCATTTCACATAGATCTGAATGTATGAGTTCTAGTGGTGCAAGACTTTTCGTTTCTGCAGTCGTGTGAGACTTACGAGGTTGCTTAGCTTGCACACAAACTTGACACTTAGATCCCTTGACAGTGGTGAAACAAGGGATTAAGTTCAATTTGGCTAGTCGTGACATGCAACCAAAGTTAACATGACAGAGACGTGAATGCCGCACATTTGATTCACTATTGTTGCAAACATGATTAACAACTTTATTGCAAACATCTGACAAGGATAAACGAAACAGGCCTCCTGACTCATAGCCTTTACCAACAAAGATTCCATACTTGGATATTACAAATTTATTTGACTCAAAGACAAGATTGTAGCCATCTCTGCATAGAAGAGATCCGCTAACAAGGTTTTTATTGACGGAGGGGACATAATGCACGTTCTTCAGCCGCACGATCTTCCCCAAAGTAAACTTCAGATCGACCGTGCCGACACCACGAACAGAAGCACTTGAACCGTTGCCCATCAGCACGGTGGATGTCCCCGCGGTCTGATAAGACGAAAACATGGTAATATCACCGCAAACATGCACATTAGCACCCTGTGAGTAACCAAGAGAATGACATACTGAAAGAATAGTGGGAAATATAACATACCCGGCTTCCTTCATGTCAGTGTCACCAATGACAACATTAGCAGTCTTGCCGCCTTTTCCAAGATGACGCTTGTCATAACAATTAGGGCGGCTAGGAGCCCAATGATCAGGATCTCCGTACACATGACAAACACCTATCTTCTCGTCATTCTTCTTCTTAAAGTTGGTGTACTGTATAGCCTTGTTCTTCCCATCAAACTTTGCTTTACCATCAAACTTGCCCTTGTTCTTGAACTTGTGGGGCTGGAAGTTTTTCTTCTGTACCAGATTGGCACTAGATTCTCCCTCAATACCTCGAGCACGTGTGTCCTTTGCTCTCGCCTTTTCTTCCACATCAAGACTACCAATGAGATCCGAAACGGAAAACTCCTGCCTCTTATGCTTCAGTAAGGTAGCAAAGTTCCTCCATGAAGGAGGAAGCTTAGTGATGATGCCTCCGGCAACAAACTTGTCCGGTAGCATACAACTGAAGTGCTGAAGTTTTTTAGCAAATGACTGTATCTCGTGAGCTTGCTCAACCACGGAGCGCTCTTCAGTCATCCTGTAGTCATAGAATTTTTCCATGATGTACATCTCAGTGCCGGCATCGAGATCCCAAAATTGGCCTCGAGTGCATCCCACATATCTTTTCCATTGTCAATTGACGCATAAGCATCAACTATGATCTCACCAAGAACACTCAAGAGAGCAGCCTTTTAAACAGAGTATCCATTTTCTGAAAAGCTTGTTCCTGTTGGGCATCATACCCCCCTTCGGGTTTGCCAAGAGTGGTGTCATATACGTATAAAATGATGGTGGTTCGCCATAAACCGACTAAATTCAAGCACTTGAGTCCCGCGGTGAGCTTCTATGGGCGTCGATCCAGGGCCCGCAGTGTGACACTTTTGAGCCCGGCAGGGGCGCCTACATTCGCGACATCACAGTGTTTGTCCACGCACTTGAGGAGCTATTTGTGTCAACTTCACAGTTGTAGGAGAAGACGACGAGATGGGTGAGGAAGGACGTGCATACCCTCGCCGATCGCAATCTGCCTATCACATTGAAGACCGCTCAGCTGTGACACAGGTCTCACATGTTATCAGCCATATGATCATAGAGACGACGCATGCCCATGAGGATGATACTCTCACTAATCTCAACAAGCTGATTCGGGAAGGGCACAGTCTGGAGGTCAGCTTGGTCAAGGAGGGGCAGCCGTGACAGTGTCAATGCCCGATGTATCTAAAAAACTAGATTTTCATTTTTGCATTGTTTTATAAATGAGGTACGTATATGGCGAACCACCATCATTTTGTAACGTAAGGTCAGCACGCTCCTCTCTCCCGCTCCCCACGCCACCCCCACGAGCGTCCATGGAGAACCCTAGCATCCCGCCGGTCTCCGCCCATCCCGTTCCTCCTCCGCCACCGCCGTCGGCGCGCGCTGACGGGCATAGCCCGGTCGGCGTTGGCAGAGACGGGGCCTTCTCTCCCTCCTGCGAGGTCGTCGTGCCGCGTGGCGTTTCCTCCTGGTGGTGGCGTGGCATGAGCATGGGGTGCGGCGGCGTTGCCGTGCATGCTGGCGGTAGCGTTGTGGCGTGCAACAGCAGTGCGGGGGGGGGGGCACTGCACATTGGTGGGTGGTTGCGTGCTCTGGGAGTGTTGCAGTCTGGCCTTCATGTTCGGCGACGAGCAGGCGGGGCGCTGGCGCTCCTGGCTGGCCGGCGCCCTGACCCCTTCTTGCTAGTGTGCGGGGGCTTGGGCGGTGGTTGCCGCGTCCCCTTCCCGCGGGCATGAGGCAATGGATGTGGGGATGGTGGCGGCGATCTTGGTGCTAAACGACGTTGGTGGTGCACTTCACGAGGAACCGCCGGAGGAGGTGGCTGGCGTGATGGCTGGCTGCCATGGGCGTTTGGATTTGGACTGCCCGGTCCTCCTGGTTACGTGCGTTGGTAGTGGCTCGGCGTCGCGGGTGAGCCTCCGGCCGAAGTTTCACGTGGTCCTTCCACCCGGGGCTGGCTATTCCTAGTGCTTGCTCTGGCGCTCGGCATCTTGGAGTTGGATTTGCTGGCTCTAGGCCACCTCCGGTCATGCCTAAGCGGATTCTTGTGGCCTCGATCGGTGGCATCCTCACATTATAGCGTCGGTTGGGAGATCGTGGCGTCTTAGAGAGGGATCGTTATGCCATCGGACGGATCAGTGCAATTGGCCACGAGCATGGCGACGTGTGAGCTCGCCAAAGGCGAGGCTTGCTTGACAATGGCCATCGGTAGTGGACTGGCTTGGGATGCCGGCGTGGGTGTTTCCTACGGTGAAGATGCTGACCCATATCTAGTGGCTGATGTCGGGCTTGGAGTAGATGGAGTGCCTCTACTCCTCCTACCGTGATTGGTGTACTGTGGTGGGGGTGGTTGACGGTATCCTGAGACATGGATGCCGAGGCGGCGGCCCCGGTTGGAGGTCCATATGATTGGCTCAGGTGTAGCGGCAGGGGGCTCGCGCTCCCATCCTGTCGTTGGCAGTAGCGATGTCCAGATCTGTAACTGGATGGTTGTGCTCGTCGCGGTGGTTCTGGGTTCCTCACCATGGCAGGGGTGAGCTGCCGAGCGAAAGTTTCACGCTTTCGCGCCGCCGACGGTGACGGTTGTGGACGCCACTCACCTCTTGAGTTCGTCGTTGTGGTTTTCCTTTCTGGTGCTAGGGTTTCAAGTGAAGGCCTCTGTCCTTCTTGGACTCGGTAACAGCGACGCGTAGTGCCATTCTCCCTCCAGGGGACATTGTCGTCGAGTCTAGTTGTCCTAGTGCATGCCGTGTCATGTTTTCAGGCCACCTGTATTAGTTTTTTGGCAGCATTCTCGTGTTCGTGTGTGTTGTCCGATTATCCTGAGATATGCTTTGGAAGAGGGCCTCCTCATTGCCTTGTATCACTTAGCCGTGCTTTATATATAAAGTGGGGTGCGAGACAGTTTCTAGAGAACTAAGTGCTGCCGTAAGTCAAACCCTGGACACCTTCAGGACGAGCAATTAAAATGAGGCAACTCCAAGACAAACTCAACGTGGCCAAGTTTGTGGCAAATTGGAGGAACTCCTATTAATCTCCAATGACTTCTACTCCCTCTGTCCCAAATTGGAGGGAGTATATTGGTAGTAGTACATAAAAAAACCAATATTCCACGTACCAATCGATTTTTTTGACATAAAAAAAGGGCAGCCCAAGCAACAAGGAGACGACGGCAATGTTTGTTAGTACGCATAAAAATAATCATAGAAAAAAAACTCGGTGGGCATCGTTACGTATTAGAGCATGACACGGCCTGGGATGAGGTTGTGCAGCTAGATGCCGTAAAATTCCAATAGACTCCTGAGAATGGGAAGGATCGGAAACCCTAGGCTCCGCAAGAGAAATGGGACGAAGCACACCCTCTCCTCCTTATTGGGGTTGGGGAAATTTTCAGCCAGTACATCGTTGCCAATCGAAGCCAATCCCGCTTGTACAGGGACTAGATCTGCGAGGGGGAGATATCCCTGCGTTTGGAGTCGACTCAATTGAAGATGAGACACTGAACAACTCTGCCAATCACCCTCTTGAGGGCCATGGGGGCGCGAAGAAGAGCCTGGGGGCGCTGGCCATGTTTGAAGTTTTTTCATGGCTAGTCCTGGTGATTTTTGCGCAATGTGGATAGTACTTGGAGATTTAACCTCTTTATATAGGCGCCATCCCTGTGTGGACAGTTTTTTTCTTTTTGGTAAAAATTATTATGGACTGTTCGCATTCACCCAACGCGTGGAAATCGGGGCGCTACAGGGAAGGAGTCATAAAAGCAGAACATGCGAGTCGGAGCCGGACTGTTATACGTCCAAGGTATGATGAAGAACCAACCTTGCAAAAGCCGAAGACATAAGCCAAATACTACATCGTCGTTTGAAGGTCAGTTCGGGGGCTACTGAGGGAGTCCTGGATTAGGGGGTCCTCGGGTGCCCGGGCTATTTGATATGGGCCGGACTAATAGGCCGTGAAGATACAAAGCGGAAGACTTTCCCTCGTGTCTGGGTAGGACTCTTCTATGCGTGGATGGCAAGATTGGTGTCCGGATATGCAATTTCCTTCCTCTACAAACCGACTCTATGCAACCCTAGGCCTCTCCGGTGTGTATATAAACCGAAGGGTTAGGTCCATAGAAGCTATCAGAATCCTCATAGGCTAGACATCTAGTGTTTAGCCATTACGATCTCGAGGTAGATCAACTCTTGTAACCCCTATACTCATCAAATACAATCAAGCAGGACGTAGGGTTTTACCTGCATTAAAAAGGCCCGAACTTGGGTAAACATTGTGTCCCACTCGTCCCTTGTTACCATCAATTCTCAGACAAACATTTCGGGACTCCCTACCCGAGATCCATCGGTTTTGACACCGACACCGGCCACACACGCTCCTCCACTGGCAGCTTTTCTCATACGGTACCTCAGAGTCAGGCAAAAACTAGCGGCGGGAGCTGGTCGAGGTGAGCACAGATAAGAGAGGAAAAAAGGGAACCGTACTGGAGTGGGTGAGGAGATAAGAGGAACATGTGGTGGAGAAATGGTGCTTGCTAACTACTATTTGGCTACATGTACATGTAGTTTTGCACCTAGAAATTGTTTGTATTAGGCATGTTTGAATGACATGTGGGGTTCTTTTCCTACGTATCTATGAGCGATTTAAAGGAGAGTTCGTAAATTTGCCATACACTTCAATTTTTTGCTGAACAATTCAAGATCACCATCATATTGTTACTAATAGAAATAAAACTGTTTTTCAATCAGGTGCTTAGTAAATAAGAAACTAGATGTTGTTTCTAAAATAAGAAATTAGATGTTCTTTTAGGCACTAACACTTACAAAGATACTTCTTTTTTCAAAATGGGGAATTCACTGTCCAGTTCATGTATGCACATCCATTTGATAATCATGAACTGATTATTTGGATAATTGAAAGTTTACTAAGAGTTTTGTCTGTTGTGTACGGTTAGCAGAAAGGAAATTCAAAACATACACAGAAGAAGAGGTTAGCTTGTCACGGCTCACTTTTGTGATGTTGTAACAAAACTATATTCAACATCATTTCAAGCTAGCAGCCTAGCTAATTGAAGCAACATTACTCTATCTTTATCATGTGGCAAAATTAGATAACAGAGGGAAGTTACCAAGTCGTCCACTCATATAAACTATTCCAGCTTTTAGGCCACTACTCAATTTTGAAGAGCGATTTGTGTGAACTTTTTCTAAAATTTTGGACTCTTCAAATCATACTAAGTAGGCACCAGTTGATCATTTTTTTACTTCCTTTATATTTCATACATTCGGTCATTCACCATGACAACTAAGCAGCCCATGTTAATATGAAAAATTTTGGACATATGGCAAGAAAATTCCATATGACATTTTCAGCTCCCGAGAAATAGTAAACGTTAAACATCTGTAGCTTTCTTCCACCAAGGACATAAGTGTGGCTTCTTGACCTCTACGATCTACGGCTCGGACAACCCGTAGCAACGCACGGGCTAGTAGATAATAATAGGAGCATTATTTTTGTGCATCAGTGCCCACACATTTTATGTTGATCCTTCGCTACACATACAACATGCACTCGTTTCTTTATTATTGCCAACATGCAGAGCAGAAAACCAAGTTTCATTTTCCTACCTCCCGTCTGGTCATTCGAAAGAATCAAATTCATTATAACCAGAGCCAGGAGAATGGATTTATATGTAGCTGCCCTGCTGCTCCGATGAAAGAGGGTAGCTTCTTCCGCTGCTGCTGTGGACGCCCCTCCTTAACCATGTTAATGTGGAGATTGCAACCTTCCAAAACCAGGCCACTGAGAGCATCTAGAGCATCTTCTAGGTGGGCGTGGGATGTTGACATAGTTAAGTGGCCGATACATCGTGAGCGCTTGGTCTTCTTATCGCAGATCACCTCGGTGCTGAACACTTTGCCATGTTTGCTGAACAAGAGTCGCAGCTGAGAGCTTTTCACGGTGAGAGGTAGGTTGTACACCAACACCTTGAAAGAAGGCTCATAATATCTCTCGACGTGAATGACGTGCGTTGGACACGTAATCTCTCGCCTCTTCACGCCACGAGCTTCCAGCGAGCTCCTATTGATTTCCTGATAAAGCAACACCAATGTTAATCATTACTACTAGAATTTTATCATGTACGTCTAGGCCTCGAGATGCTTGCTTACACATAGTTCCGAGTGTTAAACTCTAGATGGTATCGATTCTATTAGCCATATGTCATGTTAAAACTACCAGAAATAGCATTATGCGAAATATCATTTTGTGATGTTTATTTTGCAGGTGTTTAATTACCTGAACCGGAGCCATGATTGTTTGTGGGATGAGCCAAGTGCACTTCTCGCAATCCCATCCTTGAGGCAGCCGCTCAATGAACTTGACTTCATCATTGACAAGGTTGTACGTGAACACACCGTACTGCTTATAAGGCGCGGCCTTACTATTGGTGTAGACGAAGTAGACGGAGCCTCCATGGCCAACAAGCACGGAGGCGTCGATGGCAAAGCTGTTGGGCGACCCCAAGAAGAGGACGCGATCGGCCAGGCTGTAGCCATCCTTTCTCACCCACTGTCTCTTATCCCCCTCTACCGCACGCACCCACATGGAGAACCTGCGCGAATCATTGTAGTATGTCCGGACATGGATGGTCGCCCACAAAAGCTCGCCACGGGACTCAAGGAGGTAACTGTATTGCTCCAAGTAATTTCCACACATAGTCGGTAGCCGCTGCAATGGGATCCCCATGTTGTCAACCCCCCGCTGTGTAGATATTTGCCACACGCTAGACTCAACAGTTACCAGGATTCTGCCATTGCGGTAAGTGGCGCAGTACTCTCGGCTCCTATTGGTGTTCTCAAAGATCGTCTCCACGAGCGTCCACTCTGCATCACCAGGTTGCAGGAGCACCGCCGTGAAGCTGGCTATGGTCTTGGTGTCCTCGAAGACGGTGGAGACACCGTAGAGAAGGGCCGTACCATCAACATAGACAGCGCCGTGGAGGTTTTCCTCCCATCGGCCGTCCACGCAGCACTTATGCGGCAAGAGAGGCAGACGGGTGACGGCTCCGGTTAGAGGGTCGTGCAGGCTAGGGCGGCGATGTTCAACTGTGAGGTACCGGATGGTGGTTGCATCGTGAGTAGACAGCCAGATCCTCCTCCCGGATTCGGCGATAGGCAGCAACGCGTTGTAGCTGGACTTGGAGAAGACACACCTAAACCTTAGCGGGACGGAGTCTTTCTCCGGCGTGGCAAGGAGCCACGGTGGGAAGGAGTGGATCGGCTTCGATGAGTCGCGCCACGGCACGCAGACGGCGCGGAAACGGAGGAAGTCGACCGCATCGCGAAGGCGACCGGAGATGTCATGTAGCACGTCCTGTGGGAGGTCTGGCCACCTGGACTGCTCCATGGCGGCGAGATCGAGCGAGAATTGGTGATGGACGGGTAGAGGAGTAGATGGGATCGAGACGGGCGTACGTTTTGTTTCCGATCGATTAGCCTCTGGGCCGGGTCGTATATCGCTACGTACGGCCGTGTCATGCTCTAATACGTAACGATGCCCACCGAGTTTTTTTTCTATGATTATTTTTATGCGTACTAACAAACATTGCCGTCGTCTCCTTGTTGCTTGGGCTGCCTTTTCCGTACGTCCGGCCCAGACGACGTATAATATGGAACTCCCTATTTATTTATATTTTTTGAAACGGAGACGCTAGAAGTGTCCGGCTTTAAATTAATAAAGCCCATAAGGCAGCATGGCTCAAAAGATTACAGACTTAGCAAACTAAGAAAAGTATCAACGGTCCACGACCAGCACGGGTAGAACATAAGATTCATCACGACATAAATATTGCAGCCATCCAAACAGATCAGCGCAACGACCTAGAGAATAGACTTGCCACAAAAGGCACCCCAAAAGCAACTTCAGCTCGCCGGATCCTGTCTTGCATGCGCCTGAATCATCTTGATGCGCGCCATGGCTTCTGACATGCGCTCAGCATCGCGCTCCTTCCCCAGACGGGTCCACATCTACAAAAATAGGTGGCATTTGAAGATCACGTCTGCAGAATGGTGAGGAAATTTTTTCTCAATCGTAATCTTTTTACGTGCCGTCCAAATAGCCCGGAGCAGCGCCCCTACGCAACGCCAAGCGATTCTAGTGGTAATCCCTTTTGTGGACTTGAGGATGGAAACTAGTTGATGCCCCGAGGCAGGGTTCCAGTCCGTGTGGAAGGCCTCCCGAACCGCACTCCACGCGCACCTGGCCAAATGGCATCTAAAAAATACATGGTTCGCATCTTCGCCTAGTCCGCAAATCGAGCAAGTACCGTCAGCCGGGCCGTTTCCGACGTAGGCAGCCTATTCCTAAGCATTTGCCACATGAATTCCTAAGCATTTGGAACTCCCTATTCGCCGCGCTCTGCATCAAACTGCCGGCGCTTCGCACAGTCGAGCGACCGAGCAGCGACTCGATGGGCCGGCCCAGATTATGCGCGTACAACCGCCTCTACCCAGCCGGTTTTGGGAACCATCTAGAAGGTTCCCTGAACCGGCTTTTTTCTGTTATACCTATTGTTTTCCTAAAACAAAATGTATAGCAAGCGTGTGTGGTTCTTTTAAACAAAATGATGAAGCCATCACACAATAGTTATTTTGACAAGTATAAGAAAGTCATACCCTGTAATTGGCACAACGACTATTCTTAAGTGTATTTTTTCTTGTAACATCAATAAAATATGCTGAACATCTTAGTTTGTGAAATAAAAAAAAACTGGACTAGTCTGACTTTGTAATGCTCTTTCTATTTCAATCGGGAAGTTTACCATGTCTGCAACTCGATGCTTGGTATAAAACGATATGATTTTAATACAACGAATAATTTTCCACAAGTAGATACCCACTGAAATATAGGATGAAATTGGTGCAGTGCGTTAGGACGACATAAGCCAGGTACGAGAATAGACACACCCTGAAATTAATCCATAGTATTTAAATCTGAGACATCCTGTATTTAACTGTGAAGAACTTCAAGAAAAACTGTAGCAGCTTATTTTCTGAGCAAGCAAAATGTGAAATCAAACAAAGTGTGTCTGCATGCTCTCTGTTTGTTCCATGTAGTGGTAAATCAAACAAAGTGTGATTGCAAGGTGGTAACTAGAATGTAGAGTAATATAACTTGTTTTGGGCCGAATATACAAACCTCATTGTAACATGACCCTTGTTGCACAAGCAGTAGTTGTTGAATGAAGTCCTGCAACATCCCCCATATTAAATAAACATGATGTTGTCTGCAACATCCCCCGTGTTTTAGAAACATGGCCGATGTTGCACGAGACATGACTGTTGTTGCCGTTGTAATCGCCACTGAAAACATCTTCCTGCAGTAGGGCGGCGGCGTGCTCCCTTGTAGCAATTGTTGATGGGGTGCTCTGCACCAGCCTGTGCTCCATTGTACCATTGTGGTACGTCGGTGAGATAGCCAGCCATCGCTATTATTTGGCTCTACTTGACCAAAGCTCGGGGTTGTCTTTATGCTTGCCGCCTAAGTTATTGTTCTTTGAGTAAATAATAATGTTGGCTCTATGTGACCGGTGATGCTGAAATAGATGATGGAGATACTTAAATTACTATTTCAATACGGAAGTTGATCTTTGCTTGGTGTCATCCAGTCATTTGTTTATAACTTCATATTACGTGTTGTCATGCCTCTGACAAAAAAAGTAGTGTGTAGTATTCTTTTCCTATTTATGCTCAGTCAAGAGAAACACATAGGTTTGGTCTAGATATTTTATGCCATCCATGATGGCATGGTAGTCTTACTAGTTTTCACTTTTTAGTAATATATTTGGTTTGTTGTTGAACTGGGATCGGTTGATGGTTACTCTCTTTTATGGTTTATCTTTAGACCTTCTGATCCTATTTATCATGTTTTCTCTCTATTGCCATTACTCATTACACTTTAGTTATCATTCTGGTTATCCACCGTATAAAGTAGTCAATGATTTACTCCGAGTAACTTCCAGACCTTTTTTTAACTGGAGTAGGCATTGGACACACTGTAATACCTTGTTGTGGTTGGATTTTTGAGGAATAATTTCTGAAGTTGAGCGATCTTTCGGATACAATTTCTGTAGTGACATTACAGAGGCACTACACTACGTCATCTGGTGAGAAAATTTTCATTTAAACCTATAGATTTTTACAATTGGAATGAAGTGAAGCAAAGTTATTGTGATGATGCGTCATTTCTGGAAACATCGAAGATGAATTGCAGGTTGGCAGAACCGCCTATACTTCATACCGTTCAATTGCTTAGGAGATATCCTGTGTAATTCTCTGTAATTTGTCTTCTTTAGAGGCCAGTTTATACGGGAAGTGGATATAAGTGAACTTTTAATTGAAGGGTCTATTTGTGTTTAAGGTAGTGTTCCCAGAAAATAGGTCCCATTATTGGTATCTAGGTTAGTTAGAAGCAAGACTTGAATGTGTACATGAGTCACCAGATTTTTTGTTACTGTTGTTGTTGTCCTGTTAGTAGATTAGTCATACTGGTAATACTTGAAACTGGCCCCACTCCCCAATGAAAAGATGAAATATATTATCAATTTTACAATAATTATGCAGGAGATAGCATGTCATTTAGTGGTGTTCTACTTCACCTTTTATATTTGTATATCACTTCACTTTAAGTGCATCAAAGTTCATTTTTCCTGAATGAATATCTTTCAGTCTTGTTTTAAATCTTGAGTTACTCTATATAATATGTATTTTTGAGACAGTAATGTTGCCTTACTTCACAATCACTCCCCCACCCAACACACACACACGCACACATCCCCTACCCCTCCCTATTAGATTGGTATAGTGTAATGATAGGTTAATTCTTCATACTGATATCTGATGCAATTTATATAAGCAGACTGGCCACACTATCAATTGTCAGATGTAAAATTGTGAAAAGTTCATCCTAATGTTAATGTACCAACATTTTTTATTGACATGATTTTCTTTAGTGTTAGTTTTGACAGCGTAAAATGTTAATATTTTAAACCACTTGTAAAAAAGCCCAGAAGAGATTGTCATTTGTTATATTCACTTGAAATCCTTGAACACTGGTTCATGATGAATTCACTGTGCATGATTGTCATTTGATCAAGTTATTGTTTCTTTTGAGGAATTGCCCTATGTACAAGATTCATGTGATCATTCTGTGAATGTTTTGTTGAAGGATCTACGGTAAGAGTTTCCTCATTGCAATTCAGATTTGGGTCCAGGACAGGTTAGTTTGTTTCATATCATAGTTATGGCATTAAGATCATTTGTGTCCATTATTATCAAGCATCATGCTAAATTGCTAAGTACTGCTCTACTTTTTGCACGATAAGTTCCAAAAAAAGGCATCTGATACAGTTGATGTTTGGCAGCTACGGTTGTCTACATCTGTTGTAAACCTTTTCATGATTTGGCAGATCCATTGAAATAATGCTCTCCTACCTCCTCCAACAGGGGGAATCTGGTTGGGAATAAGCACATAGAAAAACTAGAAGTGAGAATGGAGCCAAACAGAACCTTGGGGGAGCCTAGTCTAATATACGGGATAAATGACGTGTTTACTTTTGGTTGGGCGGCTAGGTTTCCCAGCCACTGCTGCGGAGGTGCGGCGCTTCGGTCGTCTCGCCCGTTTCCTCTCTCCCACTCCACTCCCTTCCCCACTGCGGCGCACCTTTGCAGAAGTAGTGGCGATGGGCTCCAAGCCAGATCGCCGGGGGGAAAAGCCTCCCATGGAGCCGCCGCGGGACCGCAACCGTGGCCGCGCCGACGACGAGGGGGTTTGGGGGCCACCGCCTGCGTGGTGGCTCAAGGAACAGGAAAGGAAGAAAAAGAAGAAGGCGGAGTACAAGCAGCGTGGCCTCGAGCTCAAGCGCAAGGGGATGCAACCTGCGACGGGCGGCGACCGGGGCGGCGACTCCCACGCGAAGAAGAAAACCAAGCCGGCGGGGGCGGCGGCCTCCAAGCTGCCTCTCCCGCCCAGATCTGAGGTGCCGGACTCATCCAAGGGCACGGAGGCGGAGCCAATCCCGATCGAGGAAGCGGACGGACCTGAATGCTTCCGATGCGGGCGCACGGGCCACTTCCAGAACCTTCGCACCTTCAAGCCCTTGTGTGTGGTGTGCACCAAGGAGGGGCACACGTCTGCGCAGTGCCCGACCCGCGGCAAGCCTCTGCTCCTCCAAACCATGGGGCACGCCATCTCCGGCGAGGGTTTCTTTTGCCTCCAGTACCCGGATGATTCGCGGGAGGAGCCGCAGATCCAGCTGGGGGCCAACGCGGCCGTGCTCTCCATGCCTTCCGGTGCGCTCACCCAAGAGATTCTACAAGTGGAGCTGCCACACCTCTTCGAGGGCGAATGGGACTGGCAGATCCCAGCTATGGAGGGAGGGGCGTTCTCGGTGGTCTTCCCTGACCCGGTGGTGCTCCGGATGGCAACAAGGAGCGGCAAGCTGTTCCTCTCCCTCAACAACCTCATGGTGGACATTCGCGACGCGGTCCTCGACGCCCCCAAGGGAATGGCGATGCCGGAGCTGTGGGTCAAACTGGGGGGAATCCCTCCCAAGCAACGGCGCTCTGACCTGCTCATGGCGGCCACAACCATGCTTGGTCGTCCCTTGCTGGTGGATGAGGAGTCCCTCATTCGTCCGGGGCCTGTACGTATGCGTTTCGCATGCCGCAACCCCCGCAAGCTGCATGGTCTGGTCCAGATCTGGTTCAATGGCGAGGGCTTCAACATCACCATCGACCCAGAACTTCCCCCGGAGCAACTCGCGGCACCTGCCCTGCCTTCTCCAAGCCCTCCTCCTCCAAACCAAGGCGGGGGCGGGGAGGGGCGTGACGGCAACCTGGGCGGCGACAAGGAGGCGGATGCAAGCATGAAGGATGATTCCATCGATACGGCGGCATGGGAGAAGCTGGGCATCACTGACAAGGGCGGGGCGACGAACCGGGCGCCGTTGCCTTCGATGGAGCTGCCGCCGACTGGGGGGTCCATGGAGCTGGACCTCTCCATCCCCAACCAGTATGGCTCAAACCTGGGCTCGGTCACGTTCCCCCGGTGCGGGCGGTGGCGGAGCCTGGCGTGGGGCAGATGGAGGAACCGCTGGGGGAGGCACGCACTCCCATGGCGGTGTCCACGGAGTCGCTGCCGCTTGCCTCGCGCTCTCCTTCCCAAGGGGGCCGCAGCTCCAACAAGCTCGCGGCGGTGAAACAACTCAAGAAGGTGGCCGTGCGCAAGGTTAGCACGGAGGCGGTCCGTGTGGCGGAGCTCCAGGGCGCGCCGGTGACTCCCCGGCAGGCGGTGATGGCGCTGGCCGTGCCCACCCCCGACCCGATCGCGCAAGAGGTGGCCAAGACGGTGGCCGTCCCGAAGGCTAAGCGTTCCAAGGTCGTCGTGGACGGGCAGGTGGCCCCTGTGCGGGTCAGCGCGCGGGCCAAGGGCGCCAAAGGAAACATGCCTTCGCTCCAACGGGCCCAACTCCTCCAAGCACAGAAGAATCTGGAAACCTCAGGTAATCCATTGCCCCGCTTTTCGATTCTGGATTCTTTCTCGGATGAGCACCTAGGTGAGGTGTTGGTGGAGAGTGGGGTGGAACCAATTGGGGAGGGCGGGGTTAGCGAGCTAATCTCGCTGGTGCGCGCTAAAGAGCTGGCTCAGGCGGCACTCGCAGCGGCGGCTGCTCAACACGCGGAGCGTCTGGCTGTCGAGGAGGAGCCCTCGACGTCGCTCAGACTCCGGCCCGAAGGGGAGACAGCAACAGGGGTTGCTGCTCCTCCCTCGCCTCGCTGCGGCAAGGTGAGGAGCGTGGCCAAGGCGATCACCTCGAGGGGTGTACGCCTGCGAAACCGCGTCATCTAGATGCGGATGCTCATTTGGAACATCCGTGGCTTCGGCCACTCGGGGCGCCGCACCCAACTTAGAGACTACATCAGGAAAGAAGGGATAGATATAGTCGGGCTCCAGGAAACCATTAAAGCTGATTTTCATCATCATGACCTCGTAGCCATAGACCCTTTGGAGCGTTTCATTTGGCAACACAGTCCGGCTATTGGGCATTCGGGTGGCATGCTACTAGGCTTTTGCAGTGCCATGTACGAGGTGCTATCCTGGGAGGTAGGCACCTTCTTTATTGCAGCCAATATTCGCGTGAGAGCTTCGCTACGCGAGCTCGTGATCCTGCAAGTGTATGGACCAGCAGATCACTCACGTTCGGCAGAGTTTCTGGGAGAACTCGAAGCCAAGGTGCTGGCAGTCGCCGCATCCCAAGTCCCGCTCCTAGTGGGTGGCGATTTTAACCTCATCAGATCGAGCGCGGACAAAAACAACGACAATATCAACTGGTCAAGGGTGACCTTGTTCAACAGCGCAATTGCGTCAATGTCACTTAGGGAAGTGGCACGTACGGGGGCAAGGTACACTTGGACCAACAAGCAACTAGCCCCGGTGCGGTCCGTCTTGGATCGCGCGTTCATGTCTCCGGAATGGGAAGTGGTGTTCCCATTATGCTCGCTCCTTGCTGAAACAAGGATCGGCTCGGACCATGTCCCACTCATCTTATCTTCAGGGGAGGATAGGATTCGTCGCAGTCCACGTTTCTTTTTCGAAACAGCGTGGTTCGAGGTACCTGATTTCGACAACATCTTTCGGGAAAGATGGTTGAGAAGTGTTCAAGCCACGGGCCAGCAGCGCGGCCCTATGGAATTTTGGACAGCGGTCGGGGGACGACTACGTGCAAGCCTCAAGGGATGGGGTGCGAACCAGGGACGTGACGAGAAAGTTTTGAGGGCGAGACTTCTCGATGAGATTGCAACCCTCGATACTCAAGCAGACTCGCGTCCTTTCTCGGAGCAAGAATGGGCGCATCGATACGCCTTGGAAGGGCAAGTCGAGGCGCTGCTCCGATCCGAGGAGGAATATTGGAGACGTCGAGGAGGACTTAAGTGGACGCTCAAGGGCGATGCGAACACTGGTTACTTCCACGCGTACGCGAATGGTCGTTGCAGGAAATGCCTAATCCTGAGACTGCAGACGGAACAGGGGCTCCTTCTCCAGCAATCAGAGATTAGCAAACACATCTACGACTTTTACATAAGTCTGATGGGGACCGACGAGCCTCAGCGCGCCAAGCTGAGTGAGGACGCCTGACTGCCAGCTCAAAAGGTCTTGGAGTCGGAGAACGAAGAGCTGGGGCTCGCGTTTCTCCCCAAGGAGATTGACGAGGCTCTCCAAAGCATGAAATCAGACACGGCACCGGGGCCCGATGGGTGACCGGTGGCGATGTTTAAACGCTTTTGGCCATTGTTGCGCGACCCCATCTTCGCGGTGTGCAATGGATTCATGCGTGGTTTTGTGGACATCGCTAGGCTAAACTACGGCGTGCTCTCCCTAATTCCGAAAGTGGCGGGTGCGGATAATATCCGCCAATACAGACCAATAGCGCTCATTAATGTGCCTTTCAAAATATGCGCCAAGGGTTGCGCCACTCGGCTTACTCCGATAGCACACCGCACAATTAGTCGTTCCCAATCGGCCTTTATCCGCGGCAGGAACATTTTGGAGGGCCCATTAGCGCTACAAGAGACCCTCCACGAACTTAGACGCACGCGCGAACCGGCGATTTTACTTAAATTAGACTTCGAAAAAGCTTACGACCGCGTCAACTGGGATTTCCTCAGACAAATCCTGCTGAGCAGAGGTTTCTCGCCGATGTGGGTGCACAGAGTCATGCAGTTGGTCTCGGGGGGCCAAACTGCGGTCTCGGTGAACGGAGAAGTAGGGCACTTCTTCCGGAACAAGCGCGGCCTACGACAGGGTGATCCCATGTCACCGCTCCTGTTCATTTTTGTGGCAGATGCGCTTGCGACCTTGCTGCGGAAAGCAACGGAGGCAGGCCATATCAAAGGGGTGTTGGGGCACCTCATCCCAGGGGGGATATCGCACCTGCAATACGCCGACGACACGCTCCTGCCGTTCCAACCGGACCTGCACAGCGTGGCCACGATCAAAGCCCTGCTGATTAGCTTTGAACTTATGTCGGGGCTTAAGATCAACTTCCACAAATGCGAAGTGATGCCCATGGGACTCGAGCCATCAGATAGTAGGCGTATCGCGGACCAGCTCAACTGCAAACTAGGCAAACTTCCGTTTACTTACCTTGGGCTCCCGTTGGATGCCAAACGCATCTCAATAGATGGCTGGGCGCCACTCTGGACCAAGGTGGGTGGGCGGGTCTGTCCGTGGAGGGGAAAGTTCCTCTCTTCTGCAGCCCGACTAGTGCTCACAAACGCGAGCCTGTCCTCGCTGCCGCAATTCGCAATGGGGCTGTTCCTCTTGGCTGAAGGGGTGCACGCTAAGATGGACACACCACGGTCCCGTTTCTTTTGGGAAGGTGCGGGACCCAAACGCAAGTACCACATGGTCAGATGGGACGCGGTGTGCAGACCCAAGGACCTAGGGGGGCTAGGGATCACAAACACTCGGATCCTCAACATTGCACTCATGTGCAAATGGATCTGGAAGTTGTCGCAGGGGGCGACCGGTCTATGGGTGGACATACTGCGCACCAAGTATTTCCCCAACGGGAATTTTTTCGAAGGCAGGCCGCGGGGCTCTCCCTTCTGGAACGACCTCCAAGCGGTGCGCCCGTCTTTCGCCCTTGGCGCCAAGTTCATCGTTGGGAACGGGCGCTCGACCCGCTTCTGGCTTGACCTATGGCTGGGAGCGCAGCCCCTTTGGGCCCAATTTCAGGACTTGTACACCCTGGCGGTCAACCCGGAAACGACGGTAGCGACGGCCCTAGCCGCGACCCCCCCTGCGATTCACTTCCGTCGAGAGCTAACGGACCTTGAACAAGCACACTTTGAGGAGCTGCATGCCTTGACACAATCGGTGACGCTGTCCCCTTCCGCGGACACGGTCACTTGGGCTCTCTCCCCCTCCGGAAAGTTCATGGTCAAATCCCTATACCGTAGGCTATGCCAAGCTCAGGGACCGGCATTCCCAATGCCGACCGGTCTGTGGAACGCCCGTATTCCGCTTAAAGTCAAGGTGTTCTTCTGGCAACTTTTCCGCAATAGACTTCCCACATCGGCTAATGTTGCAAAACGCAACGGCCCGTCCTCCGGCTTATGCGCCATTTGTAATACCATGGAGGATGCGAATCATGTGTTCTTCCGCTGCCCCCTAGCGCAGTTTGCCTGGAGCGCAGTCCGAGCGGCGTCCAACACACATTGGGACCCGCAATCGGCCGCTGACCTAGCGGCCATTGTTGCGTCGACGTCGGGTGGCAGTAAACGCGTGCTTTGGAGCTGCCTAGGTGCCCTAGCCTGGGCAATGTGGCTTACAAGGAACAACCTTGCCATTGAGGGAATCTTCCCATCACACCCTGCTAATATTCTTTACAAATGCAACCTGCTTATGCAGCAGTGGAGTCCGTTGGCGAAGCACAAGGATGCTGAGAAGATGAAGCAAGCTCAAGACCGTCTTCGCCAAGTCTACGTTTTGGCTAGGGAGCCGTCCGCCACTTCTACGACGTGAAGTGGTTCTTTTGTCTTGCGAGCGAGCCTGCGTGCTCTATGCTCTTGGCCTTTGGCATGTAATAGACTCTCTCTGATCACTATTGGCCGCTGGCCTGTCCGTGACCCTGCTGTGCTTGCGCGCCAGCGTAACCGGAGCCTCCGCGCTCGTGACCTTGCTGTGCTTCCATGCCAGCGTAACCTGAGCCTCAGCGCTTGAGTCGTTTGTCCTAGTCCTCGTTTGTAAACGCTGAATAAGTTTGTGGGCTTTATTAAGTTAAAGCCGGACGCTTCTAGCGTCTCCGTTCTAAAAAAAAAAACTTTTGGTTGGGCTGCACCAGAACTACATCACAACTGATGTCCATTCTCAATCCAGCATACAATGTTCGGTAGCTACAATTGCCTGCATCTGTTTTAAGCCATTTAAATGTTCTGTTACAACGTCAACATGAAGATGATATAGTTCATGCACATCTGTTTTCCATGTGGGGCATGTTTTTTTTTGTCGGCCCGAACCACTTTATTACTTAAGCAAAACCGAGTAGTACAACAAGAAGAGAAGAGGTACAAAGGGGGGGTGGAGTGGCTATTATAGCAAAATTTTCTAATACATCATATCTCGCATCTAAAATGAAACAACATTGTAGCCCAATCACGGAGCAGGTCCTGCCTGTAACTATTTTTGCATCCGTACGCCCACATTTTGAGATCAGCCTTTGCAGCTCTGGCAAGGGTGTTGAGGCCTTGGGCTTCATCCAGAAAACTTTTGCATTTCCCTGCTTCCAAATATTCCAAAGGATGGCCAAGATCACGGTTGTTCTAGTTATATTGGACAAAGCGTCATGCCAAAGGAGTTCCAGAGTTTGAGGGGAGCCCTCATGTAAGTTGCCAAGCTCATCCCAAAGTGGTTTTAGCAGTTGACCATTGAACAGAAGATGGTGAATGCTCTCATGGTGGTTGCAAAAAGGGCAAGAATCAGAGGAAGCAATGGACCGACGGAAGCGCCTCTCGTTGGTTTACAAGTGGTCCTTGTGCGCCAGCCAAATTAAAAGAAGACTTGACATTTGTTGGGCGGAATTTTTTTCCAGATAGCAGTGGCCATGCATGTTGAGAACTCCAGGACGCCCTGTATGCTAGCTTGGTGGTTAGGGCTTTGCCCCCTTTCCTAGTAAACCTTTTTTCAGCAACCTGCGAGTTCAACTTAATCGAGGCCATAATAATACGCTAGCAATCTGTTCATGTTCAGCACGGTGGGAGATGTTGTTGCAGAAACGGAACCACTACTCGCCGACGATCACCGGAGACAAGGTCGGAGGGGTAGAGGATGAACACAGAGAATTTCCAGGCGCACAAACACCTACGCCGCACGAACGGCCCCTGTGTATTTCCAGCGAGCTCGAACTCGACTCACCCTGTTACAATGACCAACACCCGGGTTTTATACCCAGGCACACGATGGACACACTCTCCACGCCCCTTCCTGCTCGCGCCCACGACCCAGCTCACTCTGGCCGCGTCCTCCGCGCGCGCCCGCGACGTGCGCGACGCGCCGAGCCTTCCCGATCGCCACGCTCCCCCCTAACCTGATCTCTCTAACAGACACACATATTCACACGCACCCCGTGCACTACACACACACACACACACGACCTGGCCGGGCTCTCCACGCACACGACGCGCACAACCGCACGCAAAGCAGGCCTGCCCAACAGCTTGCAACGACCAGCACCGAGCTCCAACGTCCTGGCGTGGTTTACGGCTAACAGGAGAGTCTATGGTTCAAGTTAATCGAGGCCATAATAATGCTGACTCCTACCTCCTCCAACCTGCACGACGCCGCCGACTTCATCCACTTCCACGTCGTCTGCAAGCCATGGCGCGGCTCATGGTTCCCCAGGGCGACGACCAAGTCTCAGTTCCTGCCATGGCTCCTCGCGGCGACGAAGGAAGACTCGACGTGCCTGGAGATGAGATGCCTAGGCCTCGGGGAAACTGGGTGACCAGCTCAGCTAGCGGGACAATGTGGTTCCTGACCATCGAACGCCTCCGCCCTGGCCTCCACGAAGCTTTCACCGGAGCCGACGCCACACACCTGCCTCCCACGCGAAACCTCAGCGTCTGGGAGAAACAGCGACTGTCTCCATGGCGTCATCTACGGCGACGGCACAACCCTTCTCTACAGCATCTACTTCGCCGGCACCGGCCATTTGACGGCAACACTCCTTCACCCAGGCGACGCAGAGTGGACCCTCGTGGTGAGGACAATTGAGCGGCCCTACAGGTTCAGGCATTTTGTTCCGTTCTTTGTCGCGTACCACTGCGGCAAGATCCGGCTGGAAGTGGAGGCTGACCTATGCCGCATCGTGGCGCCCAATAGCGATGACACTCACGGCGTGTTGATCCCAAGGCCAGCGACACCGACGGTGTAGGTGCGGCCCTATATGGAAATATGAGCAATTTACCAAATGATTTTATGAATAGAAATATTAGATAAAGCATGAGGTCTCGGTAACTCATGATTTGAGACCATAAGACTGCTTTCACGCACCACCTCTTATAATGGATACCCTTAAACATAGAAGGTCTTATGAAAGCAGCAAAACCACTTGGTGTAAATTGCCTATGCTAAGATTTTTGGATTGTTGAAAATATAAGCAATTTATCGAATGATTTTATTAATAGAAATATTAGATAAAGCAAGACTAATATAACAGGGATAAAACTAGTCATGCGATCTGACAGAGAGAAGGTAAATAACATCTGCATATATGAATTGTAACCAAGCTTCTTATCTAGAGCAGACAGTAGGGCAAGTTTCATGTATAAAGTAGAACATAACATATCTAGGGCAAACACCAGAACAAGGAACTGTGGCAGGACCTCAAAGAAAAAGGAGAAGAACACATACGGGACAACAACAACAGCACTGGACTTTTCGTCGGTGTCCTCGCCAGCCATGTCATCGAGGAGTTTGTCGACGTCGGGGAAGAAGTCGTCGTCGGGGAAGAAGTCATCGTCGGGGAAGTGGTCGTCAGAGTCCGGGGCATCCGTGACGAAGAAGTCAATAGTCGCGCTGAGCGCTCACCAAAAACCTTATCACCCTTCTCCCGTACAGGACTCAAAGAGATGAGGTTTCGGAGGTCTACTGTCCCAACTCGCGGTGCACGCCGCGAGCCGGGATGAGGAAGATAGCAGCAGCCCAGAGATTGGAACCGATGGCGAGAGGAAGAAGAAGTTCTGGTGCATCTCTCTGAGAGAAGCGACCTCCCTTTTATAGGCGCAAGAGAAGGAGGCGAGAGGCTGCGCCGGAAGCTGAAGGGAACGAGGGAGATGAAACGAACAGGCAACAGCCGAAGGATGCTCCCGGGTGACATTTCGTATACCCGTAGTGCGTGGCAAAAATTTAGACATCGGCTCGTTCCCGCAACCCGCGGCGTGTCGTGCCGGTCGTGTCGTGACGATGCGAGGTGTGGCGGGCGGCGGAGGAGGAGCGCCCGTGGATGTCCCTCTTGTTCATGCTCATAAAAGTGGGGAAAAAACCTCCCTTATAAGGAGGTCCAACTCCCACTAAACTAGCAATGTAGGACTAAACTTTAGTAGTATCCCTTGCCTTGCACAAATGGGCTAAGTGAGCCTCTAGGATTTATTTAGAAATTTTCAAAATAGTTATTAGGCTATCCCAAAATAGACTAAATTCTAGCAATCCCCCATCAGATCCCAGAGGCACACAGAAATTTGCCTTTGGTTCCAAAACACTGTTTTATATACTGGTATGCAGTGGAGACTGTTAAGTTAAACTTCCACTTAGAACTCTATGCTACACTAGTAAGCAACTTGAACAGTGGACCGGGCCTTGAACTGCAAGTTTTATGCGAATCTAGCTTCACACAAAGCCTTGACCGATACTAGGCTACCGTGGGTCTTCCCCGTAGGTGGAGCTTATGCGTCATACTCCATGACCTTTCATGAGTTTACTAGAGAGAACCCTACTCTCATAGATTGCGATGTTTAACAATTAGACTCATATAGGTGTGTTCTTTAAAAGATATTCTGCAGGACAACATCTCTGCTTAAAGGAGCCACTTAGAACACATTAGCATATACATCAACCTGCCATGCAGATTAAGAGAGTATTGCATCTTCATGGAGTGGTATTGTTAATAGTAAGGATACTCTCCTCTCAGTTGATCAACAGCTTGTCTTCCACATCTAATTCACGGGATCTTCGATCACAAAGAATGGGTTACCACTGTGAACAACTCATATTGTGGTTCTCATACCATCTCCCTCGATGCATTATCTATCACATTACGTGATAGACCCTTAGTAAAAGGACCTGCCAGATATTTAGACGTTTGGATATAATCCAATGCAATAACTCCGAAGTTCCTCATTTTTCTGACAGACTTTAACCTTCTCTTAGCGTGTCTTCATGACTTCATGTTATCCTTTGAGCTGCTCACTTTCGTGATCATAGTTTGATTGTCGCAGTTCATAAGGATACCCGGTACAGGTTTCTCAACAACCGGCAGGTCATTCAAGAGCCGACGAAGCGAATCTGCTTCGACCGTAGCTGTATCTAGTGCTGTGAGTTCTGCTTCCATTGTTAACCTCGTTAAGATGGTCTGCTTGCAAGACATCCAAGAAACAACGCCACCTCCATGAGTGAATACATATCCGCTCATGGCCTTTATCTCATCAGCATCTGAGATCCAATTTGAGTCACTATACCCTTCAAGCACCTTTGGGTGCCCAGTGTAGTGAATTCCATAATTCGTAGTGTCTTTCAAATAACGCAAAACTCTCTCTAGAGCTTTCCAATGCACATCTCCTGGTTTTGAGACAAACCGGCTCAGTTTGCTAACAGCAAAAGAGATATCAGGTCTTGTAGCACTGGTTAAATACATAAGCGAGCCAATAATCTGAGAATATTTCAGTTGGTCTCTAGCAATTCTTCGATTCTTTCGAAGCAGCACGCTGGGATTATATGGTGTTGGAGAAGGCTTGCAGTCACCATAGCCAAAGCGACTCAATATCTTTTCCACATAGTGAGGTTGAAGCAATGTAATCCCACCATCATCGTCTCCCAACAACTTGATGTTCAGAATGACATCAGCCACTCCTAAATCCTTCATCTCAAAACAGCAAGATAGAAAATCCTTGACTTCCTTAATAACATTCAAATTTGTTTCGGAAATCAGTATGTCATCAACATACGAGCAAAGGATAACTCCCTCGCCCCCACCATGGCAATAGTACACACATTTGTCAGCTTCGTTTACACCAAGCCTGCAGCCATTAAAGTTCTTTCAAACTTCTCGTGCCACTGTTTGGGTGCTTGCTTGAGTCCATACAAGGACTTCAGCAACTTGCACACTTTTCCTTCCTGACCATCTAGTACAAACCCATCTGGTTGTTTCATATAAATTTCCTCGTCCAACTCTCCATCTAGGAAAGCAGTATTAACATCCATTTGATGAACGAGAAGACCATGTGAGGCAGCAAGTGAAAGTAGAACTCGAATAGTGGTCAGTCGAGCCACAGGTGAGTAAGTATCAAAGAAATCTTCACCTTCCTTTTGGGTATAACCCTTAGGCACAAGCCGAGCCTTGTAGTTTTCAATAGTACCATCAGGCCTAAGCTTCTTCTTGAATACCCATTTGCATCCTATAGGTTAGCACCCATAAGGACGATTAGTTATCTCCCAAGTTTCATTCGCCAAGATGGAATTCATCTCGCTACGAACCGCTTCCTTCCAGTAGTCAGCATCTTCAGATGCATAGGCCTCTGAAATAGAACTGGGAGTGTCATCTATGAGATACACAAGAATATCATCACCAAAGGACTTTACAGTCCTCTGTCTCTTGCTCCTAGTAGGAACTTCATTGTTCTCCTCCACATGATTTTCAAAGTGTTCCATCAAAATGGCAGGTTCAGTAATTGTAACTGGTTCCTGATTTGATGAATTAGGCATCTCCTGATTAGATGAGGTAGCCATATCCTTCATGGGAAAGATATCTTCAAAGAAAGTCTCATCATTCGAATCCATGATCGTACTGACATGCATGTCAGGTACCTTGGATTTTACAACCAAGAATCTATAACCAATGCTATGAAAAGCATATCCCAGGAAAACACAATACACGATCTTTGGTCCAAGCTCGTGCTTCTTTGGAATTGGCACATTGAATTTCGCCAAACAACCTCAGGTTCATAGATAAGAGAGCTTTAATCCTTTCTTCTAACATTCCTGGAATGGCGTTATCTCTTTGTTCTTTGTGGGAGCTCGGTTTAAGACATGACATGCAGTCAATATCGCCTCCCCCCACAATGTCTTGGAGAGACCCGATGTGTCTAATAGGTCATTCATACAAATTGTATGGTTGACCGTGACAGCTTTTCCAGGTTGAAAAGTGCAGCGGTGCAGATAATTACCAGAGGATCGACACACAAGTACTCCATTACCCAACATGGCCACCGGATGAAGAGGTTGGGTCCAGTCAGAGAGGATGTTGCAGCACTTCTTCCATTGTGGAAGGTCCAAGTCGGTGCATTCTTTATCAAGGATCGGGACACGAGGGTCGTTCTGCTTAGCGGTCGTCTTCGCCATCGCTTGTACGCACTTGATGTACCGGGCACACCACCCATGTAGTCTTCTCCTCACGCGTTCAGTGGTCTTCGTGTGTCGCCCACGCACTGGCATGCGCGCCTTGGTCATCATGCGGCTCCTATAGTTCGTCATGTGTTGCATCGTCATGAACTACCAGTTGTGTCCAATAAATCTGCTGAGACCGTCTGTGATGCCTGTCAGCAGGGCAAGAGTCACCAACTTCCATTTTCAGAGTCTAGTCGTGTTGTGAAACATCCTCTTGAGCTTGTGTTTTCTGATGTATGGGGTCATGCCCAGACGTTTGTTAGTGGCCACAATTATTATGTCAGTTTTATTGATGCTTATAGTCAGTTTACTTGGTTGTATCTTATTAAGCGCAAGTCTGATGTGTTCGATGTTTTTATCCAGTTTCAAGCACATGTTGAGCGTCTCCTTAAGCAGAAAATCATCCATGTTCAATCTGACTGGGGGTGAATACCACAACCTCAACTCTTTTTTTAACAAACTTGGGATTTCGCATCGCGTGTCTTGTCCTCATACACGTCGGCAAAACGGAACTGCCGAACATAAGCATCGTCATCTCGTTGAAACTGGCCTAACCTTGCTCGCTCATGCATCCGTTCCGTTTCGGTTTTGGAGTGATGCTTTTTCCACAGCTTGTTTTCTCATAAATAGGCTTCCCTCACGACTCCTGAAAATGCAAACTCCGCTTGAACTCTTGCTCAAAGAGACTCCAGACTACACTTTTTTTAAGGTGTTTGGGTGTGCATGTTGGCTTCACCTTCGCCCATATAACAAGCGTAAGTTAGAGTTTCGGTCTAAGAAGTGCGTCTTCCTGGGGTACTGTTCTCTTCACAAAGGGTACAAGTGCCTCCATGTTCCTACCAATCGCGTCTACATCTCTCGTGATGTGGTGTTTGATCAAAACATGTTTCCTTTTCGCGCACTTCCGACAAACTCTACCATTACCTCACAACCGGTGCACATGTCCACACCTTTGCATGTTCAATTTGTGGATGTTGCATATGCCCCTGCGTTGTTGCCTAATCATGCTGCAGGTATTGGACGTGCCGCTCGTCTTGAGCTTCTTGATGAACAGGAAACCGACGCGGCAGCTCCTACTCGGGATGTGCATGTGCCATGCATATCGGGTTCGACCCGCGTACCCGCCCCCGCATCGCCACTGGAGGCTGCCGTGCGGGCGCCGGTCTCGCCTGGCCCACGGGTGGCCTCGCCTGGCCCAACACTGGCCTCGCCCAGTCCTTTGGCTCGCGCCCCGCCTGGCCCATCAGCCGGTGCTCCACCCGACCCAGGAGGGGTCACGCCCGACCTGGAGGCATCTTCGCCTCGGTCGGCGGTTGCTTCGACCGGCCTGGAGCTGGATCCGGTCAGTCCCGCCTCGGTTGCTAGTGGGCTGGCCTCGCCTGGCTCGTCGTCGTCAGCGAGCCCTAGTGCGAGCTCTCCCGATGCTGCAGCCTCGTCTCCATCACCGGTTGCGTTGGTCTCGCCGGCACGGCCTGTGGTCCCTCTTCGTCCTCGTACACGGAGTCAGTCGGGCATTTTCTGTCCGAAGGAACGCAAGGACGGGACTGTGGCATGGCTAGCCGCGTGCATGGCTCACATTGCTGCTGATCCTACTGCCGAGCCTCGACATTTCCAGGCTGCACTGAGTATTCCTCACTGGCACGCTGCTATGCAATAGGAGTTTCAGGCTCTCCAGAAAAATAACACTTGGCAGCTTGTTCCTACAGTATCTGGTGTCAATGTTCACTAGTAGAAAACCGGCATTTTGTCCCAGTTCATAAGGGCCTTTAGTCCCGGTTCATGAACCGGGACTAAAGGGTCGTTACTAATACGTCCCCCCTTTAGTCCCGGTTCAAACCAGAACCGGGACAGATGGGCCTCCACGTGGCCGCTGCCGGCAGCCCAGGCAGGGGGGCCTTCGGTCCCGGTTGATGACATAAACCGGGACCAAAAGGCTTCCACGCATCAGCAGCTGGCTGGAGCTGAGGTTTTTCTTTTTTTTTAAAAGAAAGTGGTTGTTTTAGGGGTTTAGGGTGTTATTTTTAGGTTGTTATTAGCTAGCTAATAGAGAGAAGTGTCCTCTCTTATATCTTTATCCTTGGTTTACCAATGCTACTGCTATGTTCATTTCACCCGCAGATATATATATAATAACTCATGCATGCTCGCATCATACATCATCATATATAATAACAAGTCCTACTAATTAATCAAGCATCATCATACAACTTCCATTTCACATAGATCTGAATGTATGAGTTCTAGTGGTGCAAGACTTTTCGTTTCTGCAGTCGTGTGAGACTTACGAGGTTGCTTAGCTTGCACACAAACTTGACACTTAGATCCCTTGACAGTGGTGAAACAAGGGATTAAGTTCAATTTGGCTAGTCGTGACATGCAACCAAAGTTAACATGACAGAGACGTGAATGCCGCACATTTGATTCACTATTGTTGCAAACATGATTAACAACTTTATTGCAAACATCTGACAAGGATAAACGAAACAGGCCTCCTGACTCATAGCCTTTACCAACAAAGATTCCATACTTGGATATTACAAATTTATTTGACTCAAAGACAAGATTGTAGCCATCTCTGCATAGAAGAGATCCGCTAACAAGGTTTTTATTGACGGAGGGGACATAATGCACGTTCTTCAGCCGCACGATCTTCCCCAAAGTAAACTTCAGATCGACCGTGCCGACACCACGAACAGAAGCACTTGAACTGTTGCCCATCAGCACGGTGGATGTCCCCGCGGTCTGATAAGACGAAAACATGGTAATATCACCGCAAACATGCACATTAGCACCCTGTCAGTAACCAAGAGAATGACATACTGAAAGAATAGTGGGAAATATACCATACCCGGCTTCCTTCATGTCAGTGTCACCAATGACAACATTAGCAGTCTTGCCGCCTTTTCCAAGATGACGCTTGTCATAACAATTAGGGCGGCTAGGAGCCCAATGATCAGGATCTCCGTACACATGACAAACACCTATCTTCTCGTCATTCTTCTTCTTAAAGTTGGTGTACTGTATAGCCTTGTTCTTCCCATCAAACTTTGCTTTACCATCAAACTTGCCCTTGTTCTTGAACTTGTGGGGCTGGAAGTTTTTCTTCTGTACCAGATTGGCACTAGATTCTCCCTCAATACCTCGAGCACGTGTGTCCTTTGCTCTCGCCTTTTCTTCCACATCAAGACTACCAATGAGATCCGAAACGGAAAACTCCTGCCTCTTATGCTTCAGTAAGGTAGCAAAGTTCCTCCATGAAGGAGGAAGCTTAGTGATGATGCCTCCGGCAACAAACTTGTCCGGTAGCATACAACTGAAGTGCTGAAGTTTTTTAGCAAATGACTGTATCTCGTGAGCTTGCTCAACCACGGAGCGCTCTTCAGTCATCCTGTAGTCATAGAATTGTTCCATGATGTACATCTCAGTGCCGGCATCGAGATCCCAAAATTGGCCTCGAGTGCATCCCACATATCTTTTCCATTGTCAATTGACGCATAAGCATCAACTATGATCTCACCAAGAACACTCAAGAGAGCAGCCTTTTAAACAGAGTATCCATTTTCCGAAAAGCTTGTTCCTGTTGGGCATCATACCCCCCTTCGGGTTTGCCAAGAGTGGTGGCATATACGTATAAAATGATGGTGGTTCGCCATAAACAGACTAAATTCAAGCACTTGAGTCCCGCGGTGAGCTTCCATGGGCGTCGATCCAGGGCCGGCAGTGTGACACTTTTGAGCCCGGCAGGGGCGCCTACATTCGCGACATCACAGTGTTTGTCCGCGCATTTGAGGAGCTATTTGTGTCAACTTCACAGTTGTAGGAGAAGATGACGAGATGGGTGAGGAAGGACGTGCATACCCTCGCCGATCGCAATCTGCCTATCACATTGAAGACCGCTCAGCTGTGACACAGGTCTCACATGTTATCAGCCATATGATCATAGAGACGACGCATGCCCATGAGGATGATACTCTCACTAATCTCAACAAGCTGATTCGGGAAGGGCACAGTCTGGAGGTCAGCTTGGTCAAGGAGGGGCAGCCGTGACAGTGTCGATGCCCGATGTATCTAAAAAACTAGATTTTCATTTTTGCATTGTTTTATAAATGAGGTACGTATATGGCGAACCACCATCATTTTGTAACGTAAGGTCAGCACGCTCCCCTCTCCCGCTCCCCACGCCACCCCCACGAGCGTCCATGGAGAACCCTAGCATGCTGCCGGTCTCCGCCCATCCCGTTCCTCCTCCGCCACCGCCGTCGGCGCGCGCTGACGGGCATAGCCCGGTCGGCGTTGGCAGAGACGGGGCCTTCTCTCCCTCCTGCGAGGTCGTCGTGGCGCGTGGCGTTTCCTCCTGGTGGTGGCGTGGCATGAGCATGGGGTGCGGCGGCGTTGCCGTGCATGCTGGCGGTAGCGTTGTGGCGTGCAACAGCAGTGCGCGGGGGGGGGGGGGGCGCTGCACATTGGTGGGTGGTTGCGTGCTCTGGGAGTGTTGCAGTCTGGCCTTCATGTTCGGCGACGAGCAGGCGGGGCGCGGGCGCTCCTGGCTGGCCGGCTCCCTGACCCCTTCTTGCTAGTGTGCGGGGGCTTGGGCGGTGGTTGCCGCGTCCCCTTCCCGCGGGCATGAGGCAATGGATGTGGGGATGGTAGCGGCGATCTTGGTGCTAAACGAGGTTGGTGGTGCACTTCACGAGGAACCGCCGGAGGAGGTGGCTGGCGTGATGGCTGGCTGCCATGGGCGTTTGGATTTGGACTGCCCGGTCCTCCTGGTTACGTGCGTTGGTAGTGGCTCGGCGTCGCGGGTGAGCCTCCGGCCGAAGTTTCACGTGGTCCTTCCACCCGGGGCTGGCTATTCCTAGTGCTTGCTCTGGCGCTCGGCATCTTGGAGTTGGATTTGCTGGCTCTAGGCCACCTCCAGTCATGCCTAAGCGGATTCTTGTGGCCTCGATCGGTGGCATCCTCACATTATAGCGTCGGTTGAGAGATCGTGGCGTCTTAGAGAGGGATCGTTATGCCATCGGACGGATCAGTGCAATTGGCCACGAGCATGGCGACGTGTGAGCTCGGCAAAGGCGAGGCTTGCTTGACAATGGCCATCGGTAGTGGACTGGCTTGGGATGCCGGCGTGGGTGTTTCCTACGGTGAAGATGCTGACCCATATCTAGTGGCTGATGCCGGGCTTGGAGTAGATGGAGTGCCTCTACTCCTCCTACCGTGATTGGTGTACTGTGGTGGGGGTGGTTGACGGTATCCTGAGACATGGATGCCGGGGCGGCGGCCCCGGTTGGAGGTCCATATGATTGGCTCAGGTGTAGCGGCAGGGGGCTCGCGCTCCCATCCTGTCGTTGGCAGTAGCGATGTCCAGATCTGTAATTGGATGGTTGTGCTCGTCGCGGTGGTTCTGGGTTCCTCACCATGGCAGGGTGAGCTGCCGAGCGAAAGTTTCACGCTTTCGCGCCGCCGACGGTGACGGTTGTGGACGCCACTCACCTCTTGAGTTCGTCGTTGCGGTTTTCCTTTCTGGTGCTAGGGTTTCAAGTGAAGGCCTCTGTCCTTCTTGAACTCGGTAACAGCGACGCGTAGTGCCATTCTCCCTCCAGGGGACATTGTCATCGAGCCTAGTTGTCCTAGTGCGTGCCGTGTCATGTTTTCAGGCCACCTGTATTAGTTTTTTGGCAGCATTCTCGTGTTCGTGTGTGTTGTCCGATTATCCTGAGATATGCTTTGGAAGAGGGCCTCCTCATTGCCTTGTATCACTTAGCCGTGCTTTATATATAAAGTGGGGTGCGAGACAGTTTCTAGAGAACTGAGTGCTGCCGTAAGTCAAACCATGGACACCTTCAGGGCGAGCAATTAAAATGAGGCAACTCCAAGACTAACTCAACGTGGCCAAGTTTGTGGCAAATTGGAGGAACTCCTATTAATCTCCAATGACTTCTACTCCCTCTGTCCCAAATTGGAGGGAGTATATTGGTAGTAGTACATCAAAAAAACCAATATTCCACGTACCAATCGATTTTTTTGACATAAAAAAAGGGCAGCCCAAGCAACAAGGAGACGACGGCAATGTTTGTTAGTACGCATAAAAATAATCATAGAAAAAAAACTCGGTGGGCATCGTTACGTATTAGAGCATGACACGGCCGTACGTAGCGATATACGACCCGGCCCAGAGGCTAATCGATCGGAAACAAAACGTACGCCCGTCTCGATCCCATCTACTCCTCTACCCGTCCATCACCAATTCTCGCTCGATCTCGCCGCCATGGAGCAGTCCAGGTGGCCAGACCTCCCACAGGACGTGCTACATGACATCTCCGGTCGCCTTCGCGATGCGGTCGACTTCCTCCGTTTCCGCGCCGTCTGCGTGCCGTGGCGCGACTCATCGAAGCCGATCCACTCCTTCCCACCGTGGCTCCTTGCCACGCCGGAGAAAGACTCCGTCCCGCTAAGGTTTAGGTGTGTCTTCTCCAAGTCCAGCTACAACGCGTTGCTGCCTATCGCCGAATCCGGGAGGAGGATCTGGCTGTCTACTCACGATGCAACCACCATCCGGTACCTCACAGTTGAACATCGCCGCCCTAGCCTGCACGACCCTCTAACCGGAGCCGTCACCCGTCTGCCTCTCTTGCCGCATAAGTGCTGCGTGGACGGCCGATGGGAGGAAAACCTCCACGGCGCTGTCTATGTTGATGGTACGGCCCTTCTCTACGGTGTCTCCACCGTCTTCGAGGACACCAAGACCATAGCCAGCTTCACGGCGGTGCTCCTGCAACCTGGTGATGCAGAGTGGACGCTCGTGGAGACGATCTTTGAGAACACCAATAGGAGCCGAGAGTACTGCGCCACTTACCGCAATGGCAGAATCCTGGTAACTGTTGAGTCTAGCGTGTGGCAAATCTCTACACAGCGGGGGGTTGACAACATGGGGATCCCATTGCAGCGGCTACCGACTATGTGTGGAAATTACTTGGAGCAATACAGTTACCTCCTTGAGTCCCGTGGCGAGCTTTTGTGGGCGACCATCCATGTCCGGACATACTACAATGATTCGCGCAGGTTCTCCATGTGGGTGCGCGCGGTAGAGGGGGATAAGAGACAGTGGGTGAGAAAGGATGGCTACAGCCTGGCCGATCGCGTCCTCTTCTTGGGGTCGCCCAACAGCTTTGCCATCGACGCCTCCGTGCTTGTTGGCCATGGAGGCTCCGTCTACTTCGTCTACACCAATAGTAAGGCCGCGCCTTATAAGCAGTACGGTGTGTTCAGGTACAACCTTGTCAATGATGAAGTCAAGTTCATTGAGCGGCTGCCTCAAGGATGGGATTGCGAGAAGTGCACTTGGCTCATCCCAGAAACAAACATGGCTCCGGTTCAGGTAATTAAACACCTACAAAATAAACATCACAAAATTATACTTCGCATAATGCTATTTCTGGTAGTTTTATCATGACATATGGGTAATAGAACCGATACCATCTAGAGTTTAACACTCGGGACTATGTGTAACCAAGCATCTCGAGGCCTAGACGTACACGATAAAATTCTAGTAGTGATGATTAACATTGATGTTGCTCTACCAGGAAATCAAAAGGAGCTCTATGGAAGCTCGTGGCGTGAAGAGGCAAGAGATTACATGTCCAACACATGTCATTCACGTCGAGAAATATTATGAGCCTTGTTTCAAGGTGTTGGTGTACAACCTACCTCTCACCGTGAAAAGCTCTCAGCTGCGACTCTTGTTCGGCAAACATGGTAAAGTGTTCAGCACCGAGGTGATCTGCGACAAGAAGACCAAGCGCTCACGATGTATCGGCCACGTAACTATGTCAACATCCCATGCCCACCTAGAAGATGCTCTAGATGCTCTCAGTGGCTTGGTTTTGGAAGGTTGCAATCTCCACATTAACATGGTTAAGGAGGGGCGTCCACAACAGCAGCGGAAGAAGCTACCCTCTTTCATCGGAGGAGCAGCGCAACTACATATAGGTCCATTCTCCTGGCTCTGGTTATAATGAATTTGACTCTTTCGGATTACCAGACGGGAGGCAGGAAAATGAAACTTGGTTTTCTGCTTTGCATGTTGGCAGTAATAAAAAAACACGAGTGCATGTTGTATGTGTAGTGATGGATCAAGATAAAATGTGTGGGCACTGATGCACAAAAATATTGCTTCTATTATTATCTATACTCATGTAAGCATATATAATTACGTATAGAAGAAAGTTGAAGAACATTTGCTCCTAGTCTGAAAGAGTGAATGTTTGTAGTGAATCGTTTTCTTTCCTGCTTCCACCCTTAGGTGAAACCTTAGGAGTTGTGGCGCCAGCGACGATCTACCTCCCCGCCAGGCGAGATCACAGGCCCCCTCTTCTCCCGTGAAACTATAGGAGCTGTGGAGACGTTTATAGGAGGCCGTTCCTCCTCATCTCTTCCTTGGAGAAGATATGTGGAGGAACGACCATCACCAATATTCGAAATACCACTGACGGAGTGTCCACGATATATACAACCATTTGAGAGATGACAATTGTTGAGAGCCTTGACGGACTGAAAGTCGGCTCAAATGCAGAGTACGTGATTCTTCTAGGTTTGACTTATGCTAGGTTTTGTCCGTATCTTGACTTCGCAATTCAAATCCAATGTGTTTTTTCTTCATGTTAGGTCCGTGTGTTCACTAGTGGATGACAAAGATGGTCTCGTGGAGATTCTTAGTTAGGGAGATCTAGGCCCCCCACAGGATGGCTGCAGTGGCCGAGAGGGCGGCTGCCTACCACGATTCTCTCGTGCAGCGGCCGAGAGGGCGGTTGAAGTGGCAGGCGATGCCGAGAGGGCCGCTGCAACGGCACGGAGGGCGAAGTCCTACGCCGAGGTCACGGTTGCCTCTGCAGAGAGGACGGCTACAGCTGCTGAGATGGCTGAGTCATCCGCCAAGACCGCTTGACCATTAGTCGATACCTCGGCGGCTGCCCTTGTGGCGATCGAGACTGCAGCGCCCCCCTCGACGAACCTCATAGGTTAGCACGAATTAAATGTAATTATTCTTTGTTGTGAGATTCTTTGGTTATAATTGATTGTGACACTGGTTGGTTGGTACAATATAGTATGAGTTCGTTCGCTAAACATGATTTAAATTCAAATTAAATCTAAATGTTCAAATGGTATCAAAAGGTAGTATTGTTCAACAATGTAGCCATTAAGGATTTGTGTCTTGCTTTTAGTCTGATGGTGCTCCATTTGTCAGAGATGTTCATGGAGAATGGATCCCGACTATTGTCGTTGGGGTGGTTCCTTTATTTATTTTTCTTCCACCACCGACCTTGGTAACAAGGAAGGTAGAGAAGGAACAACATGGTCGAAATACTAGCGAGGGAATGTCCACCATATATACAACCACTTGAGGGATAAGAGTTGTAAGAGATATTCCCAAAGGAAAGGTATCGGTGGTTGTTGTAGGTGGTGATGTGTGTGAGCCCGCGGAGGGGATCGGCAGATCAACCATCACCAACAGACGACATTATGTTGCGACTACAAAATATGCATGTGGTTCAACCCCGAGTACATCATTACTCCTCCCCAGGTACCTATATATAGAATGATAAAAAGAGTTACAGTGAATGAACTAAATCGAAAAAATGCACACATGCTCCCTACCTCCTCTCTAGTTCCCTCACTTCCTCACAATGTAGTATGAGATACATAAGTAATGGATACGAGCACGAGACATAAAGACCCTAGTACAAACAAAGTTACAACGAACTATTTGAATTCGTCATCTCTAACTCCCGCCCATTCCGCATTCCTTCAAATATGAATATAACTTTCTAAAAGCTGAACGAGTTAGCCATAATAAGATTCAAGAACCCACATGAGCTTGTGAAAACTCATGGCATGACCCTTATAACATTACGGCCGCTTTATCTCTTGACCGCCAGAAAAGAGGACCAAGAGATGCCGTGAGAAAAAAAAACTATTGCTCTTTTATCACGAAACAAAATGTGTATATAAGATCGACAACCATTGACAACGCGATCCTCGTTGTAGACCGATGAAAACGTTAGCTGCTCACACAACCTAAATTTATTCAAAAGTAAAAAACCAAGCATCTCACTAAGGATGCAAAAATCTCATCACATCCAGCCACAGCCGGTAAAGACTATATAGAGGCTTTCACCTCGGCGTGCAATAACTCAACACTGCTTAATGGGTGCAGCGTATTATGATTATCAGACTGACTAATGAAAAGTTTCAGATAGATGCCTTCTGACGTTCTAAACTTAATTGATATGTAATTTTCTTATAAGAAGATAAGCAATGCATACTGACCGATCTAGGTAAAGAATAAAAGTCTTCAATGAGAGGAAGCCTTTGTTGCATCAAATGTTACCCAAGCTGAAACTCCAGCTAGATTAAGACGAAGCTTGGGACGTAGGGGATTGCATCAAAGTATGTGGCAGTTCGGCTTGAATATTCAACAAGTGGGCCCTCGTCGACGTTGTCATATCTTAGGTCATTCATACAAATTGTATGGTTCACCGTGACAGCTTTTCCAGGTTGAAAAGTGCAGCGGTGCAGATAATTACCAGAGGATCGGCACACAAGTACTCCATTACCCAACATGGCCACCGGATGAAGAGGTTGGGTCCAGTCAGAGAGGATGTTGCAGCACTTCTTCCATTGTGGAAGGTCCAAGTCGGTGCATTCTTTATCAAGGATCGGGACACGAGGGTCGTTCTGCTTAGCGGTCGTCTTCGCCATCGCTTGTACGCACTTGATGTACCGGGCACACCACCCATGTAATCTTCTCCTCAGGCGTTCAGTGGTCTTCGTGTGTCGCCCACGCACTGGCATGCGCGCCTTGGTCATCATGCGGCTCCTATAGTTCGTCATGTGTTGCATCGTCATGAACTACCAGTTGTGTCCAATAAATCTGCTGAAACCGTCTGTGATGCCTGTCAGCAGGGCAAGAGTCACCAACTTCCATTTTCAGAGTCTAGTCGTGTTGTGAAACATCCTCTTGAGCTTGTGTTTTCTGATGTATGGGGTCATGCCCAGACGTTTGTTAGTGGCCACAATTATTATGTCAGTTTTATTGATGCTTATATTCAGTTTACTTGGCTGTATCTTATTAAGCGCAAGTCTGATGTGTTCGATGTTTTTATCCAGTTTCAAGCACATGTTGAGCGTCTCCTTAAGCAGAAAATCATCCATGTTCAATCTGACTGGGGGTGAATACCACAACCTCAACTCTTTTTTTAACAAACTTGGGATTTCGCATCGCGTGTCTTGTCCTCATACACATCGGCAAAAGGGAACTGCCGAACATAAGCATCGTCATCTCGTTGAAACTGGCCTAACCTTGCTCGCTCATGCATCCGTTCCATTTCGGTTTTGGAGTGATGCTTTTTCCACAGCTTGTTTTCTCATAAATAGGCTTCCCTCACGACTCCTGAAAATGCAAACTCCGCTTGAACTCTTGCTCAAAGAGACTCCAGACTACACTTTTTTTAAGGTGTTTGGGTGTGCATGTTGGCTTCACCTTCGCCCATATAACAAGCGTAAGTTAGAGTTTCGGTCTAAGAAGTGCGTCTTCCTGGGGTACAGTTCTCTTCACAAAGGGTACAAATGCCTCCATGTTCCTATCAATCGCGTCTACATCTCTCGTGACGTGGTGTTTGATCAAAACATGTTTCCTTTTCGCGCACTTCCGACAAACTCTACCATTACCTCACAACCGGTGCACATGTCCACACCTTTGCCTGATCAATTTGTGGATGTTGCATATGACCCTGCATTGTTGCCTAATCATGCTGCAGGTATTGGACGTGCCGCTCGTCTTGAGCTTCTTGATGAACAGGAAACCGACGCGGCAGCTCCTGCTCGGGATGTGCATGTGCCATGCATATCGGGTTCGACCCGCGTACCCGCCCCCGCATCGCCACTGGAGGCTGCCGTACGGGCGCCGGTCTCGCCTGGCCCACAGGTGGCCTCGCCTGGCCCGCCACTGGCCTCGCCCAGTCCTTCGGCTGGCGCCCCGCCTGGCCCATCAGCCGGCGCTCCACCCGACCCAGGAGGGGTCACGCCCGACCTGGAGGCATCTTCGCCTCGGTCGGCGGTTGCTTCGACCGGTCTGGAGCTGGATCCGGTCAGTCCCGCCTCGGTTGCTAGTGGGCTGGCCTCGCCTGGCTCGTCGTCGTCAGCGAGACCTAGTGCGAGCTCTCCCGATGCTGCAGCCTCGTCTCCATCACCGGTTGCGTTGGTCTCGCCGGCACGGCCTGTGGTCCCTCTTCGTCCTCGTACACGGAGTCGGTCGGGCATTTTCTGTCCGAAGGAACGCAAGGACGGGACTGTGGCGTGGCTAGCCGCGTGCATGGCTCACATTGTTGCTGATCCTACTGCCGAGCCTCGACATTTCCAGGCTGCACTGAGTATTCCTCACTGGCACGCTGCTATGCAATAGGAGTTTCAGGCTCTCCAAAAAAATGACACTTGGCAGCTTGTTCCTCCAGTATCTGGTGTCAATGTTCACTAGTAGAAAACCGGCCTTTTGTCCCAGTTCATAAGGGCCTTTAGTCCCGATTCATGAACCGGGACTAAAGGGTCGTTACTAATACTTCCCCCCTTTAGTCCCGGTTCAAACCAGAACCGGGACAGATGGGCCTCCACGTGGCCGCTGCCGGCAGCCAAGGCAGGGGGGCCTTTCGTCCCGGTTGATGACATAAACCGGGACCAAAAGGCTTCCACGCATCAGCAGCTGGCTGGAGCTGAGGTTTTTCTTTTTTTTAAAAAAAAAGTGGTTGTTTTTGGGGTTTAGGGGGTTATTTTTAGGTTGTTATTAGCTAGCTAATAGAGAAGTGTCCTCTCTTATATGTTCATCCTTGGTTTACCAACGCTACTGCTATGTTCATTTCACCCGCAGATATATATATAATAACTCATGCATGCTCGCATCATACATCATCATATATAATAACAAGTCCTACTAATTAATCAAGCATAATCATACAACTTCTACTCGTTATTAATAATAAGTCATACGATCATGATCCTCATAGTCATCAAACCCAACCCTACATAATTGTTCTTAGCACATGATCATCAGTATCAGGTACGACCTAAACACACTTAAGGTAAAATAGCATAAAACAATATAGACCCTGACTCTCCATTATGAAGAATGGAGATCATCCTGTCTCCAATTCTTGCGCCTCTCTTCCTTTTGCTTCCAAGAAGCTCATTACGACTGTCCATACATTTTTTTCATTCTTTGATTGTCATGTCTCCACTTCTTTTAGAAATCCGGTATGGACAGTTGAGATTCGTAGGATGACCTGGATATATGTTCAAAACACGAAGGCTGCCGCCATTCTGATACATCAAATGAGGCACACAATCCTCTGGGATCCTCTGTTGAAAAACATAGTAATAACTTCGTAGTTAGCAATGATGTACTAATTTTAGAAGTATGCATAAAGATGCACGGATGTCGTAATAGTAAAAAATCTTACCAGGGTATCTCCATGGTAGTTACCGTAGTTCAACACATGCACTAGTGGCACGTATTGACCATAATGTTGAGGAGTTCGATTGTAGATATTGTAATTCTCAAGATAATTAAAAAATCCAACCAGATGAGTTTTATCCTTGTAAGTTAACTCAGAGCCATCGGTGTAGTAAGTTCTATCTACCATCTTCTGCACATTCTTTGATACTTCAAAATAAGCTGTCAATGGAAATAAGCTGTCAACTATTTTGAAATGAACAAATAAATTAGTTAATAATTAACTATGTTTGAGAAACTCACATAGCGGTAGAACTGGAGGCGTATCAACAAGGACCCGAATGTCCATATTGTCTTGCTCGATTTCAGGATCACCAAGATCCATGGTGACAAGCATACCCTCATCAAAACCATACAATTTGCAAAATGCTTCCCAATTTTTGCAACCAAAATGGGTTACGCTCTCAGCATTATACAACTTTACTTCAAAATCCACATCATGATGGGTCCTTAGGTGAATTTTCTTCGTTTCAAAATTTTCATGGTCTTCAAAATCCATCCTCTCCAAGACATAGCGTCTTGCATGGCATGGGATAAACTATACTCGAATTGTAAAAGATGAAAATTACATGTTGAAATAGTTGAAGTCATGCTTAATTATGAAAAAAACACTTGTCGTCGTTGCATACCGTTTCAACTTCGAAGGTCTCCTCGAGCTTAATGTTGAAGCGTCGACCATCGTCCAGGTGAGCCTGTCGCACTGACCTCGATCGTCGTGGCACCAGTCGCACTCCCCCGGGAGACTTCCATCGTCCGATGATGACATTTCCTATACGTTCATAATTCAAAGACTAAATTAGATCATTATTATTCAACTAATCATATGCATATGCCTTGCATAGTGCTCTCCAATTTGAGCATTCAATAAGAAAAATCAAATCGCAAAATAAAGTAGTATTCAAATTAGGATGCATTCAATTATAAGAAAAACTACATCATCTCCATGTGTCCGTACATCGAATATTATCACTAATACACGTCGAATACTATCATACATATCGCCAGTACAGCTAGAACCGTAGCGCCCGACGGGTATCGGCGCGGGCGGTGGACACCTAAAGGGAAGGAACCATCACAGGATCATAGCTCCAGTGAGATCCCTGAAGAACCTGCCAGGTATTCTCGAACCTGCCCTCCAACGCAACCATATAGCGACGGACGTGCTGGTCCTCCTCGCTAACATGGTGACGTACCACCTCTGCGGTGTCCGCAAGCCTCGGCACCGTCACTGGCCCACACGACCGCCACCAAACAAGGATCGGGTCAACGACGGGCTGCTCCTCACCAAACTACGCCCCCGGAAGGTAGCGCCTCCCAGTACCACTCCGGCGGAGCCCAGTCCCGGACATGGCCCATCTGGTCAAGCAGGTGTCGTCCTCCGCCGACTCGACGACGAGGATGCGGGATAGGCATCATCCACGTCGATGCGGGAATAATTGCTTTAACTAAAAAAATAAACTAGTTCTATTAATTTTCTTGCTAAAAATAAACTACTTCTATAGTAAAATAAACTAGTTCAACTACTAAGCACTTACTATAAATAGAATAATGTAGTACTTACTAAAAATAAACAAGTTTATCTAGTTCTAACTAATTCCATTAAACACTTTCTAAGTAGTACTAATTACTAAAAGTTATCGGGGAGGGGGGGTATATCGACAACGACATATCCGATAACAAAAATAAGAAGAGGAAGAAGAAGAAAAAAATAGGAGAAAAAGAAAGGAATAGAAGAGGAAGAAAAAGAAAAAAAGAGGAGAAGAAGAAGGAATAATAGAGGAGAAGAAGAAGAATTGTTCTTCTTCTCCTCTATTACTTCTTCTTCTTCTCTTTTTTTTCTTCTTTTTCATCTTCTTATTTATTTCTCCTTTTTTATCTCCTTCTTTTTCTTTTAAATATGAACATATACGTAAATTGACAAAGATAATTCTATGAACAAAAAAAATCATAAAAATTCTATGAACAAAATAAAAATTCTATGAACAAAATTACAACAAAAAATTGATAAAAATTCTATGAAAAAATTGACATATTCTTTGCATATATATGAACACACAAACTTTTGCATATGCAACAATACATCTAAATTCTAACTTTTGCATCTAAACTATACATCTAAATTAACTACAACAATTCAATTAACTATACATCTAAACTACGCATCTAAATTAATTACAACAACTCAATTAACTCTACATCCTAAATTACGCATCTAAATTAACTACACATCTAAATTAGGAAATTACGAAAGGGGCCGGGGCGGCGATCGACGACGTTGAGGGGCGCGGCGACGGCGTCGGTAATGGGCGCGGAGACGACGACGGTGAGGGGGCACGGCGTCGGCGGCGAGGAGGCAGGGGGCACGGGGCGGCGACGGGCGATGAGGAGGCAGGGGGCAGCGACAGCGACGGTGAGGGGCACGGCGTCGGCGGCGAGGAGGCAGGGGGCACGGCGTCGGCGGCGAGGAGGCAGGGGGCACGGGGCGGCGACGGCGTCTGCGGCCGCCCGGGACGGCGTCGGAGGCAGGGCGACGGCGAGGCGCAGCCTGGCGGCGTCGTCGGGCGGGGAAGAACGGACTGAATGAAAAAATTCACAAGTCCTGGTTATATAGACGAAGCATTGGTCCCGGTTCGTGACAGAAACCGGGACGAATGCCCACTTTAGTTCCGGTTGGTGCCACCAACCGGGACCAAAGGCCACTTTTCGGCAGCCCAAAGGGCGGGAAGCGGCGACCTTTTGTCCCGGGGCATTGGTCCCGGTTGGTGCCATGAACCGGGACCACAGCACCCCTATGGTCCCGGTTCGTCCCACCAACCGGGACCAATGGCCTTGTGCTGCCCCGTGCCCAAAAGTTTAGTCCCACCTCGCTAGTTGAGAGGGCTCGGGAGTGGTTTATAAGCGCTGCTGTGCCCACCCTCTCGAGCTCCTCTCAACTGCAGGCTTTCGGGCCTAATCTGTCACTGCAATGCCTGTGGGCCTATTGGGCCTACTGCGGGCCTGAATCCTGGCCCATTGTTGGGTTTCTAGTCGTATTCAGGCCGTGGTGGCCCAGTAGGTGGCATTTTTTTCTTTTTTGCTATTTATTTTTTCATTTCTACTTAGAACTAAATACTTATAGTTTTTTAGTGATTTCTTTTTCTTTTAGGTCACAAAAATTATAAACTTTCTGTTAGTGCCATTAGCTTTAAAATTTGAATAGTTTAAATTTGAATTTTTTAAAATTTGTGTGAATCTCAAGTTTATGAATAACTTTACTATAAAAATTGATTTTTGAGTCAATCTTTTTCCTGCTATTTAATATTACTGTGTTTTATCATTATACTCAATTTGGTAATTTTAGTTAGTCATAACAAATATTATAGGCATTTTTTTCTTTTTTCTATTTATTTTTTCATTTCTACTTAGAACTAAATACTTATAGTTTTTTAGTGATTTCTTTTTTCTTTTAGGTCATAAAAGTTATAAACTTTCTGTTAGTGCCATTAGCTTTAAAATTTGAATAGTTTAAGTTTGATTTTTTTTAAATTTGTGTGAATCACTAGTTTATGAATAACTTTACAAATATTATAGGCATTTTTTTAATTTTTGCTATTTATTTTTTCATTTCTACTTAGAACTAAATACTTATAGTTTTTTAATGATTTTTTTCTTTTAGGTCACAAAGAATAAAAACTTCTCTGTTAGTGAACATAGATGCACTTATAGAGAAAATTAAACATAAATTCATAATCAATTTCTATTTATGAATTTAGGTCCAATTTTCCTCTATAGGTGCATCTCTTTTCACTTTGAGAGGAGCTCAACAACGCAGAGTGGGACGGGCTTATAAACAGGTGTCGGCGCCCTTCGGTTGGCGAGGTGGGACTAAACTGTGGGTGCAGCGAGGGCCGATCCTTTAGTCCCGATTCGTGGCACGAACTGGGACTAAAGGGGTGCCTTTGGTCCCGGCTCATGCCACGAACCGGGGCCAATGGTGGTGGGCCAAGAGCCAGGCCCATTGGTCCCGGTTCGTCCCACCAACCGGGACCAAAAGGTCCAGACGAACCGGGACCAATGGCCCACGTGGCCCGGCCGGCCCCCTGGGCTCACGAACCGGGTCCAATGCCCCCATTGGTCCCGGTTCTAGATTGAACCGGGACTAATGGGCTGACCCGGCCTGGACCGTTGCCCCCTTTTCTACTAGTGGTTATTGATTCCAAGTGGGTTTTCAAAGTCAAGAGACATGCTGATGGTTCCATCGAACGCTACAAGGCACGGCTTGTTGCCAAGGGCTTCATACAGAGGTATGGTCTTGATTATGAAGACACGTTCAGTCCAGTCATCAAGCCTACTACCATTCGCTTGTTGTTGTCTCTTGTTGTCACTCATGGATGGTTTCTTTGTCAGCTTGATGTACAGAACGCCTTCCTCCATGGAATTCCGGAGGAGGAGGTCTATATGCGTCAGCCACCTGGATTTGTTGATCCTGCACGCCCTCGTCATCTCTGTCGTCTGACTAAGGCGCTATATGGACTGAAACAGGCTCCTCGTGCATGGCATGCTCGTCTTGGCACCGTTCTCCGAGCACTTGGGTTTACTCCCTCCACTGCAGACACATCACTGTTCCTTCTTCAGCGTCCTGAGGTTACGATGTATCTTCTGGTTTATGTTGATGATATCATTCTCATCAGTTCATCCCATGCTGCTGCTGATCGTCTTGTGGTTGCACTCAGTGGAGCCTTTGTTGTCAAGGATTTGGGTGCCTTGCATTTTTTTCCTTGGCCTGGAGGTTTCACGTTCTTCTGCTGGTTTGACTCTTACACAGAAGAAGTACTCCCTGGACTTGTTGCGTCGTGCTGGTATGCTGAAGTGCAAACATGCCATTACTCCGATGCCTGCCACTGATCGGTTATTTGCCCTTGATGGAGATTCTCTTTCACCTGAGGATGCTACTGAGTATCGCAGTCTCGTTGGTGGTCTGAGTATCCCTACCCTCACAGCGATTTGCATTTTTGGCCGTCTGTTTCGACGATCTGGACGTTTTTGGCCGTCCGATCTGGTGTCTGCAGTAATCTGTTTCGCATTTGTTAACTACTGGCCCAGCTGTCCTATGGGATGCTGCTCCACAGGCCGAAACGAAGCATTGCGGTAAACTGGGCCTTTTCTGCCAGCTGCCGGCCCATATAACTGACGAACCAAGGGTGCTGCGCTCGTGAAAAAAATACCTCCAAGGGTATCCAGCGACACACGCACAAAGGAGCGACCGGTCTGCGTTCATCCAGCCCCGATGCGAGGCGAGATCGAGCCAAGGCCAGGGCCCAGGCTCGCGCCGGGATTGAGCGGAGGTGCGGGATTCTGGATCGAGCAGAATCGCGGGATGCGGGTCGCCCGAGGGAATCAAGCCGAGGCGACGTGCGTGAGGGGATCAGCGGAGGCACGTCATGCGGCAATAATGGTCGACGCCTCGTGTGCTAGAAACTGCTCTGCTCACTCTTGAAGCGGACAATCATGGCGTATTCATGGCTGGTAATGTGGCAATCCTTTCCTATGCCTACTGGCAATATATGTTGGTTCTTCTTCGCGTGGTTTCTGAATCCTCCGTGGATGTGGAGGTCCAAGTTGGTGCAGGTCCTTCACGTGGTTTCTGAATCCTTTCCTATGTCGAGTAGTACTATATATTCATGGCTGGAACCCTGACAATCCATCTCTCTTATCTTTTATTTTATCTGTAACAGCGAAGATAATCTGAAACGGGTTTCTGGTTGATGATCTCCTCTCTGTTCCATCCAGTTTTCCGCTTGATTGTCCTCGCTCATGTTGCCGCCTTCTGATGCTATGCAGTACCACTGAAATCTTGTTTTACTTGGAGAAGCTTGGTACTCATGAAAGATGAAAAAACCTGATATTCCAGTTCAGTGTTGTTTTAGTGGGTGCATTTCCATTCATGTGTACACATAGAAGTTTATTGTTTTCTGTAATTTTAAGTAGCCATACTTACAAGGAAGAAATTAGTGTTCACTGAAAAACCTGATATTTCAGTTCAGTGTTGTGTTATTGGGTGCAATTTTATTTGTGTCGTACATATAGAAGCTATATTGTTTTTTGTAATTTCAGATGGCCATACGTAGCAGGAAGAAATTAGAAATTAGTGTTCACTGTAATTTTAATGATGTGCACATATGTATTGGCAGGGCAGAAGATGTGGAAGATCCAATACACTGGTAAACTAAACACCACAGAGGACGTGGCGTGATACGGCCGCAAGAGGATGGCATACGTTTAGCAGGCCAAGAACTAGAGCAACGGCCCGCACTACCTCTGCATCTGGGGCAAGGTCTCCTGCCCCCATGGCAACATCAACATAGTCCACTCCAAGTTAATCTCCAACCTGCCGGTAGAGGCCATTGCGAGTTTGGTTTAAGTATGATTTTCCATTTGTCTTGTCCGGTCGCATGCTTGGTACCCTTGATGCCATTCCTTGTGGTGCATGCTGATGTTGTTCTGGTATTTTCTTTGGTCAGGGGCGTAAGGTCGGTGTCTTAGTGTACCTGAGCAGCATCTAAAGGTTAGTTTCCAGAATTTGTCAGTTATCTGCTTACCATTCAGGTGTCGATTCCAGAATTTGTTGTTGCTCAATGGGAAGTTTTCTAAATCGACTTGTTAGTTGTTCATGATTCGATGATTTATTTTTGGTTTGGTCAATGTTTGAAATGTTGGTCGCACACTTGCAATGTGCTGTCATTCTTCTGCAGAACGAATTGTGCAATTTGAAAGTGTGAAAACGGGCACTAGGTGTGTGTACTGATTACTGAATTTGGTCCCACATAAAAGTTTGCACTCTGGGCGATATTTAGGCCATTCTCCTCTGCCCATCTGATGGGCAAGGTGTATGGATATTTCTGTTTATACAACATTGCTGGACATGTGACTTCACCATGATCAAATGAGGAATAGTCTCTTGGATTTTGCACATCCTTTGCGTCCTTTGCCACTTCAGGCATTTGCATGGACTGTCAACAATTCATTATTTTTAATGAAGAATGTCTTATATACACTGAAGATAAGATAGGGGCGGACAAACTAGGGCTGCTGCGAGGCCGAGGTGCCAGACGGCCTAATTATTAGAGTGATGATTTCCACATGTAATGATGCTACGCTCATATTTTTTGCATAAGAATCTTCAGATTTTACATTGAAATGTGGACCTATAGCTTGTAGATGATGTATGAGGTTTGAAATCTTCAGTGGTTCTTCCAGTTAAGGAGAGCTTATGAGGTTTTCTTCCTGCTCTCAGTTGGCCTCTTGGGTGATATTTTTTGGACTAATTTAAGGAATCAGGTAAGCATTCACCTTACAAGTCATAATAACTTTTCCATAAAATGGTGCATCTGTTAAGTTTCTCAGCAAAGCGCACCACAAATGTGACCAGAGCACTTCACAATGGTCATGGAATTACAGTAACTATTGGGGTAGTGATTATTTATGTTGACACCCTTCTGTTCGTTGTCAAGCAATTCAGTATTGGTGTTGATGGACTTTTCTCTTTGGATTCACATCAATACGGGGCAATATGATTTAACGGTGAAGGATGTCAGGCTATGGTTAGGACATGTGTACTATGTAATGGTTGGTTTGGCATAGTAATAATAATTCATCTTTCCATGTACTCTATTGCCTGGTTTGAAGTTCATTCTGAATCATGTGATGTTTCGCCGTAGAATTCATCTATCGACGCTCAATACTTTGAACTGTGTATATTTTCTTAGAAATTTGTACAACCTAGGCAAATATAAGATCTATGTTTCATGTCTCCATATATATATACAAGGAATGTCTTATCACTCTTATCGTATAGAACTACACTAGCACGAAGAAGGGCCACAACCAGTTCAATACAATAAAAGGCCCAATAACTACTGGTAAATTATAATTCATATCTTAAAGTTGAAATTACTCAGAAGTATATAATACTGCCACTACATCAACTTCAAGTAAAACACCTCCACATATGCGTCAAATCCAAACAATATATATTAAAAGGGACAGGCGCGGCAACGCGCGTCACCAATGATCTAGTACCTTACTATTACCAGGCCTGATATCTCCTATGCAGTTAACCGTGTCTGTCAGTTTCTTCATGCATCCAGGACATCTTATTGGTCAGCTGTGAAACGTATTTTGCGTTACAGAGCACTCCAACTAAACATCTTCCCATACTCTGGGTGGTAAGAACTTTACTACGTCGACGCCTCTGTTCCATCATGCTCACCTCTTCGGGGCTTATAGCGATGATTCCAATACCCTGTGAGATCTCGGCCGGTCTTCTTCTAGTACATCACCTTGCCACCAAACAGTCTACTGAACATGCTGACCAAGTGTTGCAGCCAAGAGCTCTTCGCACTGAAGTAGCAGGAGTGTCACCAGGACACCCCAGCACTGTTAGAAATAATCTTGATTTAGTATCAAGTAATTAGATTAGCCAAATCATTAGTATATCTGGCAAGCTTGCATGCTGTGTCCGGGTACGAGTACTAGTCCTAGGTATAGTAGGTTTTGCTTAGACGTTAGTAGTCCGGCTAGGAGTATTAGTTTAGACGTGTCCTAGTCCTTGTAGTATTAGCAGTCCTAGGTCATCTTGGCTGAGTCCGAGTAGGTTTAGGTTGAAGGGTCGGCCGCTGCTGGTGGAGTATATATATTCAGCCGGCTGTGGAGTTTTGTAGCACCGTGTAGAGAAAAGAAGAAAAGAAATAAAGAGAGGAGAGGCACGACACGTGCCTTTGGCAAAAGTTTTTACGTGTGCGTGTTTATCGTGATTTAATGTGATCGATCCTGTGAGTGAGTTCCAACAATTGGTATCAGAGCAAGGTTGATAGAAGCCGCGCTTGCCCCGGGGTCGTGACTCGACTAGCGCCTCGGGGCGGGCGATATGGTCGCTGGGTGGTGCAGCGACGAGGAGAAACAAGCGATCGTCGTTCATTGGAGCGACAAGGAGGGAGACGGCAGGTTGTCGTCAGCAAGGTGGCGGATGGAGATCGTTGACGGGAGCGGTGGTGCGGTGATGCGGTGCCGGAAAGTCGTCAAGATCGTCGTCCGGGAGAGTCAAGGACTGGTGCGGGTTAGCACGGTTAGTAGGTCGTCGTCGTGTCAGCGTCATCATGTCCAAGTGCTCGTCTCTGTGAGGAGGCGTTGAAGATGAAGCGCATCCAGGTCGTCTATGTGTCTCGACGAGAGGATCAAGTTCACCTATGTGGGGGCGGTAAACCGATGAAGGTGAGTCTCTTCAATGAGGCCATGTCTCTACATGAGGCTGGAGTGCATGGTGTAGTGCACAGGATGGTGTGATCCACAAGGAGCCGGCATGTATCTCGCTAGGGTGGATGGTGTAGTCCATCGGGTGGTGTATTCCACAGGTTACTAGTGAGGCTGGGTAGTCCAAGACATAGTTGAAGTGGTCCGCAAATTCGCCAAGTCAAGATTGGGGAGAGAATGTTGACAACAACAATCTAGCCGGCAATTTGACTTGTCGTGGTGCGAGATGGATGAGTCGACAAGGGATGAATAGTCAATGTGCCAAGACCAGAGAAGCACAGAAGACATGGAGTCAAGATTAAGGAGAGAATGTTAGAGTAATCTTGAGTTTGTTAGCTTATGAGTTAGAGTCTTGTAGGTGGTAGTTGTCTACGTGCTAGTAGTGAATCTGAATTCGGCTAGGAGTCTGGATGTGTTCTAATGTACGCTGGGAGGTAGAGTCCTAGTTGTAATCAGATTAGATTAGGAGTCCAAGCATAGTTAGAGATGTTGAGGTCGGTAGCACCTGTCCGGTTGCTGCATATATATATGCAGGTAGTATACGTGAGTTTTGTACTGGTGCTAAAGAAAACAGAAAATAAAAAGAGAAAAAAAGGAAGGCACAACACGTGCCTTTGGCAAAAGTTTTTGCGTGTGTGTTCATCGTGATTTAATGTGATCGATCATGTGGGCGGAGTTCCAACAAGCACAAGTGTTATTGCTTCTTGAAGAAGTAGCAGGACCCTGGTTGACTGGAGCAATTGTGAGCTGGGGGAGGAGCCACACGCACATCTCCTTGTCCCATCCTTGGGGCAGCCACTCGACAAACTCTGTCGTGTTGTCGCTGAGGTTGTGCCTGAACACGCCATGTCGCTCATACGGCAGGCGGCCGCCCTGGTCGTCGTAGTACAAGAAGTAGGCGAATCCACCGCTCATGCCCAGACGGGACGCGTCCAGGGCGAAACTATTGGGCCACCCCAGGAACAACACGCGGTAAGGCTCCGGCCATCCTTCTTCGTCCACAACAACTTTTCCCGCTCTTTGGTGACCTCCTCAAGCGTGTGTATGGACATCGAGAGTGCGTCGACGAGGTCATTGACGCCATTCTTACCTTTATCGGGGTAAGACATCAAAATGTGCACCGACACCCACAGCAGCTCCCCGCGGGACTCGAGCACATAGCTGCGCTCGTACAAGTAGCCGTTGCACTGGCGTGGCATCGACCGTGGCCTAGGAACCTGTAGGTCGTCGTTGTTGGTTGCGGCTGTGGACTCCCCTGTCACACTCACGAAGAGCCAGAGGCTGTCCTCAACGGTCACATGGATGTTGCCGTTGTGATAGGCGACACAGAACTCTCCGTCGGAGGGGTTTTCGAGGGTCCTGTGGATAAACGTCCACTCAGTGTCACCGGGACGCAGGAGGGCCGCCCTGAACTCGGCGGTAGATGTGTCGAAGCTGTCGTGTTTGCTGAACAGAAGGACGGCGCCGTCGTTGTAGATGATGCCAGTGGGATTTTCCTCCAACCGGACGAGGATGTTCTCGTCAGGCAGGTGGGTGGGGGACCCTCCGGCGAGAGGATCGTAGAGTGTTAGGCCGTGGGGTTCGAAGGCGATGAAGTAGCGGACGGCGGTGCCATCGGCGCTGGCCACCCAGTTCATCCCGGTGCCACTGCCATCAGATATGGCCGGCGGCGCGACGTAGCTTCTGTTGGAGAAGACGCATCTGAAGTTGAGGGAGTCGTCGCCCTTCTTGCTGGGCGCCAGCAGCCACGGCAGGAGCTGACCAGTGCCCGTCGTCGTCGATGGTCCGTGTGAGTCGCGCCATGGCTTACACACGGCGTGGAAACGGATGAAGTCGGCGCCGACGTGCAGATGGGAGGAGACCTCGCGGAGCAGTTCCGGCGGGAGGTCCGGCCACCACGTCCCGTGCATCGCGGCAGGTTGGTTCTAGATCTATGGCTGCAGGTCAAGCAGATATATAGGCACCTGTACGTATCGGTACCTAATCCGATTCGCTCTGGTGTTAAGTACTAACACGTCCATATTTTGCCGCTGGAATTTCCAAAGTAGAGAAAAGGTCTTTTCGGACCTCACCAAGTTTTCCGAAATTATCTCCAAATTTGATCTATCAGAACTCGTTCAATTTTAACAAATTTTAAATTAAGGACTCTGACTACATGATGTTCAATCTGGAAGGAGCCTCCAAACCTGCGTTTTGATTTTTGGTTTGTGTTTTTTTTCGTCCTTGGCAGAAATGGCCGAATTTCGGGAATTTTAAATTTTTCGGAAAAATCTCGGACGAAATTGCAGAATCAAAATTTGAAAATTTGACCGAAATTTGGCCGAAATTCGGCCGAAATTTGAACAAAATTTGAAATAAAACAAAGCATAAACATAGCAGCGCAACAACCATCAGGATTGATCATTTAAACTTCAGCAAATAAGCTCAAGGGATTAATAAAACTGCATCTTTCCAACATAACAGGCACACATTAGTTATAAAGTTGCCTCCTACATAACCCTTAATAGTCCAACATCAGTTCAACCATCACAACGTAGTTCAGAGTTCAAATAGTCCGGTACAGCCAACAGACTTAAAGGATTACACATAGAAACAACAGCTCCAAAAGACAACCATCAAAGCATGACATTGAAACAACAGCTCCAAGCTTGCCTACATCCAAAAGCTTCTTGATATCCCCGGCTATTCTTCACATGCCATTTCTGGTTTAGAGAAAACAGAGGAAGGGTCAGGATGGAGGTAGTTCTGCATCGGAATTATCTTCTGCCACTTTGTGCAACAAAAAATAAAATGGATTATCAGGACAAGTAGCTAGTAGAACAATACTCAAATGTTATGCATGCTCATGAATCAAATAACGAATCTACTGCAGCAATATAGTTTTTATTCACCAAAAAGCTTCAGGAGAAAAGGTTAAATGCCTCCATACACTAGAATGATGAATTATAGTTTACAGTTTGCACTCCAGCACAACAAAACTCTAAGGATACAAAGCAAGCAACATAGACACAAACAGCCCACTGTTGGCTTGGACAAGCCGTTTGTCAATTGTCATACAGAAGGACAATCCACGGTGAAAAATGTGAATAAAAAATCATGCATAAGCTCAAACATATTGCAGGATAAATATAGTGGTTAACATACCTATAAAACAGCAGCTCCAAGTTTGCATACATCCAAAAGCTTCTTGATATCCTTAGTTCTTCATGTGGCATTTCTGGTTTAGAGAAAACAGAGAGAGGATCAGGATGGATGTAGTTCAACATCAGAATTTTCTTCATCCACTTTGTGCATAATGAAATGAAATGGACTAAGTGTCTAGTGCAACAATAGTCAAGTGGTAACATTTCAGGATAATATAAATACATTGCTTAACATGATAACGAGGCTAGGCATGGATAGAAAGTGCATGCATCTAAGTAACTAGCAGCTCCAAGTGACTAAAATTTTCTAAGCAATTATCATGAATGATAAAACACTAAAAAGAAGAGACTTACCAGATTTTTAAGCAACAGGGTATAGGCTGTTGACGTCCTTGGTCTTCTTCTTGACAAGCCATACAGATCAAGATATATGCCTTACTATATAGAAATATGAAAGAGAGATCCAAATACTCTGAATTGTGATCATCCTCATCTCACTACATGGACAGCGCAGTGTACTGTTATGTCCACTTACACCAAAAAACTTCAACCAATTTACGAACAAATACCAAATAGTTTCATGGAACTACTGAATTAAGTGAGAGCTCTATGCCAACTTTTTTTATTTGAACTAAGTTAGAGCTCTACAAGATCCCCATGCAGTCTCACAGCTCATATCATGTTAGTATGTTACCTTTCCAAGATCTTTGGGAATCACTTGCACTTGCATCATGGTTGTCGCTGCCACTCCTATTTGCAGTTCCATTACCTGAAAATTGAATGAGAAAAGAACACCGGTCAGTTATGAAGTGTAGGTAACTAAGAAAGCAACTTTGCTTACTAGGGTGTCCTCATATTAATAATAAACAAAAAACAGTACAGCCCGATGCTCTAATTTAGATAGTAAGGAGTAAGTTATTTATATATAACTCGATGCTCTAGTTTAGATACTAAGGAGTAAGTAATTTATATACAACTCAATGCTCTAGTTTGCCAAACAGACAAGTCACAAAATGTAATATGTTCTTGAGAATGATACAATGATGCTTAGTTCTAGAACCACCACTTAATGGTACCGCTGAACATTGAAATTAAACATCGGTCAACATGTACTTTTCTGTTGAAATTAATCTGTTCTTGAGAAAAAACTTTAATGTTGCACACAAGCAGCATCTCAACAGCTCAAAAACAAGCACACAGCCCATATATATGGAACAATTATATATTTTAGGACGTTCATAACAAGGTTTGTAACCCACTTTTCTGTTGAACCAAAATAAATATTACCAGATCTAGAGCATCCTTGGTGACTACAAGACGCATGCATATTTCAGATTAATAATGTCACTACTATGTTCAACTCATCAAGACTCAATTTTTCTTACCCCCGTATGACATATGCATTTGCCAAGCCATTTACCAAGGGCCTCTCCTTGATCTAAAGCAACACAGGTACATCGCAGTACATATTATAACTAAGAAACATCAATCTGAAATCACCGAAGAACTGAAACTGCATGCATGTACCATGGACGAGACAAATTGTTGCTTCAAGTAGGAGGATATAAAGGCATCAAGAACATTCGTACCTTGCCAATCAACCGGACGCCCTCTAAGATGTTGTCGCTGCCCCGTGCTACTGCCTCCGTTCAACTGGTCGGCTGGCGCACCATCAGCTCCATTGCCACAGCCACCAAGCACCATGCTGCAGTCTTGGAGAGGCAACAGACATGAAGTGGATTGGGTGGAGGCGAGGAGAAGCGGAGGAGGGCCGGATATGTGGAGGAGGGAGAGGAGATGGGGTGGAAGCGCTTGCCTGAGATGTGCGCAGCGGCGGCACCGCACACAGGAGGAGGAGGGATAGGGAAAGAGCGATTTAGGATTAGGCTGTGTGAGTTCGTGGGTTTTGTCTCAGCGGAATCCTAACTGGAAGGCTCTCGAAGCTGGGCCGGGCAAAAAAAAATAAAACTGGGCCAAATTATTCGGCCGATAGGCCCATTTATCGGGCCCTAGCGAGACGGCCGAAATTCGACCGAAATTCATTTTTTTCGGCCGAAAATCAAAACGTAGCTCCAAACAAATCGTTTATTTGTCTTTTTTATTTTTTGAAAATATGTCCTAGTATTTTATAAAAATGATTTGGTACAATTTTGCAACAATTATTTGGGAGGTCCTTCACAAAAAACCCTCATTTTTAGGCACTCAAAAAATGGAAAATGATTTTTTCATCCAAAACAAATAAAAACTTCCTTAGGCAACATTGTTTGCTATTCCAAAATGCACCCTTTTACGCAATATGAGATCATTTTTTGAATTTTTCATGTGAAAAAGTAGAAAAAAAGAATGCTCAGGGATTCTTTTTTTAAACATAAATTGTCTTTTTGATGAGAGGTGAATCAAAAGCATTTTACATTTTAAGATTTGGTCAATTGTACATAAAATGTTGTATTATAGTTTTGGAAAATGGTGTGGTGCCATTTTGAAAGAAATATTTGGTAGATTCTTCAAAAAAAGAATTTTGTCACTCCGAAAGTAGAAAATGATTTTTCTCCTAAAAACTCATTTCTCATAACACTTTTTAAAGATATTTGTCTTATTCCAATTCCAAGTTTGTTAGTTTTCCTAAAAAACTAGGTCACATTTGCTGACACAATGAGAATGTTTTTATTTTTTTGAATTCTCATATCATAAAATTGTTTATATTTTTTGACCAAAGAACAGTAGGGTAAGTCCCCTACTGTGAGTCATTTTCATTTATATATAAACTTGTCCAGAGTACATAATCAAAATGGTTGTTGGGGGGACAACCAAAAAAGTACAATCTAGGGGGATGAGAGAAAAAAAGAACTAATTGAAAAAATAAATATTGTCTATCCAAGAGGACATGCCCTCTTTTAGAGTGGGCTTAGCCCTCAGCATGGTCATTTTGAAATATCTGACAAAGTCCATCTTGCAGTCATTTATTGAGCAGGGAATCCCTTCAAAAATCATCCCATTCCTTTGGTTCCATATGCTCCAACAACCAAGTATCATAATTTCCATGAAGTGGTCAATTTTATATCTGTGTTTATCATCAATAATCATATTGTTGATCTCCATATCTGAGTTCCATTCAAATCCAATGTTCCACCAGAAGCCTTGACTAAATGGACAAGAGAATAGTAGATGGGTCCTGTCTTCATTGTTTTCATTATTGCATAGAACACATACAGTGGAATCTAGGTGCATGCCTTTTCTGGTCAAAAGATCACATGTATTTATCCTGTCATTAAGCATGAGCCAACAGAAAAATTTATGTCTTGGTAGACAACATGATTTCCATATCCATTTAAATGTGTCAGCAGCCTCTTCACCATTCATAAGGTATCCATAGATCTTTTTTGTGATATTCTTATTGTTCCCCCAGTTGAAATTCCATGTGTCATTATCGTCTATATCCCTGATATTGTTTAGTTCCCCTGACAAAGAGTGAAGTTGCTGATGGGCTTGAATGGAAAGTGGAAGTTGGAACAGACTATAAATATTATCCAGTTTCTTGGCTTCTTTGATTGATATGCTTTCCATTTGAGTGAAAGAGTGAAGCTCAGGGTATTTGATCTTCCTAATGTCCCCATTCCATATGTCATCCCATAATAAATTAGTGCAACCAGATTTGATGTCACAAGAAGTCATTTCCCTGAAGTAGTCATACATTTTCATGCAATCTTTCCACCAAAAGGATCCTTTGCTTTTGTTGTAATGGGGAACCTCTTTGTTGTGGTAGTGAGCCTCCCATATTAATTTTATCCATGGGACATCCACTTTGTTATAGAATTTGAATAGGTGCTTTATGAGCAGAGCTTTATTTTGTTCTCTCAAATTTAAAACCCCTAGTCCTCCTTGCTGTTTGGGTTTGCATATCATCTCCCAGCTGCCAGGCATTTACCACCATTATTTATTTCATTTCCATACCAGAGAAAATTTCTGCTTGATTTATCCACATGGTCCAAAATGGTGACATGGACTTTAAGCGAACACATAGCAAATATAGGCATTGATGCAACAACAGAGTTGACATAAGTGAGTCTCCCTGAATGGTTCATGAACCTGGCAATCCCTGATAGTCTCTTATCAATTCTGGATATAACTGGAATTAGGTCATGAACAGATGGTTTAGTGGTGCCCATGGGTAGTCCAAGGTAAGTGAAAGGAAGACTTTCAACTTTAAAACCAAAAGAGCTTGCAAGATTGTTGATAGATTGTTGATCCATATTTATTGGAATCATGGATGATTTGCTGTAGTTAACAAATACCCCAGTGGACATACTGAATAGGTTAAGCAGGTATTTGAGACGGCCGAGTTGTTCTTCATCAGCAGGCATGATCAAAAGAGTATCATCAGCATATTGAATAATAGGGTAGTCAAGACCATAAGCCTGGTTTGTGGGTAGAGTGATTTCCCCATTTGCCCAGGCAGCATTAATAATAGACTGAAGAAGATCAGCAGCAATGATATATAGAAGTGGAGAGTGAGGATCTCCTTGTCTGACTCTTCTTTTGCAAAAAAAAAATTCCCAGCAACACCATTTAATAGGACAGATGTTGATGCAGTATTGAGAATATTGGTTACCCATTTTATCCATCTTGGACCAAAACCCTTAGCTTTCAGCATGGCAGTAATGGCATTGTATTCAATCTTGTCAAATACTTTCTCAAAATCAAGTTTGAGAATGACAATAGGCTTTCTAGATTGATGGCATAGATGAATGTACTCAAATGCAAATCCCAAGCAGTCCTGGATATTTCTCCCTTTGATGAAGCCATATTGATTCTGATGAATGGCAGATGTAATGATTTTCTGAGCTCTGTTGGCCATAAGTTTTGTGATGATTTTAAGAGGAAGGCTGACCAGGGAAATGGGTCTGAAGTCATTCATGCCAATAGGATTAGTAATCTTTGGGATGAGAGTAATAAAAGCAGTATTAATGCTCTGAATATCAATGTTTCCTTCAAAAAAATCCCATATCATAGTGTAAATATCTTGTTTGATAATATCCCAACATTTCTTCAGAAATAGGCCATTAAAACCATCAGGCCCTGGAGCTCTGTCAGAGTGGGTGTCTTTAATAACCTGGTCAATTTCATCCATGGTAAAAGGTGCCTCAAGTTCAGATAAATCTTTAGGCTGAATAAGTTCCTCAAGGTTGAATAACATAGGGGGCTTGATAGCTTGTCCCAATCTTTCTTTGTATGATTTCCAAATAATGGCAGCCTTGTGATCATGATTTTGGAAAGGAGTCCCATCTTCATCTTGTAAGGAAGTTATGAAATTCTTCCTGTAGTTTTGTGTAGCCATGGCATGAAAAAATTCAGTATTTTCATCATCAAGTTGAATACTCCTCATCTTAAACCTGGATTTCCAATATATCCTTTTTACTTCCAGTAACTTGGCTATGTGATTCTTGATAATAGTTCTGAAGTTTGCTTCCATAGTGCTCAGATTCCTTTGATCCTCAATGCCATCAATCATAGATAGAACATAATTGCAAGCAGAAATATTGGTATTAAGTTTTGAAAGATTTTTGCTCCATTTTTTTAAACCCATTCTAAGACATTTAAACCTGGCAGCAATATCCTTCGCAGAATTTGTCAATTGTTGATTTCTGTTCCAACACTGAATAACCGTCTCATAGAACCCATCAAATTCAAGCCAATAATTTTCAAATCTGAAAATAGAGGATTTTGGAATATCACTGCCTATCTGGATATGTATAGGAATATGATCTGATGTTACTCTAGCAAGTGGGTGTGCTAGAGTATTTGGAAATGCCAGGGTCCAGTTGGCAGAGGTCAAAATCCAGTCAAGCTTTTCCAAAAGTGGAGAGTCCTGCATGTTAGACCATGTGAAATTTCTACCCTTGATAGGTATTTCAACAAGATCCTGTTGTTGAATTAGGCTGTTAAACATAAGCATATTATTGGTGTCTCCTCCTGGCCTGTTTCTGTCAAGTGGGCTCCTTATTAAATTGAAATCCCCCATTAGAATCCAATGATCCATTTGAGAAGCATCTATATTGTTCAACCAGTCAAAAAATTCAGTTCTGTCATCATTGTGGCAAGGTCCATAAATATTGCTGACGAAGAAAATGTTCCCAGATAGATTGCATGATAATATCACAGTGATTTGGTATATACTTTGACTTACTACAGTTCCAGTAAAGAGATTACCATTCCATATAGTAATAATTCCTCCTGATAGGCCAACAGATGAAGTATATGCAAATTGGTTGAATCTTCTCGGTGAAAAATTTCTGATGTAAGCTTGGTCAAAATAATCTCGTTTAGTTTCTTGCAAGCAAATAATTCCACAGTTGCTCTCTTCGATTTTAGCTCTAACATCATCCCATCTAATCTGGGAATTAATCCCTCTGACATTCCAATTTAGAATGTTCCAGTTTCTATTCATTGATCAGATTTGTATGGCAGTGTTTATCTTGGATTGACTTAATCATATCCAAAGAAACATGGTAACAGGCATGGGTTGTGATGAAATAAGGCAGCCATGTGTTTTGATAATTAAAACTGCTCAGAAGCATCTGACACCTACTTAATTTACCATTCAGACCTCTTAAAGCAAAATATAAATAGTGCATGATGTTCCACTCATAAGCAAATAATATGGAGTCTAGCTCCTTACAACCCAAATACTTAATAAAAACTGATAAAATAGTCCAAAAGTAGATAAAGTAAACACACACTCTGGAAACATTATTGATCTTGATATAACAAGACCAATAAGGGCAACTTGAATCTTTATTCATGGTCCACCTTGGCCATCAGCTTCTCCTCAGAGACCTCCTCACGAGGAATCATGCACTGCATAGAAGCAAGGGCTTGGATAGTTCCAAGTGGAAGTTCAGGTGGTGGAGGAGCAGTTGGATCTCTGACTTCGTGTTCAAATTCAGTGTTTAGATTTTTCTGACAGTTGCTGATGTTCTTTGCTTTGTTTGCAGCAGCTTCATTCTTGAATCCTGCACTCAATCCAGCAAGGCGGCGGCTACGACGCAGATCATTTACATCCAGTGGGGCATTTTCCTTCTTTCTTTTGTTGATCACATGCACAGAGGGGATGGCAGGAGGAGCAATTGGTTCCTTAGGCAGTCCCTGTGATGGCTCAGCAGATGGGGAGTTTGGCTTACTGGCCATGAAATCAAGCATGGCAGGTGACATGTCAGACTCATGATCATGTGGCAGGGCAATTGCATTAGAACCAGGGAGATCTAGCTCTTCAGAGATCATAACAGAGGAGATCAACGGTTCAGGTGGAATTTCAGTAACCACAGTCAGCAGACATTTCTTCACAGGTCCATGGCTATCATCAACATTGATTAACTGAACACGGGTACTGACCACAGCAACACCATCTAGCATCTCAAGGACCTCAGGTGCATTGGTGATAATTTTTTACATCATGTCATGCAGAGCAACAAATGCATCAGCAGCTTCAACAGCAGGTGGATACGGCTGATCCTGATGAGCAATCTCAGGGTCTTGGGGCGGTGTGTTAACCATGGGAATGTCAGCTTGTGCATCTTCAGGTGCATGGTGGGCAGCAGGCGCAACATGAAGGTTTTCATTATGAACAAAATCAGCATCATGCCAAATACCACCAAAAGGAGCGTGAGGCATAGGATGCAAGACACCGTCAGGTGGGATCGGATCTTCATCGCCACCCATAGCCCCAAGGAGTTCAGTTGATAGAATATACACAGCACTAGTCCAAGATTGCCCATGGCCATAATCATCTAGGTTTTCACATATGACATGACTGATAGGAATTTCCAAGAGATCAGGCACCCTAATCTTGACCAAAATGCGAGCTCTATTGGATAAATCTCTGTTCCATACTAAAAACTTAGCAAATCCACTGATAGATTCAAGAACCTTGTCTGGCCTCCATGCCTCAAGAGGGAAATTGACCATCATGATCCAAACATCATGGGAGAAGGTGCAGTCTCGATAGTTGATACCTCGGTCATGGCGGATCACACGTAGTGTCGAGTCTCCTACGAAGTAGGGACTGTTGGCGATAGCAGTGTCGATGTCGCAGGCGTGCTGGAAGCGGACAAGTGCGGCTCCCATGCCGCACCTTGACACCTTAGCAATGCGGAAACCACGCTCATGGTCGAGAAAGTGACGAATGAGCATGGCGTCCGCGTCGAACTGGTTGGGGTCCGGTGGGGGGCGAGGGAGATGATGGCCCAGTCCCCCGATTGAACCAGAGCTTCTCCGCCAAGGTAGTGGAAGGATCGACGACGACGGTTTCCATGGGCCTCGATGATGGCAGTGCCAGGGGGAAGGAGCGGGAGGGGTCGCATGGGTAGGTGGCCATGGTGGTGGAGGAAGTTGGGGCGACAAAGGAGAAGAACGACGGAGAAGAGCAGGGGTGTAATGAGGAGCAGGGGGTTTGGCAGGCTTGGCGATCGAATAGAGGGGGAGGGGTGGGGTTTTGGGGAGACGAGTCGTCAACTGGGTAGTCGGGTACGGGTGTGGCCGGGCGAGGGGGAGTTTGGTGGGATTTGACCCGATAAACAAGGGTTTTGTTTTTGGATAAAAGGCAGAATTTGGAGATATGCCCGTAACGAAAACAAGATCTGCATCTAAACTGATTTCTGCAATCAATACGCAGGTGACCAGATGATAAGCATTTACCGTAGAAAGATAAATAATGAGGCTTAAGATGACCAGGTGGGTCAGGTACGGTGTGGTGGGCTAGATTGGGCCGGTGGTTGGAGATGGATGTGGGCTGAGCTCCAGCCAGAAGAAGGGTGGTAATGGGCTGAGGTGGATCGTAAGGCCTCGTAGTATGGTCTCTGTGGGTAGAATTTTGAATGGCGAGGATCCCGCTCGCCGTTGGCACGTGATCCGAGGATGACGGGATATGGTTGGTGGCCGCCGGAGTTGAGCACGGAGAAAGGATGGGTGGATGCCAATCACCGATGGGAACGGAATTTGCACCGGTGAGAAGACCTGGATTAGATTTGGAGACCGTGGTCCATTCTTGATCTAGCTCGTAAAGCCAAAGATTATATTCTCTAGTCCATGAAGGACCACCAAAACCCCATAGGTGAAAATGACAAGAGAAACTAGGGCATCGAAAAGATCTTAAGCGATAGATCATAAATCCAACCGCCTTTGATATAATAGAGAATTTGAAAACTTGTCCACGAATGTGTGAAACATAGAGATGCAGTGGAGATCCCCCAATGCAAGACTCTAGGGCTAGGCCAACGTGTTCAACATTCAAGAGGAAAGAAGAGTGGCTAAAAGAGACCACCAGACGAAAAGCGTGGTTCGGGTCATGGCAATGGACAGAGGTGGAGAATCGTGCTCTAACCTTGTTGGCAATTTCCACCCCCGGAGAAAGGTCCAAGAGGGGTGGCACCATCTTGGCCGGAGGGATTCACAGAGTTGAAGCGCCATGGATCGCCGTTGGAGTCGCCAAGGGAGTCGCCAGAGGGGTGGTGGAGAGGAGCGCCATGACTAACAATGATCGACGATAAAACTGTTTATATGATTCAACATCTTATTTTTAATTGATTAAGACCAATTTAGATGGTCATAACGTGTACTGGGCTCTGATTGGTCCATGAGCATGTCACGCGGATCGTGCCTTCAGCGCCGTCGGATGCTCCTCTCCAGATCCAGATCCGACTGCAGCCCTTTCTCCCTCACCCCCCTCTTTGTCTGAAAAAAAAAGGAAACTCCTTCCCGCACGCGAACCCTAGCGTCGTCTCCCAACCCCTCTCCAGATCCAGATCCGCCACCCCTCTCCCTCTCCCCTCGCTGCCTCGCCTCCCCTCTCCCTCTCCCCTCGTCGCCTCGCCTCCCCTCGCCACCGCACCGCCCATCGCCTCCCGCACCCCCCCCCCCGCCCGACCTTCTCCCCCCTCCCCTCCCCTCCCCTCCCGTGTACCCATCCCGGCGAAACCCTAAGCGGCGGCAGCCGCCATGGTGAAGGGACGCACGGGGCAGCGCGTCAGGCTCTACGTCCGGGGCACCATCCTCGGCTTCAAGAGGTGAGCAGCCCCGTTCTTGGCCATGCTCTCGCCGGATCTGGCGATTCATTGCATGGTGAGATTGGGCGGCGCGCTGATGGGGATGTGGGGGTTGATCTGCAGGTCGAAGTCAAACCAGTACGAGAGCACGTCGCTGGTGCACGTCGCTGTGGCTCCTGGTGGCGGTGAGCGTGAAGCTGGGGCGGCGCCACATCACCCACAACGCGGTGGAGCTGATGGAGAGGCGTCTGGCCAAGGACGACTTCCCCGAGTACTACGACGGCAAGACGGGGCGGTACATCGGGAAGCAGTCGCGCAAGTTCCAGACGTGGTTGGTGGCGGGCTACCTGGTGGCCAAGATGCTCCTGGACGACCCCTCCAACCTCTGCGCCGTCTCCCTGCAGGACGACGGCCACATCCGAGAGGGACGACACCCACTACCGCTGCCTCTGGGGCAAGATCACCCACCCGCACGGCAACTCCGGCGTCGTCCGCGCCCAGTTCAAGTCCAACCTCCCTGCCGAGTCCATGGTCAGTGCCTGCCCGCCCTTAGTTTTCTTGATGGTGCTTTTTTGCTGAGGCTGTTTGTTGCTTTGCGTTGTGTGCAGGGGCGCAAGGTCAGAGTGTTCATGTACCCGAGCAGCATCTAAAGTTAGCATCTGCTGCACTATCGCTGATGATGTTTGTTTAAGGCTGTTGCTTTGCTCTGTGTGATTTTACTCTAGCATGTGTGTTGCATTTTGTCCTGCACCTTGAGAATGACTAGGATTTATGTTATAGAATTCCAAGTGTAGTCGCAATATATAACATGCCTAAAGTATATGGACTTGTGCAGTGTGTCCATCGAGAGTAGATAGACTATTTCTTTCATGATTCATCTATATATGCTGCTTTTATATGCAAGTTTGTATCTGGATGTCTTATGCATGACAGAAGTTTGTGAAATGCAATGTTTTTCTGTTGTGGTCTGTTTGATGGGGATTGATGCACATGTAGGTCATATCTCTATGTGTTTGGACCGAGGGAACAACACTAGCTTATTAGCTTACTTTTCATCAAGTACTAGTATTAGTTGAGATGTAGATGGACAGTTTCTTTCACGATTTTATTGATATACAGTTGTTTACATGTTTTTTATCTGGATGTCTTATACATGAAAGAAGCTTGTGAATTGAAATGTTTCTTTTGTGGTCTGTCCGATGAGGATCGATGCATGTGTGGATCATATCCTTGTGTGTTTTGGATCTAAGAACTAGCTTATTAGCATACCTTTTTATCTAGTACTACTAATTTAGGTGTAGATGGACCATTTCTTGCATGATTCATCAATATGCAGATATTCTGCTGTTACATGCATGCTTGTATATGGATGTCTATTGGTGTATATGGACTATTTCTTTCAAGATCCATCAATATGCAGTTATATACATGTTTGTATGTGGATGTTTATATTACATCATGAGGTTTTCTACAAATTAGTAAGGTAGTGGTTTCAGCTGCTGCATTGTTGCTTATATTTGATACTACACAATGTGACTGGAGTTTATTGTGATTTGCAGAAGATAGAATCTGGATGCAATTGCTTTGATATTCCTGTTTGGCCCCCAGGCATGCTCATGAAGTACAATGAGGTGTCCTCATCTGACTATTTCGCCAATGGGTAAGCCTCACTGCCAATCTTTCAAATAGTAGTAGTACGGTGTCGCTATCATCTCTATTTGTATATAAGTACGCCACTGTTGAGGTTTAGCAATCTCTGTTATGGTGTTGATCTGAATCATGCTTTTCTGTATGTGACGGCGAACTGGCTACCCTCGTGTAGTTGAGCAATTAGTATCCATACATGCCCAGTGCATGCCTAAATCCTGAGTTTTATTTTTAAACACCTCTCCATATATGTGCAGTGCCTATTGTAATTGTCAAGTGTGAATTCTGTATATGAGGTGTGTTCTCCTTGTAGTAATTTCTAGTAGCCTGCTTGTTATGTGTAGAGTGCACAACACATTACGTGTACTGAGGATGAAATGGTCTGAGTATGGCATTTTCAATTTAACTTACTTTTTTGGTGTTGAGCTGTCGATAAATTGGTGTTGGTACCATGATGCTTGAACTGTTATTTTCTTTTGGTAAATGAACTGCTGCTTTGGTGCATAGATGTATCTTCACGAGTCACAAAACTCCTGACATGTAGGCGACTGGAGCGCACCAGAAGCATTGACAGTGACTCAGTCCTCGGTGCTGCCCTCTGCTAGAGCGGTGCGTCCCTTCTCTGTTCTCCCAGCCACCCCTAAGTTTTGGATTTGGATCGTTTCTGTGAACTCTAGCCATGCTCACTTGTAAATCTGGTTTGATGTTTAAACCGTGACTTATGATAATCTGGTTTCATTGCCTTCCAGGGACAACATATATATGCTCAATACACTCTACTTGTTTTCCTGTATAGTTTTCTTACTTGTTTTCCTTTATGCGTTCACTCTTTTTCAGGAGCTCCAAGCCTAATTTTTTTCCTTTATGTTCGCTCTTTTACAGGAGCTCCAGTCCTAATTTTTCTGAGTGTGAAGCCGTGAAGCCAAGTGCGAAGCAGTGAATGCTGGAGAGAGATGATGCTGGAGAGATGCCCTTCCAGTAGGTCTGCACATAAGCAGAAGTTCCTGGGTATACAAGATTCGATGGTTAAATTGGTTGATGTGATGTGAATGAGTGTATGGAAACTGGTTGTGTGATGTGAATGAGTGTATGTACTTTCACGTGTTCTGTTCTGTATAGCATATTGTAATAAACTTATTTTAGCTGTTATTTGAAGATTTTCATATGCTTTCTCTCTTCTGTCTGTTTGATATATACATATATATATTGCTTATTAATAAGCTGTGAAAAATCTGACATTTGGGACCCATCTGTAAACTGGAGCTGGGAAAAAAGCTGGAAATAAAAAATAAATTGACTGCAAAATGTTGTGCGCTAGAAAATAAAAAGGCCAAACTGTAAGCCAGGCCCATGTAGCTAACCAAAATTAGCATAAAATACATATATTAAAAGGGCTTGCCTGAAAAAATACATGGGTCGAATTACTGGATCAGACCCATGTAGCTAATAAAAGCACAGGAAAAAAATCATAAATGGGTCGAATTGTTGGGCTAGGCCCATGTAGAAAACCGAATTGGACCGGGCTGAATCTTGTGCCACGTCAGCTTGCCACGCTGGATGCCTACGTGGCCTGGGGAGATTGCTAGTGACCAAAACGCCACAGTAGGAATATTTTGGTCGTAAACGTCCACGACCTTCTCACAGAGAAGGTCGCTATAGTCAGTTTATGACCGCCAGCTTTTGACCTTCTATTTTTGGTCAAAAAAAGGTCGCAAATGAGAAACAATGACCTTTCAGTGACCAATAGTCAGGGTCACAAGTTGACATATTTGTTGTGGTGATAGATGCGATGGAAATGATATGTATCGTTTGTCGAAAATGCTACAGGCGTATCGCCCATAGGGCTCCCCAATGTGGGCAGGCCTAGGAATGCACTGAGTTTTCCACGTGGTTTCTTTCGGGGACGATTTTCTATGTGGTTTTCAATGGTTGTCTCTAGTTTTTCAGGGTTTATCCAATTTTTCCATTATCAATTTATTTCTTATTTAACTCAAATGAAAACATTTTCTGTCTCCTTTTTTTCCTTAATTCATGACCATTTATATACATGAATATTTAGTAAAAAAAATAGTAAGAGTAGTAATTTTGGAACATCTCTAAATTTATTAAAATGTTAAAATTCACAATTTATGAAAACAACTAATGAACAATTAGTACCTTCTGGATGTATTTTGGAAATTAATGATTTTTTTAATTATGGAACGTTTTTTAAAATTCTAACATTCTGAAAATCCTGGTACATATATCTTAAGTTGTGCACATTTTTTCAATTTAAAATTTCTAAATTTTTTGAGTCAATGAACATGTTTTAAAATTCATAATCATTTTTTATTCCAATTGTTTTTTAAATTTGTGGACATTAAAATGCTGAACATTTTTTGAGAGTCGCGATCACTTTTGTCAAATTTCCAAAAATAAAAAAATATTTGTTTTAAATAAAATTATCAGTTCTTAATTTCAAGATTATTTTATGGAGTTTTTTTTAGGGAAAAGCCACTTGACGCACTTTATGAACTCAAATCAAAATTACATCATCCACAATGCCTGGTAGTACAAAACTGGGGGATCACCATCGCAAACAAAAGTAGTGTTCGAGTCAAAACTATGTCTAGCTAGATTGTGCCTCAAACTATTCACCTCCCTAAGATAATGCATGAAAGAAAAACACCTATACAGAGAGCCTTTTGAAAGCAATCTGTTAAAATAGCAGAGTAAGGGCTTTAGATTTCATCACACCATCGCAAGCTTGGATAATTTCCCGGGAAACAGATTCAACAATCAACGGTTGACTTCCAAGGTCTTCCAACAGTTCCATTCCTCGCCGAAGCGCGATCGCCTCCGCGGTTGTCTTTTCATGGACAGAGTAAGTAAATTTTTGAACGTTTATAGAGGACAAAACAGCAAACCGGCATGTACTATAGTCTTGGTCTTCGCGAATAATTAATAAAGTGGCCGCATGCATCGCCCAGATGCAAAGGCCGGAGGTCATTTTCCTTTTCTATAAAAAGTCTTGGTCTAGGTTGCCTGGCAGGCCTTGCTTGTTACTGTTACGCGTTGGGCCAGGCCCATATGTGGGGTGCTATAAGTGACGCTGCCATCGTGCTCGCTCCTGTTTAAGCAAGCCCTAGGTCCACTCGTCGAAAACAAAGAGCAAGCCCTAGGCTACTGCTGCCGCTGCGTGTCTTGGATCCTCGGCTATGTTGTACCGAGGGGTAACTGACCCAACCATGCTGAAAACATACGCATGCAGGGAAGCGTTGGCACTGGCGGATGATTTACTAGTGCAGATTTTAAAGGTGGCGTCCGACTGACTGGGAGTGGTGAATGATATAAACAAGGGAACGGGATCTCATGCGGCATTAGTACATGAAATAATGAACCATAGTAGTAGTTTTGCTTTTTGCTCTTTTGTTCATGAGCCACGGTACCATAATTTCAAGGCTCACAATCTCGCCAAGTTTTCTTGTAATCTGAGTTTAGGTAGACATGTGTGGCTGGGCTCTCCCCGTGATCCACGGCGTGTACCTATGAACATTCTTGATTAATAAAGTGACGAGTTTCTAAAAAAAGGCTGCTGCTGCAGCTGCGTGTCTTCTTCTGCTCCGCACCGCCGCTTCTGCAGCCTCCCCGATGACGAGACTGAGCGAGATCCACTTCTCCACTGCGTCTGCCCCGTCGCCCCTCCCCGAGGTGCTCCACCCCAGTCAGTTCAGTTCTCCTCTCCGTGGTTGGATCAGCGCGATGGGTTCCTGACATTTTCTGTCTCTGTGGTTGAGCAGATGGAGAGGGTGCTCAAGGATGACGCCATCCAGGAGAAGGCCGAGCTGAAGGAAATATGCCCTAGAGGCAATAATAAAGTTATTATTTATTTCCTTATATATCATGATAAATGTTTATTATTCATGCTAGAATTGTATTAACCGGAAACATAATACATGTGTGGATACATAGACAAACAGAGTGTCACTAGTACGCCTCTACTTGACTAGCTTGTTAATCAAAGATGGTTAAGTTTCCTAACATGGTCACATCATTAGTTGAATGATCTGATTGACATGACCCATTCCATTAGCTTAGCACCCGATCGTTTAGTATGTTGCTATTGCTTTCTCCATGACTTATACATGTTCCTTTGACTATGAGATTATGCAACTCCCGTTTACCGTAGGAACACTTTGTGTGCTACAAAACGTCACAACGTAACTGGGTGATTATAAAGGAGCTCTACAGGTGTCTCCGAAAGTATTTGTTGGGTTGGCGTATTTCGAGATTAGGATTTGTCACTCCGAATGTCGGAGAGGTATCTCAGGGCCTTCTCGGTAATGCACATCACATAAGCCTTGCAAGCATTGCAACCAATTAGATGGTTGCAAGATGATGTATTACGGAACGAGTAAAGAGACTTGCCGGTAACGAGATTGAACTAGGTATTGGATACCGACGATCGAATCTCGGGCAAGTAACATACCGATGACAAAGGGAACAACGTATGTTGTTATGCGGTCTGACCGATAAAGATCTTCGTAGAATGTGTAGGAGCCAATATGGGCATCCAGGTCCCGCTATTGGTTATTGACCAGAGATTTGTCTCAGTCATGTCTACACTGTTCTCAAACCGTAGGGTCCGCACGCTTAAGGTTACGATGACAGTTATTATGAGTTTATGCATTTTGATGTACCGAAGTTAGTTCGGAGTCCCGGATGAGATCACGGACATGACGAGGAGTCTCGGAATGGTCGAGACATAAAGATTGATATATTGGACGACTATATTCGGACATCGGAATGGTTCCGAGTGGTTTTGGATAAAACAGGAGTGCCGGAGGGGTTACCGGAACCCCACGGGGAAGTAATGGGCCTTATTGGGCCCGAGGGGAGAGAGAGGGCTGCGGCCAGGAGGTGGCGCCCCCCCCCCATGGGGAGTCCGAATTGGACAAGGGGGGGCGCGGCCCCCCTTTCCCTCTCCCTCTCCCTCTCTTTCCTTCCCCCTCTTTATTCCTAGTTGGACTAGGAAAGGGGAGTCCTACTCCCACTAGGAGGAGGACTCCCCCTCCCTTTGGCGCGCCCCATAGGGCCAGCCGGCCTCCCTCCTTGCTCCTTTATATACGGGGGCAGGGGGCACCCTAGAACACACAAGTTGATCTTCGTGATCGTTCCTCAGCCGTGTGCGGTGCCCCCCTCCACCATATTCCACCTCGGTCACATTGTCGCGGTGCTTAGGCGAAGCCCTGCGTCGGTAGTTCATCAAGATCGTCACCACGATGTCGTGCTGACGTAACTCGTCCCCGAGAGCTTTGCTGGATCGGAGCCCGGAGAACGTCATCGAGCTGTACGTGTGTCAAGAACTCGGAGGCGCCGGAGTAACGGTGCTTGGATCGGTCGGATCGGGAGGGCGTACGACTACTTCCTCTACGTTGTGTCAACGCTTCCGCTTCGGTCTACGAGGGTACGTAGACAACACTCTCCCCTCTCGTTGCTATGCATCACCATGATCTTGCGTGTGCGTAGGAAATTTTTTGAAATTACTACGTTTCCCAACAGTGGCATCCGAGCCTAGGTTTTTATGGTTTGATGTTATGCACGAGTAGAACACAAGTGAGTTGTGGACGATATAAGTCATACTGCCTACCAGCATGTCATACTTTGGTTCGGCGGTATTGTTGGATGAAGCGGCCCGGACCGACATTACGCGTACGCTTACGCGAGACTGGTTCTACCGCCGTGCTTTGCACACAGGTGGCTGGCGGGTGTCAGTTTCTCCAACTTTAGTTGAACCGAGTATGGCTACGCCCGGTCCTTGAGAAGGTTAAAACGGAGTCTATTTGACAAACTATCGTTGTGGTTTTGATGCGTAGGTGAGATTAGTTCTTGCTTAAGCCCGTAGCAGCCACGTAAAATTTGCAACAAACAAAGTAGAGGACGTCTAACTTGTTTTTGCAGGGCATGTTGTGATGTGATATGGTCAAGACATGATGCTAAATTTTATTGTATGAGATGATCATGTTTTGTAACCGAGTTATCGGCAACCGGCAGGAGCCGTATGGTTGTCGCTTTATTGTATGCAATGCAATCGCCCTGTAATGCTTTACTTTATCACTAAGCGGTAGCGATAGTCGTAGAAGCATAAGATTGGCGAGACGACAACGATGCTACGATGGAGATCAAGGTGTCGCGCCGGTGACAATGGTGATCATGATGGTGCTGCGGAGATGGAGATCACAAGCACAAGATGATGATGGCCATATCATATCACTTATATTGATTGCATGTGATGTTTATCTTTTTATGCATCTTATCTTGCTTTGATTGACGGTAGCATTATAAGATGATCTCTCACTAAATTATCATAGTAATAGTGTTCTCCCTGAGTATGCACCGTTGCGAAAGTTCTTCGTGCTGAGACACCACGTGATGATCGGGTGTGATAGGCTCTACGTTCAAATACAACGGGTACAAAACAGTTGCACACGCGAAATACTCAGGTTTAACTTGACGAGCCTAGCATATAACAGATATGGCCTCGGAACACGGAGACCGAAAGGTCGAGCGTGAATCATATAGTAGATATGATCAACATAGTGATGTTCACCATTGAAACTACTCCATCTCACGTGATGATCGGACATGGTTTAGTTGATTTGGATCACGTGATCACTTAGAGGATTAGAGAGATGTCTATCTAAGTGGGAGTTCTTAAGTCATATGATTGATTGAACTTAAATTTATCATGAACTTAGTCCCTGATAGTATCTTGCTTGTTTATGTTTATTGTAGATAGATGGCTCGTGTTGTTGTTCCGTTGAATTTTAATGTGTTCCTTGAGAAAGCAAAGTTGAAAGATGATGGTAGCAATTACACGGACTGGGTCCGTAACTTGAGGATTATCCTCATTGCTGCACAGAAGAGTTACGTCCTGGAAGCACCGCTGGATGCCAGGCCTGCTGCTGGAGCAACGCCAGATGTTGTGAACGTCTGGCAGAGCAAAGCTGATGACTACTCAATAGTTCAGTGTGCCATGCTTTACGGCTTAGAACCGGGACTTCAACGACGTTTTGAACATCATGGAGCATATGAGATGTTCCAGGAGTTGAAGTTAATATTCCAACATAATGCCCGGATTGAGAGATATGAAGTCTCCAATAAGTTCTATAGCTGCAAGATGGAGGAGAATGGTTCTGTCAGTGAACATATACTCAAAATGTCTGGGTATTATAATCACTTGATTCAACTGGGAGTTAATCTTCCGGATGATTGTGTCACTGACAGAATTCTCCAATCACTTCCACCAAGCTACAAAGGCTTCGTGATGAACTATAACATGCAAGGGATGGATAAGACAATTCCCGAGCTCTTCGCAATGCTAAAGGCTGCGGAGGTAGAAATCAAGAAGGAGCATCAAGTGTTGATGGTCAAAAAGACCACTAGTTTCAAGAAAAGGGGCAAAGGGAAGAAGAAGGGGAACTTCAAGAAGAACAGCAAACAAGTTGCTGCTCAAGAGAAGAAACCCAAGTCTGGACCTAAGCCTGAAACTGAGTGCTTCTACTGCAAGCAGACTGGTCACTGGAAGCGGAACTGCCCCAAGTATTTGGCGGATAAGAAGGATGGCAAGGTGAACAAAGGTATATGTGATATACATGTTATTGATGTGTACCTTACTAATGCTCGCAGTAGCACCTGGGTATTTGATACTGGTTCTGTTGCTAATATTTGCAACTCGAAACAGGGACTACGGATTAAGCGAAGATTGGTTAAGGACGAGGTGACGATGCGCGTGGGAAACGGTTCCAAAGTCTATGTGATCGCAGTCGGCACGCTACCTCTACATCTACCTTCGGGATTAGTATTAGACCTGAATAATTGTTATTTGGTGCCAGCGTTGAGCATGAACATTATATCTGGATCTTGTTTGATGCGAGACGGTTATTCATTTAAATCAGAGAATAATGGTTGTTCTATTTATATGAGTAATATCTTTTATGGTCATGCACCCTTGAAGAGTGGTCTATTTTTTATGAATCTCGATAGTAGTGATACACATATTCATAGTGTTGAAGCCAAAAGATGCAGTGTTGATAATGATACTGCAATTTATTTATGGCACTGTCGTTTAGGTCATATCGGTGTAAAACGCATGAAGAAACTCCATACTGATGGACTTTTGGAGCCACTTGATTATGAATCACTTCGCACTTGCGAATCGTGCCTCATGGGCAAGATGACCAAAACACCGTTCTCCGGTACTATGGAGAGAGCAACAGATTTATTGGAAATCATACATACAGATGTATGTGGTCCGATGAATGTTGAGGCTCGTGGCGGATATCGTTATTTTCTCACCTTCACAGATTATTTAAGCAGATATGGTTATGTCTACTTAATGAAACACAAGTCTGAAACATTTGAAAAGTTCAAAGAATTTCAAAGTGAAGTTGAAAATCATCGTAACAAGAAAATAAAGTTTCTACGATCTGATCGTGGAGGAGAATATTTGAGTTACGAGCTTGGTCTACATTTGAAACAATGCGGAACAGTTTCGCAACTCACGCCACCCGGAACACCACAACGCAATGGTGTGTCCGAACGTCGTAATCGTACTTTACTAGATATGGTGCGATCTATGATGTCTCTTACAGATTTACCGCTATCGTTTTGGGGTTATGCTTTAGAGACGGCCGCATTCACGTTAAATAGGACACCGTCAAAATCCGTTGAGACGACGCCTTATGAACTATGGTTTAGCAAGAAACCGAAGTTGTCGTTTCTTAAAGTTTGGGGCAGCGATGCTTATGTGAAAAAGCTTCAACCTGATAAGCTCAAACCCAAATCGGAAAAATGTGTCTTCATAGGATATCCAAAAGAAACTGTTGGATACACCTTTTATCACAGATCCGAAGGCAAGACTTTTGTTGCTAAATTCGGAGTCTTTCTAGAAAAAGAGTTTCTCTCGAAAGAAGTGAGTGGGAGGAAAGTAGAACTTGATGAGGTAACTGTACCTGCTCCCTTATTGGAAAGTAGTACATCACAGAAATCTGTTTCTGGAGCACCTACACCAATTAGTGAGGAAGCTGATGATATTGATCATGAAACTTCAGATCAAGTTACTACAGAACCTCGTAGATCAACCAGAATAAGATCCGCACCAGAGTGGTACGGCAATCCTGTTCTGGAAGTCATGCTACTAGATCATGACGAACCTACGAACTATGAAGAAGCGATGGTGAGCCCAGATTCCGCAAAATGGCTAGAAGCCATGAAATCTGGGGATCCATGTATGACAACAAAGTATGGACTTTGGTTGACTTGCCCGAGGGTCGGCAAGCAATAGAGAATAAGTGGATCTTTAAGAAGAAGACTGACGCTGACGGTAATGTTACTGTCTACAAAGCTCGACTTGTCGCGAAAGGTTTTTGACAAGTTCAAGGGATTGACTACGATGAGACCTTCTCACCCGTAGCGATGCTTAAGTCTGTCCGAATCATGTTAGCAATTGCCGCATTTTATGATTATGAAATTTGGCAAATGGATGTAAAGACTGCATTCCTGAATGGATTTCTGGAAGAAGAGTTGTATATGATGCAACCGGAAGGTTTTATCGATCCAAAGGGAGCTAACAAAGTGTGCAAGCTCCAGCGATCCATTTATGGACTAGTGCAAGCATCTCGGAGTTGGAATAAACGCTTTGACAGTGTGATCAAAGCATTTGGGTTTATACAGACTTTTGGAGAAGCCTGTATTTACAAGAAAGTGAGTGGGAGCTCTGTAGCATTTCTGATATTATATGTAGATGACATATTACTGATTGGAAATGATATAGAATTTCTGGATAGCATAAAGGGATACTTGAATAAGAGTTTTTCAATGAAAGACCTCGGTGAAGCTGCTTACATATTGGGCATTAAGATCTATAGAGATAGATCAAGACGCTTAATTGGACTTTCACAAAGCACATACCTTGACAAAGTTTTGAAGAAGTTCAAAATGGATCAAGCAAAGAAAGGGTTCTTGCCTGTGTTACAAGGTGTGAAGTTGAGTAAGACTCAGTACCCGACCACTACAGAAGATAGAGAGAAGATGAAAGATGTTCCCTATGCTTCAGCCATAGGCTCTATCATGTATGCAATGCTGTGTACCAGACCTGATGTGTGCCTTGCTATAAGTTTAGCAGGGAGGTACCAAAGTAATCCAGGAGTGGATCACTGGACAGCGGTCAAGAATATCCTGAAGTACCTGAAAAGGACTAAGGAAATGTTTCTCGTATATGGAGGTGACAAAGAGCTCGTCGTAAACGGTTACGTTGATGCAAGCTTTGACACTGATCCGGACGATTCTAAATCGCAAACCGGATACGTATTTACATTAAACGGTGGAGCTGTCAGTTGGTGCAGTTCTAAACAAAGCGTCGTGGCGGGATCTACATGTGAAGCGGAGTACATAGCTGCTTCGGAAGCAGCAAATGAAGGAGTCTGGATGAAGGAGTTCATATCCGATCTAGGTGTCATACCTAGTGCATCGGGTCTAATAAAAATCTTTTGTGACAATACTGGTGCAATTGCCTTGGCAAAGGAATCCAGATTTCACAAGAGAACCAAGCACATCAAGAGACGCTTCAATTCCATCCGGGATTTGGTCCAGGTGGGAGACATAGAGATTTGCAAGATACATACGGATCTGAATGTAGCAGACCCGTTGACTAAGCCTCTTCCACGAGCAAAACATGATCAACACCAAGACTCCATGGGTGTTAGAATCATTACTGTGTAATCTAGATTATTGACTCTAGTGCAAGTGGGAGACTGAAGGAAATATGCCCTAGAGGCAATAATAAAGTTGTTATTTATTTCCTTATATATCATGATAAATGTTTATTATTCATGCTAGAATTGTATTAACCGGAAACATAATACATGTGTGGATACATAGACAAACAGAGTGTCACTAGTACGTCTCTACTTGACTAGCTTGTTAATCAAAGATGGTTAAGTTTCCTAACCATAGACAAAGGAGTTGTCATTTGATTAACAAGGTCACATAATTAGTTGAATGATCTGATTGACATGACCCATTCCATTAGCTTAGCACCCGATCGTTTAGTATGTTGCTATTGCTTTCTCCATGACTTATACATGTTCCTTTGACTATGAGATTATGCAACTCCCGTTTACCGTAGGAACACTTTGTGTGCTACAAAACGTCACAACGTAACTGGGTGATTATAAAGGAGCTCTACAGGTGTCTCCGAAAGTATTTGTTGGGTTGGCGTATTTCGAGATTAGGATTTGTCACTCCGAATGTCGGAGAGGTATCTCAGGGCCTTCTCGGTAATGCACATCACATAAGCCTTGCAAGCATTGCAACCAATTAGATGGTTGCAAGATGATGTATTACGGAACGAGTAAAGAGACTTGCCAGTAACGAGATTGAACTAGGTATTGGATACCGACGATCGAATCTCGGGCAAGTAACATACCGATGACAAAGGGAACAACGTATGTTGTTATGCGGTCTGACCGATAAAGATCTTCGTAGAATGTGTAGGAGCCAATATGGGCATCCAGGTCCCGCTATTGGTTATTGACCAGAGATTTGTCTCAGTCATGTCTACACTGTTCTCGAACCGTAGGGTCCGCACGCTTAAGGTTACGATGACAGTTATTATGAGTTTATGCATTTTGATGTACCGAAGTTAGTTCGGAGTCCCGGATGAGATCACGGACATGACGAGGAGTCTCGGAATGGTCGAGACATAAAGATTGATATATTGGACGACTATATTCGGACATCGGAATGGTTCCGAGTGGTTTCGGATAAAACCGGAGTGCCGGAGGGGTTACCGGAACCCCCCGGGGAAGTAATGGGCCTTATTGGGCCCGAGGGAAGAGAGAGGGCTGCGGCCAGGAGGTGGCGCCCCCCCCCCATGGGGAGTCCGAATTGGACAAGGAGGGGGGCGCGGCCCCCCTTTCCCTCTCCCTCTCCCTCTCCCTCTCTTTCCTTCCCCCTCTCTCTTCCTAGTTGGACTAGGAAAGGGGAGTCCTACTCCCACTAGGAGGAGGACTCCCCCTCCCTTTGGCGCGCCCCATAGGGTCGGCCGGCCTCCCCCCTTGCTCCTTTATATACGGGGGCAGGGGGCACCCTAGAACACACAAGTTGATCTTCGTGATCGTTCCTCAGCCGTGTGCGGTGCCCCCCTCCACCATATTCCACCTCGGTCACATTGTCGCGGTGCTTAGGCGAAGCCCTGCGTCGGTAGTTCATCAAGATCGTCACCACGCTGTCGTGCTGACGTAACTCGTCCCCGAGAGCTTTGCTGGATCGGAGCCCGGAGAACGTCATCGAGCTGTACGTGTGTCAAGAACTCGGAGGCGCCGGAGTAACGGTGCTTGGATCGGTCGGATCGGGAGGACGTACGACTACTTCCTCTATGTTGTGTCAACGCTTCCGCTTCGGTCTACGAGGGTACGTAGAAAACACTCTCCCCTCTCGTTGCTATGCATCACCATGATCTTGCGTGTGCGTAGGAAATTTTTTGAAATTACTACGTTTCCCAACACGAGCGCGCCAGGATGGTAACCAGCCCCCTCTCATCTGATCTACTCCTACTTGTTTTCCTCTTTGGTCTGTCTGGGTCGGTTCATCGTTAGTTAGTTTGATGGCGTTGTTGCAAGCGTCGGCAATTAGTTTACTCGTCTCATTTAGACTGAAAATCCATATATTATTAGTTCGACAAGTACCAGATCAACAATCTGACCGTTAACTCCGCTTAGTAGGATCTGTAGGTTTCCGCGGCACACACACACAGCTGAATATCACTCCCTCCGTTCATAAATAAGTGATGTGGTTTTAGTTCACTTATTTATGAACGGGGGTAATATTTTGTAGAATCATTGTTTAGCCTCTTTTGTTTATGTGGGGTTCTTATTCATTTGACTTCGTCCTCCTGGCAGCCATCTTTTCTACGTGCCATGGCAACTGCAGACTTAGTCAAGACCACATTGGGACCAAAAGGAATGGTAGGTGCTGCTCACGCAGAAAAAATTGCAGTTTGGGCAAAAGATGGCGCCAGCCATTCAAATGCTAGAGGATTTTCCTTGGAATTTACATGTTACGTTGTTTATGTCCAGGAATAGAACCTTCAGTCAACTGGCCCAGGGCGGAGTGTCACCATTACAAATGATGGTGCTACCATTGTGAGGTCACTTCGTATCGATAACTCTGCTGCTGCCAAGGTCCTCGTTGGTATCCTTCTGTTTGAATCTACCTCTTGATGATTTTCCTGCTGGGATGATGCTTGTTTCTAGATATGGCAATATAGGCTTCTTATAGCTTCTCCTGACCCGTTTGACTAGTTTGTTGCATGGATGTTCTCCCTGATTGAGAGAAAATGTAGTCCTTAATGATTCTTATACATCTCAAAAGTCCAAGATGATAAAGTTGGTGATGGAACAGCATCTGTTGTTATTTTGGCTGGAAAACTGTTGAGGGAAGCTGAAAAGTTGGTTAACATGAAGAATCATCCCATGACTATTATTGCAGGTAATCCTCATTTTAGATCCAGTTTATTCAACATATTCTCCCTATATCATTTAAAAATTGTCCAACTCTTAGGCCTTGTTTGGTTCGGCTGTGGATTTCTAAAAGCAGCTGTGGAAAAACAGTTGTGGAAAATCTGATATGAAAAAGATGTAGGTCATTTGGCAAACCAGCTGATACAGCTTTTTTAGATTTTGGCCCGCTGCGGAATCAGATTTTGGAAAGCACATCCTGGGCTGCTTCCGCTTTTGGTTCAGATTTTGGCAGCGGATTTCTGGAATCGGATTCTGCTGGGTTCGTCCTTTGGTTCAGATTCTGCTGCGCGGCAGCGGAATCCGTCGATAAAAGCTGAACCAAACAGGGTCTTAGTTACCAGCTCAATACATGTTACAAGATCTTTGATGAGTAATGATACACCAACAACATCTCTATATCAGTAAGACATGTGATGTCTGGAAAATCACATCTCATGCTTACATCTTTTCTGAATATGTCACACTCAAATGACCAAAATGCAGCTTACTCGGTTTTTTTCTTTTCTAGTTCCTTTTCTTTTTCTTTTTCATTCCTTTTTACATTTTCATATGCATGAACCTTTTTCAAATTTGATTTTTTTATTTTTCATTTTTATATGCATGAACTGTTTTCAAATTCAAAATCTTTCTTCCATTACTTATTTCTTTAAAATTCATGAACATTTCTTCAAAGCTCGTATTTTTTTAAAAATGTGTGCACTTTTTTCTGAATCCATAAAGTTTTGCTAAATTTGTGAACCTTTTTTTTCAAAATCGTTGAACTTTTTCCCAACCCGCGAATCCTTTTCAAATCCAGGATTTTATTTTAAAACTCCATGAATGTTTTTTCAAATCCATGAACTTTTTCCGATTTTGTGGTTTGTTTTCAAAATCGATGAATCTTCCAAATCTGCCAACTTTTTCCAAATTCATAAACTTTTTTATCAAATCTGTTAACGAGTTTCAATTTCCCGAGTCTTCTTCAAACCCATGAACATTTTCCAAATTTGGGAACTTTTTAAATTCTGCCAAGTTTTTTCAAATCTATGAACTTTTGGAATGCTAACTGATTAGCACTCAATGACATACTGCATCAACTGTTTATCAAAACGAAGAAATCAGGCCCAGCGTCTGAGCTGCTTTGCTTTTGTTGGGCCAGCTCAGAAAGGCGGGGGCGCATTAGCACTGGTTCTCCTAGTCAGCGTTGGCTAGGAGGTCTCCAATAAAGCATGTACTTCCTCCGTTCCAAAATAGATAACTCAACTTTGTACTAACTTAGTACAAAGTTAGTGCAAAGTTGGGTCATCTATTTTGAAACGGAGGGAGTACTACATTGTCGACGATTAGATAGCTGTACTAGTCGGCCCATTAATTAGTTTGGTCTAATTCCCTTGTGCTTATCTTAGGCAGGATCAATACTCTAATATTTTCTTGCAAATGAAACTTCAAAATGCAATTAATTGGAACAACAAATCCTATATATGAGTGAGACAATATACAATTAACAACTTTTAATATACAGAGAATTTTTTTAATATATGGCGTACATTTTTTATTTATGGTGAACTATTTTTCATATATGATGAAAATTTTAGAAACATATTATGATGATTTTTTAAATATATCTTGAGCATTTTATATATGGTGAACATTTTTAAAATATACAATGAACATTTTTTTAATATAAGATGAATGTTGTTTAAATGAACACTAAATATTTCTAAAAATATGTTTTCCTTTTTAGTATTGTTTTATATTATTTTAGAAGTATAAATAAAGTCCAACCACTTTATTTTCAAAAAATAAATTGGAAACCAAAAGAAAGAAAAACTCCAAGTTAGTTGCCCTATTGTGTCAGCCCATTTGCACTTTCCTTCACGTGTTGCCTCGCCTATTAGCCCAAAATCACTACTTAAGGATACTCCTTTCAAAGGTCAAACCAACCTTCTCCTGTGCTAACTATTGGCACACTGTATGTGCTTCACCTGTCGCAACCTGGTTGTTTTATTATTCGTTTATTCAAAATGTTTCATCTCTTAAAACGTGCATCCATATCCCAAACATTTTTACCGTTGGATTTTTCATATTGAGATCTTCAAAACTAGATCTCATGTTAATAGGTTTCGACGAATTTTTTCACAAAAAAGAACACTGAAGCCGAAAACACGAAAAAAGGTAAAAAAGAAAACCATAAGAAAGAAAACGGAAACAAAGAAAAATGAGTAACAATAAAAAGGAAAAGGAACGGAGCCCAAATGCATGGTTGTTGTGTTTTACTTTTTCCCCTTTATCAAACTGTTTCATGATTGGCTTATTTTGCAAATAAACCCAAAAAGACAAAACTTGTTAAGCGAGGACATAAATAAAGTTGAGTTCATCGCTGGCGAGGTCTTCAGAGTTGTGTTGGGATGGAAGATAACTTGTTGGATTGTTGCAACCTAAAGTGAAGCATTCCATCAGTAAAAGATCCTTTCGACTTCTGCCGACGACTGCTGGACTGTCTTATACCTCCCTAGTTTGGTGCTTATGTTCTTTTGTGTGTCGCTAACACTATCTACAACCGATGACAGTAAACATCCGTTATGGAGATATGAGTTATGGAAATCCCAAGAGGATGAATGTTGAAGTTTAAACATTGTCCTTTGGGTTATCTACTATGTTGATATAGCCTCACTCTTTGTAATATGGATAGTCGGATGGGGCTAGCCCATGTTGTTTTATCTCAGATTGTGCATCATGTCTCTTTTAGTTTCCCTGCTGTTTAGCTGTAGAATCTGGGTGGTTTGTAACAGACATGTGGTTACTAATAATAGAAATCGGAGAGAGCGCTCAACTAAAACCACGAAACTAATTCTTGAAAGGGGGAGTATAATCGATCGATGGCGATAGGCATATGTATTCAAATACGCACTCTAATAAAAGTGATTAGCATAACCTTTTTCACGGACCAGACACAACAAACGCCCAGCTTTTTACAGACTAGCAAAAAAGTCCGTGCATTGCAACAGCCATGTTCTTTATTTCAACATGCATTAGAGGAATCGGGAAATTTGTGGGTTGGTCAGCTCTTTGCAGTCAAATTTTGAGCCAAGGCCCCAATAGGTCATTTTTCTTTATTTCAACATGCACTACAAGAATTAGGATATTTGTCGTATGGTCAGCTCTTTACCTCCAGTTTTTTGTTGGGCTGACAGCAAAGACTGAATTTGCCGTCTATTTGCTACATTGTCGTCTGTTTTTATTTTGCTGATGACAAAGACGGACTTTGTCGTACGAGAAAGACATACTTTGCCATATGTTTTTATTCGGTTGACCGACAAAGATGGACTTTGTCATCTGTTTTTATTTGGCTAATGGCAAAGATAAAACACACTACGTAGACCCAGATCGACGACGTGGCAAAACTTGTTCTAGCTTCCCATTGGTTGGGCTCTCCCTCCCACGGATCAGTGCAGTGGCAAAGGCAGCCCACCCCCACCACCATGTGCACTCCCACCATTGGCGCTCTCTCTCTCTGTGTCTCTCTCTCTCTCTCTCTCTCTTATTCCCACCACACGATGAGCAAGGACCTCCTCCTCCTGTCGCTCCGCCGACAGCGAGCAATCCGTCGGCAGATGACCTCTGCCTCCCGCCGCTCCACCGACAGCAAGCAAGCCGCCGTCATGCGGCCTCTACCTCTCGCAATTCTGCCAGCCCACGACCTACGCCTCCCGTCGCTCTGTCGACTGATGACCTCCGCCCCTTGTCGCTCTGCCCGTAGCACCACTCCCGTGGCAGCGCCTCGCAAGGCCTCCTTCCTCTCTATCCTTCCTCTACTCCTCCTCCTACGTGCGACGTCTCGGAGCACCCCGCCTGCCTCGCCTTCGTCGTCGATCACATCCGGTGAGACACTGAGACCTGATACGTTTCCATCGTATCTACTTTTCCAAACTCTTTTTCCCTTGTTTTGGACTCTAATTTGCATGATTTGAATGGAACTAACCCGGACTGACGTTGTGTTCAACAGAATTGCCATGGTGGTATTTTTGTGCAGAAATAAATATTCTTGGATTGACCTGAAAATTTACAAAGAATATTTTTGGAATATATAAAAAATACTGGCGTAAGAAATTTCCAGAGGGGGGCCACCCAGAGGCCACAAGCCCTGGGGGCGCGCCCTGCAGGCTTGTGGCCCCCCTGAGCCCCTCCGACCTCAACTCCAGCTCCATATAACCCTATTCAGGGAGAAAATATCAGAGAGAATTGTTCATCGCGCCTTACAATACGGAGTCGCCACCACCTCCTAATCTTCATCGGGAGGGCAGATTTGGAGCTTGTTTTGAGCTCCGAAGAGGGGGATTCGTCGCCATCATAATCACCAACCTTCCTCCATCACCAATTTCATGATGCTCACCGTCGTGCGTGAGTAATTCCATCGTAGGCTTGCTGTACGGTGATGGGTTGGATGAGATTAATCATGTAATTGAGTTAGTTTTGTTAGGGTTTGATCCCTAATATCCATTATGTTCTGAGATTAATGTTTCTATGACTTTGCTATGCTTAATGCTCATCACTAGGGCTCGAGTGCCATAATTTCAGATCTGAACCTATTATGTTTTCATGAATATATTTGTGTTTTTGATCCTATCTTGCAAGTTGTAGACACCCATTACGTGTTATGATCCGCATACCCCAAGGTGACAACAATTGGGATTCTTTTCGGTGAGTACCGTAGTTTGAGTTCATGTATTCACTAAGTGCTAATGCTTTGGTCCGGTTCTCTATTAAAAGGAGGCCTTAATATCCATTAGTTTCCATTAGGGCCTCGTTGCCACGGGAGGATAGGACAAAAGATGTCATGCAAGTTCTTTTCCATAAGCACGTATGACTATATACGGAATACATGCCTACATTATATTCATGAATTGGAGCTACTTTTGTGTCACCCTATGTTATAACTGTTGCATGATGAATGTCATCCAATATAATTATCATTGCTGATCCATTGCATACGAGCTTTTCACATATTGATCTTTGCTTAGTTACTTTGCCGTTGCCATTGTTACAATCACTACAAAACTGCTACTGTTACTTTTTCCACCGTTACTGCTACATCCATACTACTTTCCTACTAAAAACTTTGCTGCAGATATTAAGTCTTTCAGGTGATTGAATTGACAACTCGGTTTCTAATACTCGAGAATATTCTTTGGCTCCCCTTGTGTCGAATCAATAAATTTGGTTTTAAGACTCTACCCTCGAAAACTGTTGCGATCCCCTATACTTGTGGATTATCAAGACCTTTTTCTGGCCCCATCGCTGGGGAGCATAGCTCTATTCTCTGATTCACTTGGGATTTATATCTGTTGATCACTATGAAGAATCTGAAAGATCCAAGAACCAAGATTTTCCCTCTAAGACGAGGGGAGGTAAGGAACTGCCATCTAGCTCTGCACATGATTCACCTTCTGTTTTGAGTAAGCTTGCGACACCTACACCTGCTATTGATTCTGATATGTCGCAAGTAATTGATGATGCTACTTCTGCTATGGATGATGCTTATGATGCTAGTACTTTGGTTGATAATACTGTGTCACTGGGTGAATTTCTTGATGAACAACTTGCTAGAGTTAATGCTGAAACTAATGAGTATGATTCTCCTCCTAGATATGAAATTGCCTGAAATACCTGAGGGTTATGTCATGGATGAGGAGACAGGTAGGGACTTTCTTGCTTGTAAAGATAGAGATGATCTTAAGAAATTGCTAGCCAAGTTGAAAGAAAAATCCTTGAATGCTAGAATGAAATATAATCCTAAGTTTGCTACTTCACTTATCTTTGTTACTGATAAGGATTATGAATTCTCTGTTGATCCCGAGTTAATTACTTTGGTTGAATCTGATCATTTCCATGCTTATGAATCTGAAACTGTTGTGGCACATCTCACTAAATTAAATGATATAGCCACCCTGTTTGCGCATGAGGAAAAAATTCGCTATTACTATAAAGTTGTTTCATTTCTCATTAAAGGGTGATGCTAAGATATGGTTTAATTCTCTTACTCCTGGTTGTGTGCGTAGTCCCCAGGATATGATATATTACTTCTCTGGAAAATATTTTCCTGCTCATAAGAAACAAGCTACATTAAAGAAAATATTTAACTTTATCCAAATTGAAGAAGAGAGTCTCCCACAAGCTTGGGGAGGCTTCTCCAATTACTAAATGCTTTGTCTGATCATCCTCTCAAGAAAAACGAAAGACTTGATATATTTTATAATGGACTAACCGATACTTCTAGGGACCACCTAGATAGTTGTGCTCGTTGTGTTTTCAGGGAACGAACTGTTGAACAAGCTGAAGGACTATTTAATAATATATTGAGCAATGATAATGATTGGACTCTTCCTGAACCACCACCTAAGCCAACTCTGAAGAAGAGAGGTATTCTATTTCTCAGTCCTGAAGATATGCAAGAGGCAAAGAAATCTATTAAAAAGGTATTAAAGCTGAAGATGTTAAGAATTTACCACCTATTGAAGAAATGCATGGTCTTGATAACCCGACACAGGTAGTAGAGGTAAATTCTCTCTATAGATTTGATGAAGGTGATATTCCTTACAATAAGTCTGCTAGTCAATGCTTGGATGAATTCGATAACTTTATTGTTAAACAAGAAAATCTCAATGCATATGTTAGTAGACAATTGAAACGTAATACTTATATGCTTGACTGCTTGGGTGATTACATGTGTAGAACTATTAATGATCTCAAGATTATTAGTAAACATGCTACCATGGTAAAAACTCAAGTAGAACAAGTTCTCAAGGCACAAAATGATTTGCTTAATGAGATGAAAAATAAAATGAATGATAATGTTGTTAGAGTTATGACTGGAGGTGGTAAAATGACTCAGGAACCTTTGTATCCCGAGGGCCATCCTAAGAGAATTGAGCAAGATTCTTAGAGAATTAATACAGATGCACCTAGTCCTTCTAGTGGTAAAAAGAAACCTGATAGGACTTTGCATGCTTCTAGTGAACCTACTATAGACACACCTGAGAATCCAAATGATATTTCTATTTCTGATGTTGAAACACAATCTGGTGATGAACATGAACCTATTATTAATGATAATGATGATTTGTGTGTTGATGCTCAACCTAGTAATGATAATGATGTGGAGATAGAACCTTTGTTGATCTTGATAACCCACAACCTAAGAATAAAAGATATGATAAAAGAGACTTTGTTGCTAGAAAACATGGTAAAGAATGAGAACCATGGGTTCAGAAACCCATGCCATTTCCTCCTAAACCATCCAAGAAAAGGGATGATGAGGATTTTGAGCGCTTTGTTGAAATGCTTAGACCTGTCTTTTTGCATATGTGTTTGACTGATATTCTGAAAATGTCTCCTTATGCTAAGTATATGAAAGATATTGTTACTAATAAAATAAAGATACCGGAAGCTCAAATTTCCACCATGCTTGCTAATTATACATTTAAGGGTGGAATACCAAAGAAACTAGGAGATCCAGCAATACCAACTATGCCATGCTCCATTAAAAGAAACTATCTTAAAACTGCTTTAGGTGATCTTGAAGCCGGTGTTAGTGTTATGCCTTTCTCTTTATATCGTAGACTTGATTTGAATAAGTTGACACCAACCGGATCCTCTTTGCAAATGGCCGATAAATCAACTGCTATACCCATCGGTGTTTGTGAGTATGTACTTGTCGTAGTTGCAAACAGTACTATTTTAACGGATTTGTTATTCTTGATATTCCCAAGGACGACAGTATGTCAATCATCATTGGGAGACCATTTTTAAATACTGCAGGGGCTGTTATTGATTGCAACAAGGGCAATGTCACTTTTCATGTTAATGGTAATGAGCATACAGTACACTTTCCAACGAAACAACCTCAAGTGAATAGTATCAACTCTATTGGAGAAATTCCAACAATTGCTATTGGAGGTTTTAAATTTCCTATTCCTACTATCAAAAAGAAATATGATATTCTTATTGTTGGGGACATGCATATTCCCGTTGAGGTAACATAGTGTTGTTCGAAAATTGTCCAGTTTCATGTTAGTCGGAAGAAGTTTGTTAATAAGACTTAATCAACCTTATTAATGGATTCCTTTTGACGGGCATGAGATGGATGAATTTAGTGAACACAACTCTCTGTACCCATCCTTTACTTTCTGTTATTTAGAGTAAATAAAGTAAAAATGTTATTATTTTTCTGTTTTTCTGAATTATTCGTGCAATAAAAAATGACCAGAAAATAAAAGTTCTCCAAATGCCCTGAAAATTTAGTATGTTTTTTTTCCAAAATATTTAAGAATTTTTGGCACCGAGCACACATCAGGTGGGGTGCACCAGTGGGCCACAAGCACACAGGGCGTGCCCACCCCCTTAGGCATGCCTACAAGGCTTGTGGGTCCCACATGGGCCCGTCTCACTTATGCCAGCACCGATTCACTTCATCTTCCTCCAGAAAAAATTCTACCATTGCTCAAACCCGTGTTCTAGCTCATTTTGCTTCCATTTTTGATCTCCTTGCTCACAGCTCCATTTGCAAAACTGTTTCAGGGGATTGCTCTTCGGTATGTGACTCCTCCAATGGTCCAATTAGTTTTCGTTCTAGTGCTTTATATATTGCAAATTTTTGCTGCTGTGGTGACCATGTTCTTGAGCTTGCATGTCAAATTTATATGGTTCAAAGTAGTTTGTTGCATCATATAGCCTCTAGACACTTGTGGGAGTAGTTGCTATTAGTTTTGTTGAGTTTTGTTCACTTTTATTTTGAGTCACTAAAAAATTCAGGAATTTTCAAAGAAAAAGAAAATGTTGAGGAAAGTGTTCCAAGGTGGTTCCTTAAAGAAGAAGGCCCCAAGGCTCGCAATACGCGAGCCGGATCTCGAACCACCGAGGGATGCCCAAGTACAACCTTGCGAATGGCCATCAAATACCTTCATGACTCATGAAGGTTTCAAGGAAGAATTTGATATGTATGTACACAACGCCGGCCTGACAGACTTCGTTTCAGATAAGTGTTTTCAATACTACAACCTCATTGATTCCTCTATGCGGAGATTTAAGTATTCAGTCCATCGCAACACGCATTCTGTTCTATTTAACCTTTATGATAAATCATTCACCATGGACCTAGAATATTTTAATGATGCATGCAAAATTCCACACTGGGGTACTTGTACTGAACCTCGCAAATCTGATGGCATTGGATTTCTTTCTAGCATTACTGTAGGTGAAACTAGGACCATAACACAAGCCACTATAGAACGTTGTAATGAGTGAAAAACAATTTAACTTGGTGGCTATTATTGCGCTTAGATTACATAACAATGCTAAAGATGGGGATTTCTTTGGTGGAACTTATGCCACCCGCTTAGCTAATTATCTTGGTGTCCCCGTAAGAGAAAATGATACTCTGTTACCCCTTGCTTTCCTTGATTATAATGCTATGGTACATTACCAGTTTCTTGAGAGGAACTAATAGTCCCTCAGGTACCAACTAATCTTTGACAGGGAGCATGTCTTCCATATTACTCTTCCTGCTCCAGCTGCCTTCTTTGACTTTCAGAAAAGACGAAGATACTTCATAACTAGAGAGGAGGCGCACGAGTACGAGAGAGCAGAGGAGGCCGCTCGTCTCCATGAGGCAGCCCTTCAAGCGGTAGCGGCCGCAGCGCAGTACAATCCCAACTAAAATTTTGGATATCCACCAGGCCAGTCGTGGCCTTAGACCAACTTAGGCTAAAAGCCTAAGCTTGGGAGAGTACGTATTTCTCACCGATATTACATTCATGTTCACACACTCATTTCAGTTGTCGGTGTTCATACTTTTTCATTGTATTATCCATGTTAGTTTATTTTTTCTTGCTTTCTTCTTGTGTGTTTGAAAAACTTTGAGAAAATCCAAAAAATAGTTCTACCTTCTTTTTATTTTTTTTCTTTCTAGTTTATTTAGTTTTAGTATTAAAAGAAAACCCAAAAAGATTTCTCGTTCTTCTTTTGCTTGTTGGGAGCTTTCCCGTGTAAATAGTTTTTCTCGTTCTTGTTTTACTTTCTTCTAGAAAAAACAAAAAGTCCAAAAACATTTCAGTGTGTTTCTTTGAAATTATTTTCTTTTATCCAAAAAACAGAGAGTTCTTGGTTGTTATGTTGAGAATGAAAGCATACCGCTCAAAATTATATTCATCTCTGTTTTTAAAGCTCCGAGCTCTAGCACCTCTGCAAATCCCTGCTTCCCTCTGCGAAGGGCCTATCTATTTACTTTTATTGTTGAGTCATCATCCTATTATAAAAATCACCAGTTAGAGAGCACCATTGCCATTTATGTGCTTTGCTATTAATTGATGTTGAGTATGAGTGTACTAGATCTCTTTTGCCATGAATTAAAATGTCTAGTCAGTCCTTGGTCTTCAGAGGTGCTGCGCATTTATGTTTTGCGGTCTCGGAATGGGCTAGCGAGATACCATTATATCTTATTGTATCATGATTGTTTTGGAAAAAGTGTTGTCATCCGAGATTTATTATTATTGCTCGCTAGTTGATTATGCCATTAATATGAGTAAATGTGAGACCTAAATGCTATTGTGGATATGGTTAATTCATACTCTTTGTTGAAAACCTAAACATCAGTTAGACATATATACAACAACAAGATCTAACAGAGTTTGAAAAGTTTTTCTTTGTCACTTTCAGTTTGTCAACTAAATTGCTTGAGGACAAGCAATGGGTTAAGCTTGGCAGGGTTGATACGCCTCAATCGTGTCTACTTTTCCAAACTCTTTTGCCCATGTTTTGGACTCTAATTTGCATGATTTGAATGGAACTAACCCGGACTGATGCTGCTTTCAGCAGAATTGCCATGGTGTTATTTTTGTGCAGAAATAAAAGTTCTCAGATTGACCTAAAAATTTACGGAGAATATTTTTAGAATATATAAAAAATATTGGAGCAAGAAGTTTCTAGAGGGGGGCACCCAGAGGCCACAAGCCCTGGGGGCACGCCCACCCCCTAGGGCGCTCCCTGCAGGCTTGTAGGCCCTCTGGAGCCCCTCCGACCTCAACTCGAACTCCATATAACCCTATTCGGGGCGAAAAAAATCAGAGAGAAGAGTTCATCACGTTTTACGATATGAAGCCACAGCCACCTCCTAATCTTCATCGGCAGGGCAGATCTGGAGTCCGTTTTTAGCTCCGGAGAGGAGGATTCATCGCCATCATCATCACCAACCTTCCTCGATCACCAATTTAATGATGCTCACCGCCGTGCGTGAGTAATTCCATCGTAGGCTTGCTAGACAGTGATGGGTTGGATGAGATTAATCATATAATCCAGTTAGTTTTGTTAGGGTTTGATCCCTATCCATTATGTTCTGAGATTGATGTTTCTATGATTTTGCTATGCTTAATGCTCATCACTAGGGCCCGAGTTCCATGATTTCAGATCTGAACCTATTATGTTTTCATGAATATATTTGTGTTCTTGATCCTATCTTGCAAGTTGTAGACACCTATTACGTGTTATGATTCGCATACCCCAAGGTGACAATAATTAGTATTCTTTCCGGTGATTACCGTAGTTTGACGAGTTCATGTATTCACTAGGTGCTAATGCTTTGGTCCAGTTCTTTATTAAAAGGAGGCCTTAGTATCCCTTAGTTTCCATTAGGGCCCCACTGCCACGAGAGGGTAGGACAAAAGATGTCATGCAAGTTCTTTTCCATAAGCACGTATGACTATATAAGGAATAGATGCCTACATTATATTGATGAATTGGAGCTAGTTCTGTATCACCCTATGTTATAATTGTTGCATGACGAATGTCATCCAACATAATTATCATTGCCGGTCCATTGCCTACGAGCTTTTCACATATTGATCTTTGCTTAGTTACTTTGTCGTTGCCATTTTTCAATCACTACAAAACTGCTACTGTTACTTTTGCCATCGTTACCGCTACTTCCATACTACTTTGCTACTAAAAACTTTATTGCAGATATTAAGTCTTCCTGGTGTGGTTGAATTGACAACTTAGCTGCTAATACTCAAGAATATTCTTTGGCTCCCCTTGTGTCGAATCAATAAATTTGGGTTGAATACTCTATCCTCAAAAACTGTTGTGACCCCCTATACTTGTGGGTTATCAAGACCCGGCCCGACCCTATCGTTCCTGCATCTCTGATGCCGTAACCGGCGTCATCTTCGTCGCCAACCAAACGCATGTCGGCGCCACGCTCTGCACTCGTATGCATTGACTGCATTGCACATAGGTAGCGCTAGCTGCCGGCACCCATGGAGCAACGACGTTGAGTTTTTTAATACTTACAAATCTCTTTGTCATCAGACTAAAAATAGTAGGCAAAGAGTTGTCGTTAAATGGACACTCCATGAAGATGCTTTAGTTTGCCATCGGTCATGGTTTAACTGACGCCAGAGAGGTTTGGCTGACGGCAAAGGCTTTGCCTTCTGCACAATGTAAAGCCTTTGGCAAAGTAGCTCTTTGTCGATTTATTCTTCGCCAACTTTGTTTGCCATTGGCAAGCGGATGGCAAATTCTTTGTCGTCTGCTTGATGATAAATTTCCTGATTCCCGTAGTGAAGACATCCTATTTATGTTTTCATTTTTCCTCCGTCCCATTCTCGCATACGATGATCATAGCACTTACAGAACCATAACATGGTTGAATCTGGTCAATTATAAGTCGTCTCTCTATCGGCATAAGATGAGATTTTTTTTCTCTTGTTAGGTTTTGCCCGGGCGTGCATGCGTGGTTATCGATGGTTGCTTTCGTCTCTAATTTTTTTTGTCGAGGGGTTCATTTGCAATCCAGATTGGCATTGGTACAAAAGAAAGACGGATCATGCGCTGTCGGTAAAGGTAACACTCTAAATAGCATCTTAAAAATGGTTAAGAGGTAAAATAACATCATATTCGGATTCTATACAGTTTTCTAATCAAAATCAATATAACATGTTAAAATTGAAGTTATGTTTTAAAAGATATGGATATTTCAAAAATGCATTTCTTCTATGTGGACTATAGGTTAATTACCATAAAAGACATGGTGTTTTCTGTAAAAACGCAGAAGCGATTCGTTTTGTCACTCCATAGTAAGCTGCTGGTTAATCACCTGAAAGTGTAGGGGGTTTGTGTAAAATCAGAAAAATGTATCATTTTGTCCCTTAAAGTAGGACTATGGGTTAATTCTTCAAACCGTAAGGGTTTTCTATAAAAAGGCATGGCGGACGGGCAGAAACACCACTCACTTTATTAGTAGGTAATAGATATAGATATAGATTTTTTTGTGATAAATCCCCAGATCTATATTGAAGGATCAAATAGCCATACAAACACCCCAAAGAAACCACAAAATACATCCAGGACCCTGGAGAATCTAGCTACCACATGTCCCAGTGTGAGTCGAGGGCGCGCAGCCGCCGCCGCCGCTTCACCCGAAGCCGACCAGACCTTGAATCTCATGGCATCTACACGGACGGGAAGTCTCCGATCTTCAGTCCAGAAGGACCGGCACACCAGGAACGAGGCCACAGCCAAAGGAATCCTGCAAAGAACTAGGAGGCAGAAACCATCGTCGGCGTCTAGAACGACCTCCAGCAGCCAAGGACCGACCCCACCTCCATCCAGATGAAAGAGGGGGACACCATACTCACGAGCTCCCCAGTGAGATCTCCACTGGCCAGATAACGCTGGACGGAAAGGAAACTGGAGGACCAAGCGACCGCACTATGCCATCCCCTCCGCTGGATGACGTAGGTGATCAGGCATAAACACAACGCCGCCCCCATCCCAGCGCCGCCGAAGAGAACGTCGGGGAGGAGGGAGGGGCGGATCCATTAATCGAGGGTAGTGCCGAATCCTCCTTCACAACGACACCACCGGAGACTAAAACTACCCTATCTACACGCCGGGGCCCGAGGATCGAGACACAATGGCATGGCAGCAAGGAGAGGGGCGAAGTTCCAAATCCAAAAAGAAAGAAGCGGGGAAGATGGGGGAGAGGGACAAAACGAGGTGGGCGGGGCCGGCTTCGTACTAGATTATTTGAGCTGGCTGCGTCAGCCATTTGCAAGTAGAGGTAGGAGTAGTACTCCCTCCGTTTCTTTTTAGTCTGCATATAAGGTTTGGTCAAAGTCAAGCTTTGTAAAGTTTGACTAATTTTTCATTAAAAAATATAAACATTGACAATATGAAATCAACATTATCAGATGCACCACGAAATGTATTTTCATACTATATAGTTTTAATATTGTAAATGTTCATATTTTTATATATAAATTTGGTCAAACTTTGTGTAGTTTGACTTTGACCAAATCTTATATGCGGAGTAAAAAGAAACGGAGGGAGTACAACCAAGGAAAGGAAATTACGTACGTACCCACACACACTTTTCGCGTCTCCTTGCCCGCGAAGCAAGCCGTGGCCTCGCCGGTGCAATCACGACAGCCGGCCGGTCGCCGCAGCGCACGTACGTCGACGAGGACGGACGGGCCGGAGAGGGGGCAGGAGGAAACACGACAGCCACGTCCTGGGGCCCGCGCGACAGGTGGGTGGGTCTCTGGCTAGCTTAGCTCGAAGAATAAGTAATCCCGTTCCCAGGGTACGTACCCTCTGTCTCGCTGGCTGTCAGGTGGGACCGGGCCGGCCACAAGCAACAGGCTGTCCGAATCCGACGTGGCCTAGCTACCCTCGTGCTCATGGTCGTGCCGGGTCCGAGGGCATTCTTGTCCTTCCGTCTAGAGGGCCTTTGACTTCATGGCTTCCCAGCCAGGTTTTATCAACGCAATTGGGCGGTATTGAAAACTGAAATTATTGCAGATGTTTTGAGTTTTTTGTGACCGGAATAATGCCTGATTGGGCTAATGATGCAATTATTGTTCTAATTCCAAAGGTTCCTCGCCCAAAGAAATTGAAAGATTTTAGACCAATAAGTATGTGTAATGTTGTTTATAAAATCGTCTCTAAGTGCTTGGTTAACCGTTTGCGGCCACTGTTAACGAAACTTATCTCGAAAAACCAGAGTGCTTTCATTCCAGGGAGGCTTATTTCGTATAATTCTATAATTGCCTTTGAGTCTTCATTACATATAATCTGTGAAGCACAACTCTCCAGCGGCATGTGCATATGAGCTAGACCTCTCAAAGGCATATGATCGTGTGGATTGGGACACCTTGGAGCAGGCTCTAATTAAATGGGGCTTTTCTATGGAGTGGATTTCTTGGATCATGTCTTATGTCAGATCGGTTAAATATTCAGTGAAGTTCAATGGAAAATTACTTGGGCCATTTACCCCATCTAGGGGCCTACGCCAAGGTGATCCACTATCGCCTTTTTTATTCCTCTTTGTAGCTGATGCACTGTCTTCTCCCATTACTAAGTCAGTTGCTGAGGAGGGATTGCGAGGAATTACTGTATGCCGGGGGGCTCTTGTGATATCTCATCTTTTGTTTGCGGATGGTATGATGTTGTTATTTGAGGCTTCAGGCTAACAGACAAATATTGTTAAGGTTTGTTGAACACTTACACTTCAGCGACGGGTCATTTAGTTAACCCAGCAGAGTGTTCCACCTTTTTTTGGACAATTGCCTTGATGAAGTGGTGGATGAAGTGAAAAGTACCTTAGAGATTTCACATCAAATTTTTGAACCAAAGTACTTGGTGTTGTCGGTTCCTGAAGGAAGAATTCATAAAGGACAGTTTGAGACACTACAACAAAGACTCAGCAAAAGGCTTGTAGATTAGAGTGAGCAGTATTTATCCTCAGGTAATAAAGAAATTCTGATAAAGTTTGTCGCGCAGGCAATACCCACATATGTCATGAGTTTTTTCAGATTACCAGCTTCTGTTTTGTGATGACTTAACATGTATGATGAGACAGTATTGGTGGGCTGTGAAGAATGGGAAGAAAAAGATGGCTTGGCTCAGTTGGGAATAGATGAAGTTACCCAAAGCAATGGGCGGTATGGGGTTTAGGGACATGAGAGCTTTTAACCAGACCCTGTTAGCTAAACAGGCCTGGCGTCTGTTGGATACCCTGATAGCCTCTATGCCCGTCTACTGAAACCAAAGTATTACCCAAACGGGAATTTATTGGACACTATTTTTCATCTAGCTTGTCGATTGTATGGAAAGGAATTGTGCATGGGCTTGGTCTTCTAAAATAAGGTATTATATGGTGGGTCGGAGATGGCTCCTTAATTAAAACATGGCGGGATCCATGGATACCGCGTGATCATAATCTCCGGCCTATCACGCCGAAGCAAAATTGCAGATATGATTGGGTTGCAGATTTCTTGGATGAGCATGGAGCTTGGAGCGTGCAGAGGCGGAGAGAGCACTTCTGGGAATTGGATGTTCATGAAATTGCAAAAATTCCAACTTCTCCTAGAAGGGGACATGGTTTTATTGCGTGGTTCCGAGAAAAGAACAGGCTATTCTCAGTAAGAAGTGTGTATCGGCTAGCAACTAGAGAACAAAATATGATGGCCGCGAAGGGTTCTTCAAGCTCGCACCCGACCGGAGAAAGACCGATATGTATTTGGGGATCTAAAGTTCCTTTAAAGATGCGTATTTTGGCTTGGAAAGTGGCTCCTGGTGCGTTGGCGACAAATGTGTGCAAAAAAGTTTAGACATATTTAAAAAAGAGAGGCATGACCGTTATGTGGAAAGGAGAGGGAGAGCAGTTTTCATGCACTGATCACATGCGATCATGCGCGCCTGCTTTGGGAGCGCATGCGTCAGGTCTGGTTGCTACCTTACCGAGAGTCTCTCGTTGATACAGGCTCGGACTGGCTTCTAAATGTACTGGCCAACTATCAAGAGGATATGCGCGATCGCATCATCATGTTGATTTGGAGGATATGGTCATTCGGTCAGAGTTAGCACATGGGAAGGATGTACCATCTCCTAATGTCTCGGCTGATTTTCTCCAAAGTTACTTGAGGTCACTTGATTTATCAAGGAGGTATAGTACAGAGGCTATCATTAAGGGGGGAGATGTCTTTGAATGAGGAAGGTCCAATAATATATGAGAGTGTGGTAACCTTGGCTTTGCCATGGCCACCACCACCGGCGAGCAGGGACACCTTATCCATAGATGGGGCATTCTCCGTGGCGGGTGGAACAGCGGCGACCGGCATGGTTCTGTGGTGGCATGATGGAAGCGTCATTTTTACTGCATACCGATGTTTATCTAACTGTAACGATGCACTTGAAGCAGAATTGCATGCTATCATGCAAGGTATGGCATTGGCGGTCCAACACTGCAATGATCCTATTATAGTCCTATCAGACTCTTCAGAGGCATTGACGGAGATGACCGAAGATAATTAAACCCGGTCAGCATATGGGCATTTGGCGGCTGAGACCAATCATCTTATGGTAGATCCAGAGATTATTCCTATGAAAATTAAGTGTGACCAAAATAGGGTAGCAGATGGATTGGCATTGTATAGTCGTGCTGAGAGTACTCCTGTTGTATGGCTAGGTAGAGGTCCACCGTGTGTGGGGGAACTTGTGCCTCTTGATTGTAACCCTATTCATATAGAATAAAACTCTTTTACCCTCGCAAAAAAAAAACCCGGCCTCTACGTCGAGCGATGCACACAGCCATGACTTTTATTAGTAGTTATAAACATATTTTATATAGATATAGGTGTTTATTATATATGCATGGCTTGTGAAATCTTTCACCTCTTTGGAAACGGAAGCCCTGAGGTCTTAATAATGTAACTAGAAGGGTTGGACACGCTTTCCTGCGCCGTTGGTGTTGTTGGGTTTCTTAAAATGAATTACTCACTCTTTTCCAAAATATAAGGTGTATTACTTTTTTGAAAAGTCAAACCTTTGATCAATTTTAAGAAATATATCAAATTGGTATGATTAGATTCATCATCAAATGAATTTTCATACTTCTTTTGTTCAATATTGTGGGTCGCGATATTTTTTCTCTGAACTTGATCAAAGTTAAAGAACTTTGAGTTGCCAAAAACTAATACCCCTTATATTCTGGAATGATAGAACATTTAGTTTAGCGGGTGGAGGAGATGGAGTGTGTTCTATTTTTTATTTATAATGCGGTGATTTGATGGGCCTTTCGTGGTGTGGTTTTGGGTTATCTGCTAACCAACATATATATGTGGGGATATTTTGGCATAAGTGGCTGCATGTATTATATTGATGCTACAGTGGCACTTCTTTTTCTGGGTGTTGGAAGGGCATGCGGGATTGATATATTTTTATAGGCCGGTTGCTCCTGACTGATTTGAAAAATCTTAGCCCAGTCAAAATCGTAAACCAAATTTAAAACTAAATACCTCAATTGAATGAAAACACTGTAAAATTAGAAAACATATAACATTAAAAAAATTGAATGGGAGAGCTCCTTGAGAAATCGTTGACCCAGTCAAAATTGGATGACCCAATTCTAAATTGAAGACCTCAATTTTTTGTGAGGACTTAAAAATTAAGAAGCATAGTGTATGGTATAATAGAATTAAATGAGAGAGTTTTGAGAAATTGTTGACCCGGTCAAAATCGGGTGGCCCAATTTCAATTGAAGATCTCAATTGAATGTGAGCTTTTTAAAATTAGGGAGCATAGTGTTATAGGGCGTTGCGACAATCTGTAGTGTGCGTCAGCGATCGATTAGCATAATTTAATTGCTATGTCTCGAGCAATATCATTCCCTTTTCTTTGTGTAAAATCGGATAATATCATTCAAGGGAACCTAGTTAGCCGGTGTAAACTGCGAATAATATCAAGAGGACTTAATTAGCCATACATGTAGTGGTGGTAGTCCATATGTTTGGTGCAGCGAAAAGAAGTTTAATACGGGAGGGACATCATGCTTATTTTCAACGGGCCTTTTATAATCGATCGGTCAGCTTGATGCTCATGCAAGTGCTCCTGTGGCCCCGTCACAAATGCATCGACGACCGGCCATACGTATATATGATAGTATATAGGTCCCATCTCACATGCATGGTCACCAAGCAAGCATGGGTCTCTCTCTCTCTCTCTCTCTCTCTCTCTCTCTCTCTCTCTCTCTCTCTCTCTCTCTCTCTCTCTCTCTCTCTCTCTCTCTCTCTCTCTGCGTGGTGAAACGAGGTATCTCATTCGCCATCGTGCATGTGGAGTGGGGAGATGAGATCATGTATGTGCAAGTGCAATCAATCGATCCTTTTTGTCAGTCAATCAGCACCGCTGGTGAGTTGAGTTGAGTTGAGCATCTACCCGTGATGCCGACGAGTAGGTAGATGTACCGTCAATTAGTCCGGCCAAATTGGCAGTATTTTTTTTCAATTTTCCTTCGTCGATCAAGCCTGAAGCTGAAAATGCAACAAATGATGATCTCGACGAGCTGAGCTGATCGACGAACAAACAGTCCGTGGACACGGAATTCCGAATCCAAAAAGAATGGAAACGGGAAGCATCTCGGGGAGCGGGCCCGGAGACGAGGTGGGCGTGCGGGGCCCGCCCCCATAGATTGATTATTCGAGCTGAGCTGCGTCAGCCGTTTGCAAGAAGAAATCACTTTTCACGCCTCCTTGCTCGCGAAGCAACCTGCGCCGTCGCCGGTGCAATCACGGCAGCCGGCCGGTCGCCGCAGCGCACGTCGACGAGGACGGGCGGGCCGGAGGGGCAGGAGGAAACACGACAGCCACGTCCCGGGGCCCGCGAGACAGTGAGAAGGACAGGTGGGTCTCTGGCTAGCTTATATAGCTCGAAGGAGAAGTGATCCCAGGGTGGCTGTCTGGTGGGACCGGGCCCGCCACAAGCTGCTACAACTGTGCCAGGCTGTGCGAATCCGACGTGGCCTGGCCAAGCCACCTCGTGCGCGTGCGTGCCCGTGCCGGGTCCGGGGGCATTCTCGTCCTTCCGTCCAGATGGGTGGCCTTTGACTCCATGGCAGCCACTCCCTGTGACGCCGTTAACTTACGCTCACGGGCCGGCCTCCTTTTCGTGGACCGGACCGACTTTCCCGGGCTGGATCATGGGCGCCACGAAAAGATTTGCCTTAGATTTTCATCCATCAGGGCATCTGTGTGTCTGAATACCTGCCTTTTCTTCTTTCTTTCGGCGACCTGGTGACAGATGCTGCTGCCTGCTGGGACGGGAATCGCTGCAGACCAAAGCTGGCCACTCCTTTTTCCATGGCTCAAACATCTGGTGCTTATGCTGTCTTCAAATTTATTGGTGGAAAACCACGCAACATGATACTAATACGGAGCATACATACATTGGTTACTTCTCCCTCTATGTTAACACCTGCAAATGTATGCTTGCGTTAATGGAAATGTTCGCAAAAAATATTGTCACGTGAAGAAAGTAATAGCTGAAACTCTTCATCGGATATAGAGGAAAAGAAAAATGCCATTTGTAGCTTGAGCTCCGCGTCTGGTAACACCAGTTAGGGCGCGGATGGTTAGACCCTCCTTGCCCACAACAAGTCTCCTCCACCGGTGATGCTCGTGCTCCGGCGCCTAGCTAGCTGGTTTTGTCTCCACTTCCCTTGTTGTTTTCTTTTTTTTGTAAGAGGAAAACGGCTCCGGCCCTGGCTCCATTATATAACACCAAGACCAAATTATTCAATACAAGGGTTTTTGAAAGGAGTGAGCTCACGGAGGGAAACAAAAGGGGTTGCCTGAGCGAAAGAGAAAGATGGCTAGGTTGTACTCCCTCCGTAAACTAATATAAGAGCGTTTAGAATACTAAAGTAGTGATCTAAACGCTCTTACATTAGTTTACAGAGGGAGTACCAGTTAAAAGAGAAAAACACATACGAGAAAAGGATCTTGCGTACAAACATCACTCCTCGTCTGAAAGTCGGAAGATCCGCACTACAAGGTCTCGGGGAGGGATGCAGGAGACCATCACCAGCATTAGGCTTCAAAGACCATCTGCTCCACGCCCAAGAGAATCAAAGCATTGGGTGAGTGCTAGTCGGTGTGTGGCTACATCTACAATGGTGGATCTTGAGGAAGTTTTTTCACCGAATCCACCAACAAGATTTGGCAAGTCCAAAGCATAGGACCTCCCACAATGATAGTATAAACGCAGTTTTTCACCAGATCTTCTACATACCAGACCAGAAAAATATGGTTGAAACAGATGTCATTTCGAGTTTTCAGAGAGCCCAAATGGCTGCTGCATGCACCATGTTAGCAATAACATTTTTATCACCACCAGTTGGAGATGAAAAAACATACTAGGAGTATCTCCATATCCAGTGAGCCTAGTGATCACTCTCGAAAGTTCAATCGAAGCAACACATTCCGAAAAAAAATGCTTGCAAGATTCAATTTCAGCACAAAATAGACAAGTTAGATCAGGGATGTTGTCTCTTGTGCAGATTATCTTTACTGAGTAATTTGTTGTTAGCAAACAACTAGAGAAATATATGAGCTCTAAGGGGATCTTCAGATGCCACATTGCAGGGTGTTAACCGGCGATACATATGCTCTTGTTAGTGAAACTGTTCACAAAAAACAATTCTCCATTGTATTAATACATACAAAAAGAAATAACATCCTCTAAAAAAAACTAAAATCCACATTGCTGGCTTTATCTCCACTTCCCTTGTTTCATCACCCCGCATGTCGTGGTTTTGGACATTCGCCACGGTTATCGGCCTCGAGCCACATGTGTCAAGTGCTCCTTCTAGGCAGAAGGGCGTCAGTATTACACACCTCACGATCAACTTAGCCCCGCGGTGACGCCACCCAATGTTCTCCCTGCTTTCCCTCGTCCTCCTTCTCCTTCTCCTCGTCCCGATCCCTCCTCCGAATCAAATTCGATGGCGACGGCCGATGTAGCGGCGTCCATCCGTTTTAATTTCCCATTAGAATTCCCAGTAAATAAATAAATGGTTGAAAAAGAAACGAAGAATCATGAATCAATCAAGAAAACAAAAAGCAGAATGGCGCGTGGCAACGGAACGGAACGGCGTTGGGACATCAACGGCGAAGGAAATAAAGGAAGCGTCCCCGCCACGCTGCGGGTCTGACAGCCCGGCCCCACCCCACGCGCTTCCCCCGCCGCTGGGGTGGAAATATTCCCATTCCCCGTTCCACTCGGCCCGGTCCGGTCGCCGCCGGTTAAAACGCCACCACCCACCACCAATCATCCCCAACCTCCTCCCCTCCCCCACCCCCCCACCCCCCCGCGCCGCCCTCCCTCCCTCCCTGCTCCGATCCACCGCCCAGCCCCAGCTCCAGCTCCTTCTTATCCAGCTCAGTCGGATCTGGTCCTGCACGAAAGCCGGAGCCTTTTTTGCCCCATGGATCGGTGGGCGGCCACGGCTGCCGGCCCGGCGGCGGCAGGGACGCCGTCCTACTGGTGCTACAGCTGCGAGCGGTTCGTGCGCACGGCGGGGGACGCCGGCCTGGTCTGCCCCGGCTGCGACGGCGGCTTCCTGGAGCAGATGGACGCGCCGCCGCCGCGCAGGGCCGTCGCGCCCTCCGCCTTCCTCCGCCGCCGCGCCGCGGAGGCGCCCACCGAGGTCCGGCCCCGCCGCGGCAGGCGTGGCGGCGCCTCGGGCGACCGCTCGGGCTCCCCGTACAACCCGGTCATCGTGCTCCGGCGCTCCGCCGCGCCGCCCGGCGACGAGGCCCCCGGCGCCACCAGCAGCTTCGAGCTCTTCTACGACGACGGCGCCGGATCCGGCCTCCGCCCGCTGCCGGAGAGCATGTCCGACTTCCTCATGGGCTCCGGATTCGAGCGGCTCCTCGAGCAGCTCGCCCAGATCGAGGCCGGCGGCTTCGGCGCCGTCCGCCCCTGCGACAACCCGCCGGCCTCCAAGGCCGCCGTCGAGTCCATGCCCACCGTGGTGGTCGCCGCCTGCCACGTCGGCGCCGACTCCCACTGCGCCGTCTGCAAGGAGGCCTTCGAGCTGGGCGACGAGGCCCGGGAGATGCCCTGCAGCCACATGTACCACCAGGACTGCATCCTGCCGTGGCTCGCGCTGCGCAACTCGTGCCCCGTGTGCCGGCACGAGCTGCCCACGGATGTGGCGCGGCCTGCTCCGGCGAGCGACCTGGGCGCCGCCGACGACCAGGGCAGCAACACCGGGGCTGAGGCTGGCAGCGAGGAGGAGACGACGGTGGGGTTGACGATTTGGCGGCTCCCTGGAGGAGGCTTTGCTGTCGGGAGGTTTGCTGGTGGCCGGAGGGCCGGCGAGAGGGAGCTCCCAGTTGTCTACACCGAGGTGGACGGTGGTTTCAACAATGGCGGTGCACCGAGGAGGATCTCATGGTCATCGAGAGGGAGCCGATCGTCGCAGAGGGGAGTTATTAGACGCATGTTCGACAACATGTTTGCTTGCTTTGGGCACACCCATTCGACCAATGTGACTCGAGCCTCATCCTCGAGGTCGGAGTGGAGCTCGGTTTTCACCCGTGGTCTGAGGAGCCGCAGCACAAGCTGGAGATCCCAAGATAGCCACGCCGATGCGATCGCCAGGTGATGACTGCATCACGCATTGGGGAATATTAGATGTTGGAGAGCCGCAGATGTTTGCTTCCGTTTGATGTTTTCTATATATATATAAGTCAGTTGAGAGATAAAGAGGAGTTTTAGAGTGCAAATTGCATGCTGTTTTGTACATAGACGAGCAGAACTAGAGATGTTGCAATGGAAATGTCCTCCAGTTTGCGTATTCAAGATGGCCTTCCTGTTGCATTTTGGAGTATCATTCAGCAAGACAAGCCTTGTTACTGATAGATGCAAGCATCTGGACAGTGAGCGCTTAAGTTGCTGGCAGCACTCAATTGTTTCTCCGAATTCCATGTCGCTCAATGCGACGGGGGTTCGTCCTTTGTAACCATGATGACTTGTTGGAAGGTTTAGACCGTAGCAAAGATTCAATAAAGCATCAGTCAAGATATTTTCTGCTCTTCAATTGGATATATAGTTGTACGGATCAAGGTCACCCTTTCATCCTTGTTTTCTTGCTTTCTTCACTTCACCAGGCATACTGTCTTTTTCAGCAAAGGCAGCTCAGTTGACTGTTTTCTTGTGCTCTGTTACTATTGTCATCATCTTTACGTTCTTGTCAGGCTTTCCAATCCAAAAAAGGAAAAAATGATCACCATTTGTGAAATATCTTCATCAAATCTGTTGTTCCAGAAAAGAAAGATCCAAGAACCTTTCTGGTTTATGTGAAGCAGAGCTGTGCAACACTCATCATATTATGATATATAAATTGTTTTCAGCACCTCAATTATTTCTTCAGGGCTCGTTGATTGTACCCACGACCTGTTAGAAGGAGGTTTGTAGATGCTGCAGCAGAGCTTCAACAAAACATCATTCAAGATATTTTCTGCTTCAGCCTACGGTTTTTTTTTTCCAGCTCTTCAGTTGGATATGATTGTATTGATCAAGGTCACCTTCTCATCCTTGTTTTCTTGCTTTCTTCACCAGGGACAGGATGTCATATCTTTTGTCTTATTCAACAAAGCCAACAAGCTGACTGTTTTTTTATGCTCTCTTACTATTTTGCACCATCCTTACATTCCTGTCATAGTTTCCAAAAAATAAATAAATTGATCTCCATTTGTGAAATATCTTCATCTAATCTGCTGGCATGTCTCCCGGAAGAGAAAGATCCAAAGTACACTTTTGTTTTATGAGAAGCAGAGCTGCACAACACTAATCACATTAGGGTATATAAATTCATTCCAGTTCTGTGTGATAGAAAGTCTGCATAACTACAATTCCATTCTGGTATCCAATGTTTTGCAATCAAAGTTGTTATTCTAGAAACGGTCCATGTAGCTGCTGCAGTGTCTTGTGTTTCCCTGATTGCCAATGACTCTGGTCCTGTCCTAGTCCTGGCATTTTTTTTTTAATTTTTTTGCTCTGGTTGCTGAGCTGCAATTGCAGAGTTCTGTTGGTGGCTGGTGAAGGAAGATACCAGCCTGTTCTGTCTTTTGTTGCTGGTGCATGTGCTACCACTGTACTACTGCAAGAATTTCTTTTTTATGTGGAGGAAATATCTCATTGTCATTTCAATTGCAGATCATAGTTGTAGCCTGTCGTCATGCTCTTATTTGTTCCAAGAAATGTTCATGTTCTCTGAAACAATCCGAGGCTGAATTAGTAAAGGACATAGATCTGCAAAATATTGACTAAGTTGTGTTGAGGTTATATGCTACTTTTTCTAGGTCAAGTTAATTTTCTTACTGTGACCCCTGATTTTTCTTCCCTTACTGTGACTGGATGATGGGCTGGGCCTGAATAGAAGCTTTTGTGTGCTCTGTTAGTATTGTTATCATCTTTATGTTCTCGTCAGACTTTCCAAAAATGAAAAAAATGATCACCATTCGTGAAATATCTTCATCAAATCTGTTGTTCCAGAAAAGAAAGATCCAAGAACCTTCTTGTTTTATGTGAAGCAAAGCTCCACAATACTCATCATATTATGATATATAGATTGTTCTAAGCAGTCAATTATTTCTTCAAATAACATCCTGCCTCTGATGTGACGGATGGCTCGTTGATTGTACACACGACCTGTTGGAAGGTTTAGATGCTGCAGCAGAGATTCAACAAAACATCACTCAAGATATTTTCTGCTTCGGCCTACAGTTTTTTCAGCTCTTCAGATGGATATGATTGTATTGATCAAGGTGACCTTCTCATCCTTCTTTTCTTGCTTTCTTCACTAGGGACAGGAGGTTATATTCTTGTCTTGTTCAACAGAGCAACGAGCCGGCTGTATTTTCTATGCTCTCTTACTATTGTCACCATCTTTGCATTACTGTCTTAATTTCAAAAAAAAAAAAATGATCACCATTTGTGAAATATCTTCATCAAATCTGCTGGCATATTTCCCAGAAGGCAAACATCCAAGAAGCAGAGCTGCACAACACTCGTCATATTATGACATATAAATTGTTTTCAGCACCTCAATTATTTCTTCGGGGCTGGTTGATTGTGCCCACGGTCTGTTAGAATGTAGGTGCTGCAGGCTGCAGCAGATATTCAATAACACATCATTCAAGTTATTTTCTGCTTCAGCCTACAGTTTTTTTAAGCTTTTAAGTTAGATATGATTGTACTGATTAAGGTCACATTCTCATTGTTGTTCTTCACCAGGACAGGAGGTTATCTTATTTGTCTTATTCAACAAAGCCAACAAGATGACTGTCTTTTTTTCTGCTCTCTTAAACCATCCTTATATTCCTGTCACAGTTTCCCCCCAGAAAATAATTTCAATCACCATTTGTGAAATATCTTCATCGAATCTGCTGGCATATCTCCCATAAAGGAAAGATCCAAGAACCTTTTTGTTTTATGTGGAGCAGAGCTGCACAACCCTCATCACAATAAGATACATAAATTCATTTCAGCTCTATGTGATAGATAGTCTGCATAACTACAATTCCATTCTGGTATCCAATGTATTCCAATTAAAGGAGTTATTGTATGAACAGCTCATGTAGCTGCTGCAGTGTCTTGTGTTTCCCTGATTGCCAATGATTCAGGTCCTGTCCTAGTCCTGCCTGTTTTTTTTAATTTGCTCTGATTGCTGAGCTGCAGTTGCAGAGTTCTGTTGGTTGTTGGTGAAGGAAGATACCAGTCTGTTCTGTCCTTTGTTGCTGGTGCATGTGCTACCACTGTACTTCTGCAAGAATTTCTTTTTGTATGTGGAGGAAAGATATCATTGTCATTTCAATTGCAGATCATAGTTGTAGATCTTATTTGTTCCAAGAAATGTTCATCTTCTCTGAAACAACCCGAGGCTGAATTAGTAAAGGACCTACATGTGCAATATATTTACTATGTTTTGTTGAGGTTATGTTGCTACTTTTTGTAGGTCAAGTTAATATCTGAATTTTTTTTTTACCGTGAGTTACTTCTATTGCAATATGTTAGCACTCTGAGTGACTGAGGTTAAGGTAAAAGAAAACCAAATATGGGCTGGATGTTGGGCTGGGCCTGAATAGAACCTTTTCTCATTATTATTTCTTCCTCCATACACAGGCGTTTCAGTTCATTTGCATCTTTCTCAAAAAAAAAAAAGTTCAGTTCATTTGCATCTTTGTCTCAAAAAAAAGTTCATTTGCATCTAGAAGAAAAAAAAACTTCATTTCATTTGAATGCTCTGCTAGATTCAAAAATAAAATAAAATTGAATGCTCTGCTTCCCTAACAAAAAATAAAATAAAGTTTAGTGTTGTGCTTGCTTCAGTTCTTTCAGTTAGTTTAAACTTAACAAGGCCTAATTGTTTTGGACTCGGAGAATTTGAAATAATCAAGGCCAACTTTTTATTTTATTGGTTTTTTGAAATTAATAGGCTATCGTGATCCCAGTAATTGCAAACCACGAAGAATCTGATTTTCCTATGTTAGTGTAAAACTTGAGATGTGACAGGCCCCTTTGTGAGCGAACTCCACAGAATAAGTGCCCAAGTTGACGAAATGTTGTAACTAATTATTCATCGCCTCATTTTCCAAATGACCACATATTCACAGAAACAATCCAAACATGTACCAAATGCAATTAAATCAGATAAGTACATATGTCTACAGTGATCCACACGAAACCAAAATGAAATTAACCATACTGTGCATGCATGCGAGCAATCAAATCAAAGCACTTAAACACCCTCCTGATTTAACCGACGGATAAATCAATCCCATATCATGACGACAGACATTACGGCTATGCCGGTGAGCACACTCAGGAACTTGAAGACAGGCTTGTCGAAGTAGTTTGGCTGCTGCGGGCGGTACCCCTTGGCCATGAGGTGGTTGATGGCAATGTAGAGGAAGACCCCCGTGGCGATGCCCATGGAGATGGCATATGTCCAGTCCGAGCCCTCCGCCGTGGCATCAATGGCGATGCCGATGCCCACCCCTACCGGGCTTGACACGGCGAATGCTAGCGAGTAGAGCACCGTCATGAGGAATGGGCGTTTGGGGATCATCCGGAGGAGCGCGATGCCCATGGCCACCGCCGCGAAGATCTTGTGGAGCCCGATCGTCCAAAGGTTCCTCCACGCCTCTCCCTTCGTCGCTGCAAATTAATTGATTTTGATCAAACTTTTGAAACATATGCATTTTCATGGTGAGCGCTTTTTCTGTTAGTTCTGATTTTACAATATAAAATATTCACTCCGTCCCAAAATAAGTGTAGTTGTACAACATAAACTATCCATTCCTTAATGCCTATCAAGCTGCATACGTGGAAAATTATGAAATGGATGTATGGTGTTCACCTGAAACGCCTATGGCGATCCCCTCGAAGATGGAGTGGAAGCAGAGAGCGATGATGAGGAGGATCGCGTCCTCGAAGGACGATGTCGCCGTCATGAGCATAGGGTGCGCGTGCGCCGCCGACGTTGACTCGCCCTCCTCCTCCGCCTCTTTCTGGATGGGTGCCGCCTGGTTGACCCTCTGCCTGTTGGCGACGGCGACGATGACGACGTCGCTGAGCATGGTGAGGAGGAAGCCGGCGCAGGCGAGCATGAAGGAGAAGGGGTAGGGGCTGTCGGTGAGGGCGTGGAAGGTCTCGGTGACATCGGCGAGGTAGTGCATGAGGGCCGTGCCGAGGAAGATGCCGGCGGCGAACTGGGTGCCGAGGAGGAGGAAGGCCTCGTTCCAGCGGTAGAAGTAGGGGGACACGCCGCCCAGGAAGGTGAACACCAGAAGGATCACCAGGCACCACACCTTCACGGCGATGAGGCCCTTCGACCGGAGTGCCCCGCCGGCGACGTCGCCGCTGTGGTGACCACCATGGTGACCGTCCTCCTCCTTGGCATCGTCGTCGTCTCCGTCGTCGGCGGCCCCGCCATGGCCGCTCGCTTGCTGGAAGCTGATAAGCAGCAGCGAGAGCAGGAGCAGGATGCAAACAAGCTTCGACGTCCTCCTCGTCGACCTTGCCATCTTCGCCATGGTGAATCGATGATGATGGTTTCTAATTCTAGGCCAGCGCGTATATATGCAGAGGGGTTTCTACAGGTACATTTGGCCAGTACGTACATACGTAATGTAGTTATCTCCTCAGTTCATCCTGTGTTGAAGCATGATTAATTAGGGAAAAAAACCATTGTTAATTAGTAAGATAACTCCATCTTGTGTTCGTGCGTGCAGTACAGGGCTGACTTTTTTTTTGGTAGTACTACTGCTTCACAGTACAACTCGATCGCGCGTGTGTAGTACAACACCAGCTAGCTAGTCATTGTCAACGCTACACCAAGTTTATTCACATGTTTATTTATAGGAATCGTCTAAGCCTCAGTATGATTGACACTTTTTTATGTCCCAATTAACCAATCCTCCAGAAAATGTAACTTCAGTTTATTCAGTTAGTGAGAAGACCGTAAGTTGCGTTTCCGGAAATCGACTCAGACTTGAGAACATCTCAGTCGACTAAGGATTAGCAAAAAACAGATAAACTTATCAAGCTATATACAGTACCTTGCAACAGACCGACTGTAGAAAGAGCAAAACTCGATGCCGAGACCATACGTGTTAGGTATTTTTCTGTTAAGAAACATCATACATACTAGTTCTGAACCATAATAAGTGTCGAAGTAACCCTAGTTTAAAACTGCCACACTTATTGTGGATGGATGGGAGTAATATTTATATTCAAATAACAATGATGGGACAAAGGATAATGTTGATTAGGGGTGTTTTGGAGGAGAAGATTCCATCCGACCTGATATTAGATTACTTTTTCTTAACACTCGAAGATTAAGACTAGACCATGTTATTTTATTGTGTTCCGAATCCCATACAAGTGTTGTACTACAGATCACTAGTAGAAACTAAAGGGTCGTTACTAATGCCCTGACCCTTTGTCCCGATTCAAACCAGAACCGGGACTAAAGGGTCGTTACTAATGCCCTGACCCTTTGTCCCGGTTCAAACCAGAACCGGGACTAAAGGGTCGTTACTAATGCCCTGACCCTTTGTCCCGGTTCAAACCAGAACCGAGACTAAAGGCCCTCCACGTGGCCGCTGCCTGCAGGTCCACCTTTAGTCCCGGTTGGTAACACCAACCGGTACTAAAGAAAATCTTTTGATTTTTTTTGAATTTCTTTTGAATTTTTTTATTTTCAAATTTCTGAATTATTTTAACCTATAATCTCTAATCACCCCTCGTCACTGCTCAATTTAATCTCTAATCACCCCTCATAATTTCAAATAATCTAACTTCCCGGACAGTCACCCATCCTCCCACTCCCCCAGCCTGAGCACGCTTAACTTTCAGGTTCTATTCCCCCTCGTTTTCAAATCTGCACTCGTGGTTTTTCCCCGCAAGGATTTTCCACGTAAAAATCTATGTCTCTCTGCCTCGTTTATTTCTTATTATTATCTAACAAGTGGTACCAGAGCTGAGATTCGAGATACGAGTTTGAGACGAGAGAATTAGGGCTGCGGTCCGCCGCCGCCACAATCCGCCGAGACCGACGAGGATTCAATCTACGCGTCACCCAGCAATCAGGTCGACGAGGTTAACTTTTCTCAAAGGCTGCTGTGCACTGGGGATACGTCAAGTCGCAGGTTCCGTCGAGACCGTTCGTACGCGCGCAGATCACGTGAGCGGCTTCGCTGCAACTCCATCATTCTGGCACGGTCCGCCTAGCTGCCGCTGGTGCTTACCAAAGCAACCGGCTTCGAGTCTCGAGATTCAGGCCACACTGCGCTGGTGTGCTGCTGCTACTTCGCATCAACCAAACAAATAGTACAGTACAATACTATTACTACTCTGGATAAGGCTGCTGCTAGTGCTCCTGTTCATCACTTGAAGGCTACAGTGCACGTTGATTATTGTGCAGTATACCCCGTTGCTCCCGTAAACACTACCAGGTGCTATTTATCCTATTTTTCGTATGCTCCGCATATTAATTCTTATTAAGAATTTTTCTATCACCTTGTACTACTTTGTGAACACAGATTTAATCTACTCATGGCATCCATGAAGTACGATGTTTCGCTGCTGGATCGTGACACAAGATTTACCCTATGGCAAGTCGAGATGCGAGCGTTGTTGGCGCAAGCCAATTATCATGATGCACTCAGTTTTTCTTCAAGGTGGAGTTTTGAGGATTATGGCCCGTCGGGATAATGGATGCAATTCGCTGTAGTTATTTGAAGAACACAATTCAGTTATCAAGAAAGAAAAAGGGTATGGAGGAGGTAAGTATTAAGCCTGTTCGTAGCCAGCATATACACTATTCTCTACATAGTGTTTTGTTGTTATGCATGTGAAGGTTTTGTTTTGATATTCATGTTCGTGATGAGAATCAGTTGAGGTGCAAGAAGGAAATTGTTTTGTTTCTGCTAGATACTACAACCTTTAGCGCTGTTAAGTTTCAAGTGCAATTTAGTTGTCTTTGCTCTTTCAAGAGGGGTCTATTGCAGAGTTGAAACTCCGTTGCATGTTAAGATGGTTCCTTCATCGGATAGTTTTTCTACAAGGGCAGTTTATGACCATGTCATGGATTTTTCATTAACCACTACAAGTGGCAGTTTTTGGGTGCACGCGATGCCGTCCGTACCATATGCTCTTGCATGAGTATTGTTTGCCGAGGTTTGCGCTTTTAGTTTTGAAGCACGTTCAAATTCCATGAGATGAGTTCTTCAAAATGCGATGTACATCAAGATATTGCACTATGAGCTATGCGCTCGTTCAGGCACCACAGGAGATATGATGGCTTATGTCATTTGATGATTGAGCAGTTTCAGTTTTTTGAGGTCAGTGGCACAGACTCGGACTTTTATTGGGAGACCAAGTTTTGTTAGTCTGCTTTGTTGATAGCTGTGCTGTTTTCTGGACGACCTACTGATTGATTTGCTCAATATGACTTCATGAGAAGTTTATTAGTCCTAAATGGACGTTTCCAGGCACAAGGTTTACTTGTGATGACTTTGGGGAGTTGATTCTATCTATGATTATTGTAAGGGATTTCATCTCAACGTGGAGTGTTATTTTATTGTGTTTCGAATCCCATACAAGTGTTGTACTACAGATGGAGTCCTACCGGACTACGACATGCCAACCGTGCTAGACGTAGCATGACTACAACTCTATTTCGTGTCCACCAAGAAAGAGAGTTGTTTGCCCCTTTATATAGTACCAGTTAGTCATAGAATAGATGAGAGAGAGATCCACCAGATTAGCACGTAAAGGGTTTGTCCTCTCGTGTAATGTAATACTCCTCCCAATTATAATGATACGCCGTCGTGTGTTCCGTGGTTTTTTCCCGCAAGGGTTTTCCACGTAAAAATCCGTGTCTCTCTGTCTCGTTTATTTCTCGTTATTATCTAACAGACCAAGTGGTCAGCTTGGTAAGCCACCAATAAAAAAAAAGAATGCAATCAATGAAGATTAAGACTAGTACACTCCCAACTTCCTAAAACATTATAAAGTCAACATGTAACTCATCTTCGAACTAGGAATTACGTTACTGTCGACTACGAAGACATCTATGGCGACTTCATCAATCAAAAGATGATGTGTCAGCTCAATCTTTTGAAGGTGCACATAGAAATGAGGTGTGCACACGTTTATAGGGGTGAGTGTGTGTGTGTATGTATATGCATCCGTGTCTGTATCGTGTTTAAAAAGGTTACTTATGGTTTTATCAAAAATAAGAAATATCTTCCGATGAGTCACGAAATAGGGTTTCCCCCAGCTTTATATTACAAAGCATACCACCAATCCACAAGCTCAATGTTCACGGGCAACAACAACAATAAAATAAAATAGGTCTGGCTGGGGGCACAGCACAACAAACCCCAAAAGAAAGCAACTAGTTAATCAGGCTCGGGGGGGGGGGGGGGGAGAAGGTAACGGCAGCGCGAGGGAGATGGCGGTGGAGCGAAGTCCAACGATGATGGTGTTGATGCCGTCCCGATGACGCCGCTTGCTAAGCGGCCGCAAGAGCTGCAAGAATCCGCACATTTTATAAATGGCGTGAGTCGTCGAAAGCGGAATCACATGTTCAATCTCAACTTTATTGCGCACATTCCAGAGCGTCCAAGCTAGCGCACTAATCGCCACCCAAAGGGCGGGGCGAGTTCTAGCAATCATGCCCTTACTTGATGTTTTGATGCTGATGACAATATACATGTAGGGGATTAACAATGGTTGTCAAGTAAATCTCAGGTGTTCGTCCCCGGTTCATCATAGTGTGTGGATCAAGAGCATACAAAAGTGATTTTACTCAAGGATGAAGTATCAAAATTGACTACATATTTGTTTTCTTGAGTATAGGATCCCACACTATTAAGAGGGGATCGATAGGGTTAGTTTAAGGCTTGCTCTTGCCACAAACTTCCTTACCATATATGCACATGCTCCATCTTTATGTTTCTGTCTCTGGCCTGCCGGATGTCCGGGCTTCAAGCCGGATGACCGGGCCTCACGCCGGATGACCGGGCCTCACGCCGGATGTCCGGCCTGCTCGCCGGATATCCGGGCAAAGCTATCCACAGAGCACTTTTGTGTTGGTGCTACTTGCCGGATGTCCGGCCCTCTATGCCGGATGTCCAGGCTTCCCGTGCACCCCGGATATCCGGGCTTCCCTGCCGGACGTCCGAGCTGTGCTATACATAGGCCATTTTGATTTGATAAACTTGCCGGATGTCCGGCCATTTGCCGGATGTCCGGGGTTTCCTGACATGCTGGATGTCCGGGCTTTGCCCCCGGATGTCCGGCCCCTCTGTTTTCTGCTCTGCTTCTGCCTTGTTCTTCGAGTGCCTTGCCAGGCCGGATGTCCGGCCCCTAGCCCGGATCTCCGGCCTGCCCGTTCACTTGCACTACAATGACCATATTTGTGCTCACACTATATATAGCCCTTCTCCCCCACGGGAGAGGGTTGACCATTCACTTTGAACAAACCCTAGAACACATTTCACTCTCTCTCACACTCCTCCACACCAAATCTTAAATCCCCAAGGGATTTGTGAGCATTTGAGAGAAGTTGTCCGATCAAGTGATAGATCCATGTTGGGGCACGTAGTAATTTCAAAAAAAATTCCTACGCACACGCAAGATCATGGTGATGCATAGCAACGAGAGGGGAGAGTGTCATCCATGTACCCTCGTAGACCGTTAAGCGAAAGCGTTATGACAACACGGTTGATGTAGTCGTACGTCTTCATGATCAACCGATCCTCAGTACTGAATGTACGGCAGCTTCGCGTTCAGCACACGTTCAGCTCGGTGATGTCCCACGAACTCACGATCCAGTAGAGCTCGAAGGAGAGTTTCGTTAGCACTACGGCGTGGTGACGATGTTGATGAAGCTATCGTCGCAGGGCTTCGCCTAAGCACCGCTACAATATGACCGAGGTGGATTATAGTGGAGGGGGCACCGCACACGGCTGGGATAGATCAGTGATCAACTTGTGTGTTCTAGGGTGCCCCCTGCCCCCGTATATAAAGGAGCAAGGGGGGAGGCCGGCCGGCCCCTGTAGGGCGCCAGGAGGAGGAGTCCTCCTCCTAGTAGGAGTAGGACTCCCCTTTCCTACTCCTACTAGGAGGAGGAAAGGAAGGAGGAGAGGGAGAAGGAAGGAGAGGGAGGAAAAGGAGGAAATGGGGCCCGGTCCCCTAGTCCAATTCGGTTTGGGCTAGGTGCGCCGCACGCCCTGCCTCCTCTCTTCCACCACTTGGCCCATGAGGCCCATTACTTCTTCCTCGTATTCAGGTAACTCCCCGGTACCCCGAAAAATATCCGAATCACTCGGAACCTTTCCGATGTCCGAATATAGTTGTCCAATATATCGATCTTTATGTCTCGACCATTTCGAGACTCCTCGTCATGTCCCCGATCTCATCCGGGACTCCGAACTACCTTCGGTACATCAAATCACATAAACTCATAATACCGATCGTCACAGAACTTTAAGCGTGCGGACCCTATGGGTTCGAGAACTATGTAGACATGACCGAGACACGTCTCCGGTCAATAACCAATAGCGGAACCTGGATGCTCATATTGGCTCCCACATATTCTACGAAGATCTTTATCGGTCAAACCGCATAACAACATATGTTGTTCCCTTTGTCATCGGTATGTTACTTGCCCGAGATTCGATCGTCGGCATTTCAATACCTAACCCAATCTCGTTACCAGCAAGTCTCTTTACTTATTCCATAGTGCATCATCCCATAACTAAATCATTAGTCACATTGCTTGCAAGGCTTATAGTGATTTAATACCAATAGTTCACATCACCATGTGATTAACACCCGTAGTTCACATCGTCATGTGACCAACACCCAAAGGGTTTACTAGAGTCAATAATCTAGTTCACATCGCTATGTGATTAACACCCAAAGAGTACTAAGGTGTGATCATGTTTTGCTTGTGAAAGAAGTTTAGTCAACTGGTCTGCCACATTCAGATCCGTATGTATTTTGCAAATTTCTATGTCAACAATGCTCTGCACGGAGCTACTCTAGCTAATTTCTCTCACTTTTAATATGTATCCAGATTGAGACTTAGAGTCATCTGGATCAGTGTCAAAACTTACACCGACGTAACCCTTTACGACGAACCTTTTGTCACCTGCATAATCGAGAGGCATATCCTTATTCCACTAAGGATAATTTTGACCGCTGTCCAGTGATCTACTCCTTGATCACTATTGTACTCCCTTGCTAAACTTAGTGTAGGGTATAGAATAGATCTGGTACATAGCATGACATACTTTATAGAACCTATGGCTGAGGCATAGGGAATGACTTTCATTCTTTTTCTATCTTCTGCCGTGGTCGGTTTTGAGTCTTACTCAATTTCACACCTTGTAACATAGGCAAGAGCTCTTTCTTTAACTGTTCCATTTTGAACTACTTCAAAATCTTGTCAGGGTATGTACTCATTGAAAAAGTTATCAAACGTCTTGATCTATCTCTATAGATCTTGATGCTCAATATGTAAGAAGCTTCACTGAGGTCTTTCTTTGAAAAAACTCCTTTCGAATACTTCTTTATGCTTTCCAGAAAATTCTACATCATTTTCGATCAACAATATGTCTTTCACATATACTTATCAGAAAACTGTAGTGCTCCCACTCACTTTCTTGTAAATACAAGCTTCACCGCAAGTCTGTATAAAACTATATGCTTTGATCAACTCATCAAAGCGTATATTCCAACTCCAAGATGCTTGCACCAGTTCATAGATGGATCACTGGAGCTTGCACATGATGCTTGCCAAACATGCCATTGTTTCCACAGTAGTTTAAAAAATTGTTGTTTTCATAAACTACAGTATTCATTGTCGTTGGTATAAAAAACTGTAGTATCAGAATACTAAGTTTTTACAAAAACATTGCTTCCAAACAGAGAATGCACCAACACGACATGTATCAGTATCAGGCCAATACGGATAGTAAATTCGCCATTTTTACTGTTTCTTTAGTTCACAAAAAAATGTGTATAAGCCAGTAACAGCAGATTTTTCTATCTTCTGGACTCATCCTGTCTGCAAATATCACCACCATCAGAAGTTGCTTGGTCATCCTGTCCGCTGATCCCCTGTCCTGAATGTAGAGCTGAAGAACTTGTTGTGAGGCTCGTCTCAAAACAAGAGCATAGCTGGGGGGCACATTTTGTGAAATGTGAGGTAAGCATGTTATTGGATTTGATTTCCACTGAAATAATATGTTGCTCCCAATAATACCCCCGTAAGTTTTGATAAATACATTTATGAGTACAGGAAATGACTCTCAAGGGTCGGTTTGCTGAACTTTTTCGGTCTAATATATTTTTGAGCATTCCAAATTTATTAGATCAAGATATATTGGCTGTGATTTAAAAACGATGGTCAGGCCCGCTAAAGAATGGCCAGATGTTTTGTTTTTGTCTGGGATTTTCTAGCAGTTTTCTCGCCCGTCATCTACATTCAGTATATAATATATAGATGTTGGTATATTGGCGCTCCCTGATTTTGTTTTGCATGTACTGTAGCAGAGCAATTGCAGGTTTTGGTGGCTGGGTCAATATGCGATGGAGCTGAAGAATATGAAAGGCCTTGATTGTTGGAAATATGCCCTAGAGGCAATAATAAATTGATTATTATTATATTTCCTTGTTCATGATAATCGTTTATTATCCATGCTATAATTGTATTGATAGAAAACTCAGATACATGTGTGGATACATAGACAACACCATGTCCCTAGTAAGCCTCTAGTTGACTAGCTCGTTGATCAATAGATGGTTACGGTTTCCTGACCATGGACATTGGATGTCGTTGATAACGGGATCACATCATTATGAGAATGATGTGATGGACAAGACCCAATCCTAAGCATAGCACTAGATCGTGTAGTTCGTATGCTAAAGCTTTTCTAATGTCAAGTATCATTTCCTTAGACCATGAGATTGTGCAACTCCCGGATACCGTAGGAATACTTTGGGTGTGCCAAACGTCACAACGTAACTGGGTGGCTATAAAGGTACACTACGGGTATCTCTGAAAGTGTCTGTTGGGTTGGCACGAATCGAGACTGGGATTTGTCACTCCGTGTAAACGGAGAGGTATCTCTGGGCCCACTCGGTAGGACATCATCATAATGTGCACAATGTGATCAAGGAGTTGATCACGGGATGATGTGTTACGGAACGAGTAAAGAGACTTGCCGGTAACGAGATTGAACAAGGTATCGAGATACCGACGATCGAATCTCGGGCAAGTTTAATACCGCTAGACAAAGGGAATTGTATATGGGATTGATTAAGTCCTTGACATCGTGGTTCATCCGATGAGATCATCGTGGAACATGTGGGAGCCAACATGGGTATCCAGATCCCGCTGTTGGTTATTGACCGGAGAACGTCTCGGTCATGTCTGCATGTCTCCCGAACCCGTAGGGTCTACACACTTAAGGTTCGGTGACGCTAGGATTATAGAGATATTAGTATGCGGTAACCCGAAAGTTGTTCAGAGTCCCGGATGAGATCCCGGACGTCACGAGGAGTTCCGGAATGGTCCGTAGGTAAAGAATTATATATAGGAAGTACTATTTCGGCCATCGGGACAAGTTTCGGGGTCATCGGTATTGTACCGGGACCACCGGAAGGGTCCCGGGGGTCCACCGGGTGGGGCCACCTGCCCCCGGGGGCCACATGGGCTGTAAGGGGTGTGCCTTGTCCTATATGGGCCAAGGGCACCAGCCCCAAGAGGCCCATGCGCCAAGAGATAGGAAAAAGGGGAGAGTCCTAAAGGGGGAAGGCACCTCCGAGGTGCCTTGGGGAGGATGGACTCCTCCCCACCCTTGGCCACACCCTTCCTTGGAGGAAGGGGCAAGGGCTGCGCCTCCCCATCTCCATTGGCCCTATATATAGTGGGGAAAAGGAGGAGCAAACCAATCTAAGGCCTGGCGCCTCCCTCTCCCTCCCGTGACACATCTCCCTCCTCCCGCAGCGCTTAGCGAAGCCCTGTTGGAATCCCGCTACTTCCACCACGCCGTTGCGCTGCTGGATCTCCATCAACCTCTCCCTCCTCCTTGCTGGATCAAGGCATGGGAGACATCTCCGTTCCGTACGTGTGTTGAACGCGGAGGTGCCGTCCGTTCGGCACTAGGATCATCGGTGATTTGAATCACGACGAGTACGACTCCATCAACCCCGTTCTCTTGAACGCTTCCGCGCGCGATCTACAAGGGTATGTAGATCCACTCCTCCCTCGTTGCTAGATGACTCCATAGATTGATCTTGGTGACACGTAGGAAAATTTTGAATTTATGCTACGTTCCCCAACAGTGGCATCATGAGCTAGGTCTATTGCGTAGATTCTATGCACGAGTAGAACACAAAGTAGTTGTGGGCGTTGATTTTGTTCAATATGCTTGCCGTTACTAGTCTTATCTTGATTCGGCGGCATCGTGGGATGAAGCGGCCCGGACCAACCTTACACGTACTCTTACGTGAGACCGGTTCCACCGACAAACATGCACTAGTTGCATAAGGTGGCTGGCGGGTGTCTGTCTCTCCCACTTTAGTCGGATCGGATTCGATGAAAAGGGTCCTTATGAAGGGTAAATAGCAATTGGCATATCACGTTGTGGTTTTGCGTAGGTAAGAAACGTTCTTGCTGGAAACCCATAGCAGCCACGTAAAACATGCAACAACAATTAGAGGACGTCTAACTTGTTTTTGCAGGGTATGCTATGTGATGTGATATGGCCAAAGGATGTGATGAATGATATATGTGATGTATGAGATTGATCATGTTCATGTAATAGGAATCACGACTTGCATGTCGATGAGTATGACAACCGGCAGGAGCCATAGGAGTTGTCTTTATTTATTCATGACCTGCGTGTCAACATAAACGTCATGTAATTACTTTACTTTATTGCTAACCGTTAGCTGTAGTAGTAGAAGTAATAGATGACGTGACAACTTCAAGAAGACACGATGATGGAGATCATGGTGTCATGCCGGTGACGATGATGATCATGGAGCCCCGAAGATGGAGATCAAAAGGAGCAAAGTGATGATGGCCATATCATGTCACTATTTGATTGCATGTGATGTTTATCATGTTTATACATCTTATTTGCTTAGAACGACGGTAGTAAATAAGATGATCCCTTACAACAATTTCAAGAAGTGTTCTCCCCTAACTGTGCACCGTTGCTACAGTTCGTCGTTTCGAAGCACCACGTGATGATCGGGTGTGATAGATCCTTACGTTCACATACAACGGGTGTAAGACAGTTTTACACATGCAAAACACTTAGGGTTAACTTGACGAGCCTAGCATGTACAGACATGGCCTCGGAACACAGAAGACCGAAAGGTCGAGCATGAGTCGTATGGAAGATACGATCAACATGAAGATGTTCACCGACGTTGACTAGTCCGTCTCACGTGATGATCGGACACGGCCTAGTTGATTCGGATCATGTAATCACTTAGATGACTAGAGGGATGTCTATCTGAGTGGGAGTTCATAAGATGAACTTAATTATCCTGAACATAGTCAAAAGGTCTTCGCAAATTATGTCGTAGCTCGCGCTTCAGTTCTACTGTTTAGATATGTTCCTAGAGAAAATTTAGTTGAAAGTTGATAGTAGCAATTATGCGGACTAGGTCCGTAGACTGAGGATTGTCCTCATTGCTTCTTAGAAGGCTTATGTCCTTAATGCACTGCTCAGTGTGCTGAACCTCGAACGTGGTCTGTGGATGTTGCGAACATCTGACATACACGTTTTGATAACTACATGATAGTTCAGTTAAACGGTTTAGAGTTGAGGCACCGAAGACGTTTTTGAAACGTCGCGAAACATATGAGATGTTTCGAGGGCTGAAATTGGAATTTCAGGCTCGTGCCCGCGTCAAGAGGTATAAGACCTCCGACGATTTTCTTAGCCTACAAACTAAGGGAGAAAAGCTCAATTGTTGAGCTTGTGCTCAGATTGTCTGAGTACAAAAATCATTTGAATCAAGTGGGAGTTGATCTTCCAAGATGAGATAGTGATGTTTCTCCGAAGTCATTACCACCAAGCTGCTAGAGCTTCGTGATGAACTATGATATATCAGGGACATATATGATGATCCTTGAGATATTCGCGATGTTTGACACCGCAAAAGTAGATATCAAGAAGGAGCATCAATTGTTGATGGTTAGTGAAACCACTAGTTTCAAGAAGGGCAAGGGCAAGAAGGGATACTTCATGAAACGGCAAATCAGCTGCTGCTCTGGTGAAGAAACCCAAGGTTGAACCCAAACCCGTGACTAAGTGCTTCTGTAATAAGGGGAACAACCACTGGAGCGGAATTACCCTAGATACTTGGTAGATTAGAAGGCTGGCAAGGTCGATAGAAGTATATTGGATATACATTGTGTTGATGTGTACTTTACTAGTGCTCCTAGTAGCACCAGGGTATTAGATACCGGTTCGGTTGCTAAGTGTTAGCAACTCGAAATAAAAGCTACGGAATAAACGGGGACTAGCTAAAGGTGAGCTGACGATATGTGTTGGAAGTGTTTCCAATGTTGATATGATCAAGCATCGCACGCTCCCTCTACCATTGAAATTGGTGTTTGCGTTGAGCATAGACGTGATTAGATTATGTCTATCGCAATACGTTTATTCATTTAAGGAGAATAATGGTTACTCTGTTTGTTTGAATAATACCTTCAATGGTCTTACACCTAAAATGAATGGTTTATTGAATCTCGATCGTAGTGATACACATGTTCATACCAAAAGATAGTAATGATAGTACCACCTACTTGTGGCACTGCCACGTAAGTCATATCGGTATAAAACGCATGAAGAAGCTCCATGTTGATGGATCTTTGGACTCACTCATTTTTGAAAGGTTTGAGACATGCGAACCATGTCTGTTGGTGTATATGCGTGAAGAAACTCCATGCAAATGGACCGTTTGAACTCACTTGATTTTGAATCACTTGAGGCATGCAAATCATACCACATGGGCGAGATGACTGAAAGCCTCGGTTTCAGTAAAATGGAACTAGAAAGCAAATTGTTGGAAGTAATACATTTTGATGTGTGCAGTCCAATGAGTGCTGATGCATGTAGTGGATATCGTTATGTTCTTTCTTCACAGATGATTTGAGTAGATGTTGAGTGCATTTACTTGATGAATCACGAGTCTGAATTATTGAAAGGTTCAAGTAATTTCAGTGTGAAGTTGAAAGATCGTCGTGACAAGAGGATAAAAGATCTATGATATGATCATAGAGATGAATATCTGAATTACGAATTTGGCACAGAATTAAGACATTGTGGAAATTGTTTCACAACTAATACAGCCTGGAACACCATAGTGTGATGGTGTGTCCGAACATCATAACTGCACCCTATTGGATATGATGCATACCATGATGTCTCTTATCGAATTACCACAATAGTTTATGGGTTAGGCATTAAAGACAACCACATTCACTTTAAATAGAGCACCACGTAATTCCGATGAGATGACACCGTATGAACTATGGTTTAGAGAAACCTAAGCTGTCATTTCTTAAAAGTTTGGGGCTGCGACGCTTATGTGGAAAAGTTTCAGGCCGATAAGCTCGAACCCAAAGCGGATAAATGCATCTTCATAGGACAACCCAAAAACAGTTGGGTATACCTCCTGTCTCAGATTCGAAAGCAATAAGGGATTGTTTCTAGAATCGGGTCCTTTCTCGAGGAAAAGTTTCTCTCAAAAGAATTGAGTGGGAGGATGGGGAGACTTGATGAGGTTAACGAACCGTCACTTCAACTAGTGTATAGCAGGGCACAAAGAGTTGTTCCTGTGGCACCTACAACAATTGAAGTGGAAGCTTATGATAGTAATCATGAAACTTCGGATCAAGTCACTCCCAAACCTCGTGGGATGACAAGGATGCGTACTACTTCAGAGTGGTACGTAACCCTGTCTTAGAAGTCATGTTGCTAGACAACAATGAACCTACGAGCTATGGAGAAGCGATGGTGGGCCTGGATTCCGATAAATGGCTCGAGGCCATAAAATCCGAGGTAGGATCCATGTATGAAAACAAAGTGTAGACTTTGGAAGAATTACTTGATGGTCATAAGGCTGTTGGGTACATATGGATTTTAAAAGGAAGACGGACAATGATGGTAAATGTCACCATTAAGAAAGCTCGACTTGTCGTTAAGATGTTTTCTGACAAGTTCAAGGAGTTGACTACGGTGAGATTTTCTCACTCGTAGCTATGCTAAAAGTCTGTTGGAATTATATTAGCTATTACTGCATTATTTATGAAATCTTGCAGATAGGATGTCAAAACATTGTTTCCTCGACGTTTTTTTTGAGGAAAGGTTGTATGTGATACAACCGGAAGGTTTTGTCAATCCTGAAAGATGCTAATAAGTATGCAAAGCTCCAGCAATCCTTCTAAGGACTGGAGTAAGCATCTCGGAGTTGGAATGTGTGCTTTGATGAGATGATCAAAGATTTTGGTGTATACAAAGTTTATGAGAAGCTTGTATTTCCAAAGAAGTGAGCGGGAGCACTATAGAATTTCTGATGAGTATATGTTGTTGACATATTGTTGATCAGAAATGATGTAGAATTTCTGGAAAGCATATATAGGGTTATTTGGAAAGTGTTTTTCAATGGAAAGCCTAGATTAAGCTACTTGAACATTGAGCATCAAGATCTATAAGGATAGATCGAAACGCTTAATGGTACTTTCAAATGAGCACATACCTTAACATGATCTTGAAGGTGTTCAAGATGGATCAGTCAAAGAAGGAGTTCTTGCCTGAGTTGTAAGGTATGAAGTTAAGACTTAAAGCTCGACCACGGCAGAAGAAAGAGGAAGGACGAAGGTCGTCCCCTATGCTTTTGTCATAGGCTCTCTACAGTATGCTATGCTGTGTGCCGCACCTGAAGTGTGCCTTGCCATGAGTCAGTCAAGGGGGTACAAGAGTGATCCAAGAATGGATCACAGGACAGCGGTCAAAGTTATCCTTAGTAACTAGTGGACTAAGGAATTTTCTCGATTATGGAGGTGGTAAAAGAGTTCGTCGTAAAGGGTTACGTCGATGCAAGCTTAACACCTATCCGGATAGCTCTGAGTAGGGATACCGGATACGTATAATGGAGCAACAATTTAGAATAGCTCCAAGTAGAACAGTTATTTGGAATAGCTCCAAATAGAACGTGGTAGCTACATCTAGGAGATGACATAGAGATTTGTAAAGCACACACGGATCTGAAAGGTTTAGACCCGTTGACTAAAACCTCTCTCACAAGCAACATGATCAAACACAGAACTCATTGAGTGCTAATCACATAGTGATGTGAACTAGACTCTTGGATGTTGGTTACATAGCGATGTGACCTGTGAGTGTTAATCACATGGCGATGTGAACTAGATTATTGACTCTAGTGCAAGTGGGAGACTGTTGGAAATATGCCCTAGAGGCAATAATAAATTGATTATTATTATATTTCCTTGTTCATGATAATCGTTTATTATCCATGCTATAATTGTATTGATAGGAAACTCAGATACATGTGTGGATACATAGACAACACCATGTCCCTAGTAAGCCTCTAGTTGACTAGCTCGTTGATCAATAGATGGTTACGGTTTCCTGACCATGGACATTGGATGTCATTGATAACGGGATCACATCATTATGAGAATGATGTGATGGACAAGACCCAATCCTAAGCATAGCACTAGATCGTGTAGTTCGTATGCTAAAGCTTTTCTAATGTCAAGTATCATTTCCTTAGACCATGAGATTGTGCAACTCCCGGATACCGTAGGAATACTTTGGGTGTGCCAAACGTCACAACGTAACTGGGTGGCTATAAAGGTACACTACGGGTATCTCTGAAAGTGTCTGTTGGGTTGGCACGAATCGAGACTGGGATTTGTCACTCCGTGTAAACGGAGAGGTATCTCTGGGCCCACTCGGTAGGACATCATCATAATGTGCACAATGTGATCAAGGAGTTGATCACGGGATGATGTGTTACGGAACGAGTAAAGAGACTTGCCGGTAACGAGATTGAACAAGGTATCGAGATACCGACGATCGAATCTCGGGCAAGTTCAATACCGCTAGACAAAGGGAATTGTATATGGGATTGATTAAGTCCTTGACATCGTGGTTCATCCGATGAGACCATCGTGGAACATGTGGGAGCCAACATGGGTATCCAGATCCCGCTGTTGGTTATTGACCGGAGAACGTCTCGGTCATGTCTGCATGTCTCCCGAACCCGTAGGGTCTACACACTTAAGGTTCGGTGACGCTAGGGTTATAGAGATATTAGTATGCGGTAACCCGAAAGTTGTTCGGAGTCTCGGATGAGATCCCGGACGTCACGAGGAGTTCCGGAATGGTCCGGAGGTAAAGAATTATATATAGGAAGTACTATTTCGGCCATCGGGACAAGTTTCGGGGTCATCGGTATTGTACCGGGACCACCGGAAGGGTCCCGGGGGTCCACCGGGTGGGGCCACCTGCCCCCGGGGGCCACATGGGCTGTAAGGGGTGTGCCTTGGCCTATATGGGCCAAGGGCACCAGCCCCAAGAGGCCCATGCGCCAAGAGATAGGAAAAAGGGGAGAGTCCTAAAGGGGGAAGGCACCTCCGAGGTGCCTTGGGGAGGATGGACTCCTCCCCACCCTTGGCCGCACCCTTCCTTGGAGGAAGGAGCAAGGGCTGCGCCTCCCCCTCTCCATTGGCCCTATATATAGTGGGGAAAAGGAGGAGCAAACCAATCTAAGGCCTGGCGCCTCCCTCTCCCTCCCGTGACACATCTCCCTCCTCCCGCAGCGCTTAGCGAAGCCCTGTTGGAATCCCGCTACTTCCACCACGCCGTCGCGCTGCTGGATCTCCATCAACCTCTCCCTCCTCCTTGCTGGATCAAGGCATGGGAGACGTCTCCGTTCCGTACGTGTGTTGAACGCGGAGGTGCCGTCCGTTCGGCACTAGGATCATCGGTGATTTGAATCACGACGAGTACGACTCCATCAACCCCGTTCTCTTGAACGCTTCCGCGCGCGATCTACAAGGGTATGTAGATCCACTCCTCCCTCGTTGCTAGATGACTCCATAGATTGATCTTGGTGACACGTAGGAAAATTTTGAATTTATGCTACGTTCCCCAACATTGATGCACATCATCAACCCGTTCTTCTCCTTATTGAAGAACTTGCAAGGACGAAAGTAGAAGAGATAAAAAAGCAGAAGCGGACTGAGGGGGCGAGCATGAAAACGACCAATAACTCTGAAGTGAGGAAACTTAACGAGCAGATGAGTGAGCTGAGGGTTGATCGGCTTGATGAACTGCTGGCATGCATCGATGACATAAATAAATAAAAGAATGATTCAAATGCAGGAACGCATAGATGAAACACATGATGCAATGAAACAGATGACTGCTGCAATGAAATTGATGAATGCTGAGCTGGAGATGCAGAAAAGGGTCATGGCTGCTGAACCTAGGAAGACCACTTTGCGTTGACCTTATCTTGTCATGCTTAACTTGTTGCCTTATGAAGTGATGTGCCGTGCTGAAGGATTGGTGTTTGTTCTGTGAACTAGTTTGAACTCAGTTACAATGTGTGTTGTGAACGACTTATAAATTCAGTTTGAATTATGTGGTGTGTGAACTAAAATTTTGTTTCAGTTATGTTGGTAGTCGAGGCGTCTGTTACTCCTGGGCGGTCACGACTGAAGTCGAGGCGATCCTCAAGGAGCCACGACTCTTGAGGAGCAGTCGAGGCGTCTGCAGTCCCTCCCTCTTCTCCCACTCGTCTCCCCCTTCTTTTTATAGTCCCCCTTTTCTTCTTCAATCCTTCATGTCAGCCTCTTTGCTTCCCCACTGCGACCTCTCTCCTACTTCGTCCGCCATGGGCAGGGGCAAGTGCAATCGCCGGGAGCTCCCAGAGTACTTCGGTCCCCCAGCGGACGACCACAAAATTACAACGCTCCGTTTCCCTCACTATCCCCATGGCAACACAATGATAGAAGTGATCTACACCAACGACCCTAAGGAGGTGGAAAAGAATCTCAAGGAGTTTGAGCAATGGCTTGATATTGACGAGGGTAAATTCAAGATGAAATTTGTTGGCTTGGACTTGGAGTACACCAGGGAACAAAGATACACCGGGAAACCTCAAGAGGTCGCCCTGATTCAACTGGCCATGCGCACGACTGTTCTCGTCATCCCCTATTGCAGGTATGTTACCACCGAATCTACTCATGTAGATCTGTTACTCCATGAGAGTGGTTTTACTTTTCCCGTCATGTTACTATAATAGTCATGTTAACGCCTAATGTATTAATGTTGTCTTGATAACGCCTAATGTATTACTGTTACTCCTTTTTGTATGTGACTGTCGTATGTACACCTGTTACTCTCTGTGCTTGGAGTTGTTAGCCCCATAGTAGATATGTTACTCCTTTAGTGATGTTAGCTCCTGACAACAGATATGTTACTCCTTTAGTGATGTTAGCCCCGTAGTAGATATGTTACTTTTTCCATCATGTTACTATAGTAGTCATGTTAACGCCTAATGTATTACTGTTGTCATGTTAACTCCTAATGTATTACTGTTACTCCTTTTGTATGTTACTGCCATATGTACACCTGTTACTCTCTGTGCTACTGCAGTAGGCACACTCCTTGTCGGACTTTCCTGCTTCAGCTGTGTCAAGGAAATGATCAGGACACATGCACAGAAGAGTTGGAGAAGATAATCAATAAATCTAGCATATTAGCTAGAACAAGTCTAAACTACTATTAAAAGAGCAAACTTAGATTAACCTAAGGCCACCTAGATTAGGGGCGACGCGCTTATTGCCACATGGCAGCTGGGCGCTAGTCGGGCCACTTGGATCTTCCTCCCTGCCTCCGTTGCTCCTCTCCATCCATCTCGTGAAAGAGTCACCGCCAACCAGTAGTATGTGATGCTCGGCGGAGAAAGCTCGTCCAGCAGTAAGCCGTTGGGCCTAGCCCAGTTAGGCATGCAGGGTACCAAATGTCCAGTAAACGTCCAGTATTTTCATGGTGGGTACGAGCCAGATGCTATACAAGAAACCAAACACGCCCTAGGCCTCCGGGAATCTCGTGGGTGCCTTCTGCCATGCCTGCGGCCATCGTCCTCATCGTCCGCTTTCTGTATTAGTCGGGCCACTTGTATCTTACTCCCTGCCTTCGTTTATCCTTTCGGTCCATCTCATGAAAAAGTCACCGCCAACCAGTAGTATGTGATGCACGGCGGAGAGAGGTCGTCTAGCAGTAAGCCGTTCATTTGGTCAAGGAGGTGACGATATTGTTCAGCGGTAAAAATGTTTTAAAAAAATTTAACAACACGGACGAGGTTGATGGTTGGGAGCGAGTCGACGACGGCCTGGATGGACGTGAAGTTGCCGACGACGAGCAAACTGATATTGCAGTGCGTGCTTTCGTTGGCAGCTGTGCGCTAGTCGGCCGCTTGGATCTTCCTCCCTGCCTCCGTTGCTCCTCTCCGTCCATCTCTTGAAAGAGTCACCGCCACCGTAGCCTTTTTTAATATAGAGTTGGCCTCCGCCCCGGGGCCTTCTGTATTATACGACTTTGACGGAATCAGGCCGGATCTTCCTCCCTGCCATCAGGTCAATAAAACCATGAGAAAGTCTCTGCTCCTCTGGTTGCACAAGATGTACATGCCTGTCATTAACTGTGTTGTTCTTTTGAGCTGAGCACACACCAAACTCCAATGGCAGAGAATGGGGTCCTTCCTTCCTGCTTCCGTTGCTCCTCTCCGTCCATCTCGTGAAAGAGTCACCGTCAGCCAGTAGTATGTGATGCTCGGCGGAGAGAGCTCGTCCAGCAGTAAGCCGTTCGTTTGGTCAAGGAGGTGACGATATTGTTTAGTGGTAAAAATGTTAATCAAACTTTTGAAAAAAATATTAACAATGCGGACGAGGTTGCGCGTATAAGGTGGGCAATTATGGGTGGTCTGGCGAGGAGACGGGCCTGTATCAACGGGCGCGGCGTGCCGCCGCATGGGCTCAGTCTATCAAGTCGCAGTGCAGTGCGTGCTCTCGTTGGTAGCTGGGCACTAGTCGGGCCACTTGGATCTTCCTTACTGCCTCCGTTGATCCTTTCCGTCCATCTCGTGAAAGAGTCACTCGTGAAAGAGTCACCGCCAACCAGTAGTATGTGATGCACGACGGAGAGAGGTCGTCCACCAGTAAGCCGTTCGTTTGGTCAAGGAGGTGACGATATTGTTCGGTGGTAAAAATGTTAATGAAACTTTTGAAAAAAAAATAAAGTAGCTCACAACAATTCAAACTGAATTTAAAGTAGCTCACAACACACACATTACAACTTATGCATCAGCATTCCCCAGTTTCATTGACACATCCATGAAGGCATGGCAGAAGGCAACCACGAGATTCCCGAAGGCCTAAGAGCCGCAGGAAGTGGGACTTGGTCGAAGATGGATGGGGCGATGTTTCCTTCAAGAAAAGCTCACTGATTGCTCCGAGGCGGCGGGGCGTCTGGGACCAACAGGTACACAACGATGTGATATTCTATTTTCGAGAATCATCAGAGCATATCATCAGAAGGAAGAAAATAAAACCATGAGAAAGTCTCTGCTCCTCTGGTTGCACAAGATGTACACGTCTGTCATTAACCGTGTTGTTCTTTTGAGCTGAGCACACACCAAGCTCCAATGGCAGAGAATGGGGTCCTTCCTTCCTGCCTCTGTTGCTCCTCTCCGTCCATCTCGTGAAAGAGTCACCGTCAGCCAGTAGTATGTGATGCTCGGTGGAGAGAGCTCGTCCAGCAGTAAGCCGTTCGTTTGGTCAAGGAGGTGACGATATTGTTCAGCGGTAAAAATGTTAATCAAACTTTTGAAAAAAATATTAACAATGCGGACGAGGTTGCGCGTATAAGGTGGGCAATTATGGGTGGTCTGGCGAGGAGACGGGCCTGTATCAACGGGGGCGGCATGCCGCCGCATGGGCTCAGTGTATCAAGTATTAGCTAGTATACCACAGTCTATCAAGTCGCAGTGCAGTGCGTGCTCTCGTTGGCAGCTGGGCGCTAGTCGGGCCACTTGGATCTCCCTTACTGCCTCCGTTGATCCTTTCCGTCCATCTCATGAAAGAGTCACTCGTGAAAGAGTCACCGCCAACCAGTAGTATGTGATGCACGACGGAGAGAGGTCGTCCAGCAGTAAGCCGTTCGTTTGGTCAAGGAGGTGACAATATTGTTCGGCGGTAAAAATGTTAATAAACTTTTGAAACAAATGACAACGCGGATGAGGTAGGGAAATCTTCTTGCCATAGGTAATTTCAACTAGCCCTTCTTGTATTTCTAGTTTCTGGTTCATCTTCAGATCTTTGCGATGCCACATGGGCTTGAATCGGGCGGTAGTGGATGGCCTTGAATCAGGCAGACGCGGCGACAGAGGGCTTGAATGGGGCGACGGAAAAGCGACTAATTCATCCGATTTGGAGGAGGGCGACACGGCAGTGGAGAGGTAAGATCTCGCGGCATGGTATGTCATCGGACTCCTCTTCCTCCTTGGCAAACATGTGACTGGAGGAGATGGTGGCGCCGGTTGTCACCCCCGCCTCCCTCCCATGCTTCCACTACCAGCCAAGAGGTGGGAAACCACCATCATGGTGGTTTTCCACCTCCTCGCCGGCCTCGTTCTCGTGGAGGCGGACGCAGCGGAGATGCCATCTCATGGAGTGTTGCGTCGTCCACACACTGTCGCAGTCCAGCTCGGACGAGGAGGACGATGGCCGCAGGCATGGCAGAAGGCACCCACGAGATTCCCGGAGGCCCACTTATGCATCAGCATTCCCCAGTTTCATTGACACATCCATGAAGGCACGGCAGAAGGCACCCACGAGATTCCCAAAGGCCTAAGAGCCGCAGGAAGTGGGACTTGGGCGAAGATGGATGGGGCGATGTTTCCTTCAAGAAAAGCTCACTGATTGCTCCGAGGCGGCGGGGCATCTGGGACCAACAGGTAGACGACGATGATCTGATGTATTCTATTTTCGAGAATCATCAGAGCATATCATCAGAAGGAAGAAAATAAAACCATGAGAAAGTCTCTGCTCCTCTGGTTGCACAAGATGTACACGCCTGTCATTAACCATGTTGTTCTTTTGAGCTGAGCACACACCAAGCTCCAATGGCAGAGAATGGGGTCCTTCCTTCCTGCCTCTGTTGCTCCTCTCTGTCCATCTCGTGAAAGAGTCACCGTCAGCCAGTAGTATGTGATGCTCGGCGGAGAGAGCTCGTCCAGCAGTAAGCCGTTCGTTTGGTCAAGGAGGTGACGATATTGTTCAGCGGTAAAAATGTTAATCAAACTTTTGAAAAAAATATTAACAATGCGGACGAGGTTGAGTGTATAAGGTGGGCAATTATGGGTGGTCTGGCGAGGAGACGGGCCTGTATCAACGGGGGCGGCGTGCCGCCGTATGGGCTCAGTCTATCAAGTATTAGCTAGTATACTACAGTCTATCAAGTCGCAGTGCAGTGCGTGCTCTCGTTGGCAGCTGGGCGCTAGTCGGGCCACTTGGATCTTCCTTACTGCCTCCGTTGATCCTTTTCGTCCATCTCGTTGTGTATTTTATAACAGAAATAATGAACCCGTGGCCATGTCTTTATGGGAGAGCCTTACACTTTAGCAGATTGTCGCAAATTTCTTGAATCATATCAGAAGCATGTGTTGTCGGAAGAAGCTAGTTGCAATCCAAAGGTTTCAATTGGTGATGCTTCTGTAACTGCAGAACAGTATAAAAATTCTTTGAAGGATGGAGGAGAAGTAGCCAAGGAATTTGTGAATGTGAGCATTAGGGCAATGATCGAAGACTGGAAATCCCAGGGCAAGTACACCAGCTTGATCATCGATCCGCCGGCTCTGGTATGCACACTTTCTGTTTTCACAATTTGCTGTGCCAACAGAGACTAGCTGATTATTCCTTTTGACACCAAAACAGGCGAATATTCTTGATGAAAATTGTACACAACAGTTCGTTGATGACTATCTTAGGAAAGAAGCAAAGATGAGTATGCTGGAGCGGGTAAATGCTGGCTTGAGTTCATTTCCAGTGAAAAATGATCCACTCAGTTAACTGAAATATTGTTTTCCAGATTTATTTTGTGCTGAATAATGAAAGTCACTGGCTTTTATCCATCATGCTTCTGGCGGATAAGAAATTACTACTCTTCTGCCCAACACTTGATGCCTCAGAACGGGAAAAGGAACATCAAGTAGTCGTAAAAAATGTGGTTGGTACACTATCTAATTCTAAGTCATGCTTCGTAAAAGATTCAATAATCTCTAGCCAGCTAATTTAATTCATATGTAACAGGCTGGTAAGTTACAAGCATCCCTGTTGAGGTTAAAGGAATCAGAACCTTTGCCATTCTATTTTGATGGTAACACTGGTTTTGATATGTTATTTCCAGATGAGTCTGAAGTCCAGATGTGAGTCCACAACAACTTCCTATATTTAATTAGTCTACTCTTGACTTAATTAATAGCTGATTTCACTAGCTAATTAACTTCCACTGCTTTGATAGGAAAAATGTCGGAATTTATGTTTACCTGCTAGGCATCATGGAATATCACAAGGGGGATGAAATCACAAAGTGTATAGTGGTAATTAATGTCAGTTTCTGTGTTGAAAATGGTGCTAAAGTTTTTAAATACCTTATCTTCTTTACTACCTTATCTTCTTTACTTGTAGAAACGGAAGCAAGGGTCGAACCAAATCATGAGGCTAGCACATATTCTGGTATGCCATGACTTGAATACCAAAAGAGATGTAAGTCGAATCGTATCCATCCTACGTGCCATTCATTCATTCATTGAGATAACACTGAATATTGCGGAGGCCTACACTTAATGCTTTCCATTAACTGTAGGAGCAAGACCTGGGCAAAAATATCACTCGAGGATATAGAAGGAAAGAACTCGGAAGGTGAGAATGAGATACTGGAAAAAAAAAAGGAAGAAGACCGTGCTGCAAGCTCAAGCGCAGAGTAGTGCTGATAATGTGAGGGAGGTGAGGCCGTGTTGGAGGTGAGGCAGAGGGTTAGAGGCCCTACAAACAGCGTGATTAGGCATGGACGAAATATCTATGACTGTTATAATCCTTCCATTTATAAGTAATATTATAACCGTTCGCAAACGGTGTTCTCCAAGGTGACTAGCTGGGCGGCTCGAAGCAAGGATATGGACGGTAGTGTGCTTACTACTCGCATAATTTCTTTCAAACTGTGGTAATTTTTAGAATATTTTTCTTGAATAGGCAAACGTTTTTAGACCGAGGAACATTTTTTTGGAAATTGGTAGAACAATTTCTGAAATTCACAAACGTTTTTTGAGTAAATCGGCGAACATTTTATAAATCAAAAAACTATTTGTAATTCACAAACAGTTTTTGATTTTTTATGAAAATTTTCAATTCTTGATCATTTCTGAATTGAAGCAATTTTGTTCAATTCATGAACATTTTTAATACACTAATTATGTAAAAAATATGGACATTTTACATTTCCCGAACATTTGTTTTAAAAATTGCGAACATTATTATAATATGGAAACATTATTTAAAAACCGCCAACATTTTTGAAATGCACAAACATTGAAGAGTAGTTAAAAAATTTATTTGCAAACTCAGATATGTTGGGCCAGGCCAGGCCATCGACTACTCCTGGGCTCGTCCAACGGCTTATTACATGTGCTGAAACCAGGACATGGACACGAGTCGTCTTCACCATGCGTTTGGTCCCCAAGACGACGGTATTGCTACATGGAAACTATTCCATTACCGTGTTTTGGCTACCCGAGGCGACGGTATTGCTCGTTTACGACTCTAGCATCACCGTTTGTTTGGCACGGAGAAGATGGTATTGTTTGAGGACAAATAGAGCATCACCGTTTGCTTGGTCCCGGAAGAGACGGTATTTCTACGCTGTAATACTCTCATTACCGAGCGTGGCCGCAGAGAGAATTTAATGCCGACGCGTGTCCTCGTCCTCGTAACGCAAGGCAGAAAGATCTTTTAAGCTATTGGACCGAGGCCCAGGAGTAGTTGATGGCTTGGCCTGGCCCAACAGATACGAGTTTGCAGAGAGATTTTTAGAAAGGTCTTCGCGGTTTTTAAATGTTTGTGCATTTAGAAAATGTTCATGGTTTTGAAAAAATGTTTGCATATTAAAAAATGTATTCAGAATTTTGAAAAAGAATGTTCGGGAAATGAAAAATGTTCATGATTTTTTACATATTTCTTCTATTAAAAAATGTTCAAAATTGAAAAAATCATGAAAATTCAAAAACTGTTCATGAATTAAAATATTTTATTGACTAATATTTTTTTGCTGATTCAAAAAATGATCATGCATTTCAAAAAATAATTGTTAAATTAATAAACTTTCGTGAATTTTAAAAATTGATCTACCCAATTCTACAACTACTCTTGGGACTCAGCCCAACGTCCTATAAGATCAAGGACGGGGACACGTGTCAACAGTTACCAAATATTCCCTTCGTCCCAAAATTCTTGTCTTATATTTGTCTAGATATGGATGTATCTAACAATAAAATGTAACTAGAGGCATCCGTATTTAGACAAATCTAAGGCAAGAATTTTGGGACGGAGGGAGTACAACCTAAACCCGAACGAAAGGTATGTGAGGATGGTAGGCAAGAGAAGTGACACTACCGAACTGGACGCACCTCGCCGCCTAGGCCGGCCCATGCAGTAGAGACCTCCTATACTGCGCTCTCTCCTTGGAGAAAACGCAGCTTGCCCGTTTGGGCATGCCCATGGCAGGGCGACCTGTTTTTTAAATTTCATTGTTTATTTTTGTTTTCTTTACGTTTTCGTCTTTGCTACTTTAAGGTCGTGGTGGCGGTGCGCCGGCGAGGTTGATTTACAAGGCCTCGGCAAGATATGTCTCCCGGAGGTAAGGCCAGAGATCAACCACGGCGCCGCGTGAGCCTAGCAGCTTTTCCGCCCACTGCCTCTGCTTGCTCGTCAACACTAGATTTGTGAACGAGATCCTGGATCGTGGTGGCGGTGCGCCGGTGAGGTTGGTGGACAAGGCCGCAGCAAGATTTGTCTCCCAGAGGTAAGCCTGGAGATCAACCGCGACGCCGTGTGTGCCTAGCAGCTTTTCCGCCCAATGCCTCTGCTTGCTGTGTAGTGCAACGTCCTATCATGGCAACTAGACAGATATTTCATGTTTCGTCGCTAAAATGTCACCCATCCTTCCAGATTATATGATTATCACTTGAAGTCAGTCGTACTTTGAAGAAAAATATGCAACCACCCACTGATATTGACTAAGAGAGCTGCTGGGGGTATCTTGGAAGGCATGGTTCGAATGTTAGATAACATATGGTAGGGAAAATGGTCATGAACCTTGCACCCATAGCTCATGGTGATGAAGCGCTGCAAGTCGGCGAGGAAGTCTAATGCAAGTTGATAAAATATCCAAGGACACGATAAACATGACTATTATAGTAACATGATGGAAAAAGTAACATATCTACTACGGGGCTAACATCACTAAAGAAGTAACATATCTGTTGTCAGGAGCTAACATCACTAAAGGAGTAACATATCTACTATGGGGCTAACAACTCCAAGCACAGAGAGTAACAGGTGTACATACGGCAGTCACATACAAAAAGGAGTAACAGTAATACATTAGGCGTTATCAAGACAACAGTAATACATTAGGCGTTAACATGACTATTATAGTAACATGACGGGAAAAGTAAAACCACTCTCATGGAGTAACAGATCTACATGAGTAGATTCGGTGGTAACATACCTCCAATAGTGGATGACGAGAACAGTTGTGAGCATGGCCAGTTGAATCAGGGCGACCTCTTGAGGTTTCCCGGTGTATCTTTCTTCCCTGGTGTACTCCAAGTCCAAGCCAACAAATTTCATCTTGAATTTACCCTCGTCAATGTCAAGCCATTGCTCAAACTCCTTGAGATTCTTTTCCACCTCCTTAGGGTCGTTGGTGTAGATCACTTCTATCATCGTGTTGCCATGGGGATAGTGAGGGAAACGGAGCGTTGTTATTTTGTGGTCGTCCGCTGGGGGACCGGAGTACTCTGGGAGCTCCCGGCGATTGCACTTGCCCCTGCCCATGGCGGACGAAGTAGGAGAGAGGTCGCAGTGGGGAAGCAAAGAGGCTGACATGAAGGATTGAAGAAGAAAAGGGGGACTATAAAAAGAAGGGGGAGACGAGTGGGAGAAGAGGGAGAGACTGCAGATGCCTCGACTGCTCCTCAAGAGTCGTGGCTCCTTGAGGATCGCCTCGACTTCAGTCGTGACCGCCTAGGAGTAACAAACGCCTCGACTACCAACATAACTGAAACAAAATTTTAGTTCACACACCACATAATTCAAACTGAATTTATAAGTAGTTCACAACACACATTGCAACTGAGTTCAAACTAGTTCACAGAACAAACACCAATCCTTCAGCACATCACATCACTTCATACGGCAACAAGTTAAGCACGACAAGATAAGGTCAACGCAAAGTGGTCTTCCTAGGTTCAGCAGCCATGACCCTTTTCTGCATCTCCAGCTCAGCATTCATCAATTTCATTGCAGCAGTCATCTGTTTCATTGCATCATGTGTTTCATCTATGCGTTCCTGCATTTGAATCATTCTTTTATTTATGCCATCGATGCATGCCAGCAGTTTTCATGCTCGCCCCCTCAGTCCGCTTCTGTTTTTTTATCACTTCAGAGTTATTGGGGAAACTTAACGAGCAGATGAGTGAGCTGAGGGTTGATCGGCTTGATGAACTGCTGGCATGCATCAATGGCATAAATAAAAGAATGATTCAAATGCAGGAACGCATAGATGAAACACATGATGCAATGAAACAGATGACTGCTGCAATGAAATTGATGAATGCTGAGCTGGAGATGTAGAAAAGGGTCATGGATGCTGAACCTAGGAAGACCACTTTGCGTTGACCTTATCTTGTCGTGCTTAACTTGTTGCCGTATGAAGTGATGTGCTGTGTTGAAGGATTGGTGTTTGTTCTGTGAACTAGTTTGAACTCGGTTGCAATGTGTGTTGTGAACTACTTATAAATTCAGTTTGAATTATGTGGTGTGTGAACTGAAATTTTGTTTCAGTCATGTTGGTAGTCGAGGCGTCTGTTACTCCTGGGCGGTCACGACTGAAGTCGAGGCGATCCTCAAGGAGCCACGACTCTTGAGGAGCAGTCGAGGCGTCTGCAGTCTCTCCCTCTTCTCCCACTTGTCTCCCCCTTCTTTTTATAGTCCCCCTTTTCTTCTTCAATCCTTCATGCCAGCCTCTTTGCTTCCCCACTGCGACCTCTCTCCTACTTTGTCCGCCATGGGCAGGGGCAAGTGCAATCGCCTGGAGCTCCCAGAGTACTTCGGTCCCCCAGCGGACGACCACAAAATAACAACGCTCCGTTTCCCTTACTATCCCCATGGCAACACGATGATAGAAGTGATCTACACCAACGACCCTAAGGAGGTGGAAAAGAATCTCAAGGAGTTTGAGCAATGGCTTGACATTGACGAGGGTAAATTCAAGATGAAATTTGTTGGCTTGGACTTGGAGTACACCAGGGAACAAAGATACACCGGGAAACCTCAAGAGGTCGCCCTGATTCAACTGGCCATGCGCACGACTGTTCTCGTCATCCACTATTGCAGGTATGTTACCACCGAATCTACTCATGTAGATCTGTTACTCCATGAGAGTGGTTTTACTTTTCCCGTCATGTTACTATAATAGTCATGTTAACGCCTAATGTATTACTGTTGTCTTGATAACGGCTAATGTATTACTGTTACTCCTTTTTGTATGTGACTGCCGTATGTACACCTGTTACTCTCTGTGCTTGGAGTTGTTAGCCCCATAGTAGATATGTTACTCCTTTAGTGATGTTAGCTCGTGACAACAGATATGTTACTCCTTTAGTGATGTTAGCTCCTGCCAACAGATATGTTACTCCTTGAGTGATGTTAGCCCCGTAGTAGATATGTTACTTTTTCCATCATGTTACTATAATAGTCATTTTAAATCTGGGAGTGTTATTCCTGCAGGTACGTTCACGAACTCTATATTGCCTGAAAAACCTAGGTTTGTTGGAATGATATGTAACCAAACTCTATATAACTAAACTATCGGGCGGGGATTCATCTTGTAGACCGTCGGGTGATATTGTGGAGGGGGCGTCCGGCCCAGACTTCAGGCATGGGGCCGTGGGGGCTTCCATGGGGGCCGGGTGTGGCCGATGGCCTCCCCAGCATCGTCAGCGCAAGCCTCCTCCTTCGGTGGCGATGGATACTGAGGCACCCGTAGACCCGGTGGCTTCAGCGGGGGTGCATACCGTTGTGGGCTTGAGATCACAATCGTCATTCTATTAGGAATGTCTATAGTTGAGATCACAATCGTCATTCTAGTTTGTTGATGTTTCTTTGGCTTGTGGAACTTTTTACATCTTTGTTAGTGTGTTTTGTGATCTACTATTGTTTATTCTTGTGAGGCCTACTACACTTATTAACGTTGTGACTCTACCACAAAATCACTGGTCACAATCTTGAAGGAACTTTGTTGCAGTCACCCATGTGATGCTAATTACAGTACATGATGCACTTGTTGCATATTGTGAAAGAAGTCGTCCTTCTATTACCACACTGACTGTGTCCTGGAGGACAATGGGATCTTAGCCCAGCCAGACTGGGCCAGACCAGCAACCCATTGAGGAGGGACTCCGGAAGTCTTCGGCGTACGACGACCAAAGACTTGGCGTGTACTTCAAGCATATCTGATTAGATTTGGCATGTAAAATCTTAGCACTAAGAGAGCTGCTGGGGGTATCTTGGAAGGCATGGTTCGAATGTTAGATAACATATGGTAGGGAAAATGGTCATGAACCTTGCACCTATAGCTCGTGGTGATGAAGCGCTGCAAGTCGGCGAGGAAGTCTCATGCAAGTTGATACGATAAAAATTAACTTGCATGAGACTTCTCGAGGACTTGCAACGCTACATCATCCTAAGCCATATCTGCAAGGTTCATGGCCATTTTCTTACCATACGTTATCTAACATTCCGTCCATGCCTTCCAAGATACGATCAGTAGCTCTCTTAGTCAATATTAGTGTGTAGTCACAGAGGCAATATTAGAGGCAATGCATTAAGTTTGTTTTCATTTAGCAGAAAAAACAGTAAATAAGTTGGTTCTATAGCAGAGTCCTAAGATTTCTGTCCATATTTGCCACCTATACGTATCAAAACCAGTCATTTGGAAGCAATCAGTCACATTCCATGCCCAGTTTTTTGGAGGGGAGTGCTTCGGTACACCCCTCCCCCCCCTAAAACGTATAGTGGGTAGTATGGTAATTTCACATTAGGTATAGGAATACCCACCCGACGCCGTACGTCGCGCGCGATGTTGTACGCCTGCCCGCGTATGCCGCGCCCGTCGCTGTACGCCCGCCCGCGTACCCGCACCCGTCGCCGTACGCCCTCACGTCTCGACAGTTGTTGGAGAGAAAAAAAACTCGGTAGCCGCCGACGCCCGGCATCAAAACCCTGAACCCTAACGCATCCACGCCGTCTCCACGTTGCCCCCCGTTTGCACGAAGTCGCCGTCGCCCGAGTCGCCGCCCAAACAGGCCGCAGCGCGTGCCCCGGCGCCTTTACCGCTGCCGGCGCGCGCGCCCGCCGCCGCATTCCATTCCCGTCGCCCAGATGGCCGCCCACCCGCGATCTACGTCGCCGCCTCCCTCCGCGCACTACGCCTACTACGACCAGCCATCGTCCTCACGCCGTCGACACCTGCCTCCGCCGGCCAGCAATGTCACGCCGTCATCACGTTCGTCATCGGAGGAAATGGATCCGGCTGAAATCCTCGCCGCCGTGCAAGAGGTTGGTTTGAGACATTGTTGTGGTTGATAAGATAGTTGTTTTAGGGATGATGTTACACGGCGTTTGATTCATCATACATTTTTTTAACTATATATAGTTAGAGGAGGAGGGAGATTATGATGGCGATGATTACGGTGAGGACAATGAAACCTCGTCACGGAATATGGATGAACCTCGTGATGAGAACTACATGAGTTTGGATGAATCTTATAGAGGCAATGTAAGTGTGATCAATGTTGATAAAACAATAAATATGAGGGGGTAAATATGATAGACCGCACGGAAAATTTAATATTTTTTTGCATGATGCAGCGACATGGCGATGATGATGATGATATGGATATAGATAATTCATTTGCTGAAAGTGCACTCCGGGTATGTTATTAATAAAATCAGAGAAGAAATGACATAATAACCATATGAGCGCTTACATGTTTTTTTGCAATGCGCGCAGATGGACGAGGACGGGGACTTTGTGAGGAATATTGTGGACGATGAAAGTGACAAATCGCACGTTGATGCATCTCATGATGACAGCTCCAGCAAAGTAAGTTTTGAAACTTACATCACTACAGTACATTTTAAAATTATAACTGACTGACATAAATGGTTTAATGCATTAATTTACAGGGAGATGTAGATGGTACAAGCGGGAATGATGAGCATATTGGTAATGATCTGTTTAATTTTGACATCAGATTTGATGAATATCAGGAAGAATCATTGGACATGCATTGGAAGGTCATGAGGAAGACGTTCAAGTCACTAGGAGATGCTTACAATTTCTATAATCAGTATGCGTACGAGCGTGGTTTCAGCGTAAGAAAGGACTCACTGAAATATTCGAAAGGTCCTGAGGCAACTAAGCGTTTGAGAAAGTATGTGTGTGCGAGAGCTGGGAAACGACAGGCAAAACGTTGTACAATGGAAGGCAAGACCCGCAGGCTGAGAGGGGAGACTCGTTGCTTCTGCGATGCGCATATAACTTTGAAACTTGATAAAGAGCGTGACGTTTGGTATGTCAGCAGTTTCAATGATGATCACAGTCACGTTCTAGCTAGACCGGATGAAGTCACGTTTCTTCGGTCTCACAATCAGATAAAAGAATATCAGAAGACTGAGATCTTAACCATGGCAAGTGCTGGAATCAGGAAACATATGATTTATGATCAACTCGTTGCGCGCTCCGGGTCATATGCAAAGGCTGGTTTTGGAAGGAAGAAGCTTTATAACATGTGTTATAGAGAAAAAATGAAGTTGCTTGCACAAGGTGATGCAGACACTGCCATTGGGATCATGATGACCAGAAAAGAGAGAGATCCAGATTTCTTCTTTGAGCACACCGTCGATGATGAAGGAAGGCTGAAAAACATATTCTGGTGTGATTCTCAATCACGTCGAGACTATGTTAACTACGGTGATGTGACAGTCTTCGACAGCACATACAGGATGAATAGGTATGGCATGCCATTTATACCTTTTGTCGGTTGAACAACCACCGTTGCACCACGGTATTCAGTTGTGCTCTTGTGTCTGACGAGACGGAAGATACATATGTCTGGCTGCTTCAGACGTTTTTGAGGGCTCACTGTCAGAAGAGGCCCAGGTCAGTAATTACTGATGGAGATGCAGCTATGATTAAGGCATAAGAACGGTACTTTCGGAGGTTTGGCATCGTCTTTGCTCGTGGCATATTGAGAAGAACATGCAGAAACACCTTCATCATAAGTCTCTAAAGGAGTTCAGGTCTCTACTTTATTATGCCACTTCAAAAAAGGTTTTTGAGGAGAGATGGGCAGCGTTTACCGCCAAATGGCAGTTGGAGAAAACAAAGACATGGTTACGTAGGATGTACAAGAAGAAAAGGCTTTGGGCTGCATCATATCTGTCAGGTGGGTTTTTCTTAGGTATGCGAAGTAACCAGCGAAGTGAGAGTTTGAATTCATGCCTTCACTTGCATCTAGACTCCGGTATGACTATTGTTGATATGATTGTGCACTATGAGAACTGTATAGTTCGTCTCCGTGAGAATGAGGCGCATGACGATTACACAAACTCACAGACAGTTCCAGTACTAGTATTGGATGAGTGTAAAGATATTGAGAAATCAGCTGCCCGTGAGTTCACTGCGGCAAACTTTTATATCTTGCAGGAAGATATGAAGAAGGCATGGGAGCTAGAGGTCCTTGAGAGACTGAGAGGAGCAGACACTCACAGATTCATACTGACATGGAAGGAAAATAGAGATATCAGATTCACAGTGGACTACACCCCAGGTAACTTAGAAGAAACTGTGAAGTGCAGTTGCAGAAGCATGTATCGCAAAGGTCTTCCTTGCAAACATATTCTTCACGTTCTGATTCAGCTACGCTTACGTGAGATACCTAAGTGTTTAGTACTGCGGAGGTTGAGCCAAGTTGCAAGGGGTGGACTTCCCGTGAAGCGCACTAGCGATCTGTTTGCATGGGGATGGGCAGGTGCACTGGACAGAGCTAGGTACAGCGAGTTGACTATCTTATCTACTGAAGCAACTCATAAAGCATGCCATAAACCATTTTTATCCGACAAGTTGAAGGCGGCTCTGAGGGACATAATAGATAATGATTACAATGAGGAGGATCAGCCTGGTGCGGAGGTACAGTTTGTGAACGACGATGCATTCGAGCCTAATCAAGATCATGGTCTTGTTCGTGATCCCGCAAAAGTTAACACCAAAGGCGCACCAAAACAGAATGTTAAAGGCCGCGGTAAGGATGGTCCTGATGTCACTAAAAATGGGCGACCAAAAGCTTTTGATGAGAAAAGCAAACGTCAATGTGGACTGTGCGGTGTTATGGGTCATTATAAGTCCACGTGCCCTTAAAATCCTAAGAATGATTTTCTTATGTTATTGTATATGTTATTGTTGAAACCGAATTTATTTGTTCACTGTGCAATTAACACATATCTTATTGTTATGTAGGAACTTTGCTTAACTTGTGGAGTATGGATGGAAGATTGGTTCACCCTTTGATTGAAGACAGTTTTATTATGGATGGCTATGGAACATTGCTCCACCCTTTCATTAAAGACAATTTTTTAATGTTCTAAATTGTTATAATAAGTTATATGAACTTATTTTACTTTGTTGATGTCAGACTATTTGATACGATAACGACATAAGTATTTGTTTTGATGACAGACTATGTAATGGAAGAAGGAGTTTTACTTTGTTTATTTTGATGTGCTCACGTCGTTGTTTACTGTTAATTTTCTGCATTGTACGGTCGCCGTCGTTTATTTTGACGTGCTCACTTTTGCACAGTAGTGCCGTCGCTGTTTAATGTTAATTTTCTGCATTGTACGGTCGTCGTCATTTAGAACCCCGTTGTTATTATTATTTTTTGAAAAACAAAACTCGACAAGTGCGCCGGCGGCACTGTCCCACAGGGCAGCGTCGGACGGCGGCAGCAGTAACAGGTAATCAGAGGAGTTCGACAGCCTATGTGCCGCCGGGTATATAAGCCGGTCGTCGCGCGCTCCGTCGGGCGAGGTGGGACTAAACATTTCTCATCGCCCCGCGTGGTACTTGGGCCGTCGTCGGTTCTCTGCGTGCTACTTGGGCCGTCGTTGCGCCGCGGGCGGAAACAGTGGTATTGGGCCGGCCCACGCGGTCACGCGCGTCGCTGCAGGCACGGCGGCTGCGAGAAATGTTTAGTCCCACCTCGCCCGACGGAGCGCGCGACGACCGGCTTATATACCCGGCGGCACATAGGCTGTCGAGCGTCCTCCATTAGTTATGTTACCCGTCGCTCGACGCTGCCACTGTTGGACAGTGTTGTCTGACGTCAAACTGGCCGCCGCACTTGTTTGCATTTTTTATAGAAAAAGAAATTAAGAACGTCGGTGTTATAATAAGCGACAGCGACAGTGCTTTAAAGTGCATAATAGATATATGTACATTTTTTTAAACATTCAGCAGTACAGGAAAACAATTTGACGACTGCACAACTATAAATATGAAGATTTCAAATGTAAAGACAACTGCATGAAGACAACATAATAATCCAAATGTCATTCTGGACTTAAATATTCAAAATAGTAGTGTCTTCTTCATCACAAGACATGATAGTCGAAATAAATGTAAACATTATTTGACCCTACAAATTTTTCTTGTATAAAATTTTTGCCACATTTATTTTCTTCTTTGCAAGCCGGGTAACTTTGTCCTTCACATCGTTGAGCGTATTTCTCTCTGAAAAAATAAGCTGCGCAATCATTAAGTCCCTCGATTTATCAATTGACCCCTGTTAGAACTTCATATTAGTACAATTCAAATAGTATTACATAATGAATTTAATTAAATATAAGCATTTGAAATAAATCAGACCTGAGAAAAATGGCTCGTCCATTTTTCACCGTTCCAATACTGAAAGCATCGAAGAACAAATATTCCATATGAATTGCTGGTCCGTACAAACAACGGTTCATAAGTTCGCATTTGAGGTAAGATATTAAAACAATATGAAAGTATTTACTCACCCGTCTTATTGTTGTGGGATGTTATACGTTTTGATAGGCCAGGTAGACACATCCGGAAAATTCACAGCGCCGCTCGCATTCGCATCACGTATGTCATATCCAAGTTGATTTTTCTGTTCATATACATGATAGCATGAAAAGAATTTAACATAGTTTAGTTACTAAATGATAATTTCAATATGCTCATGTAAATTTATGCCGTACCAGCTCCTCAACTTTTTCTATAATTTCACTGTCAAGTTCGGGTCCCATCAAAGAATCAAGAACCTGGAACTCTTCCTTCGGGCGATGCATGACAACCGAAACCCAGTGGGTATTTCCCTTATTAAGAGGAATATAAATCTGCATCACAAAGAAAATATGATGCAATCAACACATACTATCTTATTATTTATATCCCATATATGCATACTTTAAGGCAGTTGAACTTACCTTATCTTTTTTAAAATACTCATCGGTGCATCTATTCAAGGGTCCATTCTTCTTCGCCACAACTTCGTTGTCATTTTTCCCTCCCTGGGTGTCCGGTCTAAATTCAAGTAACCAATTGACCAGCCAGGGCGACATTATATGACGATCTTCACCAACAACTCCCAACAGATACGACGAATAAGCATTGATAACCTGAAAATAATTTAAATGATGTATAACAATTCCAATTTGCATTGAATGCTAATAGAAAACAGAACAATAACTTACATCACCGGTTAGCCATTCATGGTCAAGAATCTTACAAGCCCTCTGTGCACTCAGACCTTCGTGCATGCCATCATTGAATATTTCCTTCTTTCTATGTTTTGCTGACCGCTGATAAGCACGAACAAACTTAACACTAGCTTTAATCACATCGTATTCTTCTTCAAAGACTTCTTTCTCGAATAGTTCTGCAATACATGACGGTAATATGTTAATAATTCAATGATAAGTAGTAATTTTAGCTCGAAAATAATATGATAAAACTCACTTGCTTTCGCTGAACGCTTTGCACGCTTTGTAGGTATTGGAATATAAGGAGACTTTACAAGGTTTGATCGTCTCCGCTTCCGTTTCCCTACACCCTTCTCCTGTACCTCATCTTCTCCAATACAATCTACCGATCCACGTGATGCGATTTCATCTATTCCTAAAGATGTAACGGATTTCTCATCAGATACCTCAGGAACTTGGATAGGATCTTCTTCATCACCCTTGAAACTATCGAAATAGTCAGGTGTGCAATAGTAAGGTGTCTTCTCTTCAGAATCATTAACATCATCTTCATCATCCTCTTGCACATTCTTTTTTCCCGGTGTTTTCAAATTGTCCACGTCAGGATTATATACAAATTCCTTTTGAGGTTTTCCACCATAGTTTCTACTTTCACTATTTTCACCATACTCATTCTCTTCTTCTTTTTCACTATCACCGGCTTTGTAAAATACAGCGCTTTTGTTCAATTTCTCTATGACCCTTTGTGATTAAAAATTAGTTGTAATTAGTTATGTGACACATCGAAAACCATTGTGAACGGCAAAATCAGAAAACTTGTACCTGTGCGCTTAGCTCCGGCATACGAAGCATATCCTTACGAATGTGCTTCAGCTCAGTCAAAATCCGATCCATAATAGGGTTCTGGGTAGCTGAAGCCTCAGATGTACTCATGCCTATTCTCCTTCCAGTAATGTTAGACTTTCTCGTACTGGATTTCTTGTTCTTTTCAGCCTGTTCCATTCTTATTTTGTTTAAGCGGTACTCTTCAGTAATGGTGTCATCGATCTACAACATAAAGAATCATACAATCATATTTAATTAATAATTAATTGCAGACTTTGAATGGAAAAATAAATATTTAACGTATTACCATTCCAACACCACGACCATTTTGAAAGTCGTACTTGTCTCTTTTCTCCGCTGCCGCTTCTGTCCAATTCCTCATCAAGGGGCTCAACAACGCTAAAGGATCATACTTTGGACCGGTGCTTGGCTGCACCTTCTCCCAATATAGATACTGCAAAACAAACAAACAACCAATTAGCATGTGTTACACTATTATTACATAATAAAACTATTCAATTTAAACAATATATCATACCTGCAGAAGTGCAAGGTTGCCACGTGGCCATTCCCTAACACGACCGGGCTGCAAGACCGTACCAATCTCCGACAAACAAAACCGCAAAGTGAATGCGTTCCAGTTGAACTTTTTTATCTGCCTGACATCTTGCACTAGTGCATAATAATTCTTCAGAATGTACTCATCAGACACCGGTGCAATTATAGTCCCTAACAGGACGAGAAACGCCATCCAAACAAATTCATCGTCCGCGTTTTTATTTCTCACAATCTTCTCAATAAGATCATCAATCAATATTTTACCATTCTTCTTGTTAACAAAACTAGCTGGAATTTTTTTTATTGCTTTGCCTTGGTCCATACTCAAAAAACTAGAAACATCAACTCCTTCATTCTTCAAACCAAATATAGCAAACACATCATCAGGCCTCAGTGAAATCAACCCTTTTTTCCGGCTGCCTCTTGCACCATGAATTTTTTACTACTAGTATTGTAACCTTGAATCATAAGCGCAAGCAAATTATCACGCATCTTAACCGAAGGTATTCGTAACATGCCCTCCATCTCGGTTTCGTAAAACGTAAATCGCTGACTTGATGTTAACTTATTAACAAGAGTAACCCATTTTTCTACAGAACATGCAATCACACCATCGATGTACATACTGCATATAAAAATATATATGTGACGTTGCATGCAGCTAATGTGTTATATAATGTTCAAAATTTTAAAATATATACCTGCCCGACGGCGAGTACAGCGGGCGACGGCGATCACAGTGGCTGACGGCAGCGTCAGACGGTGTGTTCACAGCCGGCGCTGACGGCGAGTGGTGACGTCGGCCGTTGACGACCGGCGCTGACGGAGGGTGGTGACGTCAGCTATTGCTGAGTGACGACGGGCGTTGACGACCGGCACTGACGGCGGGTGGTGACGTCGACTAGTGCGGGCTGACGGCGGCGCGACGCTGTCGGGCGGGGAGCGACAGTGCGGGCGGCGGGGATCAGATCGGGCATGCGCGACGTGATTGGACGACGTGATTGGGCGACGTGCGCGTTTGTCGGGAATATTCCCTCGGATAGCGACGGCTCGTGCTGCGTCGGGCCCGCGGCGATTATTAAGTGGGCGACGGCGATATGTGTTTATTTATTTGTACAAATTTGTAATTTATTGTATTTGTTATAAACTTTGCACAAAAACCAAACATGTTTTGTGGCCAATTTTTTTTCACGGAAGGGGGTGGTTTCGGTATGGCCGGAGGGGACCCTCGGTCACGCGTCTCCGCTTCGCATCCGCCAAACTTGCCCAATTTTTTTTCACGGGCCACAGTGACCATGCAGGGCACGCACGCAAAAATTTGCCGCGTTTCGAGTTCGTATAGATTTTCTACGATTTTCCGGGCCGAAAACCCCTAAAATACTGCCCGGACGTGACGCAACTTGCGTTCGTTGTCGGATTTCGTTCATTTTGGCCGTGGGGTCTCCGGGTGGGGCCCCACACGCGCTGGCAAAAGTTGGGCGCATTCCGTGAAACAGCTCAGGTGCTTGCTGTGGAAGGGGGTGGTTTCGGTATGGCCGGAGGGGACCCTCGGTCGCGCGTCTCCGCTTCGCATCCGCCAAACTTGCCCAATTATTTTTCACGGGCCACAGTGACCATGCAGGGCACGCACGCAAAAATTTGCCGCGTTTCGAGTCCGTATGGATTTTCTACGATTTTCCCGGCCGAAAACCCCTAAAATACTGCCCGGACGTGACGCAACTTGCGTTCGTTGTCGGATTTCGTTCATTTTGGCCGTGGGGTCTCCGGGTGGGGCCCCACACGCGCTGGCAAAAGTTGGGCGCATTCCGTGAAACAGCTCAGGTGCTTGCTGTGGAAGGGGGTGGTTTCGGTATGGCCGGAGGTGACCCTCGGTCGCGCGTCTCCGCTTCGCATCCGCCAAACTTGCCCAATTTTTTTTCACGGGCCACAGTGACCATGCAGGGCACGCATGCAAAAATTTGCCGCGTTTCGAGTAAGAAGGCCAGTCCGGGTGGGGACCCACACGCGCTGCAAATCGTTGGGCCCATTCTGTTTTTAATTCAAAATTATTTCAAACTACTTTTTTTAAAAAAATTACAAATTCCTTCTTCGAATTTCATTTTATACTTTTTCCTTTCTTTCTCTCTTCATCTTTTTTCAATTATACCGATAAACTATTTATTTTTAATTTCTTTGAGGCTACTTTTATTTTATAAAATGATTCACTTTTTGTCCGTAATATTTCATACTAATTTTCATTCCAACATAACGATAAACGATAGTTCATTCAACATAACGACGGTTCATTTTACATTAAAACATAAAAAACTTAATTAAACAGGACTTAACTAAACTTATTTAAAGTAACGGCTTAATCCTAATCTACTCGTCGTCGGAGTCGGCGAGGTCCACGATCTCCCCCGCACCGACGTCACCGTCGTCGTCGTCGCCTCCGTCGCTGCTCTTGCCGCCGTCGTCCCAGTAGCCGCCGTCCACCTCCTCCGGAGCCACCTGCGGCTGCACCGCTTCGATGGCCGCCGCAGCATCGACTGCGGCCTACAGCTCGGCGGCCTCTTCTGCCGCCGCCATAGCCGCCGCCGCGTCGAGTGCGGCCTGCAGCTCGGCGGCCTCTCTCGCCTCAGCGGCCGCCACCGCGGCCGCCGCTTCTGCCTGCGACGCCCGCAGCGCGATGAGATAGCGGAGACAGTCGTCGGGGTCGCCGTCCTCGCGCAGTGCAAACTGCTTCGGCGGAATCTCGACGACGGGAGGGGATGCGGGCCGGGCGACAGCGGGAACCGGGCGGCGAGACGAGCTCAGAGACGGCGCGGCCGCCGGAGGGGGACGGCAGGGCCGGCGCAGGGCGGAAGACGAGCTCGGAGACGGCGCGGCCGCCGCAGGGGGCCGCCGCGGGGCGGACGACGAGCCGCGCGCGGCAGACCGCGCGGCAGACGACGAGCCGCCCGTCCGCAACTCCCGACGAGCCTGCGCGACGACGGCCTAGTAGTTTTTGCCCTCCCAAAATCTCGAGCGGCCGACGATGTTCCACCGGCCGCCCACGTGTTGGCGGAGCTCGTCCGGGCTCGCCCCGGGCCCCCTGGTCGGGTACCCGTCGGCGCTGATGTGGAACGCATGAGGCAGACGGCAGCCCGGCGGCACCATCAATCCGACGCTGATGAGCTCTTCTGTCTCCGGCGTGCCCAGACTCGTCGGCCACGCTCTGCCGCCACCGCCGCCGCCGTCGGACGCCATGGAGGCCGCCGGGAAAGGGAGCTCGTCGGCGGGTGTGGTGAGGGGGTCGAGGCGCGTCGAGTGCACTGGATGGAGGCAGACGGGGCGACGAGCGGCGTTTTAAAGGCAGGCGTCGATGGGTGGGGGAGGCCGTCCGGTAGGTGACCGACCCCCGGCTTAACGCCGGCATTAATGGCGCATCGGGCCGGCGGCCGCGTCGGGAACCGCCCTTGACCGACGCTTATACGTCACGCAACCGCCCGTCGTGCCGTCTCGTCCCCACACGTCGCATCGTCTTGTCCCCACACGTCGCGTCGTCTTTTTTTTCGTCCAGCCGACGCCACGTCGCCACGAGTACGTCGCTCGACAGTTCGCGTCGTTTTTTTTTCTTTGGTCGTCGTTGTACGTACGCGGACGGACGCGTGTACGGGGTAGTCGGCGTAGAGACCCGTCGCGCGGGTACAGCCCCGTCACGCGGGCGGCGGCTTTTTATGTGCTGGGACGATCCTACCCTTTTTAATGAAGGGGTACGGTGCGATCTCAGCCGTTGAAGTGTCTAGAGGGGTTGTACCGAAGAAGAAGTGTTTTTTGGAGGCAACGTGAACTTGTGGAATCAGCAGGGAGGAATGACTAAGTGAAATTCTTGGATAAATACCTACAGGACCTTATGCTAAACTGCAGGAAACGGGACGATTGGAAAGGGAAGCAACCGATTGCTACAACAGGTACGTTAGGTGCTGCCTGCCATTTCACTGATAACTTTGTTGCAGGTTCAAGCAGAGCAGAGACATGGAAAGCTCCTAAAAATGGATGGGTTAAAATTAATGTTGATGCCGCCTACCCCTGTAAAGATGGGAAGAGCTACATGGGTTGCATTGCTAGAGACCACCACAGTAAGGTTCAGTGGGCGAGCAATAGAGATACTGGAAGAAGCACGAGTGCAGAAGAAGCTGAAGCTAAAGCTTGTCTTGCCGCATTACAACAGTTACCCAAACCTAATAATCTGCTTGTGTTGTTGGAGTCCGGTATCTCTGAACATCCCACAAAAGAGATATGAATACACAAACCAGTAAAATACCTGAGGACATAGTGATGCACAGAAGCATGTAGACATGTTGCTGGCTGGGTGTGGTCACTGTGGTAGCCACTTGAACTTCATGGTTGTGCACCATGATATAGTGAATTAACTTCTAGGAGCCCCACAGCAACAGCAAAACCCTGTCCCCTGCCACGCCGCGAGCATAAGGTAGTCTGTTGTAAATATACTTAGAGTTTAATAAATATATTATGAAATACTTGCATAAACATTAATTTGTATATCCATGCTTTGATGAGATCAAGGAAATGAGGACATATGCTACATCACTTGACTTCTGTTGTGCAACCGGTCCTTATCTCTGCAACCTACAGAACTACGATGTGTATGTACCCACAAATTAACATTTGAGATACTGAACAAATATACACATATTAGGCAAGTGTGCAAATGGCTAAAGCACCTTGAAAATCCAATAACAAAAGTTAGCAGGGAGTGCATGGTCCCTATGAAGCTTTCTTAGACAAAACATAAACAATTGAGACATCATCTTGAATTTAATTAACAAATAGTATCACTTTCTATATCCTGCCGGTGAAAGATATCACATGTTCCCCACAAAGCTTGTGCAAAATTAACTAACAGCTCTAAAAGTGTAGAAAATATGAATTTGGCTTACTTCTATGAAGGATTAGAACTAAAGAAAAAGGTCGAAGCGAACCACAAAAAAAACATATTGTACCAAACTCAATGTGGTATTCCTCATATCAAAGTCTCCGGTACATAACAACTATGATATGATAAAACTTGGAGGGCTACTATTCCAGTCATCCAATATGACTCCGGAGGAAAATGTATGGGCATGCATAACATGAATCCAGAAATAAGATCACAAATGGTGATAAAAAACTTAGTGCTGTACAAGCAGGAAATCCAGAAAGAGGAATTTTTGCCCTATATTCCTTAACAAAGCGAATTAAATTTAGTGAGTGTACTTCGTTTCCTTGTTTAGCCTCCTCTGGGTAAACTTCTATCAAATTAATTGACCATAACACAATCACAACAAAAAGAAACTTCAACATATAGGTTGGACAAGGTTAAGATTTCTCATGTCACAAATAAAAATGGTATGATCAGAGAGCTATAAACCAATATAAAATATAACCAGAACAAATTAGATGCGGATGTTTCCTTGTTATATCCATCAAAACATATTTCATTTCTGTTACACATAAATTAGAAAGTAATATGAAAATGTGAAATAAGTGAGAGATCTGATTAACACGTACCACACATCTTTGCAACAACAGGACGACTGAGTTTTTAAATGATTGCAGTTTACTGATTTTTTTTTTAAAAAATGTTCTTTAGTACTTTACGATGTGAGATAGTTGCATTAGATTGTAGAGATCCAGTTTATTGTCTTCATCTTGGGAGGCTGATCGGTTCGAGAAGACATGATCAAATATGTTTATTAATTGCATGCATCGGTGGCATCCATGAGACCTCAATTCCTGCAGTTGACCAAGAAGCTCTTGAACCTGAGAACAGAAAATTAACCACTGATAAGATTGTGCATAAGATGGTATTAAAAATGCGATTTTGATTTGCTTACCAGGGGTGCTTTGCAGACTTGAGGATGTCTGCATTGTAGCACGATGTTACTGACTGGAGCGCGGCCACGAGGGTGACGATCGTGGTGGTCTGCCACGCAAATCAACAATTGGTGCTGAGCGTAGCACAATATGAACAATATATATGGCAAACAATAAAGGGTGGTGAGGAGTCCACATGCTGCATTAGCAACACCAGCGCTCCCGTGGATGATTGGCAAGATCAGATAAAGGTTTGCCATCCACATGCTGCATTAGCAATATCTGACGAGTGACACATGCTGAAGAATCTCCATCCAGGTAATACAAAATCAGAGGTCCAACATATATCTATTAATACATCTAGCTAGTACTTCGTATACATGTTCAAAATGAATGACAGAGAAAGGAGCAGAACACAAAATCAGATACATGAGTATGCAGGCTTCTTCAGTCATGAATACGTGAAAAACAAATTAAGCACTAGCCAGAACCAAAGCAGACATTCAGAGATGTTCATGGCCAGAGAAGAAGAGACAAAGGGAGAAAGATACAAGGGAAGAGAAAGAAAAAGAGCTACCTGCACAATGTTGACGGCGGCGGCCCTCGGTCGAGGAGGGCTTAGAGCCGCGCAGCTGTTCGATCCCGGAGCGGAGGAGGCGCCGATGACCTCATCGACCTCGTCCGGAATGTGCTCCTCCTACTGCGGCTTCCTCGGGACGAGACCTCGCGGGCGCCGCTGCCCGCCTTGCTGTCTGGACCATGGGGAGGCGCAGACTTGCAGCGACGACCGGCGAGGAGATACGCAAAGGAGGAGGCCGGCGGCACGGGGAAGAGGAGGGGCTCGGAGCAGACGGGTAGGCTGCGCGCTGTGCACGAAGATGCACGAAGCGACGTGGTTCGGGAAAGCAAGCGGTGGAGGAACTGAAGCGGCGAGAGAAGTAATGGGATCGGACCCAGCGTGGGCTTCCCTCCGGCTTCCATGCATATAAATATCACACGGGGCCTCTTCGGTTTCACACGATTTATTTAATAATGCCGACGTGGTGAGCTGCATGCCCAAAATAATTAAGAGGAACTTATAATGTGGCAAGGCTGCTGCATGTCAAGAGAAATAGGTTAGTGGGGATGAATTATTTAGGTATTATAGATTATAGATTTATTTTTTTTTCGCGCAAAAAAGTTATATTATTCCCTCAACTGCTTGCAACAAAACATGATGTTGCCACCAGCCAGTATTTTGTCAAATATTTGCGGGACTTATTTTATAAATATTCGCATCTCCAAAAAATTGCGGGACTTTTTCAAAAAATGATTGGAATTAAAATTTGTTTTTGTTTTCAAAATGTGTTCATAAATTAAAAAAACCAAAAAAAAGTAGTGCACTGGAACTCGTGGTTATGGACCCGAATCCTTTAGGGTTTAGGGTTAGTTTGCTATTAAAGTTTTTAACAAAAATACTTTATTAAAATTCTTTTTGCTATTAAAGTTTTTAACCAAAGTTGCATAAATTTTATATAATTTTAAATTAATATTATTTTGATCATAACTAGAGGTATATAAAAGCCTTTTAATTGATTCTTTTTGCTATTGAAGAATATTATAGTTTTGATTTAGTTGATCATAACAAAGTATTTTAATTGCTATTAGAGTTTTATAAAAGACTTTTAGTTGATTATTTTAATGATTTTTTGTTAACCTAATAATGTTATATTTCCTTTTTTATTAAGTAATTCAAAAAAGCCGACGCCAATGTTCTATGTTAAGTAGAAGATTCGTAGTAAGAGTCCATATCCTTAGCAAAGGATGCAATGATGTCAGAAGCTTAACAATAACATTGTTAGGCCCTTAGTCCCGACTAGCTCGTCCCGGTTGGTGCCATCAACCGGGACTAAAGCTAGGTTTTAGTTTAGTATTTTCTGTTAACCTAACAATGTTATATTTTTCTTTTCTGTTGAGTTATTAGTTTAGTATTTTTCTTTTTTGCTAAGTTATTAGTTTAGTATTTTTCTTTTTTGTTAAGTTATTAGTTTAGTATTTTTATTTTTTGTTAACCTAATAAGACATGTAAGCAAGTGACTAATTACGAACTAATCTCCCAGACCATGATTTCCTCTTTGGGGATCAGGAACGCCGCTGACATGCCATCGTCGCCTAAGGAGGAACCTCCCCCCCCCCCCCCTGGGAGGTCCGCACCCTCTACACCCCCGGGAGTGTGAAGATGACACCTGGCGCCTTCCGCTCGGGATACAGACAGGCCATCCTGACCCAGCCGGCCGGATGGCTGGTACGACAAGATGACAAGGACCCACCAGTACAACAACATGAACGATGTCTCGTCTTCCATGGATTATGTAAATTAACATGAAGGCTACATAAGTCATGGACTTACAATCTCATCTCAACGCGAAGGCGCTGCTTGTTTCGACCCGGCCTTGCCGCTCCTTGTGCAACCGGTTCCCTCTACTAATGTTATATTTCCTTTTGTTATTAAGTAATTCAAAAAAGGCGACGCCAATGTTCTATGAAACAAGAAGTGAAACAACTTATAAGATATGGGTGCAAATTGACACCCGAGGAGGCGGAGGAAGTACCTACCTCGCCGCCGGTTGAAGAGGAATAGTTCCTCCAGGAAGGCTGTGGCGAAGCTTTAGCTTTCTCAAGCGGAAGAGGCGTGGAGAGGGAGGAGGGGTCGAGGTGCGAGAGATAAAGGGGCTCGTAGGGCTGCTTAAATAGCCGACGTGGCGGAGCAGAACCGAGGACATTTAATTCCGGCCCACATTTACGATGCGAGTTCAACTTCCGCGCAGAATTCACACGCCCTCATATGGGCCAGCCTTGACTTTCTGGTTTCTAGTGGGCATCTGTTACGCCCTCATTTGTTGGACGAAAAAAAAAATCTGTTCGCATTTGTTTTCTGTTTCTTGTTTTTTTTTTCATATTGTCGTTTTTTTCTCGGGAAACTGTTGGTCTATTCATCTCCAATCGTGTCATTACAATGAACACCAGAAATAATGAAGATTACATCCAGATTCATAGACCACCTAGCGACGACTACAAGCACTGAAGCGAGCCGAAGGCGCTCTGCTGTCATGTTGTACTAGTAGACAAACGGGGAAGTCGTCGTGCTAAGGCCCCATAGGACCAACACACCAGATCAGCAACCGCCGCCGATGAAGAAAAGCTTAAATCGGAAGGATCCAACCTGGAGACACGTGAACAAAGACGAACAAAGACCGGATCCGAGTGGATCCACCAAAGGCAACCACCGACCGAATCCCGCGAGATCCGCCGGAGACACACCTCCACACGCCCTCCGACGATGCTAGAGACACCATCGGGACGGGGGCTAGACGTAGACGGGAAGAACCTTATTCCATCTTCAAGAAGGCGTCGCCGTCTCGTCTTCTTGATTAGGACACAAACCCTAACAAAACTTGAAGAAGCACCTGAAAACGGAGCCCTCCCACCGGCAAGGGTCGAGATCCACCGCGCACCCTTGACCCTAAGGCCACATGAGACGTGGGAGATCGGCGCCACCGCCGACGGGAGGCAGAAACCCTAACCGCCTTTCCTTGGAGGAGAGGCAAGCAAGGTGATATTTTTTATTCTTTTTTCTTTTCAAAATCTTGTTTGTGTTTTTTTTCTAGTTACTTTTCTCTGTTCAAATGAGATAATATTTAATAAAATAATAAAAATGTTCTTATACCGAAAACCGCTTCTATAACATAAATGCTTATATGGCCCATTTAGTGAGATGGAATTGTGTTGAATTTTAAATACCCCAAAAATCTTATCATCTTCCGCCACGGACGTGTCCTCCTCGAGGAAGGCTTAAGTTTAGATATTGTCGGCGTTCTGGGAACGGGGGTCCCCAGACTTGCCTGCCTGCGGCCCACGGCGTGGCGCTGCTAGCAGGCCTGTACGGCCCATCTTCATCAACAAGGCATTCAAGACCCTCGCGAGGGGCCAAGCCTCGCGAGGCGGACGACGCAAGACTTCCTCAGGAGCGGCCTCTCCAGGCAGGCTCACGAGGAGCAGAGATATCAAGGCGGGGCAAACCTCACGAGGCTCTTGTGACGTGAGTCATGACGATCGACACCTGGCGAGCGCCAGGCGGAGCCAGTGTGCGCATCGTCCTTGTTTCCTCTTTGGTGCTAAGGAGGCAAGCGCAGGCGCGGAGTACCGAGGCATCAGGCAAAGGTTTCCCTATTAGTGCAACAAGACCAAGACCAGCCGGCCAGCAGGATGGAGGTCACCGTGGAGCCCAAGACGGCGTCACCGCCAGGGCCTTTTGCAGGCGAAGACGGCTTTTGTCAGGATAGCTTGTACTAGCTGTCCCCTTTAAAATTTTGCCGCCATTGCTGGCTCCCTTCCCGCTCAATATTTGGGAAGAGGAACAGGGCCTATATAAGTAGAGCTAGCCACCATCATGGGAGGGAGATCCGAGCTAGGACCAACCCTTAGTTCGCAGAGCACAAGAACAACTCAACCTTAGGAGGTTGTTCTTTCCCTTGTACTGTTCATCGTCAACCCAAGAGGCAATCCACGACCACCACACTAGATTAGGGTATTACACCACAATGGTGGCCCGAACCAATATAAACCTTGTGTCTTTATGTTGCGAGTTGGTCGAGTTCGTCCGCGAGATCTTAGCGAGCTGGGACGTAGATCGGTAGGGAGGAAATCTCCGCGCGCACCCCAGAGTTCGAACCTTAAGGGTTTTGCCGGAACCCCATATCTGACATTTGGCGCGCCAGGTAGGGGTGCGCCGGAGCTTCCTTTCCGTCGCTCCGCGTCCAGTTGCTCTGCCGTCTCCATGGCGGACGCTCACCGTGCTCGTGCTGAATGCCGGGCTGCCCTCACCGCCCGTGTTGCTTAGACGGCTCCCGTCGGCAGGCCACCCCGTCATTCCCCGTCGCCTTCCGTCAACGCTGCCATCGGCCCGACGTGGAACGAGCAGTAGGCGTCCTTTTTGCACCCCTCGATGCGGCAGGACGGCCGCACCACCACTCCATCGCCGACTCCCGCTGGTTCGTCGTCCCATGCTCGTCACGCTCCCATGGACGCGCGGGCGCGATCCTCATGGCGCACGAGCTCCTGCGCTACCGCCCGGCCGACGACCTCTACGAGGACTGGCTCGACCGCATCGCCGAGCTTGTCCGCGCCGCAGGGGGCTCTCCTGTGCCGTCCCTCTCTCCGCTAGGCCCTCCGCCAGCTTCAGGCGGCGCTGCTCATGCAACACCACCGCCACCTCCGCCTCAAGATGGTGCCTTGCCGCCAAGACGTGTGGCTCCGCGATGCGATCTGCCGCGTCCGGTGCCTGCATGTGAAGAAGGGAGCTGTCATGAAATCCCTAGACCTCGAGAGAACGCTCTGCCACTCCTCGCACCTCCGCGCCAAGATCGTCTGCCACGGCAGGCCCCCGCGCCGCTTGTCGTAACGGCGCGCGGGCACCAAGACCATGCTCCACCCCCAAGACGGGCCTCGGCGACCACGGCCAGCTGCCGCGCCTTCACCCCCGAGCTGCGTAGCGTCGCCTGGCCGGGCAAGTTCAAGACAGATATGCCTCCTCGCTACGACGGCACCCTCAACCCCGCGGAGTTCTTGCAGCTTTACGAGTTGAGCATCGAGGCGGCCAAGGGCGACGAGAAAGTTATGGCGAACTGGTTCCTTATGGCTCTCAAAGACGGCGCCTGTTCGTGGCTCCTCAACCTGCCTCAAGGCTCGATCTCCTCCTGGGACAAGATGCGCGACCGCTTCGTCGCCAACTTCCAGGGCACTCGCGACCGCCCGCCAGCCGCGGGTGACCTGCACCGCATCAAGCAGCAACCAGGAGAGACCCTCCAGAAGTACATCCAGTGCTTCAACAACACTCGCCTCAAGATCCCCAAGGTGACGTACGAGGCCATCATCTCCGCGTTCTCCGACGGCGTCCGCGACGTCAAGATGAAGGAGGAGCTGGCTATCCATGAGGATATGTGCACATCTCAGGAGCTGTTCAACCTGGCGACTAAGTGCGCAAGAGCTAAGGAGGGGCGCCTCTCCCTCCTCGAGCTGCCAGCTGCGGGTCCAGAGGAGAAGAAGACCAAGGCCAAGGACGTGAAGCGCAAGGAGGCAGCCGTGCTCGCAGCGGAGCCGGACACCAAGCGAGGCAGAGATCATCCCGATTCGTCCAAGAGCAGCCGACCGTTCTGCGCCTTCCACAACCTGAACACCCACAACACTAGCGACTGTCAAGAGCTCAGAGCCATCCGCAAAGGACGCTTCGGTCGACGCCCCGAGCGCAGCGAGCGGGGCTACGGCCGAGGAGGAGGACGTGGAGGCGGACGCTGGGACGACCGTGGCCCATGCCAGGAGTGGCGCGACAGGCCTCGTGAGGACCGCTGGCAGGATCATCCTTGCGAGGGCGCCTGGAGAGACCAGCCTCGTGAGGATCGTCCTCAGGGCAATGCCAGTCTTCCCCCGCTGCCGCCACCACCAAGAAGGAATGACGACCACCATCAAGACGAGGGGGCTGGGGGCATCCAGGAGCCGCGTGCAATCACCTGCATCTTGGGCGGTGCTCAGGCCCCAGCCTCGCGGCGCGTCTTCAAACAGTTTGCTCGTGAAGTGAATGCAGTCTTCCCCAATGCTTGAAGCCACGCGCCCGTTCAGGTGGTCCCAGTGTGCCATCACCTTCAGCTGGACGAACTCATTGGAGGGTGCCGTCAGGAGGAGTTTCTAGTTGATCTGCCACCCCATTCTCTGCCATTGGAGCTTGGTGTGTAGTTTCTAGGTGATCCGCCACCCCATTCTCTGCCGCGCACGGGCCTCTCTGCACCCCTTCCCTCCCTCCCCGTCCTCACACCTGCCCAGAGCTTGGCATCGCCGGCCACCTCGGCTCAGCCTGTATCGCATCTGCGAGGTTCAGCTTTAGGTCCCGCCACGTGGCACAAGGGCCCGTCCCGCCGTCCCATCCGAGGCTTGAAGTGGTACTAGGAGGAGTTTCTAGTTGATCCGCCACCCCATTCTCTGCCATTGGAGCTTGGTGTGTAGTTTCTAGGTGATCCGACACCCCATTCTCTGCCATTGGAGCTCGGTGTGGGCTCAGCTCAAAAGATCAACGCGGTTAATGACAGGCGTGTACATCTTGTGCAACCAGAGGAGCATATACTTTCTCATGGTTTTTTTTCTTCCTTCTGATGATATGCTCTGATGATTCTCGAAAAGAGAATACATCACATCGTCATCGTCTGCCTGTTGGTCCCGGACGCCCCGCCGCCTCGGAGAAATCAGTGAGATTCTCTTGATGGAAACATCGCCCCATCCATCTTTGAGCTCGGTGTGCGGCTCGGCCTCTGTTTGCTTAGGTCCACGTTGAACTAGACGAACCCATCGGAGGGTGCCATCAGGAGGAGTTTTTAGTTGATCCGCCACCCCATTCTCTGCCATTGGAGCTTGGTGTGTAGTTTCTAGGTGATCCGCCACCCCACCCTTTTAGAAATGTAGCTCTTTGGATAATAAATGTCGCCTTTTCTGAAATGTTGCTCTTTGGATAACTATTGTTGGCTGTCCCTAAACGTTGCTCGGTGGATAACCAATGTTGCCCTTTCATAAATGTTGTTGTTTGAATGATATTTCTTGCCACAAAAAATATAGGCTGATATTTCTTCCCTCGGAATTGTCTAGACTGATATTTCTCAAAGAAAAACTAGACTAATTGCACTGGGCACCACACACGGGAAGGCTCTAGTGTTAAGCGATGCGGCGTGATTAGATTTGCTTGTTCACCTTCATAGCCTCATTCTATTTAAACACCTAGTACGTGTGTGCCCCCTTTGTTCAGTAATGCTTCGCCGGCCACCTCGGCTCAGCAAGTATCGCATCTCCGAGGTTCAGCTTTAGGTCCCGCCACGTGGCACAAGGGACCGTCCCGCCGTACCATCCAAGTCTGGAAGTGGTAGTAGGAGGAGTTTCTAGTTGATCCGCCACCCCCATTCTCAGCCATTGGAGCTTGGCGTGTAGTTTCTAGGTGATCCGCCACTTCATTCTCTGCCACTGGAGCTTGGTGTGTGCTCAGCTCAAAAGAACAACACGGTTAATGACAGGCATGTACATCTTGTGCAACCAGAGGTGCATCGACTTTCTCATGGTTTTCTTTTCTTCCTTCTGATGATATGCTCTGATGATTCTCGAAAAGAGAATACATCATATCGTCGTTGTCTGCCTGTTGGTCCCGGACGCCCCGCCGCCTCGGAGCAATCAGTGAGCTTTTCTTGAGGGAAACATCGCCCCATCCATCTTGGAGCTCGGTGTGCGGCTCGGCCTCTGTTTGCTCAGGTCCAGGTTGAACTGGACGAACTCATCAGAGGGTGCCGTTAGGAGGAGTTTCTAGTTGATCTGCCACCCCATTCTCTGCCATTTGAGCTTGGTGTGTAGTTTCTAGGTGATCCGCCACCCCATTCTCTGACGCGTACGGGCCTCTCTGCACCCCGTCCCTCCCTCCTCGTCCTCACACCTGCCCAGAGCTTGGCGTCGCCGGCCACCTCGGCTCAGCATGTATCGCATCTGCGAGGTTCAGGTTTAGGTCCCGCCACGTGGCACAAGGGCCCGTCCTGCCGTCCCATCCAAGGCTTGAAGTGGTACTTGGAGGAGTTTCTAGTTGATCCGCCACCCCATTCTCTGCAATTGGAGTTTAGGTGATCCGCCAGCCCATTCTCTGCCATTGGAGCTCGGTGTGTGCTGAGCTGAAAAGAACAACGTTGTCAAGCCCACATCGGTATCCACCCCCGCTGATACCACCGGCTCTACGGGTGCCTCGGTATCCATCGCCACCGAAGGAGGAGGCTTGCACTGACGATGCAGGGGAGGCCGTCGGCCACACCCGGCCCCATGGAATCCCCCACGCCTGAAGTCTGGGCCAGACGCCCCCTCCGCAATATCACCCGACGGTCTACAAGATGAATCCCCGCCCGATAGTTTAGTTACATAGAGTTTGGTTACATAGCATTCCAACAAACCTAGGTTTTTCAGGCGATATAGAGTTCGTGAACGTACCTGCAGGAATAACACTCCCAGATTTAAAATTATCAAATATCCATTTTAAGCCTTGAAGCTGGTAATCATATAGTTCATCATCATGTACATTTGCTGATATGATCCCTTTTGTGCTACCACAATCAACTCTTAGTAACGCATTCTAATCCATTTTGACAAGCATAGAAATAGCTAGCGACACTCCTGTGCAATAAGACTCCCATGTAGCCTCACAATAATCAAGGGCTTCCTATTTCACAAGGAACTCATATCCCTCAAAGTCTTCATTATCCTTAGCTAGCTCTGAGCACAATGAAGACTTCGAGGAATATGAGTTTCTTCTGAAATAGGAAGCCCTCCATTATTGCGAGGCCACATGAGAGTTCTATTCCACACAAGGAGTGCACTCAGTTGTTTCTATGCTTGTCAGAATGCCTCAAAATACTTTATGATGAGTTGCTTTTGTCAAGCCAATGAACATTGAAGGGATAGTATGAGAACATGTGCAAAATGATACACATTAGGATTATTGGCTGCTAGGGTTAAAAGGAATATTTGTTAATTTTAAATCTAGGACAAGCATTATTCATGCGCATATGTTAATGAACTTTAAAGCCTCAAGGAGAAACTTGAGAGGCGCCAGACAAGACTTCAAATCTAAAAGTTTTATATCTTGTGAACTTTTGTATGTAACCTAGGTCTAATCCAGGTTTGTTGCAATGCTGCATAAGCAAGGCCTATGTAACTTCAGTTACATACACTTGAGTTACAAACATGTGTGTGTAAGAGTCAAATTCTTGGTCACGAGTATGAAATATCGTCACACATGCATATGACCTCCACGCCGTATATATCTATGTCAAAACTTATTTTGAATGCCAAAAATTTATCCATTTCAAATCGGCTCGTGTATGATTCATGTGTTCGTCGCTGAGGCACCTCTGGTAGCACGAGTAAGAGGCCCGTGACCAAGTGCATGGAGGCTGATGGACATCGGCTCTCGCATATTGCATCTGGTGCCAATTATGGTACATGATGCACTCGTCACGTCTTCCTATAGACGATAGATCTGTATCGCGTGCACAATAGTTTCTTCTTGAGCTTCACATTGTTTCCTCTTGGACGAGGGTCAATGAACTTGTTGAAGTTGAGCTGGCTTCATCAGTGAAAATCCAACCACATTTCGCAATATATATTTCAAGCAGTTCGTAATTCTTCTTGGTCGTATTCGGATCTTGGGATGCAAAATTTCATTTCAAGTTAACAAAATGAAAACTGTGAGGAATCCATTTTAAACCTGTTATGTGACTGTCCTTTTGCTCAGCAATGTTGGGACATAGGACAGTATTGTCCAAGACGAGCATTATGGTCATTTTAGTCCGGGAATCGGCGGTATTCCCACTAGGAAACATGCTAGCAGCACTACAGGCGCCGGATCGTTAACGGGCGCCTGCAGCCCTGTGGGGAGCTCCTATAGGGCGCCTTATGCGCCAGTTGAAGCAACGGGCGCTCACTGCTGTACCCAGGTGGGCCGGCCCACGAACACGCAACACTCGCAAAAAACAAAAAACACTGCGGAATCAAACTCGTGAACTGACCTCCAGTGCCTGGTTGGCTAACCACTAGACCAACTAGTTACTTGTGTAACGTAGTAGCGCGACAATGCAAAAGTACAACGAACGTACAACGAACTGTACCCACGCTATTTATTGCACACGCATTGCCAGGTACTTTTTGAATTATTTGAAACAAGTTAGAAAACGTGATATCTTTTGAAAAATACGTGAACAAATTTCGGAAGTCCACAGATTTAAAACAGAATCACGAACTAGAAAAATTCATGTATTCACAAAAGTTCACGAATTCACAAAAATTTCATTAAAATTGAAAAAAGTTCACCGATTTTGAAAATAGTTCATCGGTTCTCAAAAAAAGTTCATCAATTTTGAAAATAGTTCATCGGTTCTCAAAAAAAGTTCACCGATTTTGAAAAAAAGTTCTTTGATTTTAAAAAGTCATCGATTACAAAAAGAGTTCATTGATTTTCAAAAAAGATCACAAAAATCTGAAAAAAAAAGTTCATCAAATTCGAAAATAGTTCATCGAATTTGAAAAAAGTCCATAGATTTTCAAAAAAAATTCATTGAATTTTAAAAAAAAGTTCATCTAATTTGTGAAAATTTCATGGAATTTGGAAGAAAAGTTCATCGATTCTGCAAGAAGTTCACCGAATATGAAAAAGGTTCATCAATTATGCAAGAAGTTCACTGAATATGAAAAAAAGTTCATCGATGTTGAAGAAAACTTCATCGAATTTGAAAGAAAGTTCATAAAATTGAAAAAAATTCGTCGATTTTGAAGAAAATATCGTGAGTTTAAAAAACAAAAAAAGAAAAGGGCAGAAAGAAAGAACAACTGAAAAAAAGAAAAAAGAAACAAACGCGAGAACAAAAAATGGAAAAAGATTGGAATAATCGTGGAACCTGGCTTGGCTATGTTGGTTAGCGCGACCTGTTCAGAATCGCGCGGCGCGGGTTCGATCCCCACCTCATCCCCTTTTTTGCAGCAGTTCAGAAAACAAAAAAAAGATGAAAATAGGCCAGCCCATGGCGGAGAGAGGGTGTGCGCCCGTTTGTGGAAATCGGGCGCTGTTTAGGATTTGCCGTAAAGGAGCTCCCTTTTAAAAGTGCCTCCACAAATTTAGTACGTACGCTAGTCTAGACAACCTGGCCCATGCGAACGTGCTAATATCAGGCATTGGCGCCCCACACGTGTTGATTAATACTAAAACTTTTTTTTGAGGGGATGATTAATACTAAAACTTATTAAAGCCCGAGAGAACGAACTGTTTCCCACGAACCCTCTCTTCGTCTCCTTCCTATAGAATTTTAAAGTCGTGACTCCTCCCCACGAGTCCACAACTGCCCGATGAACTGCCTCTCATAAACTGCACACCCGGGAAAAGGCGTCTGCGTGCAGTAGCCATTATATCGTCCCTCTTCTCCGCATTTCTTCTTCTTCATTCCGCCTCTTCTCCTTCCCCACCTCACAAGGAGGACGGTTGCCATCTCTCTTCTTCTACTTCCCCCATGGAAGCAGGCAAGCTTTTCCGCAGCCGCACGGGAAGCATCTGCAGGCGCCTTGTCGACTATGATCCCCCAGAGGTCGACGGCTAAACAACGACGACAAAGATCAGTGTCACTCCCGAAGGCACCACCACGAAAATCGAAGTGGTCTACACCAATGATCCTGCGACGATGGAGAAAACCCTCAAGAAGTACGAGGAATGGCTTGAGATCGACTACCCTAAGTTCAAGATGAAGTTCGTCGGCTTGGACATCGAGTACACCAGGGAGGAGAAGGACACCGGGGAACCTCAATAGATCGCCGTCCAAGCACGTGCTCGTCTTCCACTTCTGCAGGTATGTACAACTGCAAAATCTCATGTTTATTCCGTGGTAAATCTAAGTTAATTATCCCCATATATGCATGTGTTGATGTTTGAACAGAGAAGGCTGACTAATCTGCATGTTTACATGCATACTTGCATGTGTTTTGATCTTTGATAAGGGAAACAATACTTTCATAATTAATTGGTTGTTGGTAAATCTAAGTTAATCATATATCTCTGAATGTTTTTTACAGATTAACTACATTCAATGCGGCCTTCCGTAATTTGATGTTTCGTAAATTTTGTCTTGTTTCTTGCTTAAAAAGAGACAGTAAGAAAATATATAATCACCATAAAAAAATATTCTGTTACGTAAAATTACAAACATAAAAATATAGTGTAAAATATACATAAAATGCAATTTTTCGGTCTTATGACCTATATTTTTGTGAAGTCAATGAAACGATAGTAAAATTACCTGGGTGAAGACTTATTCTTCACCCTGGGTGATGAATAGTATTACTATCAAAGCCTGAAGATATATTGATGTCTGGCTAGGAGCCTATGGTTGATGTTTCGTATCATTGAAGGCATACATATTTTCAATAATTTTAAGAATTTTCAAAATTTGTTGAAGTTCAGTCCTAAGGTTTGCGAGGCATTGCAATTTTCAAAAACAATTGAAGTTCAGTCCTCCGGCGCGGAAGGTGAGGCTGAACTGACCGCTCAGCGGCGTAGATTCGTGAATTTTAGAAATTCTGTTTTTATCATTTACCTACTTGAGGACGAGCAGGAATTAAGATGCTGACACGTAGAGACCGAGAGAGTTGAGAGATTACGGTGGATGAAGACGACAACAATGCAAGCCGCTTCCCTATGATAACCTCGTATATGCAGCAATAGATGGGTATGTGAGCTACGAGCTATACTCTCGCATCAGAACAATGAATTTGAGGCAGGCTCACCTCAAAGTCCCAGTACCAATGCAAGTGGTATGCCACAACTGCAAGACAACATCTTCCATTGCGAATAAGGACCCCCACAAGATCAATGGGGTGACTGGATTTTGGATGGATCGAGGCCGAGAGTGGCGCTGGGGTGGATGGACCGACAACTGGTCTGAAGATGATGAGTCCCCAGGTTGTGTAGCTTGGAAGAAAACAAACAATGCACGGGTCTCGAAGACAAACCATGCATATGATTTGCGGAAGACTAGTTCTGCTAACAAGGGCTCCTGCTCCAACTGGGGTGAGCCGCAACTGCTAGGGGATGGGAGATCCAAGAGGAGCTGGGATGCGCCGCTATGGACTGGATACAGGAGATCCAACAGTAGGGCTGGGCCGCAGCTGCAAGGGAATGGGACATCCGACATGAGTTGGGATGCGCCACAATGGTCTAGGAGATTCAACAGGAGGGCTGGGCTGCAGTGGCAAGGAGATGAGTCATCCAACAACGGTTGGGATGTGCTACCATCCAGGAGCTCGTCCGCAAATCTGGTGCCGACGAGCAAGCAGAGGCAGTGGGCGGAAAAGCTGCTAGGCGCACACGGCGCTGCGGTTGATCTCCAGGCTTACCTTCGGGAGACAAATCTTGCTGCGGCCTTGTCCACCAACCTCGCCGGCGCACCGCCACCACGATCCAGGAGCTCGTTCGCAAATCTGGTGCTGACGAGCAAGCAGAGGCAGTGGGTGGAAAAGCTGTTAGGCCCACGCGGCGCCGTGGTTGATCTCCAGGCTTACCTCGCTGGGATCCTCCTCCTCATCATCGTCATTGGTGTTATGATGAATACGAGGCCGGCGATATGGTTGTTTCCCCCCTCTTTGCCGGTAGTGTTAGCGTTGGAGGGAGGCGCGGGTGACAACCGGCGCCACCATCTCCTCCACTGGCATGTTTGCCAAGGAGGAGGAGGAGCCCGATGACATACTTCTGGAGAGTCTCCCAGGCTTACCTCCGGGAGACATATCTTGCCGAGGCCTTGTCCATCAACCTCGCCGGCGCACCGCCACCACGACCTTAAAGTAGCAAAGACGAAAACGTAAAGAAAAACAAAAATAAACAATGAAATTTAAAAAAGAGGCCGCCCTGCCATGGGCAGTATAGGAGGTCCCTACTGCATGGGCCGGCCTAGGCGGCGAGGTGCGACCAGTCCGGTAGTTACACTTCTCTTGCCTACCATCCTCACATACCTTTCGTTCGGGTTTAGGTTGTATTTGGTAACTGCTGACACATGTTCCCATCCTGTGATCTTATAGGCCGTTGGGCTGAGTCCCAAGAGTAGTTGTAGAAATGGGTAGATCAATTTTTAAAATTCATGAATGTTTTTTAATTTAACAATCATTTTTTCAAATGCATGATCATTTTTTGAATCAGCAAAAAAAATTATTAATCAATAAAATATTTTTTAATTCACGAACAATTTTTGAACTACTCTTAAATGTTTGTGCATTTCTAAAATGTTGGCGGTTTTTAAATAATGTTTCCATATTATAATAATGTTCGCAATTTTGAAAAAAAAATGTTCAGGAAATGTAAAATGTCCATATTTTTTACATAATTAGTCTATTAAAAATGTTCATGAATTGAACAAAATTGCGTCAATTCAGAAATGCTCAAGAATTGAAAATTATCATAAAAATTCAAAAGCTGTTTGTGAAGATATAATCACCTCAGACGTTTCGCACATAGCTTGCCTAAGTGAGTAGGTGCATTTAGGATTTGTTCGTTTATTCCAACGAAGACATGGAATGGCCTGGATTGGGCCCAATCCAGCCTGATCCAGGTCGGCCTGGTTTCTTTTCCAGCCCACGAAAATGGGCTGTTCGTTTACACCCGGTCTGAAATTAGCCTAACCCAATCCAAGCCTCCTCCGCTCACATCTGAAATTAGCCCGATGGTCCGGTAAGATCTCGTCGGCCACGGCGACGGCGGCACAATGACTGCACCTCCACCGCCGGCTATCTCCTCCGTCGGCAGCCTTCTCTCCGGTACACCGCCCTCCTATTCCCTCCTCGGCAGCCTTCTCTCCGGTACGCCCCCTCCTTCTCCTCCTTCTCCGGTAGCTAGGGTTTGGTTTCTTGGTTGGGCACACCGGCGGAGCTACCTGAGGGCAAAACCGGGCCGTGGAGATATTTGCAGACAGGATGAGTCCAGAAGATAGAAAAATCTGCTGTTACTGGCTTATACACATTTTTTTTGTGAACTAAAGAAACAGTAAAAATGGGGAATTTACTATCCGTATTGGCCTGATACTGATACATGTCGTGTTGGTGCATTCTCCGTTTGGAAGCAATGTTTTTGTAAAACCTTAGTATTCCGATACTACAGTTTTTTATACCAACGACAATGAATACTGTAGTTTATGAAAACAACAATTTTTTAAACTATTGTGAAAACAATGGCATGTTTGGCAATCAAAGTATACATCGTTGTCATAGGCCACCACAAAGACGAGACCTTTTTTGTGTTTCTCAGTTTTTTTAAAAAGAGGTCCCAACCTCTTTTTTTAATACTGCAAAAATACAACAGTTTTGTGGATACTGTAGTTTATAATACTACAATTTTAACTAGAGCCAAACACCACAAAGTATTTAAAACCATAATATTTTAAAATACTGTAGTATTCTTGAAATACTTCAAAAATACTTTGCAACCAAACAGTGGCGGAGCCTTCACGCCCGTTCCTCTCCCCATCTCGTCACACAGCTGCCGCTGCCGTCGGGCTGTGCTCCGGCGCTGCCCCAGCCCTCTCCTCCGTCCTTCGGCCCCGATCTCCTGCCCACGGATTCTCCTCCTCCCAATCTACGATTCTATCCAATCCATTTATTGGGTTGTGGTGTGAATCTCTCGGGAGGGACCGGTGTATTGTGGGATTCACTGCCGGAGTTCCTCATGGCGCGTACCAAGAACTGCGGCCCCCAGCGCCCCGAGCCTTCTTCCCGGGGTATGGATGCTATCTCTCTTGCATTCTTCTCTTGTCGTGACCAAATCATCTTAGGGCTTCATTATCTCTCATGTATATCTTGGCTTATATATCTCTCTAGCGTTTTGGTGTCTCTTGCCTAAGCCTAAAAATCTCTCTATGTACTCGGCTAATCAACTTAATCATGGGCATGTAACATTTTTGATCTACCACTTGGACTTATTCTATGGTTATGATCGAAAATGTTCATCCCACTGTTTAATTTGTTTTATCCTTGTTCATACTTGTTGGCTCCTTCTCATCGGGACCTATCATTATCCATTTCAGTCGATTGCCGGCAAGGCTCAACCGACTCCGATGAGCAAGCTCGGCCTAAGAAGAAGAAGACCACCACCAAGAAGAAGAAACAGGCACCATCCACAAGTCCGTCAGCCTCGGATCCGGATGATAAGGACTATGTTGGGGAGGAAGAGGCTGACATTGCACCAAGACATTCCATTAGGCAGTACAAGCCTGGCACTAGGAGGGCACCAGTGCCTCAGGTCCATGGAGCTGCCATGCCCGTTGTCCATGGTCATCGCATCTCCATGGAGCTTCCTGACAGCGGGGGTCGCCCCGCTCACCACTTTACAACTGTGGGGGCGGGTCCATATCTTGTGTTTCGTCGGGATGTCAATCAATTTGAGATGGTGGCTAATGCCGTGGATCCTCGTTTCCGTACTCATATGCACCAGGATCTCTATTCCAGTTTCGTCCATGGGTGTGGACTTGCTCCTCACACATACTTGGATCTCAAATTCCTGCGTGGTCATCCTGCCATGTTTCCTACCAATCCGATCAAGATCATTGATGATATGACTCTTGGTCCTGCAATGACCTTCAGGTCTGATTGGAATGAAGCTGCCATTCTTCAGTTCTATGCCACCTGTTTCTTTGGTCCGGACAACACTCTCACATGGATGACCAATGACACTGCGCTGAGCATCACCTATGACAGGTTTGTCAGATTTTGGGCCTCTCCGGTGTTGTACATCGCATCCACAGTATGGATCCAGAGTATAAGCCCAAAGGGATTGATGCTTGCTTGCCTCTTGTGAAGCCTACCTCTCAACTCACTAAAGAGGAACGTGAATATGCACTCAATGAGGTATCCATCTTCCGTGCTGCTTACTACATCCTCTATCAGTGTGTGCTTCCCACCCTCTATCCTAAGAAGGGAGATCGCTCAAGGGCTCGCAACTATTGTATTGACTTGATGGTTCGTATGCATGACAAACCCACTGAGCCTCTCGACACAGCCCATTTCATTTGGCATGAGATCCGTCTGTGCAGCTTCATTCAGACGCGCCAGTTCCCTCATGCTCCATTCATTCAGGCTCTGATTGCTCAGAATGCTCCCTTTGAGGTGGTTAAGACTGCTGTGCACTCCATTTGGGAAGCCTCCTGCTCATATGCGCGTGGTGGTTAGTGCTCAGCCTGCTGCTCCTACTCAGCCTAGGAGGTCTGCTAGTGGGACTCAGCCCACTAGTTCCTCTGCTCCATCTTCCTCGTCTGCTCCTCGTGGATGCTGAGGGAGTCTTGGATTAGGGGGTGTTCGGATAGCCGGACTAAACCTTCGGCTGGACTCCTGGACTATGAAGATACAAGATTGAAGACTTCGTCCCGTGTCCGGAAGGGACTTTCCTTGGCGTGGAAGGCAAGCTTGGTGATACGGATATGTAGATCTCCTACCATTGTAACCGACTCTGCGTAACCCTAGCCCTCTCCCGTGTCTATATAAACCGGAGGGTTTTAGTCCGCAGAACAACAATCATACCATAGGCTAGCTTCTAGGGTTTAGCCTCCTTGATCTCGTGGTAGATCTACTCTTGTACTACCCATATCATCAATATTAATCAAGCAGGAGTAGGGTTTTACCTCCATCGAGAGGGCCCGAACCTGGGTAAAAACATCGTGTCCCTTGTCTCCTGTTACCATCCGCCTAGACGCACAGTTCGGGACACCCTACCCGAGATCCCCCGGTTTTGACACCGACATTGGTGCTTTCATTGAGAGTTCCTCTGTGTCGTCACTTTTAGGCCCGATGGCTCCTCCGATCATCAGCAGCGATGCGGTCCAGGGTGAGGCTTTTCTCCCGGGACAGATCTTCGTATTCGACGGCTTTGCACTCCGGGCCAATTCGCTTGGCCATCTAGAGCAGATTGAAAGCTACGCCCCTGGCCATCAGGTCGGATTTGGAAGTTTAAACTATACGGCGGACGACCGCGGAGACTTGATCTTCGACGGATCTGAGCCACAGCCGAGCGCGCCGCACTGTCACGATGGGCATGACCTAGCTCTGCCGCCGAACAGCGCCCTGGAGGCCGCGCCTGTGTCCGCTCCGACCCTTAGCTCGGAGCCGACCACACCAATCAAGGATGGGTGGTTAGACACCGCCTCGGGGGCTGCAATCTCTACGGCGATCAAGCCGAACACCAGTCTTGTCCTCTGCGAAGCCCGTGACTCCAAGGTGCCGGACTCCTCTCCGGAATCCGAGCCCTCCGCACCCCTACTGATCGAATCCGATTGGGCACCAATTATGGAATTCACCAATGCAGGCATATTTCAGCACTCGCCCTTCGACGACATTCTGAATTCACTAAGGTCTCTCTCTTTGTCAGGAGAGTCCTGGCCGGACTATGACCGGTAGGATTGGGATGAGGACGACGAAGAAATTCGATCCCCACCCACCACCCACTTCGTAGCCACTGTCGATAATTTAAACGACGTGCTTCAATTCGACTCCGAAGGCATCGACGGTATGGACGACGATGTAGGAGACGACCATGAACCAACACCTATAAGGCACTGGACTGCCACCTCATCTCACGATGTATACATGGTGGACACACCCAAAGGAAGCGACGACGAGGAATACAGGGATGCAACGAGGGATCGTTCACTCGAAAAGCAATCAAAGCGGCGACGTAAGCGCCGCTCCAAGACCCGCCTCGACAGAGACAACAGCCATACAGACCCAGCCATAGAGCAGGATGAGCCGGCGTACGACGAACATGCCTTCGAGCAACCGTCCGAACATGGCAACTTGGATAAACAAACCGAACAACCCGTCCACGGCGAAAACAACAATCCAGACGACCTCACACCAAATATGCTCATGGAGCAGAAGAACCTCCACAATAGGCTCGTCGCCACTGCGCGTAGTCTGAAAAAGCAGAAGCGGAAGCTCAAAACTGTGGAAGATGCACTCAGAATCAGATGGAGCAAAGTACTCAACACCGCAGACAAACATGGCGGCAGTCGCCGCAAATTTTCAAGGGACCTATGTCCGACCTCCGGATGCGGACGATTTGAGCTATATAACTCAACAGCCCGGAGAGTCATCCCGGAAACTCTGGAACAGATTTCTTACTAAGAAGAATCAGATAGTCGACTGTCCGGATGCCGAAGCCTTAGCGGCTTTCAAACACAGCGTTCGAGACGAATGGCTCGCCAGACACCTCGGCCAAGAAAAGCCAAGAACACTACAACAAAAACTGCCAGTAGAGACGTCGAATTCCATAACTAGGGACGTGTTATTTCACCTCTAGGAAATTGTAGAGTCGTTTTAGTAAAGCGTCTTTGGAGTGTCTTCCCACGGACCGTCTCAAACCATATAGACACGCTTGTTGAGCGTCTTTACATGACATGGGACGCTATATAGGAACGTTCAACATCGTGTCTAGACAGGTAGAGACGTTATGTTAGACGCGCTCATATCACGTCTCTACTCGCATAAACGCATTTCATTTGCGTCTCAAGACCTTTGAGGCGCTTCTATAAATTCATTCATCATAGGCCCAGTACTCTATAGACGTCGTGTAGAGACATTATATTTATATTTAAATATACATAAGCGACTCAGTACAAATGGAATATTTTACTTTAAATATGGATTGATTTATTTTGAATTTGTCTTTCATTATTTCAAATTCGATCATTTTCTCATGACATGGCCGCACATGCAGATTAATCCAATAATATCATTATATGAAGGCACCATTCCACGTCATAGATTGCGTTTGCAAACATCACATTATAGAAATTGACAAGCTGATCAGTGGAACAATTAGCCTGAATAGATACTTACACCAAAGTTCACAACTGAATAATAAAAGACATTCATACAAAACATACAAATAAATAAGAAATATCCAATAGTCTAGAACTATGTTTCTCAATTAAGTTAAAATATAACAAAAGCCATACTACTTGTTCATTCACAGACTAGTTCATCAACTGATCCTGGCTCCTTCAATGCACTCCCTTTTCAAATCCGGAACTTCCAATTACTCCTGGCCCCCTTAATGCAATCTCTTTTCAAATCCTCAACCGGCCTGAAAAAGAAAATGACCAAAGTTTTAGACAAGTGCAAGATAAGATGTTCTTTGATAAATTAGAAGTGTATCATACAAATGCTTCCTTGGAGTGGTCGGCTTAGTTTCCTTACCTAAAAACCACAAAGATTTTTTATAACTAAAATATATTAAATGTGGATATTGGAGCATACTCGATGCTTGTATGGAAACATAATTACATGTGAGCAAGGACAAGCAATAACATAACTAGCATCTCCTACTGTTGGAAACTTTTCATATTGTCTAACCAGTTCTCACCTCCTAGATTTAGCCACGGACAGAGACTGCAACGTATTGCTCTTCAAGCATGTTTCCTTCAACCACATATGTTCTATCCTTACTCCCTAAAATTCCATTGGCCACGGGTTTGTTTTTGTTTCTTGAATTGATCAAAAAGAACAAGACTTTAGTTATATCCCATTTTTTGTAAGAAATGAAAAATTTGTTAATCATAAAACTGGGAAGATTTCACTTTACACAAACAAGGAGAATTTCATAGATAATTAGACCAACTACAATTAGAGAACCATTTGGATACCTAGCACATATGTACCTGCTTAGTGACTTGGTGAAGACCACCTAGCTTGACTGCACTGCTATTTTCAGTATGACCATTCTGTAGTTAAATAGGAAAAGGTATGAATGGAGAGACATAATCAGCTAAAGAATGGTAATTTCCAAGAGTTCCGATATCATGTACTAGGAATGCACTAAGTAGCCCTATTTTACACATACTTTCGGTCTTCTTATACTAAGGTTTTGTTACAACATAATAATTTATTTTGAAAGGTAAACATGCATGCATGATGCAAATAAATGAAGTACTTGTCATGTAAACTAGAAGTGTATGCATGTTTTGCTGTGCCGGCCTATAGTGTTGAGTGATCTTGCGATGTTCATGCCAGGCCCGGAACATAGGGGTGCCGCACACCCTCTATGTTTCACCGATGAGGTCCTGGAATATGAATTCCCAGAGGGATTTAAACCCGTTAACATAGAGACGTATGATGGAACAACAGACCCGGGAGTCTGGATCGAGGATTATATCCTCCACATACATATGGCTAGAGGAGATGATCTCCACGCCATAAAATATTTACCCCTTAAGCTTAAAGGGCCAGCCCGGCACTGGCTTAAAAGCCTTCCCGAAAACACAATTGGAAGTTAGGAAGAGCTCGAGGACGCTTTCCGAGCAAATTTTCAAGGGACCTACGTCTGTCCCCCGGACGCAGACGACCTCAGTCACATAACTCAGCAATCCGGAGAATCAGCTCGGCAGTTCTGGAACAGATTCCTCACTAAAAAGAATCAAATAGTGGATTGTCCGGACGCCGAAGCCCTGGCGGCTTTCAGGCACAATGTCCGAGACGAATGGCTCGCCAGACACCTCGGCCAGGAAAAGCCAAGAACAATGGCCGCACTCACAAGCCTCATGACCCGCTTTTGCGCAGGAGAGGAAAGCTGGTTGGCACGATGCAGCCCCAGCGACCCAAGTACATCAGAAATCAGGGATGGAAACGAGAAACCACGGCGATACAAGGACCTTCGCCGAATCAAAAGAAAAAGTCCGAAGAGCACGACAGTCAATGCCGGATTCAAAGGCTCACGGCAAAATCAGACAAAATCACCCCCTCAGGATAATAGGGAAGATCCGTCCAGTCTAAAGAGAATCATGGACAGGATATGTCAGATACACAGTACTCCTGGAAAGCCTGCTAATCATACCCACAGAGACTGTTGGGTTTTCAAACAATTCGGAAGGCTTAACGCCGAACACAAGAGGCTCGACACACCAAGTGAGGAAGAGGACGAACCCCAAAAGCAGAACACCAGGAAGCAAAAGAACTTCCTGCAATAAGTCAAAACAGTGAACTCACTTCACATAACAAGGCATGAGGCACCCATAAAGGTCCGCACATTCAAGCCTATCCCTCAGGAGTCTGGCCACTGGTCACTAAAACCAGTCATTTTTTGATCAGCTAGATTATTCTCGCAATATCAAACACGCAGGCCGGACTGCCCTGATACTTAATCCAATAATAGACGGGTTCCAGTTTACCAACGTCCTTATGGACGGTGGCAGTGGACTAAATCTGATATATCAGGATACAATTCACCGCATGGGCATAAACCCAGCACGAATCCGTCACAGTAAAACCTCCTTTCAAGGAGTAGCAGCAGGCCCGGACACCCACTGTATGGGTTTTCTCCGGCTTGTGGTCATATTTGGCTCTGCCAATAACTTTCGTCGCGAAAAGCTTATCTTCCACATAGTCCCGTTTTCAAGTCGCTATCAAGCACTAATGGGACGCGGAGCTTTCGCTCGCTTTAACGCAATACCGCATTATGCATCCCTCACGCTAAAGATGCCCGGTCCTCAAGGCATCATCTCTTTAAAGGGAGCATACTAAACTACATCTCCTCCAAACGGAGGATTGTGCGGCCGCTTAAACGGCCGCCCAACAAAATGGCCTCGCCAGCAAAAAGACTTTTTTGATGTAAGTCACAAAAGGCCGCGGACCCGGACTCAATGAGTTCGGCACAAGCCCATTTTCGTTATAGGCTTGGTACACCTCACCAGGGGCTGTACGCAGAGACAATAAAACTCGACCGTATCTATTTCTCACTTCACATTTTATTTATTATTCTTCTTTCCGCACGACCCATTTTTCAATTTAGTTCTTCCCTTTTACAGATGAACATCGTACGGCGCCCGTCCAGGACACGGCACAGCAGAGACACAGGCGCAGACGTGCAGTAGGGACCTGCCCCAAAGGATTCTTCTTAGATTAAGACCCTGCGTAAACCTTTTTTACTGTCTCTTGCTGCTATACATCCCCTGGTTTACCTCACTATAACCATGGAGGAGACTGGCGTTTTGGCATGTGGCCACGCCAGAATTCTTGCTCGTACCTGGACACAAGGGGCTTTTTTTTCAAGGGTGTTGTTTCACACGCACCCACAAAGACCGAACACCTTAGGGAGTGTTCGGCGTCGCGAGTTTTGGCACTATATGCATCAGCTCCGAGTCATGATTTTGGTCACATGTTGGGTTGCCCGGCTCCTGAGTTCGGCCACCTTACGTTCCGTTCTGTCGGCTAAGGTTGCACCAGGAGAACTACTGCGATTGTGCCCCGGTTCGGCCGGGTGAGCACCTCAATAGAGAAAGCCGAAAACCGACTGTCATGATGTAGCGCGAGACTGGTCGCCACTCGAGGACTTATAGGAATTTATCGAATTCCTCCGTTTTGACGAAGCGCCGCTTCCCGGTTAGGCACATATGCATCCCGAATTCGGGTAAACGCAATCGCCATTAAAGGGCTACCTAAAGAGTCCCACTGTCAAGCTCCTAGGGCTAAGTGAAAGTGTTAAAGCATTATAGTCCGGTCGCCTAGCCCGCGGCGCTATCACCTCCTTTGTAGGACCAAGACGTTGGGTTAAGTGTGAAATGCGTTCTCCGCGCGCACCCCCGGACTATGTGCGTGGGGGCTGAAGCCAACGACTGCAATCTTTCAGAATTTATATATCAAAACGGCCGCACAGGATGTGTTATTAATACTTGAAGGCACAAGTCTAAATTACGCCATTTCAATTTATAAAAATATTGATCTACGATTACATATGCTGTCATAAAACAGCATCTTTCGAACACTGCGTCTCTATTATACGAGCTCCCGCGAGGACTTCCTCAAAATAGTGCTCGGAAGAAATTCGGCTTTTATCCGAATCACGGGACGCAACAACGGTGGGCTCCATATCTGCCCAGTATGTCTTGACACGGGCAAGAGCCAGCCGCGCGCCCTCTGTGCAAGCGGACCTCTTTAGAGCTTCAATCCGAGGCACCACGTCAAGAAATTGCTGCACCAAACTGAAATAGCTTCTCGGCTTCGATCTCCCCGGACACAGGCGGTCCATGGCATGCTTCATGGCGAGTCCGGACAACCTATTCAGCTCGGCCCATTGGGCCAGGCGATCATCCACTGATAGTGGACGCTCTGGATTAGTGAACTGCGACCAGAAGAGATTTTCCACTTCATGATCTTTCTTATCTTGAAAGTACTTGTTCGCATCAGCGGCGCTAGCCGACAAATCCAGATAGGTGTCCTCCACGCTCCACGCTCGATCCAACGGGGCGAACTTCGGATCAAACAATTTTCTCCGCAGCAGGAAGGGCTTTCCATCCGCAATTAGTCCGGCTTGACGCAGCTCTTCCCTTGACGCTCTCATACCATAGCGGGCGTCCTTGGCATCGGCGACGGCCTTCTTTAAATCCGTCTGCTGGGCTCGACCTTCCTCTTCAAGAAGTTTGCAACGGTCAGTAGCACTTTTCAACTTTACGGCTATATCAGCCATCTCGTCCTTGCTTCGGCAATGGAAAGCCTGTTCGGCTTTTAGTTCTTCACGGGCTCTTCCGGCAGCCGCATCGCTTTTTCTGGCTTGTTCCTTTGCTTTGGCGAGCTCGGCCCTAAGTCCTTCTACGGCCGCCGCACCATCTGCATCAAGCATACACAAGGTAAGATATTGACATAAAGCTCCTCTTACTAACAATCGCCAAATAAACTCAATACCTTGAGCGTCATGAAGCCGCTTGTTAACAAGCACGATGTCGGCTTCTGCCTCATCGAGTTGTCGTTTCATTTCGGCAAATTCTCGAGTCCGGCTCGACTCCGGACAACCTGCCACCTGCATGCAAAGGTGACACTTAAAGGACCTGGAATTAAGATCCTCTGCGCGCCGTTAATCTTTGCGGCACACAGAGTCTCAGGGGCTACTATCTATACCAGGCGCATGTTATTATGCGCAATTAACACTAATGTTCGTTATTCAAAACGTACCTCAAGGCCCGCCAGTAAACTCTTGACGGCCTCGTTCAGTCCGCTTTCCGCGGATGAAATCTTTTCAATCACTGTGTGCATCAACGCACGATGCTCCTCTGAAACAGAGGCTTGGCCCAGCAGAACCTTCAGCTCCTCCGACCGAACACCAGATGGTGCCGGACTCGTCCCATGGCCTTCTTCGGAGGCCGGACACGGAGAACCCCGGGGGGCCGCATGATCACCTTCTGCCTCTGGCAGATTCGGAGAAATTCTCTGCGACGACAGCGTCGCCCGCCTTGCTAGGCGATGAAGGAGGAGGCGTTCCGCTCTCCATCATCTCCGGAAGAAGATCCCCCGATGACGAGCTCTGCCGAGAAGGGTCGAGGTCCGAACTACAAGGTAAGGTTTCGGTTAAAACTTCTCAGATATAAATTAAGGATTTCTCTTAAAAGAATGACTCTCTTTCTACTTACGGCTCGTTGGAGGGCTGCTCCTTTTGAGGATTTAGTTCGGCCGAGAGGCTCCCCGGCGTCGGGTCCTCTGGCGCGGATTCTTTCCCCCGCTTTGGAGCTATGGCTCCCGGGTCGTCAGAGGCGGCCCTTTTCTTCCCCTTTGGAGAGGAGTTGTCGATTCCCCCCTTTGGGATGGCCCCTTTCGAAGAGGCCACAGTTTCCTTGTCCGCCCCTTCATTTTCCTCCAGAGGCGCCACCTCCAACATCCTGACTAGCACAGGATCTAGCCTGGTCTCGGGGAGGGGAGCCAGACACCGGACCAGCTTCGCCTTCGCTATCCACTCCTGCGTAAAAAGGAGAAGTACTGTTAGAAAATAAGTCAATTGTACGGATAGGAGGTCCGGGCGCAAGGTCACCTACTTCTGTATCCGGGCGGTTGCGGCTTAAACCAGCATCCTCGGTCAAATCCGGACTCACTCCTTGTGGTCCGAAGAACAGCCTATGCATCTCCGTGGGCGTCATGCCCATGAAATTTCGGAGAACTCGCGGCCCCTCTGGGTTGAACTCCCACAAGCGGAGGGGGCGACGTTGGCCAGGCAGTGTCCGGCGAATCAGCATAACTTGTGTCACCTTGACCAGGTTGAGGTCTCCTTTTAGGAGATCCTTTATGCGGCCCTGCAACAGAGGAACGTCTTTGGGCAAGCCCCGATCTAACCCTATGTTGATCCACGATGTTAAACGTGGTGGGGGGCCCGAGCGAAAGGCGGGAGGCGCTACCCAAGTGGTGCCCCGAGGAGAGGTGATGTAGAACCACTCCTGTTGCCATAAGCCGAGCTCCTCTTGAAAAGTGCCCTCGGGCCATGGAGCATCGGTATTCCTTTTTATAACAGCACCTCCGCACTCTACGTGACGCCCCTCGATTATATTCGGTTCTACCTTGAAGGTCTTGAGCCATAATCCGAAGTGAGGAGTGATATGGAGAAACGCTTCACACACAACAATGAAGGAGGAGATATGGAGGATGGACTCCGGAGCTAGGTCATGGAATTCTAGCCCATAATAAAACATCAGCCCCCTTACAAAAGGATCCGTCGGGAAGCCTAATCCCCGAAGGAAGTGGGAGATGAATACTACGCTCTCACCAGGCTGAGGGCTTGGGATCGCTTGTCCTTGAGCAGGCAACCTGTGCGGGATCTCGCTGGTCAGGAACCTAGCCTAACTCAACCTTGATACGTCCTCCTCCGTAACGGAGGAGGGCATCCATTGGCCTTGAAGGCCCGAGCCGGACATTGTCGATGGTCCGGTGCGCCTAGAATCTAAAAGCCTGGGGTGTTGGAACTCGAGGCTATGGGCGAGCTTGTTTTGAGAACACAAGAAGGGAGCAAGGTCTCGGTCTCTTTATAAGAGGCAGAATATCAAGAGCCCTCCCCGTAACCATCTTGGACTAGCCTTTAATCAAGGCAGGACGTGCTTAACGGGCACGGTTGGGTTACCCACGTCCGTATTAATGAGAATCCCGTTAAAAGGGGTACACGATCTCTGCTTCGACAAGACGTGCCAAGGAAACCGCCTCGTTGAACGTGCTGCGGTGGAGCAACAAAAAATAATCCATACAGAAGGCTTGGTCGCAGTGTTATGACACACTGCGGAATACGTCAGCAGATTTGATTTGTGTTTGTATTATTCTCTATATGGCAATACTTGGAAACTTGTTTTGCAGAGCCGGACACTATTTGTTAGTGTTTATTATCTTCTTGAAGAATTTGGAGGAGGAACCCGCCTTGCAATGCCGAAGACAATTTGCGCGCTGGACTCGTCGTCATTGAAGCCTGGTTCAGGGGCTACTGAGGGAGTCCTGGATTAGGGGGTGTTCGGATAGCCGAACTATATCTTCAGCCGGACTCCAGGACTATGAATATACAAGATTGAAGACTTCGTCCCGTGTCCGGAAGGTTCTTTCCTTGGCGTAGAAGGCAAGCTAGGCGTGCGGATATTCAAGATCTCCTACCAATGTAACCGACTCTGTGTAACCCTAACCCTATCCGGTGCCTATATAAACCGGAGGGTTGCAGTCCGTAGGACGAACACATCATAACCATCATCATACCCATAGGCTAGCTTCTAGGGTTTAGCCTTCTTGATCTCGTGGTAGATCTACTCTTGTACTACCCATATCATCAATATTAATCTAGCAGGAGTAGGGTTTTACCTCCATCGAGAGGGCCCGAACCTGGGTAAAATAAAGTGTCCCTTGTCTCCTGTTACCATCCGACCTTGACGCACAGATCGGGACCCCCTACCCGAGATCCGCCGGTTTTGACACCGACACCGACATCGCTCCCGCCATCATCGTTTCCACAGAAGCCAGGTCGCCACTGAAATCGTCTCGGGGCAGCCGCCCCGACATCTACCGCTCCATTACGCCCAGCGCACTCCACCGGCACTCCCTTCCGGGGCCGCCGCCCCGGCATACCACCGCTCCGCTCGAGCAGCAACGCCGCACAACCAGCTACCCACAGCCCACGCTGCACAGGACAACCGCTTGCAGACCACGAACGTCGCCCCACATCCTGGGCCGTCGCCCCGACATAAAGTCAGACCGCCCCATCTGGGGCGCATCGACCAAGCCGACACCCCCACCGCCCAAGAGGGACAAGGATGCCATCCAATCAATGTCGAGATAGAGCCCCACCTCATAGAGCTGCCACTCGCATTGTTCCCGTGATCGCCATCTCGGTGCACAATCAGAACCCACCCGGAGCCGCCGCCCCGACGTCCACTGTTCCTGCCAATGAAGAGATCCGTGCAAACCGCAATATGCTGATTCTCCAAGGCGATGCCTCAAAGAAGCAAACGACGTAGCATCTCGGCCTGCCACTCCAGCATCCCGGCCTGCCGTCAAGCGTCCCACGGGATTCGTGGCGCTCGATTCAACGGGAACCGCGTATCGCGGCTCAACGGCCCGAAGGGGCGACGAGCGACGACGTGCGAGTCGATGCAATCGCATGGAGAACTATGGGGCGGCGGCGCTGCGGACCGACGTTGCGACCCAGCGGCAGCCCGATGCTCGATCGATGGAGGGGGGCGCTGTACTAGGGACGGTCTTCACGGGACCTGCAAGTCGTGCGCAACCGATGGGCCTGGTCGGTCATGCGGCGTAGATGGGGCGGATCGCGGCTGCGAGCGGGTGATCAAGACGATTGCGCATGAGGCCGGGGACGCTGCGGCGGAGTACGAGATGAAGCTGGCGACGATGGACGGCATGGGACGACGTGCAGACAAGCGCGTCAGCACCGGCACCAGGGCGGCCAAATCAGCGCCAGCGCCCGGGCAGCGAGGCCCGAGCGACAACGGAGCAGCGGCGCCCGAGCTCGAGGCAGCCGACGAGCTTGACGCAGTCGGGGACAAGGCGAGCGAGGCACACCTTAGGGCTACCGTGCAGACGCGGCAAAGGCGGGTGGCGATGGACGGTGTGGATCGATGGGCGGGCTGGTGCGCGAACGGCGGTTGTGCTGGTCAGCCGCATCGCACAAGCCCGCCGGGTCGGGATGATGTAGGAAACGGTCGGAGCAGGCTGCCTCGGCGCGCGTGCCCGCATGGTCGGAGGAAAGGCCAGCCGGTCGCGCCGGTGTTGGAGTAGAGGCGCGCGACGGGGTTCGATGGCGACGGCGGGCGACGCAAACAAATCAAGCTTAGATCGGAAAACCAAAGAAACCCAGAGCAAGAGCTCGGGAAAAAGACTTTCTAGAGCAGCCGGCCAACACAACCGGCGGAGGGACCCTAGATACGGGTGGCACGGCCCCGGCGGCGGTCATAGAGGCCGACCTCCCCGGGGATGGCGCTTAGGGCGGAAGCGGCGGCGGTCATAGAGGCCGACCTCCCCGGGGATGGCGCGCAGGGCGGAAGCGGCGGCGGCTAGGGTTTAGGATCGAGGTAAGCCTGATATTATATTAGAAGGGAGAGAGAGGGATTGTTATGAAATATGATGGATGTATTACTGAGCCTCGAGGGCGAGTATATATTAAGTACAACACTAGTATATCGATTGATTAATCAAGCGTGTCGCCGCGGTGTCTACGTACGTATTCCATCTCTTGCTTCATCGTGCACTTCGCGTAGTTAATCTCTCACAACGAGGCCCAACATCCACCTCCATCTCCGACGGACCTGCCATCTACTGTATACAGCAAATAAAAATAAACATATAATAACTCAACCAGAATCACTTAACTATACAATTTAAATTTATGATATCTCATACAATGTTTAGCACAAAAAAAATGTGTATGTAACCAGCCGGCAAGACTTGTTAGCTATCATAAACCAACAATCATCAAAAATTAAAAAAAGTTAATGTGTACGTCATTTGTAGGCTGTAAAAAAGATGGTATATATACAGTACTTCGTGGCAACTAGAGCTGTTGCGACGACGTTTGCTCCTGCGCCGGCGTGGAGCTTGGGAGGTAATCTAGGAGCGGATGCAGATTGTGGTCTGCATCGACGACATCTGGAAGATGGTGGATCTGGGTTCGTGGTTCGTGGCAGGCAGGTATGGTTTTCTCCTCCAACGTCTTAGTTGGGGGGTGCCAGATCTGGAGTTCGATGGCGTGTCCGGGGTGTTGCCCCGGTCTGATTCGTTCAACGGCAATGGTTTCGCCTTTATTGGCGAGCCACCTTGGAGGTCCGCAAAGCTGCATGTCAGCGATGGAGCCGCGTCGAGCTCGGGTGTGGAGGTGATCCGTCATTTTCTCCTTTGGTGGCTGCTATGGTGGTGCCAGAGGCAGGTGACGGTCGTTGGTGTCAAGCTCAGAGGATTCCTCAGTCTTGTTTGTAATTGTACTTCTTGGCTGGTGTTCCTGTATGCAAAGGCTAGCGTTCTGCTGTCTTTTCAGTTTTGTCAGATCGGTATGTACGTGACTTGTATTAGGATCATTATGATATAAATGACACGTATTATACCATGCAAAAAAAAAGAGTACGTACGTGAAAGAGCTTTTTTTGTGACAGTACGCGAAAGAACTTTAGGTATATAAAACCGGCTGATCCGCAACAAACATGCACTCCATCGATCTGGTTTCCACGCCGCCATGGAGAGAAGACGGTGGCTTGACCTACCGCCGGATCTAGCCAGCGAGATCTCCCGCCGACTGCACGATGTCACCAACTTCGTCCACTTCCACGCCGTTTGCAAATCATGGCGTGCCTCGTGGTACCCAACGGCGACGACGACGGTCCAATTCCTGCCATGGCTCCTCGCAGCGGTGAAGGAAGACTCGACGCGCCTCGAGTTGAGATGCGTCCTCTCCGGGTCAAACTACCGCTCGCAGCCGCTGCTGTCCGAGCCCTGGGGGATGTGGGGAATCAGCACCGGCGGCACCGCCCTCTGCTGCCTCACCATTGATAGCCTCCGCCCTAGCCTCCATGACCCTCTCACCAGAGCCACTGCACACCTGCCTCCGCTCCCGCGCGAACTCGGCCTGTGGGGGAAGACGATCAATCCGTACGTCATTATCAACGACGACGGCACAACCCTTCTCTACAGCATCTCCTACATCAGCAACATGGTTGGGATTAGGCCCACGGCCAGTTTCAGGGTGGCTCTACTTCGCCAGGGAGACGCAGAGTGGACGATAGTCGAGAGGACCCTCGAGTGCCCCACCTGGTCATCCGAACATGATTTGACGTGTGTCGCATACCAAGGCGGCAAGATCCTGGTCGTCATGGAGGCTGGTACATGCCACGTCTTCACACCAAACACCGATGTCACAAGTGACGTGCTTGTCAGGGACGAGAGGGTGTTGCTGCTGGAAGCGTTTTTCGGTGATTCCACCTACGCGTACAACTACGTCTTTAAGTCCCGTGGCGAAATTCTATGGGTGTCGATTCAGACCGGGGAATATCACAGGTATCAGCCGGGGCCAGACCTTCTAGATGTCACGGTTTCAGTGCAGGCACTCCATGAGCCGGCATTGTCAACATTGCAGGCACCGGACAAGATGACATGGTTGAGGAGGGACGGACATAGTCTAGCCGACCGTGTGTTGTTCCTGGGTGCGCGCCATAGCTTTGTTGTGGAGGCGGCGCGGGTGCCCAACGGCCAAGGCGGGTGTGCCTACTTTGTCTACCAAAATAATAGAACCTTTACATTCGGGAAGCGTGGCGTGTTCAGGTGCAACCTCATTGATGGCAAGGCCGAGCTAGTACAGCGGCTGCCTCGATGTTGGGACGACAAGATATGCACATGGTTCAACCCTGCGTCCGTCATTAATCCTCCTCAGGTACCTATACAGTAACAAAAACAGCTCAAATTTTTCAAGTTCTATTTTTCTCATAATAAAATCCCATGTAGTTATTGATCTAATGTTTGCATCAAGCTAATACACCGTACAAGAGTTTAACCTAAACTCTGTGTAAGCCTACTCAAATTCGTTTTTCTATAACAAAAATTATCATCACATCAAGCCTATAAAACCGTAAATGTTCTAACATACAGTTGATTTTGCAGCACCAGGAAATCAGTGAGTGGTCACTGGAGCAGCAGCCAAAGATAGCTCCAACAATTTCTAGTCGCCCAACACACACACTTCACATCGAGAGACATCGTGTGCCAAGTTTTAGGTTACTGGTGCGCGGACTGCCTCTCACAGTGAAGAGCACTCAGCTACGACTCTTCTTCAGCCAGCACGGCAAAGTGTCCAGTGCCGAGGTGATCTGCTATAAGAAAACTGGTGCGTCACAGGGCATTGGCAATGTAGCTATACAAATGACACATGCCCATGAGGAAGATGCCCTTGCTGCTCTTAGTGAACTGGTTTTGGATGGACATCGTCTCGAGGTTAGCTTGCTCAAGAAAGAGCAGCCACGACGGCGTCGGCACCGGCGTAAGCGTAGATATATCTAGAAATCTGAATTTTAATTTTGCATGTTATAAAGCGAATATATAATTATTGCGCATGTTGTATGTGTTGCTGCTCTTAGACCACCGTGCCTAGCAGTTCCAGCTGCTCGGTAGTACTCCTTTTATATCACAAATAAGCACTGTTTTTTACATGACTTCTGTGAAGCATTTAAAACATTGAGTAGGAATATCATTCTAATTAAGATTGAGGATACATATTTTTAGATGAACAGGGAGGCAACCTCCCCGGCTCCATTTCTCATAGTAAAACGAAACCAGCTTGATACAAAGGTCTCAGCCTAAGGCTGTCAAGTCTTTCAAGACTTAAAAACAGAAAAAAATAAAATCTAGGATCTACAAAAATGTGCTCAACTAGACTAATCTTCGACCAAACACCACAGTAAATGCTGCACGCAGGCAAGCAAAAGGATTAACAGAGCAGCAATTCATCCCAAATACATGGGAACAAGACCTCCTAAATTTTCCTTCACAGCGTCGCCTCATGGGTGGAGACCAACAACAATCCAGAGTAGAGGCCGTACTTGTGAATGCCCGCTTCAGATCCTTCCCAATGCACGGCGAGGGGAATTGAAAACAAGACCTCCTAAATTTTCCTTCACAGCGTCGCCTCATGGGTGGAGACCAACAACAGTCCAGAGTAGAGGCCGTACTTGTGAATGCCCGCTTCAGATCCTTCCCAATGCACGGCGAGGGGAATTGAAAACAAGATTGATGCCTCAAGATGGAATCCGAATCGCCTGAAGGATTCCAGTATTGTTCCGGCACAATCCAGGAGCACAGGTAGCTAAAGGTAATGCAAGAGCAATCCGCTGATAGAACCATTGCATGAATCTTGTTAGCAACAAGACCTAGCAAGGAGAAATCATCCGACGACAGGAACACAAGCACAAGCTGAAGACGGTGGTAACGCACCCATGGCCATGGTCGTCCATCCAGCTCGACCACCCCCGCCCTGCCTAGATCTGGCAGTCGCGGGCACCCGCAGGCAGCAGTCTGGGCCGCGCGAGGTAGCAACCGGTGCCTAGCCGTGACCATGTCGCAAGGTGAGCACAACCCAGACGGCAATCAATTACATATAAAAACAAGAAAATGGAAGAAGGCAAAGAAAATAACTAATAGACGTATGGAGAACTATGAAATCTTCCGTCCTTTAATATTAGGTAAAGATAAAGATAAAGAATTTATAGTCCCTCCATACATGAACTGAGCTCTGCTTCTAAGGCATTCCTACAGGAGAATAGCACCCTACATGATGTAAAGATGATCTGGCCCGTATTATCCCGGAGGACCATACCAGCACCTGCACCCCCATCAGCAGAGCAGTCCAGGCTCAATCTATGTTAAGTTTAGTCCAGCCATCCATTGGCAACGTCCATGGAACATTAGCAGCTGAGTTCATTCTCTCACGAGGCAAGATAACATGATCATATATATCACATGTTTCCCCTTTATCTGTTCCTCCTCCGAGTGCTTAAGTGTTAAAAGAGAGTCTAAATAACTGACCAAGAATCCTTTGGATACATCCATTAGTGGAGGATCCTTGTTGTGACTCACCTCGTTCCTGTTGTGCCATACCCGCCAGAGCGTCATCATTAGCATGCATCGCTCAGAATGAGTAAGTGGCTGCAGCGCCTCAAGTAACCACTCAGTGCTAGTGTTTGACAACTCCTCCAGCTTTGGCAAACGCCAAACAGTGGACATACATCTCCACATTTGCACCGCCAGAGGGCATCTACATCAAGCATGGAAGGTGTCCTCCTCCGCGCGACCACAAATCAGACAAGTTCCTGAAAGCTCTACCGTCCGTTTATGTTTGTTTTGCCAAGTAGGAAGGGAATTAATCGCAACTCGCCAAGCGAAGTTCTTTACAGTAGGCAGTACAAGGCACTTCCAAATAATTTTCCAACATGTACGGTGACCGTCCAGAGCAATGCTTGATGATTCTGTCAGCCTACACGTTTCCTCAAAGGCCAGTGTATGCCGACTTAATTGTGAAAGCACCTATTTTACATGACTTCAGTCAAACATTTAAAACTTTGACTAGAAACATCATTCTGAATATTTATTTAGATTGGAAAATTGAAAACAATATGTATATATTTCTCGCAAAAAGTATGCCTAGAATACTAAAATTTTCTTGATTTCCTACGTATGCTAGTACGAATTAGTGGTCAATAGTACATCTTGAAGACTATCAATTGTCCCCGCAAAAAAAAGACTATTAATTGTGTGGCATAGTGTCTATTATGCTTATCAAAACTGTGCAATAAAGTAGAAGTTTGTTTTTGATGGGTGCCCTCAAGGTTAGTTTGTTCAAGGAGAAGTGATATCCAAAACGACAACAACGGCATCAGCTTGGACATAAGTAGCTCGACCTTCTTGGTCGTACCAGACTGATTTCGTTGGGACCAAACAAAAAGAGAAGAAAAGGTAAGTTGTAGTGCATTCATTTGGTCTAGACAAGGCATTTAACTAATCCTAGTTAGACGCCAGTGTATTGTCACATTTACTGAGTCATATCGCTGGGAACATAAATCTTATATTTTTCATTTCCATATTCCATCAAATTCATGATGGTCAAGAGTACCTATTTTACTAGTCTTTGGAAACACAGATCTCTCCCTTTATGTCGTCTCTCACTCGGTACATCTTCTTTGGTGTGGAAGGCCCTCTATCCAGACACATGAAACGCATGGAGCGGCCCGCGACCATCAACCACTCTCTCACAATTGTAATTTCTCACACCAACCCCGGACTGACGACCACGGAAGTTTGCACGGGACACCAGCACGTAGCTGAACTGGTGCACGTAGTTGTCGCTATCCCGCGGAGTCCATGGCTTTGGAATCAACACGTCTTGAACGACGTCTTCCCAGTCGCCATTGGGTGCCATGATGCGCTAGAAGTCGGACTTCACGGTGGCAAGGATCCTGCCGGCGTGGTACAACGCAAAGCTCAACGCTGTGGCTTGGCAGCGGCACGAGGGTCCTCTTGACGAGAGCGTCCACACTCAGGGTCACCAGGGTGTAGAAGAGGCACCCCAAACTTGGCCATGTATGACCCGACGCATGAGATGCTACAGAGAAGGGTCGCACCATCACCGTAGATGACGCCACCGGGAATCTCCTCCTCCCAGCACTGCCACGGCGGCGACGCGAAGGCATTATCCCATCTCAAAGGCGTCACTAAGGTAGAAGTCAACTTAGTCATACATGTTTACTGCATATATTGTAAAGGGCACCACTAGGGATCAGACTACTGATCCCTAGCATCTTATCAGACCACTCCGTCACCGTTAGATGTGAGCCTGTGTGGATGGTGGATGAAGCAACGCTGCATGCTGCCTACCCCAACTGATAGTTTCCAAAACCAAAACCAATTAATGTGAAGTTTCCAAAACAGATCCAATTGACGTATGGTGTGGTTTGATTGCTTCCGAAAATCACTCATGGATGCTGATTGTTTGGAAACTGATTTTGGATTTGAAGGAAACAAATTAATTACCTTTTTTAGCGCACTAGGTTTCCAAAGTTCTGTAGATTTCTTTGTAATGAACGACATTTTGCTTCCAACGTATCCTGCAGTTGCTTCTGAAGCGACAGAAGTTTGCTTCGATCTAAAGCATTATGACCAAAATTTGCTTCAATTTGATAGATATGTGTGCCGGTGGTTTCTGCGTGGCATGCTTGAACTTTTAGTGTTATATGCTTCCTTTTCCCACAAAAAACAAAAAAATAGTGTATCATGCTTCGTTGAATACGTTATGTCTCCTATAGTACCTAAATAAATATATGCTGGCTGGCACAAAAAATATTCAACTTTTAATGGAAAATTCTACATGCTTCATGATATGGTTCACAATTCTTCAAATCATGGAAGCATCCATATGCCAGGTAGGTTGTTCGATGGTATCCTCTTCGTCTAATGGATGCATATGAAGTTCTTTCTAGACATGTGTTCCTTTAGCGATGTGTCATAATTTTTTAACCATGGAAGCATTGTCTTGATGCATAGAAGCATCATTTTCTGGTGTGATGTTCGCATGGCAGGACACATTTGTTTCAACTAAATGAATGCAATTGCAAGTTCTTTAGAAGCATCATTTTCTAGTAAGATGGAACATATTAAGAGCAGAGAAGCAGGTGTGTGAAAGCACAACAAGAAGCACCAGAATTGAAACAAACCCACTTGGTGTGAAAACAATTTACAATTCTTTTGTTTAATAAAAATACAAAAATCTGATATCAACACTATTTCCACTTCTACTCAGCTGAGATCCCAGTGCCTACTAAATGGGTTGATTATGAATAAGCATTACACACGACACAAGATCCTCGTGGCCAACATGGTAGTCGTCGACGTATAGTGGTTACTCCTGGTCACATCACACTAAACATCACATGCAATCAAATAATAAACGTGACATGATATGGCCAATATCACATAGCTCCTTTGATCTCCATCTTGGGGCTTCGGCTTGACACCATGATCTCCATCATCATGATCTCCATCATCGTGTCTCCATGAAGTTGCTCGCCAACTATTACTTCTACTACTATGGCTAACGCGTTTAGCAATAAAGTAAAGTAATTTACATGGCGTTTCTCAATGACACGCAGGTCATACAAAAAATAAAGACAACTCCTATGGCTCCTGCCGGTTGTCATACTCATCGACATGCAAGTCGTGATTCCTATTACAATAGCATGAACATCTCATACATCACATATAGATCATTCATCATTCATCACAACTTTGGCCATATCATATCACAAAGCACTTGCTGCAAAAACAAGTTAGATGTCCTCTAATTTGTTGTTGCAAGTTTTACGTGGCTGAATTAGGGTTCTAGCAAGAACGTTTTCTTACCTACATAAAAGCCACAACGTGATTTGTCAACTTCTATTTACCCTTCATAAGGACCCTTTTCATCGAATCCGCTCCAACTAAAGTGGGAGAGACAGACACCCGCCAGCCACCTTATGCAACTAGTGCATGTTAGTCGGTGGAACCGGTCTCACGTAAGAGTACGTGTAAGGTTGGTCCGGGCCGCTTCATCCCACAATACCACTGAAGCAAGATAAGACTAGTAGCGGCAAGAAAGTTGACAACATCTACGCCCACAACAAATTGTGTTCTACTTGTGCATTAGAGAACTACGCATAGACCTAGCTCATGATGCCACTGTTGGGGAACGTTGCAGAAAATTAAAATTTTTCCTACGGTTTCACCAAGATCCATCTATGAGTTCATCTAGCAACGAGTCATGGGAGAGAGATTGCATCTACATACCACTTTGTAGATCGCGAGCGGAAGCGTTCAATGAACGGGGATGAAGTAGTCGTACACACCGTGATCCAAATCACCGGAGATCCTAGCACCGAAAGCACGGCACCTCCGCGTTCAACACACGTACGGTCAGCGTAACGTCTCCTTCTTCTTGATCCAGCAAGGCAAAGGAGAGGTTGGGGAAGATGGCTCCAGCAGCAGCACGACGGCGTGGTGATGGTGGAACTACAGTACTCCGGCAGGGCTTCGTCGTGCTCAACGGAGGAGGAGGAGGTGTTGGGGAGGGAGAGGGAGGCGCCAGGGAAAAGGGTGCGTTGCCCTCCCCTCACCCCTCTATTTATAGGGGAAGGGGCAAGGGGGGCCGGCCCCTCTAGATGGGATCTAGAGGGGGGGCGGCGGCCAGGGAGGGGGGACTTGCCCCCCAAGCAAGGGGGGCGCCCCCTTTAGGGTTCCCCCCCCAACCCTAGGCGCATGGGCCCTTGGGGGGAAGCGCACCAGCCCACTTTAGGCTGGTTCCCTTCCTCATACAGCCCATGAGGCCCTCCGAGAGAGGTGGCCCCTCCCGGTGGACCCCCAGAACCCCTCCGGTGGCCCCGGTACAATACCGATATGCCCCCGAAACTCCCCGGTGTCCGTATGACAACTTCCTATATATAATTCTTTACCTTCGGACTATTCCGAAACTCCTCGTGACGTCCGGGATCTCATCCGGGACTCCGAACAACATTCGGGTTACTGCATATACATATCTTCACAACCCTAGCGTCACCGAACCTTAAGTGTGTAGACCCTACGGGTTCGGGAGAAATGCAGACATGACCGAGACGGCTCTCGGGCAATAACCAATAGCGGGATCTGGATACCCATGTTGGCTCCCACATGCTCCACGATGATCTCATCGGATGAACCACGATGTCGAGGATTCAGTTAATCCCGTATACGATTCCCTTTGTCAATCGGTATTTTACTTGCCCGAGATTCGATCGTCGGTATCCCAATACCTCGTTCAATCTCGTTACCGGCAAGTGACTTTACTCGTACCGTAATGCATGATCCCGTGATCAAACACTTTGATCACATTGAGCTCATTATGATGATGCATTACCGAGAGGGCCCGGTGATACCTCTCCGTCAAGCGGAGTGACAAATCCCAGTCTCGATCCGTGTCAACCCAACAGACACTTTCGGAGATACCCGTAGTATACCTTTATAGTCACCCAGTTACGTTGTGACGTTTGGCATACCCAAAGCACTCCTACGGTATCCGGGAGTTACACGATCTCATGGTCTAAGGAAAGGATACTTGACATTGGAAAACTCTAGCAAACGAACTATGCGATCTTATGCTATGTTTAGGATTGGGTCTTGTCCATCACATCATTCTCCTAATGATGTGATCTCGTTATCATTGACATCTGATGCCCATAGTCAGGAAACCATGACTATCTGTTGATCAACGAGCTAGTCAACTAGAGGCTTACTAGGGACACGTTGTTATCTGTTATTCACACATGTATTACGATTTTCGGATAACACAATTATAGCACGAATAAAGACAATTATCATGAACAAGGAAATATAATAATAATGCTTTTATTATTGCCTCTAGGGCATATTTCCAACAGGCGGAACTCCCGATCTAATCTCTGTTCTGGAAGTTTTAGGGTACGTGGATATATATGGGAGCCGGAAGTACGTCGGAGGAGCCACGGGGGCCCCACGAGGTAGGGGGCGCGCCACCACCCTCATGGGCAGCCCGTATCTCCCCTGACGTGCACTGCAAGTTCCCTGGGTTGCTTTCCTTCCAAAAATAACTTCTCCAGTTGATTTCGTTCCGTTTGACTCCGTCTGATATTCCTTTTCCTCGAAACACTGAAATAGGCATAAAACAGCAAATCTGGGTTGGGCCTCCGGTTAATAGGTTAGTCCCAAAAATAATATAAAAGTGGATAATAAAGCCCAATATTGCCTAAAACAGTAGATAATATAGCATGGAGCAATCAAAAATTATAGATACGTTAGATACGTATCAGGAGGGAGGGAGGAGGTGTAGGAAGGAGGGGTAGGAAGGAGGGGTAGGAAGGAGGGAGGAGGCGGGAGGGAGGGGGAGGGTGGAGGAGGGAGGTAGGAGGAGCTACCTCGGTGGCGGTGATGGCGGGGGGGGGGGGCAACGGCGGCGGGATAGAGGAGGGAGCTAGAGAGGGAGGGGGCGACGCCGGCGGGATGGAGAAGGGAGGGGATGTAGGAGTGAGATAGCGAGGGATGGGGCGACGATGGCAGCAGCTGGCGGCAATGCGGCGGCGGCGGGCGAGGAGAGTGAGTGGAGTGGAGAGGGGAGAGTGAGGGGCGGCCGGGTGGAGAAGATAGGTTGGCTTTAGCAGTAGCTCTCGTTCGGGTAAAGCGCTACTGCTAAACGTCATAGTAGTATCACCCTTTCCTTTGGCAGCGCTACTGCTATGCCTATAGCAGTAGCGCCTTCTACGAAAACGCGCTACTGCTAAGGCTAAGCATGTAAAAATAAACAGCAAAAATACATTGGTCATCAATTATCTTTTTGTGTATAATCTGAATTATCAATATGAGTCCTCACTGGTTTAGGAACCGAAGAAGACTCATATTGCGGCCACAAATCCTACACATAGATTTTAATGAAGACCAAGTGGTTGTGATAGTTTGAGACGTAACATATTTAACGTGATAAACACCATGTTCGCGGAGCGAGGTGGGACTAAACTTAGTTGCAAGGAGTGGACTAAACTTAGTAGTAGCGAGCTTTGGCGAAAAGTGCTACTGCTAAGCTCAATAGCAGTAGCGCTTTTACCAAACAAGCGTTACTGCTATACCTAGCCTGGCGGCAAGGTTGTGGCAATTATAGTAGTAGCGCTGTTTACTACTGACGCGCTACTGCTATGTGTATATCAATAGCGCGTTTTGTATAAGGTTTTGTGTATAAGGTTTTCCCTAGTAGTGTACGGATGGTCAGAGACTGTGTATAAGATCACAGTTCACTTAGCAGTAGCGCTTTATTTTAAACCGCGCTGCTGGTAAGATTCTGTGTATAAGGTTTTCTCTAGTAGTGTACGGATGGTCAGAGACTGTGGGCAGAATTTGAGTTCAGCGTCATAACCGAGGCAAGAGCATTATACAAGGCAGCGGTGCACACAACTATTGGCAATGGTGATAAGGCCCTCTTCTGGGAAGATAGATGGCTCTATGGCAACAAGATTCAAGATTTAGCACCAAACATCTACGGGTGTGATGGCCCCTAGAACTAGGGCCACACGAACAATACGTCAAGTTCTTCACGCCAACACGTGGGCGACGGATGTTGGACCCAATCTCGGGCTAGAAAACATTGACGAATACATGCTGCTATGGGATAGTGTGGCTGAGGTAAACCTGCAGGAAGGAACGGAAGACGCCATCCGCTGGGCCTGGGAAGCAAACAGATCCTACTCGATACGCTCTGCATACACGGCATGGTTCATAGGACATGAAGTGGCACCATATGCGGATTTCGTTTGGAAGCACAAGGCACCCCTGCAATGCCGCTTCTTGGCATGGCTGGCGATGCGGAACCGCTGCTGGATATCGGACCGTTTGGCTCGACAAGGTCTCCCACATCAAGCTACTTGCCCCTTCTACAACCAGCAAGGTGAAACAATCAACCACATTCTACTAACCTGTGTTTTTGTGAGAACACTGTGGCATTGGATTTGGGATGCCCTGGGCGAGCCGGCCAAGGCTCCCGGGACAGAGGACGAACTGGTGGAATGGTTCTCCACATGCATGGCTGCACAATGTGCACCCAGAGACTTAAAGGTTATCCTCACACTATGCTTATGGGAACTGTGGAAGCACCGCAACGCCATGTTTTTCGATGGTGAAACACCATCACTTCAAATGGCACTTCGGAACATGAAGATCGGCAGGGAAGTTCAAGGGTGACCTATAATTCTTCTTTAGTGGTATCTATAGTCGGGCTAGTGGCGAGTAATCACTCAACTTGTTGTGTGTGCGGTGGTGGAGGCTAGTGTGAGCCTTGTAATTATGGTTGTAAACCTTGTGGAGGGTTTCTCTACCATTTCTTCTTTAAATATGATATGCACACTCGTGCATATTCTAGAAAAAATATGCATATGGATTTGCACCACTATACTATAGTTTGTTCTACGTTTTCTTGTATAAGTAGTATAAGAAGTTATTGTCTGCACAGATTGTCCCCCTCCTGGCCCACTCATCCCCATGCTCTCATGCCAACCCCCAACAACGATCAACGACATCATCATTAAATTGTGAATCACATGCATGCAGATTTTGTAGATCTTGGAGTTTAGAATCATGCAGCACATCTAATATTCAGTTTGTCCCAAGCTTTTCAAATGCAATATTATTTGAACTCTAAAAATGTTTTTCAAAAGTCTATGTTTTTGTACCAGTTTTAAAATTGTAATATCGTTTTAACTTTGAAAATAATTTATGTTTAATGCATTTGAATAATTTCCTAGATTTAGTCAATGTGAAATCAAATATGTTTCCATTAAGTTATGTGTCTTCTATAAACTGAGAATCTTGTCATGGGATAATTAAAGTAAATACTGGATTTCATGATTATTAAATTTTCAAATAAAAAAAGAATGATAATTCAAATATTGTAATTCTTGGAAAATTCATGGTACATATTCCACGAAATTACGTCTTTCATATTTCATTTCTAGTGAAACGCGAGAACTCAATGAAAATAATTCTAGAAAATTTACTTATACTAATCTCATGACCTTTTCCTGCCATAAAAAAGTTATGTTTTAGTGACGTTGCCTCCTAGCAAAGATGAATTAACAGTAATTACATTGCATACTGTCCTTTGCTTTCATTTATTAAACGGTGGCATACCTGTGAGCTCCAACACATTTATTATGTAGTAACTAGTATCTGACATGCTTTCTTTGCCAACACGCATGAATTAATCATGTGTGGACACAAAGTCAATGCACATTTACTTTTGGCGTACCATTAACAATTCAAATATCATGTCCTGTGTCTGTACCCAGTAAGTCACCTTCACTTCTCTACAATGTCATGTGAGTATTAAAATGTATTGGTTCAATAGGAAAACTAAAAATGATTTCAATCCACATCCCAATGGACATCAATTGTGATTCAGATTACAGGGAGGTGCCCCTCCGTGTGCTCTTGGTCCGCGTCCATGTGTTAGAACAATAATCTATTAACGCAGTAACATGTTATTTAAAATGGTGTATAATATTAGCTACAAATTGCATGCATGCATGCTGGAACGGCCAAAAGGATGGCATCAAGATTCTTTGAAAAACTAGAATCTCAAAATGATGCAACTTCCAAAATGCAAATTTGATTAACGATCCGCCTTCCGTGTCAGCCTTGTCTCGGCGAGGAAGATTTGGCGGTTCTAAAACTCCAGGGTTCTAACATTCTCGGGTCAAGATTGTGCTAATAGGACACATTCGGCAAAGATCTACGAGTCTCACGCACCCTAGGGCGCGGCCTGGACCTAGGGCAATTCGTGCCCCCGTTTTGCCGTAGGAAGCATGTTAAAAATGATGCATCAGTAAGTAGTAAAAACAACTAAAACTACTGAAACCTAAAATATAAGAGTATTCCTTGTTTATATTTTAAAAGCAGTAAAACATACAAAGTCTGTCACAAAATTATGTATAAAAAGAAAAAAGTTTTGGATTAGACATAATGTGACAACATCTTTTAACAAAAATATTAAGCATAACGTATATATTTTTGCTCCAAGTTTCCAACACATATACCATTCACAACCACACAAAAATTAACAAAAATATAATTTGTGACTAATGTGCATGGGTTGATTCCAGAATAGAAACTAAGACCCGATCCGGGACATTTGAGATCGGGTCAAATTGTTTATTCGTCCAATTGAACCTCGTCCCAATGCGGGGATGTCCCTAAGGGCCATCTCGGTAATGCAATCATTGAAAAGACGCATGTGTGGGATGTCCACACTAGCCAAGATTTTACCCGCATTAGGTCGTATCAAATTGGAGTCCCCAACCACAACATTAGGAATGGGGCTTCTCCTAACCTTGGCCTTCAGCTTCATAAAGAAAGCGGATGCCGCCCGTGATCAACCGGGCCATAGACGATTATCACCTCCCAACTGAGGATCAAACAGTTGTCGGTCAGGGACATGCTTAGGAAGAACTCCCCGCGTTCCATATCACTAACCTCCTTAACCCTAGCAAGGCCAATCGAGTGCCCAGACACCGGCAGCCATTGCCACCAAAACGTGTGGCAAGTTAGACCATGAAGCTCCTGGATAGAGAAGGTGTGGTGTGTTGAGAGCAAGGAACTATATGTAGTTGATTTATTTTCCATTTCATATATGCTTTCTAGTCTTTGATTGGTAACTCTAAAAAAAATCATGCATTTTTGTGATGAAATAAATTTTTGAACAAATTTTCGTTGATGATGAAAATATCTCAAGTAAACTTGTGGAACGTCCTCTGCTTAGCTCGAGCTCATATGCACCTGCCGTGAACAGTAAATTCAAAATAAATTATAAACAATTTCCAAAATATCTGATTTTGTTTTGTGCGGCAAACACCTGTAAAATTTTGACTACTTGTAAAGTTTCATTACTAAATGACATTCGTGGAACTTGTGCCCAAAAAACATAATTGATGCTCCAAAATGCTTTTAAAAATAAAATTTTCGACCATCGATTTTTGTTGCCACAACTTCCACGAATGTATGATGAAATTTTGCATCACTCAAAATATTCATCAATGTTTGCCACAAAAAAATAGACTTTTTATTTATTGTTTTAATTTTTTGGATTTTACTGTTCGCCCGAGCTCATTTGAGCTCGAGGTAAGATAATACGCGTGTCCTTTACATGCCCTACACTAAAAGAGTACAATAAGTTGTGTGATTGATTAACTTGGCGTAAATCAACGCTTCCTGATCTATGCTTCTCTTCAATGGCCGCGATTGATATTCTGGTGCATTGGTCATATACGGCCTTATAGCATCTCCAACAGGTGCTGGATATAAACCGCATGCTGAAAAAACCGCATTATTGAGCGCGCGGGGCCGAAACAAGCACTCTAGCAGACACGCAATAATCGCGTGCGCGGTAAAATTGGTTCAGCGCGCAGAGGAAAGCGGCTTCGCACGCGGTGTATTTGCTACGCCCGCTCCCGCACACCGGACAACGACGATTCGCGCGTGACTTCACCAACCGCCAGATCTGAGACCTCCAGGCGCTGACGCCGCCGCCCGCACCTTCCCCATTCGCTCCGGTGACCTGTCGATGCTTCCCCCGCCTATCCCCGCGCACCGCCGCTGCTGCCTCCACCTCCTCTCCTCGCTGCCGCCGCCTCTCGAGCGCACCATTCCTCCGACAAACAATGCCTGGCGGCCGTTTGCAGCTCGGTGCCCACAAGGTGTTTGACAAAACGCTTGCAAGGTATATATTGCTTCAACTTATTGTTGATTTTTTTGTGTGGTTGATCTTTTTGGTTCTATTTTGGGTGCGAAATGTTGTTTGTGCTGGGCGTGCGCGCTGTAAATTTAGCGCACCTGCTGGAGCTATAGCGCCGCACCATATTTTGCAATGCCTGCTGGAGCAAGCGCCATGCTGCACGCAAAAAAAAGCTATTTTGGCGTTGTAAAAATAATTTAGCGCGCTGCACAGTTGCGTGCCTATTGGAGATGCTCTTAGCACAACGACTTCCCGACTGTTTACTACAATAAGTTTTGCCCGGCATCGGTGAGGAAGGGGCAATGACGGTGGTGCGCCTTCGTCTCGCTTCCGTTATTATAGTCGTCGCTAGTTGGTCTATAGACCTGGATGTAATTTTTATTTCTAGTGTTCTCTGTACAACTTTGATATAGTTGATGAATAGATTAGAAGTTTTGTAAAAGAAAGTTGTTGGTAACTCGAGTTTATATGCTCGTTCTACATTGTTTTGTTTTTTCCAAAAGTGAACAAGCGTGGATTGATCAACCAAACGGAAGGGGGGAAAAGAAAAACTTGAAGTTTTTTTTTTTGACGGCAATAAAAACTTGAAGTTAACGAAGGGACTAGCAATGTTGTGTCATGTATGAGTACGTATGCAGTTTCGTGACCGCCCCGTCAAAAATAACGTGCCATATAACTGCCTCACACGTAACCTACGAAAGTTACCTATTCTCCTTCTGGATCCCGGCCGCCGGCGCCATGGACCGATCGCGGTGGCCGGACCTGGCGCAGGATGTGCTCCGTGAAGTAGCCGGCCGCCTGCACGATGCCACCGACTTCGTCCGCTTCTACGCTGTCTGCAGGCCGTGGCGTGACTCACGTGAAGCGCCGCCGCCGTCGTTTGGGACTACGACGACCACCCATCAGTTCCTCCCGTGGCTCCTCACCGCGGCCGACAAAGACCACCAGACCCCTCTCAAGCTCAGGTGCATCTTCTCCAAGTCCACCTACCGCGTCACGTCGCCGCCGCCCTGGGCGGCCAGAGGAAACTGGCTATGCAGCGCCGACGCCACCGCCGTCCAGTACCTCACCATCGACCGCTTCCTAAACCCTAGCCTCCACGATCCTGTCACCGGACAAGTCACCCGCCTGCCTCGTTTCCAGTGGGACGAGGGTGACCCCCATGGCGTCCTCTATGGCGACGGCACCATCCTTTTATACAGCATCTCCCACACCGATAAAGGGCGCAAGGCCAGCTTCAGGGCGTCGCTCCTGCGCCCCGGCGATGCAAAGTGGATGCTCGTCAAGAGGAAGCTCGACACCCCCAGCAGGCACGTTGATTCCTGCGCCGCGTACCACCGAGGCAAGATCCTGGTCACTGTCGAGGCTATGGTATGGCGTGTCATCACGCCAGATGGCACTGCGGCAGGTGACGTGCTGGTACCAAAGCCGTATCCGTCTGGGTGGTGGCTGCAGGGGCAGGGGTTCTACACGTGCCAATACAGCCACATGTTGGAATCCCGCGGCGAGCTACTGTGGGTATCGGTTGTTGGCAATTATATCACCACTCAGTGCGGGGCAGGAATCCTCTCGGAACGTGGTCTCTTTGTGTTGGTTCACACTCTGGAGGAGGAGGAATCAACGCCGGAGAAGATGCGGTGGGCGAGGAAAGACGGTCGTATCCTTGTCGACCGTGTGTTATTCCTGGGGTCACCCAATAGCTTCGCCATAGATGACTCATGGCTGGACGGCCACGGCGGGTGTGCATTCTTCGTCTACCACAACAATAAGAAGGCCTTGCCGCATGAGCAATTTGGTGCATTTGCGTACAACTTCATTGAAGGGAAGGCCAAGTTTGTCGAGCGGTTGCTGCGAGGGTGGGATGACAAGAAGTGCACATGGCTTGTCCCCCAACCAGCCATTGCCCCACTTCAGGTACATATAGTAACACATCAGAAATAGATCTTTCTAGTTAATAGAATACTTCGTTAAACTTAATATCACATAAGCATCACAATTGGCAAAGTGCAAACAAATTAACATTGATTTTGCTTTATCAGGAAATCACTAGGAGGTCACTGATGGCTCAAGAAGTGAAGCAGCAGCAAGCCGCTATCATGGTGAGACATTACGAACCTAGTTTCACGGTGTTGGTGCGCTACTTGCCTCTTGGGGTGAACAGCTCTCAGCTGCAACTCTTCTTCAGTAACCACGGCAAAGTGTCCCATGCCAAGTTGATCTACTACAACAAGACAAAGACCATAGAGGTTGCCGGCCTCTTAACTATAACGATGGTGCATGCCCACCAAGAAGAAGCTCTAGAGGCTCTCAGCGGACTGTCTTTGGATGGATGCAGCCTCGACGTTAGCTTGGTCAAGGAGGAGCAACGACGGCGGAGACATAGCCGTCCACTTCGTTGAATCCATATGAAAATTCTTCGTTAAGAACTCGAATTTGCATAAACACCTAGTAGATTTGTCTCAAACATTGGTTATGTATTGCAAAATAAAAGTAGAAGAAATAAAATAAGAGTTTTTTCATTTTAAAATAAAATAGGAGCTTTTTTGGGCATGTTTCCAATTCTTTTATTTATGGGTAAACCTGCCATCGCTTTATTTAGCTAAAAAAAGTTTGGAACATCGTCCGAAATTACATCTAAAATAAACACTACGGGAGCCCCAAGCCAAAGCTCGGACCTCACTTCTCCTACACCTACTCTCGTAAGCTTATGCGCGGCAGTGTTGGCAGACCGCCGAACTCACGGAACACTGAAATCTAGAAGTGAATTGAGCATTCCCTTGATCTCCCGTCATCTCGATGTATAATTGGGAAAAGAATCGGGATAATCTTTGCAATACATATGTGCACAGAGAGAGAGAGAGAGCGCACAGACGCCGCGTTAGAAGAAACTGACCTGCATGGACACACGAGCTTCCCAGTCACGTTGGCCGGACCTGGCGCCGCAACGTCTCCTGTCGGCTGCTCTACGTAGCCAACTTGATTCGCTTTCACGCTGTCTATGAGGCATGGAGCGATACATATGTGCTTACCCCCATATGCTTTTGCTTTCCTTTTCCCGTTATTCCGTTTGGGGTTGCTCGTTACACTCGTTCCGAACCGTGTTATGCTGTTTCTTGGTTTCCTTTCATCGATGAAATGAAATCAGGGGTGCGCCCCTCAATTCACCCAAAAAAAACGAAAACACTAACGCCTACATGTATGACAACATTGCAACTCGCTCACACGTCTGGATTACCGTCCAGTTAAGTTTGCACGAATCTTGACACATCGAGGCAGTCTTCGCGTGCCACGTAGGACAAGGCCGGTGTGTGGGCGTTGGAGAGGTCGCGCACACGCCCCATAGCACGCGGTTGCCAGCTGCGCTGTGTGGGCGAACTAGTTTCTGCACACACAGCCACCACCTAGTCCACGCGCGCGTGGACGAACTGCTTTTCGCCCACACGGCAGTCGTACGTTGTTTGATGGCAACTGCAGTTGCGCGTACATGGCAACTAGGTAAACACACATGGCAACTACTCCCCCCGTTCTGAATTACTTGTCGAAGGTATGGATGTATCTAGATGTATTTTAATTCTAGATACATCCATTTCTGCGACGAGTAATTTGAAACGGAGGGAGTATGATTCATTTGCTAGACGGCAACTGCAGTTGTGCGTATGTGGCAATTAGGTAAACATACATGGCAATTGTGACTAACCACACGTGCCAACTAGGTAAATACACATGGCAACTATTGTTTGACCATATGCGGCAAGTAGTTAATCACACACGACAACTATGGTTTGATTACACGCGACAACTACCATAAATTAGACATGGCAACTGTAGTTAACCAAAACAGAGAGAGTTGCCATACTTTTACAACCATATTTGCCGTCCCGGATGGCAACTAAATCGTCATCCCACGGGTACCTATTGTAGCAGCGCCAGGACGTGTGGGTATATTTGCTTCATGCCACACGCGCGGGGTGGGGATGAGTAGTACTTGTTGGGCGTGTAGCATGAAGTAGTTGCGCCCACACGTGTGGGCAATTCTACTCTTCACCCACACACAACCCGTCTGGGCCGCCCCCTGCTCATACCATACACGGTGTGTGAATGAATGTCTATTATGCCACATGTATGGTGGATATCGGCGTCCATAAACAAACAAGGGACTGGAAAGCAAGGGATTTTCAATAGAACGTAGTGCAAATGATTCCTTAGGGAGTATTCCTGTGAAATTTAATCCTACGAATCAAACGACCCACATAGGAAACATTTAAGGATTCGTAGAAAAAAGGATTCCAATGCTCCAAAAATCGTATAAAATCCATTGAATCAAAGAGGCCCAAAATCTTTGCTGATTAGCAAAATCGATGGGACCTGATCGACCGATGGGGAGGGGGGTGGCGGCGGGGGCTAACCCTAGTCGCCCCCGAGTCGCCCTAGGGGTGACGCGAGGGACGGGGGAGGGGGGGTATTTGGATCGCCGGCACGAACGACTTGCACAGTTCTTTTATCCTGCACAGCCCACATCCTTTCTTTGACATACGACCCATTTATTTTTGTGCTCCCAACTAAGCTTTGTTACGATACAAATGAAGTTCCTTCGACCTTCTCCCTCCCCTCCGCTCTTGAGCTTGGTTTCCATTATCATCCTGCAGATCAACTCTCTTCTCACTTGTACTAGACGGTGTTCCCACCGATCCCTGCACCTTCGCCCCTAGAAGCATTGGCACCAATGATATGTACTGCCACCCTTCCTCTCCTTTTGACATCCCCAATGGCCATAGGCCAAAATCCGTGAATGGACTTGAATATAGGGCCTCAGATGCACGCAAATTTGCATCTATCCCGGCTAATTAATCTTATTCGTTTGTGCTATATGTTGTATTCATATTCGTAATCCGTCCAGTTATATAGAGCTGCATGCCTTTTTTCGGTCTCATGTCAGAGTTGTTACTCTTAGTGCCGAATGCAAGCACTCATAAGCTCTTTACGGCCTGACTCCAACAGGTGATGCATTCAATCTTACTCTACCACACGGCTTGGTTTCTTGCATGGTTTCTATGTACAAGCCCCCTTCTCTCGTCCATGTGGTTAGGTTTATCAGAAAAATGTTCACTCATTTTTCTTATGCAGTGCAATTGATCTGAAGATGAATATTCAACGACTGCTTCTTTATTCTTACATTTTAGGAACTTTTTCTAAATATTCTCTACTTTGTGAATATACTATTGCTACATTTTGATATATGTACCATGTACACCGTTGATGTCCAATACTCAATTTGGTCAAGGCTGTAGAGGAAAGTGGTGCCATCATCGTAGATGACGCCACAGGGGTTGAAGTCCTCCTCCCACGGCAAGGTGGGCAGGTGGGTGACAGCTCTGGTGAGAGGGTCGTGGAGGGTAGGGCGAAGGTGTTCATCGATGGCCACATACCAGCAAGGTTGTTTATGTTTGACGTTTGCATTTAAACTTTTCAGAAAAAACAATTTTTTCTCTGTAAAATTGATAATATATATATATTTTTTGTTAACTGTTCTTAACTTGGGGTAGAAAAAAACCGGGTTAAGGCCAGTAACAGAATTTACCATTCACAAGCCCTTGTGTCAACGCATGTGTGTTTTACTCATCAGGAGCCATTGAGATCATCTCCATCTCCATCGGCAGAGGTTCTTCAAATAATCTTTCTCATGCATGTATGTATTAACTGTTTGTGTCCGTGATGGGAGTGTTTTCTAAACTTTTTTAAAATATTTGTACGTGCGTACATGATTACTAAATATACTTTATAGGAGTATCTTTTTTATGTGTCCCTGGCCCTGCGTAGGAGGTGATCGACGAGCAGGTTTATTTCCATGTGTGCAACATGAAAAATCAATATTTTGTTTTTTGCTAGATGCGAACATGAAAATAAAAATAAAATTTCCGTTTATACCACTTGAGTCAATATGCATAATAAATTTCAGAGATGTGTGCAAAGACTTAGAAACACATATGCAGCTTCATTTTACTCCATCTGTTCCTTTTTATAAGATGTTTTACACAACTAACTGTTTTGGGAGCTGTCTGAACTATCTAAAACGTCTTATAAAAGTGAACAGAGGGAGTATATATGTAGTTGTATTTAGGTGGAAGACGGCGGCCGTCGCCGCTGCCCGACCAAGCTTACCTCGAGTCTACATCCATCCAAAAACAATGTGTTCAGAGCATCTAAAGCATCTTCCTGATTGGCATGTGACGTCGATAATGTTACGAAGCCGATGCCTTGTGAGCGTTTGGTCTTTTTGTAGTAGATCACCTCGGCGCTAGACACGTTGCCGTGGTTGCTAAAGAAGAGTTGTAGCTGCGAGCTCTTCACTGTGAGAGGCAAATTACGCATGAGCACCCTAAAACTAGGCTCGTAATGTCTCTCAGTATGAAGGATGTTTGTTGGCGTAGTAACCAGAGTCGTCTTCTTCTTCTGCTTCAGATATCGAGCCTTCAACGCCCTCTGAGTGAGTTCCTGATGAGGTTAGATGAATATATAAGTTAAACAATTTGAGATGCTTATGAAGGGTTTCTAGGTTTAACTCTTGATGTAATGATAATTTTAATAGATATCATTTGTCATATATACCTGAATTGGAGCAATAGCAGGTTGGGGGACTAGCCAGGTGCATCTCCCGTCGTCCCATCCTTGAGGCATCCGCTCAATGAACTCAGCATTGTTTTTGTGGCGGTTGTACCCGAACTTGACATTGCCATTGACGAGGTTGTACCTGAATATGCCGACCTTTTCATGTGGCAAGGCCTCAGTGTCATAGTGCACGAAGAAGGCGCACCCACTGTCCCTACCACCCAGCCGCGAGCCATCCATGGCGAAGCTGTTGAGCCACCCGAGGAATAGCACGCGATCGGCCAGGCTATGGCCATCTTTCCTAACCCATCGTGTCTTCTTCCCCAGAGCTGATGTTTCCTCCTCTAGCGTGTGCACAACCACTGAGAGCTCGCGTTCCACGTAACTCCCGATGCTCGAATTGTAACAACCATATAATTGAACCTGGACAAGCACCCACAAAAGCTCGCCAGAGGACTCGAGGACATAGCTGTACTGGCGCGAGTAGGAGTCTTTTTCCCACCGCAAACGTGGCGGCCTTGGTACCAATACGTCGCCGCCGATGTCACCACCACCCGGCACGACCACGCGCCACAGGCTAGCCTCGGCGGTGACCATGATCTTGCCACTGTGGTAGGTGGCACAGAACTCACCGTGCCAAATCCAACGTGCATAAAGGGTCCTCTCGACGATCGTCCACTCGGCATCACCGGGACGCAGAAAAGCCGCCCGGAACCGGCCACTTCCATTGCCAACGGCAACAGGGTCGAGGTTGTAGAGGAAAGTGGTGCCATCATCGTAGATGACGCCGCAGGGGCTAAACTCCTCGTCCCACGGGAGGGTGGGCAGGTGGGTGACAACTCCGGTGAGAGGGTCGTGGAGGCTAGGGCGGAGGTGTTCGTCGACGGCCAGATACCAGAGGTCGGCGCCGTCCGTGCTACACACCCAGTTTCGCTGGGGCACGGGCGACGGCAGCACCATGCAATAGCTGGCTTTGGAGAAGACGCACCTGGACTTCAAGTGACCGCCGTCTTTGTCCGGCGGCGCGAGGAGCCATGGCAGGAACTGGGTCCTGGTCGTCCTCGCCCGGGACAGCGGGTCGCGCGAGCCGCGCCATGGCTTGCAGACGGCGTGGAAGCTGACGAAGTCGGCGGCGGCGCACACGCGGCCGGAGATATCTCGTAGCACGTCCGCCGGGAGGTCTGACCATGGCCTACTGTCCATGGCGGCGCGGCTTCCAGATCCGATTACGACGGTTATGTTGGCCTGGTTTTTTTGTTTTTTTTAGCAAAACCTGCTTTTTTTTTGCCTTTTTTTTTTGCTGCTGCTTTACTTTATTGAAGTTATATGATGGCCTGGTGGTGTTCGACTAGGTGATAGGCGTACTTATGGGCCGCTGGACCGATCAACTAAGCCTTGAAACCAGCAGCACACCAAGTTTGAGCCCATCCAATTCATGGCGGCCCATAGGGCAGCTCCAGATGGGCAGGCCCAGCCGCGTGGGAGGCTACAGCCTCCTTTTTCTTTCCTTTTTTTATGTTTTATGTTTTTTCCTTCCTTTTTTACTTATATTTATACTTTGAAATATATAAATATATATATATTACAAAAAACACTCTATATAAAATATTTCAAAAATGATTAATGTGTATAGAGAAAATGTTTATAAAAAATGTTAATCAAGCATTTGAAAAATGTCAAAAGTTTAGAGAAAAAATGTTGACCATGTATTAAAAAATGATGAATTTCATTATCATGTATATAAAAAAAGGTTAATCAAGCATTTCTAAAAATCGTTGAACAAGTATATGAATAATGTTAATCAAGCATTTGGAAATGTTAAATGTCTATATAAAATTTTTTGACCATGTACTAAAAATGATGAAACTTTTTGAGCACGCATATACAAATGCTAATCAAGCATTTGAAAAAATATTGAACAAGTATTTGAAAACTATTAATCAAGCATTTGGAAAATGTTAACTGTGTACAGAAAAAATGTTGACCATTTATTAGAAAATGATGAAAAAATATATTCAAGTATTTAAGAAAATGTTGAACAAATATTTGAAAAATGTTAGTCAAGCATTTGGAAAATATTAACTGTGTATATTAAAACTGTTGACCATGTATTAAAAATGATGGAAAATTGTGTGTGTGTGTGTGTGTGTGTGTGTGTGTGTGTGTGTGTGTGTGTGTGTGTGTGTGTGTTAATCAAGTATTTGAAAAAAATGTTAATCAATCATTTAGAAAATGTTAAATGTGTTTAGAAAAATGTTGACCAGGTGTTAAAAAAGTCTTAATATTGCATTCAATAAATTTTAATCAAACATCTGAAAAAATGTTAAATGTTTATAGAAAAATTGTTGACCATGCATTAGCAAATTTTAATTTTGTATTTGAAAAACGTTATTAAAGCTTTTGAAAGTTCAAAAGCATTTATAGATAAAATGTTGATAATTTATCAAAAAATATTCATCTTGCATTTGAAAATAATCAAGCATTTGACAATGTTTAAATATGTGTAGAACAAATGTTAACAATGTGTTACAAAATGTAAAATTTGTATTGGAAAATTTTTGGACGTGTATTACAAAAATGATGTTGACATATACAAAAAAAAATGTAGAATACAAACTAAAAGAACAAAGAAAACCAAAAAGGAAACAAAACAAAACAATGAAAAAATAAAAGGAAACTTTAAACCGAATAAATAAAATGAGAAAGAATGAAAAAATGAAAAAAGAAAGAGCCCGGCTCAAATGGTCTCAAGTAGGGCACGCCCCTACCACTTAGCACGAATGGGACTTGGATGGAGTGACTGGTAGCGCGCCTGAACTCCTTGGAAGCCAGGGACCAAAGCCTGGTTCTCCCCTTTCCTATTCTCTTTTTACATTAAAATGCGTGCATGAATGGGCCCGCCCAATTACCGTAGAACCTTTGGCAATACTTTCTAGCGACTCGCTTAATGTGAGATATAGTCGCCGCGTCCCATTCATGGGGCAGCGAGTTTCATCTTGTGAGGATCGATCACCTGCCGCAACACTGGACTTGGGGCTCGCCACAGCCAGAACTCTTATTTATTTATTTATTTTTGAGCTCACAAAAAGAGAAGCCAGGGCCTGTTTTTTTTTCATTTCTCATTCCAAGGAATGTATACATCTAGGTAGGTCATGTTGCATATATAACATGATTAGGAGTTTGCAAAGAACAATGGTACGGACAGGTATCGTATTTCTCAGACATATATACCAGTGAAAATAGCCAAGGTGGCCAGCCATATAGCTTGGGAAAAGACGTGGCTAAACCTGGTGAGAAGTCTGGACTTTTTTAGCATCAAAGATGGTCATATGTTTTAGGTGCTTACAAAATTTCGTCCATAAACGATATCCTAGGAGCTTCCCATAAGTGAAACAAATTTAGTGCTCCGAAACTTTGAGTGATGATTTTGTTTTCTCTTGTGTAGAGCTCCTCGAATGGCATTTCACAATTAAAAATACAGATTTTTTGGGAATGTTTTTGTTATTTGTTCAACTTTGTTGTTCAGAGGGGTGCAGTACACCCAGTCCTAGAAAAGCTTGTCCCGTCCCGACCAACATGAACAATGAATAACACAACACTTCTGCTTCAGTACTTCCCCCTAAACACATCGACGGTTGAGATTACTTCATACCCCTTCATAATAAAGGGCATGATGGTCTTTTTTATAGTAAGTTGCATGTGTTAATACGCCGGACCTCGTATACGAATTGCACAGGCGCGGTCGACTGGGCAAGCCCATTATGGCATGTCCCACATACAACGTTCTATGTAAGTGACGTAAAAATAGAGAGAAAAGGGATAACAAGGACTCCAAATCGAGACCTACCACTTAAGGCGCGCACTGCTAACCAACTTCGCCTCAATGCCTCTTGTGGTTTTCTACATCACAAAATATGTAAGAACACACAACAGCGCTCATGTATATGAAAACATTACTGAAAAAATTATAGCTTTTATTGGAAAAAAGATGGACAATTTTAAAATGCCATAATTTTTGAAATTATGATTTCTTTATAACACAAACATTTTCTGAAATTTGAACTAAATTTTATAGCATGTACATTTTTATAAAAAAAAGAACATCTTTCGAAACATGAATAATGTCTGAACATCTTTTTAATCATGATTTTTCTAAAAACAATGTGGTTTTTTTTTAGTTTTTTTTGTCCTGTATGCCTATTTTTTATTTTCTCTTTATTTATTTTTATTTTCTTTTCTTTTCAAAAATTCTGGAATTATTTTTAAATAAAGCCTGTTATTAAATCCTTGAACGTTTCAAATTTCTAAATATTTTACTAAATTCACAAATTTTGTTTTCAAATCCACAAACTAAATTTAACTTTTACGAACTTTTTGCAAACCCCGGGATTTTTTTTCAAATTCGTGAACATCTTTTGCAAACTTTTTGATCTTTTCTCAAATCCTTAACCGCTTGGGCTGTCCCAATAGGCACCCGACTGGGTGATGCCGTCACCTACTTGGGCCAAGACCTAAGCATACTTTTTTCTATTCTATTTTTTGTTCTCTTTTCTTTTTTCTTAAATTATTTTGCTGCTTTGTGAACTTTATTACTCGTTTTGAAGCATGTTTTAAAAGATGCAATATTTTCGGAATAACAAAAAATGTTCTTATTTGAACAATTTTCGACAACCTATGAAGTTGCGGCACTTCTTGGCATTCATCGACCTTTTTTGGACCGAGAAAACTGCAAAGAAATGCAAAATTTGTCGAAAACCAGAACAACGTGGCATGGAACCTTGAATTGGTCACACAAAACAACGGCTCTCGGACGGAGCCTTCTGGCTTGCCAGACAGCCTCAGTTGAACATGATCTAGATTTGGACATCCTTCAAATGACCCCAACTTTTGCACGAAGGTGGGCTTGCCCATGGTAAGCATCAATGCCAGGTTTGAACGATTTCTGACACCGTATGCAAGTAGTGACACGTCCGACATTTTATCGGCCTTTTTTCACTGGAAAACTCTAGAAAATGTAACACTTGTCGAAATCCAAACAACTTGGAATGGTGCCTTGAATTGGTCATACAAGGCCATGAAGAAAATTGGGGCCATTTCAAGAATGTCAAGTAAGAGCGTGTTCGACGGGGTCTTTTGGCCAACCCGAACACCATTCATTGAACATGGTCTAGTTTTGCACATTCTTGAAATGAGCCCAACTTTTTCAAGCAGGTGGGCATAACCATGGTGGTCATCCATGCTAGGTTTGAATGATTTTCAACAGTGTATGAAAGTTGTGACACATCCGACCATTTAAGAATTAACGGCCTTTTTTGACCGAGAAACCTCCAGAAAATGCAAATTTTGTCAAAAACCAAAACAACTTGGCATGGTGCCTTGAATTGGTCATACAAGACCATGGAAAAAAATTGGAGCCATTTCAGGGATGTCAAAAAACAACATGCTCTCGACGGAGCCATCTTGCCTCCCCAGACACCCTCCATTGAACATGGTCTAGTTTTGGACTTTCTTGAAATGACCCCAAATTTTGCAAGAAGGAGGGCATGCCCATGGTACAATGTTTAGCACAAAAAAAATGTGTATGTAACCAGCCGGCAAGACTTGTTAGCTATCATAAACCAACAATCATCAAAAATTAAAAAAAGTTAATGTGTACGTCATTTGTAGGCTGTAAAAAAGATGGTATATATACAGTACTTCGTGGCAACTAGAGCTGTTGCGACGACGTTTGCTCCTGCGCCGGCGTGGAGCTTGGGAGGTAATCTAGGAGCGGATGCAGATTGTGGTCTGCATCGACGACATCTGGAAGATGGTGGATCTGGGTTCGTGGTTCGTGGCAGGCAGGTATGGTTTTCTCCTCCAACGTCTTAGTTGGGGGGTGCCAGATCTGGAGTTCGATGGCGTGTCCGGGGTGTTGCCCCGGTCTGATTCGTTCAACGGCAATGGTTTCGCCTTTATTGGCGAGCCACCTTGGAGGTCCGCAAAGCTGCATGTCAGCGATGGAGCCGCGTCGAGCTCGGGTGTGGAGGTGATCCGTCATTTTCTCCTTTGGTGGCTGCTATGGTGGTGCCAGAGGCAGGTGACGGTCGTTGGTGTCAAGCTCAGAGGATTCCTCAGTCTTGTTTGTAATTGTACTTCTTGGCTGGTGTTCCTGTATGCAAAGGCTAGCGTTCTGCTGTCTTTTCAGTTTTGTCAGATCGGTATGTACGTGACTTGTATTAGGATCATTATGATATAAATGACACGTATTATACCATGCAAAAAAAAAGAGTACGTACGTGAAAGAGCTTTTTTTGTGACAGTACGCGAAAGAACTTTAGGTATATAAAACCGGCTGATCCGCAACAAACATGCACTCCATCGATCTGGTTTCCACGCCGCCATGGAGAGAAGACGGTGGCTTGACCTACCGCCGGATCTAGCCAGCGAGATCTCCCGCCGACTGCACGATGTCACCAACTTCGTCCACTTCCACGCCGTTTGCAAATCATGGCGTGCCTCGTGGTACCCAACGGCGACGACGACGGTCCAATTCCTGCCATGGCTCCTCGCAGCGGTGAAGGAAGACTCGACGCGCCTCGAGTTGAGATGCGTCCTCTCCGGGTCAAACTACCGCTCGCAGCCGCTGCTGTCCGAGCCCTGGGGGATGTGGGGAATCAGCACCGGCGGCACCGCCCTCTGCTGCCTCACCATTGATAGCCTCCGCCCTAGCCTCCATGACCCTCTCACCAGAGCCACTGCACACCTGCCTCCGCTCCCGCGCGAACTCGGCCTGTGGGGGAAGACGATCAATCCGTACGTCATTATCAACGACGACGGCACAACCCTTCTCTACAGCATCTCCTACATCAGCAACATGGTTGGGATTAGGCCCACGGCCAGTTTCAGGGTGGCTCTACTTCGCCAGGGAGACGCAGAGTGGACGATAGTCGAGAGGACCCTCGAGTGCCCCACCTGGTCATCCGAACATGATTTGACGTGTGTCGCATACCAAGGCGGCAAGATCCTGGTCGTCATGGAGGCTGGTACATGCCACGTCTTCACACCAAACACCGATGTCACAAGTGACGTGCTTGTCAGGGACGAGAGGGTGTTGCTGCTGGAAGCGTTTTTCGGTGATTCCACCTACGCGTACAACTACGTCTTTAAGTCCCGTGGCGAAATTCTATGGGTGTCGATTCAGACCGGGGAATATCACAGGTATCAGCCGGGGCCAGACCTTCTAGATGTCACGGTTTCAGTGCAGGCACTCCATGAGCCGGCATTGTCAACATTGCAGGCACCGGACAAGATGACATGGTTGAGGAGGGACGGACATAGTCTAGCCGACCGTGTGTTGTTCCTGGGTGCGCGCCATAGCTTTGTTGTGGAGGCGGCGCGGGTGCCCAACGGCCAAGGCGGGTGTGCCTACTTTGTCTACCAAAATAATAGAACCTTTACATTCGGGAAGCGTGGCGTGTTCAGGTGCAACCTCATTGATGGCAAGGCCGAGCTAGTACAGCGGCTGCCTCGATGTTGGGACGACAAGATATGCACATGGTTCAACCCTGCGTCCGTCATTAATCCTCCTCAGGTACCTATACAGTAACAAAAACAGCTCAAATTTTTCAAGTTCTATTTTTCTCATAATAAAATCCCATGTAGTTATTGATCTAATGTTTGCATCAAGCTAATACACCGTACAAGAGTTTAACCTAAACTCTGTGTAAGCCTACTCAAATTCGTTTTTCTATAACAAAAATTATCATCACATCAAGCCTATAAAACCGTAAATGTTCTAACATACAGTTGATTTTGCAGCACCAGGAAATCAGTGAGTGGTCACTGGAGCAGCAGCCAAAGATAGCTCCAACAATTTCTAGTCGCCCAACACACACACTTCACATCGAGAGACATCGTGTGCCAAGTTTTAGGTTACTGGTGCGCGGACTGCCTCTCACAGTGAAGAGCACTCAGCTACGACTCTTCTTCAGCCAGCACGGCAAAGTGTCCAGTGCCGAGGTGATCTGCTATAAGAAAACTGGTGCGTCACAGGGCATTGGCAATGTAGCTATACAAATGACACATGCCCATGAGGAAGATGCCCTTGCTGCTCTTAGTGAACTGGTTTTGGATGGACATCGTCTCGAGGTTAGCTTGCTCAAGAAAGAGCAGCCACGACGGCGTCGGCACCGGCGTAAGCGTAGATATATCTAGAAATCTGAATTTTAATTTTGCATGTTATAAAGCGAATATATAATTATTGCGCATGTTGTATGTGTTGCTGCTCTTAGACCACCGTGCCTAGCAGTTCCAGCTGCTCGGTAGTACTCCTTTTATATCACAAATAAGCACTGTTTTTTACATGACTTCTGTGAAGCATTTAAAACATTGAGTAGGAATATCATTCTAATTAAGATTGAGGATACATATTTTTAGATGAACAGGGAGGCAACCTCCCCGGCTCCATTTCTCATAGTAAAACGAAACCAGCTTGATACAAAGGTCTCAGCCTAAGGCTGTCAAGTCTTTCAAGACTTAAAAACAGAAAAAAATAAAATCTAGGATCTACAAAAATGTGCTCAACTAGACTAATCTTCGACCAAACACCACAGTAAATGCTGCACGCAGGCAAGCAAAAGGATTAACAGAGCAGCAATTCATCCCAAATACATGGGAACAAGACCTCCTAAATTTTCCTTCACAGCGTCGCCTCATGGGTGGAGACCAACAACAATCCAGAGTAGAGGCCGTACTTGTGAATGCCCGCTTCAGATCCTTCCCAATGCACGGCGAGGGGAATTGAAAACAAGACCTCCTAAATTTTCCTTCACAGCGTCGCCTCATGGGTGGAGACCAACAACAGTCCAGAGTAGAGGCCGTACTTGTGAATGCCCGCTTCAGATCCTTCCCAATGCACGGCGAGGGGAATTGAAAACAAGATTGATGCCTCAAGATGGAATCCGAATCGCCTGAAGGATTCCAGTATTGTTCCGGCACAATCCAGGAGCACAGGTAGCTAAAGGTAATGCAAGAGCAATCCGCTGATAGAACCATTGCATGAATCTTGTTAGCAACAAGACCTAGCAAGGAGAAATCATCCGACGACAGGAACACAAGCACAAGCTGAAGACGGTGGTAACGCACCCATGGCCATGGTCGTCCATCCAGCTCGACCACCCCCGCCCTGCCTAGATCTGGCAGTCGCGGGCACCCGCAGGCAGCAGTCTGGGCCGCGCGAGGTAGCAACCGGTGCCTAGCCGTGACCATGTCGCAAGGTGAGCACAACCCAGACGGCAATCAATTACATATAAAAACAAGAAAATGGAAGAAGGCAAAGAAAATAACTAATAGACGTATGGAGAACTATGAAATCTTCCGTCCTTTAATATTAGGTAAAGATAAAGATAAAGAATTTATAGTCCCTCCATACATGAACTGAGCTCTGCTTCTAAGGCATTCCTACAGGAGAATAGCACCCTACATGATGTAAAGATGATCTGGCCCGTATTATCCCGGAGGACCATACCAGCACCTGCACCCCCATCAGCAGAGCAGTCCAGGCTCAATCTATGTTAAGTTTAGTCCAGCCATCCATTGGCAACGTCCATGGAACATTAGCAGCTGAGTTCATTCTCTCACGAGGCAAGATAACATGATCATATATATCACATGTTTCCCCTTTATCTGTTCCTCCTCCGAGTGCTTAAGTGTTAAAAGAGAGTCTAAATAACTGACCAAGAATCCTTTGGATACATCCATTAGTGGAGGATCCTTGTTGTGACTCACCTCGTTCCTGTTGTGCCATACCCGCCAGAGCGTCATCATTAGCATGCATCGCTCAGAATGAGTAAGTGGCTGCAGCGCCTCAAGTAACCACTCAGTGCTAGTGTTTGACAACTCCTCCAGCTTTGGCAAACGCCAAACAGTGGACATACATCTCCACATTTGCACCGCCAGAGGGCATCTACATCAAGCATGGAAGGTGTCCTCCTCCGCGCGACCACAAATCAGACAAGTTCCTGAAAGCTCTACCGTCCGTTTATGTTTGTTTTGCCAAGTAGGAAGGGAATTAATCGCAACTCGCCAAGCGAAGTTCTTTACAGTAGGCAGTACAAGGCACTTCCAAATAATTTTCCAACATGTACGGTGACCGTCCAGAGCAATGCTTGATGATTCTGTCAGCCTACACGTTTCCTCAAAGGCCAGTGTATGCCGACTTAATTGTGAAAGCACCTATTTTACATGACTTCAGTCAAACATTTAAAACTTTGACTAGAAACATCATTCTGAATATTTATTTAGATTGGAAAATTGAAAACAATATGTATATATTTCTCGCAAAAAGTATGCCTAGAATACTAAAATTTTCTTGATTTCCTACGTATGCTAGTACGAATTAGTGGTCAATAGTACATCTTGAAGACTATCAATTGTCCCCGCAAAAAAAAGACTATTAATTGTGTGGCATAGTGTCTATTATGCTTATCAAAACTGTGCAATAAAGTAGAAGTTTGTTTTTGATGGGTGCCCTCAAGGTTAGTTTGTTCAAGGAGAAGTGATATCCAAAACGACAACAACGGCATCAGCTTGGACATAAGTAGCTCGACCTTCTTGGTCGTACCAGACTGATTTCGTTGGGACCAAACAAAAAGAGAAGAAAAGGTAAGTTGTAGTGCATTCATTTGGTCTAGACAAGGCATTTAACTAATCCTAGTTAGACGCCAGTGTATTGTCACATTTACTGAGTCATATCGCTGGGAACATAAATCTTATATTTTTCATTTCCATATTCCATCAAATTCATGATGGTCAAGAGTACCTATTTTACTAGTCTTTGGAAACACAGATCTCTCCCTTTATGTCGTCTCTCACTCGGTACATCTTCTTTGGTGTGGAAGGCCCTCTATCCAGACACATGAAACGCATGGAGCGGCCCGCGACCATCAACCACTCTCTCACAATTGTAATTTCTCACACCAACCCCGGACTGACGACCACGGAAGTTTGCACGGGACACCAGCACGTAGCTGAACTGGTGCACGTAGTTGTCGCTATCCCGCGGAGTCCATGGCTTTGGAATCAACACGTCTTGAACGACGTCTTCCCAGTCGCCATTGGGTGCCATGATGCGCTAGAAGTCGGACTTCACGGTGGCAAGGATCCTGCCGGCGTGGTACAACGCAAAGCTCAACGCTGTGGCTTGGCAGCGGCACGAGGGTCCTCTTGACGAGAGCGTCCACACTCAGGGTCACCAGGGTGTAGAAGAGGCACCCCAAACTTGGCCATGTATGACCCGACGCATGAGATGCTACAGAGAAGGGTCGCACCATCACCGTAGATGACGCCACCGGGAATCTCCTCCTCCCAGCACTGCCACGGCGGCGACGCGAAGGCATTATCCCATCTCAAAGGCGTCACTAAGGTAGAAGTCAACTTAGTCATACATGTTTACTGCATATATTGTAAAGGGCACCACTAGGGATCAGACTACTGATCCCTAGCATCTTATCAGACCACTCCGTCACCGTTAGATGTGAGCCTGTGTGGATGGTGGATGAAGCAACGCTGCATGCTGCCTACCCCAACTGATAGTTTCCAAAACCAAAACCAATTAATGTGAAGTTTCCAAAACAGATCCAATTGACGTATGGTGTGGTTTGATTGCTTCCGAAAATCACTCATGGATGCTGATTGTTTGGAAACTGATTTTGGATTTGAAGGAAACAAATTAATTACCTTTTTTAGCGCACTAGGTTTCCAAAGTTCTGTAGATTTCTTTGTAATGAACGACATTTTGCTTCCAACGTATCCTGCAGTTGCTTCTGAAGCGACAGAAGTTTGCTTCGATCTAAAGCATTATGACCAAAATTTGCTTCAATTTGATAGATATGTGTGCCGGTGGTTTCTGCGTGGCATGCTTGAACTTTTAGTGTTATATGCTTCCTTTTCCCACAAAAAACAAAAAAATAGTGTATCATGCTTCGTTGAATACGTTATGTCTCCTATAGTACCTAAATAAATATATGCTGGCTGGCACAAAAAATATTCAACTTTTAATGGAAAATTCTACATGCTTCATGATATGGTTCACAATTCTTCAAATCATGGAAGCATCCATATGCCAGGTAGGTTGTTCGATGGTATCCTCTTCGTCTAATGGATGCATATGAAGTTCTTTCTAGACATGTGTTCCTTTAGCGATGTGTCATAATTTTTTAACCATGGAAGCATTGTCTTGATGCATAGAAGCATCATTTTCTGGTGTGATGTTCGCATGGCAGGACACATTTGTTTCAACTAAATGAATGCAATTGCAAGTTCTTTAGAAGCATCATTTTCTAGTAAGATGGAACATATTAAGAGCAGAGAAGCAGGTGTGTGAAAGCACAACAAGAAGCACCAGAATTGAAACAAACCCACTTGGTGTGAAAACAATTTACAATTCTTTTGTTTAATAAAAATACAAAAATCTGATATCAACACTATTTCCACTTCTACTCAGCTGAGATCCCAGTGCCTACTAAATGGGTTGATTATGAATAAGCATTACACACGACACAAGATCCTCGTGGCCAACATGGTAGTCGTCGACGTATAGTGGTTACTCCTGGTCACATCACACTAAACATCACATGCAATCAAATAATAAACGTGACATGATATGGCCAATATCACATAGCTCCTTTGATCTCCATCTTGGGGCTTCGGCTTGACACCATGATCTCCATCATCATGATCTCCATCATCGTGTCTCCATGAAGTTGCTCGCCAACTATTACTTCTACTACTATGGCTAACGCGTTTAGCAATAAAGTAAAGTAATTTACATGGCGTTTCTCAATGACACGCAGGTCATACAAAAAATAAAGACAACTCCTATGGCTCCTGCCGGTTGTCATACTCATCGACATGCAAGTCGTGATTCCTATTACAATAGCATGAACATCTCATACATCACATATAGATCATTCATCATTCATCACAACTTTGGCCATATCATATCACAAAGCACTTGCTGCAAAAACAAGTTAGATGTCCTCTAATTTGTTGTTGCAAGTTTTACGTGGCTGAATTAGGGTTCTAGCAAGAACGTTTTCTTACCTACATAAAAGCCACAACGTGATTTGTCAACTTCTATTTACCCTTCATAAGGACCCTTTTCATCGAATCCGCTCCAACTAAAGTGGGAGAGACAGACACCCGCCAGCCACCTTATGCAACTAGTGCATGTTAGTCGGTGGAACCGGTCTCACGTAAGAGTACGTGTAAGGTTGGTCCGGGCCGCTTCATCCCACAATACCACTGAAGCAAGATAAGACTAGTAGCGGCAAGAAAGTTGACAACATCTACGCCCACAACAAATTGTGTTCTACTTGTGCATTAGAGAACTACGCATAGACCTAGCTCATGATGCCACTGTTGGGGAACGTTGCAGAAAATTAAAATTTTTCCTACGGTTTCACCAAGATCCATCTATGAGTTCATCTAGCAACGAGTCATGGGAGAGAGATTGCATCTACATACCACTTTGTAGATCGCGAGCGGAAGCGTTCAATGAACGGGGATGAAGTAGTCGTACACACCGTGATCCAAATCACCGGAGATCCTAGCACCGAAAGCACGGCACCTCCGCGTTCAACACACGTACGGTCAGCGTAACGTCTCCTTCTTCTTGATCCAGCAAGGCAAAGGAGAGGTTGGGGAAGATGGCTCCAGCAGCAGCACGACGGCGTGGTGATGGTGGAACTACAGTACTCCGGCAGGGCTTCGTCGTGCTCAACGGAGGAGGAGGAGGTGTTGGGGAGGGAGAGGGAGGCGCCAGGGAAAAGGGTGCGTTGCCCTCCCCTCACCCCTCTATTTATAGGGGAAGGGGCAAGGGGGGCCGGCCCCTCTAGATGGGATCTAGAGGGGGGGCGGCGGCCAGGGAGGGGGGACTTGCCCCCCAAGCAAGGGGGGCGCCCCCTTTAGGGTTCCCCCCCCAACCCTAGGCGCATGGGCCCTTGGGGGGAAGCGCACCAGCCCACTTTAGGCTGGTTCCCTTCCTCATACAGCCCATGAGGCCCTCCGAGAGAGGTGGCCCCTCCCGGTGGACCCCCAGAACCCCTCCGGTGGCCCCGGTACAATACCGATATGCCCCCGAAACTCCCCGGTGTCCGTATGACAACTTCCTATATATAATTCTTTACCTTCGGACTATTCCGAAACTCCTCGTGACGTCCGGGATCTCATCCGGGACTCCGAACAACATTCGGGTTACTGCATATACATATCTTCACAACCCTAGCGTCACCGAACCTTAAGTGTGTAGACCCTACGGGTTCGGGAGAAATGCAGACATGACCGAGACGGCTCTCGGGCAATAACCAATAGCGGGATCTGGATACCCATGTTGGCTCCCACATGCTCCACGATGATCTCATCGGATGAACCACGATGTCGAGGATTCAGTTAATCCCGTATACGATTCCCTTTGTCAATCGGTATTTTACTTGCCCGAGATTCGATCGTCGGTATCCCAATACCTCGTTCAATCTCGTTACCGGCAAGTGACTTTACTCGTACCGTAATGCATGATCCCGTGATCAAACACTTTGATCACATTGAGCTCATTATGATGATGCATTACCGAGAGGGCCCGGTGATACCTCTCCGTCAAGCGGAGTGACAAATCCCAGTCTCGATCCGTGTCAACCCAACAGACACTTTCGGAGATACCCGTAGTATACCTTTATAGTCACCCAGTTACGTTGTGACGTTTGGCATACCCAAAGCACTCCTACGGTATCCGGGAGTTACACGATCTCATGGTCTAAGGAAAGGATACTTGACATTGGAAAACTCTAGCAAACGAACTATGCGATCTTATGCTATGTTTAGGATTGGGTCTTGTCCATCACATCATTCTCCTAATGATGTGATCTCGTTATCATTGACATCTGATGCCCATAGTCAGGAAACCATGACTATCTGTTGATCAACGAGCTAGTCAACTAGAGGCTTACTAGGGACACGTTGTTGTCTGTTATTCACACATGTATTACGATTTTCGGATAACACAATTATAGCACGAATAAAGACAATTATCATGAACAAGGAAATATAATAATAATGCTTTTATTATTGCCTCTAGGGCATATTTCCAACAGGCGGAACTCCCGATCTAATCTCTGTTCTGGAAGTTTTAGGGTACGTGGATATATATGGGAGCCGGAAGTACGTCGGAGGAGCCACGGGGGCCCCACGAGGTAGGGGGCGCGCCACCACCCTCATGGGCAGCCCGTATCTCCCCTGACGTGCACTGCAAGTTCCCTGGGTTGCTTTCCTTCCAAAAATAACTTCTCCAGTTGATTTCGTTCCGTTTGACTCCGTCTGATATTCCTTTTCCTCGAAACACTGAAATAGGCATAAAACAGCAAATCTGGGTTGGGCCTCCGGTTAATAGGTTAGTCCCAAAAATAATATAAAAGTGGATAATAAAGCCCAATATTGCCTAAAACAGTAGATAATATAGCATGGAGCAATCAAAAATTATAGATACGTTAGATACGTATCAGGAGGGAGGGAGGAGGTGTAGGAAGGAGGGGTAGGAAGGAGGGGTAGGAAGGAGGGAGGAGGCGGGAGGGAGGGGGAGGGTGGAGGAGGGAGGTAGGAGGAGCTACCTCGGTGGCGGTGATGGCGGGGGGGGGGGGGGGGCAACGGCGGCGGGATAGAGGAGGGAGCTAGAGAGGGAGGGGGCGACGCCGGCGGGATGGAGAAGGGAGGGGATGTAGGAGTGAGATAGCGAGGGATGGGGCGACGATGGCAGCAGCTGGCGGCAATGCGGCGGCGGCGGGCGAGGAGAGTGAGTGGAGTGGAGAGGGGAGAGTGAGGGGCGGCCGGGTGGAGAAGATAGGTTGGCTTTAGCAGTAGCTCTCGTTCGGGTAAAGCGCTACTGCTAAACGTCATAGTAGTATCACCCTTTCCTTTGGCAGCGCTACTGCTATGCCTATAGCAGTAGCGCCTTCTACGAAAACGCGCTACTGCTAAGGCTAAGCATGTAAAAATAAACAGCAAAAATACATTGGTCATCAATTATCTTTTTGTGTATAATCTGAATTATCAATATGAGTCCTCACTGGTTTAGGAACCGAAGAAGACTCATATTGCGGCCACAAATCCTACACATAGATTTTAATGAAGACCAAGTGGTTGTGATAGTTTGAGACGTAACATATTTAACGTGATAAACACCATGTTCGCGGAGCGAGGTGGGACTAAACTTAGTTGCAAGGAGTGGACTAAACTTAGTAGTAGCGAGCTTTGGCGAAAAGTGCTACTGCTAAGCTCAATAGCAGTAGCGCTTTTACCAAACAAGCGTTACTGCTATACCTAGCCTGGCGGCAAGGTTGTGGCAATTATAGTAGTAGCGCTGTTTACTACTGACGCGCTACTGCTATGTGTATATCAATAGCGCGTTTTGTATAAGGTTTTGTGTATAAGGTTTTCCCTAGTAGTGTACGGATGGTCAGAGACTGTGTATAAGATCACAGTTCACTTAGCAGTAGCGCTTTATTTTAAACCGCGCTGCTGGTAAGATTCTGTGTATAAGGTTTTCTCTAGTAGTGTACGGATGGTCAGAGACTGTGGGCAGAATTTGAGTTCAGCGTCATAACCGAGGCAAGAGCATTATACAAGGCAGCGGTGCACACAACTATTGGCAATGGTGATAAGGCCCTCTTCTGGGAAGATAGATGGCTCTATGGCAACAAGATTCAAGATTTAGCACCAAACATCTACGGGTGTGATGGCCCCTAGAACTAGGGCCACACGAACAATACGTCAAGTTCTTCACGCCAACACGTGGGCGACGGATGTTGGACCCAATCTCGGGCTAGAAAACATTGACGAATACATGCTGCTATGGGATAGTGTGGCTGAGGTAAACCTGCAGGAAGGAACGGAAGACGCCATCCGCTGGGCCTGGGAAGCAAACAGATCCTACTCGATACGCTCTGCATACACGGCATGGTTCATAGGACATGAAGTGGCACCATATGCGGATTTCGTTTGGAAGCACAAGGCACCCCTGCAATGCCGCTTCTTGGCATGGCTGGCGATGCGGAACCGCTGCTGGATATCGGACCGTTTGGCTCGACAAGGTCTCCCACATCAAGCTACTTGCCCCTTCTACAACCAGCAAGGTGAAACAATCAACCACATTCTACTAACCTGTGTTTTTGTGAGAACACTGTGGCATTGGATTTGGGATGCCCTGGGCGAGCCGGCCAAGGCTCCCGGGACAGAGGACGAACTGGTGGAATGGTTCTCCACATGCATGGCTGCACAATGTGCACCCAGAGACTTAAAGGTTATCCTCACACTATGCTTATGGGAACTGTGGAAGCACCGCAACGCCATGTTTTTCGATGGTGAAACACCATCACTTCAAATGGCACTTCGGAACATGAAGATCGGCAGGGAAGTTCAAGGGTGACCTATAATTCTTCTTTAGTGGTATCTATAGTCGGGCTAGTGGCGAGTAATCACTCAACTTGTTGTGTGTGCGGTGGTGGAGGCTAGTGTGAGCCTTGTAATTATGGTTGTAAACCTTGTGGAGGGTTTCTCTACCATTTCTTCTTTAAATATGATATGCACACTCGTGCATATTCTAGAAAAAATATGCATATGGATTTGCACCACTATACTATAGTTTGTTCTACGTTTTCTTGTATAAGTAGTATAAGAAGTTATTGTCTGCACAGATTGTCCCCCTCCTGGCCCACTCATCCCCATGCTCTCATGCCAACCCCCAACAACGATCAACGACATCATCATTAAATTGTGAATCACATGCATGCAGATTTTGTAGATCTTGGAGTTTAGAATCATGCAGCACATCTAATATTCAGTTTGTCCCAAGCTTTTCAAATGCAATATTATTTGAACTCTAAAAATGTTTTTCAAAAGTCTATGTTTTTGTACCAGTTTTAAAATTGTAATATCGTTTTAACTTTGAAAATAATTTATGTTTAATGCATTTGAATAATTTCCTAGATTTAGTCAATGTGAAATCAAATATGTTTCCATTAAGTTATGTGTCTTCTATAAACTGAGAATCTTGTCATGGGATAATTAAAGTAAATACTGGATTTCATGATTATTAAATTTTCAAATAAAAAAAGAATGATAATTCAAATATTGTAATTCTTGGAAAATTCATGGTACATATTCCACGAAATTACGTCTTTCATATTTCATTTCTAGTGAAACGCGAGAACTCAATGAAAATAATTCTAGAAAATTTACTTATACTAATCTCATGACCTTTTCCTGCCATAAAAAAGTTATGTTTTAGTGACGTTGCCTCCTAGCAAAGATGAATTAACAGTAATTACATTGCATACTGTCCTTTGCTTTCATTTATTAAACGGTGGCATACCTGTGAGCTCCAACACATTTATTATGTAGTAACTAGTATCTGACATGCTTTCTTTGCCAACACGCATGAATTAATCATGTGTGGACACAAAGTCAATGCACATTTACTTTTGGCGTACCATTAACAATTCAAATATCATGTCCTGTGTCTGTACCCAGTAAGTCACCTTCACTTCTCTACAATGTCATGTGAGTATTAAAATGTATTGGTTCAATAGGAAAACTAAAAATGATTTCAATCCACATCCCAATGGACATCAATTGTGATTCAGATTACAGGGAGGTGCCCCTCCGTGTGCTCTTGGTCCGCGTCCATGTGTTAGAACAATAATCTATTAACGCAGTAACATGTTATTTAAAATGGTGTATAATATTAGCTACAAATTGCATGCATGCATGCTGGAACGGCCAAAAGGATGGCATCAAGATTCTTTGAAAAACTAGAATCTCAAAATGATGCAACTTCCAAAATGCAAATTTGATTAACGATCCGCCTTCCGTGTCAGCCTTGTCTCGGCGAGGAAGATTTGGCGGTTCTAAAACTCCAGGGTTCTAACATTCTCGGGTCAAGATTGTGCTAATAGGACACATTCGGCAAAGATCTACGAGTCTCACGCACCCTAGGGCGCGGCCTGGACCTAGGGCAATTCGTGCCCCCGTTTTGCCGTAGGAAGCATGTTAAAAATGATGCATCAGTAAGTAGTAAAAACAACTAAAACTACTGAAACCTAAAATATAAGAGTATTCCTTGTTTATATTTTAAAAGCAGTAAAACATACAAAGTCTGTCACAAAATTATGTATAAAAAGAAAAAAGTTTTGGATTAGACATAATGTGACAACATCTTTTAACAAAAATATTAAGCATAACGTATATATTTTTGCTCCAAGTTTCCAACACATATACCATTCACAACCACACAAAAATTAACAAAAATATAATTTGTGACTAATGTGCATGGGTTGATTCCAGAATAGAAACTAAGACCCGATCCGGGACATTTGAGATCGGGTCAAATTGTTTATTCGTCCAATTGAACCTCGTCCCAATGCGGGGATGTCCCTAAGGGCCATCTCGGTAATGCAATCATTGAAAAGACGCATGTGTGGGATGTCCACACTAGCCAAGATTTTACCCGCATTAGGTCGTATCAAATTGGAGTCCCCAACCACAACATTAGGAATGGGGCTTCTCCTAACCTTGGCCTTCAGCTTCATAAAGAAAGCGGATGCCGCCCGTGATCAACCGGGCCATAGACGATTATCACCTCCCAACTGAGGATCAAACAGTTGTCGGTCAGGGACATGCTTAGGAAGAACTCCCCGCGTTCCATATCACTAACCTCCTTAACCCTAGCAAGGCCAATCGAGTGCCCAGACACCGGCAGCCATTGCCACCAAAACGTGTGGCAAGTTAGACCATGAAGCTCCTGGATAGAGAAGGTGTGGTGTGTTGAGAGCAAGGAACTATATGTAGTTGATTTATTTTCCATTTCATATATGCTTTCTAGTCTTTGATTGGTAACTCTAAAAAAAATCATGCATTTTTGTGATGAAATAAATTTTTGAACAAATTTTCGTTGATGATGAAAATATCTCAAGTAAACTTGTGGAACGTCCTCTGCTTAGCTCGAGCTCATATGCACCTGCCGTGAACAGTAAATTCAAAATAAATTATAAACAATTTCCAAAATATCTGATTTTGTTTTGTGCGGCAAACACCTGTAAAATTTTGACTACTTGTAAAGTTTCATTACTAAATGACATTCGTGGAACTTGTGCCCAAAAAACATAATTGATGCTCCAAAATGCTTTTAAAAATAAAATTTTCGACCATCGATTTTTGTTGCCACAACTTCCACGAATGTATGATGAAATTTTGCATCACTCAAAATATTCATCAATGTTTGCCACAAAAAAATAGACTTTTTATTTATTGTTTTAATTTTTTGGATTTTACTGTTCGCCCGAGCTCATTTGAGCTCGAGGTAAGATAATACGCGTGTCCTTTACATGCCCTACACTAAAAGAGTACAATAAGTTGTGTGATTGATTAACTTGGCGTAAATCAACGCTTCCTGATCTATGCTTCTCTTCAATGGCCGCGATTGATATTCTGGTGCATTGGTCATATACGGCCTTATAGCATCTCCAACAGGTGCTGGATATAAACCGCATGCTGAAAAAACCGCATTATTGAGCGCGCGGGGCCGAAACAAGCACTCTAGCAGACACGCAATAATCGCGTGCGCGGTAAAATTGGTTCAGCGCGCAGAGGAAAGCGGCTTCGCACGCGGTGTATTTGCTACGCCCGCTCCCGCACACCGGACAACGACGATTCGCGCGTGACTTCACCAACCGCCAGATCTGAGACCTCCAGGCGCTGACGCCGCTGCCCGCACCTTCCCCATTCGCTCCGGTGACCTGTCGACGCTTCCCCCGCCTATCCCCGCGCACCGCCGCTGCTGCCTCCACCTCCTCTCCTCGCTGCCGCCGCCTCTCGAGCGCACCATTCCTCCGACAAACAATGCCTGGCGGCCGTTTGCAGCTCGGTGCCCACAAGGTGTTTGACAAAACGCTTGCAAGGTATATATTGCTTCAACTTATTGTTGATTTTTTTGTGTGGTTGATCTTTTTGGTTCTATTTTGGGTGCGAAATGTTGTTTGTGCTGGGCGTGCGCGCTGTAAATTTAGCGCACCTGCTGGAGCTATAGCGCCGCACCATATTTTGCAATGCCTGCTGGAGCAAGCGCCATGCTGCACGCAAAAAAAAGCTATTTTGGCGTTGTAAAAATAATTTAGCGCGCTGCACAGTTGCGTGCCTATTGGAGATGCTCTTAGCACAACGACTTCCCGACTGTTTACTACAATAAGTTTTGCCCGGCATCGGTGAGGAAGGGGCAATGACGGTGGTGCGCCTTCGTCTCGCTTCCGTTATTATAGTCGTCGCTAGTTGGTCTATAGACCTGGATGTAATTTTTATTTCTAGTGTTCTCTGTACAACTTTGATATAGTTGATGAATAGATTAGAAGTTTTGTAAAAGAAAGTTGTTGGTAACTCGAGTTTATATGCTCGTTCTACATTGTTTTGTTTTTTCCAAAAGTGAACAAGCGTGGATTGATCAACCAAACGGAAGGGGGGAAAAGAAAAACTTGAAGTTTTTTTTTTTGACGGCAATAAAAACTTGAAGTTAACGAAGGGACTAGCAATGTTGTGTCATGTATGAGTACGTATGCAGTTTCGTGACCGCCCCGTCAAAAATAACGTGCCATATAACTGCCTCACACGTAACCTACGAAAGTTACCTATTCTCCTTCTGGATCCCGGCCGCCGGCGCCATGGACCGATCGCGGTGGCCGGACCTGGCGCAGGATGTGCTCCGTGAAGTAGCCGGCCGCCTGCACGATGCCACCGACTTCGTCCGCTTCTACGCTGTCTGCAGGCCGTGGCGTGACTCACGTGAAGCGCCGCCGCCGTCGTTTGGGACTACGACGACCACCCATCAGTTCCTCCCGTGGCTCCTCACCGCGGCCGACAAAGACCACCAGACCCCTCTCAAGCTCAGGTGCATCTTCTCCAAGTCCACCTACCGCGTCACGTCGCCGCCGCCCTGGGCGGCCAGAGGAAACTGGCTATGCAGCGCCGACGCCACCGCCGTCCAGTACCTCACCATCGACCGCTTCCTAAACCCTAGCCTCCACGATCCTGTCACCGGACAAGTCACCCGCCTGCCTCGTTTCCAGTGGGACGAGGGTGACCCCCATGGCGTCCTCTATGGCGACGGCACCATCCTTTTATACAGCATCTCCCACACCGATAAAGGGCGCAAGGCCAGCTTCAGGGCGTCGCTCCTGCGCCCCGGCGATGCAAAGTGGATGCTCGTCAAGAGGAAGCTCGACACCCCCAGCAGGCACGTTGATTCCTGCGCCGCGTACCACCGAGGCAAGATCCTGGTCACTGTCGAGGCTATGGTATGGCGTGTCATCACGCCAGATGGCACTGCGGCAGGTGACGTGCTGGTACCAAAGCCGTATCCGTCTGGG